>CM061040.1:169104695-170427195 GCA_030762985.1 Adelphocoris suturalis | reverse complement strand
ATAGTGGCCACACCCATGAAGTCGACCCCAAGGTACCGCCAGACCTCCAACACGGATCGGGCAGGGATGGAAGTTTGTCCTAAGACAAAACACTCCTCATCCACTACCTTCACCTGATGCTGGCGACCAGACGGGACCAAGGAGACCGACCCACACTTAGCTGGGTTGACCACCAAACCACACCTGGCTAGCTGCTCACACACACACACACACACACACACACACACACACACACACACACACACACACACACACACACACACACACACACACACACACACACACACATATATATATATATATATATATATATATATATATATATATATATAAGTAGTATCCGAATATTCATCCTGGGCCACCGACTTCAATCTCTGTTGAAAATGCTTTTCTGTTAAATCTCTGATAAAAATGATTCCGACTTCAATCTCTGTTAAAACTGATTTTGTGCTAAACCCTGTTAAAAATGATTTTCTGTTAAATCCTGTTAAAAATGCTTTTCTGTTAGACCCTTGATAAAATTTTTCAACACAAAACATCAGAACACATTTTTTATCACAAAACATCAGAACCAGTGACTTTTTCATTTGGGGGGTATGTTAAAAGGATCTCTCCAATAAAAATAAACATGTCTCATCCATTTTTACAATTTTCACTTAAGCATATCGAATTCATTGAATGTTTCGCGTATATCGATAGAGATAGAGATATGAAAGTATACAGGTTTATTGAGCAACTAGTATACGGAGAAATTCCAAACGATAAAATACTAAATTTTAAATCGTTACTTAAAAACGTGGGAGTTGAAAATTTTGTAAATACCGTTAAGAAAACAATACCAGTATCTCCGAAAAAAGACGTGAAATATAAAAGGAAAAATATCAAAGAAAATATGTTGGAGAATTACGTTATTCGTAATAATCGAGATAAGAAATTTCTACAAGAGTTGAACGTAAAGATTTTTTTAAAGATGATCCCAGATAAAAATATAATTGTGGACGATGGTAATATTATCGATATAATATTACCTTGATTTCGTATTCGCGCTTATCTGAAATTTCATCGTCTTTTGCAACTCAGTCAGTTCGTAGTATTCTGAGGGGTAAGTTAAAAGGATCTCTACTATAAATAAAATGGAATACTTTAAAGCGTTAAGAGAACTCGAAGATGGAAATTGTCTTTCCAAGAGCGAGTGGCAGGAAGTATCTAAATCTGGAGAACTGACTGATTATTTCGTGAGGAAGTATCATAAGTTTTTGGATTTACCAACTGTGAAACGTAACTTTCTCAATGGAAAAAATAAACTAACTGAAAACATTCTAAATTTTACTCCTTTCAAAAATATTAACGTTTGCAAAAATTGTGGTGTTAGAGTACTAAATGGTAATATTTGTTTTGAATGCATCGAAGAGGATAATCAAAATATGCTAAAGAGTGTGCACAGTATATTTACATTTGTAAGAGAATCTGTAGTAAGAGGAGAGATGGAAGAGGAGATGGAAGAGGAGATGTAAAAATATTAGGTTTTTATAAGGGATTCTTATAAAAAATTATAATTTAGTATTTACTTTAATCCTACCTATAATTCCATTTTCTTTCTCGTTTTGTGTTTTCATAAGCTCCTTCAGATGATCTACGAAATTTTCTTTTCCTATTCCAATTTTATGATGTCCCCAAGCAAGAGTATCCATACCATTTTCCAGAATATACCTTTTGTCATCGTAGGCACTGAGCGCTTTCTTGTTCTGTTTAATGGTATAAATATCGTGCTTGTTTGTTCTGAACATCATTTGCGTTTTGTAGATCGGTTTCTTGGTCAACAGACATTCTTTGAAATCATTGAATTTAATGTCCTGTTCAATAACGTTTTTCTTGATCCCTTTCGCTTTCTTTGTTTCTTTTTGATTCTCGAACGTTTTGTGTGCGTAAAGTTTCGATCTTAGTCCGACAAATTCCTCCATTACTTTTCCGCTCATTTCATCTTTGAATTTTCCAAGTACTTTCTTGTTCACTTGAGGTATACCGTAGACATTTTCTTTCGGATAATCGGATGTATCAAACTGATCAATCATGTTGTTTTTAATATTCGAGTAAAAGTCTTCAGTCTTTATATCCATGATCAGACTGTCCGTGTCACAGTACATCAATTTGACATTTTCTCCGTATTGTTTCTTTATCGTGTTGTAATAAAAATCGTACATTAGAGTTTTTGAAATGTCCAAAATACTCATTCCAATGTAGATTGGTTTATTGAAAATAATTTTGGTCTTTTTCATGTGAACTGCTGCTAAATTTTCAGTGAATATCGTTCTACGATCAAAAGTAGGTTTTGCTATCAATAATTCCAGTTTCTTTCCGTTTGAGCATAATTTGATATCGATTCTTTGCCTGATATTTTCCATCGTTTTTCCGAATACACTGTTGTTCATCAATTTGAAAAATTCCTTTTCAAAATCATTTTTCGCTTTCGTTCTCAGTTCCGTGTTGAAGTCAATGTACACTTTCAACCAATCCGATTGATCAAACTCCAGAACTTTGTGTATTTTCTTTAGTTTCATCCCCATGCTCAGACACTGTTTCAAATTCCTGTAGTGCAAAACGTATCTATCTTTGTTGTACAAAGTTGTCATCAGTTTAGGTAATTTTGTATTTCCAATCCTGTTTTCCGGTGCAAGTGGTAGATCCGAGTGTAAATCGTGTAGTTCTTTAGGATATTCCAAGTCAACTTCCAGAAAATAACCTTTGGGAGACTCATCACTTATATTTTCAACATCTAAATTATCCATATCTAAATTGTACAAGTTCTCTACCCATTTAAAACCACCATATGGTAAGTATTTGGACATTGCCCATCCATAAAGGTTGTTAGCGTCTACGTACGCTATGTAACTCGAAGGTTTAGATGGGTCATATTGTTTACCCATGTACTTATTGTTTGCTTTCGCGTACCTGTTACTACATTGAGATATTCCACCGCGAATTCCTTTTTCTATCATTAAAATTTTATTATAATCGGTCAACAGTTCCAATTTAACTTTTGTCATTTTCAACATACAATCCCATGAGAATCCAGGTGTTGTGTAGTACCATGCAGGATCTAGTTTGTACGTTTTCAGGGAAATATCTCTGAAATTTTCCATCACATCTGCAAGCAGTAAGATGTCACTTTTGTTGTAAAGCGCGGTGAATTCCCACATGTTTTTAATACCGAATTTTTCCCAAACTTCTTGTGCATTTTTATATTCGTTTTCTTTTACATTTTGTTTATTTAGATGGCTGTAAAATTTCTCTATAGGTGGCAAACAGGTTTCATCGTACCTTTCCGAACTATCCATGTACTCATATGGGTAAGCTAGTTTCCTTGTCATCAACTCCAAGTTCTCTGTTCCAAAATGTTTTACCAGTTCCTTAAATTGATCTTTCGTTAAATTTCCCACTAGTTTTTCCAAAGAGCTTGCTAGAAATTTGTACGAATCCACGAACCTTATTTCAATTTTATTCATTACTTTGTTTCCTTTCTCATTCAATTTTCCAGAGTCGTACCTAAGAATCTTTGAAAACGAAATGTACTTTTCCTCAGTATTTGGAATCAATCGTATTTCCCCTTCATCCTCTCCGAGTTGTTTTATAAATAAGTGGGCATCGTACCCAGCCAGGTTGTGGAAAAATACAGGTACGAATCTCGGACATTGATACTCCAAATTACACAGAGAATGGGCGGTACCTCTAAATTCTCCTGACAAATGATCATGATCTTTTACTTTTATACAATTATCAGGTATATTTGACTTAAAAACTTCTAATTCTTCAATATATATATCTGCTTGATTGTCATTCTTTTTATCAATAAAGTGTTGAATTGTTTTTCTCATTACATCAAGTTTCTTTTCTAACATTGGAGGCAATTCGTTAAAACCTCTCTCACAAATGTGACAAGATTTAGCATTTTTGAATTCCTGTTCCTGTTCGTTTGTCAATGGTTTCATGGGTACAATTTTATCGTAATATTCCTTAGCAATGTGTAAAACTTCCTCTTTCAGTTTCTGATAAAATACTTTTGGAGAATCTGGACCAGAATATTCGACTGGAGGTTTATAATATCCGTTGGAATACTTTATGTAATATGAAAAACTGCTAGCTTCGTGTTTTTGAATTTTATTAGTGAACGCATTAGTTTCATCAGGTTGACAAGTTTGAAGTTTGCTTAGAAAACGTTCAAAGTCCGAGTAGATAACGAATGGTACTTTCATGGAGCGTTTATAATTTTCAAATTGTAAAACATTATCGTAAGGTTCTGGTAGTTCTACTTTAACAGCTTTATGAGCTCCACAATATTCTTTATGTTCGTTTAATTTGAACTGAGTTCCAAAGCTATTCAAGCACATTTTACACAAGTACCTTCGTTTGTGATCTTTTGTTAGCTGACTATGACCAACAAGTTTCCATAAGTCCTTGATCCAACAATAATGTTCAGTTTCCTCGTTTTTCAAGTAAAACAAGTCAATGTGCCTTTCCTTTTCCTCTTTCGTTATTTCCAAGGGTATTATAATATTTTTTTCATCCAGACAGTAAACATTTATGGAAATCCCAGTTCTTTTCTCAAACAATTTTATACTCGTAAGTTTCATAGGAAAACTGATATCTTTCAACGCTTCATCAAACTCATGTTCCCATGTTATGTAATTTCCTATTCTATACGAATGTTGGTCAGCTGGATGAAGTGCAGACAGAACAGACCAAA
Organism: Adelphocoris suturalis; assembly: GCA_030762985.1. Classification (NCBI taxonomy): domain Eukaryota; kingdom Metazoa; phylum Arthropoda; class Insecta; order Hemiptera; family Miridae; genus Adelphocoris; species Adelphocoris suturalis. Next base: position 170,422,454 of record CM061040.1, on the reverse strand, counting down.
GGAAACATTTATTATCGTCATTTTTCACATTTATAATTGCTTTCCTATATTGTAGAAAATTAGGGAGTGGGATGTAAGACGATCCTCTCAAAGGAGTGTACTTGTTAACGTTCAGTTCTAAATGTTTGATTTTGTGAAGTTGCCATTGAGATCCTTTTATTTCGAACGTTTCCATTTCATTTAGAATTTTCTGTTTCATTTCCTCGTAACAATTTGGTACTTCTGCTGACTGCAATATTATTACGTTTTTAGTTTTGAAATTGAGTTCATGATACTCCATATTATTTTCGTTAGTCCCTTTTTTAAATTCTGCGATTAAAACTACATTAACTTTTAGTTTCATTTCTCTAAGTTTCATGTTGATTAAACCAGTTACGATTTTTTTAATACTGTCAAGAAATTTGTAAGCATCTTTAAATCCTTTCGTATTTTTAATATCGTAAGTCACTAATCTAGATTTAAATGCAGTTTCCTTTTCTCCAACTTCAGTTCTCGGTTCTTTGCTTTTTTCAAATATTTTTTCACTAAAATTAAATACTTTGTGCAATTTCCTCGGATTTACAAATACAGGTTTCGCTTTCCTAGATTCTTTGCTTTTTTCAAATACTTTTTCAAATATTTTTTCACTAAAATTAAATACTTTGTGTAATTTCCTCGGATTTACAAATACAGGTTTCGCTTTCCTAGGTTTTCTGATAGTCATTGTCCGGTCCGGGTCGTTTTTTTCATGGCGCTTAGACTTTAGGTGTCTAGCCCAATTTTTATAAGTAGTGCTAACATCGCACTTTTCACAATGTCTTCTCGCATCATACATTTTATTATAGAATATATTCTTTTAACTAGCCCCTCATTTTTTTTTTTTTTTTTGAATTCTTAAAGGTGGGGGTGAATCGCCCTCACCTTTTTCTTTTGTCTATTATAGTAGAGATCCTTTTAACTAGCACGGTGGTTGTTTAGTTTACCATGGAATCACCAAATCAAAAAATGAAAAAATACATGCATAACATCAAGTTTGTGGTAGTTTCGTTATTGTTAACCGAGATCAAATTTTGCGGCTCACATGTGAGCCATAAAATTTCGTATGAAATTAGAGCCGCAGTCGGGTTTCCGACCTCGGCTTTAAAATTATGAGCTTTCTTACGTTAAACAGGGGAGCGATTCGCTCCCCCTCTTTAAGAGTTTTAAAAGAAATTTCTAAGTATTCTCGACTTGTATTCGTCTTTACATCGGACCCGTCGAATCGACGGGTCCGATGTATTTACTGTTAAAAATCAAATTGACTTGTATTCGACTTTAACGTTAAAGAGGGTGGCCAAATTGGCCACCCACTTTAAGAGTTTTAAAAGAAATTTCTAAGTATTCTCGACTTGTATTTGCCTTTAAAGGTGGTGTCTACTAGACACCACCTTTACGAATTGGGTTTTAAAAATAAAAGTGTCTTGTGTTTGCCTTAATAGTGGCGGTGAATCACCGCCCCTATTTAAAAAAATATATATTCTATAATAAATAAATAGAAATGAATAGGGAGCAGCTATTGAAAAAACTTAATTTTGAAAACAACACGAACAAGCTTTCCGAACTAGAAATCGGAAAACCTTACAAAATTATAAACTTTGAATTTGTGTCAACGAAATACTCGTGGGAGGCTGTTATAGCCAATCTAGGAGAATTTAGAGTGTTCATACCAGAAAGATGTATTCAAAAATTTGATAAAAATGAACTCCAAGCTCTAGTTGAGTACGGTGTTTGCTTAGTGTACCATGGAATCACCAAATCAATAAATGGGAGAGACATGTATAACATCAAGTTTGTTTAATAAAAAAACGTTTTAATGGAAAATTTCCATTAAAACAACAATATTATACTAAGATTTTTTCAGAATTCAATTTCCCTCTGCATGTTTTTAAAACAGTTTCATAATCTTTTCCGTTTGAAAGTTCTTTTAACACTATCAAAGACAGATGTCCACAAATTGGAGGATCATTATACTTTTGAATTTGTTCGGAATTGTAAAAAATATGTTTATTTTCCAAGTATTTTACCAACTCTTTAGGAGGTGGTGCGTTTCCATAGGAATCGAAATAATATTTTTCTTTTTCGGATTTTTTAAAATAACAAGTCCAGTGACTACCATTTTGATAAGAATTTTCCAAATTAATAATTCCACATTCAACGGATTTAGGTCGATCAGGAAGTTCATCTTTCATGAAAATACCTCGGAAATGTTTTATTTTAAAATTTTTCGCGAAACGATGTAAATCTAAATTACTCAAAGGTTGGTAGTTTTCCGTTTTTTTCGTTTTTTTAAACCGGACCCAATACTTAAACTTTTTGCATTTTGTGCTAATCTCTCCATTTCCAAGTTATGGCGTTTGATTTCTGCTTCTTCAGCAGATTTATGCTTAGAATCAATAACGCTAGAAGCTACTGCAGCTCCACCACCCAATAATGCCCCAAGAGCACCAATTCCTGCAAACACCAATGGTAAGAATCCACCCGTGTGATTCAATTGTAGTTGTTCGTAATCCAAAGTTAGCGTAATTCCTTTCTTTTCTCCTTTCGCTTTTTCAAATGCTTTTGATTGAGTTTCCCACAGTTTGATTTTATGTTTTCCGTTTCCTGAAATTTGTTTCGCTGTCAAAAGAATTGAAACACTTCTGCGCTTCTTGTAAGCGGCTCGCATTTTGGTTAGTTGATTTTCGGTTAAATCTATTTTTTTCGTAATCATAGTTATTTATTATAGTAAATTTTTTTAATAACGAACTCTCATACCAAAGGATCGTTTACTCATTGTAACTTCCTCACCAAAGGATTGTTTACTCATTGCAACTTCCCCACCAACGAATCGTTTACCTTTCATTCCACCCATCACTACAGCTGCAGCAGCTTTTTCTTTCCAACTTGCATCACTCGCGAACATTCTTTCTTTTGCTACTTCCTCCAGTGCTTTATCCGCTATGTGTCTTTCTTTCACGTCTGTGTGATCTCTGTAAAATATATCATGTAGCTTACAACCTTCGTCCAATTTATTAATTCCAGGATCTCCTCTTTTCAATCGTTCATCTAGTTTTGTAAATGGACCACAATAGTTGTATCCGGGCAAATGCATTTCAGGTACGAAACCATCTAGTTTATTCAGCAAAGCATTTAAAACTCCGGATCCACTTTTAATAATTCCTTTCGGCAAACTGTTTACAACTTTCATCAGATATTCTATTCCTTTGGGATTATCTATGTTTTTTTCCAACTGATCGCTTATAAACTTTACAATTCCTAATTTTTCATTGTGAAAATTGTTATTACCAGCTCGTTCTTGTGCGTGCAAATAGAACAAACGCTGTAGCAGCTGTTGGAGGTTGTCAATGTATTTAAATTCCACTGGATTTTCAGAATATTCTATCAAACCCGAACCAACTTTACTTGCTTTGATTTCTTTCCAAATAGGTGCGATCAAATCTTTCCATTTTTTCCCCGTACTAGACTTTACTTTATTGGTAGTTGGATCGTTCTTTTGGTATAGAGAGTTCGTTTGAATGAGAATTTTCTTGTAAACTTTCAAATCCTCTTTAGTGTATTTATCAGGATCAGGTCCTAGAGGATCAGTTAACAAACGCCATAATCCGTGAGTTCCTTTGTAAGTTTCATTTTGAATAACGATTGCATCTCCATTTACTTGAATTTGTTGGTCTCCGATGTAAATTTTGTCCTCTTTTCCCCATATACCAAATTGTTTATCATCCTGTCTGATGTAAAGTCTCGCAATAGGACCAATTCCTTTCGGACCAACGCTATTCGATGGGGTTTCATTTCGATCTACCATATCCATGATGCTTGATAAGCTACTTCTCGTGTTTACTACGGTATCATCTGACGCAGTATCAACTAGTGCAGAAGCTCCTTCGTTTGGATTAATGTCAAAAGTATTAGTTGGTCCAAAAGTTACAACTTTCTTTCTAGGAGAACTAGTTGGCTTGTAGGGAACAATTTCTAGTTTCTTTATGATGTCTTCATCAGCTTGTTTCACAGCATTTATTACTTCAACTACTTTTTCAGTGATGGGTGCAAACATCTTTTCTTGAGTTTCTCTTTCGTTAAACTTATCTACTCTAGCTTCTCGGAAAGCACGTCTCAACTCTTGTTTTTGTTTTTGAATTTCGTTAGCTTCCTTGACAGTCATTTCTTTTTTAGGTTTTTTCAGGAAAATTCTATTTTCTGGTTCTGAATCATCAGGTTGATTACGAGTTTCTCTTTCGTTAAACTTATCTACTCTAGCTTCTCGGAAAGCACGTCTCAACTCTTGTTTTTGTTTTTGAATTTCGTTAGCTTCCTTGACAGTCATTTCTTTTTTAGGTTTTTTCAGGAAAATTCTATTTTCTGGTTCTGAATCATCAGGTTGATTACTAGTTTCTGAATCATCACGAGTTTCAATCTTTTTTTTAATTTCCTTACATTTTTTCAACAAAAATTTTTCTAAATGTTTTTCAGTAGACATTTATTATAGTAAAAAAAAAATTTTTTTTGTCAAATATTTAAATCCAAATTTAACGGTTATTTTAACGGTTATTTTAACGGTTATTTTAACGGTTATTTTGATCGTTTAACGGTGTTTTTGACCGTTTAACGGTGTTTTTGACCGTTTATTCACCGACTCGAGAAACGTTTTCTCAAACTTTTTCATGTATCGACCGTCTTTTAATTGTTTTGTTAGGTTTATCGTTAGAAATCCAAAATCATCGTCCCAACATTCGTTGTATATTTCTTTGAATCGTTTGAAAGTAAAATCTGTTCCAGCATACTTATCGTAAATCACTTTCATGTAATCTGGATCTTGCTTGAAAATACACAGGAAATTCAGATTGCCTCTAATCAACTGTCTATCAACTTTAGTGAATGATTGAGTTAGATAAATGCAAGAAATATTCCTGTGACGCCCTTTCGCGTAATAATCTTTTATAACTCGTTGATGTTCAACATTAACACAATCATCGAAAACTACAAGACTGTTTGGTAGGCATTCATCTAGTACAATTAGTTCGTCGCAACTATCGTAAAAATGCACTATTTTCATTTCAAATTTAGCCTCTGTTTTTTCACTATTTTTTCTCAAGCCTTTATAAAATTCTTGTTCTAAAGTTGTGGAACATATGTAGAGATTGTCATGGGGAATTCCCCATGGTTTAGTAATCAGGTTGTACAATAGAGTGGTTTTTCCACATCCGCTTGTTCCAACTATTAAACATCGAAGAGGAAGCGGTAGTAATCCATTATGAACTTTGTTTGATTCAAATGGATGAGGATCAATATTGTATTCATGACTCATTTTATTTATTATATATTATATAATAAATAAATAATGTTTATAAAAATTTCAGGAGATACAATATGGTTTGAGGAACCGATTCCACTCGATCCGAATAAAGAGTATCAGTTGGGCATGTCAGCATTGATGTTTACAACTAGGAAAACGTTTGAGATAAAAAAACTTCAAGTTTTCATTCACATTTCCTTTCCCCGATGAAACTTACGATGATGTGCATGAACTTAATGGTGAATACACAATGAGTTCGTTCAAATCCGAGTTGATTAGTCATTTGACTAGTTTTCAAAGTATTTTGTTAGCGAAAATAGATACTTTGAAAAAGCTCGAAAACCAGACGGTAGAAATACCAAAAGATAAACAAAAAGATAAACAAAAAGATACACAAAAAGATACACAAAAAGATATGCAGAAAGATATACAGAAAGATATACAGAAAGATATACAGAAAGATATACAGAAAGATATACAGAAAGTTAATCCGAATAATTTGAAATTCAATCTCGAACACCTAACTGACGATAGTTACAGAATGCTGCTAACTTCCCCATGGATATGAAAATTATAAATGAAGGTAACTTTTGTGACATATTCCAATTGAGAACTTGTTCCGATAATTCATTCAAAAAGAACACCAACTACGTGTCAAATAACAATGCTACTCAACTCGTATTTTCGAGTAAAATAATCGAATGGCATTGCAACATTACGGAAAACAGCTTTACTAATCACGAGGAACACCCACTTTTGCACGTTGAACATGAGTTATTACACGTTTCTTTCATAGAGAAACCACTGTCACCTAATACTATTTACACGGAAAAACCAAAGAAAGTAGTTTTCATTCCACTAAGAAAAGGACTGAAAGAAATAAATATGATAAAATTGTCAACAACCACGGGAAATAACGAACCCATTCGATTCAACGATATTAAAGCTTACTTGTTGCTGAAAAGTAATTAATTTTTTCATATTAAATAAAAATTATACGGTTCCCCTCTTTTAGTAAATAAAAAAAAATAAAAAAAAATTATATTTACTATAATAAAGTATGCATCAAACTAAAAAGGTATTTGATAAATATCAAGACTTTATTGTGCGAAAGCAATTTCGTACCATTAATCCAACTACAACGTTGAATTTAAATGCAGAGAATAAAAGAACAATTTTCAAAATAGATTTAGGCGACGAATTTCTGTCTAAAGATATACAATATAACGTGGAGGGAGTTCTAAAGTCAAAAGATCCAACCAAGGAGTATTCAGGTTTAGATACTGTTAAGTTGGTAGATAATTTCGTAGGTCATATGTTTTCGAGTATAGAAGTGAAAAAACACAATGTGACAGTAGATGAAATTGAAAATCCGGGCATTTGTGGCTTGGTGGAAGGTTTTGTCACTCAAGAATGTCCAAAAGATTATAACGGACAAGGTATGAATTCAGGATTCAACTCAATAGTTATCGGAGGAGGGAATTTCAATGCTGTTGGTTACCTTGGTGACTTAGGTTTGGGTTTTTTCAAAGATTTAACAGTTCCAATTTTCAAGGGAGGTTTTGAAATAACTTTTGTGAGAAACAGCGATAATAATATTATTTTTAGATGGAAAAAAGATAGAGAATCTCCTATTCCTAATGAAGGTGTTGTAGAAATTACCTCTTTCGTTTTGAGAGTTCCGGTGATTGAATACACGGATGAAGCAAAAGTTAATTTGATCACAGATTTGAGAAGCACTCCGTATCAACTCCAATTTAAAAGTTGGCAATGCATAGCTAGGAACGTTACTGGAAACTTGTTACAGTTCGATTTATCTAGCGTTTACAGAAACGTTAATAACCCATTATGGTGCTTCGTGGTATTTCAAACTGATGTTTTGAACGATCAGACAAAAAACAATTCTGAATTCCATCATAAAGATGTGAAAAATTATTGGCTTGAATTAGGAGGTAGAAGGTATCCTGAGGAAACGCAGGGTTTAGATTTCAATAAAAATAGATATGGTTTGGCTTACGATGCATTTTTAGAGTTCAAAAAGACTATAAGTTCTAAACAATCTATTCCATACATCATGCCTCATTTTTTCTAAAAAGAATATCCAATTTTTAGCATCGATTTGTCTGATCAACCTCAGAGTCTATCTAGTGGTAAAAGCAATTTGATTCTCAATGTTGATTTCAATACATTTGTAGAAGCAGCAACAAGTAGCGCAGTAGGTACTACGTGTTACGCTATTATTGTAAGTGGATCGAATTTTGTGTACGACCCGACTAAAAATATGATTAAAAAGGAAATTTTATAATTATTTTATAAGCTATATATTTTTAATGGAGTGATCTCCATTAAAAAAAAATCGTATTAAACTTAAATAAATAATGTACAACGAAATTTATTGCTGTAAGTGTAAGAAAAAAACGAAAAATATAAACGTGAAAATTGTACAAACTGTGAACGGAAGGTGGAGAATTTCAGCTAAATGTGCAAAATGCAGAACTCATAAGAGCAAATTCATTCAAGATCCTAACGGAGAAAAAGCACCAATTCGTGCCATTTTTGATTGGGCTATAGAAGGCAAGGTACCGGACTCATTAAAAAAAATCGTATTAGACTTAAATAAAACATGGAGGATGAAATTTATTGCCATAAGTGTAAGAAAAGAACAAAAAATATAAACTCGGAAATTGTACAAACTGTGAACGGAAGGTGGAGAATTTCAGCTAAATGTGTGAAATGTGAGACTAACAAAAGTAAATTTATAAAAAATCCGAATGAGGAAACTAACGTAATTCCTGAAACTGAAGTTATAAATTTACCTGAAAACGAAAAGTTAGAATTTGCGAAAGAGTTACATAAACCCGTTAGAAAAAGATTTCAGAAAAGAAAAATTGTTACTCATGGAAAAGATGATCTTTGGGCTGCGGACTTGATTATAATGAAACAATACGAGAATGAAAACAAGGGGTTCGGTTACATGTTGAATATCATTGATACTTTTTCAAAGTACGTTTGGTCAATTCCATTGAAAAAGAAAAACGGAATAGCAGTTTCAAAAGCTTTCAAAGACGTTTTGGAAAATGTGAAATTTCATAACCATTCTACCCCTAAACTCCTTCACACGGACAAAGGTTTAGAATTTGAAAATAGACTTTTCAAAGAACTTTTAGACGAGTATAACATAAAAATGTATCACACGGAAAGTTTAGAAAAATCCGCAATTATAGAAAGATTTAACAGAACTTTGAATCAGAAAATGAAAATTCGTTTCGAGGTGAATGGAAATAAAAATTGGATCGATATTCTACAGGAATTAGTTAATGAGTATAACAAACAGGATGTTCATCGTTCCATTGGAATGGCACCTGCTCAAGTTGACGCGAAAAATGAAAATGAAATCCTGAGATATTTATTTAAAAAGAGTGGAAAAAATGGAAAAAAGAAATTTAAAATTGGAAATCGTGTAAGAATTACGAAATCGAAGAAAACTTTTGCAAATAAATATGAAGCAAATTGGACAAAAGAAATTTTTGAAATAGCTGAGATTTTAGGAACGAACCCTGTTACTTATAGAATAAGAGATTTAAATGGAGAGGAAATTCAACGAAGTTTTTATTCTGAGGAATTACAACTCACGAAATTTTAAAAAAAATAGGTTTCAAGTCAGTTTTTATAGGGATTCCTATAAAAACACAATGTATAATTATTGTAAGTCTAAGTGAATTAAAGTCTAAGTGATATTAAATGAATTCCCATAAAAAAAAATCAAAGGAAATTTCAGCAAAATGTCCCAACTTAACCGCACATTCTCTGGCTTCTTAATTTCTACACAGCATCCATTCCTGAACGATCTCTACCTCTGTTTATAAGAGGGGATCTTTGAATGGCGCAACCTTGCACGACTTCGATGGAGTTTCAAGTCCATGAGTCATTTCAACTTGACTTTTCAGTTACGTTGAAGTTTCGGTTTTTGCTGTTTTTAAGTAGAAATTAAGAGCAGAACAGTTAAGGAAGGAGATTTTGACGATAAGGTCGACTCTCACTCCCGTCGAGGTGGGATTAGATTAATTATTAGCTTAAAGGGACCATCAGCTAATAACGAAGTCTAAAACCTCGTCGAGAGTGTATCCTCACTATTAAGGAAAAAAAATTTCTCGGTTTGAGGCGAGCATCGAACTCACAACCTCTCTATTATGAAGCGGGGTTGTTACCCACCACACCAAAGCGACCAGTTGAAATGAGAAACACGTTCCACAGTCTTGGATAGTAAATTCCAAGGCTGAATGAGGTCAGTGAGGGGACCAGAAGCGTCTCGCCTCTTGACTCGGGGTGATGTAACCGGTTTCTGATAAGAATTCGCCTCCCCCCCGGACACTCTCTCTCTCGCCTCCCATATTAACTAACCCCTCAAACGGTAGATTGCGCATGCAGCACTATTTCAAAGAGATCAGTCCATTCTCTCAGAACAACCTTGTTCAATATGTTTTAATGAAGATCGACGGGTCCCGGAAAAAAAAAAATATTTTCTATAATAAATAAAGAGATATGGGTTTAGACGACGAAGCATTAGATTTATGTAAAGAACATGGAGGTTTCTGGAAGTTTGTAAAGACACCTGAATTTCAATTTTATGAAAAAAACCTTTACGCATTAGAGGATATTTTACATGAATTGAAGGAGTATAGATTTAGTAAATTGTTGTGCAGAGAACGTTTATTGGGTATCGATGGTAAACCACCACTCCGTACAATGGAGGAAGTAAAGGCATACCTTAATAAAAAAAAGATTATGGTTCCTAAAAATGCTACTGAACATCAACTTAGAGAATTGGCTTATATTGTGTATAAAGCTATACTGAAGAAGCAGTTTGAGGATAATTTTCACGCTTGCTAAAGTTCAGAATGCTTGGGGTATGAAGGAGATTTTATTTTTAATGAGCTGTGTTCATTAAAAAGTTCTTAAGGAAACTTTACAATTCTCTTTCTGAAAAAATACCATGTAAACATGGTATTTTTTTATGGCATTTTTTAGGATAGAAAAATGATTTTTTATGACATTTTTTAGGATAGAAAAATGATTTTTTATGACATTTTTTAGGATAGAAAAATGATTTTTTATGAATTTGTGGTGATTGGAGGGAAAGGGTTATTTATATAAAGATTTTCTTTATATAAACGATAAAGAAATTATAATATTTACTCAAAGTCAATCAGAAAAGCCTTTGTCTTTTTATCAATTCCTTTATAAATAAGTTTTTTGGGGTGATTTTCCGGGTCGTTTCTAACATGTTCAAGAAGTCGACCAGAAATTGTCTTGGGTAAAAATAAATTTAATTCACCATTTTCAGTATTAATAGTAACAACAACAGTTTCACCATATTCCGTATTTTGTATACAATTTGATAAGAGATCGTAAGCCCCCTTATCCAAATCTTTAAACGACGAGTAGTTAGTTTTTTTGGCTGCTTTTTTATAAATTTCGATCGATGCCATTTTTATTATAAAAGTTATTCTTTTAACATACCCCCCCCCCCCAAAAAGTCACTGGTTCTGATGTTTTGTGATAAAAAATGTGTTCTGATGTTTTGTGATGAAAAATTTTATCAAGGGTCTAACAGAAAAGCATTTTTAACAGGATTTAACAGAAAATCATTTTTAACAGGGTTTAGCACAAAATCAGTTTTAACAGAGATTGAAGTCGGAATCATTTTTATCAGAGATTTAACAGAAAAGCATTTTCAACAGAGATTGAAGTCGGTGGCCCAGGATGAATATTCGGATACTACTTATATATATATATATATATATATATATATATATATATATATATATATATATATATATATATATATATATATATAAGTTAACCGACATGCAGCAGTACATCAACAAAATTTTAATGACTGCTATGGAGTTCGAGTACTCAAGAGGCTGCGAGAGGGGAATCCACTGCTTCTTCACTATGCAGAACAAGCTCGGATTTGGGTTCTGCGTGCCCTCAAGCCGCCGGGCCTGAACTCTTATGGCTGATTCCCCCCCGAAGGAAAAACAACTTTTTTAAATTTGGAAAATTTTTTTAAATTTGGAAAAATTCTTTGACCTGAAAAGTGTTTTTGCCAAAAATTATTGTTGACTCAAAATTGAACTCCAACACAACCGAAAATACTTATCAGGTGATCAAGACTGCCTAAACACCAACCACATAAAAACATCTTCATTAATCTTGATAACGCAAAATAGCGAAACGTTGATTATTTCTACTCATATCTGTGTTTATATTTGTACCTATTATTCGATAAATTTATATATATATATATATATATATATATATATATATATATATATATATGTATATATACCCTATTAACACACACACAAACACACACATATATATATGTTAATAGGGTGTATTTCCAGAAGATGACTCCCTTGAAAAACGGCGTAAAAATTCGTTCCAATGCAGAAAAATCCGTCTTGGCAGACAGGTCGTGTTCATTGGCCAGCCCGATCGCTCCCGAATTTCAGGTTCAAATTTACAATTGAATGGCCCGAAAAATGCTAAATCAATCGGCTTTTTGACAAAAGGGCATGTGGGGTGTCACAGTCGAAGTATTTTTCAGCGCTTAGTCGATTGCGACCCCTCCCAGATCTCTAAGATTCATAAAAAAAAGTGAGAAAAATCGATTTTTAGGTGGAAAATGCCCATAATTGACCACATTTTCGAGTTGGACTGCGTGTTCTAACATTTTCTTCGCGATTTTGTCACAAGGCTGTCCCGTCAGTTTTATACAGGACATGGTTGGCTTCAATGTTCAGAATTTGAGTGCCTAATTTTAAAAAATCCATACCTTTTCTTTGAAAATTCGCTCTATTAGTCATTCTGCATGACTGAGTACTTTTTCAACATACTTTACTCCCTCAATTAACAAAGTACAGGAAAATTGACTAGTCCCTTCGAAAGCTGACAGTTTGAGGAAGTTTTTCCATGGGATTATCCATGCCACCTAGAGGGCTAAAAATAGGTAGTTTTTCGTTTTTGACAAATCTTTCACTTTGGGGTAGATTCCTGACAATGTTACCTGCATAATCCAGCACATAGGTGGCCTATCCGAAAGGAAATTAACGCTCTTTCCAGAGGTTTCCTCAATTTTTTGTTTACTTCAAAAATTAAGTTAGCTTTGGTCATTTTAGTAACAAGGTCGAAAACATAAAAAAAACTTCTGGCAAGTTGGGTTTGGCACATAGCTTCCTCGTTTACCTATCATGAATGCATGGATCATTGGAAAGTTTTAAATGGTCTTGAAAAATTCCGTAGTGGAAAAGAGTAAATCAAGAAGTAGTGAAGAATGTCAGTCATAGTTGGTCAATTAAGAAACGAAACAAAAGTTCAATCATGCAGCATGACCACATGAGCGAATTTTTGAAGAAATTTTCGACATTTCAGTCGCTATTGATCGTGTAGAGAAATTTTAGTTTATGATTTTGATAGACAAACATGGAATCAAATTATTCAAAATAATTTGGAGGTACTCATACTTTATTATTATTAAACTAATCCCTTAAATTTAAAAACAAATGTAGGTAAATATTCATAGATTTCGATGTCCAATGTGGTCAGTATTGAAGGCAGTTGAAATCTTAACAGTATCCTATCAGAACATCATCAAATCTTGACATAAAATAAAATAACATACCGACGTCTTATGAAAAAAACGTATTTCCACAGCTAATCGGTGATGAGGCTTTATATTACGAGTGATATAAAGTCAGTTGCATTCGAATCTAGTATCCTACAGCAAGAAATTGGGATCTACACTATAATTGACCTTAGGCTTAACGTTACTGACGTCCGAGCGGAGCGAGGCCTTGGGTCTGCGTGCTAGTACGCACCTACATAAATAGTACTTCTTCATAATTGTATGGCTGATATTTTCTAAGCCACAGTCAGTATTAAAGCTACATCAAGTCCTAAAACGGTTGAGCGTAAAACATTAAAGAGAGCGACCGAGAGAATCGGAGGACGGAATATTTCACAGAGTAAACTCATCAGTTGTGATTACATTTTTTTTTTTTAAACAAGCACCTACTACCTACGTTTTAAACAGCATGGTTCTCGGATTGGTTATACAGGGATAATTCCATAAGAGTAGTTCAATCTGAATTTGGACAATGTTTCATGCAAATATTACCGATTTTTACAACTAACGAACGGCATTATTTCGATTTTCGACTGATTTTTCGACTTTGAAATTTTTGAAAACTTGATACATATTCTTATAGGAAATTTTACGCTGATTCCGAATATAGGTACACATGTTAGTATGCTGAAAAAATTATTTCTCACAACAAATCGCAAAAAACAGGCTATTTTGAAATTTTTGACTACATTTTTGAAAATTTCAACCCGAAGATGTAATCCGATCATGCTGGCCAACGAACTTGAACTTTCGTTTTGTGTCCTTAACATTTTAAAATTTGTTTGAAGTTTCTAGCACAATCCTACGGACAGTTATCGTCTGGAATGACACATACATATACATACATACATACATACATACATACTTTTTTTTTTTTTTTTTTTTTTTTTTTAAGAAACCTCCCCTCAAAGACGGAGGGGGCACGCCATTAAATTGAAAAATAAACAAATAAAATAAAAAAGTGGGGAGGACGCCCAGGTTTACCCGACGCCGGCTCTAGGGATAAGGGAAGTTGTAGGACGAGGAGGAAGAATGGGATGAAAGGAAGTGCCCCTATAAAATGACCAAAAGTTCAAGTAAGAACCCCTCAGGACGCGGGTGGTGATACCACGGAGTACTCCTGCCGAGATGCCCAACTCGAGTAACTCCGTGGCGCTTTTCCCGCACCACACCCCGCGCCATGACACGGTCGCGGCAATGACCTTGATGTTATTAGGTGCCACTCCTTTTAGCTCAGATATCGCATGGCGCAGATCATTTCTATCATATTTACTTTTCTTAGCCCGCCAGGTCTGCTCCATGTCCACGTTGCCACTGACAACCTGGACATCCAGGATTATGGCAGACCCATCGGGCTTGATTGCAACGATATCTGACTTCTTGCCCCGGTCACTCGGTATGTGGTATAGTCTCTCCCTTTCGACATCCCAACCGCTAGATGACAAAGCACCTGCTATCTGCTAGGCAACCGCATCGTGACGTAAAATGCGGCCACCGTGAGTACGAGGACACTGCTGCACCACATGATATAAATTCTCATTTTTACCCCGACAGGCACGGCAAAGGGTGTCAACTGTCCCGCGACTACTCCTCGAACACCTCACCGAGGTGGCTAACGTAGCCACCCGGACAGCGTGAAAATGGCGATAGTCGCGGGCCCCAATGCCCTCTGAAGCCCATTCCACCCACTGTGTAGGAATGGGGGATTCAGAGCACTGTCGGAGTTCTTTACCATCTACTGATTCATACAGAACAGCAGCAAACTCAGCAGATGAGCTGGGTTTTGGAGCAATTGGTGTTGCTCGATCGCACCACAACAACTGCTGCCGGACAAAGTCCAGGTCAGCAGCAGTGCGGGCGACCTCCCAGCTCGAGCCCCTAAGGGCAAGCAGGCGCTGGCGGCGTAATGATGGGATGCTGGCAGAAAGAGAGACAATACCGAGCCCACCGGCCTTGACCGGTGCGTGGATGTAAGCACTTGGGACACCAGGTGGAAAGCCTAGCCAAGAGCGCACAGCAGAGCGAACTTCACGATCTAACTCAAGCAGCCTCCCCGCAGTAAGCCTGCCAAAGACTAACCCATAGGTTAGCTTTGGCAGTAAGTACGTGCGAAGGAGGCGCAGCTTCTGCTGTGGCTTCAATGGAGCCTTAGTGACACGAGCTAATGCTCCACTAAGGTCCACACGGCTTGCGGCAATGGTTGCAACACCCATGAAGTCGACTCCAAGGTACCGCCAGACCTCCAGCACGGATCGGGCAGGGATGGAAGTTTGTCCTAAGACAAAACACTCCTCATCCACTACCTTCACCTTATGCTGGCGACCGGACGGGACCAAGGAGACCGACCCACACTTAGCTGGGTTTACCACCAAACCACACCTGGCTAGCTGCTCAGCAAATGCGTTGAGGGAGATCTGCAAGCCCTCACGGGTTTCTGCGAGTAGGATGACATCATCAGCAAAAGCCAATGCACCTACTCGCACCCCAGGGGCGAGATCAAACCCTATTTCAGCTGGCAGCTTACCCAAGGCCGTATCCACGACCAGGTTAAAGAGGAGTGGCGACAGAGGATCCCCCTGGCGTACCCCGCGCCCAATAACAACATCCCCTGACATCTCACCTCGTGCCTCGAAGACCGTCACGCCTTCGTGGTACAGGCAGGCAACATACTCGATCAAACGAGCAGGTGCCCCGACACCACGAAGACAATCGGTCAGGGCAGAGTGGCTAACCGTGTCAAAGGCCTTAACGACGTCCAGAGCGGCAAGATGGAGCTGCCGTTTCTTGATACGGGCCAGCGAAATGACAGTTTGGAGAATTGTTAGATTCTCCGCTGTGCCATCCGCTGGCCGAAATGCTCTCTGGACGTCACCTATGACACCAGCCACTTGGAAGCGAGATGCCAGAATCTTTTGAAAGTGGCGGAAAACTACCGATGATATTGAAATCGGACGGTAGCCTCCAGGCCCACTTCCCCCTTTCTTTGGGATGAAAATGGTTCGGGCACGGGTCAACGCTTTCGGGGGCCTTCCCGATAGAAGTAACAGGTTGAGGATGAGCAGCCTGACATTTTTTGGAGCTTTATTCCAGCGTCGGGCGGAAACACCATCGGGCCCAGCAGAAGCGGAGTTTTTGACACGGCACTTATGTGCCTCGTCATAAAGCACCGGTGTGCACATGATGCTGCGCAAGGAATCCCTGGTGGAAGCTGGGGGTACCACTGGCTCACCAGGGTTGTGGCTGGGAGCACTCATAAGTGGCTCCCAGTAATCCACAAACTCCTGGAGAGGAGGCATGACTTGTTCATCCCCAGCTCCCTCCAGTACCTCCGCAGCTGCACGAGCCGGATGCTTCCTCCACAATCTCTGGACACGCTGGTATTCCCGCCTTCTCGCTTGCTTAGCTGCTCTGCGACCTCCACGAGGCACCACATTAGGAGGAACTCCTCCCTGGTGCCTCGCCACGGTCGCTTCCTCAACCTGCGGGAAGATCCTCTGCACATAGGCCGCGACCTCGTCCTCCAAGCTATTTGGCCCCTCAACAGCCCGCCTCGCCAGACCCTGCAGGTAGGCACTCTCATAACCAACAATGTTGCCTACCTGCTCCCCGAGCCTCAATACTTCAGTCTTCAAGTCTTCAAGAAGACCGGAGGTCCCGGGGGAGGATTGCTGAATGGCGGGCTGTTGTCCCACGCCTGTCGGAGATGCGGGAGAGGCCCCACGGCTATTTGCCAGGATTGCATCCTGGACAAGCTGCTTATAGTGGGGCCTCAGGCAAAGAGATTGAATGGCAGAAAGCGTGCGCATGGGAAAACGTGCTTGCAAGAAAACATTTATGTTTCGTACCCCATTACGCACAGCCTCTGCCTCCTCTGCTGCCATTCGCCGCAAATCCTCAGAAGCATACCTGGGCCGCTCTCGCTCTATATCTATTGCAGCGTTGGCCTGTACAGGATGCTTCTGCCAGACGTGGGCACTGAGGCCACGCTTGGTGCTGAAGGCTCTCTCACAGTGGGCACACTGGTGGACATTTACAGGGGTCGTGGAAGAGGATGAGGGATAGGAAGACGAGGATGAAGAAGAGGGAGAGGATGGCCAACGCCCCTGCCTGGGGCGCCCCCGAGCGCCTCCCCTAGAACCCCGCGAGCCAATGGGCCCGGGGGGGTTATGAGGCTCATTGCAAATATAAAACTGACAGGGGACCGTATAACCCTAGCCCGCACATTCCCTGAAAATTTCGTCCAGATTGGATGAAATGTGTGGATAATAAGGTTGTTACAAGGATTTTATATTGGCGCATGCGCCGTAGCTATTATTGATACAATCATGTTAAAATTGATTTAAGATGATCGAATTGTCATCCACCAACTATCAACCAAATTTGAGCGAGATCGGACGAATAGGGCGAGAGAAAATGACGCATGGTAGAGTTTACGCTTGCGCATGTGCAGAGTGAGGTTTTGATTCAAAAAACGGTGAAACTGATAGAAGACCGTCCACCCCCTGGAAATTTCATCCAATTCGGATGAAAACTGTGGAAAATTAGCTTGTAACAAGGAATCGCGGACACACGATAGAAGCACACACTGACAGACAGACACGGAACCAAAGTTGTTCAGAATGGTCTAAAACGTAAAATGCAACTGGAAAATTTTGATTTTGGAGACCATCAATTTTTTTTCTCCCGAAAGTGAAAACAATACTTCCGCTACCTTTAGGTAGACTCGGAAGCAAAATCTTAAACAATTGAATAACTCGATAACAGCAGTAGTCTATATTTAAATGTACCTACGCTTCAAAAGAATAGAATAGGAAATTGGTAAATAGGGAATGGGAGTAAGACAGTAAGTAATCTAGTTTTAATAAATTAATATTTATTTGGGATATAAATAATTATTTACAGATAGGAACAGAACTTCACAGACCATATGCGAAGCAATTAATACAATCACAAATCTCTTTCAGTTCATTAGACGTGAAGTGAATATATATGTGTACTTGATCTTACGAAAAAATACTTGGATCATGTTTTCTATTACAAAAAATACCAATGTCAGCTGGATGAAACGAAAAATGTCTTTGGTTTACATCACCATGGTGATATTAGCCACTCCAACCTTCAGGTTCTTCGGCGAGGGAACTGTTCATCACTCATCTTCGGAAGGCCCATCCTGCCCTGAGACCACCTTGGGTGTCTCTCATACCGAAGTTGTTCCTGCTGTGTTGGACATAACCGCCAATCGTTCCCCTTCCGTCGGGAGACTTGAAGAAATTCCTTTCAGCTGTGTAGGTGTCTGTTCGAACTGGTCCTGTGAACGCACGGTCCCAGTTCACTGAGGTTTTCGGATCTTGGTACCCCAGACCGAAATTTTTTCCGCGGTTTCCCATGTTGTCGGCTGACATTCCAGCGTGACCGGTGAGTGACCTGGTGCCGTCCGTAAGAAGGTGGCGTTCGTAGTTGATCTTGCCTTTTTCGTAGTCACCAGCCCTCAAGCCATCCACACCTAGTTTATCTCGTTGGCCTGGAACAAATAGATTTTTTGTATTATTATTATGCAGTCGTTTTCCTTTGCTTCCGAGTCTACCTAAAACTAGAGGTAGTACTGTTAGCCTGTTTTCATAGGAAATGGAGCTAGTGCAATGGGTCCAAAAATTTTAAAGTATAACTGTTTCATATTTTTCTTCAGTTCCAGTCATGCAGCATGGTCGTATGACCAATTTTTCGTGTCATGTTTATGTTGAATTATTTGGAATTTCGGGCACTTAGTGGGCAAAGAAATTGTTAACTAGATACATTTTATGGCAAAAATGCTTTTCCTAAATATCCAGCTTTATGAAGAAATTTCGGATTTGTTGAAATGTGAATAGTTTTCATCGTATTTCTTCAGCCTTCAAAAACTGAACACTATTTTAAATTAAATTTAAGTTATCTAAATTTTCATCAAAAATGTATTAATCTAGTTTGCAGTTGATATGTATTTTATGAGTAATACATAGCGAAATTGATTTTTTTCTTGGTCGATTAAAAAGGTTCATTATTACAAATAATAAACCAAAAATATAAATATAGAAAACTTTCAGCAGGTTTTTATTTTTAGTGGTTTTAGCTGCCCAGTTTTTGAAATTTGACTTATTTACTGAGCTCCAAAAGCGCTGTCCAACCCACTCCTATTTTCTTATGGAATACTTGATTTTTTCGGCGAATGGCAATCGTTTCTGTGTGCGTCAAAACCATTTTTCATAGAGAAAATTTTGGGAAATTTTTATTGCAAAGTTTATGGCGGGAGCCATTGCAATAGCTTTATTTTTTCAAACAGGATTCTCTAAAATGTTCAAACCAATTTTATTGGAATTGGCAACATCTGCAAGTATGGTAAAAGTCCATACATTTGTTTGTTAAAAAAAACTAGGATTGTGTTCTTTGATGTGTGAGACGGATTTGAAACGGGCTCCAACCCTTCCAATCCACTTTTGAAATTTCAGAGCCTCCTAAAAATGGACGTAATTCTTTTTCTTTTTTTTCTTTTTTTTTTTTTGAAAATTCGCTAAATATTATCTCTAAAAAACGTCAGCTGAAATAGGATAAGTTGATAACGATTCTGTAATTATATGCTTACGGGGTTAAAAAAATAAAATAAATAAAAATATTAAATAAATAAATTTAAAGAAACTGGAAATCTCGTTAACACGATCATACTGCACGACTGGAACCTTTTTCAGCTTAGGATGACGAAAAAAAGGTTTTCGCCAAAATCAATATTCCCGCTCGCATTTTCAGCTAATTTTCGTAAATAATAAAATGCAAAAAAACTGTATAAAAGCGACGAAAAAAAAAAAAAAAAACTGAAATATGATTGTTTGTTGTGATCTTGAATTTCAGAAACCCCGGATATGAAAATCAGTTTTCAAAGGGAACGTCCGATCAAAAATCTATTGGTTCTTTTTTTTACACTTGAAAAGGCTTCAAATACCACAAATGGGTTGAAATTGATTACAATCGTTCGTTGGCTTTTGTTAGAGTTTACTGGGGGGGGGGGGGGGGGGTATTTGAGAGCTCATTTCTGATCGAAAGTTCCTCATATAGATTTTTTTAAATGCTTCAATTTCGAGTAATTTAACATTCAAGATTTTTTCGTATTTTCTATCACTAAAACGATTATAACTCCCTTTATATGCAGTGTAAATTCAAATCTGAGGATACTGTTGAAAAAAGCATTAAATTTTCCATTGGATAGATGCCTGAGCTTACTTTGGAATTAGGGGTTGAGACATGATAAAGCCCTCTGAAAAGCAAATTTTACTTTATTTGGGAAACCCTGAGTTCATTCAATTGGGAATTGAACTATGAGAACCAATATTTTTTTCAAGACACAGGAACAGTAATAACTGGGCCAAATTCTCACCTTTTCAACAGTTTAGTCAATTTTACTTTTACTTTGCTAATTAGGAGAGGAAACTATGTTTTAATGTTGAAAAACCTCGTTTTTCACTGAAATTGAGGGTTTTCTTGAAAAATGACCTTATGAGAATACGAGTTGGGGGTTGGTTTCTACATATTTTTTTACGCTGAATCAAATGGTAACACTTGCATATCTCCCCGACCCCGTTATAACTCAGTGTTGCACTTTAGCTTACTGCTTTCACCCCTTACAACACATAATATCATCATATCAAATGTACTCCAATTTGTGAGTTAAAAGTGTAAAAGTGGGTTATAACGCGGTTGGAGAAATTCGCTTTTCAGAGGGCTTTTTCATGTCTCAAACCTAAAAAGTTAAGGCATTTATCCAATAGAAATCTTAATACTCTTTTCAAGGGCATCCTCAAATTTGAATTTACAACTCCAATTTAGGGAGTTATGATCGTTTTAGTGACAGAAGGTCAGCAACACACAAAAATCTTAACATTAATTACTCGAAAACTAAGCTATTAAAAAAATCTGTATGAGGAACTTTCGATCAGAAATTAGCTCTAAAATCGACCCCTGAAGTACTGACCACCTGATGTGGGACACCCTGTTTGAATAAAATGAATAGGTAGGTGGTACCTGCTACGCTTGCGCCGAGTTTTTGGACGTTCTGACCATTCTGTCTTTGTTGATCTCCGTGAATCTCCCACTTTTGACATGACACAGTTCCGAAGGCCAACAGGAGCACGCCTGCGATCGACACCTGGGAATCGAATTGTGATAATCATGAGTCTAAGAAATTTAATTAATACTCCTATTGAATTATCAAGTTCTGACAATAATATCCGCATATTCCCTTAGGTGAAAATGCAGTACGGATTGTCAGGAATGATGCCTTTTTAAGTAGCTATGGCCCATATTCTCGTGACGTCACGCCTGGAGTAGGTTCGCGTTTCAGCCAATGTCGGCCATGATACCGCCCTACGTCAATGAATCGCTACTCAACCAACCTATTTCTCACAAGAAGTTTGCCGTCTCACGTCAACATAATTCGTGGTTATAAGGCCATTTTTCAACAGTTTTGTTTTGAAAAAGTATAGTATTGTAGCAATACAAAGTTTTAATTTGACTAAATGTTATAATAATCATGCCTGCCAGCGCAATAATTGATTGTAGATTGCTGTCAACAATACCAATCTAACGTGAACTTGTTTTTATTTGGACTAGGAGCCTACAAACTATAGTAGTTAATCAGTGTCAGAAAACTAAAGAACTTCATTCGTTTAGGCTTTGAGAATAATTAACCTGAAAAATAGTAAAGAAAAGATGATTGAAAATTCCTCAGGTGTCTGTACTGCTGTGTAGGTACCTAGCCATTGCTCAGGTAGCTTCATCAGCGTTTTATTATAAGTTCGTAGTACTATGCTTAACTGAGGAAGCTTTACTTGCTATATTGAATGAATAAAAGGAGAGATTTGTCAAAATAAACAAGGCAGGAAAGGCCAGGCCAGGCCAGGCTTGGGTTGCTACATCAAGAAACGAAACTACTTAGGTAGGTACGTACGTCCTACCAGATTTGCTGTTGGTTTAAAGTGCCTAAACAAAGTAGGTGGGTCGTTGCTTTGCCGACGAATACAACCGCTGATTAGCAAGTTTGTCAAATATCGAATCAGGGAATATGCAACATGAATTAAAAACCAGCTGCAAGGAAAAAACCTTGAAATGCATTCCTCTGAAGGTAAGATTTCATAAAGACGGCAATGGCAGTGCAGTTATTGCGCGAGTTTTGCAGTTACGCAAATTGTATGGACAAAAAAGGTAATTAGGTAGGTACCTACTTTCGTTTTGATCAATGAAGTACCTACATGAACAAGTAATAATATACGGAAAGTACGTAGGTATACCTTACCTCTAGTTGGGTACTTACCTTTCCACATGTGATACAACTTACTATTCCCGCCTAACAGAGCTCTCATAATGCATCCTTTCACAAGACCGCTTTCACAGTACTCTAAAGATTTTTAGTTTCAATTGATTCAAAGAAGAGTTCTAAAACTAGATTGGTAATCCACAACATCTTTGCGGCTGATGTCTGGATCATCTAGAACACTTGTATGTCAACTCCCCAACACACATTTCATATGGATCTCTACCCCACAGATTAAATCTTGCGTTCGTAGCGTTTGAGGTCAACACCTGATAATAACTTGATGTAATTTGCATACAATTTATCACCTTGCGTATTACAAATAATGAAAATATTGACTCGGAACTAGGTGAGACTATGTTACGCTGTTGTCCAGGTTCGTTCACAAATGGCGCATTTTCGCATATGTTTACTCGTCACCATGACAACAAGGTGAAATAACTTGATTTCGCCTTGCCTCGATGTAAGGATGCGCTAGTGTCCAAGTCTCGAGAATATCACCCATAGGTAGTACCATTAAGGTTGTTGATGCCATCATGAGATCAAGATATCCGTACCCTTCTCGTCAGAAAGGAGCTGGAATTTTAGCTTTCAAGTGCATTGCAGTTCAATAAATAATGAAAAGTAAAATGTCGTTGAACGTGGAATCCCACGCAGCCCCTAGTAGACACACCCCCCCCCCCCCCTCCTTTCCCCATTTGGTAAATCCCATACGTTACTTAAAATTTGACAAATTTACCTCACCCGGTGTTTGTAATGTTTTCAAAAGCAAGTCAACCGATAATCTGATAACATTAATACTTGGGTGACAATCGCAATCTCCTACGTGACTGGTTTTTAAAAATAATTTTTATAAGATTTTCAAAGTTCATTCGTGTAATGACGTAATTACCTACTACTTATTTGAGACACTAAAAACTATGTAAATTAAACTACTTAACGTAGGAAAGAGCAATTGAGGACATATTTTCCAGGTAAGAGTTTACGAGTACTTTCGTATTCAAAATATGAAATTATCTGAACCATGGATATTCCTCATCTTAGGCGATTGATTTAGCGCCGCACCTACGTGTGAAAGCAAAACGAAATAACTTCTGACGATTCTCTAGTGCCACGAGCACTGATATATTGAAAATAACAATTTATGCAATAAGTTATTTGAAGTGTAACTTATAATTAAATTTTATTATTAATTTTTTGTTTAAGTTCTCTATGTAGATTTACTTCCATAACTCTGGAAATCTTAGGAATCGATTATTGAGGAATTCTCGTTCTGACGATCAAGGACAACTCAAGACAAACACGACTCGGGCATGGCAGACAGTAGTAAGAAATGCAAATATAACCTTATTTTACAAACCTGGATATAGCACTTAATGCTGAAGAGTTTTAGATGAAATTAAAAAAGGTTCGAACGAAAGTAGGTATCTCCCATTACTATAAGTAGGTATTTTCATTATGGAGCTCCACAAATTAGAGAGCCAACTAGAAGTTGTATAGACAAAAGTAAGATTTTTTATTTTTTATTTTTTTATTAGTTTTTACATACAATTGTTAGATATTTGAAACGTAGGTAATTTTAGTTGTTTTGACCGACCAATGAAAAGAGGTCCTCAAGTTCATCTGTAAACGATTTTTCTCAAAAGAGAATATTGATTGTTTTAATAACAGTTGAAAAATATTGATTTTTTTTATGATGACTGGTCAAACCAGGGAAAATATGGATTGCGATAGTGTAAATATTAATGATTATAAATTCAATATATTAAATCGAATTTCAACTTTAAAATTCTTATTACTTATAATGAAGGTAGATGTGGGGTACTAGTTTACTTACGTAGGTAGTTGAGTGTGAGGTCATCGTGGGAAGATGAGCGGCAGAAGTCTGAATGTCGTCCAGAGCGAGGCGGCGGGTTTTATATCAAACTCTCATTGCAGATGTGATCCACAGGGGTTAGTGAGGTCAGGTCTGCGGAGGCTCGTATTTCCCAAGTCTTTTATCTCAGGAGCTGCTGGACGTTCGAAGAAACCCCCGATTACGTACAATTAGCGATCCGTGTGAAGAACCGAGATGGTTTCGAAGGCTGTCTTGGCACGTTTACAGGGTTAACAATTTTGGTTTATTATTTTCAATAATGTTGGTTCATTAATCTCAATATTAAACATTTGTAATAGACCCAAAAAAAAAAAATTAACCCCTCCTCAAAATTTGTTAGTTTACGTTTCAAGATGAATATTTTATTTTTTAAAAAATAAATAAAAATCCGTTTGTATGCCGTCTAGAGCTTTTTTCCAAAACTACTGAAAAATCATCAAAAACGTAAAACACTGCCGTCCCCGATTTTTGTGTTTAAAAAAAATTGGTAATAAATTTTTTTGTGTCATTTGGTATATATATATACATATACATATATATATATATATATATATATATATATATATATAAGTTACGTACACACTAGACGACACTAGGCGTATTGTAACAGCAAACTGCTGATCACGCATTACTATCCTATATATACAGCCCGTAGGCGGCTCCAACCTTCAGTCTTGTTCCGCCGTCCGAACCATCTTCATCTTGTTCATTTCTAACACCAAGTCCGTATCAAGTCCGTATTGTGTTATATTCCAATAAATCAGTTTTTAAAAACTCTAACAACGTGAGTTATTCTATTTTTGGCGCAGTCTCCGGATCGATAGTGTTTTCTTCTACGCATACGACGTAAACTCTATCGGAACCTACATTTTACAACTCCAGTTCGGATCGGTAGTGTTTCTTCGACGAATACGACGGAACTCTATTGGGATTACCAACGGACAAGACTCCTTACAGCATGACACTCCAACATCTGTAAGTAAACAACCAATACGAGACCTACTACTTCTTCAGTAATTATACGAGACCTACTACTTCTTCAGTAATTATTCGCACACACCCAGTGCTCACAATTAATTTCGCACACACCCAGTGCTCATCGTTAATTTCGCACGCAACCAGTGCTCATCGTATTATTTCTCGCACACACCCAGTGCTCATAATCAATTTCGCACACACCCAGTGCTCATAATTAATTTCGCACACACCCAGTGCTCATCGTCAATTTCGCACACACCCAGTGCTCATAATCAATTTCGCACACACCCAGTGCTCATAATTAATTTCGCACACACCCAGTGCTCATCGTCAATTTCGCAAGCAACCAGTGCTCATCGTATTATTTCTCGCACGCACCCAGTGCAATTCGAATTCGCACACACCTAGTGCAAATCAAACTCGCCCACACCTGGTGCGATTTCACCAACAGTTAACTTGGAAACAAATAACTCTTGTCGTTCACTCAAGTAAACAAGTTGTTCACTCCAAGTAAACAAGTTAACTTGGACACAAGTAACTTTTGTCGTTCACTCGACGGAACCTTGGCTGCCAATCTTTATCTAAGCCAACTCACGTCCACTTCGTCCCGCGAGAGCTAACTCACGTTATCTCTCGTCTTATCGGAGGGAGGCGACCCGTCTTCCTTTATCTCCAACCGCAGAGAAACACTCACGACCTTCACCTCAAGATCGTAATTTAAGTTCTCGCTTCAACTACAATCAATTTCATTTTATTTCCTTGTATTGTATGTGCTATTTCATCTTTTATTTTAACTAATCTTTTACTCTAATTAATTGATTAATTCATAAATTTCATTTTATTTCCTTGTATTGTATGTGCATGTCTACTGTCTAGCTAACTGATAACTGAATTACACACCAAAATTCCCAAAGTCAAAGAACCGAAACCCCAAACTAGCTTTTGGGATTGGAGCTCACAACGACTCCACAGAACCATGGATTCTAATAACGTCGCTAATATTCCCCTTCCACTCGGACCACCACCAATAAACGGGGCCGCCCTGATTCGTCAGGCACTGAACCCCATACCCGAAATACCCGAAATAAATCCACCACAATTTCCCCCTGAAAATCGACCACAACTTCCACTTGAAAATCCACCACTTCCGCCCGAACACAATTTCCCACAAGTAAACCCACAACTAGGTCCAAACCAACAAATACCCCAAATATTCCGAAAAGAATATGATAGGTTAATCCCGGAATTTAACGGGGAACCCCTCGTTTTACCCAAATTTATAAAACAATGTGATAAAATATTTGAGAAATTCCACGACCACAACGACCCAGATAACTTTCAAAATGAAGTAATCATGGGGACATTCACTTCAAAGCTAGGTCCCAAAGTAACGGAAAAAATATTCATAAATTCTATAGATAACTATCAGGAACTAAGGGGAGCGCTACTTCAAACTTATAGCGACAAAAGGGATACGTATACTCTATTACAAGAAATGAGTGAATTGAAACAGCTCCCACAAGAGGATTGTTTCAATTTCCACGACCGTCTTTGCCATCTATTAAATGCGCAGGTTGCCTACATCAAACTGAATATGGGCAGCGCTGCTCCGATTTTAACGGAGTATATGAAAAATTACGCCCTAAGAGTGTTCGCTCATGGTATTTCGGAACCATTGGGTGGCCTCTTAAGGACCAAAGGCCCAACCAGTTTGGGAATGGCTCTCACTATGTTGACAAACGACTTCAACCTAAAACCCAGGAACAAGCCTTCCCCAGGTTATTCCTCCGCTCATCCGGCTTATCAACCCGCCGCTGCGTCAACGAGCCGGAACGTCCCAAGACCAAACCCCTCGTTTCAACCACAAACATCGCGTTTCACGCCCAGACCCACTCAAAACCAATACCAAACACCAGTTGCTAAAGCCTACCAACTATTGCAAAGCCTTGCCCAAGGCGGCCAGTCGAGGCCCGGCCCACCTTGGCAACCGAAACCTCAATACCAACCGAAACCTCAATATACCCCAAATCAATATCAAAACCAAACCTCCCCAAACCAAAACACGCAAACGTATAATAGGCCTGTTCAACAACCCAAAACATCTCAAACTAATTCCCATAGAACCCCAACGGCGAAACCCCAATCTCAAAAATGGACGCCTATGTCTTGGAGGACATCTAACCCAAATTTCCATAACCTCGAAAATGACGAACCCCAAATTCCCGACTCTGAGGAACAAAATCGGGACCACGAAACTTGGCAAATCTTACAAGATGAACAGACCCAGGACATCGACCCGATCTATGAACATAACATAGACGAAATCACAGATTTTTTAGACTACACCAGCCTCGAACCCCCACATACGACCTAATGTCACTATACTCTAAACCGACTGACGAACTAACGTACATAACTATGCCTAAACTAAACCTAAAAATTCTAATCGATACTGGTGCTTCCGCAAGTTTTATAAACCCCGAAATAGCCAACAAATTTTTCCCCGACAAAATTTCCCAAAGTACTTTCCTTGTAAAAACCGTACACGGAATTTCTAAGGCAAAAACTAACGCAATGGTCCCATGTGGCGAACTCTTCCAAACCAAAGGTCTAAATTTAAAATTTAACATCTTCGATTTTCACAGCAGATTTGACCTCCTCTTGGGCTTAGACAATCTTAGACTACTGCGAGCCGGAATAATGCTGCATGAAAACGTCCTACGAACACCAAAGGTTGACATACCCCTCCAATTTTTAAACCTCAAAACCAACGAAATCCATAACATTGACAGTAGGTGCGTCCAACAAATCAAATTGAAAATAAACAATGTTAAAGAAGGTGACGCTATCGTCCCTTACCAAAAGATAGGTCCCATAGAAATACCACAATGCTTAGTACGAGTAGACAACTTCGAAGCCCATGTTCACGTCCTAAATTCAGAAGAAAAACCCACGAGACTCGTACAAACATTCCCTGTAACAGTTGAACAGATTACCCCGAACGAATTAACACCATCACACGAATCACAAAATCCGAGTCAAAACTTCAACAATTTCGACTGTCCCAAATTCAAATTCGATCTAGGACAACTCAGGATGGACCATATGAACGAGGAAGAAAAAACAGCTATCTCCCAGTTAGTAATAAAATACGCGGATATCTTTCATCAAGACGGCACTTACCTGACCTTCACAAACAACGTAAAACATGTGATTAGGACGACAGACAATGTACCGGTATACGCGAAAAACTATAGGTTCCCCGAAATATACAGAGAGGAACTAGACAAACAAATGGAGGAATTACTTCAACAAGGCATCGTTAGAAACTCTGAAAGCCCTTGGAACGCCCCCATTTGGATTGTCCCAAAAAAGGCAGACAATAGCGGTAAACAAAAATTTCGAGTTGTTGTCGATTACAGGAAGCTTAACCAAAAAACGATAGAGGACAAATACCCTCTTCCCCAAGTCTCAGAATTACTAGACAAATTAGGGAGGTGCCAATACTTTAGTACGATCGATTTTAAATCCTCATTTCACCAGATTGAGATGGATCCGAACAGTATTGAGAAAACAGCGTTCAGCACGCCCACACGCCATCTAGAATGGACTAGAGTCCCATTCGGATTGCGTAATGCACCCTCGACTTTCCAACGTGCTATTGACACCATATTACGCGGAATTGCTAACGAGTACTGTTGTGTCTACCTCGACGACATAATAGTATTCAGTACTAGCCTGCAAGAGCACATCCAACGCTTAGAAGCCGTTTTTAAACGCCTTAGGGACGCGAACTTAAAGGTACAACTCGACAAAACAGACTTCCTCAAACGCGAAGTTAGTTATTTAGGACATGTAGTAACCCCACAGGGAGTAAAACCTAACCCCGATAAAATATCAGCCATACAGAAATATCCTATTCCTAAAACACCAAAGGAAATCAAGGGTTTTCTAGGACTGTTAGGGTACTACAGAAAATTTATCAACAACTTCGCCCGACTGACTAAACCCTTAACTCAATGTTTAAAAAAGGATGCGACGATAGACATAACGGACCCCGATTACGTAAACTGCTTTGAAACGTGTAAAAACCTCCTGTGCAATGATCCGATACTTCAGTATCCTGACTTTACCAAACCTTTCCACCTCACAACGGACGCGAGTAACGTAGCATTAGGAGCTGTTCTCAGCCAAATAACTAACAATGCGGACCTCCCGATTGCCTACGCCAGTCGTACACTAAATGACTCTGAACAGAAATACTCGCCCATCGAGAAAGAACTCCTTGCAATAGTCTACGCTGTGGGTTATTTCCGACCATACCTTTTTGGAAGGAAGTTCACAATCTACACAGACCATCGCCCCCTTCAATGGTTATTTTCCCACAAAGAACCTAGCTCAAGGCTGTTCGCCTGGAAAACCAAACTTCAGGCTTACGACTTTGAGATAGTATACAAAAAGGGAGCATTAAACACGAACGCTGACGCGCTGTCCCGACCGCCGCAAACAAAGTCTGTCTCGCCGAGTCCAAAATCTGTCTCGCAAAATCTAAACGCAATCGAAAACGAGTATGAGTCTTCCGACTCAGTGATAGCCAACTTTGATCCGGAGGAGGGAGGAGAAACTCACTCTCACTCCGATAACTTAGAAACTTTGTCTGGCCTTACAGTACACTCGAATTTTATCGGCAACACCGTAACGACAATAAGTATCAGAGACCAACCCGTGAACCTATGCACTAATCAAATATTACTCACTACAGTACGACACCCTGTTTTTAAACCCGTTACGACGATCAAATTATTCGGAAACAAAACGCGCATGATAGTAACAGTCAGCGAATCACAATTCGAATCCGAAATTACAAAATTTGTTAAGGAATTTATTCACCCAAAGGTCAAATATGGTATATATTTTGAAACTGATACCTATGAGAAATTTGTGCAAGTAGTCACCAAACAATTCACCCATACGGAAATAGACATCACGAGGTACACCAAAAAACTAAGAGACATACAAACTAACGAAGAACAAACCAAAATAATCCGCAACTACCATGAAGGTCACACTAATCACAGAGGAATAGAAGAAACATACGAGAAGTTAAAACGAGAATTCTACTGGCCCAATTTAAAGACAACAATACAAAAATTCATTAATAATTGCGAATTATGCCTTAGGAGCAAATATGAGAGATCTCCCCTCAAAATCAAATATAACGTAACACCAACTGCCTCACGGCCATTGGAGACCCTTCACATCGATAAATTCACAATAGAAAATACGAAATTCCTCACAGTAATTTGTACATTCTCCCGTTACGCGCAAGCATACCCCCTAAACTCGTCCACAAGCATGGAACTAGTAAATGGACTCCTAAAATTTTTTACTCACCACGGTATACCTAATTCTATAGTATCGGACAACGGTGCCGAATTTCAGAGCAGCCTCATAAAGGAACTTCTGGATTTACACAAAATAAATATTCATTATATTTCTTCCCAACACCCAGAGTCAAACGGAATCATAGAAAGATTCCATTCAACCCTAATTGAACACGTGAGACTCCTAAACCAACAAGAAGCGTTCAAGACATCCAACACCCGTACCAAAGTCAACTACGCGATCATCGCATACAACAATACGATACACTCAGTATCGAAACTAACCCCTTTTGAACTACTTTACGGACACATAAACAACAGACCACTAGTAGAAATAGATTTAGATAAACTAATAACAAATAATTATCTCAACGAACACAAGGAAAAAACCAAGGCTCTTTACACTCACATGACAGACAAGTTCAGAGAACACAAAGAAAACCTGACCAACACAAAAAACATAGGACGAATAGACCCCCCAGAATTGCCACCTGAAGTTTTTGTCAAAACAACGCAACGTCAAAGTAAGTCAAAACCCAAATTTAATAAAGAACAGTTAAAGGAAATTGATCCAATAACAAAAACAGCCCTCATACAACCCCGTCACCACAACACTAAAGAAAAAATACATTTAACAAACATCAAACCCCCACGGAAGTTTTATCAAACCGACGTGCAAAACGCTTGGGATGATCAAGCACCGCCCTCCGAAACTCTTGCCCATAAATACGGCTTAAAAATAACGAGACAAAACCTCCTTACTCTAAAACCAGGAAACTGGGTCGATGATATGATCATCAATTTCTATATGGAACTCTTAGACGAAAGGAGTCGCAACAATAGAAACTTACCTTCGACCCACTGTTTCAACACCTTCCTTTATCCTCTACTGAAATCTGGGGGCTACGACAGAGTAAGGAAATTCACAAGTAGGTCCGACATATTCGGAAAAGACTTTATCATCTTTCCGATCCATGAAAACAACCATTGGTCCTTGGTCATAGTAGACGTCAAAGAAAAAGAAATTAGGTACCTAGACTCCCTTTCCGAAAACAGACTCAAGCTAGGAACAGCTAACAAAATCGCAATCGAGATCCTCGAGAACATCCAATCCTACCTAGCCTTCGAATACCTCGAGAAAAGGAATGTTATGCTCGATTCCGAAAACTGGAGAACCACCCTTCTGAGGACTGTTCCCCAACAACCAAATTTCGATGACTGTGGTGTGTTTATGTGCCAATTTGCAAAAAAGTTAGCACATAAAGAAGCCCTGTCCTTCGAACAAAAGGATATTCCCCAACTTCGAGAACAAATGTGTTCCGAAATTTTAAAGGGTTCACTGTCCTAAAACTCCTTATCGATTTTCATTGTTCCAGGATCGTTCTCCCCCTTTTTCTCATGGCGACGTACGGAATCGAGGTTATCGATGTAACCTCAAACCCTGGGCTCATTGCGGTGAATATGAAACCCGCAAAAATTGTCAAGGGCTACCACACCCTTTCACACTATTACGACCTCAACCAAATTTTGGATCAACTCAACCTCCTGCGACTGACTTACAACGAAACCCTCAAAACATTCCACAACAGCTCCCACACCGCCGAAAAAACGATGATGCTCACAGCCACCGTAAACCACACCTTCAGACTTATAGACCAGAAACTGGACAATATCATAATAACTCCACCCAAAACTAGATCTAAACGGGGACTGATTAACGGGCTAGGCACGTTAGTAAAATTCATCACTGGTAATCTAGACTCCCGCGATGAAGAGAAATACAATAAAATCCTGAACCATTTATCAAACAAGCAAGAGGACCTTCAAGAACAAATAAAGTCACAGTATTCTATCAACCAAGCAATATTAGAGAATTTTAACAAAACCATAGATACCATAGCACACAATAACCGCGTGATCATCAAAGAATTAAGGCATCTCAAATATATAAACTTGGAGTTAGGACGAGTCAACGCAATTATCACTACACTAGAACACCTTCAAACGCTCCTCAACCTACTTCTAAGCGCCCTACAAGACATTGAAAACTCACTCACATTTTGTAAACTAGGAAAATTACATCCTAGCATAGTCGACTCTCGGGAACTCTTCACTGAATTACAAAGATTGTCCAAATTCTACGGCAACACGTTCCTAGATTACTCCAATAAGGCCCTGTTTGAGATTCAATCCTACATTCAAGTCCAATGTTTCGTGGGAAGTAGCGAAATCATTTACTTCTTAGATATACCCATTGTGGACCCAGAAAATTTCGATTTGTATTACGTGGAACCCTTACCAACACAGTTAGAAAACGCTCAAATAGTAACCATCATCCCAAAGAAAAAATTCTTCCTCAAATCCCAAACAAGCTCAAGAATCGTAGCATTACGCCACGAGTGCCCTGCCGGTCACCTATCTCTCTGTCCAAACCACCTAACATCGGAATTAGATCTACCATGCGAAATTCAATTCCTACAAACAGGTTCCACCACTCAATGCAAGTACGTCAATCTTGACATCCCCACCAATTACGTGAACTTAATACCGGAAATCAACCAATACCTTCTTGTCTTCCCACACGGAGACACGATTCAAATTATTAATACAGCAGGGACAGAAGTCCGAACCCTATACGGAATCCATCTCGCGAAACCAGGGACGGACCGATTAGTATACCATGACCAAACTTTGTTTGCCCCCCGAAAGGAACTGTCCGGCCGACCCCTGATCATGAACTCCATCAAACTACAATTACAACCCTCTCAATATCCGGAATCGGAAATTCAACTAAAAGGTCTCGACCTTAACCTAGTTCACATGCCCGATGCCCGCGCAATTCCCATCTCGTATTATGAGAAACTCAAAACACCCAGCTTTTGGACCATCCTCCTGTACTTATTCCTCGTGTCACTCGTCACATACATTATGACCCAGTACTACCGCCACAAAAGAAAAATAAGGCTTTCCCCAAACCATCAGTAACCGTATTTTTATTGTACAACATTACTATACAAAACAGTAGTACAGTACAATACAATACAGTGCAAGCATCTGTAACCTAATTTCTGTAATTGGTAATCAAAACTCTGTTTTTCCCTGTATTATCATGTAATAAGTTTTAGGTTGTACTTTGTTAATGTACTAATTTTCATACTAGTATTTTTGTATTAATTTGTATTAATCTTGTATTTTTGTATTTTTGTAATTTTGCATTTTTGTATTAATTTTGTATTTTTGCAATAATTTGTACTAATTTTTGTACCAATTTTCGTACTAGTATTATGTGGTAGTATTATGACATTGTTATAATGGAAATGTAATGTAACGTAATGTTTGTAATATCATATTTATAATCATGCGGACTAACTTAACTTTGAAACTTTAAATTTTGAACTTTGAAAATTTTTATTAATTTTGAACTTTGAACTTTGAAAATTTTGTTAACCCCAAAATTTTGTCTCGGCGGGGAGGAGTTACGTACACACTAGACGACACTAGGCGTATTGTAACAGCAAACTGCTGATCACGCATTACTATCCTATATATACAGCCCGTAGGCGGCTCCAACCTTCAGTCTTGTTCCGCCGTCCGAGCCATCTTCATCTTGTTCATTTCTAACACCAAGTCCGTATCAAGTCCGTATTGTGTTATATTCCAATAAATCAGTTTTTAAAAACTCTAACAACGTGAGTTATTCTATTTTTTATATATAATGAATGTTCTGCTCTGGGACGATGAAATAAAGACGTAATTGCGTTTCTCTGTAAAAACGAAAGTTTTATTATCAATACGTAATTAAAACTCTTAAACCATTATTATATCGGCTTACAAAAGGTTCACTCACCTGTAAAAACCAAAGAAACTAGATTTAAAGCCTTTATCTCACGGTTCTTCAAATCCTTCGGAAATATTTAGTTATAATTTAATAAAAATAAATTTGTCAAACTTTGATAACAGTGATTGAAGTCCCAGCTGTAATCCATGAATTAAATTACGTAGTAGGCTTGTTCTACTATATATACAAATACGAACTGAAGAAAAGTGCTCGCATATGAGTGAGGTAGTTTTCTTTATATATATATATATATATATATATATATATATAAAGAACATAAAACCAACTATTTAGATCTCGAAATTGAGCTTACCGAAGAGGGTTTAAAAACATCAATTTACCAAAATCCCACAAATCATCAACTGTACCTTCACTATTCATCTAGTCATCCTGCTCACACAAAGAAAGTAGAAATATTACTCCCAGAGATAGATTACCCCGAAATAACCGGGTAGACCTTTGTACCACATTTTTTCCTGGAGCTCAAATGATCAATAATATTGTTATGCAGCTGTACGATATCCAGATTAGGGGATCTTCAAGAGAAGAAATTTTAGCAGCACCTCCCTCCATAATATACCGTAGACTAGCAAATTTAGGAAATATAATATCTCCAAAATGTCCTACAACACAACAATCTGATGATCCTATGGATCTTCGTCCTTGCCGTCTAATCTAATTGAACAACCACCATCCATAACGTCACCTAACTGCACAAGCGAGTACCACCCACGATCATTAGCCACATGTACTACCCAAAATTGTGTATATATGCTCAGCTGCAATATCTGCCCCGCTTTTTATATAGGAAAATCTACTACTCAGCTCAGTTTACGAATTAACAATCATCGTAGCTCAGTGAATAATTGGTACGGTGTGCCAGTAGGTCGACATGCGGAGGAGTATGATCTTACGTTCGGAAGGGTTCGCTGTTGATAATGGGGGGGGGGGGGGGGGGTGTGGGGGGACAATTTTTTTTTTAATCAAACTTACCCCGTCATTCGGGGTTACTTTGATCACAAGTGATTTTCGGCTGAAAAACGTCTCCTTGGGGATTTTTATCAAAGAAACCCCGTTAACTAGGCGTCCCGAATTTTAAAAAACAGATTTTCGACCAAAAAAAATAATTTTTTTTTGGTCGGAAGTCACTTCAATTTTTTTTCCCCTTCAGAACTTAATTACCCATTAAAAAATTAAAACATTCTTCTACAGCCTTGAAAAGAGTACTGGGTGAGTAATTTCTATAGTTACGCGACCCCAACTTCCTTATATACTTTCGCGGCATGTTGGGAAGGACCTGTTGTTCTGAAAACACAAAAACATTATGATCAAAGTTACCCCGTCAAGTGCGCTTTTTTTACATTATAATTCATAGATAATCACAGAAATGAACTAGAGACATGAAACAAAAAATAAATTATTGCTAAATTGATGTTGAACAAAAATATAACTCGCTTATATCTTCAGAAACAGCAGGGGCTTCACGCCAGACGAGGTTTGGACGAAGTTTTCTAGATAGGCATTATCAGCTGTTGATGAAAAAGGCGCGAAACCTTCCAGTGTTGCTACCGAAACTACCATGGACTAATGAACTGCACTGTATGGATAACTCTCATCACAAGCAGACCAGCTGGAGGTCGGTAGAATCAGAATTGAGCCCGCCAGAGCGATTTGAATTTTAAAACCGTGATTTACTGAAGTTACCCCAGGAAGTTAAAGTAACCCCGGTTTACGGTATATTTTTTCTTTTAAAATTTTTGAATTTTATTTATTTAATTATTAATTTATTTATTTATTTATTTATTTATATTGAACGTTGAGCTTCGAAATCCCATTTTCACCATAGTGGATCTATAGAATAATATCAACCAAGTAAGGATATTAAGAAAGAGTCCAAATTTAATGTAAACGACAAAGTACCAAACCAACCGTAACGCTTTTTTTTAACGCATTTATTAACGCTTTTTTCGTTTATGTGCCAAAGTAAAGAAATAAAGAGGTGTGAAAAAGAAACGCTTGCATACGAGTCTGCAACACATTGGGACATTTTATGTCTTTAGTTGCAGACTCGTATGCAAGCTCTAAGAGCCACTCAACTGATCCGGACCCTGGGCATCGTCAAGTATTCTCGCGATATTCGGATCACCTGCTACGAATCAAATCATCGAAATACCAGCTCAATGAAATCATCAGAAATTAACAAGCGGTTGTAATCATGTTCACAATATCAATTATTGAGAATGATCACCTGTGTGTAAACAAATATTCAAATAACCATGCTCATAACTCAGCTTATTGGCCACGCACTTCGCAGTAGTTAACATAATATGGTTGGATAAATCAAGAGCTTTCCAACGAATGGTCAACGAATTTTGTGGGATGAAAAACGACAAAGTACCTACCATTTCCCTAGCAACGACTCGGTTGTAAACAGAAATTTTTTTAATGCTCTTATTTAACGCTTTTTTCGTTTATGTGCCAAAGTAAAGACATAAAATGTCAAAATCTCTAGGAGGATCTTTCGATCAGAAATTAGTTACAGAGTACGGTGAAGTTTTCTGATTGTAGCGAGAGACAGCCTGTATATCTTGTAATTATGGGTACAGTACAAAATTATTGATGGGAGGACTAACTCTTTCGTGAGGGCACTGAAGTTCAGAATGAACATATTATATAATAAATTATATTATCTATATATAGAATACACAGGGTGTTCCGAGGGTTTTTGAGGTGCCCTTACCAAGTTTTAAACAAAATAAAATCCAAAACCTGACTAAAATCTGTTCCGCCGATTCAATCATGATGAAACTGATAGGGGATTATCTAAGGCTAAACCCGCACTATTCCTCAAAATTTCATTGAAATCCAATCGAAATTGTGGAAGTAATGGCTATGGCAAGGAAATGTAGACAGACAAACTCTCGCGTATGCGCAAAGCGAACATTCATTAAATCATGATAAATGTTTTAAGGGACCTCAAGGGACTTTCCCCGCATCATCCCTGAAAATCTGACCAAAATCTTTTCAACATTGACTGGCTTATGAGTGTAACAAAAAATCACGTTCGCGCATGCCCAGAGCGTACAGCTGATTCAATCGTTATGAAACTATTGGGGGACCATCTAGAACTAAACCCACACTGTTCCTGAGAATTTCATAAAAATCCAACCGAAATTGTGGAAGATATGGCTGCGGCAGGAAATGTGGACAGGCAGACGGACGGACGGACAGACAGAAACAAAACCATGTGCGAGTGGAAATTTTGATTTTGGAGCGTACAATTTTTTTTTCTCCCGAAAGTGAAAACAAAGCTTTCGCTGCCTATTCAGTTCAGGGAGTTTGCACAAATTAATTCGTATTGCAATGATTTATTCAAATCGTCAAAATAAAAAAATAAAACTTGAAAATTGAATAAATAATGTAAAAAAATTCAACTTAAACTGAAATGTAGCTGGCTCGGCACTGTACACCAAATAAGGGCAGCTTCATTCTGATGCCTCCAATTCCCTGGGATTTTAATTATGTCATATTCTAGTCTCAAGATACGCTTCATGGTTCCTTAGGTTCAAGTCCAAATAGTCTCCATATGAAGGTGAAGAATCCCACATCAATTCGACAACGTTGGCAAAATCAATGATAAACATTCGCGAAAATTATTACGAAATAACCCAAGGGAAGACTTGGAATACTGATAAGTATAAGTAGTGAATGATTTGATCTTGCCATCTCAACATTTGTACTTTTATTTTCCCTACATTGATGAAACACTATTAAATGAACATTATCTTGTTTCTGCAGGTTGAACTGCTGAGAAGACTCCAGTGATGAAGGTTTGAAACAACCTTCGCAACACCATTCTCTAGGGAGACCCACAAACTGCACACACATTTCTCACGAAACCTCCGAAACATCCATTCCAATGAAGATCGTGTCAAGGAGCAGGTATGTGAATTGCTCTGATGTCAAAGCAAAGACAAAGATGGTGAGGGGGGAAAAAACATTCGAGAAGGTGATGCTTCCTACAACAATCAACATCCAACTTCCATCATCCTACTAATCCAAAGGCAAGAATTAATTGTAGCCATTGTTACCAGTTCGTTAGTGAAAAACACATACCTTCGCATATCCGCCAACATCACCCTGGGCAGCAGGCCACGAAAACGGGATTAGTGAAAGCTGCTTTATTTACACCAACCCCAAACGTGAAAGATGTAGCTATGCTGCCATCAGTGAGAGCTTTTTTGGATGCGATGAATAGGGAGACAAGTAATGAACGACGTCGGTTACTAGTTTCAGACCGATATTTGCTTCTTCATGCCAATAACACTTTCAAAAATGCTTTTACTTACAAAAGGTTGCGGCTAGGTCCACAATCACAATCGTCCTGCGCATTATTGGTAACTTGAGTGACTCTGTTGGCTGTGTCTTGAACAGAGCGTTCCCAACATTCATAAAAGCCATTGGACAAACGTGTGGACGAGAAGGACAAAAGTGTCACATAGCATCTGGGGTCAATCAGTATGGACTGGCTTTCGAAAAAAATCGCCAAAGTTATTGAATCTTTCCTTACTTGTGATGAACTCAATGATCATGTGATTTCTGTGCTCACACGTTCAAAAAATGCATTGGTAAAAGAATTTTCTCTTCCTGCGTTCATTCAACTGGTATACTCCTTGTTTATACGGTGGTGACTTTTCAACCGCCAAAGAGTAGCGGAAATAGAATACCTTACCATTAATCATTGGACATCGACAGTTGAGCTTGATCCAAGCAGTGAAGGTTACAAGTTATTACCGAAAGCTGAATAGTTAATGTCATCATCATTCAGGAGGATATGTGGAAAAACTGGTCGAGTAGTGTCCCTCTTAGTTCACAAAACGGACATAGAAGTAGCGGATGTGATGCTGAACAATCGGGAAAATGCTGACATTCCTTTCACGATCATATATTGTATATTCACCATTGGTGTTCCGTGTATCAATGGTTCATCCATTAAGAAGAAGTTTGCCGAAAAATGTGGAGGAATAGCTCCTAGACTGCTGAAAGGCACGCAGCTATTTGCGCACGATACAAAAACCTTGGACCCGAAGATTTGAGGTAACATTCGCAAGCCCTTGGTCACACCACTCGTACCCATTTACACTACTGAAAGCCAGAGGTAACCCTACATTTGGGGAGGATGAGCATTTTAACGTGCACCCTCAATAGTAGAAACCTGGCCAGATACAAAAATAAGAAATTAGAAGAAATAGTTATAAACGACTTCCATGACTACAATGACGAGGAACCAACTTCTTCTGACTCCAACATAAGCTCCATTGAAATGTCACAGCCATCACTCAACCTCACACTACACGCCGCAAGAAAAGATAAAAGATGAATCGGTTGAGGTACGAAAAAGAAACAAAAATAAATAGGTATATTCTGATGAAGACGACACCTCCTCACTACCTTTCTCTCCTCCAAAACGAACTAGGGAATTTGCTCACAAACTACCGTGGTAGACGCCGGAGAATAATGCGCTAAGAAACCATTTTGGAGTAAGGGTGTTTTCACCCGACAACAAAGTGCCGACATTGTGACAGATTTCTGAGGCAATTCACAATTTCTCATGTTTGAAGAGGAGAACACTCCAGCAAGTTCATGCTTTCATTGTGAACATGAGGAAAAGACCTAATCAATACCGCGAAACTTGTAATAAACTCTGATGCTTTTCACAAAAGAGGTTTGATCTTGTAGTAAAGTGGTTCCAGTTTTCATGTGGATATTTTTATGAAACCCCTTCCCTCAATTTTCGGACCCGTTGAAACGGCTTCGTTTTCCAAGAACATTCGATCATGGAAAATGATTGATATCTACCTCATTGAATTTTGTGCCATATTCGTGCATAATAACGGAAAATACCATTTCGTTCAATATTTCAATGATGAATCATTCTGGATGCTTTGGAGAATATAATATTAACCCTCCTTTTGGTTTATTATTCCAATAATAAGCCTATGTGATCGTATAGCAATTTTTATAACCCCCCCTCAAACTTTGTCACTTTACGTTTCAAGGTGCGTAGAATCCAAATTTGAAATGTCCGTCCGCCGTCCGGGCCATAAAAGGCCTTAGAATTGACTTAAAAAATCTGTTCTTTCGCACGTAGACTCCACTTGGGGTCTAGTTGGTCCTAACTTCTCGCCAGCTCGATCGCTCCACACCCATGGGTGCTATGAGCCAAAAATAGGTGAAAAAGTGGTTTTTTTTTTTTTTTTTTTTGTATATTTCAAGTTGTATAGAAATTGGAGATTTATGAGTGAAAAGAAAATGTTAGCTATTAATTTTATGAAAACAAAAAAGTATTCTAAATGATACTCTTCT
This sequence comes from Adelphocoris suturalis, assembly GCA_030762985.1. Classification (NCBI taxonomy): domain Eukaryota; kingdom Metazoa; phylum Arthropoda; class Insecta; order Hemiptera; family Miridae; genus Adelphocoris; species Adelphocoris suturalis. The sequence continues at coordinate 170,381,677 of CM061040.1, read as the reverse complement.
ATTCAAAAAGAGATTTTGGATTTTAGGCTATTTTTTGCAATTTTATACATTTTTTAAAACAAAATTTAATGAAGTTCAAGTTTTTAGTATAATTTTGTACATAAATTGTTGAATGTTCTATTCGATAGTTGATCAACTTTATTTGACCAATCTTATGCTAAAAAATATCAATTTAACAATTCTTAGCCATTTTCAGTGATTTTGTCAGCACATTTTTTGAAATTTGACCAATTAGATGATATCAATATACAGTATAGGTAACACTTTTATGTGTTGGAAAGATGACATGGTAATAAATTGTTTTGTTTATCAACTATATTAAAAAGCGTAAAATTGTGAGATTCCGCTGCTGTAATGGATTGAACCCATTTGTGAGGTCCAAAGCTCCGAGTTCCGATACTAAATTAATATACTATAAGCGGCGTTTAATAATTATGGACCAGAGTCTAATAATACATAAATAATAAACCTTTGTGTAATAATTTGCAGCGTTTTTATAAGTTTCTTCGTAGAAATCGTTTTTGGGTGGGTACCATGAATCAAAAACTGAATTTTTACATTTTTAGCGAATTTAATTAAAAAATTAAGTTATCCTCATCCCCGCGGAGATCTATATCTAAATAGTGACAAAAAAGCTCCTTTGATAGTCTTAATTTTTTTTTTTTTTTTTTTTTTTTTTTTTTTTTTTTTTTCCCCTTCTTTCAACATTACTAGTTTAGAAACGTTTAAATATGTTAAGAAAGCAAAGGACGAGCAGTGACTGAGAATTAAGCGTTGATTTGAGTACGCTGCGGTAAAAATAACTCCAATCTGCAGAGCAGGTTGTGCTGGCAGTGCGTTGGCTTGGCGTCTCCGCGGCGTCCAATGCCGCTCGTGTGCAGCAAACCAAGTTGCCTGAACCCTTAGAAGGGGAACTACTTTATTCCGCCACCTCCTTTTCATAAATGACATCTGCACGCACGGGGAAATCCAGTCCTATGATCACATCTTGGGCCAAGTTCTTCATTACATAAAATATATGGGTCCATGTGTGCAGATTAATTTTAATTTTCAAATCCACGGTGAAATATGTAGTCATAAATGTGTAGTGCCTGTGGTGAGAAGGTGCCGTTGGTTCGAATTGTCTGAGTGGTGTGGTTTTTGGTATATAATATTCATCTTGAAACGTAAGCTAACAAATCTAACAAATTTTGAGGAGGGGTTAATTTTTTAACATGGAATCATGTTTTAGCGATGGATCCCCCGCCGAAAAGTGAGACTATAAAGTGAGATGAAAGTAGCGCCAACAATTGTGATGATTTCCGCTTACAACCGAGTCGTTGCTAGGGATATGATACTTCGTCGTATTTCATCCCACAAAATTCGTTGACCATTCGTTCGAAAGCTCTCGATTTATCCAACCATACTATATTAACTACTGCGAAGTGCGTGGCCAACAAGCTGAGTTATGAGCATGATTATATATGAATAATTGTTTACACACAGGTGATCATTCTCAATTATTGATATTGTGAACATGATTGCAACCGCTTGTTAATTTCTGATGATTTCATTGTGCTGGTGTTTCGATTATGTGATTCATAGCAGGGGATCCGAATATTGCGAGAACGGTTTGATTTGTGAAGCGGTGGTTACATCATTTTAACAGGTAGTTTCTATACTTTACACTATAGGAAGCTGTAATTTCGTATGTAGCCTCTTTAGCCTCTTTCTATAATAAAGTGAATGTTTACTCGCGAGTTTCTATTAGGAAATCATCAGCTCACAAGAGCTCAATCGTCGTGATCATTTCTATAATAAAGTGAGAGCGAGGAGCTAAAACATGATTCCATGTTTTTTACATTTTAGCAGTCAGGCTCAAAGTAATAACATCCGGGGGGGTCCACGGGGGCGAAGCCCCCCTGGCGGCGTCAAGGGGAGTTTTTTTTTCTCGATTACAAAGGTTCATTATTGAAAACAATGAAACAACCCCTGTGGATCACATCTGCAACGAGAGTTTGATATAAAACCCGCCGCCTCGCTCTGGACGACATTCAGACTTCTGTCGCTCATCTTCCCACGATGACCTCACACTCAACTACCTACGTAAGTAAACTAGTACCCCATATCTACCTTCATTATAAGTAATAAGAATTTTAAAGTTGAAATTCGATTTATTATATTGAATTCATAATCTATAATCTATCTAAAATGTATACTATCGCAATCCATATTTTCCATGGTTTGACCAGTCATTGTAAAAAATCAATATTTTTCAACTGTTATTAAAACAATCAATATTCTCATTCAAGAAAAATCCTTTACAGGTGAACTTGAGGATCTCCTTTCATAGGTCGGTCAAAACAACTGAAATTACCTACGTTTCAAACATCTAACAATAGTAAATGTAAAAACGAAAAAATAATCTTACTTTTGTCTAAATAACTTCTAATTGGTGGTCCTCTCTAATTTGTGGAGCTCCATAATGAAAATACCTATTTATAGTGATGGGGGATACCTATTTTGAGTTCGAACCTTTTTTTTATTTCATCTACGACTTTTCAGCTATTTAGTGCTATATCCAGGTTTGTGAAATATGGTTATATATGCATTTCTTACTACTGTCTGCGATACCCGAGTCGTGTTTATCTTGAGTTGGCTTTGATCGTGAGAACGGGAATTCCTCAATACTCGATTCCTAAGAATTCCAGAACAATGAAAGTAAAACTACACAGAGAACTTAAACAAAAAATTGATAATAAAATTTAATTATAAGTTACACTTCAAATAAATTATTGCATAAATTGTTATTTTCAATACAACAGTGCTCGTGGCACTAGAGAATCGTCAGAAGTTATTTCGTTCAGCTTTCACACGTCGGTGCGGCGCTAAATCAATCGCCTATGAGGAATATCCATGGTTCAGATAATTTCATATTTTGGATACGAAAGTACTCGTGAACTCTTGCCTGGAAAATATTTGACCCGCTGTTTCCTACGTTAAGTAGTTTAATTTCCATAGTTGTTAGAGTCTCAAATAAGTAGTAGGTCATTACGTCATTACACGAATGAACTTTGAAAATCTTATAAAAATTATTTTTAAAAACCAGTCACGTAGGAGATTGCGATTGTTACCCAAGTGTTAATATTATCAGATTGTCGATTGACTTGCATTTGACAACATTACAAACACCGGGTGAGGTAAATTTGTTAAATTTTAAGTAACGTATGGGATTTAACGAAAGGTGGAGGGGGGGGGGTCCACTAGGGGCTGCGTGGGGATCCACGTTCAACGACGTTTTACTTTTCATTATTTATTGAACTGCAATGCACTTGAAAGCTAAAATTCCAGCTCCTTTCTGACGAGAAGGGTACGGATATCTTGATCTCATGACAGCATCAACAACCTTAATGGTACTACCTATAGCTACTTAATAAGGCATCATTCCTGACAATCCGTACTGCATTTTCATCTAAGGAAATATGCGAATAATATTTTCAGAACTTAATAATTCAATAGGAGTATTAATTATATTTCTTAGACTCATGATTATCACAATTCGATTCCCAGGTGTCGATCGCAGGCGTGCTCCTGTTGGCCTTCGGAACTGTGTCATGTCAAAAGTGGGAGATTCACGGAGATCAACAAAGAGTGAATGGTCAGAACATCCAGAAACTCGGCGCAAGCGTAGCAGGTACCACCTACCTATTCATTTTATTCAAACAGGGTGTCCCGCATCAGGTGGTCAGTACTTCATTTTAGAGCTAATTTCTGATCGAAAGTTCCTCATAGAGATTTTTTTAACGCTTAGTTTCCGAGTTATGCACAGAATTGTTATCAACTTATCCTATTTCAGCTAACGTTTTTTAGAGATAATATTTAGCTAATTTTCAAAAAAAAAAAAAGAAAAAAAATATGAGTTACATATTTAGGTGGCTATGAAATTTCAAAAGTGGTTGGAAGGGTTGGAGCCCGTTTCAAATCCGTTTCATACATCAAAGAACACAATCTTAGTTTTTTTTTTACAAACAAATGTATGGACTTTTACCAAACTTTTTTACACGAATTCAATAAAACTGATTTGAACATTTTAGAGAATTCTGTTAGAAATAATAAAGCTATTGCAATGGCTCCCACTTTAACTTTGCAATAAAAATTTCCCAAAATTTTTCCTATGAAAAATGGTTTTGAGGCACTCTGAAACGATTGCCATTCGCCGAAAAAATCAAGCATTCTATAAGAAAATAGGAGTGGGTTGGACAGCGCTTTTGGAGCTCAGTAAATAAGTCAAATTTCAAAAACTGGGCAGCAGAAATCAGTAAAAATTAAAAACAGCTGAAAAATTTACCTAATATTTATATTTTTGGTTTATTATTTGCAATATTTGCAAACTAGAACTTTAAAAAATGTATGCTGAAAATTTAGGCAACTTAAATTTAATTTAGAATAAATTTAAAATTTGTAAGTCAAATGTGATTGGTTTTAGTAGGCTGAAGAAATACGATAAAAACTATTCACATTTCCAAACATTCCAAAATTTATTCATAAAGCTGGATATTTAGGAAAAGCATTTTTGCCATAAAATGTATCTAGTTAACAATTTCTTTGCCCACTAAGTGCCCGAAATTCCAAATAATTCAACATAAACATGACACGAAAAATCGCTCATACGACCATGCTGCATGACTAGAACTGAAGAGAAATATGAAACAGTTACCTATACTTTAAAATTTTTGGATCCGTTGCACTAGCTCCATTTCCTATGAAAACAGGCTAACAGTACTACCTCTAGTTTTAGGTTGACTCGGAAGAAATAGAAAACGACTGCATAGTACAATATATTATTAAAAATACTATAAAATATTAAAATACCATAATACTATATAATACTAAAAATATATTTGTTCCAGGCCAACGAGATAAACTAGGTGTGGATGGCTTGAGGGCTGGTGACTACGAAAAAGGCAAGATCAACTACGAACGCCACCTTCTTACGGACGGCACCAGGTCACTCACCGGTCACGCTGGAATGTCAGCCGACAACATGGGTAACCGCGGAAAAAATTTCGGTCTGGGGTACCAAGATCCGAAAACCTCAGTGAACTGGGACCGCGCGTTCACAGGACCAGTTCGAACAGACACCTACACAGCTGAAAGGAATTTCTTCAAGTCTCCCGACGGAAGGGGAACGATTGGCGGTTATGTCCAACACAGCAGGAACAACTTCGGTATGAGAGACACCCAAGGTGGTCTCAGGGCAGGATGGGCCTTCCGAAGATGAGTGATGAATAGTTCCTCGCCGAAGAACCTGAAGGTTGGAGTGACCAATATCACCATGGTGATGTAAACCAAAGACATTTTTCGTTTCATCCAGCTGACATTGGTATTTTTTGAAATAGAAAACATGATCAACAAGACTAATCCTCTCCCAGTAAAAGTTAAATAGTGTAGCTTAAGTAGAATCAGCTGAAATGGGCAAATTCGCCTGTCAAGTATTTTTTCGTAAGATCAAGTACACATATATATTCACTTCACGTCACATGAACTGAAAGAGATTTGTGATTGTATTAATTGCTTCGCATATGGTCTGTGATGTTATGTTCCTATCTGTAAATAAATATTTGTATCACAAATAAATATTAATATATTATAACTAGATTACGTACAATTATTTTTTTAATCCTATTCCCTATTTGACCAGTTTCCCAGTCTATTCTTTTGAAGCGTAGGTACATTTAAATATCGATAACTGCTCTGCGTTAGAGAAACACGCCATAAAAATAGCTCAGATATCTCCAAGCTATGCGTACAGAATGGTTATATACCCGGAAAACCGGCCACGTATTCCGCAACTAATTTCTGATCAAAAGTTCTGAAAACCAGATTTTTTTTAACGCTGTTCAATTTCCAAGATTTTGCTTCCGAGTCTACCTAAAGGTAACGGAAGTATTGTTTTCACTTTCGGGAGAAAAACAATTGTTGGTCTCCAAAATCAAAAATTTCACTTGCATTTTACGTTTTTGGCCATTCTGAACAACTTTGGTTCCGTGTCTGTCTGTCTGTGAGTGTGTGTCTGTCGTGTGTCTGCAAATCCTTGTAACAAGCTTATTTTCCACAGTTTTCATCCGATTCGGATGAAATTTTCAGGGGATGTGTGGGCTAGGGGGTAGACGGTCCCCTATCAGTTTCATCGTTCTCTTGACTCAATACCTCACTCTGCGCATGCGCAAACTTAAATTATACCAAGCATCATTTTCTCACGCTCTAGTCGTCCGATGATAGTTGGGGGATGACAATTCGATCATCTTAAATAAATTTTAACATGATTGTATCGCCGCTAATGACCCTTATGGTTGAGGTGCGGCTTAAGGCTGTGCAAACGCCTCTCTCGCCCTCGTCCTAGCCCGAGAGAGCGCTCTGCTGATTGCGGGTTGCAGACCCAGTTCAACGCTAGCTCAACTGGCAGCGCCAGCGGCAGTTAGCAAGAGGGGAAGTTGATATCTCCCCCACCCATCCATGCCCTCAGCCACGCCGATACACCGCCCCGCCCAACCCTCCTCGCCAGCAACCGGCAGTCCTAGAATTTTGCTTCCGAGACTGCAAGGCAGCGGAAGCTTTGTTTTCACTTTCGAAATGAAAAAAAAATTGTTGCTCCAAAATCAAAATTTCCACTTGCATTTTGCGTTTCAGAGCCTCCTGAACCAATTTGGTTCCGTGTCTGTCGGTCTGTCTGTCTGTCCATCCACATTTCCTTGTAACAGCCATAACTTCCACAATTTTGATCCGATTTTAACCGAATTTTCAGGGATCGTGCGGGTTAAGCTTTAGATGGTCCCCTATCAACTTCATCATGATCGAATCAACGGTAGCTTCTGCGCAGGCGCTAACGTGAATTCCTTGTGACGGTCATAACTCGGTCAATGTTGAACGGATTTCAGTCAGATTTTCAGGGATGATGTGGGTAAGGTCCCTTGAGGTCCCATAAGACGATTATCATAATTGCATCAGCGGTACGCTCTGCGCATGCGTGAACGAAATATTCTTGTTACGGTCCTTGCAACAGCCGTAATTTCCACAATTTTGATGCGATTTTCTTCAAATTTTTAGGGATTGTGCGGGTATAGCTCTACATGGTCCCCTATAAGTTCCTTCACGATCGAATCAACGGTAGCACCTGCGCAGGCGCAAACAAAATTTTCTTGTTTCGGTCATAACTCAGGCAATTATGAACGGATTTCGGTCAGATTTTCAGGGACAAGGTTTCTTGAGGTCCCGTATCACATTCTTTGCAATCATCAGCAGCGGTACGCTAGGCGCATGCGCGAAAGTGATGTTTTTGTTACGGTCACAGCTTAGTTATGAGGAACATGCGGACAACATCCTGGATGGTCCCATATTAAAATCAAAATTTTCCTTATTAATTTCATTTATTATATGTACCATTCAGCTTCCAATTTCCCACCTTATTAATTCCCTGATGCCAGAACCGGTCGTTTCTAGTTTTCTGGAATTTAATGGTGACGTACTGTGAAGGTCACGAGGAAGCTCATGTGCCATTTCCTTGGCAGTGTATTTGTTTTTATTTTGTCTAAACCCTCGTGGAAAAAGCGGGTAGATGGCCTGCACAAGTGCATTACTTTCAAATAAAATGATCGGTTTTTGTGACTGTAGTTAAGGAAGAAAGGTTTCTTCATTAAAATAGGAATGTTAAAAAAGAAAGTCATCATTCTTTTCATACATAGGTTCATAGTATTTTTCTGTAAAGATTTATTAACTTTTTGCGTCTTTCTTAATCAAATATTCTGCGACTCAAAATAAAGTTTAGAACTTTTGTCTTTTTGCGCAGTTTTTAACAATTTTTTTTAAAAACAAATATTAATGAAATTTAAGTACGTGTTTCTTCCTAATTTTTTTGATAATTTAAGAATGTTCCAGTCCATTGTTGATAGGTAAACTTTGTTTGATTAAAAGTCTGCAAAATTAAAAATTCAACGATTAGGTACTAGCCATTTTTAACCATTTTTAAGCAAAATTCTTGAATTTGTTCAGCGCAAGGATGGCAATTTTATCTCAACCCTTTGAGGAGCTATAGTTTGGCACATAAATACATACACATTACATCTTACATAGCATTTCCAAATCGACTTCGACATTTTCCAAATAGAAATGAACACCTTCAAAATGGAATGATGAACATTTTCCATATAGGTTTCGACATTTTCTAAACAGGTTTCGACATTTTCCAAATATAAAAGTAAGGAACAACAACTGTGACACTCTATAACATACAAATCGCCAATACCTACATTCTGGAAACAAAAACAAACTACGAGTACATTCTTGAATTGGAATGCAATGCCTTTTCAATCCATAATCTACCATTTAGACGCTCTCCTAAATTATAGAGTTACCTACATGGTTTTTCGGGCAGATTTCTTCTCAGATTCACGCCATGCCCAAACCTATTTGTAAAATGTTGAAACCTTTTCGGAAGGTGTCGAAACCTATTAGGAAGATGTCCATTTCTATTCGGGAAAATTTCGAAATCTATTCAGACTTGATTAAGTTCGATGGAAGAATATCGAAATCTATTTGGACAAGATCGAATTAGATTCGGAAAATGTCCAGTTCTATTTGAACAATGTCAAATTCAATTTGGATTTGATATAGGTATATAATATATTTATTCTCGCGTTAAACGGCGTACGTATCGCTAAACCCTAAGATCCGTTTCAGAATGCCTCAAAATTACGACAATTTTTGAAAATGATTGGAAGCAATGGCAATTGCTTAATTTTTTACGAAAATCCGCTGAAATTTCATAGCAATGGTAATTTGTGTCATTTGCAAGAATTTGCAATAATTGCAAGAATCCAACAATTTATTTTTAGAGCTGAATATTATTTAGACATTTTTTTTTAACCGAGAAACGTATAGATAGTTAACCATCACATGCATGCGTGTGTTAACGATCACATTGCATAAAAAGTGCTCAACGGTAATTAATTCAACGTAAATGTAATTCGAAAAAAAAAAAAGGCTCATACGATCATGTTCATGATTGGAACTTTTTTCTTATCACAGCATGCGGATCAATTTTGGTTCCCTGCCCATGCCAATTTCAGCTTTAGTCCGATTTTGATTAAATATTTGAGGATTGTGAAGGTTAGTCCCTTAGCTTAATTTTTGCAGTTTCCAACAGAGTTTGATAAGGTTTTCAGGAAATGTACCGGTTAGACGGCAGATGGTCCCCTTAGTTTTGTTGCTCATTAATCAATACCTACTTCACTCTGTGCAGCGTATACGTTAAACCCATCAAACATCAGATGGCCTATTCATCCGATCACGTTCATATTCTGAGGGTTGCTGGTCCCTTGGTCACTCGTAATTTGCTTGGGTACTCCTTTTGAGGTACTACTTTTGAGACTACTAGAAATGATAATCCGAGTTGAAAAAATGATAATTGAGAACATCGGAAAAGTTTATTTCACTATCAGGATCAAAAAATACATCACAGATTGTCCAGGAGCCAGGGCCGAAAATAGGTTGTAATTTGAGGAGAAGGTTTGAGATTAGATTTTGAAAGTTTGGTCCATTCTGAGTGAGAAAACTTTGTTTGCCATCTCAAAATTGGTGGAATACAAAATGGCGGCCTCATAAAGATTGGTTAATTTGCCCATTTTGAAGTTTTTTCTCTAATAATAACTAAACCATACATCCAACAGAAATTTTTATACGTAGCAAAGTTATAGAGAGAAAAAAAAAAAAAAAATTACCCCAAGACTCTGAATTATTTCTCAAAATAAGCGAATTATAAACAATTGAAAATCGGGCTAGTTCTCTTTTGGGCTAGTCCTCTTCTCCTCTCGTCGAGACTTTTCCCCTTCAAAATCACTTATAGTGGCGTTAGTTAATATTGGTCTGATTTCAGTCTTCTAAAGCTCATTCTGTTGAAGATTAAATACCTACTTTCCAAGGTTTGCATCGAGAATATTTTAGCTGAGACCTTTCCTCATTGACTTACAGCCGAACTATTGAATTTTATACCATTTTACACATAAAGTTAGCAAAAACGGCATTTTACTTTGTACTTCAATGAGAAACGGTCTGAGCAAAAACTTTTTGAAGTGAACTTTGTGGAAAGTATTTAATGTTGAGTAGAATGAGCTTTGGCAGACTGAAGTAAGACCAATATTAACGCCACAAGGTGATATTGAAGGGCAAAAGTCTAGACGGAGGGTGGAGAGGACTCGCCCAAAATTAGCCCAAGTTTCACTTGTTTGTAATTCGCTTATTCAAGAGGTAATTCAGAGTTTTGGGATCGAATCGTTTTGTTTTTTTATGCTCTACAACTTTGCTACTTATAAAAATTTCTCTAGGATGTACGGTTCTGTAGGTTTCGTTATTATTAGAGAAAAAAGTGTTTTCTCTAATAATAACTAAACCTACAGAACCGTAAATGGGCAAATTAAGCCATCTTTATGAAGCCGCCATTTCGTATTCCACCAATTTTGAGATGGCAGACAAAGATTTTCTCACTCAGAACGGACTAAATTTTCAAAATCTAATATCAAACCTTCTCCTCAAATTACTACATATTTTCGGCCCTGGCTCCAGGACTAAGACACCAGGGAATCGAAGAACAAAAATAACGACAGAGGCTCAAGAACATTATTCAATTTAAAGTTGAATTTCTTCTTCTTCTTCTAATTCTCATGAGTTATTTTCTAATCCGCATGAGTTGAAGTTAGTTTTAAACTAATTGCTTGCAACATTCTATTTTTTCTGCACTATTCTATCATTTGAAATAAACTATTTTAGTGGTAAAGATTCTTATGTTCATTTTCTTTCACATGGTGGAAAACCCAACACATAGTTTTGCATTCCGAGTGTTTCCCGTCACTAGCAAGTAGAATTTAGAAACACTTTTCGAGCGAGCACAGTTCTGAAACTCGCGAAATTCCTATTTTTCTGGCACGGTTTCAAGCAAATCAAAAATTTTTTAAATTGTTTATGACGAAATGGAATTGAATATGCTTTCCAATGATGACCATCTATTTGATTTTTTTATGAATAAAAATTGGTTTTCTAGCCAATTTTAGAAGGAGAAACATAATTTATGATAGTAAACAATTCCAGTCATGCAGCATGATCGTATGAGTGAATTTTCTCTAATTACCTACTATTAAATGTTAAATTGTATTGAAATTTGAGCTATTTCAGTAGAAAGAAATTGTTAAAACTCGGCCCTTCGGGCCTCACCAGGGGACAACCCCCCTGGACCCCCGGATGGTTACTGCTTAGATCCTTCGGCTAAAATTCAAGAAACATGGAACATGCTTTAGCCGTGTTTTATCTGTTTGCTGTTTGCTTATACTATGAATTTGTTGTCTGTTGTTTTAATTTAGCTCTTTACGGGCCTGATTTTCAAATTGCTCGTCATTTCATTCACCTCTTGATGTCCCAAATGTATTCTCATTAATAAGAAATCGAAAACATCTGAAATTTCGAAGAACACATCGCAACTAAAAGCCTAGTTTACAAGATCCTTTGATTACTTTTTGGTAAAAACGATGCCAGCCAACTGCATATATATATATATATATATATATATATATATATATATATATATATATATATATATATATATATATATATATATATATATATAGGTCCTACCTACCCAACATGGATTTTAGTTATAACCTAGAGCACTTTCCAAGTTGAAAAATCAATGGCCTTTTTTTGTAGTAGAGTTCTCAGAATTGACAGTTGGACTAAATTTTTTAATGAGCCGGGTAGGTACTAACAAGTTACTTAAAAAAACTCGAACTCAGAACTGCCCTTTTCTGTGAGAATGACCCATACATAAATTTCTCCCTTGAGGGGAAGAACAATAGATCATGGATATGTCAAAGTTGTAGACATTACTTTACACTCTGTTGGGATGATGGGAAAGTAAAAATGGACATTACTTTCCACTCTGTTGGGATGATGGGAAAGTAAAAATGGACATTACTTTCCACTCTGTTGGGATGATGGGAAAGTAAAAATGGACATTACTTTCCACTCTGTTGGGATACTAAAAGTGGACATTACTTTCCACTCTGTTGGGATACTAAAAGTGGACATTACTTTCCACTCTGTTGGGATGTTGGGAACGTAACTATGGACATTACTTTCCACTCTGTTGGGATGTTGGGAAAGTAAAAGTGGACATTACTTTCCACTCTGTTGGGATGTTGGGAAAGTAAAAGTGGACATTACTTTCCACTCTGTTGGGATGTTGGGAAAGTAAAAGTGGACATTACTTTCCACTCTGTTGGGATGTTGGGAACGTAACTATGGACATTACTTTCCACTCTGTTGGGATGTTGGGAAAGTAAAAGTGGACATTACTTTCCACTCTGTTGGGATGTTGGGAACGTAACTATGGACATTACTTTCCACTCTGTTGGGATGTTGGGAAAGTAAAAGTGGACATTACTTTCCACTCTGTTGGGATGTTGGGAAAGTAAAAAATCCCGCGCTACTTTCGTTCCATGCTAAAACAGAAGTCTACTCGTAAGTCGGTTGTTGAGGAAGGCGGAATTAGGCACTTCATTTTTTTACTCCAGTTCTACAAAAAAGTCACCCTGTTGCCATGGTGATGCTAACCTAATGGGAGCAGTTAGGGGGGTGGGAGACAATCGAGGGGGCGGTCGCCCGGCCTTCGCGAGCAGAGTGGGGGAGAGGCTTTCCCCGCCACGTCCTGGCAGTTTGAGATAAATCCGCTAGGGGCGCAGTTTTCAGCTCATTTATTTCCAATTTTCCAAACTCGTAAATTGACCGTTTTCTTTCGTGGAGCTGATAGAGGATGGAAAATAGAACCCAGCGTGATTTAAATCATGCAAATCGGTCCACAAATGCCTGAGAAAGTGTTATAAAACCATGAAATCTTGACTATTTTCATACAATTTAAATTCAGTTTAAAATTTTCTTTTGTAGAGGAATAACTACAAACGAAATTGAACTAATCAAGCTTTGGAGTGTGAAAATTGATCAACTACTTAATATGTTATGATAATAAACCCTCCTGAAGGAGGGTTTGAACAGCCTTAAACTACTAAATAAATAAAAAACATGATTGTATCATTAATAGCTACTGCGCATGCTCCAATATAAAATCCTTGTAACAAGCTTATTTTCCTCTGTTTTAATCCGATCTTTACGAAATTTTAAGGGAATGTGGGGGCTAAGGGGTGGACGGTCCCCTGTTAGTTTCATTGTTGCCAAATCAATGATTAACTCTGCGCATGCGCAAATGTAAATTCCATTATGCTCCATTTTTTCACGCCCTAGTCGTCCGATCTCGCTCTGATAGATGATAGAAATTCTGATGATAGTTGGGAGATGTAGATTTGATCATCCCATATCAATTTCAACATGATTTGATAATTTATAGCTACTGCGCAAGCGCCAATGTAAAATCCTTGTGACGACCTTCATTTCCTCTCTTTTCATCCGATCTTGATGAAATTGTCATTGAATGCGCGGTTTAGGATGTAGATGGTCCCGTACCTATTTCATTGTTTTCAACTCGTCAGTTCATTCTGCGCTTGCACAAACGTAAATTACATTGAGTATAATTTTTTTGTTTCTTAATTAACCAACTATGACATTTCTCGCTACTTCTTGATTTACTCTTTCCCGCTATGGAATTTTTCAAGATCATTTAAAATTTTTCAATGCATTCATGATGGGTAAACGAGGAAACTATGTGCCACACCCAACTTGGCAGAGGTTTTTTTTTTTTTTTTTTTTTCGTGTTTTTGACCTTGTTACTAAAATGGATAAAACTCACTTAATTTTAGAAGTTAACAAACAAATTGAAGTACCTTTGGAAAGAGCGTTAATTTCCTTTCGGATAGGCCATCTAAGTGCTGGATTATGCAGGTAACATTGTCAGGAATCTACCCCTAAGTGAAAAATTTGTCGAAAACGAAAAACTACCAATTTTTCAGCCCACTGAATTCTCGTACCTGTCATTGGGAAAACTTCCTCAAATGGTCAGCTTTCGAACGGACTAGTCAATTTTCCTTTACTTTGCTGATTGAGGGGGAAAAGTATTTTGAAAAAGTACTCAGTCATGCAGAATGACTAATAGAGCGAATTTTCAGAGAAAAGTTATGGATACCTTCAAATTAGGCACTTAAATTCTGATCATTGAAGCCAACCATGTCCTGAATAAAACTGAGGGGACAGCCGTGTGACGACATCGCGAAGAAAATTTTGGAACTCGCAGTCCGATTCGAAAATTTGGTTAAATATGGGCATTTTTCACCTAAAAATCGGTTTTTCTCACTTTTTTTATGAATTTTGGAGATCTGGGAGGGGTCGCAATTGACTAAGCGCTGAAAAATATTTCGGCTGTGAAACCCCACATGCCAGATGACAGAAAAAATAAAGGAATATATTATAATATATATATATATATATATATATATATATATATATATATATATATATATATATATGTTAATAAGGTGTATTGCCAGAAGACATATATGTACTTCCTTTAAAAACAGCGTAAACATTCGTTCCAACGCAGAAAAATCCGTCTTGGCAGACAGGTAGTGTTCATTGGCCTGAATTTCAGGCTCAAATCTACAATCGAATGGCCCAAAAAATGCTAAATCAATTGGCTTTTTGACAAAAGGGTATGTGGTGTGCCACAGTCGAAGTATTTTTCAGCGCTAAGTCGATTGCGACTCCTCCCAGATCTCTAAGGTTTATAAAAAAAAAAAAAGTGAGAAAAATAGATTTTTAGGTGTAAATGCCCATAATTGACCAAATTTTCGAGTTAGACTGCGTGATCTGAAATTTTCTTCGTGATGTCGTCACATGGCTGTCCCCTCAGTTTTATTCAGGACATGGAGTGCCTAATTTGAAGGTATCCATAACTTTTCTCTGAAAATTCGCTCATTTAGTCATGCTGCATGGCTGAGTACTTTTTCAAAATACTTTTCCCCCTCAATCAGCAAAGTAAAGGAAAATTGATCGGTGGATTGCAAGATTGAAAATTGAACTTTTATATTGAATACGGACGTACAGAATTATCTTAACAACATAATCACAAGATAGGTACACAACATCTCCCTTTTCAAGCCCTTCCGGCCATCCCCCCCCCCCCCCCCCCCCCCCCCCCCCCATGGGGACACGAGTGTCTGCAAATATCCTTCTTAAGCAGGAGATCACAGCCTGGCTATCCGGACAACGGGATCAAAACTGGCAGACAATTGGCCACCCAAATAGAAGGTCAACGTAAACCATGAAACTCTTTCCTCCTGCTGAGAACATGTCCATGGATACGTCAACAATAGGCCGGTCTGGTACAGGATCGTAGACCATGGTTTCTCAGGGGAGTGAAGATCTCATCTCCTGGCAAAGGTGACACGCTTCCATTGTATTTTTTATCTCGCTGGATATAGCCGGCCAGTAGACTGTTTGTCGAGCCAGCCGCTTGGTCTTCTCAATACCCTGATGTGAAGCATGAAGCTGGTTCAAAATATATTTTCTAGCTGCTTTCGGAACATCAAGTTGACACCCCTCAAAATGAGTTCACCCCCTACAGATAGATCATTCTTGACCCTCCAATATTGTGTTAACACGTTTTGGAGACCTCCCTAGTATAAAGTGGAAAGCCTTCCTCGGTTGAGCTCACATTAGCTGTTCTTTCCATCTCCTGATCAGCTTTCGTCTTTCTCGTCATTTTCATAGGTCTATCGCCTATACGCTGCGCCATACAATAACCCTGAGTTCATTATAACTATAAAATAGTAACTCGGTGGATTGCAAGATTGAAAACTGAACTTTTATATTGGATACGAACATACAGAATTATCTTAACAACATAACATGATAGGCACACAACAGTTACCTGCATAATCCAGCACTTAGGTGGCCTATCCGAAAGAAAATTAACGCTCTTTCCAAAGGTATTCTCAATTTTTTGTTTACTTCAAAAATTAGGTTAGTTTTGGTCATTTTAGTAACAAGGTCGAAAACACGAAAAAAATGTCTGCCAAGTTAGGTGTGGTACGTAGCTTCCTCGTTTACCTATCATGAATGCATGTATCATTGGAAAGTTTTAAATGATCTTGAGAAATTCCATTGCGGGAAAGGGTAAATCAATGAGTAGCGAGAAATCTTATAGTTGGTCAATTAAGAAACGAAATAATGATAATCAATGTAATTGACGACGTTTTCAAAAGCGCAGAATGAACTGATGAGTTGAAAACAATGAAATAGTTGCGGGACCATATACAACCTAAACCGCATTCGCGGACAATGTCATCAAAATCAGATGAAAACAGTGGAAATTAAGGTCGTTACTAGGATTTCGCAGTAACTATTCATGATACAAGCATGTTGAAATTGATATGGGATGATCAAATCGTCATCCTTCAACTATCATCCAAATTTGAGCGAGATCGGACGACTAGGGCGTGAAAAATGGAGCATAATGGAATTTACGTTTGCCGATGCCCAGAGTGAAGTATTGATGAGGCAACAATGAAATTGAAAACCGTGGAAAATGAGCTTGTTACAAGGATTGGCAGACACACACACACGCAGACACACACGAAACCAAAGTTGTTCTGAATGGCCGAAGACGTAAAATGCAAGTGGAAATTTTGATTTTGGAGACCAAAATTTGTTTTCTCCCGCGAGTGAAAACAATACTCCCTCTACCTTTAGGTAGACTCGGAAGCAAAATCTTAAAAATTGAATAACTCGAAAACGCAGCGTTAAAAAAATATGTTTTTTGGAACTTTTGATCAGAAATTAGTTGCGGAATACGTGGGAGGTTTTCCGGGTATATAACGTGAGACACTCAGTACGCATAGCTTGGAGATATCTGAGCTATTTTTATGGCGTGTTTCTCTAACGCAGAGCAGTTATCGATATGTTAATGTACCTACGCTTCAAAAGAATAGAATAGGAAATTGGTCAAATAGGGAATGGGATTACGAAAATAATTGTAAGTAATTGAGTTATAAAATATTAATATTTATTTACAGATTTACAGATAGGAACAGAACATCACAGACAATATGCGAAGCAATTAATACAATCACAAATATCTTTCAGTTAATGTGACGTGAAGTGAATATATATGTGTAGGTACTTGATCTTACGAAAAAATTCTTTACAGACGTATTTGCCCATTTCAGCTGATTCTACTTAAGCTACACTATTTAACTTCTACTGGGAGAGGATTAGTCTTGTTGATCATGTTTTCTATTACAAAAAATACCAATGTCAGCTGGATGAAACGAAAAATGTCTTTGGTTTACATCACCATGGTGATATTAGCCACTCCAACCTTCAGGTTCTTCGGCGAGGGAACTGTTCATCACTCATCTTCGGAAGGCCCATCCTGCCCTGAGACCACCTTGGGTGTCTCTCATACCGAAGTTGTTCCTGCTGTGTTGGACATAACCGCCAATCGTTCCCCTTCCGTCGGGAGACTTGAAGAAATTCCTTTCAGCTGTGTAGGTGTCTGTTCGAACGGGTTCTGTGAATGCGCGGTCCCAGTTCACTGAGGTTTTCGGATCTTGGTACCCCAGACCGAAATTTTTTCCGCGGTTTCCCATGTTGTCGGCTGACATTCCAGCGTGACCGGTGAGTGACCTGGTGCCGTCCGTAAGAAGGTGGCGTTCGTAGTTGATCTTGCCTTTTTCGTAGTCACCAGCCCTCAAGCCATCCACACCTAGTTTATCTCGTTGGCCTGGAACAAATAGATTTTTTGTATTATTATTATGCAGTCGTTTTCCTTTGCTTCCGAGTCTACCTAAAACTAGAGGTAGTACTGTTAGCCTGTTTTCATGGGAAATGGAGCTAGTGCAATGGATCCATAAATTTAAAAGTATATAGGTAACTGTTTCATATTTTTCTTCAGTTCCAGCATGGTCGTATGAGCGATTTTCCGTGTCATGTTCATGTTGAATTATAGATACATTTTTTGGTGAAAATGCTTTTCCTAAATATCCAGCTTTATGAATAAATTTTGGAATTTTTTTAAATATAAATAGTTTTTATCGTATTTCTTCAGCCTTCTAAAACAAAACACAACTGAAGTACAAATTTTAAATTTATTCTAAATTAAATTTAAGTTACCTAAATTTTCAGCACACATTTTTTGATGTTCTAGTTTGCAGTTGATATGAATTTTATGAGTAATATATTGCTAAATTAATTTTTTCTTGGTCGATTAAAAAGGTTTATTATTGGAAATATTAAACCAAAAATATAAATTTTTACAATTTTCAGCAGTTTTTTATATTTAGTGATTTCTGCTGCCCAGTTTTTGGAATTTGACTTATTTACTGAGCTCAAAAAGCGCTGTCCAACCCACTCCTATTTTATTTCGGAATGCTTGTTTCAGAGTGCGTCAAAACCATTTTTCATAGGTAAAATTTTGGGAAATTTTTATTGCAAAGTTTTTGGTGGGAGCCATTGCAATAGCTTTATTTTTTCTAACAGAATTCTCTAAAATGTTCAAATCAATTTTATTGAATTTGTGTTAAAAAAATTAGCAACATCTGCAAGTATGATAAAAGTCCTTACATTTGTTTGTAAAAAAAACTAGGATTGTGTTCTTTGATGTATGAAACGAATTCGTAGGGGGTTCCAACTCGTCCAATCCACTTTTGAAATTTCAAAAGCCACCTAAATATGTACCTCTTTTTTTTTTAAATTCGCTAAATAGTAGGTATCTCTAAAAAACGTTATCTGAAGTTGATTACGATTCTCTAATTCTGTGCATACGGGGCTTTAAAAAAAAAGATAAAAAAATAAAATATTAAATAAATAAATTTAAAAAAAACTGGAAAGTTCGTTAATACGATCATACTGCACGGCTGGAACTTTTTTCAGTTTAGGATGACGAAGAAAAGGTTTTCGCCAAAATCAATATTCCCGCTCGCATTTTTAGCTAATTTTCGTAAAAAATAAAATGCAAAAAAACTGTATAAAAGCGACGGAAAAAAATCTTGAAATATGATTGTTTGTTGTGATCTTGAATTTCGGAAACTAACGTTTCCGATATGAAAATCAGTTTTCAAAGAGAACGTCCGATTAAAAAAAAAAATAAATCCTTTTTTTAAATATACTTTAAAAGGCTTCAATACCACAAATGGGTTGAAATTTATTGCAATTGTTCGTTGTCTTTTGTTACAGTTTACTAGTTGAATGTTTTCCCACTAAATAAAGTGCACTATTTTGCAGGTTTACAGCTAGGTTATACACGGTATCCCGCATAAGGTGGTAGGTACTTCGGGGGTTCTAGGCGTACTTCGGGGAGGGGGGATTTAGAGCTCATTTCTGATCGAAAGTTCCCCATAGAGATTTTTTTAAACGCTTCGTTTTCGAGTAATTTAATATTTAAGATTTTTTTCGTATTTTCTGTCACTAAAACGATTATAACTCCCTTAATATGCTGTGTAAATTCAAATCTGAGGATACTGTTGAAAAGAGCATTAAATTTTCCATTGGATAGATGCCTGAGCTTTCTTAAGAATTAAGGTTTGAGACATGATAAAGCCCTCTGAAAAGCAAATTTTACTTAATTTGAGAAACTTTGAGTTCATTCAAATGGGAATTGAACTATGAGAACCAATATTTTTTTGAAGACACAGGAACAGTAATAACTGCGCCAAATTCTCACCTTTTCAACAGTTTAGTCAATTTTACTTTTACTTTGCTAATTAGGAAAGGAAACTATGTTTTAATGTTGAAAATCCTCGTTTTTCTCTGAAATTGAGGGTTTTCTTGAAAAATTACCTTCAATGAGAATACGAGTTGGGGATTGGTTTCTACAATTTTTTTTACGCTGAATCGAATCGTAACACTTGCATATCTCCACGGCCTCGTTATAACTCAATTTTACACTTTAGCTTACTAGTTTAACCCCTAAAAACACATAATATTTATCATATTAAATGAACTCCAATTTGTGAGTTAAAAGTGTAAAACTGGGTTATAACGCGGTTGGAGAGATTCCCAGATTGAAAAAACTCAAGGTTTCCCAAATTAGGTAAAATTTGCTTTTCAGAGGGCTTTTTCATGTCTCAAACCTAAAAAGTTAAGGCATTTATCAAATAGAAAATTTAATACTCTTTTCAACGGCATCCTCAAATTTGAATTTACATCTCAAATTAAGAGAGTAATGATCGTTTTAGTGACAGAAGGTCAGAAACACACAAAAATCTCAACATTAATTACTCGAAAACTAAGCTTTTAAAAAAATCTGTATGAGGAACTTTCGATCAGAAATTAGCTCTAAAATCGACCCCTGAAGTACTGACCACCTGATGCGGGACACCCTGTATGAATAAAATGAATAGGTAGGTGGTACCTGCTACGCTTGCGCCGAGTTTCTGGATGTTCTGACCATTCACTCTTTGTTGATCTCCGTGAATCTCCCACTTTTGGCATGACACAGTTCCGAAGGCCAACAGGAGCACGCCTGCGATCGACACCTGGGAATCGAATTGTGATAATCATGAGTCTAAGAAATATAATTAATACTCCTATTGAATTATTAAATTCTGAAAATATTATTCGCATATTTTCTTAGATGAAAACGCAGTACGGACTGTCAGGAATGATGCCTTATTAAGTTGCCACAGGTAGTACCATTAAGGTTGTTGATGTCATCATGAGATCAAGATATCCGTACCCTTCTCGTCAGAAAGGAGCTGGAATTTTAGCTTTCAAGTACATTGCAGTTCGATAAATAATGAAAAGTAAAACGTAGTTGAACTTGGATCCCCACTCAGCCCCTAGCGGACCCCTCCCCCCTCCACCATTCGTTAAATCCCATACGTTACTTAAAATTTAACAAATTTACCTCACCCGGTGTTTGTAATATTTTCAAATTCAAGTCAACCGATAATCTGATAACATTTATACTTGGGTGACAGTCGCTATCTCTTACCTGACTGGTTTTTAAAAATAATTTTTAAAAGATTTTCAAAGTTCATTCGCGTAATGACGTAATTACCTACTACTTATTTGAGACACTAAAAACTATGGAAATTAAACTACTTAACATAGGAAAGAGCAATTGACAACATATTTTCCAGGTAAGAGTTTACGAGTACTTTCGTATTAAATATATGAAATTATCTGAACCATGGATATTCCTCATAGGCGATTGATTTAGCGCCGCACCTACGTGTGAAAGCAATACGAAATAACTTTAGACGATTTTATAGTGCTACGAACACTGTTATATTGAAAATGACAAATTATGCAATAAGTTTTTTGTAGTGTAAAAATTTTTTGTTAAAGTGCTCTGTGTAGTTTTACTTTCATTGTTGAGGAATTCTCGTTCACTCGATCAAAGACTACTCAAGACAAACACGACTCGGGTATGGCAGACAGAAGTAAAAAATGCAAATATAATCATATTTTACAAACCTGGATATATCACTAATATGCTGAAGAGTTGTAGATGAAATAAAAAAAGATTCGAACTCAAAGTAGGTATCTCGAATTACTATAAATAGGTATTTTCATTATGGAGCTCCACCAATTAGAGAGGACCACCATTAGAAGTTAACACAAGGTAAGGTATCTTGACAAAAGTAAGATTTTTTTCGTTTTTACAAATATAATTGTTAGATATTTGAAACGCAGGTAATTTCACATGTTTCGACCGACCAATGAAAAGAGGTCCTCAAGTTCACCTGTAATGGATTTTTCTTAAAAGAGAATATTGATTGTTTTAATAACTGTTGGAAAATATTGATTTTTTATAATGACTTATCAAACCAGGGAAAACATGGATTGCGATAGCATAAATTTTAATGATTTATGCTATAACTTAACTTGTAACTTTAAAATTCTTATCACTTATAATGAAGTTAGATGTGGGATACTAGTTTACTTACGTAGGTAGTTGAGTGTGAGGTCATCGTGGGAAGATGAGCGGCAGAAGTCTGAATGTCGTCCAGAGCGAGGCGGCGGGTTTTATATCAAACTCGCATTGCAGATGTGATCCACAGGGGTTAGTGAGGTCAGGTCTGCGGAGGCTCGTATTTCCCCAAGTCTTTTATCTCAGTAGCTGCTGGACGTTCAAAGAAACCCCCGATTACGTACAATTAGCGATCCGTGTGAAGAACCGAGATGGTTTCGAAGGCTGTCTTGGCACGAGTACAGAGGTAACAATTTTGGTTTATTATTTTCAATAATGTTGGTTTATTATTTTCAATACTTAATGTTGGTTTGTTATTTTCAATAATGAACCTTTGTAATCGACCCAAGAAAAAACCTCAAAATTTGTTAGTTTACATTTCAAGATGAATATTATACAAATATAAAAATAAAATAAAAATCCGTCTGTATACCGTCTAGAGCTTCTTTTCCAAAACTACAGAAAAATCATAGATCGGGCCAGTGGAGTCCAAGATGGCAATCCATTTATTGACGAACAGACAACATGGCTCCCCTTAGAATCGTGTCCATTGCAGCGTCCCTTTGACACCTTCTTCATTGCCGCTCATGACCCTTCCAGTTGAGATGCACCTTAAATTCTAAAAAGGAGAAACCAAAAAAAACGAATTTAGCCGTTCTTGCCATTTTTAGTGATTCATTTACCACATTTCTGAATATATGACAAATTTACTGTAGGTACCCAAAAATTGTTGTCCCACGAACTCATTCTTTATTTTGGAATGCTTGATTTATTTATTTCAATCCTAAGGAGAGTTATCATCAGGAATGACACATACGTAGGTGTGAATAATTGTTAAAACACAGGAATCTTCGCAGAATGCTCCGAAACGGATTTCTATGAAGAAAAATATGAATCATTTTTGTTTTAAAATATTTGGAGTCATTGCAATATGCAATAGCTTCATTTGTCCTACGAAAATTCGCTAACAATGTTTCCACTACCTTTAGATAGACTCAGTAGCCAAAGGAAAGAAAAAAACGTCTGCCAATTCGGGTGGGCAGTATAGCTTCCTCGCATATTGTAATATGGACGTATAAAATTAGTTGAAGAACAAAGTACCAGTCGAAACGATTGATATCGACGTTATAAGAAATTAAATTTTGCGCATGCGCACACACTAATATTAATCCAACAGCAATGAAATGTATAGGGGAATGTCTAGGTGCTAAACCGCACAATCGTTGAAAGTGTCGAAATAAAGGGGCCATTATTCTCGGAGTTTTGTCTGTGTAGATTATAAGGAATTTAGTTGCCCCCCCCCAGAGGTGCAATGGGGGCCTAAATCCTCATAAAAAGGTAGAGGAGGTAACAGAGGCATCCCGTCAGAGAGATACCACCCCTACTAATGAGCTTTTAATAAGCCATGTTCGGGGAAGGTTGATATTCCTGTCACCAGAAAATCATCCAACGCCAAACCAGCTGTCTAGAATGAGCGAGAACAGCGCGTCTTTCCCATTGATTCCTCAACGGGATGCCGACAACGCTATCTCTGGAGCTCTGACGGGAGCTTGATGGACCTCTCAGGAGGTAACTCTGTTACACTCCTCCCCTTAAAGACATACTTGATTGAAGATCAAGTATGGTAGTTGGGTGGAATAGTGAATAGCTGAGAACTAATGCTCATTCAATCATAAATAGCTGCATTGGCGTTTTGGATGGGGGAATAGAAATTAAAACTGGATTGTCAATGAAGCTTCATAAGAAGTATCTTCATTGAACAATCGGGACAAAACGGATGCTCAACTATGGAGACTTATACCTTAGAATCAAAATAATATATAGAAATTAATTTGCCCAACATTGGGGACTTTTAAATTAAATTGCCCAACTATGGGGACTTAAATGGCGCACTAACCTGGTAATTGACATATAGCAATACTCAGGTGGCAAAAAAATTGAAAGAAAATAGTATAAAATGAATTTGCCCAACTTAGGGGACTTAAATTGTGCACTCAGGTGGCATAAAATTGAAAGAAAATATCATTGAAAGAAAATATCATTGAAAGAAAATATAAAATGGTTGAAAGAAAATATGAAATGGTTGAAAGAAAATATGAAATGGTTGAAAGAAAATATGGTATATAAAATATAAAAAGGGAATGAGAGAGAAATTATAATTCAAAGACCAATGAAATTATTTATATACCAAAGGGTGATAATGGGAATTCCTTCTGGAACCCCGGGCCATGTTTCTTCTGAAACATTAACGCCCCAAAAATAGTGGATTTGGACTACTAGGCGTCAGCCGTGCATAATCCAAACCACGCTCTGCTACCATATAAGGAATTTAGGTGCCCCCCCCCCCCCCCCAGAGGTGCAATGGGGGCCTAAATCCTCATAAAAAGGTAGAGGAGGTAACAGAGGCATCCCGTCAGAGAGATACCATCCCTACTAATGAGCTTTTAATAAGCCATGTTCGGGGAAGGTTGATATTCCTGTCATCAGAAAATCATCCATCGCCAAACCAGCTGTCTAGAATGAGCGAGAACAGCGCGTCTTTCCCATTGATTCCTCAACGGGATGCCGACAACGCTATCTCTGGAGCTCTGACGGGAGTTTGATGGACCTCTCAGGAGGTAACTCTGTTACAAGATCAGTTTTAGTTTTGCGCATACACAATAGCTATTACTCTAGCAATTGCGATATAATTCATAGGGAATTTTTCTAGAATATATACCCATTTAATACCAGAGTTAGAACGAAATCGGACCAATAGATGTTAAGAAATCGACGCTATAAAAAAATAAACGTTTGCGCATGCACTCAGACCACTATTTATGTGACTGCAATGAAAGTTAAAGGTCTAGAAGCTATACCGCACAATCCCTGAAAATTTCATCAAACTCGTTCATTTCATTAGACTCGTAGTTCTGCCTGTGTCAATCGATATTAGTTTCGCAATAGTTATTACTCAACAAATCGCGATATGATTTATAGAGAATATTTCTAGAACATATTCCCAATTACCTACTGAGTTTGAACGAAATCAGACCAACAGATGATGAGAAGTCGAGGTTATGAGAAATTCACGTTTGCGCATGCGCACAGGCTACTGTTGATTCGACGGCATTGAAAATGATAGGGGACCGTCTAGGAGCTAACCCGCACAATCCCAGTAAATTTCATTGGAATAGGACTGAAACTTTGTATAGTTTTAGACCTGACAAGGATTTACCGCAGACAGACAGACACGGACTCAAAATTGATCAGCAAGCTCTGAAACGCAAAAAGTAAGTGGAAATTTCGATTTTGGAGGAACAAATTTTTCCAACTTCAATCACGAACATTTGATCCAGGCCAACGAGATAAACTAGCTTTGGATGGCTTTAGGGCTGGTGACAGCGAAAAAGGCAAGATCGCAAAACTGGTGACGCTGGAGTGTCAGCCGACAACATGGGACACTCCGGAAAAAATCGGTCTGGGGTACCTACTGTCGTAGTAATCAACCTATTTACTAACAAACCTACCTGGGCTAGTAGCCCAGTCAAATTAGAGGAAACAGGAGAAAAAATTCATAGTAAAGAAATTTCTTCACCAGGCTCTTCCTTCACACTTAGTAAATCATATCTCAAAAGTCCCCCAGTATGTGAGCTGAGCTCGACAAGGGGGGGGGGGTGTTTTTCTCATTTTTTTCGACTTTTTTTTCGGTTTTTTGCCTATAACTCGAAAAGTAAGCGTTCTAGCGACTTGTTTACTATTACCAAAATTAAAGTGCATAAAATTTCCTACAACTTTCACTACTGACTTTATTCTCTACGATTAGGCGTTCCGCCGCTAGAGCGCGTTGAAACCATAACATATTTTCAGCACCCTTACCAACTCACTGTGAATTATCAGTGAATATATATGTATATAAAACACAGTGGCTCTAAAAAAGAAAAGAAAAAACGCTGCAAATTATTTCACAAAGGTTTATTGTTTTTTCAATTGAGTATGATCGTAGTTTTAGTTGGCTTGCGTACGTCATAAGGCCCGTCCAGACTCCTCGGCGTGTCCTACTTCGAGTTGCCACAACCTATACTTCTATAATTATATACGCATGTTTATATTTCTCGATTTGAGCTCCTATCTATTCAAATAGTTATTGCCTTAATAATATCATTATCTAAGTACGTACGAAAAGTCGAGAGGATATGTTATTAAATATGCGTAGGAAAAGCTTTGGTATTAACACACAAATATGACCTTGAAAAAAACATACTCATGCCTCGAACGAACGCCGGCGCCGTACCCACCACAAGCCGCGGCGCCGGCGCCTCCTCTCACTCCACCCCCCCCCCCTCCCCCCCCCCCCCCCCCCCGCCACCCACCGTGACCCCCTGCCAAGCGTGCCAGGCGTGCTCGCGTCGAAAAAGACACGTTTTTGCCCGTTTTTGGCCCATAGCATCTATGCGAGTAAAGCGATCGGGATGGTTAAACGTTAGGACCAACTAGACCCCAAATGGAGTCTATGTGCGAAAGAACGGGTTTTTTAAGTCAACTCTTAGGCCTTTTATGGCCCGGACGGCGGACGGCGAACGGCGGACGGCGAACGGCGAACGGCGGACGGCGGACGGACATTTCAAATTTGGATTCTACGTACCTTGAAACGTAAAGTGACAAAGTTTGAGGGGGGGTTATAAAAATTTTTTGCTACACGATCACATAGGCTTATTATTGGAAATAATAAACCAAAAAAGGAACTAAAGAAAATGAGCTGTGTTTCACCAAAAAAATGTTTAATGTGCAGGTACAGTATAACCCATGTTAAAGTAATATTCACAAAAGGAGTGGGAGGGGGAAGGGTTCATCAATCTTCTCAGGTATCTGCTCTTCATCCATTGAGAATCACCATCCACAGTCAAACTGAAAATTCAAAATCGGATTACAGTGAGGTGCATGTAATGAAGTTCATGCAGATGATTAGGATGAAACTTACAGGGCGATGACATACGTGTTGAGTAGGTAGTCTTATGGTTCCATGTCTGTTTCATCATCTTCTGTAGATGAACCGTCGTCAGCAAGTGGTGGGTTGTTTGTGCAGGAACCTGAACAGTTGGAGCAGAGTGTTGAGCAGTCGATGCCAGCTCTGCGGCATCCTCATCGACCACTACCGCAGCTTTTGGTCCAGTTGCAAAACATATTCTGCAGAATCGGGGCTGGAGTAGGGAGACGATGGCTTCCTCAAACCAATTCCAACTTTGGATCCACCAGCAACAGAATATATTTTGCAGCTGCACCAAAAGCTGCGGTAGTGCTCGATGTGGATGCCGCAGAGCTGGCGTCCACTGCTCAACACTCTGCTCCAACTGTTCAGGTTCCTGCAAAATAACCCACCACTTGCTGACGACGGTTCATCTATAGAAGATGAGAAACAGACATGGAACCATAAGACTACCCACTCAACACATATGTCATCGCCCTGTAAGTTTCATCCTAATCATCTGCATGAACTTCATCTATCTATCAATATAAGATTATATGCACCTCACTGTAATCCGATTTTGAATTTTCAGTTTGACCATGGACGGTGATTCTGAATGGATGAAGAGCAGATACCTGTGAAGATTGATGACCCCTTCCCCCTCCCACTCCTTTTGTGAATATTACTTTAACATGGGTTATACTGTACCTGCACATTAAACATTTTTTGGTGAAACACAGCTCATTTTCTTCAGTTCCTTTTTTTTTTTCTTTTTTAGAGCCACTGTGTTTTACATACATATATATTCACTAATAATTCACAGTGAGTTGGTAAGGGTGCTGAAAATATGTTATGGTTATCACAGTTTCCAGGATGTAAGCGAAGAACAGAAAAAAAAGACATACATGAAACCTGCTCAAACCACTGTCCGAGCATCACTGATGTTCAGAAAACAAGTCATGATGTTTTCTAAGTCACCCAGAAGCTACATACTAATTATTTCTGCGTAAAAAGAGCATAAAGGCCTTTTTGCTGATTTTTTGAAATGATACCTACTTTTCAACGCGCTCTAGCGGGGGAACGCCTAATCTTAGAGAATGAAGTCAGGAGTGAAAATTGTAGAAAATTTTATGCACTTTAATTCTGGTAATAGTAAACAAGTCGCTAGAACACCAACTTTTCGAGTTATAAGCAAAAAACCGAAAAAAATGAGAAAACCACCCCCCCCCCCTCCACGAGCTCACCCTCCATACTAGGGGACTTTTGAGATATGATTTACTTGGTGTGAAGGAAGAGCCCGGTGAAGAAATTTCTTTACTATGAATTTTTTCTCATATTTGCCTCTTTTTGGTCTAATTTGACTGGGCTATAGGGCGCACGTTAGGATGCTCATCCTCCCCAAATGTAAGGCTGCCTCTGGCTTTCGGTAGTGTAAATGGGTACGAGTGGTGTGACCAAGGGCTTGCGAATGCTGCCTCAAATCTTCGTGTCCAAGGTTAATGTATTGTGCGCTAACAGCTGCGTGCCTCTCAGCAGTCTAGGAGCTATTCCTCCACATTTTTCGGCAAACTTCTTCATAATGGATGAAGAATTGAAAAACGCAACACCAATGGTTAATAGATGCCTGATCGAGAAAGGAATGTCAACATTTTCCCGGTTGGTCAGCATCACAGCTTCTATGTCCGTTCTGTGAACTAAGAGGGACACTACTCGACCAGTTTTTCCACACATGGAACACCTCCTGAATGATGATAACATTATTTATTCAGCTTTCGGTAATAATTTGTAACCTTCACTGCTTGGTTCAAGCTCAACTGCTGATGTCCACGTATTTCCGCTACTCTTTGGCGGTTGAAAATTCACCACCGTATAATAAGGAGTGAACCAGTTGAACGACCGCAGGAAGAGAAAATTCTTTTTCCAATGCATTTTTTGAACGTGAGAGCACAAAAATCACATGATCATTGAGTTTTACACGTTCTCCATCAGGGTAAATTCTATCTTTTTAGCGTGGGATGCCATTTAATATTGCTGTTTGGAGCTTGAACCAATTTCCACAGCAATCCTCTTGTCGAACTACTGCAAGAAACGTGTAACACATGTAGATTTTTCAATCGTTCATCACAAATTAGGGAAGATTCTATACCTTTGGTGAATTTTTTGAAAGCCAGTCCATACTGATTGACCACAGATGCTTTGTGACACTTTTATCCTTCTCGTCCACAAGTTTGTACAATGGCTTTTATGAATGTTGGGAACGCTCTGTACATGACACAGCCAACAGAGTCACTCAAGTTACCATCGATGTTCATCATTTCCACAATAATGCAAAGGACGATTGTGATTGTGGACCTAGCCACTACCTTTTGTCAGTAAAAGCATTTTTGAAAGTGTTATTGGCATGGAGAATCAAATATCAGTCTGAAGCTAGTTAACCGATGGCAACATAACTAAATCTGTCACGTTTGGGGTTGGTGTAAATAAAGCAGCTTTCACTAATTCCGTTTTCGAGGCCTGCTACCCAGATGATGTTGTCGGATATGGGAAGGTATGTGTTTTTCAAAAACGAACTGGTCACATCGGCTACACATTAATTCTTACCTTTGGATTATTAGGTAGCCCTTCTCAATGGGATGACGGAAGCTGGATGTTGATTGTTGTAGGAAGCATCACCTGATTTTTTTTTTTTTTTTTTTTTTTTTTTTTTTCGCCATCCTAGTCTTTGCTTTGACATCAGAGTAATTCACATACCTACTCCTTGACACGATCTTCATTGGAATGGATGTTTAGGAGGTGTGACAAATGTAACTTGTCACTTATTTTCTCTATTGTCGGCTATTAATTGTTTCAAGAACCATACCTGGTTCTCAGTACCTGCACCTAGTTATTCTTAAATTAAGCGAATCATGCATAATTCATGTTATATGTCATACTTTTCTGACTTTATAGTGCTAAGCACAAAATCCTTACAATAAAAGGAAGAAAAAAGTTTACCTGTGCCCAGACCATCTTTATCCCAAGAAAGGAGGAAGTGGGCCTAGAGGCTACTATCCGATTTCTATGTCATCAGTAGGTAGTTTTCCACCACTTTCGAAAGATTCTGGCATCTCGCTTCCAAGTGGCTGGTGTCATAGGTGACGTCCAGAGAGCTTTTTGGGGAGTGGATGACACAGCGGATAACCTAACAGTTCTTCAAACTGTCATTTTGCTGGCCCGCATCAAGAAACAGCAGCTCAATTTTGCAACTCTGGATATCGCTAAGGCCTTTGACACTGTAAGCCATTTCGCCCTGACTGATTCCCTTTGTGGTGTGGGGTTACCAGCTTGTTTAATTGAGTAGTATGTTGCCTGTATGTACGACAAAGGCATGATGGTCATCAAGGCAGGTGGCGAGATGTTAGGGGATGTTGTCTGGCGGAGTACACCAGGGAGATCCTCTATCCCTACTCCTCTTCAACCTGGTCGTGGATACAGCCTTAGGTGAGCTGCCGGTTGAAATAGGTAGGGTTTGATCTTGCCCCATGGGAGCAAGGAGGTGCATTAGCTTAAGTTGATGATGTTATCCTGCTCGCAGAATGTGAGGGCTTCCATATTGTTCTGGATGTATATGCACATTGCACTTGCACATGCAAATGGTGAGCAGCATACCAGCCAACCTGGTGTGTTTTAGTGGTTGATCCTTCAAAGTGCGGGTCTCCTTGGTCCCATCGAGCCATCAGCATAAGGTGAAGGAGGTGGATCAAGAGTACCTACCTACTGTGTCTTAGGACAGACACCAATTCACGCCTGATCTGTGTTGGAGGTCTGGCGGTATCTTGGGGTCCATTTCATGGGTGTGGTCACCAGGGCTGGCTTAACGCAAAAACTGCGAATGTGCAAGATTCACATTTCATGCCCCCACCGGGTGGGCATCCCCCAGGTAAAAGAGGGATCGGGGCAGGGGCGGCCAGTGAGGGGGGGAGGGGGGCATCGGGACATTGCCCCAGTACTTTTGGGAAGAAAGTAACAAACTAGAATGTAGCCTTTACAAGCAACTCATCATTTCAAATTAGAATGGAAAGGGCAGTGTTTAGCTCCATGCTGTGATTCCAAGGTGGATGCTAGAATGAAAAGGTTTATGCCAAGGATCCATCTACCAACGAAATACGTAGATTGTGATATCAACCTATCAAGAGAGAAATTTCGTCGATTCAGGTTAGACTGTAAAGGGGTAATTACAGGGAAATACTAGGAACGGGTGAGAAAGGTCATAAAGGGATAGGTATTTCTTATGATATTTGGGGCCTTGCCCCAGACAGTGTTTCCACTTTCCTAAAGACCGTAGAATGAAATTTACGTCATGAATAGTTTCCGCCAGAGGAGTTTCAGTTTATTCCATTAGCCAAACTGATTCTCTTCTGGTCATTCCATGGTTCAAGGAGAGGAACCACTTCTAGTTTCATGCCATGAAAGAAGAGAGACTCTTTTCTTCTATGTTCATGCCTTCTTTTACTCTGTAATATCTTCCCTACCATTCATGCTAAGAGTTCTCTTTGCTCTATGGCTGTGGAAAACAACAACAAATTATAAAGTGTAGAAGTAAGATCATGGTTCAGCCACAAGTAGAATCCTATTTATTCTGCTTTTTTAAATGTAAAAATGTGTTAATATTTCTCTAATACATTCCCAGTTCTTATACTATGCACGTTTTACCTTTGAATAAGGATAGGTAGTTTGTAATGTTCAACAACAGCACCTGGCACTTGATCTTGATGGAATAAAGACGATTTGGGACTTAAGATAAGTTTCCTTCACATTTTATTCCACATTGTCGTCTGTATGTATAGTTTTATATTTACTTTGTTTTCCCTTACATTATTGGAACTTGATAGCAATGTTTCCACCCGAGTCAAACACTGTGGCGAATTCGCAATCAAAATCCTCTACAGATCGTAATTATGAAGAGAAAGTGTTCATTAAAAGTTTGGGGAGAGACACCCCTCACTTGAAATTAACACAAGTTGCAAAAAACGGGAAGGGAACTCGTAAATTCAACCCTGAAATTTATAGCAAACACGAATGGATCACTGGGTGCCCTAAAAAGACTGCTCCGTTTTGTTTTCCTTGGTTGATATTAGGTGGAGATGGGTTGCAGACTTATCTCACGAATCTAATAAAAACATCTCAATTACATCACAGAATTATCTTTGATTGGCTGAGCTAACATAGCTATTCAGTTATATTCAGCTCATCAATTTGCTATCAAGAAACACAATGAGCAAGTTGACAGAAATCTTTCTGAAATTATAGATTGCATCAAGTTTTGTGGTCTACTTATATGGAGTATGAGTAAGAGGCCACAATGAGAGGGATAGTTCATTGAACCGAGGAATTTTTCTGGGCTTAGTAACAAAATCAGCCAAAACTGAAGACATTTTGAGGTCACATTGGGAAAGAGCTACAATGTTCAAAGGCACCTCCAAAACCATACAGAATGAGTAACGCAAACATCTCAAATCAATATTTTCAGTAGAAAATTAACCATATCATTCTGGATATGTTGCATTAAAGAAAAACGTTATACATAAGTGAGTGGTGGTTGTGGGGTTAGACAACATTTCTATAGCCTTTTGAAATATCCGATTTCTAATTGACGTCTGACGTCACACTTCTATCATTTTTCATCTTAATTTAATTTGAGTTCTTTAATATTCCTTCAGAGTTATTTCTCCTAAGTAGTTCACTAGTGCAATACAATCGAAGCCTTGATAATGTTTAATACTTTTAATAATAATACAGTCCATTCTAAAATTTGTAGATACTTAGTAAGTAGGTACCTATAAGATAGTATTTTTAATTTAATTCATTTATATTTAATTTATCAATATTATTTAATGATCATGATTTATTATTATTTAGTAGTCATATTATTTTATAAAGGTTGCCCATGGCATTCGACATGACCCAAGTGGGATTTATGTTTCATGTGTTTAGATCAAAATTAATTCACAAGGAAAGCAAAACAAATGGAAGAAAAACCTCAAAACTCTTCTTGACTGTCAAATAGATAAATATTTTTGTGCCCCACTCCTTTTGCACACCAACCGCCGCCACTGGGTCCGGGGGCTCCAAAGTCTAATAAAACACAGTTTTTGTGCACTTTTGTGCCTTTTAGAACATTAAATGTATGTCTCTCATTTTAATTTATTATTGATTGCCTTGATAGGTTCAATACTCTTTCTTGTAGGTACCTACCTTAAACCACTATAATGTTAAATAAGCTAATGAAAGCTTCTGGGCCATGTTACACTGATTTTTACACTTATACAGGGTGGTTCCCTCGCAGATGCAAAAAAAAATTTGTGTGAAACTATATCAAAAATAGACTAAAATGCCGCCAACCTCATATTTTTATCTCAATCCGTTCTCGAGATATGATTTTTTAAAGGTTTTTTCAGGAAAACCGTGGTTTTTTCCTTTTAAACTCAAATTTCTCCACTTTACTTCATTCAATTTTAACTTATGACCACATTTTCGGAATCAACATTAAATTTACTATAAGAATAGTGTACTTGGGTTCTTAAAAAGTACCATCCAAAGGCCCTCACATCAGCTCAAACATTGACGATTTTGAAAAAAGAATATTTCTGAAAATCTTTAAAACTTTACTACTCTTTTAAAAAGAATCCTGGAAACTAGCAAATCTCATGAAAACTGCTTCGTTTAATATTCTTTCCAACGGTACAATCAAGCTTACTTTTATTTTGTTATTTAGTGGAGAAAATTGTGTTTTAATGTTAAAAAATGTGGGTTTTTTAATGAAATTGTTGGTTTTCTCGAAAGATGACCCTCCATGAACCTACGAGAGAAAGGCCGGTTTCTATGTATTTTTTCACGCTGTATCGAATGGTAACATTTTTAGATCTCTCCGACCCGTTATAACCGAGTTTTACACTTAAAATCGCAAATGTTTAGTTTGTTTGTTACGATTAAATGTATGTGTGTTATGGGGTAAAACTAGTTAATTAAAGTGTAAAACTCGATTATAACGTAGTTGAGAGATCTACAAGAGTTTCCATTCGATCCAACAAGAAAAAATACATAGAAACCGACCCCACACTCGTTGGTTCATGGAGGGTCATCTTTCGAAAAAACCAACAATTTCATTGAAAAACCCACATTTTATAACATTAAAACATTATTTTCTCCACTAAACAACAACATAAAAGTAAAATTGATAATACCATTGGAAAGCATATTAAATGAAGCAGTTTTCATGAAATTTTTCAGTTTCTAGGATTCTTTTCGGAAGAGTAGGAAAGTTTTAAAGATATTCAGAAATATTATTTTTTCAAAATCGTCAATGTTTGAGCTGATGTGAGGGTCTTCGGATTCGGTACTTTTTAAGAACCCAAGTACACTATTCTTGTAGGAAATTTAATGCTGATACCGAAAATGAGGTTGAAAGTTAAAATTAAATGAGGCAAAGTGGAGAAATCCGAGTTTAAAATGAAAAAACACGGTATTCCTGAAAAAACCTTTAAAAAATCATATCTCGAGTATGGATTGAGATAAAAATATGCGTGTGGTGAAATCCACCACCTCTTTTCAACAGCCCTTTTCAGGGCTACCAAAAAGAGGTAGGCACAACACAAAAATATTTATAAGACGTCGAGTTACAACTCCGTCAAACAAAATATTTCACCAGAGAGAAAATACTAAATTCTCTCTCAAAAGTGAAATATTAAAGAATAACACACAAGGCGACCTCCCCAAACATTTACTGGGCGAGAGAGATGCGACAAACATCTCGAAACAAGTCGCCTTGAATGAGAAACCTCAAACAGGAAAACTCAAGGTCGTTCAGCCACCCCCGGGGACCCCGTCACAGCGACGGACGCAGGGAAACCACCTCGAAAGACCAACTCAGCTATCATACGCACAGATACTGAGAAAACAATGTGCGAACCAATAAGATTGCACAGTCGAATTTATGAAATTAAGCGGACCAACCAGGAGGCGGCAGGAGGCGGCCACCTCCCTATAAATACCCCGCTGGGAGCCCTCCGAATTTCATTCCACTCTCCGCTCTCGACGACGACACCTCTGAAGTACGAAGAATTCTACACGCTCTACGCTGACGAACCTTCTGCATTACGAGTTCATCTCAAGAACGGCTTCCTACTGCTTTCTACAAGCCAGACCTTCTCTCCACACAGATCTCGCATTGGCATCTACGAGTCCAGTGATTATTCATCCTGCTCATTGCCCAACGTAGTTCATCTGTCAGGACGCCACCCGGTACAGCTATCGATATTCTCTTTAGCTCGTACGCCCGAGGGACGTTCCGAGCCGTGTCGCCCGGGTTTCGTAGCATTAAGCTCGTAACCGACCGCTGTGGGCACGCCGGTAAATTACTCTGCTCATCCGCTCTAATTTACCGTCTAAGGAAGCCTTTTTCAAGGCTACGAGGTAGGACCCTGACATACGAGCATTGGAAAGACGCTCTGTCAAGCGAGTCCACCTCCCAAACCCTCTATTTTTCACACATAGAGGCATCGAAACGAGCTAAAACTCGGTTATTTCGATGGAACGTCAGCCGTCCTATTTACCCTTGCAAGGGGAGGCAGACGACGGCGAAGCCGGCCCGAGTAGCCCCCGTAGTGCTCCCTACCGGCTACACGGCGAATCCGCTGAACCCAGAGACAGCGCGAGGCGCGATCCTCACGTCCGGATCGCCTTCTCGCCCGACGTATTCGTTCAAGAAACGTTCGATCAAGCCTCGCCTATACAAAAGATCGAGGATACCTTTCAGACTCGCTCTGAAACCGGTCATTACGATTCGACCAAGCTGTCCGAATACCCACGATATTCGACGCAGGCCTACCCGGCCGATCCGAGTGTCAAATACACTCCAAATGCACAAAAAGCGAAGGATACTTTTCAGTACCTCAACCAAGCTCAACATATTCCCCTTTCAGATATAAATCTAAGGCCGGAATATTACAAAACGGCTCAGTACCAAACTGATCGAACCCAGCACTTGCTACGCGAGCCCAGCGCTCCACGCGGCTGCGACACGAACTATCTCCCAGTTCAGTCCGCCAAGCCAGTTGACCTTGGCGAATCCGCTCACATTCCTCACGGGAATGACCCGGGGACTAACCCGCATAACCGGAATATAAATGTCCGACTTGGCCTACCTACGCCAAGTAAAACATATCTAAATCCACTACAATGCGGTTGGCGGCATTTTACTCCATTTTTGATGCAGTTTCACCCAAATTTTTTTTTTCATCTGCGAGGGAATCACCCTATATTGCTTAAACAAAACGTGCAAAGTTACGAAAACTTTCTCACATGGCCATGCAACAAGGTCGAGTTTGAGTTAACTAAGAACTGAGAGTGGCGGCACGTATGACATGAAGCTGTGAGGTATCCCCCTTCTTCAGCCTCATCCCTCTAACAGTAATACATACACATGGAACTAAGATTAGGTTACCTTCACGATCCATGTACTCAAAGGAGCATGGAACACTTGTTCGACGCGCCAAACAGCTGACTGCTGATAACCTGTTAGATAGTCGAGGCGGGAGCACATCGCTGATTTTATTGGCTATTCGTTTTTCATTCTAACCAATGAAATTGAAACGGTAGCGCGGGAACCATGGTCTTTTGATTTTCGAGGACAACTTCTTCCGATCAATTTTTTAACCTTCTTCGCCTGCTATTGCGTTATTCGAAGCGAATTCCGCATTTTCTCCGGGGAAAGCTGAGTTATAATTAATTTTGAATATCCCCGCACCAGAAAGCTTAAAGTTGATTACAGTTCACAACTTACAATCGATTCAACGATTTTCCCGCTTTTTTCGGCTAGTATATAAGTGTTTTCCCGCGATAAAATGTGCATTCAGTTGGAAGCGTCCGTTGGGTTAGTGGTGTATTTCTCTGGTTCCTAGTGTAAGTCAGTTTTACTGTGAAATCATGGCTCCTGGTGTTGAATCTAACAAGGAAAACATCCAAAAGATGTCAAACTTGTACATAGATAATCAAGTAAGTTCCTTTCTATCGCTACAAATAAGTAATCAGTTGGTTGGTGGATGTATGATGATGATGACGCGTAGGCTTTTCCTGTCTAATGACTGACTACTTTTCATTTTTCAGAAGTCGCCTGTTCATAAAACTCCTAAGAAATCGCTAGCTGAGAACAAGAATATTTCAAATATCGCAGATAAAACGAAGGTAAGAGTAGTAGTTGGTTCTTATAGGTATAAATCATTAGGTCTTGAAGACTACCTAGCCACGATCTAACCTCTATCTTCTTCGATCTCTCTCCACCAGTGTCGTAGGTAATTTAGTTTTGCTTATGTATTCATTGTACCTGTAATTAATTGCTACTAGAACATGACAAAAAAAACTGCCCTAGTATCGTCCGACTCATAAGTAGGGAAGGTACTTATAAGTAATCACTCCTCCCCTTCCTTCATCCTCAATTTATTAAAGGTTGCATGCGCACATACCCGACTTTATTAACACTAAAGAAGGTTTACGGATACGGATTAACATATGTATACCTAGATCAAATACCTACTATGTTAGCCTACTTTCGTCCCCCTCTCTCCACAGTTCAAAATCTTGGTTTAAAGAATTACTTGGTAGAAAAACTGATATTCCACAATTATATTCACTTATATGAAGCTTAATTTGTTCACTTCGAGTTATTGTGTAATTTCCATTTGAAGTAGCTATAATGAATTCACACATTAATGAAGGCATCGATATTTACCTATAGGAAAAAAACCAAACGCGGCAGGCCGCTCGTACTTTCTCTCTTTTGAGAGAAGAGCTATGAGCATTGAAAATGTCTCAATAATTTCAATGTTTTTTATTGTTTTAAATAAAATAACAATTAGAAAACATAAAATAATCATTTTGCCCGAACAGTGCTTCACATGAAACTTGGTAATGACAATTCGTGCTGACATCATATGATTTGTTGACTGCATGCTGCGAAAACTATCATAACTACACCTACTGTCATAACACCTAACTTGTTTATGGGTTGCGTGACGTTTTTTGACATTTTATGTCCTTGCTGTGGCACATTAAAATAGAAAACTGTCACGAAAAAGTGTCCTCGAAAAGCGTTACCTACGTTTTACGATAATTTCTGATGATTTCCGCTTACAACCGAGTCGTTGCTAGGGAAATGGTACTTCGTCGTTTTTCATCCCACAAAATTCGTCGACCATTTGTTCGAAAGCTCTCGATTTATCCAACCATATTATGTTAACTACTGCGAAGTGCGTGGCCAACAAGCTGAGTTATGAGCATGGTTATTTGAATAGGTAATTCTGTACACTCAGGTGATAATTCTCAATAATTGATATTGTGAACATGATTGCGACCGCTCGTTAATTTCCGATGATTTCATTGAGCTGATGTTTCGTTAATTTGATTCATAGCAGGTGATCCGAATATTGCGAAAACGGTTTGATTTGTGAAGAGGTGGTTAAATCATTTTAATATGTAATTTCTACAGGTAATTTACAATCTAGGAAGCTGTAATTTCGTATGTAGCCTCTTTAGGACATTTACTTGAGGATGCCCAGGGTCCGGATCAGCTGAGTGACTCTTAAAGCTAATTTCTATGCTTTACACTCTAGGAAGCTGTAATTTCGTATGTAGCCTCTTTAGGACATTTACTTGAGGATGCCCAGGGTCCGGATCAGCTGAGTGACTCTTGGAGCTTGCATACGAGTTTGCAACTAAAGACATGAATTGTCCCAATGTGTTGCAGACTCGTATGCAAGCGTTTCTGATTATTATCGAATACAACTTTATCGTTTTTCTTTGCGTAACAAAATTTCCGGTTGACCCGTCGACTAAGACATTTTCAGTGTCAATATGAGAATGTGTATGTGAACAATTGACATATTCGGTGGTATGGTGCCAGCTTGCGCTTTATCATAATATTATGATATGCATCAGAATGGTGCAGATTGGTACTTAGTGTGTTCCATCACATTACCCGTCAGCGTTCCAAAGATAGGAAAAAACATCCAGCATCAATTCTTTTAGAAAAATGTTAAAACATTGCTTGGTTGATAACATTCATGTTGGTAGCATTCACATACTGATCACTGGTCTCTAAAATTGAATTAGATAGACCTATAATATATTCAGAGAGATATTTGAAAACTGTGAGCCTAGATTTCATTTCCAAGCAAACCACCGATCCAACCCAACCTGTGATCTTTACTATTAAGTTCCTCCTCGCTCTAAAATTCTTCAACTATGTGTATAATATATATATATATATCAAATACTTTGAGGAGAATACTGTAACGGGCTAAAAATATTTGATACCTCGACAGGAGTTCGAACTCGCGTCGTCACAACTACGAGAAATTATTAATAATTTCCCGCAGTTGCGACACTCTAACGATCAGAGCTATGAGGCCAGGGTTGACCAAACCTCTTTGACTGTGAGAGTTATTTTCCTGGAGCGTAACATTTCCCCGGAGTCAAATACCAGCCGTCTCGGCTGGTTTGGGGTCGGACGAATGACTAAGTGAAACTGCAGGCCGCTGGCTCAGCAGATGCTCGCTGGAACAAGTCAGCAGTCGAGCGAGGTCATTGTCACGGTGTGTTTTGACTCAAGTGAGTGAGGAAATGAAAGGCATAACAACAGGAAATGTGATGTTTACAGTCTTTTTGGCTCGAGAGGGATTTAATTAATTATTGTTTCGTATGATTT
Source organism: Adelphocoris suturalis (assembly GCA_030762985.1). Taxonomy (NCBI): domain Eukaryota; kingdom Metazoa; phylum Arthropoda; class Insecta; order Hemiptera; family Miridae; genus Adelphocoris; species Adelphocoris suturalis. The sequence goes on along the minus strand of CM061040.1, from coordinate 170,342,050 downwards.
CGGGTCCTATTTCGGCTGCGCCACTGTAACGGGCTGTATAATATGATACCTCGACAGGAGTTCGAACTCGCGTCGTCACAACTACGAGAAATTATTAATAATTTACCGCAGTTGCAACGCTCTAACGACCAGAGCTAAGAGGCCAGGGTTACCAAACCTCTTCGACTGTGAGGGTTATTTTCCTGGAGCGTAACATTTCCCCGGAGTCAAATACCAGCCGTCTCGGCTGGTTTGGGGTCGGACGAATGACGAAGTGTAACTGCAGGCCGCTGGCTCAGCAGATGCTCGCTGGAACAAGTCAGCAGTCGAGCGAGGTCATTGCCACGGTGTGTTTTGACTCAAGTGAGTGAGGAAATGAAAGGCATAACAACAGGAAATGTGATGTTTACAGTCTTTTGGCTCGAGAGGGATTTAATTAATTATTGTTTCGTATGATTTTCGGGTCCTACTGACTGCGCCACTGTAACGGGCTAAAAATATTTGATACCTCGACAGGAGTTCGAACTCGCGTCGTCACAACTACGAGAAATTATTAATAATTTCCCGTTGTTGCGACACTCTAACGATCAGAGCTAAGAGGCCAGGGTGACCAAACCTCTTCGACTGTGAGAGTTATTTTCCTGGAGCGTAACAGTAGATATAGGTACCGAAGAGGAACGATGCCAAATAACTTGAAATTATTATTTTTGACACAGCTGTCGTTTCCTTTATTGTCCTATTTTTCAATTATCATTATCCAGCTTTTGCAAACAAAGTATAACTTCGTTGAATATTGACTCCCTCTCGACATCACCCCGTCTGCTCAAATTTAATTGTCCTTGCATATCGTGGGGAGGGGCTGAATCAAAACAATACCAAGCCATAAGCTAAGATGTGCCGTCAAATGGATGTTTTAGGACTTTTTGTCACCTGACTCTTTACTCACCCACTTCAACTAGTTCTCAGCCAATTTTCATGAAATTTGAAACGTAGATTATATTTGACCTGATGAAGTGCCTTTTGACAGTTTTGGAGCCGCTACGACGAAATAGTGGGGGGGGGGGGGGGTAATGGAGGTAGTAGATATAAACTTCTCTCCCATTGGTGCAATTTGATAGCGAGACGAATAAACTCTGGTGCTCTTTCCTGATCAGCTGAGTGAGCTAAATTCTCCCCTGTTCACCCCAGAAGAAAGAAATTTGATTGAGAACAAAGACATCAAGAGGTGAACGAAATGATAGGTTCCATACTGATCAGTTTTGTGATCTAAATTCTCTCCTGTCCATCTTAGGAATTTGAAATTGAGTAGGAATCCTCTCCGTGACATTAATAGACGAATGAACTGAGGGGCTCTTTCCTGATCAGCCGTGTAAGCTAAATTAGCTCTTGTTCACCCTAGGAAATCTGAATTTGACAGGGAGACTCTGAGAAAACAAAAGTTAAATGAAATGACTGATTCCATCCTGATCAGCCTGTACAGTCCAACCTTTTTCTTCTAAACCTCAAAAAATGTTTGATATCCCCCCCCCCCCCCCCCCCGTACAAAATATGCCAAGCCTCATACATAATGCATGATATCCAATTCGAGCCAAGCCAGTAGCCGGGTCTCCGTCTCCTAGTACAGTGCAATTATTATCTCGCTCTTTTTTTTACTGCGTCAGGGAGTGAGACGCTTTATGTCTTCAGACTTCAAGAAGCGTCTCACACCCACACGCAGTCAAAAATAGTGAGATAATGAGTGCACTATGCTAGGAGACGGCGATCCGACTATTGGCTCGTCCAAGTGGCTCGGCAGTTTTGTACGCGAAGAGTATTTTTGGTGGGTTGAATAGTGTTCTGAATAAAAGATGCACGAGATTTTTCTGTGTTCTGGAGTAGGGTTTGAGCTGACGCTTTTCAAATTCTTATATTCTTATTCTCCATAGAATTCAATGAAAAGCTTTATGACTTACCTCTTAACCCAAAATTGAATGAATGTTTCACCGAGTTATGAAATAATATTTTCATGCTAGTTTTAATCAAGGCCAGCTAGTGTAGTGTGACATCTTGTGGTCTTTTGTCTCCAAATTGCCCTTTTAAAAATCTTCCCTGTATGAATTTTATCATACGTGTATGGTCATGAGGAAAACGATGTTTTGGCAAATTTAGTATACAAGTTCGCTGTCTTGCAGTGCGTATAATATTGCCCTTCTAAAGACCATACCACCTGGTCAAACATTTTTAAGAATGTAAATTTCTGAAAAACTTTGAAACGTTAGTTTTTTTTTTTTTTTTTTTTTTTTTTTAAATCTTGGAAACAGGCAAATCTCACGCGATATTATTTATTAAATACCTAACCTTTAGGAAGGTTTACTCAATTTTATTTTTACATTGGCATTTAGTAGAAAAGCCAAAAAAGGAGTTGAAAAAAAGGAAATTTCGTCAAAATTGACGGTTTTTGCGTACCTAACGCTACTTCTTCAAAATTCGAAAAGTTCGGTACTGACCTATTCATCATCTTAACTCTTAATCAAATTGTGACACTCCTAAGCATCCCAGACGCAGTAATGATAGGTTTCAGGTCCTCTGATCTTTCTCCATTCAATGCTCCAAAAAAAGAAAGCTATGCGTTTATGTACAGTAGGTCAGGTGAGGAAGCACTGCAGGAATTGTGTCATAACCCATGGTCGCCACAGAGAATATTATGTGAATCCACCAGCCTAGCTTTCCTATCGTAAATTGTACAGTAAAGATAAATAGAGAAACAAAGCTTTTTTTTCCTCGAATACAGAGGATCTAAAGTTCAATTTCAATTCTCCAGGGCCGGAAAGAGGTAGTAATTTGAGGAGAAGGTTGGAGATTAGATTTTGATCATTTAGTTCGTTCTGAGTGAGAAAAACTTTGTCAGTCTTCTCAAAATTGGCGGAATACAAAATGGCGGCCCCACAAAATGGCTTAATTTGCCCATTTTAGAAGTTTTTCTTTAATAATTCCTAAACCGTACATCCTACAGAGATTTTTATACATCGCAAAGTTGTAGAGCATAAAAAAACAAAACTATTCGATCCCAAAACTCTGAATTATCTCTCAAAATAAGCGAATTACAAACAATTGAATTAACAGATAATCCCTTAAGGACACCTAGACTTTTGCCCTTCAAAAACCCCTAGCGACCTCAATATTGGTCTGATTCAGGTCTGCCAAACCTCATTCGATTCAGGGTTAAATACTTTTCAAAGTTCGTTTCGAGCAAGTTTTTGCTCAGACCGTTTCCCATTAAAGTACAAAGTAAAAGGCCGTTTTTGCGAACTTTATGTGTAAAATGACATAAAATTCATAAGTTCGGCTGTAAGTCAATGGGGAAAGGTCTCAGCTAAAATATGCTCGATACGAACTTTGGAAAGTATTTAATCTTGAGTAGAATGAGCATTAGTAGACTGAAATCAGACCTATATTACTGCCACTTGGTGATTGTGGCAGTAATATAGTCTTGACTGTGGGGGAGGAGAGGACTGGCCCAAAATTAGCCCGATTTTCAATTGTTCGTAACTCGCTTATTTTGAGAGATAATTCAGAGTTTTGGGATCGAATCGTTATATTTTTTTATGCTCTACAACTTTGCTACGTGTACAAATTTCTGTATCATGTGCGGTTTAGGAATTATTGGAAAAAAAATTTAATGTGCAAATTAAGCCATCTTTATTCGATCGCCATTTTGTATTCCGCCAATTTTGAGATAGCAGACAAAGAGTTTCTCACTCAGAACGGACTAAATTTTCAAAATCTAATATCTCAAACCTTCTCCTCAAATTACTACCTCTTTCCGGCCCTGACTATCAGGAGTGAGTGACTGCAAAAGGTGTGCCATTCGAGCCAATAACAACTAATCTTAGGAATATGATAAAGGCCCGAGTATCAACAACAACAAAATAAATGAATAAGTAAAATCAAAATTCAATTATTTTAATTCGAGAATAAAAGGATAATTAGTTTAGGGATTATTGCTTACTTTTTGTGCAACGCAATAAAATAATCCGACTTACCTATTTCACACAACCTCTTTTTTGGTTTTGCATGTGCGCTCGTTTACGATAGTGTAATTTCTGAATTCTTTCTATATTCAAAAAAATTCTACACTTATATTCAACTGTTGTGTTTTTCATATATTGAAATATGACATTTAGCCCCTTTTACCGTTATTTCGTGCACCTAGAGCTGGGAGGTGAGTTTCGTTTAATTTATTTAAAATTGTTGAAGTCGTTTTGAATGAAATTCGAAATAACCGCGTTTATTAACTTTTTTTCGCTGCTCAAGAAGTGTTTTCCCGGGGCATCGACTTGGAACAACTCCGAATCAGAAAATTATGTTATTCCAGGAGGTTCGCCGTGTAAGGGCAGTGTGGGCAGACGAGCTTATGTTTTTACGATTCGTAAGGTGTCAGTTTTATATAACTACCTACGTTTAGAGTGAGGCCGTGGGAACATTTTCAAGGGATTAATTCGAGTTTGATAGTGATGACTCTTGTACCTATCTACATTTCTATTATTCGAAAATATGTTTTCAATTTTAATTCATGGCAATACAGCGTTGAGGAGTTCAAGAAAATGTTTTTCAGATTTATTACATATTTGTGATCGTGCAAGGGAAAAGGGAGCTTAACTTGCCAAAGGTCATTCTGAGATTATTTATTTATTTTTCTCCACATGCTGAACAAAACTTTTTGACTTTTTATGTCTTTGCTATGGCACATAAAATAAAAAACGTCACGGAAATTGCTCACGAAAATATTCTGATGATTTCCTCTTACAACCGAGTCGTTGCTAGGGAAATGGTACTTCGTCGTTTTTCATCCCACAAAATTCGTTGACCATTCGTTCGAAAGTCCAACCATATTATGTTAACTACTGCGAAGTGCGTGGCCAATAAGCTGAGTTATGAGCATGGTTATTTGAATCATTGTGTACACTCAGGTGATCATTCTCAATAATTGATATTGTGAACATAATTGCAAACGTTTGTTAAATTCTGATGATACGAGTGCAACTAAAGACATAAAATGTCCCAATGTGTTGCAGACTCGTATGCAAGCGTTTCTTCTGTTTGTTATTGATAGAGATCACCTCCATTAATCGAATGAGCCCACCCGGACCACTTAACGTTCCTCCGTTTGATAATTTACAGGAAAAAAAATGATACAATCAACAACTTAAGTGTGAGACAGAACTCGTAAAAATTCGTGAACGCAGTAAAACTCGCTTCTCAGCTGATATAATTCCAGTGGAATTCAATCTTCACGAAATCGAGTTTTATTATTTTTGTGATTTTTCATTTATTTTTGTATCATTTTCCAATCAAAATTTATGAGTTTTACAAAGTTTCAGTTTCAGGTTCCCGAAAATTGTAAAGTTTCAGCAGACTTGCAAAACTGCAGTTTTTCGCGATTATAAATACAATGAAAATGTAGAAAATTCAAGTTTTGATCATTATTGGGGAAAGAGAGATAGTTTTGGGACCCAACAAAATTTTTAAAAACCCATTTTTTGTCCCAATCTTCGTTTTTTGTTCTCCTGAAAAAAGCCTTGGCAAGTTAAGCTCCCTTTTTTCCCTTGCAGTCAAATTTTCCATCTTTAAATCTTCTCGATGTTGGGAAAGTAAAAACAGTTATTATTAAAAAGTCCAGTCATGCAGCATGACCCCATGAGCGAATTTTTGAAGAATATTACCGATTTTTACAACCAGCGAACGGCATTATTTCGATTTTTGACTGATTTTTCAACTTTGAAATTTTTGAAAACTTGATACATATTCTTATAGGAAATTTTACGCTGATTGCGAATATACCACATGTTAGTATGCTGAAAAAATTATTTCGCACGACAAATCGCAAAAAACAGGCTATTTTGAAATTTTTGACTACATTTTTGAAAATTTCAACCCGAAGATGTAATCCGATCAAGCTGGCCAACGAACTTGAACTTTCGTTTTGTGTCCTTAACATTTTGAAATTTGTTTGAAGTTTCCAGCACAATTCTACGGACAGTTATCGTCTGGAATGACACATACATACATATATATATATACATACATACATAAAAAAATGCGTTAAACTTCAGAATATGATTCAGAATAGCCTGAACGGATTTCTGCATGATTTTCTTCAAAAATTCGCTAAAATTATTGTTTTGAAAAAGATCCATTGATCCCCATAGCTTTTTCTTTTAGCGAATTTTTGAAGAAAATTAAGCTATTGCTCTCGCCTCAAAATTTGTAGAATGTGAATTTTTGAAAAAAAAATTATGCAGAAATCCGTTTCAGGCTATTCTGAATCATATTCTGAAGTTTAACGCATTTTTTTATGTATGTATGTGTCATTCCAGACGATAACTGTCCGTAGAATTGTGCTAGAAACTTCAAACAAATTTTAAAATGTTAAGGACACCAAACAAAAGTTCAAGTTCGTTGGCCAGCATGATCGGATTACATCTTCGGGTTGAAATTTTCAAAAATGTAGTCAAAAATTTCAAAACAGCCTGTTTTTTGCGATTTGTCGTGCGAAATAATTTTTTCAGCATACTAACATGTGGTATATTCGGAATCAGCGTAAAATTTCCTATAAGAATATGTATCAAGTTTTTAAAAATTTCAAAGTTGAAAAATCAGTCAAAAATCGAAATAATGCCGTTGTAAAAATCGGTAATATTTGCATGAAACATTGTCCAAATTCTGATTGAACTACTCTTATGGAAGTATCCCTGTATAACCAATCCTAGAACCATGCTGTTTAAGGCTAGAAGCATGCTGTTGGTAGAATTTGATTCCATGTTTGTCTATCAAAATCATAAACTAAAATTTTTCTACAAGATTGTAACGGGCTAAAAATATTTGATACCTCGACAGGAGTTCGAACTCGCGTCGTCACAACTACGAGAAATTATTATTAATTTCCCGCAGTTGCGACGCTCTAACGACCAGAGCTAAGAGGCCAGGGTGACCAAACCTCTTCGACTGTGAGAGTTATTTTCCTGGAGCGTAACATTTCCCCGGAGTCAAATACCAGCCGTCTCGGCTGGTTTAGGGTCGGACGAATGACGAAGTGTAACTGCAGGCCGCTGGCTCAGCAGATGCTCGCTGGAACAAGTCAGCAGTCGAGCGAGGTCATTGTCGCGGTGTGTTTTGACTCAAGTGAGTGAGGAAATGAAAGGCATAACAACAGGAAATGTGATGTTTACAGTCTTTTGGCTCGAGAGGGATTTAATTAATTATTGTTTCGTATGATTTCGGGTCCTATTTCGGCTGCGCCACTGTAACGGGCTAAAAATATTTGCTACCTCGACAGGAGTTCGAACTCGCGTCGTCACAACTACGAGAAATTATTAATAATTTCCCGCAGTTGCGACACTCTAACGATCAGAGCTAAGAGGCCAGGGTGACCAAACCTCTTGGACTGGGAGAGTAATTTTCCTGGAGCGTAACACTACACCATCCGTAAAATGTTGAAACGCCTTGTCGTTCTTCCCGTTGGTTCATATTGGCGGGAACGAGCGCTATCAGACCCTCCTTTGCGATGACTCATTCACCACATTGTTCGCCGTATTACGTCTGTTATTTATAGCGAGGAACGCAAGGAGTCCGTTGGCTGAGCACCTGCTCGTACACTTTCGCAAGGAAAGGTCTTTGGCCGTTTTCGTCCGTTCGAATCGAGGTCACCTTCTTGGTCGTGAAATGTGTCCTCAGAAACTTCTGACTTCCCTTCTCCCCCATCCTAGTTCAACGAACTATTTTCTGTCTTCTACTAGTAGGTGCCTTGTAGGTAAGGCCTTTTAGTTTCTAAAATCTACCAAGCCTACCTAAGTATTTTTCAAAGTAGGTACGTATACCTTCGATGGTAGGGTGGCCCCCAACTAGAAAAGTCAGGAAATTCTTAGCGTCGGAAAATGTCAGGGAAATTTGCAAAAAAAAAGAAAAAAAAAAGTCCAGTCATGCGAATAAATGTATAAATCGTACTGAGTATAAACTCATCTAACAAGCACCTACTACCTACGTTTTAAACAGCATGGTTCTAGGATTGGTTATACAGGGATACTTCCATAAGAGTAGTTCAATCTGAGTTTGGACGATGTGTTTCATGCAAATATTACCGATTTTTACAACTAGCGAACGGCATTATTTCGATTTTTGACTGATTTTTCAACTTTGAAATTTTTGAAAACTTGATACATATTCTCATAGGAAATTTTACGCTGATTCCGAATATACCACATGTTAGTATGCTGAAAAAATTATTTCGCACAACAAATCGCAAAAAACAGGGTATTTTGAAATTTTTGACTACATTTTTGAAAATTTCAACCCGAAGATGTAATCCGATCATGCTGGCCAACGAACTTGAACTTTCGTTGTGTCCTTAACAATCTAAAATTTGCTTGAAGTTTCTAGCACAATTCTACGGACAGTTATCGTCTGGAATGACACATTCATACATACCTTGATACATACATACATTGATACATACATAAAAAAATGCGTTAAACTTCAGAATATGATTCAGAATAGCCTGAAACGGATTTCTGCATAACATTTTCTCAAAAATTCACATTCTACAAATTTTGAGGCGAGAGCAATAGCTTAATTTTCTTCAAAAATTCGCTAAAACCACCGAATGTCAGGAAATTTTTTTAATTTAAACTTTGTGTAACGATTCGCAGGCGTTCTTAGGTATATTCTAACTCCCAAACAATCGAACTTTAACAGTCTACTTTATCATACTAAGTCCCAACAACTAGTTTGTATACTCAACCTAGGACTTTGTGAATCTTACAGATCTGGGCGTGGTCGTAATCGAATCAGCGCTGAAAGATACTACGACTGTGACACCCCACATGCCCTGTTGTCAAAAAACTAATTTTTTGAGACACTGTAAATTGCAAATTTGAATTTCGCCATCGAACTCGACCTGTCTTTTGCCAAGAAGGGACGAATTTTTTAAGCCGTATTTTAAGAGAGTTTCTGGGAATACACCCTTTATATATATATATATATATATATATATATATATATATATATATATATATATATATATATAGGCGAGGGTTTTTTGGATTGACCAAACTAGACTTGTGGTTTTTGTTTTATTTCCCGACGTTTCCACCCAGGGTCTGGGTCCTAGTCATGGGATAATATTTCCAACAGGTGTGGAGTCTTAAATGTCAACAACACTATCCCATGACTAGGACCCAGACCCTGGGTGGAAACGTTGGGAAATAAAACATAAACCACAAGTCTAGTTTGGTCAATCCAAAAAACCCTCGCCGGTATTTCACTAGACAAAAATAACACTTCATATATATATATATATATATATATATATATATATATATATATATGTATATATATATATAATTTGGTATTTGTTTGACTAGTGATATATATCTATATTCGGGAGGTTGAATGTGACCAGTCTAGTCTTGAGTTTTTTTTAGGTGTTTAATCACAACGTTTCACAACCCAGGAGCTGGGTCCTATTCATGTGAATGATTGATGTGCTGGATCTTTCAAGTCAGATGTAAAGACTTTTGAGAAGTAACATACGTGCGTTGTTGGTGAAGCCAGTCCATTGACATTGTATTGCGTTTGAGTGTATGTCATTCCTGACGACAACTCTCCTTAGGATTGAGATAAAAATTCTGTTCATGGGTCGAAAAATCAAGCTTTCTAAACGAAAGGATGAGTTCGTTGGCCAATACATTTTGAGCACATTACTAAAAATTAGTAAAAACGTCGTAAGAATCGTTAAAATTATATTTTTTTCTCAGAATATTGCGCAAATAAAGCTTATTAAGTATACAATTGATCATTTAAAAATTAGATACAAAATTATGCTGGAAAATAAACATAAAATTCATTAAGATAACTGCAAAAAAAGCTAAAAATTTGAAGCCTATCTTTGCATATTAGATTATTTAGAATACTTTTTTGCCATAAAATTAATAGTTGTCTATTTCCTTGCACTCAAAAAGCTCGAATTTCAAAACAATTTAACATTATACAATACGATAATTTACGAAAATTCGCTCATACGAACTTTAAACTAAATTAAAAACTTTATTTGAGCAATATTCTGCTAACAATTGTACATTTTTAGTCGTTTTTAACAATTTTTAGTGATTTTCAGCATATTTTTTGAAATCTGACCAATTTAATATGCTCAAACAGTGCTGGCCAACGAACTCATTCTCTCATTTGTAAAGCTTGATTTTTTGGCGCAAGAACGTAATTTTTATCTTAATCCTAAGGAAATTTATCGTCTGAAATGACGTAGGGAGGCTCCGCTACATCCAGGGAGCGGTGTTGACTCTTCTGAAATATCGTTCTACGAAAAAAAGATTGCCAGCGCTACTAGCGGATTCTTTAGACAACTGCTCAATATCAATGGTTCTCCCGATCCTACTCTCAGTTCGATAGAAGAAAATCTTATCATCCTTATCAATGTTCGTCACCTTATCACTTTGTCGATGTAACGGCGGTGCAACAGTTTACCCACCACTCAAGTTGTGGGGTATTTAAACGTTAGGGTAGGCCCCAGGCCAGTTTCTGTTCGACTGTGCCGGTGTTAGTTGCTCAGTTTGGGTAACATCGTCAATCATGGAACAATCGGATCGGTACGAGTTCCTGTATTTCTCGCAACGTAAAGATAACGGTTTGATTGAGTTTGACAACCCCGATGATATAGAAGTTAGGATGATTTTACCGAGACACTCGGAAACTAATGATTTGGATAAGTATTACCTCCAGAGTATGTTAACAGGGTTTGATGGTTCCGCTGATTTCCGGGCTAACGAAATTCTTGACGCTTTTCCGGTCCTGTCTCTGACTACGAATGAAAACGACAAATTCTACAAACTATCAATTGCGAGATTACAAGAGTTTTCCCTCGGGAAAATCGAAGAAGACGAATACATCGGTGCCTCTATTAAACATTTATTCATGCAAAGCCAAATGGCTCGTAAAAGTGACAACTCTCTTTTGGACGAGTGTTTAAATAAAATCAGCCCGATAATGTACAACCGTGATGACAGAGACACTGTCGACTGCGAAGACTATGAATTAAGTCTCATAGCGAGTTATGTACCAACGTCACGATTTCGATGGATGAAAATACTGAAAGGTTGGATCGAAGGTGCCTTACACTATTACAACTATAGCATTATGTTTTTCGATGCCCGCTTCGTGGGTTTCGACGACTTCAATGAAAATATTATTGATGTAAAATGTGAAGATCTATGTTGGGACAAAGACATTTATGTTGCCACTAAGGGTCCTTTTTTACTGAATAACTCGCGTTTATATTATGATACGTGGTGTGATGTTGGAATCCAGAGACGGGATTGGCTCTTTACCTCGCCAAATAATGACAATGAACGCGACGGTAAAGTGATGATGTTCCGTAACGGAGAGTTGAGGTTTAAATTGGAATTACTCTTGAAATCTGTCTTTCGGGAAGGTACGTACCGTATAAATGACGTATTTAAATGGAATCGCTACACTGACGGTGGTAAATTCAATGACCATTTCGACACTATGTTTGTGAATAAATCCTCAAATGAATGTTCCTTAAATACTTTACTCATTTATATTACAGTTGAAAATAAAGACAATTTTCTATACTTGGGAAACGAAGACGTTGTGGTGCAACTGGAGAGTAAGAAGGCCTATATTATCCCACATTGGGTTAAACATCGTGTGACTGGTACTGGATTGCGCGAATTTATAAAAGCCGAAATCGTCTTCAAAAACCAACATATTGGCATTATCTACGACCAGTCTATAGCCGACGCGTTCGACGAAAGTTGCTACTACATGCTTCAATGTATTCGACATCCCGAATTGAAAGATATTGTGTCCAGGAGCTTCAATGAAATCAACGAAGCGCGATTTTTCAAAACTAAATTCCTTCCCACATTGGATAACCACGTATTTCTGCTCAAGACGTTGTCATCCGTGCCTTTGAAATACTACACGATGTTTGGCCGTAAACTAGAACGATGCAATTTCTGTATTTCGTATGTAACCGATGGCAAATATTACTATTTCAAAACAAAAATAGGTGGGAATGTTACTGCAAACGAAGCCGTCGTAATGCTATCAATTATGCATTTAGATATTCACCCTAAAAGGACGTTCACACGATTGGCTACTGCATGTGAGTGTGGGCATGACCAATGTATCGATTATCATGCCAAACATTCGGACGTGTGTGTCAGTGAGTCCATTTTTTACTGGCCACAAAAAGATTCTGAAGCACAGATAGATCTGAATTTGCTCCCCATTCAGTTACCAAGTAATTTGGGCGAAATCGTGTCAGTGGCCAATATATTCGTTCCAGATGTAGATGATCAAAAATCTTTTTATTTTGCTGCGTGTCAAAATATTTTCCCAACCTACCAATATTATCAAACTCGTCTAACTGAGATAACTGCGCCCAACCGAGATGGAAATTATAATTTGAATGTAACTTTCATCGGTCAAGATAGGAATATAGTTAAAATCCGACAATATAGTTTCTGTAACGGTGTGAAAGTCACGAGCGATTGGCACCGATCTGATGGCACCGATTATGACGCACCTCAAGTTAGAGAACGATCCGCCTCCGGGGAACCAATAGAACCAGTTTTTGTGGAAATATCTCCCGATGAAGACATTGGTCTGGTGGGATTGTATGATGATACCTAGTTGCCTGCCAGTTCGATCTGATAACAGGTAAATTCTTAAACGTGTGTACTCCTGTGGTATACAAATGTACTCCTAGCATTGGATGTAACCAGATGCTTGTCCGAAGCAAGGGTAGGTCCGAATGTTCGAGATTACTTGTCGATGCTGTTGTCAACTCCTGTCGTATTAATTTGTTCGGCTTTGGATATTGGCTCGCGCGCCAAAATCCTCAGCCGTACAATGTCCTCAACTTAGATTACAATGACTTCATTGATTGGCAATCAGTAGCTAGAAGTTCTGTGAAAGTTGCTCCAAATCAACGCTTCAAAACGCGACAAGGTATACAGGTAGAGTGGAAAAAGATCAAGTGGTTAATGTACAGAAAAAGTTCCCCGAACTTCATTTTCTTCAAATATAATTATGACTCTGAATTCTACGAGATATTGTTGCCTGTTAAACAGGGACGTCCATCAAACATAACACAAGAAAATCTTCCCAAAGCCTACACGTCACAGATGAGCATCACCAAAGAAAAATATGATGATCTTGCTGCTCTTTGCAAAGATCTTGTAATTCCGAAAATACATCATAACTTTTTTGAATCACTTCTTCACCAACCAGAAAAAAAAACAACTATAGACGAAAGCTAAAAAGAAGAAAAACCCCAAAACTTCATGAGCAATCTACAATTTGATTGACTCTTCTTAAATAATTAACTCTCCTACTGTTCTTCTGGTTGTAATAAATGTTCTGTTGTAATTTTCATCTATAGTGTTATTGAGTTGTATGGAGTCAATAATAAATTATTATTAGCACGTAATTGTATTTTTGTTTCTGCTTTTATCGAAGCACTGTAGTGTCGTTGCATGCTTGTATTTCTCAAAACAAACTAAGTAAGGATAAAAAGGTCGAGAAAAACCATTCCGGGATTTTCAGATCAAAATACTAGGTACAATAATTTGACTATCATCTTGTTATTAGATCCCTGATATTGGAATTATGGAACTCGCGTTGTAGGTACAGTTTTTTCTTCAAAGAACTAGCAAAATATTAAGACTTTGAAGTAGTTCGCCCTTTTAACAAAACGACAAATCATGTAAGAAAGGCGAATATGAACGGCGTTTCTTAAACTTTAGCAATTTTTTTAATGATATTTATCTGTATCCAGGATGTCTATAGTTTGTAATTGAACGGAAATGGTATGAATTTAGAAAATCATGGGTTGGCAAACATTACTTACTTGTAACTGAGACTTTTAGCACACATGGCAAATCTTTGGGAGGCTCTCCGGAAAAATTTACTTTTTGTGGATTCGCCCTTTTTTCATATCACCAACGATATACAGGGTGATTCCCTCGCAGATGCAAAAAAAAGTTGGGTGAAACTACATCAAAAATGGAGTGAAAGTGGAGTATTTTTATCTCAATCCGTTCTCAAGATATGATTTTTTAAAGGTTTTTTCAGGAAAACCGTGTTTTTTCCTTTTAAACTCAAATTTCTCCACTTTACTTCATTCAATTTTAACTTTTGACCACATTTTCGGAATCAACATTAAATTTACTATACGAATAGTGTACTTGGGTTCTTAAAAAGTACCATCCAAAGGCCCTCACATCAGCTCAAACATTGACGATTTTGAAAAAAAGAATATTTCTGAAAATCTTTAAAACTTTACTACTCTTCCAAAACGAATCCTGGAAACTGGCAAATCTCATGAAAACTGCTTCGTCTAATACTCTTTCCAACGGTATAATCAAGTTTACTTTTATTTTGTTATTTAGTGGAGACAATTATGTTTTAATGTTAAAAAATGTGGGTTTTTCAATGAAATTGTTGGTTTTCTCGAAAGATGACCCTCCATGAACCTACGAGTATGGGGTTGGTTTCTATGTATTTTTTCACGCTGTATCGAATGGTAACATTTGTAGATCTCTTCAACTCCGTTATAACCGAGTTTTACACTTAAAATCGCAAATGTTTAGTTTGTTCGTTACGATTAAATGTATGTGTGTTGTGGGGTGAAACTAGTTAATTAAAGTGTAAAACTCGATTATAACGTAGTTGAGAGATCTGCAAGAGTTTCCATTTGGTCCAGCGAGAAAAAATACATAGAAACCGACCCCATACTCGTTGGTTCATGGAGGGTCATCTTTCGAGAAAACCAACAATTTCATTGAAAAACCCACATTTTTTAACATTAAAACATTGTTTTCTCCCCTAAATAACAAAATAAAAGTAAAATTAATAATACCGTTGGAAAGCATATTAGATGAAGCAGTTTTCACGAGATTTGCCAGTTTCCAGGATTCTTTTTAAAAGAGTAGTAAAGTTTCAAAGATTTTCAGAAATATTCTTTTTTCAAAATCGTCAATGTTTGAGCTGATGTGAGGGTCTTCGGATGGTACTTTTTAAGAACCCAAGTACACTATTCTTATAGGAAATTTAATGCTGATACCGAAAATGAGGTTGAAAGTTAAAATTAAATGAGGCAAAGTGGAGAAATCCGAGTTTAAAATGAAAAAACACGGTATTCCTGAAAAAACCTTTAAAAAATCATCTCGAGTACAGATTGAGATAAAAATATACGGTTGGCGGCATTTTACTCCATTTTTGATGTAGTTTCACCCAATCTTTTTTGCATCTGCGTGGGAATCACCCTGTATATCCTTCCTGGCGATCACTTTTCTTGGGATTGAGATGAAAATTCCGTTCTTATGCCAAAAAATTGAACTTTCCAAACGAAAGGACAAGTTCGTTAGTCAGATTTTTTTGACCACATTAAATTGGTCAAATTTTAAAAAGTGCTGAAAAAGTCTCTTGAAATAGCAGAATAAAAAAGGCTAAAAATCAACTTTAAACAAATCCCTGGGCCGCATCGCCGCATCCCGACTAATTCCAACAATACAATGGTTTACTTATAGAAATTTTGAAAATAACTGTGAAGAGTAGCCACTACAATGAGTTGTTGTTAACAGTCGACTGTTGTCAAGAGGATGAAAATGTTTCCTATGGAGTGGAGTAAATGATGCTATTGCTTTACGTTAAGAATATTGTAACCGGCTTATTAAAATTGTTTATAGTCCAATCAACTTAGTTTAGGAATGTAGCCAGGTACGTAAGGAGGGGGAAATTGGTAGCTTGAGATGTGAACATTTATCACATAAATCAAGCGCTTTCCAACGAGTGGCGAACGATTTATGTGCGATGAAAACTGCGGAAGTTCCATTCCCCTAGCAACGAATGGGTTGTACGTGAAAAACACTGAAATTGTGACACAAATTTTGCATCTCGGAAATTTTTGGTTCACCCCCCAGAGCAAAGACATATCCATGTCAATAAAATGATGCCTTCCCTCCTCTAAACTTTTCACTCCAGCCGGTTTCCATGTCATAGTGATGACTATTCGTGTTTCTAAGTCCTGTAATCAATATGAACAGTAACGTTACCTATATGAGTTATGGATTTTCGCCTTGTCCTTCGTTGGTTTAGGTGTTTGAGGGTTGAGATTTGTTTCATAGGCTTCTCAAATAATGTGGTTAATTGGTTTGCTTAGCTCTTTCGCTATCTTGTGGCCTCGTCAGAGCTTATTATTTATTGGTTCATGTTTAATAGAAGCTTGTTGGGCCCTCCTCAACATCTCAGTGAATACCTTTCATATTTGGAGGTATATTTTGCGTCAATTATGTTAAAATGAAGTAGATTTGAAAATCTGTGTGGCGGATCACGCATTGTCAGCAGGATGAACCTCTTTATTATGCCCTTATAAGTATAGGATGATTTCCTGGGATCAATTTGCGTTTTAAATTGATTTTTTTTTTATTAGTGCCAGATTTAATATGTTCTATAGGAGGATAGCGGACTATTCAGGTAGGCAGAAGTACTTGGGACTCATTCAAAATGTCCAGATTGAGAGGGTGTTGTGCCAGTTGCGTCTGTCTTCAAAGTTTTTCGTAACTGTTTATTATAGAGGTACTTCTCATAAGTTTAGAAGCGAGAGCTTATGCAATATATGCAATATGAAAGAAGCTGACACCCTCTGCCATTTTTGTCTACGTTGCCCGATCTTAGAACCGTACCGAAGGCAATTCATTGCGAAATACATCTGTGGGCTCCCAGTGGTTGAGGATGAGGATCGTCTAGCTAATTTGCTCGATTTTGGTGATGATAGGGAGAAAATGTTAAATTTATTTCATTTTGTTACTAGTGCACTAGCACTTCGATCAATTGCGCTCACCGAATAGGTGTCTTATATGTACAGCTTTAGCATTGTATAGTTTACAACAGGATAGGCTTGTTGTGGATATTGTACGAGTACCACAGGTATAGCGTGGATGTTATGGATTCATAACGGATTATTATTCTTTATATTAATTTCATATCGATGGCATATGATTCATTAAGCTGTAATGCCCTGTTAACTAGATTAGGAAGAAGATATTTGACTTATTTCTTACCTGTTACATACTTTTCTAATGATGATGTGTAAGTGCACCTGAACTGTTTGTAATGATCATTGATTTAATACAATAAACAACTTACTACTACTACATCAAAAGTGATTAAACTATAATAAAACTCAAATTATAGTTTTATCATTTTAGATGTACATCTCCACAAATTTTTTAAAAAATATTTCTCAATTTAATACACGAATTGATCCCAGGAAATCATCCTATACTTATAAGGGCATAATAAAGAGGTTCATCCTGCAGACAATGCGTGATCCGCCACACTGATTTTCAAATCTACTTCATTTTAACATAATTGACGCAAAATATACCTTCGAATATAAAAGGTATTCACTGAGATGTTGAGGAGGGCCCAACAAGCTTCTATTAAACATGAACCAATCTCTATTATTAATAAGAATGAAACTCCGTCTGTCGCTCTGTCGCTCTGTCGTGTCTATGCACGGCCAAACGGCTGAGTGGGCCGGATCTACGAGTGGGGGGATCTTTTTGGGATTTTCCGATAGGGTGTATAAGCGAATTTAAAATTTTCTAATCCCACCCGAACCATGGGCCGTAGGGCGGGAGGGGGGTCGAAGTAATAATTAATGTGCGCTTTTTCCACTTCCCCGCTTCCCCTACCCCTCTAAACGGCCGTTGAAAATTCCGGAAAAAATACGGGTTTCGTAGGTTTTCCTACGAGGAAGACGACGGCGCGATCGGATCGCGAAAAAAGTATCGGGAAATGCGTCAAAAAAATGCGAGAGTACGGACCCGTTTTCTCGAAAAGTCCGCCGAAAAAATTGGTTTTTTCCGATTAAAATATACCCCATAAAGGTACGTTTTTCGGAACGGTTTTCGCGGGCGAAATACAGCTTTGGGTCCGCCGAATCTGAATCCGAAATCGGATATCGAAAAAAGTGACGAGAAGCGTGACGAATTGCGAGCAGAAGCGAGCAAAGCGATTAAAATGATTCTGCCGTGGACGAGAGAAGGCTCAAGAATTGACGTGAAGGGTTCGATGTCACAACGTTGCGAGGCGAGCAGGTATGCCTACATAGGTACCTACCTTGCGAGCGAAGCGAGAGCCATTTCAAATAATAAATACGGACTTTGTCCTACACATATACAGGTATACCTTGCGAGCGAAGCGAGCAACATCCCCGAATAAAATTTTCGTGGTTCCACGTAGTTTTATAAGATTTAATTTGTTTGTAAGAATTCCCAACTGAAAAAAACGTCTGCCAAGTTGGGTGGGCAGTACAACATTCCCTAATAAACTTTTCGTGGTTCCACGTAGTTTTATAAGAATTAATTTGTTTGTAAGAATTTCCAACAGAAAAAAACGTCTGCCAAGTTGGGTGGGCAGTATAACTTCTTCAAGCGAGCGAAAGGAGCAGCATCCCCTACAGAAGTTAAACCTACCCTTAGAGATCTACCGTTTGCGAGCGAACCGAGCAACATCCCCTACATGTATAGGGGATATATACATGTATCGCATACATGTATACATACATATATACATGTATCGCATGTATACAGCCACACTTTGCGAGCGAAGCGAGCAACATTCCCTACATACCACACTAAACGTTTCGTGGTTCCACGTAGTTTTATAAGATTTAATTTGTTTGTAAGAATTCCCAACTGAAAAAAACGTCTGCCAAGTTGGGTGGGCAGTATAACTTACTCAAGCGAGCGAAGCGAGCAGCATCCCCTACAGAAGGTAAACCTACCCTTGGAGCCACACTTTGCGAGCGAAGCGAGCAACATTCCCTACATACCACACTAAACTTTTCGTGGTTCCACGTTTCATAAGATTTAATTTGTTTGTAAGAATTCCCAACTGAAAAAAACGTCTGCTAAGTTGGGTGGGCAGTATAACTTCCTCAAGCGAGCGAAGCGAGCAGCATCCCCTACAGAAGTTAAACCTACCCTTAGAGATCTACCGTTTGCGAGCGAAGCGAGCAACATCCCCTACACACGTTAAACCTACCCTTAGGGATCTACCATATGCGAGCGAAGCGAGCAAAATTCCCCACATGCCACATTTTGCGAGCGAAGCGAGCAATTTAATGGGGGGTCCGGGGGGCTTGCCCCCCGGCTGGACGTGGAGGCGAGCGTAGCGAGCCGGAGCGGCTAGTAATTAATAAGCTGTGACGAGGCCACAAGATGGAGAAAGCGCTAAGCAAACCAATTAACCACATTATTTGAGAAGCCTATGAAACAAATCTCAACCCTCAAACACCTAAACTTACCTATATGATGTCGAGTGTGTATAGCTGTGTAAAATAAATAGCAAAATCGTGTCCCCTTCTGTAACTCATAATGCAGCAGCTAGGCACTGCTTCAACGCTGAAAAGTTTTACAATTTTCCATTACTATATCATATATATTTAGTCTTATATATCAACTTTTGTTGGTTTTATGTCGTAAGAATAAACGCTCTTATTACTAAAACTGTTCATTGAATTGAACTGTAACGTGGTTCACGATTTCCTAACATAGGTAGGATTTACCTTCATAGTAATGGAATATTATTATGAAATTTCTTCTTTATCTTGATATTTATCTTAATCTTTATCCCGATTTTTCCAAAAATAGCCTGATTTTCATTGGTTTATGCTCTACATCTTCAGTGCGCAGCTGCACATATTTCTGTAGGACGCGAAGTTTGGGAATTATAGGAGAAAAGTAGAGGATGTGCAATTTTAGCTATAGTTTTGAGAGCGCCATTTTGTATTGAAACTGTTTTGAGGTGGCAGACAAGGTTTTCCCACTCAGAAAGGACTTAATTTTCCAAATATAGTCTTGAACCTTCTCCTAAAATGAACACCCCTTTTTGGCCTTGGCTCCGGGACTAGTATGGAAAGTAAATTGAACTGGCAGTATAATCCCTCTAATTTTACACACACATATATATATATATATATATATATATATATATATATACACTATCGGTTACAGGTTACTTCACAGTGGTTACAGATTTTTCTTCATTCGATTTTTGAAATCCATTGCCTATCTTGAAACGTAAGCTATACATAACTAATATAGTTAACCCGTTTTAGGAGGTTACTTATTTAAAAAACGTAAAGAAATCAGACTTTAAAGTAATGTATCACTTTCAATCAATCCAAAGGGGTTATATTTAGGAGTCGACTTATATTAGTAAGTCTATCTCACAAATTTTAATTGAAAAAAAGTTTTAATAATAAAAAAAAGGTTGATGTACGATCCAATGACCACAAGAGTAAATAAGGAACTCACAGCACTGTCTCTTATATCGTAATTGGGTTTTCCTTCTATCCGTAGCTTTATGAAACAACACACCAGCAACAGCAGACAAGTTTTGGCTTAAAAATCAGCGGTTAGGCGTTTTCTGTAGCCTCAATCTGAAATGGAAAATATGAAGTTCCTACAATTGAAAGCAAATTACTTCTTTTCTATCGTGATTTCATTCATCGCTGCTTCATAATAATTGAGATTTGTTTCTAGAAAATTCTTTATTTTTATAAATGTTCATCTTGTATCTCAAGCTATAAACAAACTCTCATTTCAGGTAATTTCTGATGAAAATACGACCGAGAAAAACGCCACTCCCAGCTACGACCCTCAGCTCGAGCCCCTTCTGAGAGAAAACCCCAGGAGGTTCGTGATTTTCCCTATCGAGTACCATGACATCTGGAAAATGTACAAGAAAGCCGAAGCTTCCTTTTGGACGGTCGAAGAGGTTGACCTTTCCAAGGTGAGTCCTTGTAATCGATCCCTCATTGATATTTTGCAGTTGCTATACAATTTATACTGATACTCATCATCCTGTTCATTATTCTTCTGAAGAATCTTGCAGAGATCTTCAAATAGAACTAAATCGTCGTGGGATGTTGTCAAAAATGAATTAAATTCCAAGTCCCGGGGGTCCTTTCCTGGCGATAAATTTGACTGTCACGGTTTCAGCACAGTGTTTTCCAGGGTCTTTGATCTCTGTCAGCCTAGTGTTTCTTCTCAGGACTTTTCTGAATTTTTAAGTAGAGCCCCTCATTTCAGCTACGAGTTTTCCTTGCTGCCGGTTTCTGTTAAGGAGGTTTATTCAGTAATCTGCTCGATGAGTCACTCTTATTCTTCCGACTTCTTTGGGATAAATTCTGCTATAGTAAAAAGTGTTGCTATCCATATAATCGAGCCCCTAACCTATATTATCAACTTGTGTTTCAAAAATGGGGAGTTTCTTGAGTGTTGGAAGGTTTCCACTGTGACGCCGATTCCCAAGAAGGGGAAGTGTGCAGCTTACCAGGATTTTTGTCCAATCTCTAAACTTCCGGTCTTTGCCAAGATCATGGATTCAGTGGTGCTGAAGAATATCCGTTCTTATGAAGAAGAAAAACAGCTCATACACAATCAGCAATTCGGTTTCAGAAAGGGGCGAAATACTTGGGATGCAGCCGTTTCATTGCTAACGTCAGCTTTGGATTATCTGGAAGGAAGGGAGCGTGTGGAGCTACGGCTCTATGACCTTTCAAAAGCATTCGACCTGGTCCCTCATGACCTCCTTTTATTAAAGCTCAAACACTACATCTTCGGCACATTAGCACTTGCGTTCGTTGAAAACTACCTCAAGGGTTGGACTCAGGTGGTTTCTTATGGAGGAAAAATCTCTGAGAAAGTAGCGATACCGTGCGGAATAAAGCAGGGATCTGTTTTAGGACCCTGTCTCTTCATACTATTTATAAATGACCTTCCTTATCAACCATTAGATTCAGGTAAACTAATACTTTTTGCTGATGACATTTCTGTGCTCTCAGCCAGTTCAGCTCTTTCTTCTCTTCAACAAAACGTTGGGCGCTCTGAAATCCTTGTGAAAAACTGGTGTACTGCAAATGGTCTGAGTGTAAATGATACTAAAACACAAAATATGGAATTTCTCTTGAATGGTAAGCTCGAAAGCTCAGTCAATGTTTTGGGTCTATTGGTCGACAATAGATTTTCTTGGCTGACCCACGTGGAAAAGCTATCTTCCGGGCTGTCATCCTGCATTTATTTGCTTCACCGGCTCGCCCACTCAGTGTCCCCAGAAGTATTACTCCTTGTTTACCACGCTTGTTTTGCCAGCCGGATGTCTTACTGTGTCGTCTTGTGGGGCAACAGTAGTCACGCTAATGAAATTTTTAAGCTCCAAAAGAAAGCCGTTCGTACCATACGTAGGCTGGGATGGAATGAGAGCTGCAGGGGGCACTTCAGGGATCTTGGAATCCTAACACTGCCCAGCTTATTCGTGTTGGCATCCTTGCTATACGTCAAGTGCAACCTGAATGAGTTCTCCAACAGTTCGGTAAGGCACAACTATTCTACAAGAGACCGGACGAAGTTGTGCCCCCCTCTAACCAGATTGGCAACTTCCCTGAAAACGAACCCCTATCAAGTTGGATGTCGTTTATTTAATCATTTACACTCTTCAACGAGGGATCTGCCACTTAAGTCTTTCAAAAACATTATAAAACGTGTACTTATAGAACAAGAACTATATACTGTATCTGATTTTTATAAGCTTGACACCTCTATCTTCATGTCCTATTAAATTTATTCTCTAATTCTAGTCATATTACATGTACTTATTGTTATTATTATTACTTGTATTTTATAGTTGACTCTTGTATTGCCTGGCAAGGCCCTTTACATATAAAAACTGATTTGATTTGATTTGATTTATTCATAGGATATTAACGATTGGGAAACGTTGAAGCCTGATGAAAAACACTTCATTTCTCATGTACTGGCATTCTTTGCTGCCTCTGATGGGATCGTCAATGAAAACTTGGTGGAGAGGTAAATTTAGTTCTTCATTATGTATGCATAGTATACATCATATTATCCTTTATCAGTATTCGTATGGAGAGACCAACTTCCAACAAAACGAACACAATTATTTGATTTTATAACTGTTGACAAAGATAATAACTTCACTACTGGTCCAGATGACTCGGAATCCTCTCATGTTCGCCAAAATGCTTTCTTACTCCATTTCCTCTATTTTCATCAAGCCAAAATCATACGTTACCCTTGGCGTTTGTGGGAAGCTCCAAACCTCCGATCTGAAATGTATTGCAAAAAGAGAATATTACGAATTGCATAACATATTTTCCTCAATAATATATTAGGCTAAGCTTTTTTCGTTTATGGTGTTATCAAATTCAATCAGCCTTTTCGAAAATGATTTATTCACATAATATATACTTCTCGTGCTTTGAGTAGGTCAGTGACCCTTAGTTGCTTATAACGGGCTAGTATTTAAGAACTTATCCTCATGAAAACGCAGTTCAGAAATTGTGAACTCCGAAGAAATTATTTGAAACATAGAAAACTCAATTTTGGGAATCGGAAGTCTCATTTTAAAAATATAAATCTTCGTTGCTTTGAGGCCATTCACCAGTGTTCGAAGCGAATGCTTTAGAATAAGTTTTTCTTTGTGGCTACAAGTGCAAACTCCCAACTTTCCCTTCTTTTTCTACCTTTGAGTATATATAATATGGAGGGCTATTGCTCTTGTTTCAAACCTGCTTTCCTGTCAATTGATACGTGCCACTGGCGTTGCGCCGGACCACGAAAATTACTCTTCCCGCCAAGCACCTGCTATTAGTGTGAAACAACGCGTAGCAGATGAGTTAAAAATTAAATCACAAAACTTCCTGCGTCGAAGAATTTTAGTAAGTGTATTCTAATACGATTCATAGAAAACTATAATACGTAGGAACCACAGAGTGCAGTGTTGTGATAGCAACAATCATATTGAACATTTGAATTTACTGCCTATCATGTTCGGCAGTTATGCCAACTTTTTTATATTTGGATTGTAATGTAACGGTCAAGGCGTCAGAGAAATTTATATTCCAAAATGTCCGAATGAGCTCCAATATCGTTTTATTTGAACCCGTTCTCCCCCAACATTTCAACTAGTATTATTGATTAACATCTCGTATGACATCAGCTGATCAGTGTACGGACATCTTGAAAATATCGTATTTTACATGGTCCGTCGTGACAAAAGCGGCACCTATGGTTTGGCGACTCAACTGTTCTACAGATAAAATTGCTCGCGATGATGTCGTGGATATCTATTTCAAATAAGAAAACGGAAGTAAATGAAGACGTGTTATACTTCCAGGAAATAACAATTCATTTTGGGTTGATTGCAAATACATATATGTATTATTTATGTTCAGTTATAAGTTATTATTTGTTACTGTTGGTGACCTAAACACTCAATCTGTCTACCTATCATTGCTAGTCGTGACTTCGTGGTATTGACGAAAGAAGTGTCTCTACATTGACTACTGTTGACTACTTTGTCAGTGTGTGTGTTCCGCACTTTTATAGATCTATTAACTTGAAATTTGACAGGTAGACTCTTTAGACATCAGGGGTTAGCTGTATAGTTTTTGGTGATGATCCGACTACAGGAACTTGTTGTCAAATTAATTAAAAATCGAGTTTGGCAGCGTTTTCAATAGTTTTCGCCACACAGAATAGACTGAAACCACTATAAAAGCATTAAAAGTTGTCCTTGACGACAATTTATGGCGTCGTCGTCACTGACGTCAATCATTGGAAAATCACCAAAAATCATGTTTGGTATCGTTTTCAATAGTTTTGGCATCAGAACTGACAGGAACAGCATTGCGGATAGCGTTTATCGATTCTTTGGGGTTATATTTATCATTGTCATAAAATCATCACTTTTACCTTGAAAGTTTTTGAGATCTCGATTTTAAATATGTTAGCTCTTAAACTACCCTTTAGGATTGATCAAAACTGATGCCGATGTTACTGGCACATCCCCCGCCGATGTATGATTTTTGAGCCAAATTTCATAAACTTTGGTGCAGTAGTTTTGGAGTAAAGCTCTGGACGGCGGACTGACGGATTTTTTTAATTCGATTTTTGGATTCTTCGCATCTTGAAACGTAAGCCAACAAATTTTGAGGTTTTTTTCCCCTTGGTCAATTACAAAGGTTCGTTATTGAAAATAATAAACCAAAAATCTCGGCACACCCGAGATCTACCAAAAGAAATCTGTTCAAATCGAGCTAGTAATAATATTAAAATCCATTTAATTGAACAAAATAGATAAATAAACCAAGAATGAATTGTTAAATATGACTTTCAAATTGTAAAAAGGTGGGTGCCGAGAAAAAGCAATGAGAGCGATTTTGACATGAGAATGACTAGTAATTTTGATAGAAAGAATAAAAGGCAAATGACAGATGTGTGGCACAACCGAGATCTACCGAAAGAAATCTGTTTATATCGAGCTAGTAATAATAATAAAATCCATTTAATTGAACAAAAAATAAATAAATTAGCCCCTCCATTTCATAATAATAAAATTTTAGGATCGGGCGAGGGACAAAGAGTGGGGCAGATGGGATAGAGTGGGCCACGTACCCGTCGCCCCCAGCCGAGAATTACTGCAAATTCTTTCCCAGTATGTTCAATTGTCAGCAAGGCTGGCAATCATTGAAGTTGCTCTAGTTTTAGTAGGCACTGTACAATTTTTGCATTACTTAATTCTTCCTCATTTTGATTGTGCCCGTTCCAGGTTTTCCCAAGAAGTTCAAGTCACGGAGGCTCGATGCTTCTATGGTTTCCAAATCGCCATTGAAAACATTCATTCCGAAATGTACAGTTTGCTGATCGATACTTATATCAAAGATCCAAAAGAGAGGTAAGTTGGTTTTATTGAATAGGATATGAGCGTTTTTGTGTTATTTGTGAATTCGATTATTTAGGAGAGCCTTAACATTTAAAACTAAACTAATTTCGTTACACGTTTCTTGCATTTGATTGACAATTTTGGGCTGCCTAAATCTTGTTCCAAATAGTATTCGTGAAAATAATGAAATACTGTGTAGGAAAAGAACCTCTATATCTATGTCCCACCGTTTGAAATTGTCGGGGTCCGTATCAGTGTTACCAGACTTCTCTTTTTGGCGGTACATGTCCCATTTTTAGTTTGAAGTCCCTTTTAATCCCCCTTTTCATGACCTCATACTCTTTTCCGTCATTTTTACTCGTTGAACTACATGCTTGGATTGTTGCTTGTCTCGAGGAGTTGAGACTTGTTTGGTTGGCTGGTCTGATCTGTTTTTCCCTTGTAGACATGACGTAAAGTTGAGACATGAGAAAAGTAAAGACAAACATGGGTGAGGGTTCCATGCTTTATCCATACCTGTATTTGTGTCTGGGATTTTTTTTTGAGGGTTGGTTATACCTAGTGGGAGAGATCAAGAATAAGCCATGGAATAATAGAAATAAAACAGCAATTCAATTTGCAATATAATTGTTTGATGCCTGTAGTTCCTGTCTCTTTCACATCTTGAACACTTCATATTATTGAAAGAATAATCTTCATCAAGAGGCTGGTCCTCCTTTTGGAATTTCCGAAGAGGGATTAATTTTTCTATTTTGGTCAATTCACTAGTAAATTCTGGTAAAACAGATTATTTACTCTCAATCTCTAACTTTCAAAAGTGTTGGTTGTAAAATAATTCAGAAAACAATGTTGAAAGAGAAAATCTACATTTATTTCCTAAAACTAAGGTTTTCAGCACGGTATAAAATACTCTGTCCCTGAATCAATGATCTTAGAAACTTATTATAAATGAATGAAAACATGGTTATATATATATATATATATATATATATATATATATATATATATATATATATATATATATATATATATATATATATATATATATATATCAGTTGACAAAATTTTAACAAAATAACATGGAATAGGCTATGGTATGATTACCTTCAGCCGGAGTTCGCCGAATACATGGATGTTATAAATGGCATACTTTAGAGTCTACAGTTTAATTTTACAATATTCATATTACATTATTAATTGTTAACATCAAGTTCATATTCATATTACATTATTAATTATTATCTTCAAGTTCTATATTATTCTCTGCAGCCATTATTACATTGTTTTGGAGGATTCAATCTTGTTGGTTTTATTTATTGATCAGCTTGTTTATTCATTATTTAACACTACCTATTTACCATTTAATATTCTATATATACATATTTTTGTTGAATTGGGCTCCAATGCACTAGCACCAATCTAATTATAGTTAAATTCTGCTATTAGAAAACAACGATACGCCCATGTTGCTTTTACAAATTTACATAAATTACCCCATTCCCCTCCATCCAGCTAGGCTATTAGGTCAGTTCTGGCAAGGGCATTTGCACCAAGGAATGCTTTCCTGTAACAAGACAGTATTGGGCATCTGGCCAAGAAGTGCTCCGTGTCTTCTTTCTCGTTCATATTGCATAGTGCACAATTATAAATCCTGTTTTCCATCCAAGGAACATAGTTCAGGTGGTACAATTCTCCACGACATTTTAGTACACACGTCACACTTTCGAGGTCCATTCCACGTGAGAGGACGTTGATATCGTGCCTTAGGTCTCTATACAGAGAGTGGTACTGTCCTTCTCGGCATTTCTGACTCAGTTCCAGTTTGGAGTCCTCTTCAACACCAGCCACTATGCTCGGGAGTTTTGTTGCCAATGATTCCGCAGAATCCCAGCTAAAACTCCCCCCCCCCCCCCCCCCCCCCCCCCCCCCCCCCCCCCCCCCCCCCCCCCGTACTTATCGACGAACGATTCCCAGGTAGACACCCATTCCAATTTCTTGCCGATGGCATATTCGGCCGCGATTCTTGCATACCGAGTAGGTGGTGATCTCAGCGTCTTGATTATATAATCCGAATTCAGTTAGAAACTTATTATAACTTACCTACTTTCTTTGATTCTTGGAACAGACATTAACTAACTAACTTCATAGATGTGAGCATTATGTAATTAGCCAAAAAACATGCACCCCTAAAATTACCCCTTTTGGAATCCTCAGGTCCCCCTTCGTACCCCTTTTTAACATCTACAATACCCCTCTTTGTTGGACGGGGTCTGGCAACACTGGTATAGGCACTTTTTGAATCATTGAACTTTCTTTTCTCCAGAGATTACCTATTCAACGCCATCGAAACCATGGACTGCGTTAAGCAAAAAGCCGATTGGGCGCTGCAGTGGATCGCCAGTCAAGATGCGACGTTCGGCGAGAGGATCGTCGCTTTCGCAGCGGTGGAGGGAATTTTCTTCTCGGGTTCATTCGCTTCTATCTTCTGGCTGAAGAAGCGAGGACTTATGCCCGGCCTCACTTTCAGCAATGAGCTCATTTCCAGGGATGAGGTACGTACGATAGGCTTGATCTATCAATTTTGTTTATCTTGTGATTGATTCACGTTCTTAGTATACTGCCCAAAGCTATGCAACTCTTCCTTTTGCATAAGATTCTTGAATACATTTTTGGAAAATCACTCAATTTATATTAATATCAACTCCGAGTTCTTGCCTGAAAAAAACACAAAATATAGGAAAATTTGTTAAAATTTAACTACGAGTTGAGAAATTACAGGAACTTCCAGAGTAGGTATCAGCTAAATTGAAGCTGGCAGAAGTTTTTGTTAACTTCACGGTTGAAAAACGTCCAACGCTAGTATTTTTTTAATCTAATCAAGAGCCTAATGAGGATTTGCTCTATTTGGTTAAACCTATATACGGGGTCTTAATCCCATTGATTGATCAGATGAGCTTTGAAGATGAGAAAAAGGCGTATGCTTCAAAATTAATGTTTATATAGAGTAACGGATGGGAGGAAGGTTGATTTAATTATAATTATTCAGGGGAATTATTTAATATTATTTATTTATAAGAATAATATTTTGGTAATATTGAACAACTCTGAATGCTCGAGGAAAAAAATTGTTGGAATTTTGTTTGGTGGTTTCATAATTTAAAAACCTTCTAGAATGTCTCCAGTCTAGCTAAAACTTGAAGTTTCGACGCCGAATCAACAAAAAGTAGTAACGATCCTATTGGCTGCTTAGCGAAACATCCTTATTAAGAGAGTTTTTGGTGATCCTAACGTACCCCAGAGTACGTGACTTCGAAGGGTCTTTAGCAAAGTCTTACGTTAGAATGGCTCATTTAAAGTCACCCATTTGGGTATCTAAAGGCACACGTTACATGCCTAACCTTCCTGAAAAAGTAACAATTCATACTACGGATCACCTCAAAATATGCCCCATTAATTATGTTGATATAGCGGGTAGGTTTTTCGAACACCCCTCAAACTTGGTTATTTTACGTTTCAAGTCGCGTAGAAACAGTATCTGCTATCTGAAGTCCGCCTCTGCCGTCCATGCTTTACTAGACTCCAACTCGATTGGAAAAATCCGTTCTTTTTCACACAGGCTCTATTTGGTCATTTAGAGTCTTGTTTTTATTGATATTTCACATATTTTAAATGAGAAACTGAGTTTTGAGACATTACCTTATTCTTCACAGCATTGTTCTTAGTTTGCCTGATCTCTCAGCTAATTTCTCGTGAACATTACGTGAAGTGCTGCCTCCAATGATGATTATCATGTGAATTCCTGGTTCATTGTCATAGAGATAAATACTTATTCATACTTGTTGATTATTTACCCAACGGGAAACCCAAGAGCATGAAGTGCGTAACGACGATAATTACCCATAAGTAGCAACTAAACCGCGGTGTTTCCCACTTGAGGCTTACTATCTTTGCGTCCATGCCCTATTTACGAATTGAAAACTAAAAATGAGAACCTATTCCGTATTTGTACTGAAACTAACATGAAGTTCGAATTCGGAGTTGAAAATCGGCGTTTCATATTGAAATAAAAAAGTTGGTTAGACAACCAGTAGACAATAAGAGAGGAGAAATATCGCGTTGCCCAACCACCGTTAACGTGACATTAAAATTAAAGACAACCGTGCCCCCAGTTCCATTTGGGTCAGCATCTTCATTTGATCCCTCAAGACTGGTGACGTTAAATTGAAGTTGCCAAAAACTCTCGTAATTAGACCTGATTGTTATTCTCGTGATTCGGATCTACTAACCTGTTAAGAAAGTCAAGGTATGCTATTTAGCATCTTGATTCTCAACGAGAGATTCTCATGACGAATTTCTTTTCGAAATGGACCATGAATTACCCCTTAGGTACTATATTCTAGGTGGCAGACGGGTGGGACATTATGCAAGAATAAGGAGATTATAAATATTTTGCTTGGTTTAATATTGAGATTAAAGTTTTATGAAAATTTGGGGGTTGTCAATATCGCGATCGTCTTACAATAGGAATACATTAAGACGCTGTCCCTCTCCTATTGAGTTACAAAATTTAATTGTTTGCACTTTCCTTGTTGGTCAAAAGTTTTCACAACTTTTACTGACTCGGAAGCAAAATAGGAAATCTATTGATGTTGAATGCGTGTTCGATTATTTCTGGATGTGTCAACTGTTACAGGGACTGCATTGCGATTTTGCGTGTCTCTTGTTCAAACACCTGGTTCAGAAGCCTTCACCTTCGCGAGTCACTGAGATCATTGCAGATGCCGTCATCATTGAACAGAAGTTCTTGACGGAAGCCCTCCCTGTCGCGATGATTGGCATGAACTGTGATCTCATGAAACAATACATCGAATTCGTCGCAGACCGTCTCCTTGTTGAATTGGATTGCCCCAAAGTAAGTACTCTTACTCATAAGTACGTCTTCCACAATAGGAATGGTTTTTGCGGGTATAGTAGGTTATCCACTTATCTAGAAAGAATTCGTTCTTAAGGTTTCAACGTTTGATAGGTGTTCATTACTGGATTCTAAACAGTGGCTTTTGAAAATTAAAAAACAATAGCTTCTTGTATTTTTATTTCATTTTTGAAAAGCGCCCTGGTTGAGGATCACATTTTTTCTAAAAAGAACACTTTTTACGACAAACCCCCATTTAAATTGATAGTAGGTACCCTCAATTCATGTTTAAAAAAATAGATAAATGATCTTACAATGCCATTTTTAAGATGAGTTATTTCTGAAATTCGTACCAAAAAAACATCTGGAGAGAAGTATTTGTTTCTTGAAATGCAGAAAAACACATACAGTCGCATAGTACATAGTTAATGCATAGTTAGGTGTATTTACATAGTTTTTTAATTTGCTTACCTTACCAGAAGGGTTCTAGGAGAGAACCTCGGGGGCGCCCCTGTAAATGCTCACCATTGTACTCATTGTGAGGGAGCCTTTACTTGCAAGCCTTGCTTAGAATTCCAGGTCAGACGGAACCATCTCATAGAAACAAACACTTCGATTGATCGGTGCTATCCTACATAAATCAGCTGATGGTAAAGGAATATGACAGTGCCTTAAATCCCAAAATGGACCGTACGATTTAGATTAAATTTACAGGAGTTTCTCCTTTTAGGCCCTGTATCTAGAACGGGTGGCAGGGCTTACCCCTGCGTTGTTTTAATAAGGTGTAAATAGAACGCAGGTTATCTCTCAAACCCTGGGTACCCCTGCCCTAGCTGTAAACGCTGGGTACCTCCGCTGTTTGCTGAGGTAAGCTCTATGATTGGGTAGGGCTGTTGGACAAGAGGAAGGTGTCGCCATATGCAAATTCCGATCGCTTTCACCATAACTCGCTTCCATCTACTACATGATCAGAAGATGAAATTCCGTGATTATAATTGAGGTTGTATTGATGTTATCCAGCAATGATTATGTTGTGATACCAATACTGCGAGCATTCCCTCCCAATTAGTGTTTCCGCCTGCCGATTACAAAATGTTTATCTGGAGAAAATAACACTGGTTGCTAATACCAGGGGTAGCTGTCCTTACCCAGCTTAGTGATTCAGTTATACGTTTTGTAGATACCTGTTGGCTCCAGTATACCTCCTATGGCTGCTGCCACTAGGGTTACCTCTATTTCTAGATACTGGGCGTTAGAGGTGCAAAACTTATACAATACCTCCCATACATAGGAAAGTTAGCTAATTTCGGTTTTAGAACACGACCTGCAATATCAGTGCGTGAATTTAAGTTTGAGATATTGGAAAAGAGGCTGTATGTTCAAACTAACCGCTAGTAAATTTATACTTTATAAAATGTAGAGTTTGAGGTAGGAGGTTGAGATAGGATCAGCCTGGCAACAGAGACTATCACTGTAGACCGAGATAGGATAGT
The DNA here is from genome assembly GCA_030762985.1 of Adelphocoris suturalis. Lineage (NCBI taxonomy): Eukaryota > Metazoa > Arthropoda > Insecta > Hemiptera > Miridae > Adelphocoris > Adelphocoris suturalis. The sequence goes on along the minus strand of CM061040.1, from coordinate 170,309,824 downwards.
TCTTTTAGTTTGGCAGCTAAAGAACCACTGTTCGCTCTCAGTACTAAATAGAGGTAGGCAAGGTTCAGCAACTACTGGTCAATGACTGTACCTATATCTTTCAATGACTTCGGCGACTACCAACTTTTACCGGATGAACCATCTGTATGGAAAAGGATGCTCAAGTTCGGTGACTACTAAACAATCACCGTGCTCTTAGAGTGAGGATAGAAGGTAGGAAGGATATGAGATGGGTTGAAGATGTACAAGAGTTTGGATGTGAAACTAATGCGAGAGGAGTCTTCTTCCGGATTAAACACCAGACTCCGTTCCCACCAACGGTCGAGAAACGTAGGTCACACTCACCCCACCTTCTCTGTTTATCAAGTTAACCACAGATATGCGATACAAGAATTCTCAATGATCTGCAACTGTAAAATATCAAAAGTAATCAAAGTGTGAGACGCTTCGCACCAGACTTCTAAAATCTGAAGCCACTTCTAGAGAATATTCACTAACTTCTACTTTTCTTGTTCCTCTTTCTTTAACTCAATAGTTACTCCCATAAAATAAATCTATATTGATCCTAACAAAGAAAGTGCACATTTTTAATGCCTGGGTTTTAAAGAAAAACACGCTGCAAATGATTACACAGAGGTTTATCATTTCTGTATTCTATAGGCAGCTCTTCTACACAGAAAACCTGACTGTACGAATAATTAGGTAGGTATCTAATGTGTCTGCATAGGTATAGACGCCTACTGAAGAGAAATTAATCAAATTAAATAACACCTAAATTTTTCTTACATGAGCTGATGATGCAGTGCCGCGACTTCGCACAACCGATGTGGTTTTGTGTGTGCCGCATGATACTGCTTGTTTGCTGCAAGCCTAACACAATCTAGCGGTCATTGATGAAACATTAGCGGTTCCCCCAAAACATCGTAGGGCCGCTGCTCCATTATAGCTTGTAGTGAGAGAACGGTAAATTGTTGTTGGGAAAATTTATGTAAATGACAACAAAAAAACCATTAATTACTATTAATCTACCTTCAACGTTTTCGAGATCTCGATTTTTCAATATTTCAGCCCTTAATTACTGCCCTTTAGGGTTGATCAAATATTGATCCCGACTGTTAAATCTGGCGGGACTTCCCCAACACAGACTACCCTTTAGGACGTGTGTGGATGACCTTCCTGCTGCAGGTGTCCTGCAGAGGTCGATCAGAGGAGTTTCCCATCGGAGGGATGCCCCCCCCCCCTTCAACCTGCTTGGTCAAAGCGTGTGTGGAGCTGCGCAAGACATGTTCTAATCACAACACAGGAAAATAGATTACCTCAGAATACCGTATACTGGCAGGAAACCTTCAGTTTGAGCTGGGAATGACGGATCGTGTATAGAGAACGCAATCTGAGGCAGGAGAGTGAAGAGGGGAACTTCGTTGCACTCCCCACCTCCTGCAGCAGGATCGTGAATGGGCCGCTTTAGGGATGTTAATGTACGTAGTTGGAACCCTTCCATTGATATGTTATCTGAAAAGCGAGAGATACCTGCAGAACTGGTATGCTGACTACTCTGCCTGCATTGGGAAGCTCAGTGGTGTGAAACAATGGCTTGCTCTCTTACAGTCTGAAGGCCCAAAGTAGGGGGATTTTCCAGAGGCCAGTAAGAGCTACTTAGTGATTGAACCTGGACTGGAGGCAGATGCTCATTGCTGTTTGGAGACACTAATTTAAAAGTCGTCTACTGTCAATGATTTCTTGGAGGCATAATAGGCAGTGTGGATTCCCACAATAATTTCATTTAAGAGAAAGTTAAATGCTGGGTAACCAGTGTTAGGAAAATGGCAGCAGCAGTCAAGAAAAGCCCTCAGGCATGCTGTATGGTTTTCACTAAGTCTCTTTCCAAGGAGTGGGCCTTAACTCAAAGTGTGATCAGAACCCTAGATAACGAATATGTTCCTCTTCAGGATTATATCAAAGACACTCTTATTCCCTCCATCGTTGGTTTTCCTGTCACACAAACTGAGACGGAGATTTTAGAACTACTTGTAAAGCTTGGGGGACTGGCAATAGAAGGCCCGATAAAGAAAGACAGCCAGTCTCAACTACAGGGCCTCTGAAAGAGCAACTCAAATCCGGGCAGAAGCTCTCAGATTGGGGATAGATGTTGATATGAACCAGTACGAGCAATGTATGAGTGGATTACAGGGAGAGGAACGAGTTCTCAATAAGGCAGCCGCCATGGCCACACAAGAAAGACTCCTTAATGCCCTCCCCCCTCAAACAGACAAGGACAATCAAACGAATCAAGAGATTAGTTCATCCCAATGGTTGACAGTATTAATGAATGATGACCTTGATCTCTCACCTTTGCAGTTTAGAGACTATGAGTTATGAAAGGAACCAACAGCAATGCCAAATCATTGCAATGGCTGTGGCAAGTTGATGGACCTTTGCCACGACCTGATCAGAGACCAGGCTGCAGAGATGGCTGGCTTGGCATTAAACTCTGTGGGGATTGAACTAGTGATGGCAGAGAATGAGGATGGCACCCCACAACTGGTTGCAGACTTGAAAATCCATGGTTTGTGGGATGTAGAGAGGACAGCGTAATTGGATACTCGCGTTGTTAACACTGACGCCCCCTCCTACAGCTCTCAAACAGCTCCCAAAATGCTGCCAATGCAAAGCACAGGAAATGTGACAGAGCAGCCGAGGATATGAGAGGCTCGTTTACGCACTTGGTGATATCCTGCGAGGGCTCCCTTCACAAGGAATATGACTGCTTCCTGAAACGAGTAGCAACTGTCCTAGCTGACAAATGGGCCAAACCTCTTTCGCAAGTTACCCAGTGGGTGTGGGTAAAGACCCAGATGGCCGTGATCCGGGTGGTTTCACTGAGGATTCGAGGCTCAAGGAGAAAAGTCTGCTGCCTTGGGCTAGAAGATGCCCCTCAACTGAAGATATGGATTTCTTCCTACACACTCTGTTTCTTTTAGTTGCCCTAAGAAGCTGGTAACTCCTCATTAGCCCGATTTCCCCATTAGTTTTGCTCCCTAATAAATGAAAATAATAAAAAGTTCAAGTTCAAAAAAAGTCCATTGACCAATTCATAAGAAAACGAAAGCAATTTCCTTCCACCATACTCTATTATATTTCCTTGTCTTTTTAAACATTAACACAAGAGACTAGAGCCACAATCGAGACCGAACCCTCACTTAGTTGTGAATAGAACTAAAATAGTATGTGCATGTAGTAAGTAAGTAGTGCTAGTATGGATAATGATGTTCCCTTTACTCGTTGCCCCGTGGCCATCCTAGAAATTCTACTATTTATTTAGTTTGATATGTTGATCATGTTGGTAGACTAATGTTAACTATCTATCGGAAATATTCATTTAAATGTATAATTGAGATCTGCCAAGCAAGATATGGCTGTGCATTTATTTTCCATTAATTTGTTTGTTGCAGCTGTACAATTCGACGAACCCCTTCGACTTCATGGAACACATCTCTTTGGAAGGCAAAACCAATTTCTTCGAGAAGAAAGTCGGGGAATACCAGAAATCGGGTGTCATGGCTAACAAGGAAGAAAATGTTTTCACACTTGACGCCGAGTTTTAAATCCCCCTTCTTCCACTCCTGTAAATACTTCCAGTTCCTAGCAGTCCATTTCTTCTTCAATCTAGCAAATTGAAACTGCTACAATTTCAGATCTAAAATTTGCTTGGAACGCCTATGGCATTTGTGATGTATATTTTTTAAATTGTAAATACCGTTTTTCATCCAAAAGTCGTGTTACTTTGTTCGCAATAACCACTTGCATTTGTTTTTTTATTTTTACGGTTTGTACAGGAGTCCGATAAATTGGGTGTGTTCTATAATCTGAATAATTAATGGCTGAAACCAATTCTAATGATTTTTGGGAGTTCCAAATTCGTATTTGATTGTTGTTAAAAGCAGGAGGCAATTTACCTTTTTTAATTAGATATGATTCTATTTTGGTAACAATGGGAACATGCATTCGAAGAGCACTGCAATTCGGGGTTTCTGCAGAAGTCATCTAATGACTTCTCCAATGAATTAAACACGATCACGTTCCATGGCCTACTTTTTTCACTGTCAAATCAGTCTCTTCAAGCTCACTCACAATAAACTAGCGTAACCTAGGTATTTGAGTTTTTTGTATTGCTACGAACTCAAAATTTTGGAATTTTAGACTCGATTTAATTATGCAGATCTTATCTTTTTTTTATATCAGTTAAAAATGCAAACTACTTGTGCGAATAACTCTGCTTTGTGTGAGCAGATGATACTACGACCTTGATAGTTATAGTAGCAAAGCAGAACTCTATTCTCACGAGTAGAGAAAACTCTTGAACATTTTGAAAGAACATGGGAATGTAGGAATTAAAAGCCATTGTCACTATCAAGGAATCATCTTCGCCTTATTCAGAATATTTCTGCTGGTTTCCACAACACGAATATATATGTTCTTGGTTTAGGTATGCACCGTCGTTCATTTTATATTGTGTTTTTAATTTATGAAAATTCCTATGGAATATCTACCTATTCACAGATGAATGTCAGTATTGTTTCTATAATGTAATAGTGATAAGCATTGTGTTTTAAAATTATATGGATATTTCAAAACATATGAGTTGTGTACCTATTCCCACGTACTCATACGTATAATGAAATTGTCACGTTCGCCTGAACTGTCTATCCTAGGATACCTCCCCTGGCCGTACCCATTCCAACAGCTAGTTACAGCAGAAGGAGGGGGTCTTCTGCACTTCCCAACAACCATAGGTTCTTTGCACTCTCCCAAAACAATATATTGAGGTTTTTTTTTTTTTTTTTTTTTTTTAAATGAAAACTGTGTAATAATTCGCAGCTAACTCCTAAACAATCGAACTTAAATAATTATCAAGAGTGGTGGTCAAACTGATCTAAGAGTAACACGCAGATACATTGTGACATCGATATGCACGGTGGTCCTCGATCGGATTTGACCTCAAAGTGCTTGCCCTTCAAATTTTCTTTCGAAATATGATTTGGGAATATGTTAGGATTATAATTCAGCAAAAACTGAAATCAAGCATTGAGCCGTTTTTTTTTTTTTTTTTTTTTTTTTTTTTAAATTCAGTTTTTAATTGATACTTTAATCATGAAAACACGCTATAATCGCCTAAATTCGGAAAAAAATATTTATTATTTATGTGTCATTATACAATAGAATCTTAATCTAGTTTTATAGTTCTGACCTATTATTTTGTGATCAAATATAATTATAACAACATTTTATTGAACAAAATAATGATTATATATGCATGAAGCTCTTAATAAATGCCTGTGAGTATGCGGGTAGTGTGTGCGTGTGTGTCTATGTGTACACTTGTGTTTGAGTTTATAATGGTTCATTATATAAATTTTAACATAAAATATATACCTAAATTGAATAGAAAATAAAAATATAACACCTGTAACACCTTGTTTTCTCACATGTCCAAAGAATTTGAAGCCGAAGCTCTTCTTTGGGCTGAGCGCTGTAGCGTTCAGCGTGAAATGACCCATTGGAGCCCTTCGTTCAAAGGAAATAGTTGCCGAATTTTGCTACAGAAACTTGTTTTGTTGCGTTGTTCAAACTGTAGCATAGGTTGTTTAAAATACGATAATGCTTTCCAGAAGTTCAATGAAGTTGCAAAGCATCATATTTATCTTTGGACATTCCAGTCACTCCAAAAGTTCACACAGTTTTCTTTCATGTGGAAGAATTTTGTACCGAACACGGAAATGACTTCGGCTTTTACAGTGAACAGGCTATGGGGGCCGTTCATCATGATTTTTCTGCGACGTGGGCCAAATATAAAGTATTGCGAATCAATCCTGAATATGGACAAAGTTAATTAAGAGCTGTATACGAATATAATTCTCTGCATATGTAAACTGTTGAAATGGCATTATTTTTATTTTCTATTCAATTTAGATATATATTTTATGTTAAAATTTATATAATGAACCATTATAAACTCACACACAAGTGTACACATAGACACACACTACCCGCATACTCACAGGCATTTATTAAGAGCTTCATGCAAATATAATCATTATTTTGTTCAATAAAATGTTGTTATTTTTGTTGTTCTAATTATATTTGATCACAAAATAGGTCAGAACTATGAAACTAGATGAAGATTCTATTGTATAATGACACATGAATAATAAATAATATTTTTTTCCGAATTTTTGCGATTATAGCGTGTTTTCATGATTAATGTATCAATTAAAAAGTTAAAAACTGAATTAAAAAAAAAAACGGCTCAATGCTTGATTTCAGTTTTTGCTGAATTATAATCCTAACACATTCCCATATCATATTTCGAAAGAAAATTTGAAGGGCAAGCACTTTGAGGTCAAATCTGATCGAGGACCACCGTGTATGTCTTTGACTCTCGGTTATCACAATACTTGGTAGTAAACCAAGTGTGGGAAAAATCAACTGAGTATTGAACTAGTGAGCATACCAAGCAGAGTAGTTGATTGATCCATTGAGAGTTTGTATACATAACATATGCTTTCAGGAAGGTTAAGGAGGGGGAAATTGGCCCATTGAAATGTGGAGTCATGTTTAATGCTTTCCAACGAACTATTTTCTAGGGATGGGAAATCAGGAAGTTATATCTCTAGCAACGATTGGTGGTTGTAGGTGAAAAAAAGCGTGACATTATTTGCTTTTGGTCGAAAATTTGGAATTTTTACCCCTAGAGCTAAGAAATATCCATTAAAAAAAAATCAACACAAATTATTAAAATTTTAATTTAAAATCGAACTTGAACAAATCGCTTCAGATCAAATTGAGAGACAAATTTGAGCAGCATGATTAACGAGCGGATTTTTGTAAATCATCGTACTACAAAAAAAAATCTTTTTTAGCGAATTTTTGAAGAAAATTAAGCTATTGGTCTCTCCTCAAAATTTGTAGAATATGAATTTTTGAAAAAATTTTATGCAGAAATCCGTTTCAGGCTATTCCAAATCATATTCTGAAGTTTAACGCATTTTTTTATGTATATATATATATATATGTATGTATGTCATTCCAGACGATAACTGTCCGTAGAATTGTGCTAGAAACTTCAAACAAATTTTAAAATGTTAAGGACACAAAACGAAAGTTCAAGTTCGTTGGCCAGTATGATCGGATTACATCTTCGGGTTGAAATTTTCAAAAATTTCAAAATAGCCTGTTTTTTGCGATTTGTTGTGCGAAATAATTTTTTCAGCATACTAATATGTGGTATATTCGGAATCAGCGTAAAATTTCCTATAAGAATATGTATCAAGTTTTCAAAAATTTCAAAGTTGAAATATCAGTCAAAAATCGAAATAATCGCTAATTGTAAAAATCGGTAATTTATTTGCATGAAACATTGTCCAAATTCAGATTGAACTACTCTTATGGAAGTATCCCTGTATAACCAATCCTAGAACCATGCTGTTTAAAACGTAGGTAGTAGGTGCTTGTTAAAAAAAAAAGAAAAAAAAGTAATCACAACTGATGAGTTTACTTTGTGAAATATTCCGTCCTCCGATTCTCTCGGTCGCTCTCTCTAATGTTTTACGCTCAACTGACTGTGGCTTAGAAAATATCAGCCATGAAATTATGAAGAAGTTCTATTCATGTACGTACTAGCACGCAGACCCAAGGCCTCGCTCCGCTCGGCCGTCAATAGCGACTGAAATGTCGAAGATTTCTTCAAAAATTCGCTCATGGGGTCATGCTGCATGACTGGACTTTTTTTAGATAATGGTCTGCTATTCAACAAATTATTTCAGGTGTCTAGTTTTTTCTGCAGTTTTTATTGATTTTTTTGCCCATTTATTGAACTTCAAAGACATTTTTTCTGTACAATTATGTGCATACATTTTTGAATGTTCTAATTTATATTTGATGAACTTAATTTGAGTAATATATATTCCGCTAATCAATATAAATTTAACAATTTTTAACCGTTCTTGCCATATTTACGAATACACCATTGCCATTTAGCGGAATACACCCTATATATATATATATATATATATATATATATATACATATATATATATATATATATATATATATATATATATAATGATATATATAGATATGATTTAACGTCATATATGTATGTATGTGACATTAAAATCTAGGATTGTATTCTTTAATGTACGAAATGGATTTGTTGGGGGTCCCCACCCCTTTCCTCCCAATTTTTAAATTTTGAAGCCATCTAAATAGCTAAACTTTTCTTTTTTCGTAAAAATGACAAAAAAACCGTATTTGATTTTGATATTTTTTGTCAGGGGAATCTGAAGTTCGGTCCGGGAAATTTCCATTGGGCGGGCTACCCTGAAAGTAGATTTCATCCTGAGAATTTTGACACCATACTTTACACTTTCCTACCTTTAGTGGTTAGTTTTTATGATTTTTCAAAGTTTCTGAAAAATGTGATGTCACAGGGCAGGCGTGAGGTGTGCGATGTGAGGAGTTAAGAAGTTTCACTTTTGTTGAAAAAAAATTTCCAGTCGTGCTGTATGAGCGAATTTTCATATATTACCTACCCATCGTATTATAATATGTTAGATTGTATTGAACTTTGAGAAATTTGAATAGAAAGAAACTGTTAAAACCCGACTTTATGGCAAAAAACCCCCCCGAATTGGAATTTTTTAATGTTGTACCTACCTATAACACGCGTAAGCGAGGGGGGGGGGGCTTAGCCCAGATGACGGTAGACGGAAAAATTCAGTTCTATGAACCAACTCCGAAGTAAAATATTGAAGTAATAAGAAACAGGGAAATGATCCACAGAATTACAAGTTGGATGACCAAGGCAAGGACTTCTAACAAGCGGTAAGTACTCAGCGAAGTCAAAAGTAGGTCAATAACCTAACAACACCTATATGATAAAATTAATATAAACTACAGCTATTACTTACCTGAGATTGAGTTCGAATCACAAGACTGCGCCACTACAACGCCCCAAAAAATATTTGATATTTCCACAGGAGTATGGACTCGCGGCGTTACCTACTGTGGTGAAATCCACCCCCTCTTGTCAACAGCCCTTTTCAGGGCTACCAAAAAGAGGTAGTTACAACACAAAAATATTTACAAGACGTCGAGTTACAACTCCGTCAAACAAAATATTTCACCAGAGAGAAAATACTAAATTCTCTCTCAAAAGTGAAATATTAAAGAATAACACACGAGGCGACCTCCCCAAACATTTACTGGGCGAGAGAGATGCGACAAACATCTCGAAACAAGTCGCCTTGAATGAGAAACCTCAAACAGGAAAACTCAAGGTCGTTCAGCCACCCCCGGGGACCCCGTCACAGCGACGGACGCAGGGAAACCACCTCGAAAGACCAACTCAGCTATCATATGCACAGATACTGAGAAAACACTGTGCGAACCAATGAGATTGCACAGTCGAATTTATGAAATTAAGCGGACCAACCAGGAGGCGGCAGGAGGCGGCCACCTCCCTATAAATACCCCGCTGGGAGCCCTCCGAATTTCATTCCACTCTCCGCTCTCGACGACGACACACTCTGAAGTACGAAGAATTCTACACGCTCTACGCTGACGAACCTTCTGCCTTACGAAGTCATCTCAAGAACGGCTTCCTACTGCTTTCTACAAGCCAGACCTTCTCTCCACACAGATTTCGCATTGGCATCTACGAGTCCAGTGATTATTCATCCTGCTCATTGCCCAACGTAGTTCATCTGTCAGGACGCCACCCGGTACAGCTATCGATATTCTCTTTAGCTCGTACGCCCGAGGGACGTTCCGAGCCGTGTCGCCCGGGTTACGTAGCATTAAGCTCGTAACCGACCGCTGTGGGCACGCCGGTAAATTACTCAGCTCCTCCGCTCTAATTTACCGTCTAAGGAAGCCTTTTTCAAGGCTACGAGGTAGGACCCTGACATCCGAGCATTGGAAAGACGCTCTGTCAAGCGAGTCCACCTCCAAAACCCTCTATTTTTCACACATAGAGGCATCGAAACGAGCAAAAACTCGATCATTTCGATGGAACGTCGGCCTTCCTACTTCCCCTTGCAAGGGGAGGAGGACGACGGCGAAGCCGGGCCGAGTAGCCCACGTAGTGCGCCCTACCGGCCACACGGCGAATCCGCTGAACCCAGCGACAGCGCAAGGCGCGACCCTCACGTCCGGATCGCCTTCTCGCCCGACGTATTCGTTCGAGAAACGTTCGAACAAGCCTCGCCTCTACAAAAGATCGAGGAAACCTTTCAGACTCGCGCTGAAGCCGATCATTACGATTCGACCAAGCTGTCCGAATACCCACGATATTCGACGCAGGCTTACCCGGCCGATCCGAGTGTCAAATACACTCCAAATACACAAAAAGCGAAGGATACTTTTCAGTACCTCAACCAAGCTCAACATATTCCCCTTTCAGATATAAATCTAAGGCCGGAATATTACAAAACGGCTCAGTACCAAACTGATCGAACCCAGCACTTGCTACGCGAGCCTAGCGCTCCACGCGGCTGCGACACGGACTATCTCCCCTTTCAGTCCGCCAAACCAGTTGACCTTGGCGGCTCCGCCCGCATTCCTCGCGGGAGTGACCCGGAGACCAACCCGCATAACCGGGATATAAATGTCCGACTTGGCCTACCTACGCCAAGTAAAACCTATCTAAATCCACTACAAATGGTGACCCCGCCTTTGAACAGGCTCAACACGGAGCATTTCGTTCCCTCTTATGAAGCTAGTGGATTTCAGGGAACCACTGCGGGCGTGCGACCCCCGCCGGGCCTCTACGCCCCACATCTCACGCAACATCCCTCTACACAAGGTGGTTTTCAAGCACTTTTAGAGGAGATGGGAGATTATCAAAAACCAATCTTCCAAAAGAAGAATATCGATCGTGCACTCGCCGAGTTCGATCAATACTGCGTGCGAAAACACCTGAGAACGCAAAACGAATGCTTCTCAGCTATATACAAGTGGGTACCAGAAGAAATGAGGGAAGCTATAGACTCAGCTTACCTCACGGCACCCCACGCACCCTACGAAGAGGCCAAACAGCGCCTCCAGCGAGAATATGGGTTGTCCTTACAAGACAGGCTCCTCGCACTCGAGGACCCCGCATATCTCGCCAAAAAACCCAGCACCAAGTACCACGAAATGTACTCGAAAGCTGTTGGGTACTTTTCGGAAGCTCTGATCACTCAAAAGTGGATCGAGACTCTTCCCATCGAAGCACGAGGTATGGTCGCAGCTCAGCCTACCACGACCTCCCGGCTCGACCTAGCTGATACGCTACACGCGTACAGAACAGAGAATACTTCTCTGAACATACGAGGAGTAGAATCTACTCCGAAACCCATAAATACTGGTTTCAAAAAGGCCCTCTCGAAACAAACTGAGTTCAAACCCCAACCAGTGGAGAGTAAGCCTCACAAACCGACGGCCTATGTCTGTCGAAACCACGCACGTTTCGGTAACGAAACTCGCAAATGTGCAGACCCAGAACACTGCACTTGGAAGACGAACACTGCTTCCAAAACTAGCAGAAAGGCTGCGACTATAAGCCAGCCTAAAACCCGGGTTTCTACCGAAAATACCCAGCGATCGGTACAAGAAAGTACCGTTCCGACCTCCGACACAGAGAGTTCGGAAAACGAATAACTGCCAGTGTATCTGAGCCTATACGCCGGCAGTCTACTGAGTATAAAAGGCTCTTTTTCAAGTGCAAACTAAATGGCACTGAATTTCTCATTGACACGGGAGCAGAAGTGAACATTCTGCCCCACAATGTCACAAAAAAATTGGGCTTGAAAATTCTTAAGTCCAACGTTAAGCTCACAGCAGCTAACGGAGCCCCTATAGACACACTAGGGCGAGCTGACACAACAATTAACATCGGCCTCGGGGACATGACCACCGAGTTTATGATCACAAAAGTTGATCTAGCGATCCTAGGTATTCCATTCCTCGAGTCTTGGGATATCGGAATACGGGTCAAACACAAGTACATTTATAAAGATAAAATAAAGTGCTATGCCGATCAAAAAATAGCTGCAGTCATGAACAAAAAGTTCACTGACGAACAAATAGCAGCTACTATCCCTCATCGTGACAATACCCCTCAACCAGAGGACGTGCAAATCACGGAGGACGAAAACATTCGCTCTATCATTGACAAATACAATGATAAAATGAGCAAAATTCAAGGTAAATGGAAAAAACAACGGGGTTTACCACCGTATAACCACGGAAGGAACACCAGTACACTTCCGAGCAAGACCCATGGCGGGCGAAAAACGGGCTCAAGTCAAAAGTACTTTTGACAAAATGCTTTCAGAAGGCATAATTGCACCATCGGATTCCGAATGGGCATCCCCGTTACACTGCGTGCCAAAAAAAGACGGGTCATGGAGAATCACCGGCGACTACCGTTTCCTCAACGCGAAAACGAAGAAAGACGCCTACCCTCCTCCTCACATTCGCTCTTTCCAAGCGAATTTACATGATACGCAAATCTATTCGACAATAGATTTAAAATCAGCGTATTATCATATTCCGATGCACCCAGATGACGCTCATAAAACTGCGATTATTACACCTTTCGGTCTTTATGAGTTTAAGAAAATGAGCATGGGTTTGGCCGGAGTGGCTCAAACATGGCAAAGATACATGGACAGCATCATGCGAAAATTTGATTTCGCATTTGTATACCTAGATGACATCCTGGTGGCTTCTAAAAATTATAACGAACACATGAACCACCTCAGACAAATTTTTGACAAACTAGGGGAACACGGACTTCAAGTAGGTTTTGATAAATGCATTTTTTCAAAACCTACCGTCGATTTCCTAGGTTTCACTATCTCGAAGGAAGGGATAATTCCTAAACGAGATAAAATAGAAGCCATAGAACAATTTCCTAGGCCAGTAGACGTACGAAGTCTACGCAGATTCCTAGGTATGTGTGGTTTCTACCGAGCATGCTCAAGCAAATTCGCTCACACGGCACAACCTCTGTATGACTCCATTCAGTCAAACAAAAAAAATGACAGAACACCTATCGAATGGACATCAGAGAGAGAAAAAGCTTTCAACAGCTTAAAGCAAGCAATGATCAAAGCAACATTGCATAACATTGCTCACCCACACCCTACGGCGGAGTGGAGATTAGTCTGTGACGCATCCGACACACACATCGGAGCGGCACTAGAACAAGAAATTACAGACAAACATGGCTCGAAATCGTACCAACCATTGGGATTTTTCAGTAAAGAAATTCCAGAACAATGGAAGAACAAAGCATCGTTCGACAAGGAAATGTTCGCCGTTTACCAAGCGTGCATTCACTGGCACAACGACTTGGACGGCAGATCTTTCCATATTTGTTCGGATCACAAGCCTCTGCTAGGCACGATGCTTAAAAAGAATGCACATTTTTCTAAAATGAGATTAAGATGGCTAACATACATCTCTCAAATGACGAGTGACATTCGTCATATTTCCGGAGAGAGCAACGTCGTCGCCGACGCACTCTCCAGACCCTTCGATCCGGTTGAAATTCAAACGAAATCGATTTCAACCCAGACGGACGAGGGTCCACCCATAGCCGAAATTTCGAAAATTACGGCTGCAATAGAATGCAATCTTCTACTGCACATTTCAAATTCACAAATTCGTTCTCCCCCTACCGCGGAGGACAAATTGAAACTCACACGAGTTGAATTCTCTCAAGGAGAAATTTGGTGTAACCTAGACCTAGGACACCCTAGACCTTATATTCCAAACGAAATAAGGGAAGAAATAATAAGCCAAATTCACAATTTGGGACACCCAGGTATACAGTCTACAGTGTATAAAGTTAAACAACGATATTTTTGGCACGGACTCCGTGCAGATGTCTCAAACTGGGTCCGAGCGTGCGAAACTTGCCAACGAGCAAAAATCACGCGCTCCGTGAAGCTCCCTTACTCCGAATTTGAAACGGCAAACAAATTTTCACACGTACACGTTGATATTACCGGACCCTTACCTTTAGCTAAAGGAGGGAAACGTTACATTTTGATGATGGTTGATAGAGCAACGGGTTGGCTAGAGGCAGTCCCTCTTAACAACATCGAAACAACCACAATCACAAATGCCTTTATCAATATTTGGGTAGCTTCAAAGGGCGTACCTAAATACATCACAAGTGATCAGGGCACTCAATTTGAATCAGATCTGTTCAATTCCATTATGGAACGTCTCGGAGTAAAACATACTCACACGTTACCATACAAACCATCAACAAACGGAATGGTAGAACGCAGAAATAGATCTTTGAAAGAGGCTCTCAAAGCTCAAAACGAAAATTGGCTCGACGCACTTCCCAAAGTTCTACTCGCCATGCGTACGGCAGTAGACCCGGCGACCGAAACTACGCCTTTCCAAAAAGTTTACGGAATTGACGTACCACTCCCAGGAGACATTTTCGTAACTTCTACGAACCTTTCGGAACCTCTTTTCTTCCGGCCTACGCATATTAAACATAATAATACGAAATATGCCGTAAACATGCCCAAAAATTTGGATACATGTACTCATGTCTATATCAGAGTGCCCACACAGCTCACCTCTCTGCGATGTCCTTACACGGGACCATTCAAAGTGGTTAAAAGAGATAAGTTTTCGGTTACAGTGCAAATTGGCGAACATACTAAAAAAGTTCCCAAACAGCAAATCAAACCAGCTTATACTCTACACTCGGAAGAAGCTGTATCACAAGGACAATCTGTATCACAAAATCAGACAGAAAGTGAGGAGAAAACTCCCCGAAAATCTGCCAGAAGGCACGTACCCTCTACCAAATTCGACGAGAGGTGGGTAACGGCGCTCGAAACACCCCAGCCGGCGTCGTCGTTGATAACACGACGTCTTGGGAGGGCCCCTGTGGTGAAATCCACCCCCTCTTGTCAACAGCCCTTTTCAGGGCTACCAAAAAGAGGTAGTTACAACACAAAAATATTTACAAGACGTCGAGTTACAACTCCGTCAAACAAAATATTTCACCAGAGAGAAAATACTAAATTCTCTCTCAAAAGTGAAATATTAAAGAATAACACACGAGGCGACCTCCCCAAACATTTACTGGGCGAGAGAGATGCGACAAACATCTCGAAACAAGTCGCCTTGAATGAGAAACCTCAAACAGGAAAACTCAAGGTCGTTCAGCCACCCCCGGGGACCCCGTCACAGCGACGGACGCAGGGAAACCACCTCGAAAGACCAACTCAGCTATCATATGCACAGATACTGAGAAAACACTGTGCGAACCAATGAGATTGCACAGTCGAATTTATGAAATTAAGCGGACCAACCAGGAGGCGGCAGGAGGCGGCCACCTCCCTATAAATACCCCGCTGGGAGCCCTCCGAATTTCATTCCACTCTCCGCTCTCGACGACGACACACTCTGAAGTACGAAGAATTCTACACGCTCTACGCTGACGAACCTTCTGCCTTACGAAGTCATCTCAAGAACGGCTTCCTACTGCTTTCTACAAGCCAGACCTTCTCTCCACACAGATTTCGCATTGGCATCTACGAGTCCAGTGATTATTCATCCTGCTCATTGCCCAACGTAGTTCATCTGTCAGGACGCCACCCGGTACAGCTATCGATATTCTCTTTAGCTCGTACGCCCGAGGGACGTTCCGAGCCGTGTCGCCCGGGTTACGTAGCATTAAGCTCGTAACCGACCGCTGTGGGCACGCCGGTAAATTACTCAGCTCCTCCGCTCTAATTTACCGTCTAAGGAAGCCTTTTTCAAGGCTACGAGGTAGGACCCTGACATCCGAGCATTGGAAAGACGCTCTGTCAAGCGAGTCCACCTCCAAAACCCTCTATTTTTCACACATAGAGGCATCGAAACGAGCAAAAACTCGATCATTTCGATGGAACGTCGGCCTTCCTACTTCCCCTTGCAAGGGGAGGAGGACGACGGCGAAGCCGGGCCGAGTAGCCCACGTAGTGCGCCCTACCGGCCACACGGCGAATCCGCTGAACCCAGTGACAGCGCAAGGCGCGACCCTCACGTCCGGATCGCCTTCTCGCCCGACGTATTCGTTCGAGAAACGTTCGAACAAGCCTCGCCTCTACAAAAGATCGAGGAAACCTTTCAGACTCGCGCTGAAGCCGATCATTACGATTCGACCAAGCTGTCCGAATACCCACGATATTCGACGCAGGCTTACCCGGCCGATCCGAGTGTCAAATACACTCCAAATGCACAAAAAGCGAAGGATACTTTTCAGTACCTCAACCAAGCTCAACATATTCCCCTTTCAGATATAAATCTAAGGCCGGAATATTACAAAACGGCTCAGTACCAAACTGATCGAACCCAGCACTTGCTACGCGAGCCTAGCGCTCCACGCGGCTGCGACACGGACTATCTCCCCTTTCAGTCCGCCAAACCAGTTGACCTTGGCGGCTCCGCCCGCATTCCTCGCGGGAGTGACCCGGAGACCAACCCGCATAACCGGGATATAAATGTCCGACTTGGCCTACCTACGCCAAGTAAAACCTATCTAAATCCACTACACCTACTAAGGAGAAATTTTTGAGTTGCAACACTTCAACTATCTGAGTTATGAGGCCGGTGTAATCAAACCTCTTCGACTGTGAGAGTTATTTTCCTGGACCGTAACAAACAGGTGTTGATCATGGAAGGCATACTTGGTGGAGTTTATAAAATATAATTATAAGTTCGCTACCCACCCCCCTGCTTGCATAATAGGCCCTTCTGCGGGGAGTTCTTCCTCCTATTCATAATTTTAGAATAACGCAAAGCTCATTTATTTCATGGGATTTTACCGCAATACTTTAGCTTACCTTGATCCACCTATCATAATCTGATCACAAAATGTACTCTTCTTAACCACTGACATTCATGCTTGGTTTTGACTTTGTCCATGGTCAGATTTAAAAAACTTCAAATGGTAACTCCCTTTATTTCTTAAATGATATAGGTGAAATCGGATTTTGATTATCACGCTCCACAGTGACGCTACGACAACTAACTCGCGTTTTTCTAATAGTAATTCCTCATTTTTTATTGCAGATTCTAAATCTACGTAAACTTTCATGGAAAAATGACGAATCACTCCAATTTTTGAGTGTGCAATTACGAGCAGAAAGTGCGCCAATAGTGAAATATCGAGTTTTTGAAGATATTCAATTGTTACATAAATATAATACATGATTTTGGGGTATTTTTTCGCGCTGAATTACACTAAACATGCTAGAACAGTTTGTAAAACAAATCTGATTGGATCCTAAACTTCAAAGCAGTGGAGACCAATGAAATGGCTCCATTTATATATCACAAGTACCAACCCTTCTGGAAAGGTGAAGCATTGACTGCTTCGGCATGACTTCGGTTTAAATGCTGCTTCCCTCTCAACCAGTGCTGACAAGAAGGGGGTTCCTTTTAAAGGAGGATTTTCCATTGTAAGCTGGTTCAGGCGGAACTAGACACGAAATTTTCCACCCAAGGCTTTGGGTTTTGTTACCGGGCAGTCACTATATTGCAGAAAGATACTACCACTGAAGGTAGGAGTAATCTGGCTACAACGGAAACACCTGAACAAACCTACGTGGGACATCTATGCAAACACGAGTGAAAGTGAGGCGAATTTGTCAGCGAAGACTGTCCTCGGTTCAATGTGTCAACAAGGAGGCACATTGTTATAATTAAGACGTAGCAGTCCCTGTTAAACCAGAAATGTTGGAGGTTACGAAGTTAAATTAGGGGGAGACACGAATGACTATGATTCTGTGATTATGGTAGCTGGAGGAAAGTATGGCTGGAAGAAACATAGGGAAAAGTCAAGGTATGCGGAGCAATGAATAAGTTCACTTACCGTGCTGATTGGAAGATCTCATGGAAGTTCTAGATGGTCCCCATGGCTTATGTACTGAGTTATGACTATTGCATGACTCAGCGTGAGCTTCGCATTGAAGACTCTTATGATGTGTTTCTGACACCTTGAAATTTACAGAAGGTAAATTGCCAATACTTTGAATATGTTAGAACCAAAAAGTGTCTCTCACCAGACACAAGTGACTACAGTTCACTTCGAGGCTAAACCAAAAAGGGAGTCAGGGCAGTCTTCAATGAGCATAAACTGACTTTGGAATGGACATTTTTCGAGTAATTTTAAACTTGGCAAGAAAATAACTGTTAATGTCCATGATTCAAAACTTTATCGTGTCTTCCAATAGATAAATGACTTCATCAGTAATATGTGACTGGTATTGTATGACAGTGCCCATGGGCAAGAATAATGGCTTAGAGTAGCAAACAACAAGAAATATAAATTCAATTGCAAAATAATGTCTTCCGACTAAAACATGTCTTATGGAGTAAAATGGCTCCTTGTGCAAATAGTGGCATAGGCTAAAGCTTAGTATTTTAGGTAACACAACAACCAATTAATATATATGTATATGAATAATGCAATACCTATACTGGATGTCACTGAGAAAACGTGTCTAGAATTGTGGCTAGTGAATAGAGTCTAACGCAACACCGATGCAAATATAAACGCTCAATGGCAAATAATGACTAAGAAAATAGTGTCTTTCAAGAAAATATGACCAATCCAAAGAACGTGGCTTTTTGAGTAAAACGTGTCTTTAGTGAACAAGAATGATTTCCAATGTTAGTTAGAATGACTCTAAATACAAAATTAATTAGGGCATTTCTTCCATGAGACATGAAGTGAAATGTGACTGCGGGCAGTAGACAGCCTCTGGGGGAAGGCACGAAAGTGTAAAAACCTTGTTTTTCAGTCCTTGCTATTCACTCTCGGCTGGCAGAAACTTACAGGACGGACATATATACATGGGTCTTTTAGAAAAATGACTACTTGCGTGACTGGGGAACAAACGTGGCTCCAGGCCTTAGTTACATGGGACTCACAGGTCACAAATGTATCACAGGACTACACAACTTTACTTGGGGTGAGTTCTTAGAAAACTGAAGAAGCGAGGTGAGAGGAAGCTGGTCGTTGGGGAAGATGGCCGCCTCTCCCACTCCTCCTTGGGGCTAGTTGGTGAGGACATTAACATGACTTGCAATGTCAAAGTTGTGTGTTGATGGGTTTCCTGGCTGGAAACCTGTTAATTATGATGTTTGGTAAAATCAAGGAGGCCTTGGGGCAGTGGCTACTTCTCAATTGGTGTCTCGGGAGATGGGAAACAATCTTTCCCCCGCTAAGGGCGCTGGGGATGCTTGGTCTCCTGTGGCGGCTGCCTACACCATTAATTAAACAACATTATTAGGCAATAAATTTCATATAGCAAAATCATGAATTTCTCTTGTTTGAAGGTTGTATAGAGGTAATCTAGGGACAATAGTCTCACATTGCCAAGCCTTAAAAATAAAAAATAATAATAATAAAAACTTGCTACCACTGCAATGACGAGATGCACCGCAATAATAAAGTAGAACTTTGGCCCAACCTCACCCTGTTGGCTCAAACTTAATTTCTTTGCATATCCTGGGAGGGACACGCCCCCTGAGCCACCTGACGCCAAATATGTAACGGTAGGCACATCGATAGTTCTTCTCATCCAATTTTGATGAAATTTGAAATGTAGGCTACATGTAGTTTAAGGTGATTAGGCACACATATTCTGATGCTCCCCTAATTCAAAACCTACGTGTATCGCTGCTACACCAACCCACAACATTGGGTTCCAAGCCATGCAGGTATTCATGGCAATGAGTGTGCAGATGCCCTTGCGAGGAGAGTCATTGGTGATAACTCCATTGATATGTTGCCTATATGCATTGAGGATCAAACCTCCTACATACAACATAAAGCAAATTCCATCTGGCATGAGCAATGGCAGGGTGAGGTCACTGGTCTGCATAGTTTCCTTCAGGATGGTGGGCCCTTTTGTAACCCTACTTCCAAGGAGGAACCGAATAGTGGTCAACCGCGTAGCCAGTGGCCATACCCGTCTTACCCACATACACCTGCTCAGCACAGAAGCTCGAAGTATTGTGTGTGGCTGATCTGTCCATCCGCCATTTCCTGGAGGACTGCCCCGACCTAGTGGACCTCTGAGTGCAGCATCAGCCCCCTCAGTGGTCGAAGTTTTATCTGGACCAGACAAGGTCCAATCCCTGTTGATGTACCGGAGAGCCGCTGAGCTCTACTGCGAACTGTGATATCTGACCTGTGATATAATTATGTACATCTAGTCATAGTTTTAGTTCACTTTGCTGATTAGGTATATATAGTAACACAGGTATTTAAATTTAGTTATAAGCCTCTTCTACATCAATCTACTCTTAGCTCTACTATTTTATTTTTGGGGTTTTTTTTTTTTTTTTTAATCCGCATTGGGGCTAAACAGGGAGGGGGTGTAAAGGAGGAGGTAATTATGAAATAGCAATCTCATTCAGCCTGTACATTCCAACCTTTTCCTCCTCGGCCACCAAAAATGTGTGATATATTCATATGGCCCATATTCTCGTGACGTCACGCCTGGAGTAGGTTCGCGTTTCAGCCAAAGTCGGCCATGATACCGCCCTACGTCAATGAATCGCAACTCAACCAACCTATTTCTCACAAGAAGTTTGCCGTCTCACGTCAACATAATTCGTGGTTATAAGGCCATTTTTCAACAGTTTTGTGTTGAAAAAGTATAATATTGTAGCAATACAAAGTTTCAATTCGACTAAATGTTATAATAATTATGCCTGCCAGCGCAATAATTGATTGTAGATTGCTGTCAACAATACCAATCTTACGTGAACGAGTTTTTATTTGGACTATGAGCCTACTAACTATAGTAGTTAATCAGTGTCAGAAAACTAGAGAACTTCATTCGTTTAGGCTTTGAGAATAATTAACCTGAAAAATAGTAAAGAAAAGATGATTGAAAATTCCTCAGGTGTCTGTACTGCTGTGTAGGTACCTAGCCATTGCTCAGGTAGCTTCATCAGCGTTTTATTATAAGTTCGTAGAACTATGCTTAACTGAGGAAGCTTTACTTGTTATATTGAATGAATAAAAGGAGAGATTTGATAGTATGTCAAAATAAACAAGGCAGGTTGTTGCTACACCAAGAAACGAGGGTAGTTACGTACGTCCTACCAGTTGTTGTTGGTTTAAAGTGCTTAAACAAAGTAGGTGGGTCGTTGCTTTGCCGACGAATACAACCGCTGATTAGCAAGTTTGTCAAATATCGAATCAGGGAATATGCAACATGAATTAAAAACCAGCTGCAAGGAAAAAACCTTGAAATGCAATCCTCTGACGGTAAGATTTCATGAAGACGGCATTGGCAGTGCAGTTATTACGCGAGTTTTGCAGTTACGCAAATTTTATGGACAAAAAAGGTAATTAGGTACCTACTTTCGTTTTGATCAATGAAGTACCTACATGAACAAGTAATAATATACGGAAAGTATGTAGGTATACCTTACCTCTAGGTACTTACCTTCCCACATGTGATACAACTTAGTAATTCCCGCCTAACATTGCTCTCATAACACATCATTTCACAAGACCACTTTCACAGTACTCTAAAGATTTTTAGTTTCAATTGATTCAAAGAACAGTTCTAAAACTAGATAGGTAATCCACAACATTTTTGTGGCTGATGTCTGGATCATCTAGAACACTTGTGTGTCAACTCCTCAAGACACATTTCATATGGATCTCTACCCCACAGATTAAATCTTGCATTCGTAGCGTTTGAGGTCAACACCTGATAATAACTTGATGTAATTTGCGTACAATTTATCACCTTGCATATTACAAATAATGAAAATATTGACTCGGAACTAGGTGAGACTATGTTATGCTGTTGTCCAGCTGCGACTACAAATGGGGCATTTTCGCATATGTTTACTCGTCACTATGACAACAAGGTGAAATAACTTCGATTTCGCTTGCCTCGATGTAAGGATGCGCTAGTGTCGCAAGTCTCGAGAATATCACCCATAGTCATCCTACCTGACTAAAAATTGTATATTAAATTTACAACTTAAAATAAAAATAAAAAGCTGACAGCAAACACCTCTTGATAGCAAACTGTTTTCTGGTCCCGCAAGAATTCGCTTCAGGTAGGTTGACGGATCTGTGGTCTTAAGTTATTTTTATATTATAAAGGCAACTTAAATCAGCGATTTGAAATGAAGCGGCATTGATTTCTCGCGGTTTTCAGCCACTTCTGCTTCAAGTTGACAACCATCTTCTTTTTCCATCTGATAGATAACCTTCTCAAACGAAAACCTTGTTTTCTCAGTTGAAAAATGGCAACCGTGCGGGATGTATTGGAGAACGTCCGCGAGGACGATTTCGTTGAATATTTCCTTTTCAGCTTGGATCCGGCCGTTGATTTTCAAAATCTACTCGCCAAAGTTTCCGAATTGGCTGAACAACAATCTCAGGGCTACATATGGCAGAAGGACGACTTCAAACTTATTCACCGCAACGCGTCAGATTTCCCTCCTATAAACGACAACCAAGGTAAGTGTTGTACTCAACTTTCTAGATACCGTCCACCTAGTCGGATTTTTAATCATGAAATCGTCGGTTATATTATAGACTAGAAACATTTTATTATATACCTAGCATTTGTCCTTCGGTACAACTTTATTGGTGATTCTATAGATTGATAGATGTACATCCGAATCGTACATGTCTTTTGAAATAGTTGTTGCCGGACGTTTGCCGGAATACTTGCCAATATTCAGAAACTTGAAAGACGATGGTGCTAATATTTGGCAATAACTCACAGCTTACATGTAGAAGAATCATTGGTCAGAAAATACTCATTGATCAGACACAATAAATACATGAAAACATAATGTAAATTTTTACCGCTTGCACGGAAAAAACTCATGCATAGATATGTCTTTTGGCAATTATTTATTGACAATATAATACAATGTAATTAAAATGAGATAGTTTTAGATAATAAAGGTCGATGAGTACTGAAATTTACATTTCAGATTTACATTATAGATTTACATGACAGCTAAAGACTCCTTCGATGCATGTATTATTTCTAGTGGTTGAGATTGCGCGATATTATTGTTCAATTCGAGTCCAAACTCTTCAGACATGAAATTCTTCAATTCAACCCATCATCTCCTCTAAGATCCATATTGAAATCACCGGCAGGAATGATTGGTATAGAATGTAGGTGTAGTTCATCCATGTACTTGAACGAGCCCTTCAATTTGGGACTATATGCAAGCAGATTCAATGTATTGTTTTGTTGTTTCGTTAATTGCTTAGAAATAGTGACTTCCTCATTTTCTGGACAGAGTTGCGTGATTAGTAACGTAATGAAAGTAGGTAAGAACCTAGTTACCCATTACATTTTGTGATCACGATCACGCTTATTTTGTCATGACCCCCAGTCAAAAGACATATCTATGTCAAAATTCCTTTTTGAAGCAGGCCAGATGGGTATTAAACGATAAATATTAGGATGTCGATTGATTATTTTCTTTTTCTGCGCGTTTTATTTTTTCGAAATTTGTTCATCATGCGTTGTCATTAGTCTTTATGTTCACTCATGGCAGTTTTCGCTTCACAGAAAACCTACCTCCGCATCTGTACGGTGTGACTCATTATGGCGAGAACATTGAAGACGAGTGGTTCGTGGTCTATCTACTCATCTATCTGACGAAAAATGTCCCAGGCCTTGTTGCCAGGTATATCTGCTAATCAAACTTATCAGCTATCTACCTACTTCGTAAATTTTACAATAAATTAATAATTTCTTTACTTCATGAAATTACCTAACAAATACATTACTTATATAACTTTATCGGTTGTAGGGTGGTCGATTCAGACGGCGAATTCATCTTGATAGAAGCTGCTGATCACCTGCCATCGTGGGCAAACCCTGACATCTGTGAAAAGAGGGTGAGTCCCTACTTCCATGAAAACGTTAGGTATTCCATGATGAAACCTTAGTAGGTATTATAGGTATATACCTTAACAAATGCCTCGATCATTGCTACTTTTCCATTAAGTATAAACCCCCACACCCAGTCAATTTGTCTTCAACACGCCCGCCCGATGTTTCTAGGCATTAATTCTTACTTAGATTACATATTTACGTAGAATTGGTGACAATTTCAAGCTGTGGGAAGAAATTATATTATTTAAAAAAAAAAAAAAAGAATTACCTACCGTGTTTTCAGAAGTTGCCGAAGTCGGTGAGGATTTGTTGAAACAAATTGGTGTGGTTGTGGTTTGATTGCCTCCACATGAATTCTCACAAATAGATCAGAATGCCATTCGCCAGTTGAACGTAAATATCTAATTCAGAGAGTATACTAATGAATATTTGAGAGACCATTGAACGCAGAAAATTCCATACCATTATACCATAGTTCGCGCATTTTAACTGTTTAATTGGATATGAATTAGCGTGATTACCAAAAATTTGTGTCTCCGGTTTTGCTATTTTCATAGTGTAGTAACATATGGATAGTTGGCATGAAAATATTGCCTCTAAAATGTTAGCCATTTTTATCAGTT
Organism: Adelphocoris suturalis; assembly: GCA_030762985.1. NCBI lineage: Eukaryota > Metazoa > Arthropoda > Insecta > Hemiptera > Miridae > Adelphocoris > Adelphocoris suturalis. The sequence continues at coordinate 170,285,226 of CM061040.1, read as the reverse complement.
TCAGAGGTCGCTCGAGTGAATTTTTAATTTTCTTCCAAAAATGTGTAACGGCCCAAAAATATTTGATACCTCGACACGAGTTCTCGAACTCGCGTCGTTACAACTACAGAAAGTTCCCCGTAGTTGAAACACTCTAACGATCTGAGCTATGAGGCCAGGGTGATCAAACCTCTTCGACTGTGAGCGAGTTATTTTCCTGGGGCGTAACATTTCCCCAGAGTCAAATACCTGCCTTCTCGGCTGGTTTGGGTTTGGACGAATGACAAAGTAAAACCGCAGGCTACTGGCTCAGCAGATGCTTGCTGGAACAAATCAGCAGTCAAGCGAGGCCATTTTCACGGTGTGTTTTGACTCAAGTGAGTGAGGAAGTGAAAGGTGCTAACGACAGGAAATGTGATGTTTGCAGTCTTTTGGGTCGAGAAGGATTTAATTAATTATTGTTTCGTATGATTTCGAATCCTATTTCGACTGCGCCACTCTAACGGCCCAAAAATATTTGATACCTCGACAGGAGTTTGAACTCACGTTGTCATTACAACTACGGGAAATTTCCCCCATAGTTTTAGAAGTCTGTTAGAACCGCTTGATCGCCATGCAACTCTGGTTTTCCATGTATTTCTCTTCAGGAAGAAGATTGTCTAATTATTTTTTCAATTACATGCCATAAAAACCGTGAAAACGAAAGAAGACGACTGAAAATATTGGTTAGCGAATTTTTGTTGAAAATGGAGAGCTATTGTAATGGCTCTAAAAGTTTTAAAATCAAAACTTTAGAAAAATTTATTAATTGAAATCCGTTTTTTCAGATCCTCACGTATGTTCAAATTATTTAATAGATGTTGAATTTGTCCAGACCCCTTAAAAAAACATCAATTGGTTAGCGAATTTTGTAATAATTTAAATTACCATCAAAGAAAAACTTCCATTCTACCTCCCAGCATATGAGTAAGTAACATTGTTTCTCATGAGGAACTTCTTGTTGCAAATTATTATTATTCCAAGTAAATTTACGGCAATTTCGCTTTATTTTATTGAAATCCCCAAAATATTCTCTTCCAAATTACATAAATTTGGAATGAGGAAGGCATAAACTGTTTCACTCGATTTTTGAACTTCAAGGTCATTTTTAAAATAAAAACTCAAATGCTTTAAATCATGGTAGTTGTTTCAGGAAATCGAAGATGATCAATATTTGCAGAGTTTTGTGAATCGAACGGGTTGAAAATTCGAATTTAGCATACAATTCCCTAAAAAGTGCTTCTAATTTGAGACATACCGGTACTCTTAGTTTTTTTTACCTGTCAACTTTAAATCACTACTCAGATGATAAGAGACGAATTATTTATAAGTTAGTATTCATAACTTAAGGATGTGCCATATTATTCGTTAATACCTTCTGGGGAAACATCCCTGTCCATACCAAGATGATCATGAGAAGAAACAATTTAATAATAGATATCAGAGGACTAAAATATCCTGGGAATTCTGCATAGGAGTTTTCTGTTTGGTGCGTTAATTTTGGACTGAAAGCAAGCCAGAGAGAGAGAGAGCAAACCCAAGTAAATATTAATTTTTTAGCACTTTAACTACCACCCTGAATGCAACAGATGTATTTTTCAAAAACTTTAGTTTGGCTTTTTTCCTCTTGAAACACATTAGTCGAAACACTGTGTGGCGTCATGAATGGAGTGCCACCACTCATTGAAGGACAGCCTTACTACGTGGATGTATCTTGATTCTACTAGGTCTATTCTATTACTTTTTTTGTTATAATTTTTTCTCATCAAGGAACTGATTGGCCAATATAAAGCATACAAGTTATAAAGCTCTTAAAGTATTTTATGGCATCTAGAAATGTGCCGATCCTTTGCAGTATAAATACTGTGGAGGGCTATTGCTCTGATTTCAATGCTGTTTTGCTGTCAGTTGATGCGCTCAGCTGTCATTGCGCTGGACCTAGAGAATTAGGCCTTCCGCCTCGCATCTGCTCATAGCACTCAATAATGTGTGGGAGATATTATTTAACACTTTCAGTGCTGGACTCAAAATCTCTTTCATCTCACCAACCTGAATCGAAAAATGCAAAAACCGATTTTCACGGCGAAAAAACTCTTAGAAAATGACTAGAAAGAGTTTGTTGGGTCCTGGGCAGACGGTTCGAGAGCGGCAGTGACTGGCTCCCCAACGATTTTAGTTTTCGAAACTTCCGCTACAGCCGCACCTCGAATTTTATTAATCTATGTCTGCTGCTAAAATACAGATCAGTGGGACAAATAGATCAGAATGATTTGTATAGCTTGGTGGTCTGGATGCTCGCAAGCTCGCATCTCAAAAATACATAACATCAAGTAGTCAATCCCTAAGTGAAAATTCAGATTAGTTGGACATACAATATATGTTAGTATCAAAACGATTAGAGGTGACAAAGTGATAGTAAACAATTACCCCGCCTCCTTTGTAAACTCAAGGCCACTCGAAAAATTTATCTCCGACGATTAAAAAATACCTACCTGAGAATAGAAGCATTTTGGAACAGGAACTAGGGTTTCATTGTTATAACCGCCTCTCCGGAATCTATAAAGGTGGAACTATGGAAAAGCAGGTGAAGCTTTTATAGAAGATACCTACAATAATTAATATTAATATGCAGTAATAAAAATGAAATGAATAATATGACAAAATGAATAAGACGATGTTCAGTATAAATTCTGAGTTTTTGTCAGGCAGTCGTAAATTATCATATTTCCCCATCCTTAGTCTCGCTCTGTAACAGTATTATTGAAGCAACCCCCCCCCCCCCCATCACCTAGCCACCCCACCATGAGGGTTTCTCCAACCATGCCCTAGATATCGATCTCAACTTTTGGTTTCTGAGTCACCGAGTGTACTCACATTCATAATTAAACCACATTCAACTCCTTCGCGTAGCAATATCATGAACCCTGAAGCGCCACAATAGCGGAAGTTTTGAAAACTAAAAATCGTTGGGGAGCTAGTCTCTACCTTCGAGAGCTGGGCTCATGGAAGAAGGAGAAAGGAAGGCTCACTTCTGTGTTGAACCGCGTACCACATGGATACTATACACAATTGCATCGGTACCATTACGACACTCCATGGAGTTACCATAGTTCACCATAGCAAAAACAGATGGTGCTCTTAATCAGAACCCCCATAAAAAGACCCACCTTTTTTTGAAATTTGTCCATCAGCTGTAAATTGTTCAATTTCCTATTAATTGAATTAAATACCTAAATACCCAACTTATCTCACCCACCTATATTCCTTGCAAGTTAATGTTGATTAATATTTCAATAAGTCCTTTCAGAAACGTTTATATCACAAGTGAAATAACCTACCTATAATTATAACAAAGGTTATAATTACCTATGTTCGATAATTGGTATTGATATACCTAGGGGTTTCAGACACTGGAATTTTTTTATAAACACTAGGTACTCAACCAAAAAAGCATTGAAATGACATTTGAAATCAGTACCTATCATACCATACCAATAGGCTTAGAAAAAAAGATCAATCACGATACGATGGCAATAAGGACTCAAGCTCTGAAATAATTACCACTGTGATGAATAATTTATTTCACAAATTGATATATGACTGCTCACAATAATTGTACTAATGAATGCCCAATTATATATACAATCAGGTAGATGTATTGGGATGGTGTACACTAAGAGTGTTCCAAGCACCCGCCTGAGTTCATGAACTCAGACGGATTCGACGAGTTCGCGTAACTTTTAGGCTCAAGAATCCGTCGGTGGGAACACTATAGGTAGTTCACCTGACAATGCACTAACTAGCGCCAGTGTCGTCTTTAGTAACATGAAAACCTCGTCACAGTTATTTATGTGAGCGAATCCGCTCATTTGTACGTTTACCAATTGTTACTACAAGATTGGAAGAGTCAAAATAAAAGTGTGCATCCATCCTGCTTCATCGAAAGGCATGACTCTATCAGCGTCGAATTCCTGCTCATCTAACTCCTTCTCCCAATCGGCAATGGAAGCATACACTTCCGAATCAGAATCTTCTAGGAAGAGCCCCGCTATTCTATTAAGATTCATGACGTAAATAAAGTGCAACGCAAGCGAGGAACTAAAGAGATGTGAAAAACGATAACGCAACAAGCATCAAGCAGGCGACTGACAAAGCAAGTATTTAGCGTGAGGGTTCGCGGTGAAATGAAATTTTTGGAAGGTTCAGAAAGGTTTCCTTCAGTTCGAGTTCTCAACCCTATCCCCGAGCAGGTTTGAAAATTTCATGAACTCACTGAACTCAATTCATGAACCTGATGCGGTGGGAACACCTTAGCGAGTGTTGAGTTCCTGAACTCAAAACGCTTGGAACACGATTCACGTGTGCATAAGGTTCGGCGCCGAACGAGTTCCGAAAAGTTCATGAACTCGTGGTGCTTGGAACATAGCTACTGTGACGTATTTTGTGGTAAGTATATTCTGGGGTTCAAGCAAACAATTCAGGTGGATTGATGAATGATAACCACCTCTGCAGTCTGAAAATAGAGATAACCCTATTAACATCCTGAAAAATGTACCTACGTAGTGTAGGTAGGTAGATTTCTACCTACCTACATTGTTTTTTTTTTTTTTTTTTTTTCTTTTTGAAAGGCTTGTTCATTGTGTTCCATGTGATTTGCTAGGTATTCCATTAGATATGTCAAAGATATTGATGATTAACAAATGACAAAATAATGTAGGTACCTACCTACTTTTCTGCGTCTGCAAAGGGGCGATCTGCGGCATCAAGAAACTGTGCACAAGCTTCGTGTGTCAAGAAGGCAAGCATTGGGAATCTTAAGGTGGCCGTCCACTAGGTCGACAGAGCGGCGCGGCGCGACGGGACGCTAAAATCTTGAGGTTCGTCCACTATGGTGCAGATTTCATTTTTCCATCCGTAGTTTTGCCAGTCCTGCGTGCAGTGAGGTACCCTCTGTGAATAATGTGGTCGGACGGAGGAATGTTTTCTTCGGACGACGAGAAAATGTTCGTCTTTGCGGCAGCTCTGGAAGCTGAAGAGGAGGAGGAAATTGCTGGAAGAAGGAAGAGGCAATGGATCCATCCGATCAACGCGAAAAGAACGGACTTGGGGAAACACAACCACCTTTTCCATGATTTATTGAGCGATGAAAGGAAATTCTTCCAATATTTCAGGATGTCACAAGAAAAGTTTTTTGAGCTTCATGAAATGATTAAGCCACTGATAGTGAAGCAAGACACTGCATTTCGACGAGCCATCCATCTATTGGAAAAATAACCAAGGAAGTTCTAAAAAGTTCCAATCATGCAGCATGATCGTATGAGCGAATTTTCGTAAATTACCGGACTATATTATGTTACATTGTTTAGAAAATTAAAGATTTTGTGGGAGAAGAAATTGTTAACTACCAATTTTATGGCAAGGAACCCGTTCTAAATAATATTCTGCAATTAAAAAAGAGATTTTGGATATTTTTGGAGTTTTAATGAAATTCAAAAGTACGTTTTGCTGCATAATTTTGCACATAATTTTCCATGTATGTATATAATATTTTATGCACGAACGCTTACGAAAATGGCCAAGGTCGAAAATTTTTCGCTTCGACGTTCATCCACCAGGTCGATGGGGCAGTGCTAAATATTTTGGCGGCGCGCCGTGCCGCGCTCCAGAAGTTTGGAGAGCGGTCGAGAGCGAAACATTTTCGACTCACCCACGCCGTGCCGCACTTTCGACCTAGTGGACGGACTACCATCATTTTCCATTATATTTCTAGAGACAGATTTTGGCGTCGCGTCGCGTCGCGCCGCTCTGTCGACCTAGTGGACGGTCTACCTTCATTTTCCATTATATTTCTAGAGACAGATTTTGGCGTCGTGTGCCGCACTTTCGACCTAGTGGACGGCCACCTTTACATGACTATAATGTGATATTGTACCTATCTACTGAAATCAATTCACGAATATATGCAATTAATTAGACATAAGTATAGTAAAGAAACAGAAACTAGAAACGAAAACTAGATGTGCGGTTGACGGTTAGAGAGTTATGTAACGTACTTTCATAACAGATAAATAGAGAAAGTCTTTGAGTAATAATAAGGAGAAGAGAGCGATCATATTACGCGACCTAGCAGATACCATAGAAGCTTGTAACTACATTGGAGTTATGGTGAAGGTAGTGCCACCGTCAAAACCCAAACGCTGTCTCCTATCTAGTGAACCTTCTATTCAATTCTTTCATGGCTGGGCTCATACTGAATAAGAACACAAAAAAGAGAAACCACAAAGGAGGGAAATGGTCTCAAACAGGTATTTTTTCCTTAAAAAAGATTTAAAGATAAAGATACCTTTTAAAAAAAGCTTAAAATAACTGCAAGAAATCGGGGTGAATTTGTACAGTCCTTACTTTTTTATATATATGTCGTGGTTGCGTTGTGCTTTAGGCAATTGATTACAGTGAGTTGAATTTGACGTGAACTGACTGTTTTGAACCTTGGCTAATAAAAACCCTAATTTGAACTTTGGATGGTGGATGGATGTGAGCTGAATTTTACCCCAGAATCCCATTGAGTAAAATTCAGGAAGAAAGCATGGAGCTTCGACTTGCTGGATGTTGAAAGAAACGTACAGTGAAACGCGGAACTGAACTGAGCAAATAGGATAGTCTTACCTGGTACCTGGGCCTGTCTGTCAGAGGATAGGAAATTCACCCTGGAATGCGGAATCCCGTCGAGTAAATTTGGAAAGCTCTGAACCTGCAATGCGGAACCTCGTTGGAAAAGAGTGGGAAGGTAAGGTGGTTTGTGAGGAATAATCAAGTTGGAAAGTTGGTTTGAAAATGGTGAGGCCAGTCAAGCTCGTCGAGTATTTATACTGAGGTGGACCCACAAGGGTGGCGAGATGTTGGTGTCGGTGCCATGTGGTTCCTACGAACTTGTTGTCTGCTTGAGAAGACTGGACTGGCTTGTAAACGTTTATTGGTAAAAATCAACATTTACTACTACTAGTCCCATCAATATACGAGTACATATCGTAGAATGTATGTAAATAATTAAGTTTTAGGTGCCAAATCAAAAGTTTAACAAGTTGAATTGTTATTAACTTGCAATTAGTATTGTAGATGTATCACTGAAAGAATAAATCTGTTGTTGCTCACTCACAGTTATATTTATCTTGCGAATTTGGGTACAGTGGTTTCGTCATTTGATTTTCCAGTCAAACAATCAAACCAGTACGAATCTAAGTCTCAGTGCATTAGAAATTCAGGGGGATGTGCATCACAAATTGGTGGCTGCGAGGGTAAATGTCTGAATTTGGCCCCTTGTTTGTGGACTCTAGCTACCCCTATTATTAGAGGAGGAAGGCGCCGTAATTGAGTTGTATTTTCCTCCTGTTCATTCAACTTGTTTCTTTGCGAGGGGATCCGGAAACGTGATCGATGCTCCAGACCCGAATTCATTTGTTTCATACCTACATAATTGTTTTTTCTTTTCAATATAAAAAATTTGGCTTTGTCTGCCAGCTCATACGAAAGTCATTCAACGAGACCATTTTTGAGCAAGTTTTCTTATATGTTTGAATGACGTTTATATTTAATTGTTTTGAAATTTGAGCACTTTTTGTCTGCACGGAAACTATACCTTCATTTTCTGACAAAACATTTTTTTTTTTTTCAAGAAAATTCCAAACACGCAACATGATCGTATGAGCGAATTTTCGTGAATTATCTTACTATATTGTTACATGGTTTTGAAAATTGAAGACTTAACTACCAAATTTATAGCAAAAAACTCGTTCTAAAAGATAATCTGGGCTTCGAAAAAAGATTTAGGATTTCTCACTTTTATGAGGTTTTCATCTTTTTTTCGGCAAATAATAATGAAATTTAAGTATACTTTTTAGCATAAATTTGTGCATAATTGTTTTAATTTTCTAGTTCATTGTTTATAAACTTCTTGTGACTAAAATTCTGCTAAAAAAAAATATAAATTTAACGATTTTTGTTTTTTTAAATTTTACCAATTTAATGTGCTTAAACTGAAGAAGGGGTTAAATGCTTATTTCTGTTCTAGAACCAAAAATTTCAACCATGTATCATGTTTTCTCCTCGATCGAAACACCAGCTCAATGAAATCATCAGAAATTAACAAGCGGTTGCAATCATGTTCACAATATCAATTATTGAGAATGATCACCTGTGTGTAAACAATTATTTATATAACCATGCTCATAACTCAGTTTGTTGGACACGCACTTCGCAGTAGTTAACATAATATTGTTGGATAAATCGAGAGCTTTCGAACGAATGGTCAACGAATTTTGTGGGATGAAAAACGACGAAGTACCATTTCCCTAGCAACGCCTCGGTTGTAGGCGGAAATCACTGTAACACTATATCGTGCGCGGAAAAAAATTGACTCGCAAAATTAGCTAGGACCCCAGGGCTAAAACATGATACATGTTAAAAATGCTGGTCAACGAATAAAAACACCCACACACACACGCTTTTTTGGGGCACACCATCAAAGTACAAAAAAAAATCGAAAGAAATGCGGAGGACACCCAGGTTTACCCCGATGCAGGCCCTTGGGATCAAGGTAGCTGAAGGAGGAAGAGGGAGACTGGGATGAAAGGAAGTGCTCCTATAAAATGACCACCAGTTCAAGCAAGAACCACTCAGGACACGGGTGGTGATACCACGGAGCACTCTCGCCGAGATTCCCAACTCGAGTAACTCCGTGGCACTTTTCCCGCACCACCCCCTGCGCCTTGACACGGTCATGGCCATGACCTTGATGTTATTGGTTGCCACTCCTTTTAGCTCAGATATCGCCTGTCGCAGATCATTTCTATCACACATACTTATCTTGCCCACCAGATCTGCTCCATGTCCACGCTGCTAATGACAACCTGGACATCCAGGATTATGGCAGTCCCATCTGGCTTCTTGCCCCAGTCACTCGGCATGTGATGTAGTCTCTCCCTTTCGACATCCCAACCGCTAGATGACAAAGCATCTGCATCGACACACTGCATACACACTCACGTACGCGCGAGCGCGAATTTTTACAAAATTCGCTAATACTGTTCCAAATTAATTTAGTTGTTCCTGATTGAAAGAAAGTGGGCGTACTTTATGCCCGCCCCTCATTTTCAAAATGAGATTTCTCCACTTCAAACCATCATTTTCCATTTTTGAGAATATGATTTTGAATCGTTACATTACCTAATTGTTGTTTGAAAATGTTGGGGGGCTGCACTAAATGTTTTGCCTTGTCAAAAACTCAAGCCCCCCCCCCCTCCCCCCCCACAGGATTTTCTATGCATATGAAAAAACAATTCAACAAAAACGAATTTTACTCGACGCAAATATATATATATTTTTTCCATTATATCTATTCACTTGAATTTGGTTTATATTACTTTTCTAATATTAGCAAGAAAGACATGAGTGGGTCGGACTTAGTCATTTTTACGTGCCTCCTCCACAGAAACGCACAGAGATGCGTGTGAAGATCGTGGATCTATTTTTCTAATACTCTATATTTTACAAAAAGGATTGATTTAGGATATTTTTTATTTTGGAGATGCGAGTTTGCGTGCATCTAGACCTCCAAATTAAAAAATAGAAGAAGAAGAAAAAAAAATTGGGACGAGTCCAATAACTCCCACAGTGATGACTAATTACAATATTATTGCATCTAAACCTCACAACTATCGATCAAAGTGAGTATCTGTGTCATCATCATACATGTGTTATAGTGTCTGGTTTTTACCGCCAATTAGATAGTGAGTGGCTGGGGTAAAGTTTTTGACTGGTGCTGTCCCCCAAATGTTTTAATACACAATCAAGTCATGTAAATTGATTTTAGGTTGTTTCAAATGTCAACGATGAGAAAGAAAGGACCCTGAAAATTCCAAATCATATTTTTAAAATTAGAAAACGATGGTTTGAAGTGGAAAAATCTAGTTTTGAAAGTGGGGGGCAGGACTAGAGTACACCCAAGAAAGCTTAAGCACATCCGCTAATGTATATAGTTCTTGAATCAAATATAACTTCCACAATTTTGTCCAATTTTGATTAAACTCTCAGGGATTGTGCGGGACTGGAGGAGAATCTGTAATGGCCTCTGCAAAGTCGCTGCTTAAATTCGTCGTTATTTCCTACGCAACATTTTATAAATTAATAATTTTAAATTGCAACTGCTAACACATTCTAATGTTCTATACTGTACAATCTTTAGTGATTACGAGGAAGCTGTGACACACGTACATACGATTTTGATTTCTAGGTTCAAATTAGTCCACAAACTACTTTAGTATTAGGAAAGAAATTAGCCTCCGAGCTGACTCAGCTGATGTGGGTGGTTTCAAAGGTTGTAATAAATTACATTGCGGTTATTACAAAGAAATTCTGATTCATGTTTTAGAAACGTAGTTAGATTTGGAATGAAATTGATTAGTCTCAACTCTCGCAGCTGATTTATGTGATGTCTCGAATTGCTACTGTGGTTGAAGCATCACAGAGAGGATTCAATTCAAAAACGCTGCAAATTATTACAAAAAGGTTTATTATTTATGTATTAGACAGCCCTTCTACGTAGATCTCTGGTCCATAATTATTAAACGCCGCTTATAGTATATTTAGTGTCGGAACTCGGAGCTTCGGACCTCACAAATGGGTTCAATCCATTGCAGCAGCGGAAAATCACAATTTTACGCTTTTTAATATAGTTGATAAACAAAACAATTTATTACCAAGTCATCTTTCCAACACATAAAAGTGTTACCTATACTGTATATTGATATCTGATTGGTCAAATTTCAAAAAATGTGCTGACAAAATCACTGAAAATTGCTAAGAATTGTAAAATTGATATTTTTTAGCATAAGATTGGTCAAATAAAGTTTATCAACTATGAAATAGAACATTCAAAAATTTATGTACGAAATTATGCTAAAAACTTGAACTTCATTAAATTTTGTTTTAAAAAATCTATAAAATTGCAAAAAATAGCGTAAAATCCAAAATCTCTTCTTGAATAGAGGAGTATCATTTAGAATACTTTTTTTCTCCATAAAATTAATAGCTAACATTTTCTTTTCACTCATAAATCTCCAATTTCTATACAACTTGAAATATACAAAAAAAAAAAAAACACTTTTTCGCCTATTTTTGGCTCATAGCACCCATGAGAGTGGAGCGATCGAGCTGGCGAGAAGTTAGGACCAACTAGACCCCAATAGGAGTCTATGTGAGAAAGAACAGATTTTTAAAGTCAATTCTAAGGCCTTTTATGGCCCGAACGGCGGACGGACATTTCAAATTTGGATTCTACGCACCTTAAACGTAAAGTGACAAAGTTTGAAGGGGGGTTATAAAATTTTTTTGCTATACGATCACATAGGCTTATTATTGGAAATAATAAACCAATAAACGTCGTACTTCCATCGGGAAAGAAATCCCTCGGAGCTCACTGATCTGGTTTGAGTTTAACACATGATATATTTTGTAATGATTCCGTAACAAGATTTTCAGGTGGGCACAGGAACGTAAGGCATCAAATTCAATGTATTTAATACCTATGAGTGATGTATATATATATATATATATATATATATATATATATATATTTATTTATATTTATATATACTCGGCGCTTCGCGCCTCGCCGGGGGCTTCGCCCCCCTGGACCCCCCCGGATCTTTTCCCTTTTGTACTGCGTAGAAAACGAGGATAATTTGCTACCTATGCAATTCTTAGCCTGAAAACGCTCGTAGGCGGGCAACGAGGTCCAGGGCAATTGTACATAATGAAAAATGTAGAATGTTATATCACTCGCTTCAGGGAAAAACCACTTCAACTTTTCAGGAGAGGATTTTTTTTTTTTTTTTTTTTTTTTTTTTTTTTTTGCGTGGGGTAACCAGGTGATATAATGAGTCGTTTGCTATGGTTGGACGATTGGAAGCCATGTGATCTATAGCAACTACTCAACTACTCGGTTGTACGTGAAAATCATCGTTAATTTCGTTACGGACGTTACAAAAAAAGTTGTTGGGGGTCGGGCTAAGAATTGCATAGCAATTAATATGTATGTATGTGTTTGTGTGTGTGTGCGGGTGCGTGCGTTGTTTCTCTAACAGTATTTCATAGTTTCTAATCATAGGTGGAGGGGAGCCTTGAATACTTCCGGAAAATATTGAGGTGCGAGGCTTCCTACTTCAACAAGGCCGTCACCCTCTTAAGCTTTGTAGTTGGAAACAAGATGTTACTGAAGGCGTTTGTTCATGGAAGGTGTCCAAATGCGGTGAAAAGGGGGAGACATCCAAAAAATGCATGACGTTTGTGTGTTCGTCATTATGCCCGTGAAGATTCTAGGAACGACATTAATAAGAAATATTTGTACATAAAGTTCATCTTTTTGCAAATAAAATTAATCGTTTTGCAAATAAAATTGAACTTTTTGCTAATAAAATTAGTCTATTTGCAAATATGATTACTATTTTTAGATGTCTATTTGTGTGTACGATGTGTCTTTTTAAAAATAAATTGATTTGTAAAATGATCAATTTTATTGTAAAAAGATTAAATATGGTGTGCAAAAGTTTTAATTTCATCTGCTAAAAGACCAATTTATTTTGCAAAATAATTACTTTATATAAAAGTACAGTACTTTGTCTGCAGGTCATTCCTGCTCGGTCTGAAATTCGTACACATTTTTGATCACGACAACTGCTGCCCACCGAACTCATTCTTTCTTTTGGGATGTTTGATTGTTTGGCGAAAGAATGCTTTCTTAATCGCGATTCTAAAGAGAGATATTGTTTTAAATGACATACACAATTTTAATCGATTTTTCAATACAATTTATTGAAATTTGCAAACATTTTTTGGCAAATAAAATGTTAAGTAAACAACATTTATAGAATGTCAGTTCATTGTTTGTTGTTTAATTATTTTCAATGGGTCCTTTGTAATCGATCAAGAGAAGAAAAAAATCCACCTTCAAAATTTTTTGGTCCACGTTTCAAGATACGTAGATTCCAAAATTCGTTACAAAAAATGAATTGAAATCTGTCTGTCCACAGTCTGAAGTTTTCTACGAAACTACTGGGCCGATTTATCTACGGCTAAAATACCATACATCAATCACTTTCAATCAGTTACAATATTGTTAACAAAAAATTAATCTCTTGATGAGGAAACAAAATCGGTATTTCAGAAGAAAAGAAAAAGCAATATGCATACGTCACCCACTCAAGATTGTGTGTGTCAAAACAAATTTAATAACCAATAAATACTTTCGAAAATTATTTTTTCTAAATTTCAAAAAATTGCACTACTTGGCTCGATTGTATGCTAAATTCGTTTTGTAATTTTCCCCTTGATGTGCCACTTTTGAAATCTAAGTTAAATTTTTATCTGATGTACAACTCTGTATTTACATTGCTGATAGTTGCAACGGACGTGAAATTTAATGTTTTAGAATTTCGAAAATTGCATCAAGTAAACGTTTTAGAATGGTGCCATAATAAGGGATAAAATGTTTTGTGTGTGCGTGTTGAAAATAATTTTTGCACGTAAAAACTTTGAAAATCCAGTTTTTTCCTCCACATGTCAACAAATGACATATTAAAAAAAAAAAAAAGATAAAATTGAAAAAATAAATAAATGGATAAATAAATAGAATAAAATCCGATTGTTCTGAACTGATTTATATGGTGGAGTTTTTCAAAAAAATACTTTTAGCGAATTTTTGGAGAAAATTAAGTAATTGCTCTAGCCTCAAAAATTGTAGAATGTGAATTTTTGAAAAACATTTATGCAGAAATCCGTTTCAGGCTATTCTGAATCATATTCTAAAGTTTAACGCATTTTTTAATGTATGTATGTATGTATATATGTATGTGTCATTCCAGACGATAACTGTCCGTAGAATTGTGCTAGAAACTTCAAACAAATTTTAAAATGTTAAGGACACAAAACGAAAGTTCAAGTTCGTTGGCCAGCATGATCGGATTACATCTTCGGGTTGAAATTTTCAAAAATGTAGTCAAAAATTTCAAAATAGCCTGTTTTTTTGAGATTTGTTGTGCGAAATAATTTTTTCAGCATACTAACATGTGGTATATTCGGAATCAGCGTAAAATTTCCTATAAGAATATGTACCTATCAAGTTTTCAAAAATTTCAAAGTTGAAAAATCAGTCAAAAATCGAAATAATGCCGTTCGCTAGTTGTAAAAATCGGTAATATTTGCATGAAACATTGTCCAAATTCAGATTAAACTACTCTTATGGAAGTATCCCTGTATAACCAATCCTAGAACCATGCTGTTTAAGGCTAGAACCATGCTGTAGATAGAATTTGATTCCATGTTTGTCTACCAAAATCATAAACTAAAATTTCTCTACACAATCAATAGCCACTGAAATGTCGAAGATTTCTTCAAAAATTCACTCATGGGGTCATGCTGCATGACTGGACTTTTTTTTTAAATTCTCGGAGAACCGTGATGGGATTCAGACAAACACAGATCTCGAAGCCCCTGAAATTCACATCTGTGTATGCTCCTGCGCTGTTCCATTCCATGGCTCACGTTCATAGTGTAGGACTTGAGGAATATTTTTACATGGGTTATACCTACGATTGCAATACACTCTGATTATTTATTTGCTCATTCAAAAATGCCATCACGAGAATTTTTGAAAGGATCATATTAAGGTTGGTCGAGTTGTGACTCATGCTGTCTGTCTCGAGGGAAATTCAGACTAGTGACTCCTCTTCCCCCTCAACTATCGGAAAGGAAACGCGCGGAGTGAGTAATAAGTGCGTCCTTGCGTTGTGAGCAAACGGTCGATTTATGACCTTATCGCCTCCTGTTGGCGTTTCGTAGCCCTTCTGTACCTTTTCACCCCTCCTCACTACTGCTTGATATATTGTTTGTTTTCTAGTGTTTGACCTCTGAAAGGGGGATAACTTTATGAGTATTGCAGTCTTACGTACTTCGGACAGACATGATTTGAAATAGCAATGAATATTTACGTTGGTTTTTCTCAAGGAAGATTTTGATTTTAATTGAACTATGTTCATGGATTTACCATCCATCATCATGGTTAAGCTTCATATCCTCACAGTTCATGCAGGGTGGTTTCAGATTTGGATGTTACCAAGACTTTTATATTTATAAATGACGCCAATAGTAATACCTACCTACTGCAATTGCAGATTCATTTTGAAAAATTAACATAAATCATCGCACCACATATTTTGTCTTCAAATACATAAATCATGATATATGTAGGTACCTACTCGTAGAATATATCATCATTGATTCATTCACGCTTTGTAAACAATATACAGTAGAGCCCCGATTATCCGCAGAATTGGGTGCCGAGGGCACCGTGGATAGCGAAAATCGCGGATAACCCGAAAAGTTCCAGTCATGCAGCATGATTGTATGAGCGAATTTTTGTAAATTATCGTATTGTATAATGTTCAATTGTGTTCAAATTAGAGCTTTTTGAGTGCAATGAAATTGTTAACTATTAATTTTATGGCAAAAAACGTATTTTAAATAATAACCTGCTATTCCAAAAAGAAGTTTTGGATTTTTAGCTTTTTTTGCAGTTTTTGTCGATTTTTTAGCAAATTTTAATGAAATTTAAGTACATTTTTCAGCATAATTTTGTACATACATTTTTGAATGTTCTATTTTACAGTGAATAAACTTTATTTGAGCAATATTCCGCAAAAAATATAATTTTAACGATAATTAGTCGGTTTTAGACATTTTTAGTGATTTGTTTACCACATTTTTTGAAATTTAACCATTTTAATGTGCTCAAAAAGTGCTGGCCAACGAACTCATCCTTCCTTTAAGAAAGCTTGATTTTGTGGCGCAAGAACGGAATTTTTATCTCCGTCCTAAGGAGAGTTATAGTCTGAAATGACACACACACATATATAGGTTTATATATATATATATATATATATATATATATATATATATATATATATATATATATATATTTCATAATATGTATATATATATATATATAAGTGTTAAATTCTAGGATCCGTTTCAGAATACCTCAAAACGGATTTCAATGAAGAAATTTTTCAAAAATTTTGATTTTAAAATTTCCCGAGCTGTGGCAATCACGAAAATTCACTAAAAAGACTAAAAATGAGGTGAAAACACGAAAAAAATATTTCAGCATAAAAACTATGTTTTATTGTACAAACAACATGATATGTTTAACTTTTAAAATATGTAAAGTAGTGTGAACTATAATTTTAGTAAAGCAGTACAGACATACTTTTCTTTACATTTAAATCGCTCAACTAAAAAACGGTTCGTAATTAAACTTTTTTTTTTTTCGTGGCACTCGCGGATAATCCGCTCCCAGTTATTCGGGGCTTTACTGTAATTGGAAAAACTTAGATACTCGTAATTTAAAAAGCATCAGATTCAACAGGAGTAAAACTACATATAACAAATGCAGTTATTAATGCAAATTAGAGGCTGCATCAAACAGTTGTTAGCTTCAGATTTAAAATTGTTACAAACAATAGATTAGATTTACCTGTGAAACATAGCCTACTTATAAGTAGCAGTACATTATGTTCTGCCACTTATAAGTAGGCAGTGTTGTACAGGTAAATCTAATTTTTTGTTTCAATTTTTAGCGAAAATCTTCATCGAAATCTGTTTTGAGGCATTCTGAAATGATTCCTGGATTTTAACGCTTTTTTATATGTATATATATATATATATATATATATATATATATATATATATATATATATATATAGATTGGTAGGTTTTCTCGACTGTATTGTATAAAAATAATTTGAAGTTGGGGGATCTTGAGGTTCAGTCAGTTGTACTGACTGAACCTCAGTTCAGTACTTCAGTTGTACTGACTGAGGTACTGACTGAACCTCAAGATCCCCCAACTTCAAATTATTTATATATATATATATATATATATATATATATATATATACATATGTATGTGTCATTCCAGACGATAACTCTCGATAGAATTGAGATAAAAACTTCGTTCTTTCGCCAAAAAATCAAGCATTTCAAAAGAAAGGATGAGTTCGTTGGACAACACTTTTTGAGCACATTAAATTGGTCAAATTTCAAAAAATGTACTTGAAAAATCACTAAAAAGGCAAAAAACTGCTAAAAATTAACAAATTTCTATTTTTTGCAGAATGCTACTCGAAAAAAATTAATCGAACATGAAGTAGGACATTTAAAAATTTAAGCACAAAATTGTACTGAAAAATGTACTTGAATTTCATTAAAATAAGCTAAAAATCGATAGGAACACTTGAAAAAATTGTAAAAATCCACAAAATAGTTTGTTCATTGGAATATTACTGACAAAAAGTTAATTTGCTATAAAATGTATAATGAAATTTTTATTTGTCCCCAAAGTGCTCAAATTTCAACAGAATTTAACATAAATGTAATACGACCGTTTATGAAAATTCGCTCATACGATCATGCTGCATGACTGGAACTTTAAATTTGAAGCCAACAGTTGTTTTTTGCAGCCTCCAATTTGCATTAATAACGGTGAGTTTGATGCGTTAGATTCATTTGTACCGCTCTAACGACACGTATTGCAGACTGTAAAGAACGCCGCATAATCAATATTTGAGTCAACAGTGAGATTGGAATCTGAAAGGGGGAGTAAGTACCTACGTATGGAAAATCATGTCTGGGTCGAATGAGGAGGGTCTGAAACTGTTAGTCATTATTCCTACCCCTCTGATCTTCTCATGAACAAACTTGCTGATCTTTTTACCGATATGGAATGTCTTTCGCTCTCTTGTAGCGCAATTGGTTGATACACTACCAGAGCTTCATAGTAAAGTAGCGGTAAATGGCTGACAGTCACCGAATTATAGTATTACCAGATCCGTTTTTAAATTATTGTAATGATATTGCTACGCGAAGGAGTTGAATGTGGTTTAATTATGAATGTGGGCCGTTAGTACACTCGGTGACTCAGAAACCAAAAGTTGAGATCGATATCTAGGGCATGGTTGGAGAAACCCTCATGGTGGGGTGGCTAGGTAGGAGGGAGGGGGGGGGGGGTGCTTCAATAATACTGTCACAGTGCGAGACTAAGGGAGGGGAAATATGACGTAATTTACGACTGGCTGACAAAAACTCAGAATTTATACTGAACATCAACTTATTCATTTCATCATATTATTCATTTCATTTTTATTACTGCTTATTAGTTATTGTAGGTACCTTCTATAAAAGCTTCACCTCCTCTTCCATAGTTCCACCTTTATAAATTCCGGAGAGGCGGTTATAACAATGAAACCCTAGTTCCTGTTTCAATATGCTTCTATTCTCAGGTAGGTATTTATTAATCGTGCGAGATAAAATCTTCGAGTTACCTTGAGTTTACGAAGGAGGCAGATTGGATTGGTTTATTTAATTATTTTTATTAGGTATTAATCCGAGTTGAACAAAAGTTCCAGTCATGCAGCATGATCGTATGAGCGAATTTTCATAAACTATCTATCGTACTATAGTATGTTAAATTGCATTGAAATTGGAGCAATTTTAGTTGACAGAAATGGTTAAAAACCAATTTTATGGCAAAAAACAAATTCTAAATAAAATTCCACTGATTCAAAAGGGATTTTTGATTTTTAAATTTTTTTGCAGTTTTTATAGATATTTTAGCAAATTTTAATGACATTTAAGTACGTTTTTCATCATAATTTTGAGCAAAAATTTTTAATGTCCTAGTTAATCGTTGAAAATTTAGTTTTGACTAAAATTCTGCAAAAAATATAAATTTAACGATTTTTGGCCGTTTTTAGCCATTTTAGCGAATTTTTGAAGAAAATTAAGCTATTGCTCTCGCCTCAAAATTTGTAGAATGTGAATTTTTGAAAAATTTTTATGCAGAAATCCGTTTCAGGCTATTCTGAATCATATTCTGAAGTTTAACGCATTTTTTTATGTATGTATGTATGTATGTATGTATATATGTATGTATGTATGTATGTATATATGTATGTATGTATGTGTCATTCCAGACGATAACTGTCCGTAGAATTGTGCTAGAAACTTCAAACAAATTTTAAAATGTTAAGGACACAAAACGAAAGTTCAAGTTCGTTGGCCAGCATGATCGGATTACATCTTCGGGTTGAAATTTTCAAAAATGTAGTCAAAAATTTCAAAATAGCCTGTTCATTGCGATTTGTTGTGCGAAATAATTTTTTCAGCATACTAACATGTGGTATATTCGGAATCAGCGTAAAATTTCCTAAAAGAATATGTATCAAGTTTTCAAAAATTTCAAAGTTGAAAAATCAGTCAAAAATCGAAATAATGCCGTTCGCTAGTTGTAAAAATCGGTAATATTTGCATGAAACATTGTCCAAATTCAGATTGAACTACTCTTATGGAAGTATCCCTGTATAACCAATCCTAGAACCATGCTGTTCAAAACGTAGGTACCTAGTAAGTGCTTTAAAAAAAAAAAAAAAAAAAAATGTAATCACAACTGATGAGTTTACTCTGTGCATGTGTTAATAATTTGATTCCATGCTTGTCTATCAAAATCATAAACTAAAATTTCTCAACACGATCAATAGCGACTGAAATTTCGAAGATTTCTTCAAAAATTCGCTCATGGGGTCATGCTGCATGACTGGACTTTTAGTGTCATTTTTTGAGTACATTTTTTGAAATTTGACCAATTTAATGTGCTCAAAAATTGTTGTCCAACGAACTCATCCTTTCTTTTGAAATGCTTGATTTTTTTGGCGAAAGAACGAAGTTTTTATCTCAATTCTATCGAGAGTTATCGTCTGGAATGACACACATATATATATATATATATATATATATATATATATATATATATATACATACATATAAAAAAGCGTTAAAATCCAGGAATCATTTCAGAATGCCTCAAAACAGATTTCGATGAAGAAAATTTTTGAAAATTTTTATTTTAAAATTTTAGGAGCCATTGCAATAGCTTCATTTTTAAAGAAAATTCGCTAATAATACAGTGGAACCTGGATAATTCGAACTTCTTTAATTCGAAATTCGAATATTTCTCTTGGTCCCTAGCATTTTGTATTTAAATAATGCTAAAAAATCGTGGATAGTTCGAATTTTCGGCGTTCTAATCTAATATATAAAATTCTCGTGTCACAGTTTTCGTTGCCATACTCCTCCGAAACGGCTTGACCGATTTTGATGAAATTTTTTGTGCTTATCCGGTATCTATGAGAATCGGCCAACATCTATTTTTCATCCCCCTAAATGTTAGGGGTAGTCCACCCCTAACTTTTTTTTTATTTTTTAGACAAAATTTTTAATTTCTATTTTAATTAACGTCTGCCAAGTTGGGTGGGCAGTATAACTTCCTCAAGCGAGCGAAGCGAGCAGCATTTCCCACAGAAGTTAAACCTACCCTTAGAGATCTACCGTTTGCGAGCGAAGCGAGCAACATCCTCTACATGTTTCAATTGTAATACATTCCATGTATACAGCCACACTTTGCGAGCGAAGCGAGCAACATTCCCTACATACCACACTTTGCGAGCGAAGCGAGCAACATTCCCTATATGCCACACTTTGCGAGCGAAGCGAGCAATTTAATGGGGGGTCCGGACGTGGAGGCGAGCGGAGCGAGCCGGAGCGGCTAGTTAAGGTATAAATTTTAAGCTGCGACTCAAAATAATTGTAAATTTATCGGGAAATACGTTTTAGTAACGATATTCGGCAAAAGGTTTGCATTAGACCAAATGCATGCAAGTCAGTGCCATCGTACAGTCTGATAACTCCCCTTCCCCTCCCGCCCATCATCAGTAGAAGAAGTACCGGTATCAAGTGCAGTTGACGACATGAATCACGTACAAGAACTTAGACGTTTTTTTTGATAGCCGAATTAATGTAAGTGATTCATACTTCAACTCTTTGAATGCGTTGGAATTTTTTATAATGGGCGAGAGACTTAATTCAAGGAAACAGGCCAAAGTATCATCCTTTTTTGAAAAACAATAGATTGTTTTTTATGGTTGCAGTTAAATACAGTACCATTCCAGGTGTCTTTATTTTGTTGTTCAATATTCTCTTGGTGAATACAGTATTCAACGTTACTGTATGTACTTTACTTCGTACTGTAGTTTGTTAGATTATAATTTATTAAAAACTTCTTTAATTCGAATTTTTGATTAATTCGAAGTTTTTGACTTGTCCCTTGAGGTTCGAATTATCCAAGTTTCAATATGCTCGGTAATGTTGAGACAATTTTATTTTATTTTTCAAACAAGTTGAGTGAAAAATATAATCATCAACACTGGTTGGTTCTTCTCGGATCAGTTGTCAGCATTATAATAAAGAGCTAATAATTGAAATAGGAAGCGACCAAATATTGGATGGGAAATGCCACTATTCTTTCTTGATTCTTATCCGAACATCCTACATTCCTATAGGACTAGCAGGGATTGCTAGTGGAATAATACATTTTATCACCTATTCCAAAATCATTATCGTTCTTCTCCGATGCCCATTTTGCTGCGAATTTCGATCAAGATGTACCTTACCATTCGATTTTCATAGGATTGCTTTGAATTTCAGCAAATGAACTGCAATTGTAACGGTAGTAATAATTGCAACTTGCGCAAACGTTTGAATTCTGTACGAATATCTGAACTTGTTCGTGTTTTTATTATTGAAATGTATCGTTGTCTAATTAAAATGGCTATATTTCAAATAGAGACCATCCAGTTAAAGCCTAGTTTGTATAGATCCACTGCGGTCCTTCACCCTTCTGTCGAGAGATTAAACCTTGCGGAAAAACTGAAATGTCAGACAATTTAACATTTAAATGTCACATCATTCCTCCGGTCGACTTATTTACTTTCAGCTTTTGTATAATTATTTCTGTCTATTACCCTTGGTCATTAATATTATGAGTATACGTACAAATATCTTGATTGAATGGTTACATTATGGAGTTGAGTTTACCTGCTTTAAATGAAGCCACAGCTTCAAAACAATCGTTTTTCACACTGAAGGGTTTGATGAATCTGCAATAGATTTCTTTGAAGGTTATGAACGTATGATATTCGAAACATAATGCACGCAGAAGAGTAAAAGTGATCACGACGATTGAGCTCTTGTCAGATGATGATCTCCTAATAAAAACTCGCGAGTAAACATTCACTTTATTATAGAAAGAGGCTAAAGAGGCTACATACGAAATTACATCTTCCTATAGTGTAAAGTATAGAAATTACCTATTAAAATGATTCAACCACCGCTTCACAAATCAAACCGTTCTCGCAATATTCAGATCACCTGCCATGAATCACATAATCGAAACACCAGCTCAATGAAATCATCAGAAATTAACAAGCGGTTGCAATCATGTTCACAATATCAATAATTGAGAATGATCACCTGTGTGTAAACAATTATTCATATAACCATGCTCATAACTCAGCTTGTTGGCCACGCACTTCGCAGTAGTTAATATAGTATGGTTGGATAAATCGAGAGCTTTCGAACGAATGGTCAACGAATTTTGTGGGATGAAAAACGACGAAGTATCTTATCCCTAGCAACGACTCGGTTGTAAGCGGAAATCATCACAATTATTGGCGCTACTTTCATCTCACTTTATAGTCTCACTTTTCGGCGGGGGATCCATCGCTAAAACATGATTCCATGTTAAAATGAAGATTAATTATTTACCTGTGGATGATCAGTTTTATTATTACCAATTGATTGTAACAGGTATGAACCGTATGTTTCGCTCTGTTTTCGCTGTACCAATACTGTAGAAATTTTGGTTATTCTTTATATTAATAAAGTAAAGTGTCTGTATGTACGAGTCGTATTTATGTACCTCCATAACTTTTGAACGGATTGACCGATTTGCGCGATTCTTTTTTTTAATATGACCAGCCACTTCCGGCGCAAAATATAGGCCACATCAAAATTGCGCAACCCCTGCTCAGTAAGGGGTGGTTGTGAGGGGTGGAAAAACTGGAAAATCCGTGTGTGGGCTCAAACGAAAGTCCACGACTAGCGGGTTTCAATTCCAGCCATACCGAGCGAGCGAAGCGAGCAACATCCCCTACACACGTTAAACCTACCCTTAGGGATCTACTGTTTGCCCGTTTACCGTTGTTTTGGCTGGACGTGGAGGCGAGCGAAGCTAGCCTGAACGGCTAGTATTACATAAATATATGTGCTTTTACAGATACATGCAAGTTTAAAGAAATGCCCACTTCTTTTGACGTTTTATTCTTCAAGTCATATTAGGTTGCCCAATTTTCGGATATTCTTTTTGAATCTCAAAAGTATTGCCTACCTAAATTTATGATTCACTTGCAATTATCGTGAAGAACTCTTCTCTACTTACACGAACCGACAGTTGTATTATATTTCCCCGAATCGTATTGACTTGGCCAGATTGAGACCCAAGAAATTTTCTGGAAATTGTTCCAGATTATCTGGAAATTGTTCAAGATTATCTGGAAAGTGTTCCAGATTATCTGGAAATTGTTCCATATTATCTGGAAAGTGTTCCAGATTATCTGGAAATTGTTGCTTTGATTTTCTAGGTTTGTTTCGAATGTAAAAGCTGTGCTTGATGTAATGTATTATTGAATACTAGTAGTCTAGTGTCCTTGAAAAATATGTAAGAATCAAATGTGATTGTTTCC
Organism: Adelphocoris suturalis; assembly: GCA_030762985.1. Taxonomy (NCBI): domain Eukaryota; kingdom Metazoa; phylum Arthropoda; class Insecta; order Hemiptera; family Miridae; genus Adelphocoris; species Adelphocoris suturalis. The sequence goes on along the minus strand of CM061040.1, from coordinate 170,261,464 downwards.
TCAGTATACGAAAGAAATATGTTTTTTCCGCTGGGCCTAAAACTGTTTTACTATTGTTTAAATATGTTTTTGTGCAGGTTTTCATTTTCCGCGGTGAAATTCACATGATACTTCCTTCCAAAGATGCCAGCAACATTACCATCGCGGAGGCTCTTGGTAAAATTAGGACATCTTCACAGACTACTAGGGCATCGGATTCGATTCAAGCTGCCATCGTCCGCCGAGTTCAAGGGTCAGTTGACATTAAAAGATATGTACCTTTCTTTATAGCAATTTTCAGTCAAATGAAACCTTGTTCCAATCAAATGAAACTTCGTACCGACTAAGCCTGGTCCTCCACTAGAAGCGTATTCAAGCGACTTGGGGATAAGGCGACTTCCGCAAGGCGACTGGGACGCGACTGAGGAGGCGACGTAGTCACGCGAAGTCTGTGGTGGTGTTTGGTAGACTGCATTTATTTTTGGTAAAATGGACGACATAGATAGTTATTATTTGCTGGATAATGCTCTCTTAAATTTCCTTTGGATGAGAAGGAAGCGACGAATGTTCTGGATGAACCCAATATTGACAAGGAGGCAAAGTTTGGGTGAATTCAACCACCTCCACGACGGGCTGAAGGGAGATTCGGAGAAGTTATGAAATTATTATAGGATCAAACGTACAAACGTACGGTTACATCTTGAATGCTATACAAGCTTCGATCTCCAAATCATCCAACTTCATTACGTTTTTAGTTGTAATTATTGTTGTTAACCATAATAAGGGACTTAATATAGTGATGAAAGTAAAGAAACAAAAAATTCAGCGTAACTCCTAATAAAAAAATACGTCTTTGGTAGTGAGTGTCAATTTAACCAAGGTAATGTAATTGAGGCGCAAAAGTGAAAAGTTAACGTAACTCCTCTGGAAAATTAACATAATAGTCCTGTAGATGTTGAGGTTCGCCGTTCACAGTCGAAGGGTGCGCCGAGAAAACATGGGAGGGGGAATCCAGGTCGCTCGAAGACAAGCGACTGATCCCATCTGGATGGGATCAGTCGCTCGTCGCCTCAAATTACTCGAAGTCGCGTCGCTCATGTAGCTTGCAGTGGAGGACCTCTAATACGTTTCAAGCTTATGGGATTAGTCACTTACTTATATACGGACGACTACGCTTAGTCACACAGTCCCTTCCAGTGGAGGACCATTCTAAGTGAAACCTTGTTCCAATCAAATGAAACCTCTTACCTACTAAATGAAACCATTCACCAATCAAATGAAACCATTCACCAATCAAATGAAACCTCTTACCTACCAAATGAAACCATTCACCAATCAAATGAAACTTCTCATCTACCAATCTTCAAACCAATGAAACCTTACTTCAATCAAATGTAACTTTTCGAATCATCCAGAGAAAAATAACATTTTTTATTTCAGATTTTCGCTAAACAAGTCAATACAGAGTCACTACAAATTAATTTAATGAAGCAGTGTGGCAGCAGTTTCATCATTATGTTTATGACGAAGTTGGAGCAGTCTGTCACGGTGATCAACAATATGGTGGATCAAAGAGTTTCATTTGATTGAAATGAGATTTCATTTGTTTGAAAGAAAAAAAAAGTTGAGTTTGCTTAAAAAGAAGTTTCATTTGATTGGTGTATGGTTTCATGTGGTCGGTACGAAGTTTCATTTGATTGGAACAAGGTTTCATTTGGTCGGTACGAAGTTTTATTTGATTAAAAAAAAGTTTCATTGGACTAAAAAATGCTATAGTTTTTCAATAATTCTTTACATATTGGGACAGATTGTGATTTGTGTGAAACAACTTTGAGAAAAATATCTGTAGTAGGTATTTGTCTCAAATGACCAATCCATTGCATACAATTTAATTACCGTTTCAATGATATTTTTAGGTACCCCGACAAGATTCAGGAACTCATTCATCAAACAAATGCGTTCGTTCCGGCGGGTGTGGCAGCTCTCTTGCGTGCAAAACCAAGTTTGATTGCTCCGGCAATCGTGGCATTTTGCCATAGAGACCCCATCGATGTCAGAGTAAGTGGACACTTCATTACAATGTCTCGTTATAGTCTAGAGAAACAAACCAAACTACTCCATCTTCGATCTTTGATATGGAAGAACTGTCATGGTGAACATTGGGTGAAGATTGAACGTGTGGGATGAGCGGATTGAACATGTTCCCAATTCTGCCTAAATATTTAGTTGTGCGACAGCTATCATCCATGATTTTAGACCCCAGATAATTAAAAGAAGTAATATGTATGTATATATAATTTTACAAAACACGGTCGGTGCACAGTGGCAAAACACCAAATCTTGGTGAATGTTGCTTGCTCATAACTCCTTAAAAAAAAAGGACGAAATCATTTGAAATTTTGTGTTTATCCCCGAGAGATACGTCATAGTCCATTCGCTCCGGACCTCACCCAGATGATCTAGGGAGCTTCAGACTTCAGGATTCGTTTCTAGACGTCCCATGGAACCTCCATTACAAATTTCAGCATCGTAGATTGAATTTATTCATTTATTTATTTATTATTAATACGAGACAAGCCCAATTACCAAGTATCAAATTAAATTCATCCAGTTGAATAACAATTATAAGAATATAATCAAGGTAAGAGTACAATCAAAATTAATAAGATCCAACGAACAAGAAATTCAATAGAGAATACGAAGAATACTAGTATATTATAAATAAAATAGGTAAATTCATACCACATATTACTTAGATTTACTATTTACTCTTGAATTTTGATAAAGAATGGTGGAAGACATCCACGGAAGGATTTGTTTGAATGACTAGATTCAATTCTCTGGCTAGGCGGGTAAGAGGTCGATTCATTAGGTAGTTGGTCGCAGCAAACGGCACATAAAGTAAAGGAGGGTTACGACTGCTTCGCTGGGGTGTTGGAATTTCCACTTCCTTGAGAAGAGATAGTAATAAAGAATAGTAAATAAATTAGCGCCGGAAGTCATCCAGCTGATTTAGGGAGCTTCAGACTTTACGATTCGTTTCTAGATGTCCCATGAGGCCTCCATTTCATTTCAGCTTCATATATGTTGAATATCAAAGAAATTATCAACGGATCTCAGTTGCCCTGGATGGCTCTATACTGTATGATTAGTTTCTTGATGTCCCAAAAGACCTCCATTTCAAATTTCAGCTTCATTGATTGAATAGTACGAGGGGGATCCCAAAAGTAAGGTTATACCTATTTTAAAAAAATTCAAAAAACTCTTATTTTCTTACTCGCATACTATTTTTCCGCATAATCACTACCTATCTGTTAGAAGCGATTCTCTTAGGATATTTTGCGTTAATTTCGAATATACCCTCCGAAACTCAAGAAAATACAGACCACATATTTTTCTGGCGAAAAACAACGAAAAACATGTTTTTTAACCTATTTAGCAATATAATTTCTACAAATGTCCACCTATATACTGCCCTTATGTTTTATACTGTCCTTCAGTACCGCTCAAATTTTGTTTAGTCTTCAGAAAAGTTGTCGAAAATTAAATTTTGCGTCGAACTAAACTAATCTAGCACCCTCGCTCTGATAGCAGGCCAGAATTTAGTGGTTGTTAATAAAGTGGACCGAATGATGTAGGTACTAAGATGAGATGAGACAAAAAAGTCATTTCATCAGCCATTTTCATGAGAAATTTTATACTGATCGTAAATATTTTGATTGCGATGAAACGTAGGGTTCTGACAAAAGGCACCAAATGCGAAATTTTGACATTTTCAAAATTTTTAGAACCAAACATTTTTCGACTTTCCCAATTTTTCTGAGTTGAGTGAGAGTAATTGCAAGTCGTGCCCTCACGAAACTGGTACTGGTCCCGGGGGGTTTTCGAGGGTGCTAAATCCTGATCCGAAGCCCGTTTTTCACGTTTAGTTTTGCATTTGTATTTTTGAAAAAATTTTCAGGTCGCCAATTGGTGTAATTAGTACAAAAACTATCAAAAAACTGTAGAATCTAATCAGTGGAAAACCACTTTTTTTGCGCAGTTTATAGGCCATCTGCTTCACTTTTAATTAGCTCCGGAATGGGCACGTCTAGGCAAGATCGCACAACGGAAATTTTTTACTTCGAGTGCGCGATTTTAGGCGATCTAAAAAAACGATTTCCGATTTCCGTCTTTGTTGAACAAATAATCGAGCCAACATTTTTGTGATTTCAAGTGATTTGGAACTCCAAATTGCCCCAATCACTTTCAGTCATGATGATAAACAACGAATAGTGGCCAGATTCAAAAACTAAATTATTTTTGTGATACTGCCTATCACAAACAACAGAACTACAAGGTCATATTCAATATTCGGTTGTGGCCTTATGAATCGTACGAGCTAATTATGCAAAGTGAAAAATATTCGGAGACGACCTGTAGAATGCATGTAAGACCCAATATACAGGATATTTCCAAATTTTTTATTTGCCCTTTCAATTTCCAACTCGGTCAGTTACCTGTTATCATTATTTTTAATGTTTTTTTTTTATGGGTGGGGGGGGGGGGGGAATTCATATTTAGAAATTAACACAAATTTTGAGAGGGTTTACATTTTATTCCTTAGTCGGTTACAAAGGTTTATTATTGACAGTAATGAACAAAAAATTCTGCCAAGTTGGGTGTGGCACATAGTTTCCTCGTCTACGTATCATGATGAAATTGATATGGGACGAAATGGACATCCCCCAACTATCATCCAAATTTAAGCGAGATCAGACGACTAGCCCTTTCAGTCCGGATAACTTCTTAAGAAGCCAAAGTAGATTCTCGCCCAGCCAAGTTACTTCTTAAGAAGTCATGGCGTTCTCCCATCCCCACTTGATTTAAACTCGTCTTTAGTAAGGGGGGGGGGGCTGAAGGTCCCTTGTATGGTGGTTTTCTCGTTCAGTGACCTTCAAGGACCGTAATGTTTTGTTCGTTTTGGGTTCGGCCATTTTTCAACGTGAATTCAGGACGCCGTTGTTGCTCGGCTGCCTGTACCTCTTCAAGAGCGCAGCGTTGAATGGGCTAGGGCGTGAAAAAATACGGTATAATGGAATCTATGCTTGCGCATGCGCAGAGTGAAGTATTGATTTGGCAATAATGAAAATGATAGCAGACCGTCTACACCCTAACCCGCCTATCAGCTGAAAATGTCATCCAAATCGGATGAAAACTGTGGAAATTAAGGTCGTTACAAGGATTTCACATTGTCGCATGCGCAGTAGCTGTCAATGGTACAATCACGTTGAAATTGATATGGAATGATCAAATCGTCATCCCCAATTATCCTCCAAATTTGAACGAGATCGGACGACTAGGGTGTGAAAAAATAATGCATGGTGGAATTTACGTTTGCGCATGCGCAGTGTGAAGTATTGAGTCGGGAATAATGAAACTGATAGGGGACCGTCTACACTCTAGCCCGCACATTCCCTTAAAATTTGATCCGAATCGGATGAAAACTGTGGAGAATACGCTTGTTACAAGGATTTGTGGACACACAACAGACAGATAGACAGACACGGAACCTAAGATGTTCCGAATGGTATAAAAAGTAAAATGCGAGCGGAAATTTTGATTTTGGAGACCAACATTTGTTTTTTCTCCTGAAAGTGAAAACAATGCTTCCGCTACCTATAGGTGGACTCGGAAGCAAAATATGTTGACATGGCTTATTATCGTTTTCTTTTATTGTTATTTTATTGAATTTTAAAATAGCTATAACTGAGTTTCCCATTTCAGGCTTGCCGAGCTATGAGATACTTCCCTCCAGAGACTCGTGTTATGTGCCAAGTGAGTATCTTCTGAAAAACTAGATCAAAAATTTTCTCGGATAATGAATGCCCAAATTTCGTGTTTTACCCAATAATAGCTGTTCCAAAAGCTTCGACAACTATCATTTACCCATTGTTTACAAAACTGCGTTGGAAAAAAGTTCCAGTCATTCAGCATGATCGAATTTTCTTAAATTACCTATCTTATTATAATGTGTTTAAGTGCTTCGAAAATTGAGCAATTTGAGTAGGTACAAAGAAATTTTTAAAAGCCATTTTTATGACAATAAAAACCTAAACTAAATCAAATTCGGCAATCCAAAAAAGATTTTAGATTCTTAGATTTTTTTTAGTTTTTAAAGATTTTTCAGCAAATATTAATGAAATTTAAGTACGTTTTACAGCATAATTTTGTACAAAATGTTTTTCCAATGTTCTAGTTAATTGCTAATAACTTAGTCTCGAATTCAATTCTGCTAAAAATTGTAAATTTAATGATTTTTTGATTTTTGGCCGTTTTTTGCCATTTTTAGTGACTTTGTAGTACATATTAGAACTGTGACCAATTTAATGTGCTCAAAAAATGATGGCCAACGGCGCAAGAACGATATTTTTATCTCAATCCTAAGGAGAGTTATCGTCTGGAAGTAGACGTATATACACACCCACACACACACACATACATATATATATATCGTTGGTGATATGAAAAAAGGGCGAATTCCACGTTTTTCGGAAAATGACTTTTTTTCACCAAAGCTCATGTTTCGGCAAAGTCCTAGCGATTGTATTTTCAAGGTAAACCAAACTTGGTCTTGGGCGATTGTGTTGTAGATTGCTTTTTCATATATCTATATATATATATATATATGAAAACGCAAACTTCAGGAATCGTTTCAGAATGCCTTAAAACGGATTTCGATGAAGAAATTTTTCATAAATTTTGATTTTAAAATGTTCCGAGTCATTGCAATAATTTCATTTTCTTCGAAAATTCGCTAATAAATAAATACAGCTCACATAATATTATAGCATTTCAAGACCAAATACAACCTTTTCCAGACCAAATTAAACTTTTTCCAAACCAAATTAATCTTTTTCCAAACCTAATTTGGTTAGGGAAAATTTAATTTGGTTTTGGGAAAAGTTCAATTTGGTTTGGAAAAAGTTTATATTTGGTTTGGAAAAGGTTTTATTTGGTCTGGAAGTGCTATATTTACAGCACGCAAATCCACATTCATTTTGTTATTTTCATCTTCATTAAAATTGCATTCCATTACAAGAAAAACCCAATTTTCTGTTTTATATCGTAGGTGAAAATGACTCGATGCCTTTATGCAATGCTACTCCATCATAAATATCAACCTGATAGACGAACTGGCTGGCACCTCCCTCCCCAGAATTCAGCAGACTATATGGCTCACCTTATTGGCGTAAAATTGGTAATATGTCCCAGTGTCATTCATATTTTTTACTGCTGACCTGTTGTAAATATTTTTGGTTTCACCTTAAATACAGGCATTCTCAGCCATTTGGCTTTTATTTAATTTAGTTTCTATGTCATCCAAAATTGCAAAAGAATTCAGACTATATCTCAGTCATAGCAGCCATCATAACATAAGTCTTTACCATGTCCAATCTGGAATTAACAAGTAGGATATCCATACCCATCAAGCCCAACAGTACCGATTTCTGGCTTCCTTGGTTGTTTCGATGCTTCCTTTCTCGCCGCAATAATTCTTATTACTTTTTCAGGCATGCGGTTTTGAGATATTGGTATCACAGTGTAAGGGTAAAGATGGACCAGATGACCTGGAGAATGATAAAGGCTGGCATCGATATAGGCAATCTCTTCTGGACAAAGGCTATTTCAAGGTAACGTAATATATGGTTAAATAATATTAATATGTCGTACTATGTGTGTGTATGTCTGCAAATCCTTGTAACAAGCTTAATTGTCACAATATTCAACCGATTCTTATGAAATGATCATGGAATGTGTGGGTTAGTGTGAAGATGGTCCCCTATGAGTTTCATTGTTCCCAAATTAATACTTCGCTCGGCACATGCACAAACGTAAATTCCATCAAGCATAATTTTTGAAGCTTGAACTGTCTTATTTGAAAATTTAACAATAATTAAATACATACAATTTTTTCAGGCTGACTGAGCTCAATTTCTGTAAATTTAAAACAATGAAATCTCACAATCCTTGATGTACCTAAACATATTCATGAAAATCGACCCAAACGGTTTCAATATAAAATTATGAGAAATTGTATATATTATGGGGGTCGTTATTTAGGTGGTATAAACTAAATTTCATTGCAATAGTAGTTTCTGAGCTTACATATGAGCGCCACAAAATTCCAATCACCTTAATTAAAATCTAGGATAATGAATACTGTGATGGATTTTAACACTCTTTGTGCCTCATTCCTTTGGCGATTTAAAAAGGTTATTTCAGAGAACGCTAAGGAATGATTCAGATGAGAGGTTTCGGTAACCCTTAGCAAAACTTATAACAATGAAAAATTGTAGGACCCTGGATCACTATTCACTGAACTAGCCGATTCATAAGCGTTGTTTGTAATCATGTACCATCAAGTTCATATACCAATGATCAGCTCTTCAAAAACACCTAGCGAATTTCGGTAATAATTTAGGATTGTAATTGACATTTTATGTCTTTACTATGACACATAAATGAAAAAGCGTCACGCGGGGGAGCGTCACGCGTTACGCGGAGATTCCCTAATGATCCCACGATTCCGAGATTTGGTATGTAGCCCCTTGAGGGACTTCTGAACACAACTGACCGATCCCAGATCAGCTGAGTGGCTCTAGAATCCAGTTTTTTCCCTAATGATCCCACGATTCTGAGATTTGGTATGTGGGCCCTTGAGGGACTTCTGAACACAACTGACCTATCCCAGATCAGCTGAGTGGCTCTAAAATCCAGTTTTTCCCTAATGATCTCACGATTCTGAGATTTGGTATGTGGGCCCTTGAGGGACTTCTGAACACAACTGACCGATCCCAGATCAGCTGAGTGGCCCTAGAATCCAGTTTTTTCCCTAATGATCCCACGATTCTGAGATTTGGTATGTGGGCCCTTGAGGGACTTCTGAACACAACTGACCGATCCCAGATCAGCTGAGTGGATCTAGAATCCAGTTTTTCCCCTAATGATCCCACGATTCTGAGATTTGGTATGTAGCCCTTGAGGGACTTCTGAACACAACTGATCGATCCCAGATCAGCTGAGTGGCTCTAGAATCCAGTTTTTTCCCTAATGATCTCACGATTCTGAGATTTGGTATGTGGGCCCTTGAGGGACTTCTGAACACAACTGACCGATCCCAGATCAGCTGAGTGGCTCTAGAATACAATACGGGGTTTTATAGGAAGAGGAAAGGGGGCGCAAAGACATAAAATGTCTCTCGTGGTTGCGTACTTGTACGAAAGCTGTATCCACCGTATGAGTTTCAAGTTTCTCCTACTCTTCTCTCCAGATTCTTTTGTTCAGACACCTTCCTTCGTTCGCCCAGTGGAAATCCAGCTTTAGACGAACGATTTATATGGATGATCAACACAGTTCTTTTGGCATGGATATGTCTTTTGGCTGGGGGTCAAGGAATTTTTCGCGACACTTTTGTTGGGCTTAAAACCATTTATGTAAGAATCTTGCATCTTTTAACGCGCTAAATGTTGAAACAACTAGTTTGCTCCTTTTCATTGTATTGTATCATTGACCGTACTGATTGGAGAACCTATAGTAACACTAATGTATTTCATCAGGATCTGCTGGAAGGTTGCAAAGAGCACCAAAGGTTGGAAAAAGAGGCTAAGGAATACTATAGGAACCACGCAATGTACAGTCAACCCACGACTGGACAAGCAGTACTTGATCTGCTGAATTCCCTTGAAGTCGACGTTGAAGGAATGAGAAGGGACGCCGAATCTTTGCCCCCTCCCGATGGTGAGTTATAAAACGAAAATCTGGTTCAATATTCGACAGAATGTATATATGTAGTATGGAAATGGCATTGGTCAAGAATCTGACTGGCATTTTTCTCCTATTCTTTGTCCATAATATATCCAAAAAAATCGAAACCATAATTGTATACACTGTGTCTACACTTCAGCGGGGCAGAAATTCAGGGGTCGATTCTGCAAGTAATTTGCTACAAAAAGTGCCTCCTAGACTTTTTTTTAGAGGCTTCCTTCCCGAGTTATTCCTTTTTCAAGATTGTTTTCGTGTTTTCGACCTTATGTTACAAAAACGGCTCTAACTGCCCAATTTTTGGAGTTTTTTCAAATCTGAGGATATCGTTGAAAAGAGCGTTAAATTTTCTATCTTCTGATTTAAATTCCAATTTTTTGAATTAGTTCTAGTTAGTGAAAAAAATGACCAAAGTTCAAAATTTGAAAAAATGTAAAAATTGTCGATTTTTTTCGTTTTTCTTCTTTCAGTATGCAAGTTTTTCGGCGGGCGCTCTTCGGGAAAAACTTTCTCAAATTGTCAGCATTCCAACGGTCTATTGAAAAATTTTTTTTTTCTTTTGTGTAGGAAAGTTTTGGGAGAAAATAGCGTTTGAATGACAAACGGTCAAAATCGGTTTTTGTCGGTCAAAATCGACGTTTCATCTGTTTTTTTTTTTTTTTTTTTTCTTAATATTCCATTATGCACAGCTGTTTTCGATGATAATAAACCAACAAAATAATAGTGTCTCTACGTAACTCATAACTCATCTTCCACCTGCCTCATCTACTTGAGCAAAATTAGATAATTTTCGGAGTAGCAGGCGGAAAAATACGATAATACCTTCGGCTACCTCAGTCAATTGTTCTTCAAAATTATTCCTCGGATACTAATCTTTCATTTGATTAGGTACCTAATAATACGGGGTGGGTTGGCAATGAAAATGCTGCTGTTTATCAGAGGTCGCTCGTGTTATAATAAGATAATAATTACTTCTTTAAAAAAAAAAAAAAATCAAAGCAGGTTCTCAAAGTGCCTCCCTCCCTATGCGCATTCTGCATTCAGGAACTAGGGAGGCACTTTGAGAACCTGCTTTGATTTTTTCTTTTTTTAATTAATTTTTTTTTAAAGAAGTAATTATTGTTTCATTATAACCTGAGCGATCTCTGATACACAACAGCATTTTCATTGCCAACCCACCCCGTATTATTAGATACCTACTAAAATGAAAGATAAAGTATCCGAGGAAAATTTTGAAGCACAAATGACTGAGATAGCCGATCGTATTATCGTATTTTTCCGCCTGCCCCTCCGACAATTATCTAATTTTGCTCAAGTAGATGAGGCAGGCGGAATATGAGTTAGGTAGAGACACTACTATTTTTGTGGTTTATTATCATCGAATGCAGCTGTGCGTAATGAAATAGTATTAAAAAAAAAAAAATGAAACGTCGATTTTGACCGACAAAATCACGTTTTTGTCATTCAAACGCTATTTTCTCCCAAAACTTCCCTATTCAAAATTTTTTTTGAGTAGACCATTGGAAAGCTGACACTTTGAGGAAGTTTTTACCGAATAGTGCCCGCCAAAAAACTTTCATACTGGAAAAAAAAATCTAGGAGACTATTTTTGTTGCAAATTACTTGTAAAATCGACCTCTGGATTTCTGCCCCGGGTAGACACCCTGTATAGGTCACTCACTACCCTGTTTCTAGAGCTCATAAACAGATGGGTGTACTTGTAATTCCCCAATCGGCAATTTCCCACGTTTTATTCCATCAACTGAAGTGGCCAAAACACCGATGTAAAGGAAGCTAAATGACGTTTTAGGGGAACGACTTCGCCCAAGCGTCCCTATTGGGGGAGAGGGAGGGGGTTCGTACCTCAGTGCCGTTCAACCATAACATGAAAAGATTGATGCGAATAATACAAGCCGTACCTCTCCAAAATGAAGGTATAAGAGGTACTCGTAAGTATGTCCTAGGGGGATAGTATTTCCCTCCGAGACATGTACCCGGATCGTCTTTCATGTCAGCATAAAACATGAAATGGAAACATCACCGAAGTGTTTTTCTATGGTTGTGAACTGCAATTATTTTGTATCACTTATCTGAAATATGAATGTATATATGAAAACAAGCCTTTATTGGGAAATCATGTGACACACAGTAGGTACATTTTTAACTCAAAAAGCCATGCTCGATCATATCACGCCAACCGTCTGACTGATGAGTTACGATAGACACACACACACACCCACACACACACACAGACACACACACACACACACACACACACAATATATATATATATATATATATATATATATATATATATATATACATATATAAATCCACATTCGAACATACTATCAGTCACAATCTGAAAGCCAAACAAAGAGATAGCTCTGTGGTATCCTTCATAAATAACAAGGCAAATATACAAATCATTTTAAATCATTAGGCATATGATGTACTTGAAGATTGTAACTTTTATTACAAAAAAAGTACCTATACAAAACTTATTTTTGAACTTTTTAGTATTAATATAAAGACCCTAATAGTTGAACCCATATGCTACCATGGTTTTATATCTCAAGTCCCATGTCATGAAACAGTACTTAATTGACTTAAGATCACTAATTTTATCATCCTACTCGCTCTAAGACACCTCGGTTTACTCTTACACTACATGGAGCTTCACAAATTCATTGCTACAAATCTCACAGGTTTGATATTCCGTTTTATACAGAGTACATCTCCAAGCCAAAAGATCACCCCATACCACAACTCTAGTAGGTACCTGAAAATCTGAAATATGTGTTTGGATGATTCATCCAAATAGATGGCATTTTTGAATTTGAATAATTTTTAAATGTATCTAGCTCTAGATTTCAGATAATTTATGGGTTATCTTGAAAGCATTACCTATAACATCCATTGGTATATAATGTTTTTCAGATGATTCTTGGATGGAAATCTCAGCGGATGATCTGGACGAAATCCTCACTGAGCGATATGGGTCTCGCCCCAACCCCAACTCCACTGTCAATGATATTTCTGCTCATCTCCAAACGTTCCTGAACCACGTCTCTGGATTGGATGGTGTAGAACATCCCAAGTTAGTTCATTTGTTTAATCATGTATTAGTTAGTTGGTGGCATTCTATTCTATTGCTTAGACCCATGGTGTTGAGTGTAATCATATACATTTGTGAATGATTTAAAACTACTTCAATAACGCCAGATTGACTCTAGAATGAATTTAAAGAGTTATTGAAGACTTTTGTTGTTTCTACTTGTTTGGTGCAAGTGTAAAAATCCAGGTGAACATAGAAATATGTGAGTGAAAACCATTGCTGACAAATGTCAACTAATTTACTGATCTATACAAATATGAGAAACTCACCTGTGGAAAAGATTGAGTAGAATTATAGTAGGTCGAAGTAGAAGACGGTTACTTAAGCCTAGTACGCTCTGGGATTCATTGTTCGGACTCTTTGTTGCAGACGCTCGGATTCATGTCTCAGATTCATTGCCCCGCGACATTGTCGCTCTGCAAATCGTGTACGCATCTAGTTTGAACCTGAGCCATGTCGAACGAGGTCGCGCTTTCGGGGATTGCAGTAGCACTTTGCATATCTCTAAGGAGTAAAATAAATGCTACTAAAAAAAAAGCCACCGCGTTGGTGGATGCGTGGACCCTTCATTAACACTCGGTTTTTTTAACGGTTTTTTCCATATCGTAAGGCCATTATCATCTTTTGTGGAGGGGCCACAAAGCTGCTGCAGCCTGCAGGACATCATAGACAAGGGGGGAAGAGGTTCCGAGAGTGTCTAGAGTAGAGATGAGAGTGTGACCTGAACTGAAGCAAACTGTTTAGAAGACTAGAAGAAGAAGGCAAAAAATTATTACATGATGTTTTATTATATCTGCATTAGATAGCCCATCTGCGCCAACCACTAAGAAGGGTGTAATGGTGCTTCATGGGCCAATTCTAGAGCTCATTTCTGATCGAAAGTACTTGTTAGAGATTATTTTTTATGCTTTGTTTTTCTGAGTAATTTCATTTTCAAGATATGTTTTCTACCTTCAAAAGACCATTACTCCACTTGAGATCACTGTAAAATCAAAAATATGACCACCGTTGGAAACAGCATTAATTGGATAATCCAGCTATTTGATGTCAAATCGATTTTATAAGACGACTTAATCAGTTAGTAAAAAGTTCCAGTCATGCAGCATGATCGTAGGAGCGGATTTTCGTAAATTATCTTAATATATTTTGTTAAATTGTTTTGAAAATTTAGGATTTTAACTAGGAAGAAATGTTCACTACCGATTTTGTGGCAAATAAACTTGTTCTAAATAATTTTCGGCAATTCAAAAAATGTTTTAGCAAATTTTTCGAAAAAATGAAGCTATTTTTGATTTTTAGCTTTTTTTAGCTGTTTTTATCCATTTTTGACAAATATTAATGAAATTTAAGTACCTAATTTTTTCAGCACAAATTTCTTGTTTTTCTAGTTTATTGTTAATAAAGTTCTTTTGACTAAAATTCTGCTTAAAAAAAAAAATAAATAAATAACAATTTTTACCCGTTTTTAGCTACAAGCATAACAACGATAACTACAAAGCGATAACAACGAAAATACACCGGTGAAAAATTCACGTACGCACTGACTCAATGTTGCGCGACAATGTGTAAAGAATCCCATTCCGTATGGGACTAAAAAAATACTAAAACGCAACACACAAGATGCAAGACTCATTGTCGCGGAGCCTCCCAGATGCAAGAAAATGAGTCTGAGACGCAGCTCCACGACAAAGAGTCCGAACAAAGAATCCCAGTGCGTACTAGGCTTTATGCAGCTCTCGTGCTCAAATCAAATATATTTGCCAGAACATATAGATGCAGGACAATTGTCAATAATTGGTTATAAATAGTATACATATAACGTAGCCAGTGAATAGTGACAGAGAGAGAAAAATAAACTAAATTATCGACGATAAAAGGTATGAAAAAAAGAAAGGAAGAGAAAAGCCGGCATGATGGCAGGAGCAAGGAAAATTTCCTCATTCAACCACCCAAAGAGCATTCGAGCCCGGACCCGACCCACCGTGCCCACCTATTTCAAGATGAGCACCCTTAAACACGATGTATAATCGATCAACGGGAGCAATACACCAGGCTAGACCGTCCCCAGGCCGACCGAGAGCCCAGGCTGAAACTCGCAGAAATTGAAAAATGCACCTACATTGCCAGACACTCATTTAAATGACATTCATACAATTAACATCTGAAATCTAACATTCAGCTGTAAAAATAAAGAAACTGAATATCAACAACAATTCTCAACAACTCTATAACAGTAGGAAATATTCTAAAAGCTAGCTCGAGTACTATTATAAAATTCCTCGGCTACTGACCTAAAAATTTTAAAAAGGCTGCAAGACATAAACTTAATGTTACATAACAAAAATAAGTATAACGTCAATAATATACGATTTAAATACAACATAAAAATTAGAAACACTGAATTGCGGTTAATTTCAAAGAAATGCAGGTTTTTTTCCAATGGTTCCGTTTGCCCCCCTGCGTTTTAACGACCACGGCCCTCTCGAGCGCCGCCATCTCACTTCAGTTCAAAGACCAGTAAATGTCGCAGGTGAATGACTGGGTGGCGGAAAAGAGGCTCTAGCCTGGGTGGGCACTAAACAGTCTTCTACTTCGACCTATATTTCTTCTCAATCTTTCCCACAGGTAAATAGAGTTCTCAATTATAGTACAGTCTGTTTACTTATGCAGCTCGTTCAAAGTCCTCATTCACCTGCTTGCAAAAGAGGTGGTGGTTAAGGCGAGAAGAAGGGAGAAAATCGAGCTTATTTTACTCACTTGTGGTGCACACTTTGTGTGCAGGGGAGCCCTGAAATCACCCAACTCTCCCATACCCATCAATGCCATATGCCGCCAGCGAGTAGTGCCCCTCCTCCACCCTTTTTTTCTCTGTTTTTCTGGGGGTGTGCCTTTGTCGTAGACAGTAGTGGTTTTTTGAGGGTTGAGAAATTATATAGTAGGCTCCTCACGTTTTAATTTCTTTACTGCTAAGCGCTCTCGCCATTTCCGGCCTCGTCAGAGCTGTAATTATTGTAACAATGTTCTTGTTTACAAACTAGGTACATGGGTCTTAGGGTACAAAATTATACTGGTGTAATTTCACATATTTACCTTATATTGGTAGTGTAGTACTTCATATTTTTGTTTGTTTTGGGGGCCTCTTCAACATCTCGGAAAGTACCTGTTATTTGAGTATTTATTATGTTTAGTAGTCGGATTTTATGCTTTATATTTATTATTAGGAGCGCTTAACAGTAAAGAAATTAAAACTTGAGAAGCCTACTATATATTTTTTCTCTGTGGGATATATTGGGATATCAGAGGCGACGTGCTATAGATAAAAATGTGGCTGGCAACAAGGGGGAGGAGCCGAGATTCGACTTTGCTTAGGATTAGGTGTTGGTGACCTCTAGGCCATATTGATGCCTCTGTACTTGAAATAAAAGTCCAGTCATGCAGCATGACCCCATGAGCGAATTTTTGAAGAAATCTTCGACATTTCAGTCGCTATTGATCGTGTAGAGAAATTTTAGTTCATGATTTTGATAGACAAACATGGAATCAAATTATTAAAAATAATTAGGAGGTACTCATACTTTATTATTATTAAACTAAACTTCTTCATAATTTCATGGCTGATATTTTCTAAGCCACAGTCAGTATTAAAGCTACATCAAGTTCTAAAACAGTTGAGCGTAAAACATTAAAGAGAGCGACCGAGAGAATCGGAGGACGGAATATTTCACAGAGTAAACTCATCAGTTGTGATTACTTTTTTTTTTTTTTTTTTTTTTTTTTTTTTAACAAGCACCTACTACCTACGTTTTAAACAGCATGGTTCTAGGATTGGTTATACAGGGATACTTCCATAAGAGTAGTTCAATCTGAATTTGGACAATGTTTCATGCAAATATTACCAATTTTTACAACTAGCAAACGGCATTATTTCGATTTTTGACTGATTTTTCAACTTTGACATTTTTGAAAACTTGATACATATTCTTATAGGAAATTTTACGCTGATTACGAATATACCGCATGTTAGTATGCTGAAAAAATTATTTTGCACAACAAATCGCTAAAAAAAAAAGGCTATTTTGAAATTATTGACTACATTTTTGAAAATTTCAACCCGAAGATGTAATCCGATCATGCTGGCCAACGAACTTGAACTTTCGTTTTGTGTCCTTAACATTTTAAAATTTGTTTGAAGTTTCTAGCACAATTCTACGGACAGTTATCGTCTGGAATGACGCATACATATATACATACATATATACATACATACATTAAAAAATGCGTTAAACTACAGAATATGATTCAGAATAGCCTGAAACGGATTTCTGCATGAATTGTTTTCAAAAATTCACATTCTACAAATTTGGAGGCGAGAGCAATAGCTTAATTTTCTTCAAAAATTCGCTAAAAGAAAACAGAAGCCTGAGTGATTCAGGGTGTTAAGTAATTTGTCATGTTTCTAGGATGGAAATCCAACTTCTATCTCTTAGAAATCCCCCCCCCCCCCCATTACCCTAGAGCGCAGGCCCTGAATATATTATCAGCCTCGCATCAGATGGCTCTCTATTAGGTTTTCTGATGTAAGGTTTAATCAGACTGGGATGACAATTCAATATTATATTTCAACCCATTTCATTTATCGTTTTTCCAGATTGAATAAAGATGGTGTTCCTCTCCGGCCTAAGAGAGGGATGAAGAAGAACAAAAATGCTGAGGCGTCGTCTAACGCGACCTGTGACGATGACAACAACCGCATTTCATTAGACCAAGAAGCATTCTCTTGTGGCGTTAATAATATTTTAGGTGAGTTCCTATTTCCTGTTCTTTATACTCAATCAATCATCAATCATTTATATGTGAGATCTTTATCATCGGCTCGAATCCCAGGACGCTTGGCAGAGGGTCACGGTGGGTGGTGAGGGGTGGAGAGCGGGGGGGTGGAGTGAGAGGAGGCGCCGGCATTTTGTGGTGGGTACGGCACCAGCGTTCCTTCGAGGCATGAATATATGTTTTTTTTTCAAGGTCATACTTGTGTGTTAATACCAAAGCTTTTCCTACGCATATTTAATAACATATCCTCTCGACTTTTCATACGTACTTAGATAATGATATTATTAAGGCAATAACTATTTGAATAGATAGGAGCTCAAATCGAGAAATATAAACATGCGTATAATATAATTATAGAAGTATAGGTGTGGCAACTCGAAATAGGACACGCCGAGGAGTCTGGACGGGCCTTATGACGTACGCAAGCCAACTAAAACTATGATCATACTCAATTGAAAAAATAATAAACCTTTGTGAAATAATTTGCAGCGTTTTTCTGTTCATCGCAATGATACAAGTATTAGCGCAATTTACAAAACATTGTAATTGCGCTGATTTCGAACATAGTCCTTGTTCATATTCCCTAAATGAATATACAGTGCACGTATTTCCTGGCGAAAAAAAAACATGTTTTTCGACATATTTAGAAATAAGCTCATTGGCATTGCTCATAAAAAATGTTGTCTAAAGGAAAAGTTGTAGAGAATTAAATTGTGGGTTAACTGAGACCAACTCCCAGTTTTCCAGCTATGCCGCAGTCCATAAATTAGCTGTTCTTTATAGCAAAACTTGGTTAAATGAAGCACTAAAATATTGTTAGGACATGAAGAATCATTTCATTAGCACTTTTCATAGGAGACTACATGCTGATATTTATTATTTTGATTGGAATGAAATCTAGGGTACTAACACTGAATTGGTAAGTCAACAGTCAATAATCGTTTATTATTGATATCGAATCGGCTACCTTATCAGCTGATATGAAGGGATGCCATTTTCGTACTCAACTCTACAGTGTCACTCTAGGTATCTGTGAAGAGTTACCATATTTAGGTGCTTATCTAATTGTAAAATTTCATTTTATTCGAGTTACAAGGGCTTCTGGCCTTAGTTACTGTCTTTCATGGACTTCCTTGGAAGTTGTTGAGAATCAGTCGAAGAACGTTTGAGGGCATCCCTCCAGTAGAAGTTTCTAATGCAAAGACGACCCTTAGTTCAAACGTTGGAGGGGCACCCTTACTTTGGAGGGTCGCCCCTAAAACGACCCTCAAACCCCCGTTCAATGCAAAGACACAGTTTGAGGGGGCCCCTCCGAATTTCCACCAATCACATATCGAGATTTTAAGGGCCACCCCCCAAAAGTGAGTGTGGTCCTGAGGTCCCTCGAGGGTCTCCCCTTGCTGAAATCCGTCCTTATTTTCACGTTTCCACTTTGATTGGAATGTAATAATGTCGAAAGACTGAGAAATATATATCTACTTACATTTGATTTGAGGCTGTATAATGGATTCTTGTTCCTAATCCGTCCCAATTTTCACCTGAGATGCTTGTGAAACGTACAATACTTTCCACCCTCTGTCTCTGTTTGCAAAATAATAAATGGCCAAAATTTGAAGAAGTATATATTTGATCAGAGGCCGTAATGGATTCCCAATCCGTCTCAATTTTCACTTGACCTACTTGTGAAGCGTACAATACTATCGTCATTGGAAATCAAATGAAGTGTTTAATATTGTCTTTCTATTGAAAGAGGTGGCATAAAAAAAGAAGAAAAAAAGGACGAA
The DNA here is from genome assembly GCA_030762985.1 of Adelphocoris suturalis. NCBI lineage: Eukaryota > Metazoa > Arthropoda > Insecta > Hemiptera > Miridae > Adelphocoris > Adelphocoris suturalis. The sequence goes on along the minus strand of CM061040.1, from coordinate 170,241,952 downwards.
TTAATTTTAAAAATCCGAGCAACAGCTCTTGCCATTAACACTTGATAAATTATAAATACACGACAAAATAATAATATTAATAAAGAGCACGTCACGACAATTTTGGCCAAATATGTTATGAGGTGAGGAGTCTAGCAACAAGTGATCCGAGTTTAACGTTGAATGCCGGTTGATCAGACATCTGCCTTGAACTTCCATGGTGAAATCCAATATTGCAGACGATCTCCGTTCAATAGTCAAACTGCGTCTTGAACTCGGTTCAAAAACTTGGTGAAACTGGCCCTAAGAAGTCAAGTCGTCAAGACAAGTACCTTAACGCTCTCTCGTGGTTGCAGATTTATCTGCGAGATGTTTCTATAACTAGGGCGAGACCTTTCCCCCTGAATGTGGTTCTTTCCTATTTCTCATAACGTAACCGACGTTTCGTAGTCTTAATTAAGCGTATAAAAAATGCAAGATTTTCTGTTTTTTGAAGAACCTGAACCTCAGATGTGAACCCATCTATAAGAAATGCTGGGAGAAGATAAATGGTTAATTATGTGTTCGGAAGTTCATAAAAGTGTCAAAACCTATCACAAAGTAACCCCGTTATACAGTACAAATCTTAGGACATGAGTCTTCCTAGGCCATGACCGTTGGTCACTAGTCCTCCCCACCTGGTGGCTCCTATAGTTGCGGTACGTATCTAAAACAACCTATAATTGAGGTAAATGAATAATAGATGTTTATTTCTATCTGTGCATTTTTCTATTCGCGTCATAATCTATCTGGCATTTTGATTTCCACAAAGTTACAAGTTCGGTCAGAGTACTAATCTTGAATGCAGCGTTATAGAACTCACGGCAAGTATGTTTCACTTGAAATACTTGTGAAATCTACGATATCTCAGATGTTATTATAAGTATCTAATGTTGAAGGGTTTGTGTGGGTTTGTGAGCAAGCTTGAAATGCGTTGTTTCGGAATGTGTATGTGGAGTGTTTCAATGTTGTGGGGGCGATTCGTGTTATTGAGACCTTCGGCATAATCACACAATCGACATAATGTTTGTTTCAATATTGTCGAATCTTTTCAGTTCCTTCAAAATTACCTTCGTAATGGTAGGCCAGATTCTTTGTGGATTTCATCATTGCAAACAAGTCATGGAGCTTCCAGGATGAGGCGTACTATCCGGTTCTGCAAAATTTGGATTTGCTCAAGCGAGAGAATACAAGATTGGGCAATGTTAATTATTTGGGTATTATATGGTTATTTGGAAAGTTCAACTTATTAGAAAACTTATTTAAAAAATTCCTTCCGGAGTCGTTTTTGAAACAAAAATTTGATGTATGACTAGAAGGTGGTACAAGAAACGCATTGGTTGTTCACTGTCGATCTTTAGGATATGACATGGACTTCCAAAATTGTAAGAAGGGAATACAATTTGAAGAAAAGAACATTTTTAGAAATGGTTAGGATGAAAAATTCAATTTCAATTAACTTTCAAAAAGACTCAAAATTTAAACAAAACTCTTATTTGATCAGGGAACTAAATTTATATTTTTGTGTGCTAAATGTCTAATTACTGTTACCAGAGAACTAGGTAGAACATAAGGATAAACACTGTTACCTACATAAAGATAAACAAACAACTTTAAATTTGATTTAAGACTGTGTTGTCAGTGACACTACGGTATTATTGTGCCATGCGCTCTTTTTTAAACTATGCCGTAACCGCGCCGTGGCATAGTTTAAAAAATAAAATAAAAAATAGAAACTACGGTATTATTAATATATGTTGTTGCGTTGCTTGACAACGTGTTTGTGAATACCACGTCATTGTTCATTCTAATAAATTATTATTGCTGGTGTTTTAACCCAACGTAACGAGTTCTATTATTTGTATATTATTATACATATCATATTGAGTATATAACTTCACATGGTGTCAGGTGTATTTTAAGTAAGCAGTGAAGTGAAATATGGCTGAAGGAAAGAAGAAAATCGGTAAGAAGGTAGGAGAAAAGAAACACGTTTTGGAAGACGTGTCCGGATCGGAGTCCGCTGGAAGTCATCACTCAGGTGAAGATGATGAACGTACGGGTTCGTTTACTCGTAAGTCATTACCAGCAGTAACAAATCCTGTTCCAATAGTAGTAGGGCTCCAGTCACAGTTACCTGTACCAGACAGCTTTGATTTTACGAATCCGGCTAGGTGGCCTAAGTGGATAAAAAGATTTGAACGTTATCGAATTGGATCTCAGTTGTACCTCAAACCAGACTGCCAACAAATAAGCACGCTCTTGTATACATTAGGTCAGGAGAGTGAGGAGCTATTCAGTACCTTTGGGTTAGGTAATGAGGACGAGTTAGAGTTTGGAGATGTAGTAGAGGCGTTCGAGAAATATCTTGGTTTGAAAAAGAACATCGTTTATGAGAGGGCCAAATTTTTGAAACGTAGGCAGGCTGCAGGAGAACCCGTTGATGCTTTTGTCAACGATTTGCACAAACTCGCTGAAACTTGTGAATTAGGCCAACTAAAAGATAGTTTGATTCGCGATTTGATCGTCATTGGAGTAGATAACCCCAAGCTTTCTCAGACCATGCAAATGGATGAGACTTTAACACTGCAAAAGGCTATTACCAAAGCTCGGCAAGCAGAGGCTGTGTCAAAACAACAGTTAGTTATAAGGGAAAATTCAGGTAGCTCACCCCCTAAGATAGACGAAGATGTAGGAGCGGTTACCTCCCAAAAGAATAAGAACTACCCTAGTAGCAATAGGGAGAAAAAAACTTTTCGATGTCGCAACTGTGGAACGACGCATGGACCACGGGAGTGTCCTGCATTCAATCAAAGGTGTCTGAAATGCAATTTGTTAGGACATTACGCAAAATATTGTAAAGCTGGCGAATCTAGGAAAATAAAGGAAATTGAGACCGATGAGGTGGAGGAATACCCTGAGTATTATCTAGGGGAAGCAAGTTTTTTGCAAGACACCGGATGTCCTACCGTCAAGGTGAAGATAAATGGCCAAGAAGTGGAATGTAAGATGGATTCGGGGGCGGACGTTTCGGTAATGGGCCATTTCCTCGCTAAAAACCTAGGTCTGAAAACTGAACGTACAAATAAAGCACTGTATGGGCCAGGACGGACCAAACTGGCTGTAGAAGGGGTGTGTAAAACATCAATCCAGTACAAGGAGAAGAGTTTGAGAGAGAACATTTACATTTTACCTACTCAGAATACCCCCCTGTTAAGTAGGAATGCCTTGCTTAAGTTGGAACTCCTTACATTCAATATTAGTTTAATAGATGGAGAAACGTAATCTGGTAGAAGTGTTAGGATCAAAGCCAATGTCAGATCTATCAGCCAGACTTCAAAGATTTCGTATGAGATTGTTGAATTTCGATTATGAAGTAATATACTTACCAGGGAAAGCAAATGTGACGGCTAACTGCTTGTCCCGAAATCCTGAAGAAACAGTGGAAGACGAAATAGCGACTGAAAAGGCTATGAAGGAAGCAATTTTCATCAAAAGTGCTGTACAAGCATTGCCCTGTACTGACCAGCGACTTCAAGAAATCAAGAATGCTCAAAATGAAGATCCAGAAGGGCGGTTATTGTACATATCCATAACAGAAAACAAATGGAGAAAAAATTCGGTATTTTGGAAATACTGCGACGAATTGGTTCTTGAAGAAGGATTGATTGTAAAGGGAAGACGACTGTTCATCCCTACATCTTTAAGGAAGGAAATATTGACTAGACTGCACGAAGGTCATTTAGGCATTGTCAAGTGTAGGCGAAGAGCTCAAGAATCTGTTTGGTGGCCAGGGTGCTCTATCGACATTAAAGCTGCAGTGGAAAACTGTCACGTGTGCATTTAACATCGACAGCAGCGAAAGGAGCCACTCAAACCTACAGAATTACCACCAGCACCGTGGACACACCTTGGAGCGGATTTGCTGGAGTGTAATCAGAAACGGTACTTGGTAGTTCAAGATTATTTTTCCAGGTTCTTGGAACTCGTCGAAATGAATTCTTTGACCTCGTCCGCAGTGATTGCGAGAATGAAGAACATATTCGCCAGACATGGGATTCCCCTAGAAATCCGAACAGATGGAGGAACCCAGTTCACGTCGGAGTTTCAGAAGTTCTCGAACGAGTATGGATTCAAACCTACTACTAGTAGCCCTCACTTTCCACAATCCAATGGGGAAGCTGAAAATGCAGTGTCTATTGCGAAGAGAATATTGCTGAAATGTCCAGATCCAAATCTTGGTTTATTGGCCTACAGGACAATGAAGCTGGAATCGGGCCTGTCTCCAGCTGAATTGTTGTATGGGCGGAAACTAAGATCGACACTCCCATCTGTCAGAAACTTTGAAGCTGTTTCGAGCGAACAGTTCAAGAACTTTCAAGAACAAGATGAGAGCCTGAAGAGCCGTATCAAGAAAAATTTTGACGGGAGAAGCAGAGTGAAAGAGCGACCACCGTTAGGGATAGGAGACAGAGTCTGGATGAAAGATTTACAGAGAAGAGGCACAGTGAAAGCCCGTACTGAACACCCTCGATCTTATCTGGTTTCCTGTGACAATGGTACTGAGCTGAGGAGAAATCGATGGCACTTGCTATATATGCCACCTCAAGAACCCACGAGGGAAGCATCCTCAAATCACAGAACGGACTATGAGATACCAGATAACCAACTCAGAAGATCGAAGAGAACGACCAAGAAACCCTCAAGATATGAAGCTTAAGGAAGAGATAAGGAGGGGGAGATGTGGTGTCAGTGACACTACGGTATTATTAATATATGTTGTTGCGTTGCTTGACAACGTGTTTGGTGAATACCACGTCATTCTAATAAATGATTATTCCTGGTGTTTTAACCCAACGTAACGAGTTCTATTATTTATATATTATTATACATATCATATTGAGTATATAACTTCACAAAGACAATTTAAAATTTTTCTTTCACCAACAACATGAAGAAAATATTGATAGAGATTTTATAATTTTAAATTTGTTATTTCAAATCTAATTTTTAGCACCTCTTTGAAGAAGCTCCATATCCTGGGAAGAAAAGTTGGAGAGTTAAAAAAACGAATTCAGGACAGGCCTTTTTATTAAAGTTTCCTAGATTTCGCAATCACAGAAGAGAAGGTCTCAGAAAAATGTTTCGCTTCGTAAAATGCATAATTTTTTCAACTCTATTCGCCACAGGGCCTTGTTTCCAATATTTTCTGTTGTAGTGATTGGATACAGTCCTTGCTATAGTTACTTTGGTTTAGAAATGAGCATAGCAATGCCGTCTTTGGTACAATGCTACGTGCTTTTGTGCAATTCGCAAAAACTTATAGAATTTCTGCACTCATCTTGATATCAAACCTTCCGCTTGACGTGTCGTTACATGGGACAGAGATTGAAACAACTACCGAAATCACGACAACTTTGAAACCTGTCACGTTAGACCCAACTATCTGTTCCATAAAAAACATTTGCCTTAATTTCGAAATTCACATAGGCTGCTTGAAAGTGCCAAGTACTTGCTTCATTCCCGGATTCGGCCGAACTCATGATAGAAACACGGAGAGATCAGTTGTCCGTCTCATCAATTCTCTTAGGGAAATGATGTCGAATCCACTTGTTCCAGTGGAAGGTTTCCCACCGGCTAGTGACATGAACGAGCTCAAGTGGTCTCCAGAACTCGCATTGCTTGCCAACATGACCTGCAGGTAGGAGGCTTTACGAAAAAAGAGAATTATCAGGAGTGCGCAAGGCTTCACACTACTTTACTCAACATGTCACGATAATTGTGATTGACAAGGTCACTCATGTTTGTTTGAAATGTTGGTTCAAATAGTACATATCCACTGGGCATCAGTCTGTCCATCTGTTGATCTTGACTCTGCTGTCAGAAGAAATGAATTTATTCTGTCGCTGATTGAATGGTGAGATAGGTACGGCTGGATTGTTACTGGACAGCCTCCAGAAAGAAATCCATTCTGTTTTCATGTTCACCATTTCATAGTCATAGAACAAGCTTTTGTCGTTAATTCTGTAGGGAAAAAAGTTTGTCCCACGTAATTTTAGTATTTTTACGCACAATCAGTCGTTGCAAGGGGAAATATAACTTCCCCATTTTCCACCTCATAAATCGTTCACCTTTGGAAAGCTCGGAGTTTATTAAACGTCTCAACACATCAGTGTTGCCAGATATGAACATTTCTGAGTCCTTTCAACCGAAAAATTCGTGCGCTAAATGTACGAACTTACTACGAATCTTCACTAAATTGCAATATTTAGACAATATAAGTAGTGTATATTACTGGTTGGAGTTGAAGTTGGGTATTTATTACTTAATTATTTCACTTTGTTTGGTCGGTACCTATTTCACTTTGCTTTTACCAGCAATCCCAGTAAATAGTGTGAAAATAAGGCCATTATTCAACTTTGAGAGCATGAGTAATAATTACTAGGCTCTAGGCTCATAATGGTGAGCCCAGCTCAGGTGAAGACTATCAAATTATCACCTGGTACCTAGATGTGTTTCAAATTCATTTCTGAAAAGTTTTTTGAAGTTCATTTTTTAAACTTAACGTGGTGTTATGAAATACAGTCACATCGATAGATTCAACGTATTTTATCAAGACTTATCTTTTTCATCAAGACTTTTCATTGTGGTTATTTCCATTTTCACTTCACTATAAAATGAATAACACTGAGGGAGGGTCTCTCATGTTTGTTTGAAATGTTGGTTCAAATAGTACATATCCACTGGGCATCAGTCTGTCCATCTGTTGGTCTTGACTCTGCTGACAGAAGAAATGAATTTATTCTGTCGCTGATTGTGAGATAGGTACGGCTGGATTGTTACTGGACAGCCTCCAGAAAGAAACTCGTTCTGTTTACATGTTCACCATTTCATAATCATAGAACAAGCTTTTGTAGTTAATCCTGTAGGGAAAAAAAGTTTGTCCCACGTAATTTTAGTATTTTTACGCACAACCAGTCGTTGCAAGGGGAAATATAACTTCCCCATTTTCCACCTCATAAATCGTTCACCATTTGTTGGAAAGCTCTGAGTTTATTAAACGTCTCAACACATCAGTGTTGCCAGATATGAACATTTCTGAGTCCTTTCAACCGAAAAATTCGTGCGCTAAATGTACGAACTTACTACGAATCTTCACTACATTGCAATATTCAGACAATATAAGTAGTGTATATTACTGGTTGGAGTTGAATTTCACTTTGTTTGGTCGGTACCTATTTCTTTTACCAGCAACCCCAGTAAATAGTGTGAAAATAAGGCCATTATTCAACTTTGAGAGTATGAGTAATAATTACTAGGCTCTAGGCTCATAATGGTGAGCCCAGCTCAGGTGAAGACTATCAAATTACCACCTGGTACCTAGATGTGTTTCAAATTCATTTCTGAAAAGTTTTGTGAATTTCATTTTTTAAACTTAACGTGGTGTTATGAAATACAGTCAAATCGATAGATTAAACGTATTTCATCAAGTCTTATATTTTTCATCAAGACTTTTCATTGTGGTTATTTCCATTTTCACTTCACTATAAAATGAATAACACTGAGGGAGGGTCTCTCATGTTTGTTTGAAATGTTGGTTCAAATAGTACATATCCACTGGGCATCAGTCTGTCCATCTGTTGGTCTTGACTCTGCTGTCAGAAGAAATGAATTTATTCTGTCGCTGATTGAATGGTGAGATAGGTACGGCTGGATTGTTACTGGACAGCCTCCAGAAAGAAACCCATTCTGTTTTCATGTTCACCATTTCATAATCATAGAACAAGCTTTTGTCGTTAATCCTGTAGGGAAAAAAAGTTTGTTCCACGTAATTTCAGTATTTTTACGCACAACCAGTCGTGCGTAAAATATAACTTCCCCATTTTCCACCTCATAAATCGTTCACCATTTGTTAGAAAGCTCTAAGTTTATTAAACGTCTCAACACATCAGTGTTGCCAGTTATGAACATTTCTGAGTCCTTTCAACCGAAAAATTCGTGCGCTAAATGTACGAACTTAAAACGAATCTTCACTAAATTGTAATATTTCGACAAAATAGTGTGCATTACTGGTTGGAGTTGAAGTTGGGTGTTACTTAATTATTTCACTTTGTTTGGTCGGTACCTATTTCTTTTACCTGCAACCCCAGGTAAATAGTGTGAAAATAAGGTCATTATTCAACTTTGAGAGCATGCATACATGGATATCTCGTAATAATTAGTAGGCTCTAGGCTCATAATGGTGAGTCCAGTTCAGGTGACTATCAAATTATCACCTGGTGTGTTTTAAATTTATTTCTGAAAAGGTTTGTGAAGTTAATTGTTTTAACTTATCGTGTTGTTACGAAATATTTTATCTAGACTTATCTTTTTCCTCAAGACTTTTCATTGTGGTTATTTCCATTTGACTTTACTGTAAAATGAGTAACACTGAGGGTCTCTTGAAAACGCTGGAAATTTACGGAAACAGTTATTTAGTAGGAACCAACTTCAGGGCGCCTAAGTGACTCGGTCAAGATGGTAATCTGTTTGCTCAAATTCTAAAAGAATAAATTATTCAGTAAAATATACATTGGCTGGGGAAATATATCGGTTCTATTAGACCATAAAGGACCTACTTAAATAGTATGTTACCATTTATTGATCAGATTTTTGAAGAGATATGACAGGTTGGTATGTATAATTAAATATAACGGGAATGTTAGGTAGGATTAAAAAACTTTTAGGCATAAACAACTTTTTTAGGTATAAAACTTTTATAGGTATAAAAACTTTTTTTTTATACCTACCGAAATTCTCACTCTTATGGTGGAAGACAAACACTCATCATGAAACCATGGGAAAGAGAAGATTCTGAAATTCCCGTAACACTCTTCAAATCATTTTTTGATAGGGTAATGACATATTTACATTGGTTTAAAAGGGGGGACACGTAGTGAAGTACCTACACCTCAAATAATTTATTATAAGTTCTATTTCTTATAAGCTGGTTATAAAAAAAGTGCCTTTTGTAAACAATTGTAAAACAGAGGGAGTGAAATATTCCGACGGCTTCTCAAGTCTTTCTCCCAGAGTAATGTTTGAAAACAACCTGTGAATTAGTTATTTCGAAAAATTGCTTCCTGAAGAAGGGGGCTTAGTATTCCCCGAAAGCGCTCGCTAAAACAGAATGAGTGTTTTTTCTTTCAACTTCCGGAAAAGTGAATTAGTTGGTAGTTAGTTATAATCATCTAAATATGGTCGTTTTGATTTCTTGTGATGTTATCAAGGGATATAGGGAATGATTCAATCGAAGTCTTGTTTATTATAAACAAGACTTCGATTAATCAATATACCTGTATTAGGTACATAATATAATTATATCCTACCTAATAGGTGGCAAGCAGTACCAACTTCCAGCGGTTATCAGGTTTAAACGAAGAGCTTGTTTCCATCTGGCCCGTTGGTCTAGGGGTATGATTTTCGCTTAGGGTGCGAGAGGTCCCGGGTTCAAATCCCGGACGGGCCCAATTTTTTTTCGCATCGGCTCAGATTGAACGGCGTCAGGCCCGCCACGCTAACTACCTAATGTTTATATGCTTCATGTTTAGAATTTTCAATTTTACTAATGATTATAGAACGCAGCAAATTCTAACTTATTGAATTACGCATACCTATATCACCCACCTCCTATATGTAGGTACCATTGTTACTGTTCTCGTTGAGTCAAGTGCATTATTATAATTTGTATACGTATCTCTTCTGCTCATATAATTAAAATATGCATCCTAAGGAAATGCTATACCCGTATTTTCGCTATAAGTGACATATTTATACTCAAACTAGGTAGTAGTAAACTTGTGAAAATGGATTTGGGCCATCCTCATTCTCTTTGGACCCAAATGCTCCAGAGTTGGCTGTTTGGTCAATTACCAAACTCATTTTTTTACACCAGACGCATTTTTTTCTAGTTTACGCTGCGCCACTGTGATCTTCTCAGTTCATTCAATTTTATTTCTTTAAATTAATGAAATGTGCAGAATTTCGGGCTCCTAACCTCATGTGTGTTACCGTAATTGATAATTAGATTCTAAGCTCCCCAGTTGATAGAATGAACCAATTTATGCTTTATAGAAACTACCAAGGCTATTTAAAATTTGGTCCTAGAAGTTTTATGGCCAAGTATTCACAAAAAGCATTATTTCATGCCATAAATCTCATGTATGTTCCCAAAAAAAAAAAAAAAAAGAAAAGTTTCCTGGTGTTGAATTTTATTATTTGTATTGTAATTATGATTCTGATCATTTCAAAACCTATCAATACTGACAATAAGCTATTATTCCTTCAATAATTTAGATAAGGTGGTGTAAACAATCCCACCCAGAATTGGTAATATTACATTTTTTGGGATGGACACGGTAACACACATGTGCTTCGTGTTTTAAAAAACCATACCTTTGACTGGGCATTTCTTAGGCGTTTTCTTGTGGCCAACACCAATAAAAACAATTAACTTTGAAATGTCGCATTTTTGAAAAAGATACTATTAGAAGAATATTAGGTAGACAGAGTATTAAAAATATCCATTAATTACTCATGTGTGTTACCAGTGGCTCATGTTTGTTACATCAGTTAGAGTTAGTAACACACATGAGTGGTAACGCACAGGAGAATCCAACTTCAACTAACCATTGTATTAACCTGGCTAAGCCAGATAACCAAATCAAGCATAAAACATTAGTAGTTTTCAGTAATTATTAAAGAGAAGTCAGCAAAAAATTAACTATCATTATGAAGCTAGTAACTACTAGTGTAACTCACATGAGGAGGATTAAAAATACGCACCATATTGTTGATAAAAACTGCGTGCCTCACGCACACAACACGTTGTCCTTGCGTAAATAAAACATTAGGATCTGGTTCTACAAAATTGAAGCATTCCCGCGTAAAAATTTCAGCACTACCAAAATTAAGGTTGTTAACGTACATGAGGTCACTTCAGTATGGAAAGCGATGGACAAACTTTTATGATGACGTCACAACAAAAGTGGTGGTTTGAAAAATCAGTACTTATTATTTTTCTGGAGCCAATATTACCTTCTTTACGTATAATGCTTTCAGTAACGCACTGAAAATTCATGCTCACTCAAACAGAATGAAGTAGCCAACGACTTGTAGCTGTGGACAGTAACGCACATGAGGTTTTCTGATGTTTTCATGTATTAAAAGTGTTACAAATCCTCGAATTTATGTGAAATAGGTTATTTTTTAGACGTTTTACGTCTCCCATGACTAGTGGTTGATAAAAAAATTGGATCGCTCAAAAGTCGCAAGGGGGCCGCTCGCAATGCTGTTTTGAACATCGAGATTTAAATTGTAGGATCTACACAATAAATAGATATTATCCTTTCAATTACCCGCGATCTCATGTAGACATCAATTTTTCTGAAAAAAAATCCAGCCCTTATAAGGAAGGAACGGTAGGTTGTGGAGTTACCGAGAGGATCTCATTCGGTTTGTTAAAAACGAGAATTTAGTCCAATGAATGAAGGTCCAGTCACTTAGCATGATCGTATGACGAATTTCCGTAAATTATCCTATTGTACTTATGTTGTTGTTTTGAAATTCGAGCACTTTGTGTGCACTTGAATTGTTAACTGCATTCTTTATGGCAAAAAAAAAAAAAAAAAAAAAATAATAATAATAATAGTGATAATAATAAAATAAAATAATAATAATCATAATAATATCCTGTTATTTACAGAACAAATTCTTTAGCACTTATTAATGAAATGTAAGTAAATTGTTTACCAGATTTGTGCACAATTTTTTAAATTTTAAATTTCAACGTTCGTAAACTTTTTGTGCTAAAGAATGTAAAATTTGTACTTATTTTAAAAGTCGTTTTTGCAAATTTAGTAATTTTTAGAAATTTGACCTACTTGTGCTAAAAAAAAAGTACTGTCTCACGAACTGTTTAGAAATTTTCGGAACTTTTGCAATGGATTTTTTCCCCCCATAAATAGGTAATTAGCTTCAAAAAATCTGATAAACGTTTTCAATAGCTACGAGAAGGTACAGATTTCTGACTATTATCTCACCCTCCAAGTATTCGTGTCCATGGGCATTGAACTGATTGACTTTGTTTCCTAACTCCTAAGGTAGGGAAGCAATGTTTCGTGCAGGAGGTTGACAAACTTTGCGTTTATAGCTTTCTTCCTGGGCAAAATTATAAATTCTGACTAAATTATAGTCTGATTTTTATAAAATTTTCAGGAATTGTGTGTTTTGTGTCGGACTACGGTTCAGCTCGCTCCTCCGGCTTACTCTTCAGACAAAACCATTTGTTATAATTTCAAATCATATTTTACATCATTATTTCCTTCTGAACCACAGGTCGCTTGCGTTCCGGAATCAGGCTCCTATCAAATCTTTCCACGGGTTTATTCCGACAGCAAATTTTTCCTATCCCTCGTGAGCCGGGTTTGTTCCGGTCTTCCTCAGCATCCCACAGGTTCGCTCCAGAAATACTGTCCTATCCTCTCACCATCTCACCGGTTTGTTCCAGGATGTCATCCTTCCCTCCCATCACTTCCAAAGTCTGATAGGTTAGTTTCAGTAAAGGTTAAAAGGTCTTATCACGTACTGCTTCAATTTTCCCTTCAAGTTCAAATTCAAGTCAATTCCAAATTTGCTTGCTAGGCTCACTTAGCCAATCAAGTTAAAATTCACAACAATGTGGATTAATCCTCCATATTCCTCTATAAATTTCACCACCATAAAACAAGAGAAACGTGTGCACATTCGCAAACGTGAATTTCTGAATACCTACCTACCTTATTTCTTGAGATCGAATTACCCTAATTCGCTTAAATTTAAAGAGTAGCTATGGTATGGTCCCGAAAGTGTTCTTCTGTGAATTCCGATTGGATAAACTTCGCCTACTGCAAATGCGCAAACATGAAATTATGTGTCAGCAATGAACGCCGAAGCTATTTGAAAAATTCTGATGAAATTTGCCGGGATTTTTCGGAATAAAAGTTCTAGTCAGACATCTATCTACGCTTCACTAGTTTGTAAATGAACAACACTAGTTATCATAACGAGAATGGGGTCGGTTTCTATGTACGAGTATTTTTTCTCGCTGGATCGAATGGAAACGCTTGTAGATCTCTCCAACTACGTTATAATCGAGTTTTACACTTTAATTAACTAGTTTTACCCCATAACACACATAAATTTAAGCGTAACAAACAAACTAAACATTTGCGAGTTTAAGTGTAAAACTCGGTTATAACGGAGTTGGAGAGATCTACAAATGTTACCATATGATACAGCGTGAAAAAGTACATAGGAACCGATGCCATACTCGTAGGTTCACGGAGGGTCATCTTTCGAGAAAACCAACAATTTCATTGAAAACCCCACATTTTTTAACAATAAAACATAATATTCTCTCCCAAATGACAGAATAAAAGAAAAATTGATTATACCGTACGAAAGAATATTAGATGAAGTAGTTTTCATAAGATTTTTCAGTTTCCAGGATTCTTTTTGGAAGAGTAGTAAAGTTTTAACGATTTTCAGAAATTATGTTTTTTTTTCAAAATCGTCAATTTTTGAGCTGATGTGAAGTTCTTCGGATGGTACTTTTTAAGAACCCAAGTAGGTACATTATTCTTATAGGAAATTCTTAAGGATTCTTATGCTGATACCGAAAATGAGGTCGAAAGTTGAAATTAAATGAGGCAAAGTGGAGAAATTTGAGTTTAAAATGACAAAACACGGTATTCCTGAAAAAAACCTTTAAAAAATCATATCTCGAGTACGAATTGAGATAAAAATATGCGGCTGGCGGGATTTTATTATATTTTTGATGCAGATTAACACACACAAAATTTCGTCACTTACCCCTGCCACACTATATACATGCTATTATATACAATCAGCAAAGTGAAATAAAACTACTACTAGATGTATGTATGTATATCACAGATCAGATATCACAGTTCTTAGGAGAGCTCAGCGGCTCTCACGTGCAACAACAGGGATCGGACCTTGTCTGGTCCGGAAAAACTCTGGCCTCTCTTCATTAAGAATTTGGTTTTTATTAAAAACAAAAATATTTGTCTGTAGTAATTTGAGATCGTGATTTGAGATCGGCTTAAGATTAAGATCGGAGTTAAGATTAACTTAACTCTAGTTTTCGGCTTCGTCTATAAATATGTTGGATTCCAGCAAGTGTCGCCACGGCACAGCTGCCGGAGACGACTGCCGAGACCTACCGGCCGGTCCAGTTTCTCAGCTGACGTACTCGCGGGTCATCGAGAAAAACCACCGGGTTCCCGGACTCAGGGAGGTGTTCGAGATGTGGACCGCAGACCTGCTCTCAGACGGGCCGGGCATAATGGACGACGCCAACTCCGGAATCGGCTCCATCATCATTTACTCTCAAGCCGAAAACGTCGGGTGCTCCGGCGTCATCTTCAACCTCAACATGACTCACATCGCCAAAGTTTTCGTGTGCAATTTCTTTCCGGCCGGACCCGGACCTGGTCAACCGCTCTTCAAATCCGGCGAAAGCTGTAAATGTTCCAACAACAGGAGTTGCTACGAAAACAACGACTATCCGAATTTGTGTCGTGACACTCCCATTCCTAAAAAACTTTTAAAAAACCTAGGATCGGCGCAGCTTCATAGTGAAACATTTCATGTTCTTGCTTTTTGGTACTTTTCAACTTTTTCTATAATAAAATTCCTTCAGGAATCTTTTTACACGGTCATTTATATATACGAAATTTATGTAAGTTTCAGTAAAATCTTTTCCTTATCAATTAAGGCTCATTTTTAGCAGATGTTTAGGACGCGGATTGATACTAATTTTATAAAATACTAGCCGGTTACCCGTGCGTTGCACGGACCCACATGTACGGGTTAGTCGGTGCTAAGACTGCTGAAATAACCATATCCAGACTGTGTCGTAACTACGGAGGCTACATACCAAATTACAGCTTCATAGGATGAAAAGCATGGGAATTAGCTGTAGGAGATCATAGAAACTAATAGGAACTCAGTTGATCAGGAAAGAAACCATCATTTCAATCGTCTCTTAATGACCCAGAGAGTCTCCCTATCAAATTTCAACTTCCTACAGTGAACAGGAGAGAATTTAGCTCACTCAGCTGATCATGAAAGAGCCCATCATTTCAATAGTCTCTTAATGTCCCAAAAAATCGGTCTATCAAATTTCAACTTCCTAGGGTGAACAGGAGAGAATTTAGCTCACTCAGCTGATCAGGAAAGAGACCAAATAATTCCACTCGTCTCATATGTCCCAAAGAGTCACCCTATCAAATTTAAATTTCCTACAGTGAACAGGAGAGAATTCAGCTCACTCAGCTGATCATGAAAGAGCCCATCATTTCAATCGTCTTTTAATGACCCAGAGAGTCTCCAAATCAAAGGTCAACTTCTTAAGGTTAACACGAAAGAATTTAGTTCATAAGCTGATTAGAAAAGAGCCCATAATTTCAATCCTCTTAATGTCCCCAAGAATCGTCCTACCAAATTTTGTTCTGTCCTGTTCTGAAAAGCTGAACAGGAACAAAATATGCTTAAGAGCCCACTCAGCTGATTAGAACGGTTTCTCGAGTCGTAATATTTATACTCTACCACACCCAAAGTATTTTTAGCATATCAAGTTCTATTGTAACGAAATTAGGTACAGAGTTCACTCTGCTGATTAGAGTGATTCTTCAAGATAAAGTATACATCACTGCACCGTAAGCGGTGGGGAGTCCGAACTTCAGCATCTTAAGTTGATAAGGAACAAAGTCAGTTATTTATAGAGGTATAGAAGAAGCTGTGCTCGCTCGCTTCTCTTGCACGTCCTATTGCATACCCATCATCATTATTATATCTCTGAAAAAACAATTCAATACTTCCACCAAAATAAACAGCTTAGAATAATTATTACATTATTACCCAGCGTCCCATAAAGGCTTCAATTCAAATTTCAGCAATCAAGTTTCAACCTGTACCTACATAATTAAGCCAGGGGACCAAGCGTCCCCTCGATGTAACCAACTCAATATAACCTCAGTTACGTTAAAACTATTCCCGGCAGTTATTAAGGCGTTTTGAATATCAAATTAATGAAGATTTATCTTTACGAATAAAAACCCCTCGGCTCAACCCACCAAAAGCGTTTTGGTATCTTTGAATTTGTTTTCGAAATTCATTTATGCGTGAACCTATACCATCCACATTTGACTCGAAAAGATGCTGGTACATATAAACACACCCATAAACAGACATTGGATTTTATATATTAATAAAATAAGATTTCAGCAAATTTTCATTTAAAAAAAAAAAAAAAAAAGCCTCGCAAGTGGCTCCGCCCCTTGACCCCGCCGGGGGGCTTCGCCCTCCTGGACCCCCGGTAACTTTCTGCCTTGAGCCTTCGGCTAAAACATGGAACATGCTTTCTACCCGCTAATTCGTAAATGTAAATAAATTTAAAACTACGACATAAATATTTTACTATTCGAAATTGTTCTAATTTCGAATAGTAAAATATGAGTAGGTAATTTTCTGCTATGGTGCGCGTCTACATTTACTATAACCAAGATTAACTTCTCAACCAAGTGACAACAAAACAAGCGGCATTGTTTACTATATCCATTTATAAAATAATTAAATATAAAACTACGACATGAATAGAAGAATAAGTACGGAAGAAATGCGTGATTGGTAAATCGAGAGCTTTCCAACGAGTGGAGAACGATTTTCGTCCGGTGAAAAATAAAGAAGTTTCATTTCCCCAGCAACGGCTTGGTTGTCAAAACAGCGTGACGGAAAAAAACGTGACGGTAAAATCGTATTCACACCCCGCTAAATTTTTCGACGCGGTGCGCCTATAGAAGTTTACACTTCAATTTCGACGCGGTGCGCCTATAGAAGTTTACACTTCAAAAAAGTTTAACCCCCAATCAAAATATGTTGATTTATGTTTTTAGATACGTAAATTCCAAAAGTCGGATTTAAAATATTTGTCCGTATGCTGCGCCGTCCTGACCAACGCTTTTCTCCTAAATTAATGGACCAAAGTAAACAAAGCATACACCTTTTATTTACAAAGCATACATCTACTGGGTGTGTGCCGGTTATCTCAGTATCACTCTCAATCAATCCCAAGGGGTAAATTCTAAAGGTTAGAATATGCAAAAATTGAGAATTTGAAAACTTTCAAAATATAAAAGTGATTTCATTTAAATAGACTCAGGTCAGTGAACTCCAGAAGTGTTTGACTGACTTCTGGAGTGCAAACGGTTGGTCGCACAATGCTCCGAATGGATTCATTCGATTCACTGACCTGAGTTCTATTTAAGTAAATGAAATCACTGACTGTCGGAAGGGATAAAAATCGTCAACATGATTGTGAATCGCAAAGCGAATTCGGAGTGCATAAGTAGGCTGAACTTCTGCACTTCGGCTCGATCTTATTCGGTATTCTAGTTGCAACTCTGCCGTTGCCTACATATATACAGAAATAATAAGTCTCTGAGTAATAGTTTACAGCGTATTTTTTCTGTATCCAACTACACTAACCGCTATTATCTAGGGTGCAACGCACAGCAACTTCCTTTTTTAGTTTATTATTTTCAACGTTCAACTTTAGCAATTGACCAAGAAAAAGAAAGTGTTTAACCCCCACCTCAAAATTTGTTGGCATACGCGTCAAGATGCGTAGAATTCAAAAAGTCCAGTCATGCAGCATGACCCCATGAGCGAATTTTTGAAGAAATCTTCGACATTTCAGTCGCTATTGATCGTGTAGAGAAATTTTAGTTTATGATTTTGATAGACAAACATGGAATCAAATTCTATCTACAGCATGGTTCTAGCCCTAAACAGCATGGTTCTAGGATTGGTTATAAAGGGATACTTCCATAAGAGTAGTTCAATCTGAATTTGGACAATGTTTCATGCAAATATTACCGATTTTTACAACTAGCGAACGGCGTTATTTTGATTTTTGACTGATTTTTAACTTTGAAAATTTCGAAAACTTGATACATATTCTTATAGGAAATTTTATGCTCATTCCGAATATACCACATGTTAGTATGCTGAAAAAATTATTTCGCACAACAAATCGCAAAAAACAGGCTATTTTGACATTTTTGACTACATTTTTGAAAATTTCAACCCGAAGATGTAATCCGATCATGCTGGCCAACGAACTTAAACTTTCGTTTTGTGTCCTTAACATTTTAAAATTTGTTTGAAGTTTCTAGCACAATTCTACGGACAGTTATCGTCTGGAATGACACATATATACATACATACATACATATATACATACATACATACATACATAAAAAAATGCGTTAAACTTCAGAATATGATTCAGAATACCCTAAAACGGATTTCTGCATAAAAATTTTTCAAAAATTCACATTCTACAAATTTTGAGGCGAGAGCAATAGCTTAATTTTCTTCAAAAATTCGCTAAAACAAATAATAAATTCGTAAGTCTGCCCTACGCCATCCAATAGCTTTTCTTCGACACTACTTCTGGACCAAAGTTTATGATAGTTGGGTCAAAAATCACATTTAGGGTATCCTCAGCATCTCTTTAGATCAACCCTAAGGCCTCTTTCATACCGAAGGGTTAAGTTGAAAGCTCACGAGAGCTTAGTCACAGGCAACTGAAACGCCTTTGATGCGAAAGATATCGAGACGCAATGAGGCACAGACAGGATATGAGGTAGTTTCTTCAGTACAACGTTGGAACTCGAAGAAGTGGTGCGGTATTGTTATTTTCGATTTCACGTACTCTGTCAATAATAGAAATATTGAACATTATACACTGTCCTCCTCTTCAAGGAAGAACATGTAAATCATGAATATGTTTTACGGTGTATGAGAAGATCATTCATGATTTTCATCTTACCTATCAAGGAGCACTCATTTGGTTGCTAGAGAAAAAATGCGGTTCTTTCAGCGTAGAAGTAGAGCATTTTATCCACTTAGCCATGACTAGTAGGTAAGTTATAAATTGCAACAAACGAGATTCGGTTTATTTGGTGAATGAAGCCCGAAAGAGCAAATGACTATGTGTTGTTGAGTTAGAATTACTGTGAGAAGTTAAAGAAATTCGTGTAACAATGAAGGGTGAGGTAAGAAATATATGAAAAGTTCCCTGACGGAGCATAAGATATAATATAACATTTAAGAAGCAGTAACTGTCAATATCAGTTTGTGGGATGAAAAGTAGGAAATGTAAGGTTGCGTTTTCAGGTTGGCAACTTGGCGTGAAAAGACCAATTCTTTCCTCGAGTAGTTGAAGAGCATGGGTTCGTGTTGAGTTGTACGTTGAATGTCTCGTGTAAGAATGTGACAGGCTTCGCCTTTTGGCTTCTTCAATTCTTCAAACCCACGTTGAAGTCTCCAGTTAGAATGAGTGGAATAGAATGGTATCCTACTTTTCTAACCTATTGAAACCTGTAAGATGCTATGGAACTGTACGCAATCGTGAGAATTGAAGAATTCGCGGACACGTTTATCAGATGTACATGGAAGCAATAACTCTTCATTCCAACCATCTCTTAATGACCCAGAGAGTCTCCTTATCAAATTTCAACTTCCTAGGGTCAACAGGAAAAAATTTAGCTCAGTGGCCTGATCAGGAAACAGCCTATCATTTAAATCGTCTCTTATTGACCCAGAGAGTCTCCTTATCAAATTTAAACTTCCTTGGGTGAACGGAATCAACCTACGGTGCTGAAATTTGAAGTGGAGATCCTTTGGAACATCTAAACTGCAATTACAAAATGTAGAGGGGATCGGATCAGATGAGGGACTCTTAGGAAGTTATTTCCTAGTAGACCTACGGTGCTGAAATTTAACATGGAGCTCCTTTGGTACACCTAGAAAAGAATTTCGAAGGTACGGAGGCGCACTGACTAGCTGAGGGGCCTCTGAGACTCTTTCCTAATCAATCTGCGGTGATTAACTTTTAAATAGAGCGCTTTTGGAACACGTAGAATACAATTATATGGTATGGAGGCGAAGTGATCAGCTGAGGGACCTCAAAGGCTTTTCTGAATTCCTTCCTGGTGCTGAAATTCGAAATAGAGCGTCTTTGGAGGTACAGAGGACCACACGCTGAGGTTAATTTCTTTCTTAATCAACTTACGGTGATTAAATTTTAATGGAGCTTCGTGCTGTAATAGTTGGTTTTCTAAAGGGCTGAGCGGTCGGGTGAAAACCTACTACTACGCTTGCCCAACGTTAAAACTAGGTAGGTTAAGGTACTTACCAGCACGGGGACTGGATCTATGAAGTCGCAGCAGACCAGACGTAAGGGTCGTTGACTAGGCGTCCCGAGGGATCGCCGAAAAATGACTCTACTATTTATTAAATTATCCAGATACTGCTGGATGACTCTAAGGTTTTTTTAAGAGTAAGTGAAACTTCGAAAAATTTTGAAGAGGAGTAATAGAATTCGGAGCACCTCGATGAATAACACTTATAACTATTCAAATGGACTCAGAAAGGAGTGAGAACCTGGGCGGGAATAAGATACCCGTATACTAAATAAAAATATATAAGTCGGCGGAGGGCCGAATACAATTAGAAAAATGGACAATTCTTACAACAATTTAAGAACTTGAAAAGAAATAAAACTCTTGGCGGGGATAAGATACCCGAACGAAATGTAGATGGGCTGAGGGCCGAAACAAATTAAAGGGGGTGCGCGTCTCCAACTGGGACGTGAACGCTTGGCAAGATGGCGACCGGGGTGAAGCCCCAACAGGAATTGAACAAGTGGTCTTACCACTTTGAAATAAAATATATGTCTAAGATGAATAAAATCTCTGGGAACCACAATAAAACTGTACAATAATTAAATCTAAATTTACCGGTGGGTATGGCACAAGAAGAGTCCGATTGCTAGGTCCTTGGGAAATGTCCGGGTTTGCGTGAGGTTCCACTTCGGCTGGGAGGGCGTACCGGTGCACCAGATGTATCCAAGAGGGGTTCCACAACGTGTCGGGGGGGTTTCGGGCTTACGAATTACTGAGATCGACTTTTAACTTCACTGTTCCTGTATCTATTTCTCCGCTTTCACTGACTGACTATACGTTTCGCACTGACTAATACTTTAACTGACAACTGTATCGGGACTCGCGCCGGTTCACCTACGGCCACGATCCGGGTCACTTGGGAGGGGTTCCTGCTTCAGGATAGGTCTGTTGAGTGGCTCGACTATGACGCGACTGCCGGCCGTTGCGGTGGCCAGTCGCTTCCTTCCCCCTTTCTCCCACCATGCTCCCTTACTCCCTCTCCGGCTGCGCGTTGCCTCCTGCGCTTCTTCCCCTCCTGCCGGTCCCACCAGCTGGTCCGCCGCATGGATCGGCTTGACATGGATCCCCAGCATGGAGCAGCCTCTTTCTCACTAGCGCCTGTGGCGCCCCATCACAGTGCTGAATCGGTCTGCGAGAACGACAAATACATATTGAATTCGGATAGCAAACCAAGACATCATGGAATGTTATCAAATCCGCTCTAAAATCCCCATCTTTTAGTAAATTTCCATTATACCCGCCTGGACTGACCACCGAGGGGTTCTCTCTTGCATGTCCGAGAACCGTGAGAAGATCATCAATAGCCTCTTAATGCCCATGATTTGATAGGCCCGAAATGAATGTCAGTTTCCACTCAGTTAGTGTCGAAGATGTATATAAAGCTGCACAATCAATGAAAACCCCTGGTCTATAAAGGATTTCACCCTGTCGCTCTAGTGACCTACATTGGCAAGGTCATTGAGACAATCATGGGTGACTAGATGTCTCACCACTTTGAGACTAACGACCTCTTCACCACTCATCAGTAAGGCTTCCGAAAGGGCAAGAGTACCAGTGACACACTCGCCTCTCTGGTACATCCCATTTTTGATGGTCTTGACAAAGCAAAAAGTGTTTCCCTAATCCAATGGGACTTGCCTCGCATATTTGACTGCATTGATCCGAGTATTTTCGTGGAGAAAGGCGCCACGGTTTCAGTGATGTATCTGCCAATCTCTTGCATTCCTACTTTTTGGGTTGGCTCAGGCGGCGGATTATGGTGGCAACCGATCGCCCTTCATAGTCCTGGACATTGGAACCCGGCAGGGGTCAATAATGGGTCCTTTGTTTTAACATATTCGCTAATGATCTACCGCAATTTATTGAATCTGAAGAAGTTTTTGTGTCCCTATGCACTGACGATACGACTGCTTGCATCGTGGCTGATGACCCCAGAGAATGTTTATAATTAGCTCAGCCGAGACGTGAGAAGTTTGGACATCCCTGATTTCAAGTGACAAATTAAAAAACTCTGTACAGTGCCCCTTATTTACAGTGTTAAGGACTTTCTCGGTTAACATTCTTGCTTATTTTTTTCTTTCCTGGTTACCAACTTCCTATACATCTTTGTTTGACGAGGTTACTTACCTGTTTGGTATTGTACTAATAAATATATATTGTTATATTATCAGTAGATACGAAAAATTTCTCAAAAGTATGTTTTCTTGATGTTGTTGCAGATTTCTCTGTGCCAGAAGACAGCTGGGATTTGGAATCTGAAGAGTCCGGCATGAGTTCCTACGAAGACGAAGTTGAAATGGACCTCAGTCGAAAGAAACCAGGTTCGTGCTTAATCTAGTTGTTTACCTTAACCATATTAGAATAATATTACGTTTCATATGAATTATTGAAAATGATTTCTGGTTCCAGGGAGAGCCAGTACCGAACGACAAGAAAGCCAATCAGAGTTGAAGCAGTACATGGATCAGATGGACCGCGAATTGTCAACCACTACACTCGGACAAAGCTTCATAAAAAAACAACCAAAGGTAAGAAAGGCTTTTTTATGAATAACAAATTATTTGTATATTAGTGGAGAATGTGTTGGCTGACAAGAAAACACACAATACAAAACAAACAAACAATAATGTCTCCCAAGTTGGGTGGAAGCATACGAACCAAATCGTCCTAGACGACTGCAATGAAATTTGTAGGTTATCATCTAGGAGCTAACCCACACTATTCCTCAAAATGCCACCAAACCTACATTAGTTTCGGAGTTGAAATAAAAAGTGAACCTTCATGAAAGTCATACCAACTCTCATACCAAACCCTCCGAGTTTGAACGAAAACGGACTGATAAATCGTGAGAAATCAACCTTATACAACTCACTGTGGCGCATGCGCTCATTCCATATTGGCCCGAAGAAAATGAAATTCTAGGCTAACTCGCACAGCCCCTGAAAATTTCATCAAAATTGGACTAAAACTATGGGCTTGACGAAGAATGAGTATAACCATTGCTTTCGTAGTGAGGAAGCAAAATCATTCAAAGGCAAGAAAAGGAAGAAGTCTATTCCTTCCAAGTCTACCTCTATGCAGCGGAAGGACTGTTTTCCTTTCGGGGATGATCTTTTATTTATTATTATTAATTTTATTTTATTTTATTAATTTGTTTGTCACCGAAATCAACATTTCCACTCGCATTTTACGTTTTAGACTATTCTGAACCACTTTCGTTCCGTGTCTCTGTCGTGTGTCCGCAAATCCTTGTAACAGACTTAATTTCCATAGTTTTCATCCGATTTTGATTAAATATTTAGGGATTGTGCGGGTTAGTCTGCAGTTGGTCCTCTACCAGTTCCATAGTTCACAAATCAATACTTCACTCTGTGCATTCGCAAATGTAAATTCCATCTAGTATCATTTTCTCACGCTCTAATCATTCGATCGTTTGAATCTGGAGTTTAGTTGGGAGAAGACGATTTGAGCATTCCTAATTAATTTCAACTTTATATCATTAGTAGCACCTGTGCAAACGCAAATTTGAAATCCTTGTAAGAAGCTTAGTTTCCACAGATTTCATCCTATTTGATGACATTTTCAGGGAATGTGAGGGTTACGCTATCAATGATCTATACGAACCCCTACGAATTTTATTTTTCTCAAATCTTTACTTCGTTCTGAGCATGCGCAAACGTAAATTACTTCAAGCATTATTTTCTTGTTTCCTCAATGACCAGTTTTGACGTTTTACGTTACATCTTGATTTACCATCGCTATGGAATGTATAGATCATTAACTTTTTTAAAGATCATTTAAAAAATGTAATGATCCATACATTCATTTTACGGATATGAGAAAGCTATGTGCCTCGCCCAATTTGGCAGACTTTTTTTTTTCTGAAAATGAAAATATCCCTTCAGCCTAGAATGTTGAAATTGAAACAGTTTTTTGGCAGTAATTACTTCTGAGCTTTTCGCTTGTCAGGTTTCAGCCCTCCGGTAACCTAGCTTACTGAAATAAAATACACACAATGACACAAATGTGGTGATAGTCAAAAATACAATTTCTGAAGCAATTGATTCTTGCCTTATAGTCCTTCGTAGAATTCGAGAATGATCAAGTATGAATGGTTTGTCACTTAATGATGGTAAAACTCAATGCATGTTCTTCCGTTCTCTACGCTCTAATTTGAATCCCCCAGCTTCACTGCAGCTGGATGACATGAGTATTGCGGTCGTTTCCGTCACAAAGTTCCTTGGTATACAGATCGGCTGCAATATGAAATTTGATGATCATGTATCAGCGGTTTGTAAAGAGCTTGGCAGTTGCTGCTATTGTTTGCGCAGACTGAAAACGATTGCTTCAAAGGGTATCGTACTGAATGCTTACCATGCTCTCTTTATGAGTGAATCTCTTTTTGGCATACTTTATTGGGGTAATGAAAAAAATCTTGATGTTGTGTTCAGAGTGAAAAAAAGGGCGACTCGCATTGTCCTAGGTCTAAAACCATTTTCTTCTTGTAGAGGACAATTCAGAAATGCTGGTTTACTAACAATACCATCAGCATTCTTGATGCAATGCTTGATTTTCTACAGGAAATACTCCGCCTATTTCGAAGAATTTAAATTTTACCACAGCTACTCCACCCGCAGTGTTGGTCTCCTTCGGCTTCCTCAGCATAGTCTCTCTCTATTTCAAGAAAGCTCACTTTACCAGATTTTGAAAGTTCACAATAAATTCCTGGATTTCCGAATTGGGGGTAGCTCGCTTTCTGCATTTAAGAAGAATGTGAAGTCGTTTCTCGTGGACAAAGAGTTTTACTCTCTTAGTGAATTTTTTAACCATTGATTTATTCTCCATTTTTGTTAATATTGTGCTCTGTTGTTTTGGAATATTTATATATAAACATTTTTGTAATATTGTTCTTTGTTTTAATAATATTGTACTTTGTTCGACGTTTTCTACTCACACTTAGTTGTGATCTATGGAAATAAAATATTATTATTATATATTGGTACTTTAAATTGTTCATCTTGAATCAAGATACCTAGCTTGATCTTCAAAACTTGTATTCACTTTGGCTGTTATTTTGAACGATATTGAATCTACTAATGCCTGCAGTAGTATATCATTATTCAGTTGGGTATACTCTTCACTTTTCTCGGTCCCCCTTACACCCAGATTATAGAAAACTCTTTTCTTATTGCAGACTATGGAAGATAGCTTTTCGGATATTGAAACCTTCGAGCCTGTGGACATTGACATGAACGCCCTCAAGAACATCTTGGAATCGTACCAGAGTCAGATGGGAGGCGCAGGTCCCGCTTCTAACCTTCTCGGACCAATGGGAGTCAGATTGGACGAGATGGACTGATTCTCAAATACCTACTTACCTTATGAAAATTCACTTAGGTGAACATTTCCTGTGAATTTTATTGCACAAGAAACTCATGACAGGTGTTAAATGGTTAAGAACAAGAAAGGTTGGTAGTCTCTTCAGTTACAATTACCGTTCTTTGGTTTTCAATGCATCAAAAGAAGATGATGATTCATCGTAGATTCCAATCTGAAAACATAAAAAAATATATTCTCGAGATCCTCGGTTGTTGACTTAATAACTGTGGTTAGGTAGGTATATCGAAAAGAAACTTGCTAATCTGGAGTTATGATTTCATGGCAGGGATCTCATGCTTTACTACGTGGTATAGAATTATGTAAACCAAATTTTACAGTGCCTAGTTCATGGGACCGGAAAAATCGAAAAAAAACAAACAAAAAAATTACAATATTTTCCTTTACGATTTAGCTTCTTTTCACATTTTTTGCGATTTTGCTTGTGTACTACTGCTTATTCCAATTGGTTTGGTTTTTAACGCTTTTTTGTCAAATTCTCCCAACATTGTGCTACACAAATGAATGGACACGATTTTAAATATATTGATCTTCTCAAAATTACACAATTTAACCTGAATTTTCAGTTATCGATTGGTCACTCATGATTGTTATTTGATGATATTTCGTGTTGTGGTTTAAGAGGGAGGAGAATATAAAATCTTAATTGTCACGTTAGGATGATTGTTTACTTGATTCTGACTTCTAACACTTATCAGTGCCGAGTTTGTCTAATATCCGGGTAGTTCCTAATGCACCCTACAGATTACACCTTCTTTGAGGCCTATGAAACCAAATTCTTCTAGCGTTTCCGGTAGGTTATATCTTCTATCTGGCTTAAAGCGATTTTGTCAAAAATCAATCGAAAGAATCTAGTGGGAAAGTTCTGAGCGGCGAAAGAGTAACATTCTTGTTTTTTTGCTAACAAGATCCGTTGATTCGTTTTTCTCGCCCAAAAAAGGCGGTATCCAGGCAACTAAACTTTTCTATGATCACTTCTGAGTTACTGGTGCTATAATTAGAAGGCAGTACTCAGTAGGTTGCATTAAGATCTGGAAAGACTTCATGGATCTCGTCCTATGTGATCATCCGCCTTTTATGACCATATTCTTGAAACATTATAGAATTAAAACTATTAGCAATAAAACTACAAACCTGGATGTTGAGTATTCACCCAAAAAACTACGTTCACGAATCAACTACATCCACCACTACGGAATCACGTAAGTTCATCCCATCCCTCTGACTACTAGTAGTACTTGGGGGAGAGACAACAGTCTAATACAAATTTCACCCTAATTTAGAATATCACTGGCCGATTCATCAAAATAGTTTTAAATAATTACTGTAAATTTGATAGAGAGACTACCGGTTACAGTAGATTTTGATATTCCGTGTTTGCCAGTACCCTACCTCTCTGGTGATCATGTACTTATACTGTATGGTTTTTTAAAATAAATGATCAAACTTGATTTAGTTATACGCAGTTTTTCAACCTACCCTATTGAATACCTATATTTCCAAGTTTTCTTACGTATTCCAACTATGTACCACGTCTATTGTCAGCTTATCACAGTTTATCCCTACTGTTTAAGGCTTCAGGTTTTCCAGCGTTGATAAATTATGTCTATAGGTATTCTGTACGCTCTATGAACATGCAATATTTAGTGAGATCTATGGCCTCGAACGCAAAACTTATAATGTAGGTACTTTTGTATTGACATGACTTTTATAAGTCATTTCTTTACCTTTTCAGATAAATCTATAGATACAATAACAACTTTGATTCTTAATTTAATATAACTTTACAATGTACGCGGTCTTAAACAATAATTTACGTTACCTTATCGTTTTAGGGTGATTGGTTCTGAAAACTAAAGTCGTCATAAAAGTATGAAGACGTTTTCTTTGCAGTTTGTCGTCTTCTAGAACAATAGTCATGAGCGTCCGACGTTTGTTGACCTCTTCGCCGTACCTCACTGTCTCATGGAATTAAGTTTGACGTGTAAATATTTTTGTATTGTTCATGTGTTACTTTTCTTGTGAGTACTGCGAAGTCTTTTATTTTATTCTGAATTACTACCTCAGCCGCTATAGTTTTTAAGATAATTAAACAAAAATAAAAAATGGCTTTCTCAGTCCCGTTTTTTATTTTGTTCTCTCTAGTCATTGGCTGAGCTAAGGTATAGTAGTTTTATCACCTGTCCTATGTTACTTGTAAACAGAGTGTAAAACAATCTGTTAATAATTTGTTTTCATGTTAAAACCCACTCGCAACCCAGTTCCAAATAGTTTGTGTATTATACGAATTTTTGAAATTTTAGCTGTGGTGAGAAACATTTTTTTTCTAAGGATTTTGGTGTCCACTTTTGAACTAATTTCGTTGGAACTGAGTGATAAATGAGTTGAATGTTTAGTTTTGGAGACTAACTCTGTTTTCAACTCAAGTTATCACGAAGCTTCTGCACTGCAAGCTTAGTTGAAACAGATGTAAGAGTACTAGCCGTCCTAGTGGCATTGGGTTGCTGAGGCAGTTCCCCTTACCACCTGCCTGCTCACTTAAGCCCTGCTTATGCCTGCTCACTTAAGCCCTAATACAGTGACCCTATTGTGACCTTAGGAAACGGCGCTCTATAGTCCAGACGCGGCAAAAAACCTCAAATCCAAGGTGGGGTTTAAATCAATTTGATCATATTTCTAGTGTGGGGAAAGGATGTAGAATTCAGTAATCGGAGAAAAATTATCGTAATGTACATCAACATAGGTGCAAAACTCGAAAAGAGTGCGCTCTGCGTACAAAATTCACTTTACTTATATTTAATGCACTTACTGACATTATTTCCTCGCTGTATTTTTTCATTTTTTATCTATTTTTCCACTTATTTGACAGTTTTTTCAAAAGCTAAGCTCCGGATCCAAAAAAAAATTTCTCCACTTTTTGAGACGTACGTTCGAAACAGCCTTCCTGCAGCCAACCAGTTTACAGTATTTGTTGTCGCATTTTATTGCTGACAAAACCGTGAAATCCAACATAATAAGTACATAGGAAGGAATGGTAGTAGACCCCATGTGTTTTGGTTTGGTGGTGCATAGTTTTGCACTATATTTCATCGCTGTGCCTAATGCAATTTTTTCAAGATCTCATGCATAAACCAATCAAAAAAGACAATTTTTTTGAAGAATGTTCATAGCTCAGGATATTTTCGCAGTCAAATGTCATTTGCTCCCTTAAATGCCGCTGTAACAATAACATTGACCGCGCAATTGAAAAGCTGCTAAAATAGCAAAAGTTCCAGTCATGCAACATGGATCAAAGAGAAATTTTTTTCCAGAAAACTTTGAAATTCGACGGAAAAGTGTGATGGTGCTAGTTGCAATAGATTCAGCTCCCTAAAAACATTCCACGAGACCTCACATGCTTTATTAACTGAAACCCTCAACATCTCCTCTTTTCGTACACATTTTCACCCATGGGTGTGGAGTGGTCGTCTTAGGACACATCTAAATTGATTCTACGTCCGAAATAACGTGGAAAACGACACCCCACATGCCTACCTATATAACCAAAAACACCGAAAACCCATTTTACACCCTTTTTTCACCCTTAGGTATGGAGTAATCGGGCCGGCGAGATGTTTGGAACAACCAGTGACCAAACAGAACCTTTGTGCAAAATTTCCGATTATTTAAACTGATTCTAGATGTTTTTGCCACTTTAGATGGTTTCTGGACCACAGTGCGGCGTGTCAGCAGCGAGATCATCTAATAATGTTGCTGGCCAAAAAAGGCAGGAAAATGGTTTTATTCGTCAAGGGCATTTGTTTCATGAATCCTAGCAGGGAAAACCATTCTTGCTACTTTTTTAAGAAAATGTCTGTATACCTTCGTATCAAAAACGATAAATTCGTTGAATGACCACGACGAATCTGACCATACTGTATATCTGAATTACTTCTTCACTTGTAGGAGATATTTTTTCGTATTCATATGAGTAAATACTTTTTAGATTAATCATAAGGTTAATTTTCTGGCAGTTAGGTGCTATGAAGTGTTGAGAGTTGTTTTGTGAGTTGCTTAGTGTTTTTGGAGTGAGTTTCTATGACAGATTTTTTGAGAAATCATGTTGAAGGTGGTTGTGTTGTAAAAGAAAGAGTTATCTGATGAAACTGTTTTAACGTTAATGAACCAAATTTAGAATTTTTGTTACTCACAGGACAAGTAACTACGGACACGCAACTTAATGCCCTACAGTTCTCAATAAAACGTTTGTACAGGTACGTACAATACGTTTTTAATTTGATTGAGAGTTTCAAGCCAGCCGCGGCTCTAAATTAATTTATTTTGACTTTTTCCCAAAATTCTCTTTCCAAGGTTCTCAGTTTGGTGAATGGACGTGAACACTAGTTCAAGTCTCAACTGTGATTGACTTATTAGACGCGTACTTAATCGTTCCTCAAACACTGATTATATAATACTGTACGTTTTCTCGATAAGAACCTTGTAAAAGCTTAATGACGTAAAAAACTATGGTGTGTTTCATTGTTTTTGCCAACAACGACCCGTTATGGAATTTAAAGCGAAAAAGTGACGGGCTGAAATTCGTTATAGACTGGGTTAAAAACTAAGGCTTTTCTCTGTTTATTCTGTTGGAAAAATGGAAATTTTGTGTGGTTCAAATTGTTTATTACTGAGTAGTTCTTAGTGGTACCTTACGAATCTCACATTCAGATCAATGAAAGCACGAAGCGTGCGAGACGTCAAATCCTTGACGCTTAACTCCCACACTACACTACCACATTTACTTACGAAACATTTGAGGATGATTCAATTTAGCTCTTAAATAACGCTGTGTGCAGACGCAAAACTTTTGTAACTTAAAGTATGCTTATTTTTTGTATTCTAGATATTTCTGTGATTGTAATAAGGAACACTTAAGCATCTGAAACCCTATAATCGTTGAATTGACGCCTTAGCCTATATGCTCTCACGATAGTAGACTGCAATTAGCATCTCATTCTGTATCACAGTGTACAAAAATATCGTGAAAACTGTTCAATTTTATGTAATTTTTACATGAAGTCCTCTTTTTTTTGGCATTATATCTTTTGAAATTCGTACGTTGTATTTCTTTCATGTGTGAACCGTTTTCGTTGTTCAATATTTTTCCCTTGTTCCTACTCTGTGGATTCCTCTACGTTTGGTGCTCTTATTGAAAAATACCTGTAGGCCCATTATCAACATCTTGTACTTTTATTTTACGACAGGTCACTCAGTTGAAGACTCGTTTATTTCTCTACATTAATTTAATCATATTGTATATACTTGTGTACCGCATGTAGAACTTGTGTAGTTATATATTTTTATGTAGACCTCGGGTTCGCGGCTTTTCTGTGCACCTTTGCCTCATGACTTAGAAAGCTGGCATGTATTTTTACAAGATGACGCAAAAAATATAAGTAGGTAGGTACTTATACTATATACGTATTCTCATCCTACCTGTTGCCAAAATATTGAAATTTCTATTGTCACGGTGTGACAATATAAGGACTGTGAATGATAGTACCAGATAGGATTCTTCTTTTCCGGATCGTAGCACTAGAAGTAGGTACAACTTACGTATCAGTGTAAATTTATTTCTTCTTATCTACTTTCTTCTTATCTTCTTATCTAAGTTGGTTTTATTCAGGTACTACTGTTATTCTGATTAAAGTATGTTCTTATTAAATAAATTTGTGTTTAATTCAAAACGAAGAATTGTTGAATTTTTCCCAAATTTTGGGAGATATTCAAAATTTTTAAATTTGGGAAACATTAAACAATTCTTTGTTTTGAATTAAACACAAGTTACTAGAATTTCCTATTCACCCAGCACCATGAGTGTTTATTTTATTTAACCAATATAATGAAAAAGACAGATAAAACTCGTAACCGCATTATTCCGATATTTTAACTTGAAGGTCATTGAGGTTATTCAAGTTTCAGGTACTTACAAGTACTTCTCTAAACTAGCAAGTGTGATATCACGTTGTAATAACTAAGTTTATGTATCCACATATTGTTTCTACTGTTTTATTTATTCGCAATTCTAGTAGTACTTAATTATATTTTTATGAACCCGTTTTTTTACATTTTGATTTTAATATCGACTAGTTTTTATTGATTATGTGTATTCATACTTTTTAGTTGAATAACAGTCGGTTTTTCGGATTTATATCATTTTAGCATTCTGAATAAACAATGGAAAAGCTCGTTCGTTTTTTTTTTTTTGCGTTCGCCCCCTTTGGATTTAAGGCCCGATCACACAGGACGCGTTATAACGCGACTTTCGGCGTTCCAGTAACGTCGCGTTACCGAGATACGGTACATTGCATCACCCCCGTCACACAAACGCGGTACCTCTCAGCGATACTTTCAGTAACGCGACGTCAGCCAAGCGGGTTGTACAAAATTACAAAATATCACGCGCTGAGGGGGTTCTCCTCGGTCCTTCTGGTTATCTTCTGGATATTCACCACCATAGAGGTCCCATATGGGGAGGTGGGTTCATGTAGGTCCTCGAAATTTTGTCTCGACATGCGGAAATAGTTCACAAAACGATCTTCATGTGAGCGCAACTCCCGACATAGACGGTGGTATTCCCCAAGCTCTTCCCTCCTTTGTTTGATTGGGTGCACCCAATACCGTCTATTCCTGCGATCTACTAGCGCTAGAAGAAGTAGAGCTTCTTCCTCATCATAGTCATTTTCAGAAATCATTATAGATTGGATAAATTATAGATGCTGGGAACCGCAAACCCCTTGAGTAGCACAGACAAGACTGGGTCTCACGCCCTGATAACGCCCAATAATGACGCGGTGTATGTGACGTTGCTATATCGCCGAACATCGGGGGGGAACGCGCGTTCCGATAACGTCGCGTTATAATGTGTCCTGTGTGATCGGGCCTTTACTTTCAAATCGCTTCAAAAAGCCGACTAACCGCCACTATAGGGACGAGAAGCGTCGAGATAAGTAACAAAGTAGAACTTCGGCCTATCATTTGCTCCCTCCCGATCTCAACCTGACGGCTCAAAATTAATTTTCTTTGCATATCCTGGGAGGGGCATGCCTCTTGAGTCGTCCGATGCCAAGTACATTCAACGGTAGATCAATTCTATATAAGCTAAAACGAGTCGTCAAAATGCATGTTTTCGAGCTTTCTTCTTTTTAGCGCATTTTCTTTTAAAGAGGAAAAATGTGCTATTGTGTTCACTTTGTCCGTTGATGTACGTATGTATGTCCTCTTAAAATCGTTTTAAATGCCACTTCCTGACGTCCGATTTTGATTAAACTTAGTATGGATGCAGTCTGTAACATGGCGAGGATAAAGATGTATCAGAGCATTTTGTCTTCTATTCGACGCAGGAAGCTGAAATTAGAGAGGTAGGCTCAAGGGAGAATGCTGAACACGACTGAGAGGTCATCGATCAGCTGGGTGAGCTCCAAAGCCATTTTTTCTCCTATTCAACGCAGGAAGCGTCTATTTCACGCCCATCTCCTTACAAGAAAATGCGCTATCTTGTGACTCACTTCGTGAGCACTGATCTACTTGTTTTCGTCTCACTTGAATTATTCTAGACCTCTACTGGTAGAAGTTTCGTAACATGAATATGATATATATACTAACATTATGAACAGAAGGTGTATTTACTAGGAGAAAAAGTGAGCGTGGTTTACGTATATTTTGCCATATCCGCGTCATATACATCAATGGCCTAACGTCGACATTGCACTGCCTTAAAGTTACCCTGATTTTTCCTCATTTTGCAGGTGGCTTTCAAATTTCACGATTATTTTGCTTGGAAATTGAAAAGCATTATACTCCGAAGTTATCCTGAAACTATAAATACCTACTAATTGGTGACCTAATAATCAAAATGTGACATTCACCTTGGTAGCAGATATTCACAACACACAACCGAAAACTGCCTATCAAAACGTGTCGCTGAAGAATGGTTTCATCAATTATTGCTCACGCCCAATGCGCGTTTTCTTCTTTCCAGATGTTTCGGCAAGCATAATGATGATCTCATCTTGCGTTTATTTTTTTCAACTGTGAAGCTGAAACGTTTATAAAATACGTTAAGTATACGTTTATATTTTATTTTAATACGATAGTGAAGTGGTGTAATGTGGCCCCATGGTTCAAAGTTACCCCGATTGACTGTACTTACTTTTTAAGGCTTCTTTCTCCCATGTTAGGGATTGCCTCAAGTTCTTCTGTATTGGTCTTCCGTCAGATCCTAGTGACGAACAGGGCTTCCTTCTCCCCTCCATGTAGATCGTGGGCGTCCTTTTGTCATTCTACCTCTTGGTCACCAGTGTTCATTCTTAGACCGCTTAGAATCGGGCTTCATTAGCCTAGGTACTTCATTTCAAGCAACAAATGATTCTCGTTACCCGATTATTTTCAGTTATTACCATTCCTCACCCTATCTAGCCTTGAAATTTGACTACTCCGGATACCTTTAGAGAATCCATATCAGCAAATGCCAACTTATGTTCTGGTCTCCCCTATCACATGTCATGGCTCTCAATAAGGACGTTTAATATAATATTTTTCATGTGGAAGTGAGTTTTTTAGGACGTCCCCTCTGAAGCTAGACTTTGTGTCAATAGAGGGTCGACCTATTAGAATTGATCCAGGGGGGTCGGGACAATCCAAGCATAAGAAAAAAATGAAAAAATAACCTAATACAAACCCGTTGCTGACAGGAATCGATCCGTTCGCTCTCCCATGGAAGAAGAGAAACGTTCTCTTCTTCCATGACTCTCCTTATGGGCTAGAACTGTGACAAACACACAAAAATAAAAAAAAATAATAATAAAAAAAATTAAAAAAAGGAATAATTTTTTCAAGAAATCGACTCTTGTGACTTACAGATGAACTAGTAAAGCGTAGTTGGTGTTTCATTTTACCCCATTAATTTTCAGTTAGTGAGTGCCTACATCAATGTTAGTAATACTAAGATTCTGATATTATACTATTGTACCTTTTCAGCTCTTTTATACAGAGGGGCTAGTAAGGTAGGTACATATGCAATATATTGTGATAATGTATAGATGGGTTTAATAATTATAGACAAGTGTTCTGCGTAGTTAGGTTATCTAATACAGGAATAGACATCTGCGACTTTGTGTACTACTTTGCGGAGTTTTAGTCCAATTTTACGAACTAATCGGAAATGTATAAAAAATTCATTAATTTAATTATAAATAGGAACTTATTTGTGCAAGATATATGTTATTAGCTTAGTTGATTTATTAATTTAATGTTTTAGAGATACACGCATAGAAGATAACAGCACAGTGTACATTTACTTTTGTTGATGGCCATTTGATGACAAAGGTGAGATAGAACCCTCAGAAGTAGTGCACACAGGCGTGCAAGGCTGCAGCTCGTTCATCATCACGCTCCGTACAGAAATGTTCTCCTACGTGACGACCCATAGAGCCACAGTAAAAGATGGTCCCTTGGTACAATGGAGCGACCGAATTACCTAGAACCCTTCTGCAAGTCCCAATCGCTACATCATCCCAGAACCTACACGTGCAACTCCTACTCACATCTAGTTCCCTATCAGAAGGCAGGCTCATGGAATGCACCTTACACGGAATGTACTGGCAGTACCGGCGGAGGTCAAGAAACCTTGATGATGATGAATGTCCATGTGGAATGGGAGTGCAGTCGTAGGACCATCTGCAGTTTTTCTGTCCAATGTTTGAGTCTCGGCGCTCTGTTCTCATCGGGAGGGGTTTGGGAGGAAATTTCATGGCCGCCATCTCTTGACTTGATTTATGTGACGGGATTCGAGAGTTTCATAAACAGTATGAACTTTGATTTATTTTAAACAATGGACGATTTTTTAATTTATATATAAGTATACATATTATTTTATTTTAATTATTCATTTTTTTAATTTTTTAAAATGTTTTTTCATTATTGTAGTTTTAAAATGGAACGAGGAGAATAAAGTCACGCCCACTTGGGCTTCATAGTGAGCGAAAAACAAAAGGCATACTGCCATGTGGAAATCCCTCGCCCACAAATAACTTGACATATGTTTGGCTACAGATGGGGTGACACAACAGAGCTAAACAGACAGTCTGCAGATCACTTCCCTCCTCTTCCCCAAATGGATCATGTCATGTTACAGTGGTCATGTCCTTAACGATGGTCCCTGTGACCACATCGCAGCTTGATCCACATGACCATCAGATTTAGACCGTGGAGACTATTCAGAATTTCTTCCTTTGATTCATTCATTGTATGCGATCTTCCATTTCGGACATACTTTTCTCCCATATTACTTGAGTGGGGTTCCCATGTAAGGGTAATATTCCACACCCTATCTTACCAGACTTATACCCTATCTTACCAGAAAATATACCACACTTAGCACCAGACAACCGAAATACTAGGAACACGTTTTGTGATAGTAGGCAGGGCGAGGAGATTGATAACTGAACAGCAACAGCACCATTCTAGCTGATGGCTCAGTTCCTACACATTCACCATTCCAGTTTCTCTTCCCTCCCCGAACTCCACAGCGGGTGACCCATCTATCCCACCACATTAGCTGAATGGGCTGGCGCACTGCACTATGGTGTCGGTCAACATGGGCCGAGTGAACCGACATTCACTGTAATGGTGAATCGGATGCCTACTCATCCGGAAGAAACCAACCGTTTTCTTCACTGGACTTATAGTTCCGCTCTTCCATATCAGACATCCAAGTGTTCATTTTGGTTTATTATGTACAATAATGAATTTTTGTAAGCAACCAAGAAAAAACAATTTCAACCCTCCCCCTCCGTCTGTAAACCTCCGCCGTCCAGAGCTTTTCTCCGAAACTACTGGAACCAAAGATTATAAAAACTTGGATCATAAATCACAAATGGGGTCTATTTGGTCCTAAAAGCTCGACATCAATTTCCATCATGAAATGAATGAAAGAATGATCATGATGTGTGTGATGATCATGAGTTGGGTTGAAATATTCAAAAATCGAGATCACAAACACTTCGGGAAAAATAGTTTTGTTTTTTTTTTTGTTTTTTTCATTAATTGATATCATCCCGATGAATCGAATGAAACCACCCGGATCGCTATATGTTAAACCGTTCGCTGTCCCTAAGTGCTATAACTTTGGCAAAACAATGGAACAGCAACACGGGAGCAAATCATAACTGGTGAAGCAAAATGAAACTCGACTCTATGAACTACGACGAACGGATCAGCTGATATAATTCCAATGGAATTAGGACTTCGCGAAATCGAGTTCAATCATAACTCTTGTCACTTAAACATAGATGGACTAGTGTAGTGAATCAGCTGAGTAGGTGATTTATTCACCTAATCCCATGAGTTGAAGGGTATACTTAAGTCAGTTTCGATATATACATATCGGTAGGACTTGTAAAGTGTATTTATTGTATTTATTTTCATTAATATTCTCTGGGTAGGTACGAGCAAACATCTACGTATGTAGGCTTATAATCGATGACAGTGCTGAAATTTAAAATGTACATGTATGGATGGGTTCTGATCAGCGGAGCTCTTCTGCTAATTGTTTTCCTAATTCACGTAAACTGCTCAAATTTTAAGATTGAGCTTCTTTGTGACACTTAGAAAACAATTTCGAAGCACGGAGGTGGACCGATCATCTGAGGTAAATTTCTTTCCTAATCAACTTACGGTTTTAAAATTTGGTATGGAGCTTCATTGGGTCATGTTGAATACAACTACAAGGTATGGAGGCGAACTATCAGCTGAGGGACCACTGAACCTAATTTCTTTCGTAAACAACCTACAGTGGTGAAATTTGAAATTGAGCGTTTTGGGGTCACAATTACAAAGTATGGAGACGAACTGATCAGCTGAGAAACCTCAGACGATAATTCCTACCCTAATCACCTTTTGAAAACATGTTACGGAATATGGAGGGCCATTTATCAGCTGAGGGTCGTCTGAGGCTGATTTCTTTTGACATGGACCAACTGAAGTAGTACATTATTTATCTTAACAGAGGATTTTATGTGCAAAAAAACAAACATACTTTCAAAATCAATACACAGTCCATGCAACCCTTGTACATCTTGGGAAGACAACATTTTCATAAAGGGTTTTGTTTATTAATATTTACTAAAAATCGTATTATTTGGGGGTCCTGGCGCTGTGTGTGGGCGAAACCCATTTGCGAGGTGCAATGCCTCGAGTTTAGACTTTAGACAGTACTTTCAATCAATCCTAAAGGGTAGAATTGAAAAGCCGAAATATTAAAAAATAAATATCTCAAAAACTTCAGTGATAAGAACAGCGTACTTCTGTTTGTTTTTTATAGACATCAGTTTAATGCATCGAATGAACCCGCCCGGATCACTGTATGTTCATCCATTCACTCCAGCTAAGGGCAGAAACTGGCAGAAAAAAGAACGTCAATATGAGTGTGTATGAAAACCAGAAAGAACCTAGTAAAAATTGTCTCATCATATTCTGATCAGAATGTGACAAGGTTTTTCTAGTATGAAGCTATCTCAAATAGAAATCGGAACCATTCCCAATCTGTAGGTATCTCCTTTTCCGAAGCATTTAGAATGTTCTACCATGTTAGACTTTTTTTACGCAACCTGACAAGGCTCGCGCACTCCCAAAGTTGGTTATCGCTCATCTACCACTTTGATAAATATAAACATTCCTGTAGAGGACACACAGTTTAGAAATTACCGGAGTAAAAGTCGAAAATGTTCAAATTCAAACTGTTTTGGCAGACAACAATCTATTACCTCATGGGGTAAGATACGTCAGCTCTTTCTATGTTATAAAAATAGAAAAATCTGACCATGATGAGCTCCTGGAGAATGAAGAGGATTGACGAGTGTACTCTCGCTCAACTTTTTTGAAATGCCTCGACTATTTTTGTTACCCAAAAAGCGAAGTGAAGCCTACCGACAATTTTTTTGGTATTTGTTGAGCTGTTAGCACGACTGACCGGTTGAGGGTCCGTTTCACCAATCTGAGCTAATGTCCCGTCAACTTAACCAAACGGTAACGGAAGACCGGAGAGTAAAAGGGGCGTTAAGGAATTATCTTTCACCACATAAATTCAGACGTCAACGTAATCACGACCGAGGCCGGTTATGTTTTGGTTAAGTTAACGAAGAAAGTTTCATTTTGTCCATGTGTCCATAGTGGACAAAAAAGTGGCTCTCTGGAGCTTGGAATTATCACCTAACCAACTTCAACAGTGGTTTCTTGTCGAATTCTTATCGTGATTAAGAGTTGATTTTTTCTAAGTTCAAAAACCGAAATTTGAAAGAATACATTAATTTTTAATACACCTCAAAATAAGAGAGAGAGAGTCTAAAGTACTGTACTGGGACTGGGTTTAATAATGATAGACCATTGATATGTGTAGAAGGGCTATCTAATACAGAAATAATAAACTGCGTAATAATTAGTTGGGTTTTTAAATGGTGATGAGTGAACACAAAGTTCCTACCAAGAGAACGTTCTGCGCAGGAGTGCTGTGAACTCGTCTTTCCTGGCGAGTACCTAGTGGATAAGTTCTTAATTCAAAGACCGTCTGAATGGATCCTTACCTGTGAGGAACCATTTTTAGTGAACTCACATTCACTGAGTTCATCTTGCTGTGGCAACCTCCTCCAGGCAAGTGGCTTGGTCCATTAAATGCCCTGATCGGATGAATACAGTACTCATTTCCACTATGATGTTCCTAAGAAGGTTGTATGGCGATATCACGACCACCTACACAAGCCTACCTCGCAATTCTTTATAAGGGGGTACTACAGTGACCATATTTGCACTAATCAAATTTCCGTCTGAATGCGTATAGTGATCAACAATTACAATCGGTATCCCTGAAATTATCATTTGGTGTCTCCACTTTAAGTTTGACGAAATAAACTATATTGGCACAAAGGCGTCGGAAAAAGGAAATTGCGTAGGTAGCATTCGACATGACTACTGTCTACATCAACTTTAACGAATCTTACTATCATGCACATTGATACATTACCCCAGCAATGAACAAGAGATAAGAAAAAAGGCGAGGGGAGGGGTGGCTATTTTCATTTTTTCAAATTTATATACCAAAACCCTCTTGCTTAAAATGAACTCTTCATTTCTTTTAGTATACCTATACGCTAGTTCTACTTTTGAGGCAGCCCAGTTCAATTTTTTTTTTTTTTTTTTTCATTAATGTTCTACAGTATGTGTGAAATCCACACATTTTGGCGCATTTATTTTAAATAGAGAATTCATTTTTTTAATATTCTTTCAACAGTGATTTGGGACCTTTTTGCTAACCTCACGTAACCTAAGGCCAGCTGAGTGCATTTCAAAGTTTGGATTTGAAATAAACAAGCCGGTACCGTGTATCCAGCTACCAGTTTTTGTTATCTATTTATTGATAATTCTGCTTAAAACAGTGTAATTTTGCTTAAACCATTCATTTTTAGCCCTAGAATATCCGCTGTCTGTTCAAAATTATTGAATCAATGGTTCGGTGTTGACAATCATTTCCATTTATTTGGATTTTTCTCTAAATTAGGAAAATTTGGACTCGGTACTCGAAAAAAATTTCAGCGATTTATAGATTTAGAAGACGGATTATATTGCCCTATGTGTGCTTCCATATTTCTGAGTAAGTAGACGAATTCTTTGGAGGAGGGAGTACAATTACTTTGTTTTCACTGCTTGGCACATCATTTTCCTTTTTGTGTGTTGTATTTTTGTCCTCAAACTTTCTCGTGCTCTCACTCCATCGATTTTTTTCATTCATGGCCGAACTCGAAGTTGATATTTCTCGCGAACTGGTAGTTTCCGTCATATGTCTCTTTATCACAGCTTCCTCAACTTCTTTCTTGCTTTGTCTCCCCGTTAATACCCTCATGATGTGACTTTCATCCGAACTGCTTGCCGAACCTGAAGCTCTAGTCCCCTTTCTTGCTCTCTTATCGTCTGCATCCCCACTCTCAGATCCTCTTACCCTCACAAAACCTTTTTGCTTTCGAGTTTCCCTAGCACTCACAGACCCGGGATGCTCAGTGTTGGTTATTTTTTTACTCCTTCCAGAGCCACACTTCGCCATTTTATCTTCCTTGAGTGCACCCTGTTTATCTAACTTCCTCAATATCTCTCTTTGCTTAGTATTTTGAAACTTCATACTATCACCGCTAGGTTTTTGCGATTCAACATAATTGTCTTCCGAATGTTGAGGGCCTTCTGGCTCCATTCGACCGTTCGCATCGCTCTTGAATGAAGATTCAACACTTAAACATTCGTCACCAAGCTGTTTCCGTCGCCGTGTTCTTGGAGAATTGCGTGAAATGATTTCTGGGCTAGATGATTCTTGAGTTTCCTTATCGTTGTTACATTCAGGTCCTGATTTGCAGTCGCTGACGTTGTGGCAGTCACTGAGACTCCCGATTCCGATTCCTTCCTTCTGCTTGGCAGATGATGTGATTACTGAACATTCATTCTGGTTATCCCTTGCGCCACCGTCACTCACCATGGACGGAATATCTACTACTGCATTTTTACGAACCAGCCTTGTTATTGCTCCTGATTCCATATCGTCCATAGTCTTGTGAGATTGTCTTATTGTCCCTTCTTGCTCTGGATTATTGTTTTTTAGCGCCAGTAGTTCACTACACTTGGCACGAATCGTCCTGCGCCTGGCAGCTGGCCTTTCAAGAATTTCTTCTGTTACTTCTTTCACTTGAACATCTTTGGGATTTTGAGAAACAGTCGTCTCTTGCACGAGCCTCTTCAGAGTGGTTTTCGCGGATTTCATGTCTACGCAGACATTAGCCACATTGCGATTTTGCCTCCTCCCTTTTCTTGACTCTTTTATCTCATCATCATCCTCCTTAGATCTCTTTTCATTTGTGAACCAGGGACTAGGAGCCATCCATTGACTATCTACTGCCGTTTGCTTCCTCCAATCTATTACAGCTTGCTCAACCACAATTTGCTTCGCTCGTTTCTGAGGGCCACCTCCAACTTGATAAACTCTATGCGATTTGCCATCCTTTTCGTCTTGGCTTATCACTTTCGATGCTTCCCTTGGTGCTTTGTGAAAGCTATCTTTGCCCGCACGATCTCTTCCTGAATATTTCAAATTCTCTCTCTTATCTTTTTCATCAACATTTTTTTTCCACGGCAAAGTGAACGGGAACGACGACACCACAGCACTTCTACTGTTCTTTGTACGGAAATCACTATCGTCAGCAGGTTTGGTGATTCCAACCTTGGTTGAATGAATTTCCTCGGCTGATTCTCTTCTATGCTTTCTTCTTTTCATCTTTTCTCCCAAATCTACTTTCTTTTCCACCCTGGCATTCTTCGACTGGTTATCCTCAAATGGCTTCTGTTCATTCAATTCTCTCAACGCAGTTGGCAATTCCTCTATCTTTTCGAAAAACTTATCGAAATTTTCCCCAGATGACGAAACCGATTGGTATGACTTATACTTCCTATCTATTTGCGCTAGTTGTTTTTCCAAGTCTTCGAATCCTTTCGATCTCACCTCCCCGCGTGGTCCTCGGAATTCATGAAGTGATGGTACCGCTTGGTCTTTGAAAGGAACGAAGCGATCTTTCTTTTCACTCTTTGTATGGTACCTGTCAGCGAAAATTCGTAAAACTTCTGTACCACCTGCAGCAACCCCGTGTTCTTCGTCCTCGAACCGGCTCTTATTTTGCTTTGCTTGATTAGCAATTAAAGATCTTCCTAAAACCACCGTAAGTGGACTTCGAAAAGGTACCGATATATCACTGCGTGTTGTATTAAAAGAAGCACCCCTGGACATTTTTTCACCGTAAATTGCATTTTCCCGTAATTTCATTTCATTCAGTGAACGTTTGCTGTCAAATCGTGATGGTGCACCTAAGCATGTTGTCGATCTGGTTTCAAAACTTGACAAAATGTCCCAACGAGGTTGCCTACGAGTACAAAAACACTATATTTATATAATTGTCACTGTAATATTATAAGAGTCTGGCTGTACAAAATAAGTACGTTGTATCTTGATGGGAAGCCCAGGTCAACTATCTAGTAGAGTTTGTGATGGGTTTTTGTAAAAACATTTTGTGACGATCTAGTATTGACTGGACTACGAATGTAATAACATTGGGAGAAATGGTAAGAACACTATTGACACCTGCGCGACTTCTGTGAGTTTGAAATCAGTTGGGCTCATGAATCTTCAAAGCAGCCACTCTACTAGTTTACATCTGATTATAAAGTTGTGCTTTAGCGTGCATAAAACTGTTAGTGCCAACACCAGACTTAAAGGAACCGACCCAATGTTTTTGGAGTTACAGTGAGAACAGTATCAACTACTTACACCTACCTAACCTACTCATCAATGGAAATTTAAGTTTGAATACATGAGATTTTTTCCCCAGTTGATTAAAATATTCTGTTTCAATTTATAACCATACATTTTCATTTTTAATGATATAGTCAAATTCATATTCAGAAGAATGGTTAGCGCTGTTTCTTCCCACAGGCGATGCCGAGCTTGCTAAAAATTCTGCAAAAGATCGATCTCTTTTTTGGAATACACGGGTAACATGAAACTCTCCTGACATCGTGAGGACCCTTCCTTCGTCGAAGGGGTGGGGGACACTCTTCGATTTTCTTTACAACCTCCTTTTTTATCTCCTCTTTCACCACCTCTTCTTCGCAATCTTCTTCTTCTTTCTTGGGAATTTCTTCTTTGCAATCCTCCTTGTTGTTATCATTCGCGTATTTCAGGGCGATTAAACTCGAGTGAATTGCCCGAGCTCTCATAAACTTGAAATTCTCTTCAAATGGCCTAAAGTGCGATACAGTGCTTTTTTAATAGTCATTCGAAATTCTTCCAGTGGAAGCCCAGTTCACAGTGTGACAATGGATTTCAAGTTTAAGGCCGCGCGGAGGATACATTAATTTGTAAGGTGTTTCACTTCTTAGGGAAGCTTCATTACAGTTATGTGAGAACTACGGACTCCTCTCCTCCATATTCATCAGCCAAAAGTTTCCGTCGAAAGAAAGAAATGAAATTTAA
This sequence comes from Adelphocoris suturalis, assembly GCA_030762985.1. Lineage (NCBI taxonomy): Eukaryota > Metazoa > Arthropoda > Insecta > Hemiptera > Miridae > Adelphocoris > Adelphocoris suturalis. The sequence continues at coordinate 170,198,089 of CM061040.1, read as the reverse complement.
CCTCTTTCAGTTGGTTGAGTTATTGTATACTTACAGTATACAGCCAGTCTCGACATTTGGTTCAAAAGGGCTACACGTTTTATGGTTGTTCAGGGATAGGACCTTATTGCTTCCATATTAATTTAGACTCCTTTGCCAGTGCACACCAGTTAGTTAAATCCCACATTACTTGTGATCCGGGGGTTCATGTTTTAAACCCTTGCCTATAGTTAACTCTAAGCCAGTATTTAAGGTAAAACAAGTTATATGGCAGGTGTGCCGTTTTATTGAATTATGCCAATTTATTGTGATCTACCTTTTTTGTTTTAGAAAATTAAGTAAGAAAATTGGACGTATCCACGTGCGTGCTCTTTGAGGTAATTTATCCCAGTTGCACTTTTAGAAAACAAACATACATATGCTAGGACCATTCGATATTGACAAACATTTTTGCATTGCAACAGCTATTTGCATTGCTCCTATTTGTTCCTGAGTTTCCCAACCGCCTACCTACTTACCTCCTAGCATGTATGACGACAAAAAGGTACAAGCACACGACTCTTCGAAGGTAGAGAAGTGTATGTTTGTATACAATATATTGTACGATGTGAATACATCATTTAATTGCGAATTTTGATTTTTCAGTTAACAATGAAGGTATGAAGTTGGATCTGGGTATTTTTTCTCAATTGTACTTGGATAAAAGTGGACATATCTTTACTCTCTCTCCTAAGCCTTCTGAAGGTCAGAAAGCCAGAGTTTTCTGGGTTTTTGGGAGATTTGTATCATCCTTTAAGTGTGACCGATCAAGACGTTTGAGGGGCCTATTCTTTTTGTTTGTCTACGTAGATTTCGATTAAAACGGTTTCAATTTCCCCAATTTCGTCCTAAGATTTTAATGCAGCACCTCAAAGTGCATACATTTACATATTCATCAGCTTAAATGTCACTACAGGTTTGGACGAAATCCAGTAAATGAAAATTATTTCGACTCATTTGGAAGAATTTTCATTTTTACTGGATTTTGTTCAAACATGTCGTGATATTCAAGGTGTTGAGACGTAAATGTAAGTACTTTGAGGTGCTGAATTCAAATCATAGGACAAATTTAGGAAATTAATTTTTTTATCGAAATCTACGTAGAAAAACAGAAATAATAGGCCCCTCAAACACGCCTTGATCGGCCACACTTGAAGGGTGATAAAAAAAAGCCCCCCAAAACCCAAAACACTCCTTAATAAAACCCACAAAAAATCTATTCTGGCCTTCAGAAGGCTTGGGGGACGGACAGAAAAAATACGTGCCCACATTTTTTTGATGTAATATTGAGAAAAAATACCGACATCCAATTCCCCAGAGCAGCCACTTGTAAGAAGTATCTCATTTGTTATAGTGTCAAGAACATGATTAGCTTGCCTCAGTGAGAAAGTATTTGATTATTCTCGTCTGCCTTGGAAAATTGATAAGTGAGAAACGAGTTACTATTTATGAATGATAATTTGCCTTATTTAATCCACTACCTACTCAATGAAGTGGTGGATGCTGTGCAGCTAACAAGAAGGACACCACCACTTTAGCCAGCACTCCGACAAACCAATGGGACAGGATTCATCTGCTCAAACTCAACGGTAGGTGTGAATCCTTTGTGACAGGATTTTGTAACCAGAGAGTCCAGCTGTCCAGGATTCATCTGCTCAAACTCAACGGTAGGTGTGAATCCTTTGTGACAGGATTTTGTAACCAGAGAGTCCAGCTGTCCAATAAGTGGATAATCATATCTACAACCACTAATCTGTAAACTACCAGGGTGAACACGACTTAAAATCTACTGCCTACCACTTCCTGCGCCAGAACTCTTACTGTCTACGAAGGACTCCTCCTTCGTCGGCGTAGGTCGAAACTACGTGTGTCTGGGCTTGCCGACATGAAGTGGCCCAAGGGTAAATGAAGTACTAGTGAGAACTATTTATGTGTAACAGGAATTCACATCTCATCAACTGCAGCTATCCTCAGCTGAGTGATGAGCTTGCTCTCATTGATCGAATTAATTGGAGGCCCGGACCATTGATTCTGTTCTTCACGCCAACTTATGCAACCAACTCATGCATCACCTGTACAGTTGTTTTGGAAGACCAACAGTTCTTTCCAGAAGGAAAATGTTTGAAATCGGTAAAGTTTCCCCTATATCTCACAATAAGAACACCAATAAAAGTTTGATTGCCACAAGCTCTGGAACTTGGGAGCACTAAACTGTTTTGTAAACGCAATTTTTTGGCATAAAATATGTTTCTGGCTCTTGATATATTCGGAACACTTATTTTCATCATGGAATAACCATTAAAATTTTGAAATAAATCAAAGAGGGAACAACCTGAGCATCCCCTAGTAAGTGATACCTACGTATGTGTACCTATATATTCTTGTTATCATTTCACCTTATCCTCAAATATTTCAAAAGTCAATGTTAATTTAAATATAGGTACCAAGTACTGCTGGTTTCGTACCTACTTATGTGTGAGAGCGTAAGTTTGCGAAAAATTATTATGTTTGTGAAATCAGAAATGGTGTAGGATGAGGGTAATGGGTTGAAACAACATGAGGTCGTCGAAACTTTAAATCTAGATTAGTTATGACGTTTTGATGAGGACACCAGAAAAATAACGAAACCGTCAGTTTTGTACTACCATCTGCATTTTTTGGAACAAGGAGTTTTCTTTTTGCACCCACAAAATATTCCGAGCTTGTGAAAAATTTTACACAAGAGGCGCGTCGGAGGCGGTGGTGGTGGAGGAGGAGGTCTGGCAAAACAAGGGCAGGTCTGCCTCCTGAGGTCATGTGGGCTGCAGCGCTTCATGCAGCAGTCGACTTCTGGCTCCGATTCCTTCTTTTGCTCTACTTCTTCGGGCTTACTCTTATCGCACGGGTCTTTGGGCGGCGGCTCGGGCTTTTTATTGCAAATGCTGGCGTAGGAGGCGACTTGAGTCACGGTGTCCAACCTATCGGAAAGCCATGGTGTAGCTCCGGTTGTCGTTTACCCAGTTCACGATTTGACAGGTGAGAAACATTTCATTTGACCTTGTACTCCAGTAATCACATTTTGCAGCTACAAGCTCAATAAGACTCGGTAATTTGGATGAAATGACAAATATTTATCAAAGCGAGTTCAAGTGTTTATTTAGTTAAGTGAATTTTATAAACATGACTGCGGTGGGTTAGTGCGTTTTAGTTTTGTCTGAAACAGGGTTGCCAATTGTCCAGTTTTAGGCCGGACAGTGCGGCTTTTTGTCAAGGTATTCGGGGAATATTGCTCTGGAAGCTAAATGTCCGGTTCTTATTGAAACAGCGGAAAATGACCGGCTTTATGGTTTTTTAATCACGCACTTCTCTAGTGGGACGTGTGTCGACTGTATTCGTTAAGCTAAAAATGATTGCGAGCATGATAACACTTCTTTCACCCCCCCTTGCCACAACTTAGACCTTTTTTTCAAATTCCAGCTGAAATGTATCTACCAAATTGAAACGAAATCGCAATGTTGACCTAACTGTTCAAAAGCTAATCATTCGAGGCAGTTTTTGTGAGATTTTACAATCTCCAGAATTTATTAGGCGTGTAAAACTTCAAGTTTCATGGGTTTTCAGAAATATTTATTTGTTAAAACAGTTCGTGTTTCAGCTGGCGGTATGGCATTTAGATGGTATTTTTCGAGAATCAAAAGACCCAATTCTTTTAGAAACTTCAACGCTGATTTCGAAAAAAATTGCTCGAAAATCAAATATGGTTGAATTGAAGTAGAGAAACACGGTTTTAATACAAAAATAAAGTGGTATCTCTAAAACACTCTGTTTATAATTCATATCCATCGAATATGATTGAGATGGAAAATTTACTCTATTCTCGAACTGTGGAGAGTTCTACTCCATCTTCGAACCAGTTCAACTCAAAATTTGTTTAAAACTTATCTGAATCCACCTACAGTTGTAGTCGGCAAGTGAAATTTATTGGAACATATAGATAGAGACATTAAGTTCCATTTGGCGCGGTATTGAACGTGGTCTAAAAAGAAGATGCATATCGGTAATTTAATTAATCATGCGCATGGAACTTATGACTGTTTGATAGTTAAATGAGTATTTTTAGTCTGCCCATCATAGTAGTGTCCGGTTTTTTGCCCTATACCACCTGGCAACCCTGGTCTGAAATGCAAATTTCATTTGATCTTGTACTCCGGTAATCACCAGCTCAATAAGACTCGGTAATTTGGATGAAATGACAAATATTTATCAAAGCGAGTTCAAGTGAATTGTTTAATTGGGTAAATTTTATAAACATGAATGCGTTGGGTTAGTTCGATTTAGCCCAGTCTAAAACGAAAATTTCATTTGATCTTGTACTCCGGTAATCAAATTTTGCAGATACAAGCTCAATAAGACTCGATAATTCGGATGAAATGACAAATATTTATCAAAGCGAGTTCAAGTGAATTATTTAGTTAGGTAAATTTAATAAACATGAATGCGTTGGATTAGTGCAACTTGTTCGTTCTGAAATGCAAATTTCATTTGATCATGTACTCCGGTAATCACCTTTTGTAGCCCAAGCTCAATATGACTCGGTAATTTGGATGAAATGACAAATATTTATCAAAGCGAGTTCAAGTGAATTATTTAGTTAGGTAAATTTTATAAACATGAGTGCGTTGGGTTAGTTCGATTTAGTCCTGTCAGAAATGCAAATTTCATTTGATCTTGTACTCCGGTAATCACATTTTGTTGCTACAAGCTCAATAAGACTCGGTAATTTGGATGAAATGACAAATATTTATCAAAGTGAGTTCAAGTGAATTATTTAGTTAGGTAAATTTTGTAAACATGAATGCGTTGGGTTAGGGCGATTTAGTTCGGTCTGAAATGCTAATTTCATTTGATCTTGTACTCCAGTTATAACATTTTGCAGCTACAAGCTCAATAAGACTTGGTAATTTGGATGAAATGACAAATATTTATCAAAGTGAGTTCAAGTGAATTATTTAGTTAGGTAAATTTTATAAACATGAATGCGTTGGGTTAGTTCGATTTAGTTCGGTCTGAAATGCAAATTTCATTTGATCTTGTACTCCGGTAATCACATTTTGCAGCTACAAGCTCAATAAGACTCGGTAATTTGGATGAAATTACAAATATTTATCAAAGCGAGTTCAAGTGTATTATTTAGTTAGGTAAATTTTATAAACATGAATGCGTTGGGTTAGTGCGATTTAGTTCGGTCTGAAATGCAACAGGCTTAAATAAAGAGCGCCCTATATGCTGTGAGTCAAAAACAAGCCCAGGGTACTACTATGTGAGGGTAACCTCTGAAACGTTTCACCAATTTTTGCCGGGCTAATGCGTTTATCATCTCCCACCCCCCGACTGTAATCAAAATAAGCTATTGCTTCCTCGCTACCAAAGGTTGGAGACACTTCATGTTCGCGCTAGAAATCGAAACAATTCCTTGTTTCCAAAATCGAAATGATCACTTGCTATTTGAGTCAGAGGTTGCGTTAAACAATTTTGGATCCGTGTCTATCTATCTGTAGGTAGTAATTACCTGTCGCTCCCGAAACTATGTACCAAGTTTTCGTCCGATTTTGATGAAATGTTCAGAGACTGTGCGGTTAGCTTCTAGATGGTCCCTAATACATTTCATTATCGTTAGATCAACAGCAAGTAGTCTTTGCGCATGCGCTAAAGCGAATTTCTGTTTACATCGATTACTTATGATCTGTCGGTCCGATTTCGTTCAAACTCGGGTATATGTTTCAGGATTTTGGCGTATAAATTTCGTCACAATTTGGAACAAATATTGCGCATGCGTAAAACTAAGTTTGGTTGACACTCGCACACTGGCCGACTTTGATGAAAGTGTGCGGATTAGCACCAGATGGACCCCTACGATTTCATTGCCGTCAGATCGCCTGTGCGCATGCGCAAAAGTGAATTTCTTATAACGTCTATTCTTATGATCGATTGTTCCGATTTCGTTCTAACTCGGGGAGTCGTTAGCTATACCAATGGCGATAAAATTCATACCCACCATGCTGAAACATAAGTACCTATAAATATCTTTCAGGATGTATTTTATCGCGATTGGTTGAGTAACAACTATTGCGCTTGCACAATACTGAAATTGGTTGACACATACGACACTCCAAGACTAATAGGCATTTGATGAATCGGCCGGGGATTGTGTCGGTTAGCTCTTAAGTTGGTCCCCTGTATACCTTAGATGGCGAATGCCGTTGGATTGATGATCCAACGGCATGAGAAAATATGAATTGTAGCCCTATTTTGCATTTAGCTAGTATATTTTATTTTTACCCCTGTTTATTTTATCGCTGGTTGCCCGTTCCCTTCGAAAAATAGATGCAGTTATTAATACGTGCACTCGCTATATATCCTTGGACTCAAGCGTCGAAGCCACACATCAACGAAGGACTTAAACATTTAATTTTGGGAACTGGCTTTTCATATTACTCGCAAATTAGATGCTTAACATTTATTTCCAAATTATTGAACCCCACTAACTTTGAATTTCCGTCCTATTTACTGAAATTCTTCCCCCTTAGTAAATCCTGTCGCTCTTTTAACCATTGTCCAAAAACATTCAAATCGTTGAACACATAACTTGTTCAAGCTTGCTGATGAGAGACTATGGAACTGGTTACTCTCTGCGATGCCGGCCCTCCCCTGCAGCTTTCATGGAATACCTCAACCGGTAATAATGACCCCCCCCCCCCCCTCCCAACATTCATATTTCATTTCATTTTTTCTATTCTATTAATTTATAATTTTTCTTTAGTTTTGTGTATTTACCATTTAATTTATCCGTTAATTTTTGTATACTATGTTTCAAGTTATTATTATGCTGTCTGCGTAAAATCAAGTATACGTGATTTAATTTGTGCAACACTTAGAGGTTCAACAACGACCTGTATTGTAACCTGGCATGTATATCAATTAATAAATTAAAAATTTTGTTAAAAGTAAATACTTGTATTTTACAGTTATATTTTGCAATCAATCATTTTGACTTGTAATTCAAGAATGTCCATCATCCATGTGACAATAATATTGAGGAAGCTATACTGACCACCCAACTTGGCAGACGTTAATTTATTCTACAATGAAGGCTAAGTCAAAACTGAAGAATTGAGGGAGCTACCAAAGGACACTGCCTATGATTGTTAGTATTGTTGATGGGTGTTTGCATTTTAGTACCTAGGTATTTGGTAAGGAGGAATGTTGTCCTTTATAGCCGTTTCACAGATCATATCATCCTACGGAACAAGACAATTATTTATACGGTCAAGAAAAATATTTTACAAAATATGGGTGCATCCACATTTACTCTCGACTCAAACAGTTACGTCAAGGAGCATAAACTGGCGGGAATACGTGATATTATAGCAGACACGATTGATAACTTTATGACAATAAATTGTGATCATTTGTAACATTCGCTTAATTGAATCTTGACAGTGGTCTAGCGAATTTTATAGTTTTGAGAAAGTGTTATGATTTTCACGACTCATGTGTCACAAACTAGTAGGAGTAACAAGTCACAATAGAAGGGGGTTTGAAGTCACGATTGATCTATCCTCATGTATTTCTTCAAATTTCTCACTTGGTTGGTAATATTTTGTAATTTCCTCATCAATTTACTCTTAGGTAAAGCTGGCTCGAAGAACGTCGGAGTTATTACGTGAAACCAAATGGCGGTAGACGAAGCCATTCGTCAGAGTAGACACGAGATATTAATTTATCAGTAAAGCAGAGTGAAGCGTCACATCAAATGCAGGAGAAAAAGTACAAAAATGTGCCCACTCTGAAATCGGAACCCGATACCTCAATTCTCGAAGACTTTTGAGAGCGGAAATTGCGCCGTGTAATTTACTGCGGTTTATTTCTATTTTACATAATTATTAGTATTATTTTATTTATTTTATAGGAGTTAGAGAAAGAATGTATTTGTCATCAACATGATATTATATCTTCAAATACCTGGGTACATAATATTTATATAATAATAATATATATTCGATAGTTTTTATAATATATATTCGAAAGTTTTTCCGATGACTCCATTACATAAACAGTGACTCGACTTTCGATTTTGGCTCTTTGAAATGAAAATAAAATCAATCCAACTCATTCTTTTTTAATTACATACCAATGTTTGTGTGTAGTGCCTCTCATGTTCATGAAAATGCTCTAAGAAACTCTGAAAGCCTTCAAAATCGTGATCCAATTACTATATTAATTGATTAAACCATCTTAGGCAGTTTAGGAAAAAAGATCCTCATGGTATACACTATCCTTCGAACATATAACTCCCAAAATTTGTTGTCAAGATTTCTCTAAGGCTCATTTCTACGCTTTCAGTCTCGGGACACTATAATTATTTAATAGAGAAGGTACATTACTGTAGCAACCTAATACAAAGAGTTTTGGGAAACTTACTGAGGAAATGTTTGATGTGATTATGCACTATAGATATTCTATAACATGTATACAAAACGCATTTTGCATATGTAAACATGAATTGTATTCCACATTTGTTCTAATACTTCATCTTCCTACAGCAGACATCACCACCAAGGAATTCCTTTTCCCACAACCCACGTCGCTCATTGTGGAACAAATCCATGATTGAATTGGACGGGAATAATAAACTAAATTTGGAAGAAACGAATATACTGGTCGTTGACGGAAGTATCCCACAGGATGACACAAAGTTTCCCACATCCCACATTCGCTCCAAGTTTGACGGCTAATTTTCTTTTGAGCGTGGCGATTTTAATTTGCACATCAGCTTCTGGAAAAAGTTACACTTGGGCTTGTCTTGATCATCAACGCATCCTTCTTTAGCAAGTTGCTGCTTCGTTTTGGGTACGTACCCCTTAGGGTGGGGGCACTGTTTGAGTTTTGGCACATTCAACCGGGAGAAATCCATTTGCTGAGGTTTTGATTTTGGCGGCAGAGGGCAATCTGTAGCATTAGGGTCTTCCGGGTTGGGAACTCCTTCGTTAATTGACTTCTGTTGTTGCTGTGCCGTCAGTAGGATGGATGACGTGTGTAATTTTCGTTTATTTCCAGACCCAGACTGACATGGAAGATCCGATTCATATTTCTCTTCGCACACTTCTTTCCTGATTTTTAAAAATGGTGTTTCATAGTTCAAGGTAAGTATTTTATTTTATCAACTACATCCTTATCAACTTGGGATCATATACGTGTACTCTATACAACCATCTTTCATTGATTAAGTGGAGGTGTTAAGTGGAGAATTCCACTCAAATTTCATGTACATTTAGCTATTTCTGTAAATAGAAATGAATACAAATATGCACACGTATTGGTACAAAGAGTTCCGATCAAAATAAAAGGCACGATAAGGTATCTAAGTGAAGGGTCCTTGATTCATGGAAATAAACATTAACACGCAGCCATTATTCCAATGAAATGTTAGTTAAGATTTAGTTTTTTAGTGAAGTTTAGTTTTAAGGGCACGACTTTTTCAGATTAGATGCTTGCTAAGAGGTTGTTATCGTTAGAACAGACTAGAAAAGGAGATTTTGCCGATGATTGCCGCCGATCTGGTTGAGTTGTGATGATTTTGCGAAGAAGTTTTATTTTTCTGTCCATGTTTATGAATGGTTTATTTGATCGAGAATACACAGTTCTAGAATAGAATTGCGCAGTGATCAGCTGAGGGCCCAGAGACCGATTTCTCTCCAAATCGACCTACGGTGCTGAAATTTGAAATGGTGCACCGACGGTAATCAGTTAACATCAGCCTCTTCAACTGGCTACAAGCGGAGGGTCAGCTATCAACCCGAGAATCAATTGGGTATCATCTAATTCTAAAGTTCTAATAGTAACACGGCGCTTGCCGACTGAAGAAACTACGAGTTTTCAAGAAATTATCCAGACTGAGTAAAATTTAGGTAATATAATAGTTATGTAGCTTTTATAAATGGAAATTAACATTTTCCAAACAGAATCCAACATTATTTCCCTACTGTTTCTTACCCGTTCATTAGGGCGTTCATAAGGGTATTTCTCTTCTATTCCTGAGATCAAATTTGTCAATAAGTACTTTTTGAAGGGTACCTATAATTTTTACAATCCTGAAGGCGATATATTTTGGGGCTGTTTTGAAGAAGACCTCAAAGTTCCATGTGATAAATACCCCCTTTTTCCAGCAAAATTTTGACATTTTCGGATCACGAAACGGAAACCAACTATTTCATTCCTTGGTCCATTACAGAGTTCCATATCAACCTGACCTTTGGGATCGCCCCAGCTGAACGTAAAATTTATATTATTAATAATAATCTACCTATAATATTAAAATTTTTATTATTTTATTTCATTTTTTTATTATGTAATTTTATTATCTTTATATATAATTCCGAACGGTCTTTGAAATTGTGAAGAACTTCGCGGTCCGATTTTAGTGTTAGACTGCTCATTCGAATCAGCACGGCCCCAAGTTTGTTGCAAAAGTGTCGCCGTTCGTCTCTATACCCGCCTTGATCGTGTTCTAGGCGGTCCTTATCAACGATAGTTGTTTATTAGGCTGTGGCGGTAACAACAGTTGCCATCAATTCACGGTAAGTAAGAAACGTAGTGTAGTTACTAACATCTAGGAGAGTTATTTCTGAAGGTAGGACTTATATCGTTACTATAATGTGCTTAGTTCCTGTTAGGTACTACTGTTATATGGACTAGATTAGGGCTTTCCAAGCCCTAACAGGCCTCTATTTATTAATAATTTCATTATTAATTTATTAATAATAATTTTATTATTAATTTATTAATAATAATCTACCTAATATTTACCTATAAGATTATAGGTAAAGCCAAACCTTATCAGTTCGTGCTCTACTAAATACGTCGATCGCTGAAAGGCATAGAATGCTGGATTTAGATGTTATTGATGGACGCTGTAAGTTATTTCATAAATATTCATTATTTTCATTTTAGGTATACATTTTGCACAAATCAGTACTGGTAAAAGAAAAAGTAATCAGACTGATTGCATTCGTCGTAAATATCCATGGAAATATCATAAAAATCTGGTGATGGAGTAATGGGTATTGCAATGATTTCACTGTTATTGTTCTGGGGCGGATGTATTATTTGGATTCACATTTTAAAAAAAAGTTCCAGTAATGTAGCATGATCGTACGAGCGAATTTTCCTAAATCACCAATCGTATTATAATATGTTAAATTTTATTAAAATTTGAGGAATCCGAGTACAAAGATATTGTTAAAACCTATTTTATGGCAAAAAATCATACTAAATAAAAATCGGTGATTGAAAGATTTTGGATTTTCGAATTTTATTTTATTTTATTTATTTATTTTTTTTTTTCAGTTTTTATAGATTTTCAAGCAAATATTAATGTAATTCAAGTACGTTTTTCAGCATAATTTTGTGCAACTTTTTTTAATGTCCTAATTAGTTATTAATTATGTTGTTTTGACAGAAATTCTGCTAAAAATTATAAATGTAACGATTTTTGTCCGTTTTTAGTGATTTTTTAAGCACATTTTTTCGAACTTGACCAGTTTAGTGCTCTTAAAAAGTGCTGGCCAACAAACTCATCCTTTCATTTGGAAATCTTGATTTTTTTTTTTTTTTTTTTTTTTTTTTTTTGGCAGAACGGGATTTTTATCTCAATCCTAAGGAGAGTTATCGTCCGGAATGACACCTCTATATGTACATAATAGATACATACGAATAGTTTCAGAATTCCCCAAAACGGATTCCTCAAAATTGTTTATTTTAAAATTTTCCGAGCTCTACGAAAATCCGCTAAAACTATAAACAAAATTTAAAAACTATGACGATTGAATCCGGCTGATATAATTTAAATGGAAATCTCGTTACATGTATACAGCGTGTCCAACTAAATAAATATTTATTGATCTATTTTTCCATTTCCGAAGATTTAAAAAAAAGTCAAATGGTAATTAACTGCTCTTTTCTTTTTAAACACTATTCAATGGCTAAATCAGAAATGATTATCACGCGCCTGTGATTTTCGTGGAAGGGCTATCTACATAATAATACCTTTGTGTGATAACATGCCTCGTTTTCACGCTTGAAGCAAAATATATCGTTCAACATCAAATTTCGTGTATTTTTGCCATAAACATCACACCGGTGTGTGCTCGAATCTCATTCATCACACAGCCAACCGTTTCTTCTTTTCTTTTTTAATGAAATAATGCACTTTTTGGAAATCAAAATTAGTAGTCGTGAAAGGTAGATTTTGCTCATATTGAACTAATCAAACAACTGTTGCTAGAATTCAAGTGAAATAGACACGGGTAACTACAGTCTTCAGCACTTTGTATATTTCTCCATTTTTATAACTCATCGATGGAATATCGATTGGATTGGATCAAAGAATAAGGTTCTATGCAAATATTGATCCGCTTGAAAACTGAGTCTTAATGCAGTCAGACTTTACAGACTACTCCCCCGAAATTTCAGACATATTTTGAGCATCTATAGAATTATTCAAGTACTTCAATTTAAAAAAAAAACTTTCTTCGCCAATTCGAAAAATGTGAAACTACTTTTTTTGCTAGGGCTGTGAAGGTTCAAACGAAAATGAAAAACCTTAAAGGCACCAAATATATATCTTGGTAGGTACATTATGTATGTGTAAATACACGAAATAGATCATTTTACGAAACAAATTATATTATTTTGATAGTGTAATGTGTCGTTATTAAGAACAGATCGAAAATTACATGGCATTTCACAGATTTTTCACCATCTACTCAACACTTGGGTTTCTTCTTTTTCTTTTTAGCGAGTTCTTGGAGTTTGCAGCAGACGGACTGCAAAAATGTCGCTACCGCGTTCCCATCCTCGTCCTGCCCGTGTTTTGACATCAACTCCCTCTTCTTTTTTTCCACTTGTTCTTTGCACTTCTCCTTTTCAGCTTTCACTTTCTTCTTGATCTGCATCTTTTCAGCTTTTCTCGAGCACTTCTTCATACATTCATCCAAAGCCTTCTGCAAATCTTTATCCACCTGCGGCTTCTCAGGTTCTTTCGCTTTACTCTTAGGGGCGCAAACATCGACTTTGGGTTTCTTCTTTTCCCCCGATTTACCCAGCTGTTTTTTTATATTCGCCATCTCCTGTTTAATTTTCTCATTTTCATTAATCAGCGATTTAACTTTTTCTTCGGCCTTACGTTTATCTTCTTTGAGCTGCTTGCAATCGTCGTCCTTTGTTGTGTCCTTTCTATTCGCGCACGGATCAGCATTCTTTGATTTATCCTTCTTTTTATCGACTTTTGCACTTTGCTGCCCTTGCTTCTTCTTCAACTCTTCAAGTTGTTTTTTCAAATTTTCATTCTGTTTAGTTAGATATTTCGCACATTCTTCTGCTTTTTCTTTTTTATCTTTTATTTTCTTACAATTTATTCCTGTTTGCTCTGGTTTTCTACATGGATCATACGACTTCTCGGTCTTCTTTCCCTCTCCTCCTCCTTTCTTCTCACAAGGATCTTCATTTTGAGTTTTCACCTTTTCATTACTGCCTCCTTTTTTATTTTCATCTTCGCATGGGTCTTTCTTTTTCCCACCTTTACTCTTTTTAAAACCTTCTATTTGTTTCTTTAATTGTTCCTGTTGTTCACAGCATTGGTCCAAGAGATCTTTTGACATAGGATCACTTTTAATAGACCCTTTGTCTTTCTTAAGGGCTGCCAACTGCTGTTTTAGTTGCTCCATCTGTTCGCAACATTGGTCGAGCATCTCTTTCGCTTCGTCCTTACTTTGACCTTTTGAAGCTTTCATCGTTTCGATCTGTTTTTTCAGTTGTTCCAACTGATCGCAGCACTGATCGAGAAGATCTTTGCTCTGTTGACTGTAAGATACTTTGACGTCACGATTGATCAGGAACGTGTTCATTGGGAAAACGATCCGTTCTTTCAATGGCTGGGACGGAATGTGAGTGAGATGGATGAACCTTGTCGCTACGCCGACTAAGCACGTCTCGCATCTGTTTCAAAAATACATCTCTTGTCAAGTTTCAATCAAATTATTGCATACATGTTTTCCATACATCTGCGGAGCACATAGAGGTGTATCTTGAGTTGGAGAGCTTCTAAGCCACTTCACGTAATATATTTCGCACAATCGCGGTAAAACGAGGATCCGAAATTATGGTGAGAAAACACGAAAATAGGAGCGGCACAGTAAGGCCTAGAGGTGTTAAGGGGAAGGAACGAAGTTCATATTTTGTTTATTTAAAATCGAAGTAATGGTAATAGTAAGTTATTTTATGTTATTGAAATGGCTCCGCTGTGAGCTTCCTGAACAGAGAGGCAACAATTTAGAAATCCACTATAAATTGAAAACAAATGGTATAGTCTTTCAGCAACATAAATTGTTTTCAGAAGAAATTTCCATGTACTATATGCTTCCAACCTTAACACCTCTACGGCCCTTCAGATAATTATTGAGTATTCTAGTAATGAGTCTATATTTTTAAATGGTAGAGGCTTAGTTGTTTAAATTAAATTTCATTTCGTAAAAGTGATGACGCGGTACAACGTTAGCCAAGATTCAACATAGTAATATGGCACTTTCTACTCAGCATTATGAAAAACAAATCGTGAACTGGGCTTCCACATCACTAACGCTACTTGGTGATAAATCACTATATGATTCTAATATAAAACATGAATTTATAAAGTGACTGTATTGTGTCGTTTATGAGATGCCCTGGCATCTCAAACCAAAGAAAGAGAGAGATGTGATGGGGTTTGGGTGTAATGTTGAAAAATTCAATTTCTTCAAATGGCGGAAGTGGACATTCTGTGCAGTACCTATGAATAAACTAATTAATTAAAACTATGAATCCACCAGGCTGTAGAACCGCCAATCAACTTTGTGAATATGTGAAGGTACCTACCTATCTAATGATGACCTATCTAATAATGACCCATCTAATGTGAAGGTCCATACCTATAATTCAACCTACTTTTACATTCGAAACACCCATATGGGTCAAAATATAGTCACGTAATCGGCCTGAACTGATTTTTTAATTTATTGTAACCCAAAACATTAAGAGTTACACTCCAAAAAAGTTATCGAATCCGAAAAATGAACTAAATATGAGGATTTCGTTTCCTCAAACCTACAATCTCTATATCCATTTTAGTAAATTTTTCTGGAGAGCCAAATTTTAAATCAGGGCTTTATCTTTCAATTTGAGATGAGTATTTGTTTTATCAAACGTTCAGTGGGCCACGTTTTTCAATGTTATCAATTGGAAGCAGCGCAAGTATTTTTACTAGAATATTGACTAAATTGTGGATGCAGTAAGTTTTGCAACAAAATTCTTAATGGATTAGGTACTTAGGTTTTGGAAGCGAACCCTACTTTCGGTATTGCTGAAGTGATGATGTGATAGGTTTTCGCACGAAACCGATGCATGCTGCTATATAAAACCATCTAGGCAACATGAACCTTTTTTTTTTTTATTATTATTATTTTTATTTCTCTCTTTTTTGGAGGGGGAGGTGTGGTACCCAAGTCATGGTGAGATGGTGGGGTAGAGAATGCACGAGACGAGCTCTAGTTACCAGGCTAGTGGGAGGGCATAGCGTAGTACTCAGGCACATAGTGAGGCATGACCCAGGGAGTGGGATGGAGATTTTGACAGATTCCAGGTCGTCGTTGGAAGCGCTGAGTGGTTTAAGGCCCGGTGAATACCCGCCAAAGCCTTCGCCGGGGTTAGCTGGTCAGCTGTGCGCCAGAATTTCGGAGGGATACACTGCAGAGATGTAATGGATGCCATCACACACGGAAGTACTGCATAACGAGATGGTGGATGAGGAATCTTCCAGGATGGCGTGGGACCGATAGGAGGACGTACCATAAGGATGTAGAGTGTTTGGCGGCAATGTTATGAGTTGAATGAGAGCACCAGGGCTTGCCTTGGTTTTTGTGCACAAGACGTAAACAACTAACTAGTACATGGGACATGCTTATAATTCAAAATTCAGGCACATGGTAGACAATAAACAGACTCGCAGCCTTTTGTGTAATTTGTGCAATGCTAATGAGGAACAAACAGTAATGCATGTATGAATTACAGATCGGTGTTACTGAGAATCCTTAGCTCGAGGAAGCAGATAAAGAACTACATGAGGTGGACTGAAGGAGGTTGACAGGCCCATATAGAGCGAACAGGCATAAAAGAGACAGGGTTTGGCAATCAGGAACAAAGAGCGGAACATATAACAAGGAGGGTGATAGGCGAGTGAAGAAGCATACATAAGATGAGACGACTGAAAGTAACCACTCAGTCTAACAGCTAAGGTCAGGAAATAGAAATAACAAACAAAAAACAACTTTTTTTGGGGATTCCTATTGTAGGTCTTTGTATATTGGCGTAATTTATTGGCCTCAAACTGGCGGAAGTAAAAATAAAGAAGTTTTTAAACAAACTCTTCATTATGTGTGTCAGTCTGTATCAGGTAAAAATGGTTCCAGCCACCCAGGATAACATCCTAAAAAATGCCCGTGCTTATTATACAAAAGCAGGTGGAATAGTGTCCTAGAGATAAATAAACCACAATAGCTGAAAACACTTTCTTTAGGTGAGCTCAAATTAAATTCGTTATGTCCATCTTCGTCCGTTTATTCTGAGGGGCTCTGGAATCATTGAAACTATTAAAATTCAGCTATTTTCTTTTTTCCCAAGAACAAACTTTTTTCCCCCCACCAAGGTTCATGTTTCCTCTCTGGAACATACAAATTTTGCTTACAAAATCTCCTTCTTTTCTTTCTGTTTGACAGGAGAACCCAATAGCACCGATTGTAAATCAGAAAGAAGCATGTAAATGAAATGCGTGATGGGAAAACAGTGCGATGCTTGACACAAAATTTTTTAAATTTACCTTTGTCGCATGCACGGAGAGTCAGACACCCCCTTGCATTTGATGGATAGTGGGCTCAGCCGGTCTTCAGGACGAATGGCTCTATTTACTCTGCATCTACCTGAATAAATTAGAATTGTCTATGTTATATCATCTTTTAACCTTTAAAAGAAGAGATAGTTTTTATTATTGAATTGAGTATTTATGTAAATGCACTCAATCGATCATCAGATTATACTATAGAACGTAAATTAAGCCGAGTTACTCGTCAAAGTTAATTGGTGTTGAGAAAGTATACATAATAACAACCTTAGTTAAGTAGGCATTCACTACTTTATTGATGAGTAGATACATGAACAGCAGCAAAACCCAACACAAAAAAGTTCCAGTCATGCAGCATGATCGTATGAGCGAATTTTCATAAATGGTCATATTACATTTATGTTAAATTCTGTTGAAATTTGAGCACTTTGGGGACAAATACAAATTTTATTATACATTTTATAGCAAATTAACTTTTTGTCAGTAATATTCCAATGAACAAACGATTTTGTGGATTTTTACAAATTTTTCAAGTATTTCTAACGATTTTTAGCTTATTTTAATGAAATTTAAGTAATATTTTCAGTACAATTTTGTGCCTAAATTTTTAAATGTCCTAGTTCATGCTCGATTAATTTTTTCGAGTAGCATTCTGCTAAAAAATAGAACTTTTTTTAATTTTTAGCGGTTTTTTGCCTTTTTTAGTGATTTTTTAAGTACATTTTTTTTAAATTTGACCAATTTAATGTGCTCAAAAAGTGTTGTCCAACGAACTCATCCTTTCTTTTGAAATGCTTGATTTTTTGGCGAAAGAACGAAGTTTTTATCTCAATTCTATCGAGAGTTATCGTCTGGAATGACACATACATATATATATATATATATATATATATATATATATATATACATATAAAAAAGCGTTAAAATCCAGGAATCATTTCAGAATGCCTCAAAACAGATTTCGATGAAGAAAATTTTTGAAAATTTTTATTTTAAAATTTTTGGAGCCATTGCAATAGCTTTATTTTCTAAGAAAATTCGCTAACAAGATGGGGCATAATATAAACTAGTATCCGATTATGGATTAAATTTAAATCACTCAATTTCAGCAATTTAAACATATTAACCGTAGGTTGGAAGAACCGTTCTGTCCGTATCCTTCGGATAACCGAAAACTAAACACTTCGGATCTCTTCTAGTAACAATATTCTTAGACGTCATTTTCGTGGAAATTAGAACTTATTGAAATCTAACTTTACAAGAATTAAATAGTGGACAGCGGTCGATAGAGATACAAACCCGAATGACTTTATGATGAATTGAGTCCTCAAATCTCTATCTATACTATTAATGAGAATGAAACTCCGTTTGTCTGTTTGTCTGTCCATGCTATGCACGGCCAAACGGCTGAGTGGGGTGAGTCTACGAGTGGGGGGATCTTCTTGGGATTTTCCAAAAGTGGGAGCGAGCGAATTTAAAATTGTCTAATCCCACCCGAACCATGGGCCGTAGGGCGGGAGGGGGGTCGAAGTAAGAATTAATGTGCGCTTTTTGGACTTCCCCGCTTCCCCTACCCCTCTAAACGGCCGTTGACAATTCCGGAAAAATACGGGTTTCGTAGGTTTTTGAACGAGGAAGACGACGGCGCGATCGGATCGCGAAAAAAGTATCGGGAAATGCGTCAAAAAAATGCGAGAGTACGGACCCGTTTTCTCGAAAAGTCCGCCGAAAAATTTGGTTTTTTCCGATTAAAATATACCCCATAAAGGTACGTTTTTCGGAACGGTTTTCGCGGGCGAAATACAGCTTTGGGTCCGCCGAATCTGAATCCGAAATCGGATATCGAAAAAAGTGACGGGCAGTCGGTCAAATTGCGAGCGA
Organism: Adelphocoris suturalis; assembly: GCA_030762985.1. Lineage (NCBI taxonomy): Eukaryota > Metazoa > Arthropoda > Insecta > Hemiptera > Miridae > Adelphocoris > Adelphocoris suturalis. The sequence goes on along the minus strand of CM061040.1, from coordinate 170,179,224 downwards.
AATTATATGTGCCCCGGACGCGAGAAGGCTCTAGGAAGACAGACGTGTTTGGGGTTCGATAACGCAGGTACAGGTTTCGGTGTTTGGGTGTTGCGAGCAGGTACACATAGGTACCTTGCGAACGAAGCGAGAGCCATTTCAACAGAATAAATACGGACTTTTTCCTACACATATACAGCAATACCTTGCGAGCGAAGCGAGCAACATCCCCGAATAAACTTTTCGTGGTTCCACGTAAGATTTAATTTGTTTGTAAGAATCCCCAACTGAAAAAAACGTCTGCCAAGTTGGGTGGGCAGTATAACTTCCTCAAGGATATACAGGTATACCTTGCGAGCGAAGCGAGCAACATCCCCTAATAAAATTTTCGTGGTTCCACGTAGTTTTATAAGATTTAATTTGTTTGTAAGAATTTCCAACAGAAAAAAACGTCTGCCAAGTTGGGTGGGCAGTATAACTTCCTCAAGCGAGCGAAGCGAGCAGCATACCTTACAGAAGTTAAACCTACCCTTAGGGATCTATCGTTTGCGAGCGAAGCGAGCAACATCCCCTACATGTTTCAATTGTAATACATCGCATCTGCACAGCCACACCTTGCGAGCGAAGCGAGCAACATTTCCTACATGCCAGACTTTGCGAGCGAAGCGAGCAATATTCCCTTCACGTCACACTTTGCGAGCGAAGCGAGCAATTGAATGGGGGGTCCGGGGGGCTTGCCCCCCGGCTGGACGTGGAGGCGAGCGTAGCGAGCCGGAGCTTCTAGTAAAGTATAAACGTAATCAAACGAACACATGGGGTCACAAGGGCGACTATGAAATTCGTGGTTAGAATTAATTATGAAATTAGGAAGAGTAGATAGTTGAGTAGAGATCTCACATCCTCTGATCAAAGTCCCCCAAATGGGTAAAAAGTGGGATATTTTTTAATAAATACTCCCTTACCCCCTATCTTATGGCATCTGAAAAAATGCTTAAAATTCTATATTATTTGGTAGCCATTGTTTTTAGGCACACAAAAAAAACTTATCTAGACAAGCTAGTTCCAAAAATCGGAAGTTCTTTTTTTGTCCCACCATATTGTATATTTTTTAAGTAATAACCTGAAGAAATTGTGAAAAAAAATTATTAATTCAATAGCAAATATCATGAAAGTGAAAATAAAGAAGCAGGGTTTTGATTGTTTTCACGTTTGAGGGTGCGTAGTCCCTAAGTTTGTTCTGGTAACTAGAATTCCAAGACATTCCTTGAGAAATTCATCAAAATCAGACATTGTACATATGCAAAGAATTTACGTTTCCACATGCGCAGTGACTAACATTGATAAGGAAATGTTTTGTAGAGCAACCACAACGGATTTTGCATCTGAAAATTTCAATAACATAAAAGCAGCCAAGGTTAAGCATGTTGAAACCATAACAAAATTGCGCATGTGCTGTGGGAGCCATTGATCCAACAGCGACGAATTTCATAGCCTTTATGGGCCAATCTACAAATGGACGACAATTTCGAATAGTTTTGACTGTTAGAAGGATCACTAGTAGAGACACACATCCAGACACAAACCCCAAGTTGTTCAGAAAATTCTGAAACGTGAAATGCAATTGTATATTTTGATTTTAGAAAAACACAATCACAAAATGAAAAACCACAAAATGGGTACTCGGAAGCAACTAACGAATGCTTTGTAGTTCTAACACTCAATGAGTAACACAAATAATGATATAATTAGCAATACAATTTTCCTTCTCTTCTCCTCCGCCCCCTCCCAATAAAGAGGTTGCTGCAGCCACAATATGAGCGACAAGAATGCTAGCGTCATGCAGTAAAGCCATCCCATAACCGTTATGTTTTTACATCCTCAACTCCTCAAAGGCTAAGGGTAAGTTATGCACTCGGCTGAACAACATCCCTAAAATATGGGTCTCGTCCCAAATAAAAAACATATCTTTACAAATCAGGAATGACCCTACGAGCGAATGTATGAGTTTAATATTTTTTTCAACGATTTATCCCACGTCTCTCTGTAATTCCAGCTCTAATGCACAAACATTTATAACTTTTAATTTCTTAGCAAACAAAAAAAAATTTTTTTTAAAAGATATTCTGAAATTTAAAAAATAGAATATTAACAATTTCTAACATTTTGTTAACGTACTTAATTGAAAATTTTAACCCATTTTCAACCCTCCCTCTCCCCTCACACTCAAAATTTAATGGTTTACGTTTCAAGATATGTAGAATCCAAAAAATGAATAAAATAAAATCCGTCCACCTTGTGGCGGCTGGGGTGACCAGGAGCGTAGCAGAGGGGTGTAGGAGAATGGATATTTATTACTTTTACGTGTTATTGGCATATAATACACCGCGGCACCATGAGGTGGATATGGCGTTCCTTCGAGGCATGAATATATATTTTTTTCTAGGTCATATTTGTGTGTTAATACCAATGCTTTTCCTACGCACATTCGCTTTTCCTACATATCCTCTCGACTTTTCGTACGTTCTTAGATAATGATATTATTAAGGCAATAACTATTTGAATAGATAGGAGCTCAAATCGAGATATATAAACATGCGTATATAATTATAGAAGTATAGGTTGTGGCAACTCGAAATAGGACACGCCGAGGAGTCTGGACGGGCCTTATGACGTACCTACGCAAGCCAACTAAAACTACGATCAAACTCAATTGAAAAAATAATAAACCTTTGTGAAATAATTTGCAGCGTTTTTCTTATTTACTTTCGTACCAACCTACTTTATTTTTCTGTTTGTAAGTTTTAAGTTGTGATGGGTGAAAACTCAATTATTTCTCATGTGATGTTTTCATCTATTTTTCTTGAAATTATGAGTTTACAACTTAAACATTTAGGTATACACCAAGTTAAACATTTGGGGTATCAAAAATAACATATGGGACTTTTGGGATAAAATTGAAGTAACCAAATAACTAAATTCAATGTCCGAATGGGAATTGATATTAATCAAAATTAATAAATAATCAAACTATATAAATAAATTCGCGTTCGCGATAACTGGCTCTGAACCAAATATCCGCACATAATGATTTCACAACACTAATCATCACACGTTTGTACCTACCTGACAAGCGCGAAAGAAACTGACACGCGCATACTGAACCAAATTGCCAAAATATGCATGCCAATTCGAATTATCACCTTCATTGTGTACCTGCGCTGTGATGAAAGTGCTGTAGCTAAGATAAGGGGTAGAGGTTAGTGAATGAGTTAGTGAGTAGTTACTACATCTAGCACTACCTAGTAGGTACTACCTTTAGCCCCGCCTCGTGAAATGGCACATTTGGATTTCCCTTTGGTTTTCGGATCTTGCGCACCTCGAATTCCAGGACAGCCAGAGCAAATCTTTTCCTGTGGGATAGATATAAAAGAATAATATGATAAACAATGATGATAAAGAATAATATGTTGAATAATGATGATAAATAATAATGTGATAAATAATGATAATAATAAGATAAAAAAGTATGTTTTCCTCATACGGAGGAATGAGGGCGGGCACCTAGTCGGATCCGCAAAGCCGAACTGGAAATCGCGCTTTTCATTGCACATCAACGTCATTATTTATAATACGAAAATATTTTAATTTTTAATCTAAAATGTTCCAGTCATGACCATACGAGCGAATTAGCGTTTTTCCCCATTTTACCATTATACTCATGTCAAATTGGTTTGCATAGAAATTTGTTAGCAATTTTATACCAAAACAGTTTTGGTTTATTATTTTCAATAATGAACCTTTGTCATCGACCAAGAAAACAATTTTAACCCCCCCCCCCCCCTGAAAATACATAACTTGTTTAATGTATTATTTCATAATGGAAGAAGTATTAAATTATCATGAACAATATCTATGTGGTTTAATTTTTTCACTAATAATATATGTGGTAGAAGAAGGAAGGGAACTCAGAAGGCAACATTAGAAGGAACTTAGTTGAGGCAACATCGAAATTCGCCATGGATTAGGAGAATCTCATTCGGGAACTTCACCATGATCAACGATCATGATGTATATTATAAATATGTACCTACCTGTACCTAAAACCTACATATGTACGATATTTTAAACTTTTTTCTTTGGCCAATTACGTTTCATTACTGAAAATAATCAACCAATAGAATATGTAGATACCTACTGTAGTGGATTTATATAGGTTTTACTTGGCGTAGGTAGGCCAAGTCGGACATTTATATCCCGGTTATGCGGGTTGGTCTCCGGGTCACCCCCGCGAGGAATGCGGGCGGAGCCGCCAAGGTCAACTGGTTTGGCGGACTGAAAGGGGAGATAGTCCGTGTCGCAGCCGCGTGGAGCGCTAGGCTCGCGTAGCAAGTGCTGGGTTCGATCAGTTTGGTACTGAGCCGTTTTGTAATATTCCGGCCTTAGATTTATATCTGAAAGGGGAATATGTTGAGCTTGGTTGAGGTACTGAAAAGTATCCTTCGCTTTTTGTGCATTTGGAGTGTATTTGACACTCGGATCGGCCGGGTAAGCCTGCGTCGAATATCGTGGGTATTCGGACAGCTTGGTCGAATCGTAATGATCGGCTTCAGAGCGAGTCTGAAAGGTTTCCTCGATCTTTTGTATATGCGAGGCTTGTTCGAAAGTTTCTCGAACGAATACGTCGGGCGAGAAGGCGATCCGGACGTGAGGGTAGCGCCTTGCGCTGTCGCTGGGTTCAGCGGATTCGCCGTGTGGCCGGTAGGGCGCACTACGTGGGCTACTCGGCCCGGCTTCGCCGTCGTCCTCCTCCCCTTGCAAGGGGAAGTAGGAAGGCCGACGTTCCATCGAAATGATCGAGTTTTAGCTCGTTTCGATGCCTCTATGTGTGAAAAATAGAGGGTTTTGGAGGTGGACTCGCTTGCCAGAGCGTCTTTCCAATGCTCGGATGGCAGGGTCCTACCTCGTAGCCTTGAAAAAGGCTTCCTTAGACGGTAAATTAGAGCGGAGGAGCTGAGTAATTTACCGGCGTGCCCACAGCGGTCGGTTACGAGCTTAAGGCTACGTAACCCGGGCAACACGGCTCGGAACGTCCCTCGGGCGTGCGAGCTAAAGAGGATATCGATAGCTGCACCGGGTGGCGTCCTGACAGATGAACTACGTTGGGCAATGAGCAGGATGAATAATCACTGGACTCGTAGATGCCAATGCGAGATCTGCGTGGAGAGAAGGACTGGCTTGTAGAAAGCAGTAGGAAACCGTTCTTGAGATGACTTCGTAAGGCAGAAGGTTCGTCAGCGTAGAGCGTGTAGAATTCTTCGTACTTCAGAGTGTGTCGTCGTCGAGAGCGGAGAGTGGAATGAATTTCGGAGGGCTCCCAGCGGGGTATTTATAGGGAGGTGGCCGCCTCCTGCCGCCTCCTGGTTGGTCCGCTTAATTTCATAAATTCGACTGTGCAATCTCATTGGTTCGCACAGTGTTTTCTCAGTATCTGTGCATATGATAGCTGAGTTGGTCTTCCGAGGTGGTTTCCCTGCGTCCGTCGCTTTGACGGGGTCCCCGGGGGTGGCTGAACGACCTTGAGTTTTCCTGTTTGAGGTTTCTCATTCAAGGCGACTTGTTTCGAGATGTTTGTCGCATCTCTCTCGCCCAGTAAATGTTTGGGGAGGTCGCCTTGCGTGTTCTCATTCAAGGCGACTTGTTTCGAGATGTTTGTCGCATCTCTCTCGCCCAGTAAATGTTTGGGGAGGTCGCCTTGCGTGTTATTCTTTAATATTTCACTTTTGGGAGAGAATTTAGTATTTTCTCTCTGGTGAAATATTTTGTTTGACGGAGTTGTAACTCGACGTCTTATAAATATTTTTGTGGTGTGCCTACCTCTTTTTGGTAGCCCTGAAAAGGGCTGTTGAAAAGAGGTGGTGGATTTCACCACACCTACTAATACGCCACAAAGGGCGAAACAGCAGTTTCAGTCTGTTTTATCTTCTCCGTAAAGTAGCAAAATCCGTATCCGTTTCATCAAAATTGATCCATCAATATCGGAGCTTTGTCTGTAACAACCAATTTTGGGCTTGCGCATGTGCAATGGTTACCTATTCCTTTTGAATAAATCTGAATTTGTAAAAAATCGGACTGACAGTATATTTCGCAGCTTTAGGATCCAGTTATAAGGTATCAATATCAAATTTAGGTGAGGATAAACCCTGCAAACCAAGCACCTTTTTTAAAAATCACAAATATTAGAATGTGCATGTCATGCCACCTCAACATAGGAACTTAGGAACAAAAAAAAAAAAAAAGATTTTATATATGTATGTATATTTATTTATTTATTTACGGACAAAATTTTGTGCTCACTACTCCTCTAAAACCGCTGGTTCGATTTGGACCAAATTTTGATAATATGATGTATCACCATGTCGGAACTTGTGCCTCGCTGACTTTGGTGAGGATCAGCTAATCATGAGCCGTAATATCTATCGTACAGACGACATAATCAGGCTCAAACCTCTCCACTTCACCGTATGATGACGAAGTTTGATAGAGAGCCTCTCTGGGACAACAGGAGACGAGCAAAGTGAGGAGTGCCATCCTGATCAGCTGAGTGAGCTAAAGTCTCTCCTGTTCACCGTAGGACGTTGAAAATTGACAGGGAGCCTCTCTGGAATAACGAGACGAATGAACCTGACAGGCTCCATTCTAATCAGCTGAGTGTGCTTAAAGTTATGCTGTCTTTCTGGGAATAGGAACTTAGGAACCAAAAGAAGAAAAAGATTATATATATATATATATATATATATATATATATATATATATATATATATATATATATATATATATATATATATATATATATATATATATATATACGGTTACATTGTACCAATAACCGTTAGCATTTTGCGCGCATGCACAATGCTCCATTTCTATTCGTATGGCCTCCCACTCGACTACGACTCAGCGTTCCCATGCGATTCATTGAAGTAAAAGCTACATTGAAAGAAATACGTTTATTTCGGAACTATGGCGGTTTCTTTTTCCAATTGTAAACCAACGCTTCACCCTGGGATTTGATACAAGTAGAAAGTGATGCCCAGATTTCAGGCACATCATCGACCAATAATATATTTGAGATTTTTTAGCCAAATGTTGTAAAATTCGGTTCTATCTTTGAAAAATGAACAAAGGAATAAATAAATAAAATTAAAATGAAAAACTTTTGAAAAACGGATTAATTTATTTTCACTATTTAATTATTTATTTTATTTTATTTATTTTATTTTTTATAGAGTGAAAGGGGGTTGTCCAATAAAACGTTAACGCAAGTGGTAGACCATTTTTTGTATCCTCCAAAATCAAAACCCACTTTTTCACTTCCTTTTTCCGTTCAATAGCTTTCCGAATAATTTTGGTACCATGTCTTTGGTCAATTCTTGTCCCGGGCAAAACTGTAATCCGATTTGGATGATTTTCAGGGATTACGTCAACGCCGTCGCGTCGGTCGGGTCTATTTACAAACTGTAATTTCCAGAAACCCTCGTTCTCTCAATTTCCTATTTTTCAGGATCTAATGGCAGGAGTTCACCCAAAATTAGAGCATGAAAGGTGAAGTCAAATATATTGCCCATGAATTTCAAAAAAAAAAAAAAAAAAACCAGGTGTGGTAAAGACCACACGGGAGAAGTGTAAACTTCTATGACGATTTTCTGCTAAATATAAAAAGTAAAATTGGACATTACTTTCCACTCTGTTGGGATGTTGGGAAAGTAAAAGTGGACATTACTTTCCACTCTGTTGGGATGTTGGGAAAGTAAAATTGGACATTACTCTCCACTCTGTTGGGATGTTGGGAAAGTAAAAGTGGACATTACTTTCCACTCTGTTGGGATGTTGGGAAAGTAAAATTGGACATTACTTCCCACTCTGTTGGGATGTTGGGAAAGTAAAAGTGGACAGGCTCCGCCCCTGGACCCTCGGTAACTTTCCGCCATGAGCCTTCGGCTAAAATGTAAAACATGGAACATGCTTTCTTCCCGCTAATTCGTAAATGTAAATAAATTTAAAACTACGACATAAATTTTTTTTAGATCGAAATTAGAACAGAGTACCTAAGTAGATCATTTTCTGTTATTATGGTGCGCGTCTACAATTACTATAACCAAGATTAACTTCTCAACCAAGTGACAACAAAACAAGCGGCATTGTTTACTATATCCATTTATAACATAAAACTACGACATGAATAGAAGAACAAGTACGAAAGAAATGCGTGATAAATCGAGAGCTTTCCAACGAGTGGAGAACGATTTTTGTCCGGTGAAAAATAAAGAAGTTTCATTTCCCCAGCAACGGCTTGGTTGTACGTGAAAATCAAAAGAAAAAACTTGTAAACGAGTTCCACTATCTGCTTTACAAGCAGATACTATGTTACATGGATATGTCTTTGATTGGGGATTTCATAACGGTTGTCCTCGAGAGTTGTAAAAAAATCCTTTAACTTTGGACTGTAGGCGAAGAAATGTAGGATAAAGAATTTATTCTATTATTCTTGGAGACACAATAAGCATACTATACATACTATTAAAGTTATTTCTCCAGTTCAGGCGCTATCATTTTTATGTTCATGATAGTCTGATTTTTCATTAATAAATGAAATTATATCATTTATCGTTTCGTTCTCTTCCTGAGGACATCTTCAGATCTTGCTTTCTTGACATTGAGTTGACTTGGTGAGCCACTGTTTTATTTGACAAATCCATTATATTCGGATGTTTATAAATTTTTTCCTGGACACACCAAGATCTGAGGACGAAAAGAAACCTTATGAAATTAAACAATAAATGAAATAATTTCATTTATTTTCCCTGGGCCGCATCCCGACTTATTCCAACAAAACAACGGTTTACTTATAGAAATGTTGAAAATAACTGTGGAGCGAAGTCACTACAATGAGTTGTTGTTTACAGTCGACTGTTGTCAAGAGGATGATAATGTTTCCTATGAAGTGGAGTAAATGATGCCATTGCTTTACGTTAAGAATATTGTAACCGGCTTATTAAAATTGTTTATAGTCCAATCAACTTAGTTTAGGAATGTAGCCAGGTACGTAAGGAGGGGGAAATTGGTAGCTTGAGATTTGAACATTTATCACATAAATGAAGCGCTTTCCAACGAGTGGCGAACGATTTCTGTGGGATGAAAACTACGGAAGTTCATTCCCCTAGCAACGGATTGGTTGTACGTGAACATCATTAGAAATTGTGACATATTTTTTGCGTGACGAAAATTGTTGGTTGACCCCCCAGAGCAAAGACATATCCATGTCAAAAAACAGCGTGACGTGACGGTAAAATCGTATTCACACCCCGCTAAATTTTTCGACGCGGTGCGCCTATAGAAGTTTACACTTCAAAAACGAACGAAAGACTTACCTCTTCTGGAGCACTGCCACTGCTCTTCTTTTCGTTGCCCTTCCGGGCAAATCTCGTTGCCGACGAGTGGAATTTGCTTCTCTGATAAGGAACTTCCTCCAAATCCACCAAACGGCCACCGAAGGGCTGATTTTGAGAACCACTGAGCAGATTTCCTACAGATTTTACCGTTTCCCCAGTATCTTGTAGTTTCTTGCTTTCCTTTTCCTGTTTCTCAATCAGCATCTGAAGTTTACTTTTTTTGGCGTCCAGTCGCTTCTTCCTTTCTTGAGGCGTCTCCTCTGCTATCCGAGCTTCGGCTTCGTGTTTCTCCAGTTCTTTCTCAGTGAACAACCTTTGCCTCTGAGAGCTATCAAACTGTAACGAATTCCACTAATTACACCTGATGTACACAACAAAATTAATGAAACCGAAGAAAAATTATTATACTTAATGCAGGAACATCGTAAGTTTCGTGTTTCATCGAAGTTTTATAAAAATAATAAAAGCTTAATTCATTTTCCAAAAAAAAATATATATATATTAGAAATACTTTTGTGTGAATGTTAGGCAAGTAGATCAGTTTGGGGAAACCTGAATCAAAGCCTGAATGGTTTGTACAATTCCAGATGGTATATACAATTCCAGATATTCCGGATGCTGCAGGAACATCATAAGCAAAGTTTCGTGTTTCATCGAAGTTTTATAAAAATAGTAAAAGCTTAATTCATTTCTCCAAAAAATTTAGAAATACTTTTGTGGGAATGTTATGCATGCAGATCAGTTTGGGGAAACCTGAATCAAAACCCGAATGGTACCTATGTACAATTCTAAATAATTTGTCTGAGCTTAAATGCAAGTTAAAATGCCGTTTCCTATAAAAATGAAAAAATCAGAAAAGAGCGATTTTCACTCAATTTAAGAAATATGGTCAAATAAATAAAAAAAACACGTCTTATCACTCGGATTCATGATGATTTTTTTCCCTTACCAAAGGTTTAGTCCTTTAGGGCGAGTTGAGGCAGTTGGGCACTTATATCCCAAAAAGATGCTAAATTCCACTTCTTATTATTTACCATTGCAATGGCTTAAAAAATTTTAAAATATAAATTCTCAAATTTCGTCCCAACGTACGTCTTGTTGTTTGAGAGAAAAACTACGTGCCTACGACGGACGGAATTTTGGGGTTGACAATTTTCAACTTGGTTCGTCTACAGAACTTTTTTATTGAAAATAATAAACCAAGAACCAAATTTACCTGCCGTTCAACCAGAGGCTTATTGAGAAGTTCGGCATTCATTCCAGCTCTCTCAACGAGCTTATCGAAGCATATGGGGCTCCTCCCAGGCTGAAGATGAGTAGTGTTGACCTATGGAAAATCATAAAGTAGGTTGGTACCGATCAAATTATTAATATCAATCAAGTACTTACAATAAATTACCAAGAACCTAACGAAAGATAGCAGATTTTTTAAGAAGAATTAAATGCAGACCGGGTGTTTTAAAAATAGGTTAGGTTACGGGGGTAGGGGAACTGAGGGTGTTTTCATACCTTCAGAGATCCCTTATCATATTCCTCCTTAAGTCATGGTCAAACGTCCCGAACATGACCACCCGCAACTTCTGAGAGCGTATTTCCGTAATGAACATCAACACAACAGCCTCAGCCCATTAGCACACATGGTGGGATCAGAGGTCTCAGGTGCACCCTGATAGGAGTGTCTGCCATATTTTTCCTCATCATCCTATGCTTCATCCTTTTCAACCGTCCCAGGGAATCCATATCAAATATATGCATCCTGCAAAATTGAACGCTCTATAACAGCTGAGGTACAGTGAAATCTGCTCAGGTATGCTGCCAAGCTCGTGTTAAGACGGCTCCACTAAGGCGACAGCAGAAGCTTCGCATGCACTGAACTGAAGGTTTTTCTTTGGTATGTTTAATGCGTGAACACTGCTACAATTATACCGTGAAGGTTGCTCTGTGATTCTCTTGGGTTTGTCATCCACTTTTCCAAGCACATAAATTTAAGCACTGTTGAAGGCCAGTGGGCTCGTAATCCTCTCTTCCAGCTGCTGGCATCCGTTCTATACGCTGCCAGCACCAACTCGTAGTTTGAGGGTCAATCAAACAGGCGCTTTGGCATCAAGTGGCTGGAAAGGGGGAGACTGTTGATGACCAGGTTGTTAGTGGCAGCTTGATCAGGAGAAAGACCTGGCGACGTAGCATAAGCGAATATTATAGAATTGGCCTGAGACATGTGGTATCTGAGGTAAAAGAAGTGTTAACCCATATGAAACATCTGGGTTATAGCCACGTTCATTCAGATTGACATCTACTTTGTTATTAGAACATAAATGATCTAGGCAGACCGAACGGTCAATGAGAACTGCCTAGTTATCCTTCCAAGCTCCTGTTACGACACTAAAGCCACTGCAGAAGCTATGCCTCCATTGAACTTGATCTGCGATGCTCTTGGTTTAGTTTTCCATTTGTAACCCAAACACATAAATCCCCATACTGTAAAAGACCAGTGGGCTCGATATCCTCTCTCTCCAGCAGCTGGAATACGTTTTATACACAGTCAGTTCCAACTAGCACTATAGGTATCAATGACCTTGACTTAGTCAATCAACAGAAGTGTGGAGGATCCGAATTTTAAGGAGACTTTACAAAAAAGGTCGTTCTGTCCTTAAATTGGGATTTAAGTAAAATCTCGTTATAATTTGAACTGTCCAAATAAAGAAATGTTGAACCGAATTTCATGCAGGTAGCAACTGCTTAGGCATCAAGTGGCTGGAAACGGAGAGACTATGACTTGAAGCGTGATCAGGACAAAAAGCCGGATATCATTGCCGCCAATTCTGATGGTTGATATAATCCTGGATGACCAGGCTGTGAGTCGCAGTTCGGTATAAAAGGTAAATCTGCAAGCAAGTATGATAGAATTGGCCTGCAGCGAGTGGTATCCGAGGTAAAAGATGTGAATGCATTTGTAACATCAGTCTCATGGTCACGTTCATTCAGATAGGCATCTATTTTGTAATAACAAAATTAATAGCCTAAAGGTTAAATAAGGTCTTCGGCTAATCAGGCTGTAAATATTCTAATAACACAAACCAAATTATTGAAATGTTAAAATGCCTCAGATTAAAGGGTTTTTAAAAAAATTATTGGTGTTTAGTGGAGTACTTTTGACATTTTGAATTAGTAGGTATTAGGTCCCAAATTTAGAGCATATTTTGGGCACTTTGATTTGTGGGATTTACTTTGTGATTCTAAATCTGATCTATAATTACATGATCCAATGTATAACTGGCCAAATAGTACAGTACTGAAAAGAACAGTACATATGTTGAAAACTTTGGGCTTATTCGAGTCCCACTAACTTAATTCTCCAAATTTTTACATTCCGTCTCCAATTCCTTTCCAACATTCTATAGACCTGAATTTGAGCTCTAGGTAGGTACAATTGTGAGAACCATAATCTATTGGGAAAAAGAACCGCACCAAATTGGATAGCACATGAATTTGTTGTAGAATTATTTTATTAATTTTTCAGAATTTTGTAAATATTTATCAGTCCTGGCCTTTGACCCTGTAATGTTCAATATTTTTACCATGCGATGTAGGTACTCACTATTTTTATGAATTCGGGAAAATCATTGGCCATTAAGGTCCGGCCTGTACTGAAATTTCTTGCACTCGGTGGTCTGAGTAGAGTTTGCCTGCCGCACACTCCTTTCTTAACTTCCCTCTGCGGAGTGTAGCCAGGCATCGTCGTTGGGATAGGCAGCAGGTTTTTGGAGCTGAAGTCTACATCCATATACCTTCAAGATCGAAGTTCAAACACAATCATGAATCTGCAGGGTTTCTAAAGACATAGCACCTACCAAAACTTCAGGAAAATATCCTATCAATTCTGATAAACGTTAGTATTTAAAAACGCAACAACGTATATATAATTTAATTTTCAGTACAAGTGAGAATACAATTTGATGCTTAAGTCAATGATAACTAGGAAGAAAAGACCTCGAATTCAACTTCGAGTTTTTCAATATGATTAAGGAGTTATGACAACATAAGGGTTAATCCCCACTTCTCAGACGGAAGCATCCTTGAGACGAAATCCGTTAGGTAACTCATGACTTGGTACTTAAGGCGATATCCATTTTTTACATTGTTTCTTCTTTAATTCGTAATTCTACTTCTAATCCTTTTGTAATATGTGAAAAACCAGTTTTCGTCCTATTCCTATTCGCACACTCAATACTGCATTACCTGTTAAACATTTGAGGTGGACACTCGACGCTTTTGTAATCTCCGTACGTCTTGCAGGATAGTTTGTAATGCCTGGATTGATGTTTATCTGGCAGCATTTCGGGAACGTACTTAATTGGACATTTCAGGGTAATGCTGTAAAAAGAAGAAAAAATATAAGAACATGAAAAAGAATAGGAGGTAAGCTCAAATAGTGAATAACATTACAAGGTTCTAGGTTCTTTACAATAAAAAGTATTGGCGTTGGTAATAAAGTAAAAACACCTGCCGATTTGGGAGGGGCACATAGCTTCCTCGTTCCAGTAACATGAATGTTTAGATTATTGAGAAGTTTTAAATGATCTTGAAAAATTCAATAGCGGAAAAGAATAAATCAAAAAGTAGCGTGAAATGTTATAATTGATCAATTAAGAAACGAAAAAATAATACTCGATGTAATTTACGTTTGCTCATGCGCAGAATTAAGTGATAAATTTAGAAAAATGAAATTGGTACGGGGCCATCTATAGCCTATTCTGCACATTCTCTGAAAACTTAATCAAAATCGGAGGAAAACTATGAAAATTAAGGTCGTTACAAGGATTTTACATTGGCGCATGCGCAGTTGCCATTAATTATACAATCATATTGAAATAGATATGGGATGATCAAATCGTCGTCTCCCAACTATCATCCGAATTTGAGAGAGATCGAACGACAGGGTATGAAAAAATAGAGCATAACTTACGTTGCGCGTGCGCAGAGTGAAGTACCTATTGATTTGGCAACGATGAAACTGATAGGGGACCATGTGCTAACAAACCCGCACAATCCCTGACAATTTCAACAAAATCGAATAAAAACTGTAAAATTAGGCTTGATAAAAATATAAACTGTAAGTCGAATTGAATATAAACTGTAAAATTAGGCTTGTTACTAGCGCTTCACATTCACGCATGTGCAGGAGCTACTAATGTTATGATCACGTTGAAATTGATATGGAATGCTTAAATTGTCTTCTTCTAACTATTCTCCAAACTTGAGCGAGAACGACTAGGGCGTCAAAAAATTATGCTTGACTGGATTTAAGCTTGCGCATGCGCAGAGTGCATGCACAAACGTGCATGCAACCCGAGCCCGCACAAATTTCATCCAAATCGGATGAAAACTGTGTAAATTAAGCTTGTTACAAGGATTTGCGGACGATCGGCAGACACACGCACAGATAGACAAACACGGAACCAAAGTTGTTCAGAACGGTCTAAAACGTAAAATACGAGTAGAAATTTTAATTTTGGAGACACCATTTTTTTTCTTTCAAAAGTGAAAAACAATGCTTCCGCTACCAATGGGTAGTCTCGTAAACAATAACTAGAAAGTTTATACTGCAATGAAATTATAAGTGTTTTTTAAAAATGTGCTCCTATGATCAATATTGGAAGTTTCAGAGAATATGAGAATATTGATTAGTTCAGACAATACCCTGGTCAAATCGCAAAAATAAACTTATGCCATAAAAAGGATACTATTGTAATTTGTTGGCATAATAAAAGTCCAATTTCTTGATGGTATTAAAGTCCCAAAAGCTAGTTCACACCATCCATTCATCACAAACACTAGTTATGAAATGTCATGAAAATTAGGTATGTTACTCACGAAGGTGGTCCTCCGTCTGTGTCAGCTCCTTTGAATTGAGAATAAGGCATTTTTCGAGGAGTGTCTTCCAAACATAAAAGGGTCGTTGGGCATTTCGGTAACTTCTTCATCACACAGCTCGAAATCTACATTGAAGACAATCCAAATAAATCTTTAGTCTCTGACCATGATGATCAATTTAGACCCTTTCAAATAGCCTCTCCGTTTCAGTAAACAAAAACAGATTAATATGTGATGATTGGTGTTGTAGTCGAAATCGAAGAAGTTTAGGACATTAACGGAAGTTTTACCTGTAATGGTTTTTACTGCACATATTTATTTCGATTAATGGCAGACTCAACTATTTTACGAACTTACCGTGTTAGCTGCGGGTGGGCAAGGTTTAACAGACTCGACTGGTTTATATGGAGGTCTTGTGAGAGCCAATTCAGAAATGTGAAGAACACCTTGTCCATACCTGCGTGCAATCAATTTCGCGTGAATTCGGTAAATTATTGAAGTTTGATGGTTGATATTAGGTATAAATGCATGATTTTTACCATCGTGATCATTTTGAATAAACAATAAAAAAAGTAAAATTATCATTTGCATACCTTTTGGAAGAGTTCGGAGAATATCCTAGCAGTGTGGAAGAGTGTCCGGTGAGTCTCTAGCAAGTCGAGTACCGGGGGAGAGCGCTTTTGATGTAAAGACATCATCAGTAGGCCGTAGAAAAAGTACTGTATCTGCTGATAATGTCTTTACATCGAAAGCGCTCGCCTCCTCTACTGAATTTGCTACTGAGGACGGACTCCTCCGAAAGGTATGTAAATGATAATTTTACTATTACAGTAATCTCTCGTTAACACGAACTCGGTTAACACGAATCATCGGTTTACACGAACAGTTTTCCTGGTCCTCCTATACTTCAACGTAGTGATTATCTTGATTTCCTCGGTTAACACGAAACTCGAACCAAATATTGGACGCCCTGAGTCTATGACATCGATTAACACGTACGTCGTATCTTCTTTTTCAGTTCTTAGATTTATCTCTATTCAGGGCCAGTTTCAAGTTGTTTGCGTTCGGGTTCAGTCGTGAGTCGTTGTTCCGTTTTTGGACTGAGGGTGATGGTCATAAGTTTGAAAAGAAAACAGCAGTCGATAGATTTTACAACGAAACAGATCATTTCGAGTGAAGATGAAAAAGGCACACAGTAAATTTTCGTTGAAAACAAAAATGGAAAAACCGTAGGGAACTAAAAACAATGGTTGGCCTTATAACCGGCTTTGCACCCCTACATTTCACCTTCATCGCATAGGGGTCCCACAAAGCTCAACCCTGTGCAGACTATGTGAGAAGACTGATGAAACGGCATCCCATTTAATCTTCGAGTGCCCTGCACTCACCCATCGCAGAATTGAACTCTTTGGGGCCCAAACCCCTATGAGCTCTATTCAGAGCGAACAATTAATCAAGGGCCTCCCACCCCTCATTAAGGGGCTGAGTCTCTTCGATTAAACAAAAAATTCTCAGGAAAGTACAATAAGCCAACAGGCTTCCGTGCTGGGGCTCAAAACCCCCACCCTGAGCGTTTTTCTATCTACATCTACATCCCCAAGTCAACTCTCTCGACAATAATACAAAATAAGGACAAAATCGACGGAGCAGTTACTAGTGGTTCGAGGTGCTCATCAAAAAGACTGATAAAAGCTAAACTTGAAGATAGAGCCTTCGAGACAATTTCGCGCTTTTCTCAAACTAGTGGAGAAATCGACTGCACATTTGACGACTACCATAATAGCATCAGTAAGCAACGCTTGGAACACTACCGGCCTTCATTCACTCAGCCCGATCACAACTTAATTCAAACCAAACACTCCTTGACAATAAATTTATTACCTGCCTTTTGACTCCGTTCCATTTTCGTAATATGCAAGTACAAATTTTTGACGTTTATTGAATTTTGAATTACATATATGTATTAGATTTTTCTGTTCCTATAACGCGGATAAGTTCATGTTATAGATGCATTATTTTAACACGAACGAATCCGATTTAAACGAATCGACTTTGTAACAGCTATCGAAAACTGTTACGGTGATTCGTTCAATGGAACGGCGTGCCCGTTGGTATCCCCCATGTTAACCAGTCCGCTTGCTTTCAAATCGTTGTTGAACCTTCAGAACGGTGAGTCTACCTCTCTCTTACATTTTGCATTAATAGCAATATTATTATATAAACTCCTACCGTTTATACTAATACCTAATCCATTGCTATCCCAGATACCTCTCTCTCTCCTGCGGTATTTCTTTCATCTTTAAAAGAAGTGAATATACCTAAGAAACTAATCAAGCGACAGGCTACATAGAAAAAAAACCCCTTATTACCTTTCTTTCGGAGTGACATAATGAAAAGCGTAATAAATTATCCCAGTGATTCAAATCTTGTTCTAATTATTTCACCTGAATCAAAAAATTACATCGAAAGATTGAAATACACTATATAAATCCAAGAATTTCGATCACGACAATCGGAAGATTGTCACAGCATAACGAATTTTTATACATATTTCGCAGTCACGTGGTGTTCTCGTTAACGAGTGAGTACTGTACTACTTGCGGAAATAACAGTTTAGATTTAGTACCAATATAATAAGTGGTTATTACCTCTACATTTCCGAGATCCTTAATGACACCACTTAATAATACTAACCACTCTGTTGGCAAAGGCCAGCATTCGCCTTTTACGCATTTGGAGTAGTCATCCACATCCATGCATTTTCTCCTTCGGTGTTCCAGCATTTTGCGACAGGTGGCCATTTGAGGTTTTGACGTGATGTCATCCGGGAGAAGGAAGCTCAAATACTCTCCCCATGACTTCGGCTTTTCCTTAGGAGGATCGCAGGCGAAAATATCATGGTAAATGAAACTTTTCTTGAACCTGTAATCGTTAAAAATAAGGCTCCATCAATAACTTTTCCTCGCTAAATTAGAACTATAATATTATCGTCCCGGATGTAGCAACTCAATAGTCTACATTTTGTACACATTGTGACCGGCTCTAAATTATCCACTAGACTTTCATTTTACGTTGTGTGAAACTGTCAGATAAATCATATTTTCTACTATAAAGAAAAAACGTATGATACCTGTAATTCATACAAAATTGTGAATCACAAGTTTTTTTTTAATACGGAATCCTGTCCCAGATTTTTTATTTATTTTAAAGTTTTCGGGATCTCGATTTTATGTTTTAAATTATACACTCTAGGGTTGATGCTCGCGATTCAGAATCAAATAGGCCCCAAAGATTCATAAGGTTCATAAACTTTAGTCAATTAGTTTTGAAAACAAGCTCCGAACGGCGGACGGATGGATTTTTTATTCGTTTATTGAATTGGTCAAAATCCGTTATGTGCCCACAATCTAAGGGGTCAAATTCCGTTATATGCCCGCCAAGCTAAACGCCCAACTAATCTGCATTTTTACTAAGGGATTGACTACTTGATGTAATGTATTTTTGAGATGCGAGCTTGCGAGCATCCAGACCACCAAACTCTACACTTCATTCTGGTCTACATGTCCAACTAATCTGCATTTTTACTAAGGGATTGACTACTTGATGTTATGTATTTTTGAGATGCGAGCTTGCGAGCATCCAGACCACCAAACTATACACGGTCAAATTCCATATCAAGTAGTCAATCCCTTAGTAAAAATGCAGATTAGTTGGGCGATTTGAAAAAAATTTAAGATTGTGGGCACATAACGGATTTTGACCCTTGAATTCTACACATTTGAAACGAAAACCAACAAATGTTGAGGGTGTTAAACTTTGCTTTTCGGTTGAATACAATACAAAGATTTAGAATTAAAAATAATAAACCAAAAAGTTTGCTAAATGTTTTGAATTGTTGCCAAACTGCTAATTGGGTTACTCCAATCCGATTCACTCGGTTCGTCTCTCCAGCAATCTAAAATGAACGTGTCATCTGAAACTCCATAATCAATACTACCAGTGTAAAGTGATACACAAAACAAAGGTGTAGTTGCAATTCCACCGCAAAGTTATCTTATCATCTTCGTAATCCTATCACAAAGGTATCATAAATCATCGTAATTGTACCGCAAAGGTATATCATCGTCGCAATGGGGGTCCGGACATGAGAAGCTCGAGGTAGAGCGCAGCACTAAAGCGAGGACCTAACCAATTTGCTTTTCTTTTGTTCATAGGGGCAGTCGTGACGGACACAAGTTGTTTTTGTCGGTTATTTATTTTATTTTTTTATTTTTTGTCTGTTTGTTCCTTTATTATAATTAATTATTAATATAATTCTTATTATTTCTTATAAAGGGTGACGCAAAGTATCAACAAGGGATAAGTCATATGAACCACCATGTTCCTTAGGTCCTTCTCTTCCAAACTCTCCTAGTGGCGGACCTTGTTAGTTCGGAGCCTCATTGTATCACTAAGGTATCGTATCATCGTTGAAATACCGAATACCACAAAGATATCGAATCATCGCAATGGTATCTCAAACGTAGGTATCATATCATCACAATTGTTTTTTAGCTGCGTTTGAATGGTGAACGATGTATGCCAAATAAACTAAGTAAGGTAACTAAACAGGATTGCTTTTGACTAACTCTTGTAAAGTCTGTTGCCTCTTGAAAATGTGTCACAATCAAACTATTACACATTGCAGTTATCATGTTAATTTAATAATTAATTGCGTATAAGGAATCCAATGATACCTACCTGTTTCGTTACACAGTTATACTTTCATTGTTTTACCGCCCCTAACCACTGATTGTAATTTCTGAAAACTTAAAGCCATCAGTGCAAATTGGTTGCGAGTGAGTTCTGTTCCTCACTTACCTATACTTACACCCCACTACTCCTACCAACTCCTATAATTACCAGTCTAGTCCCTAGGAATTTCGTCGATTCTATCAAGTTAAATTTTAATCAGCTAGGAGTCGAGGCAGAAGGGGTTTTGGGTGCGCTATTTTGCTGAATGTGATGGGAAGAGGTTAAAACTTCCGATTTTGTATCATCAAAACCTATTGTAATCGTATTCCAAAAATTTTTAATTGGTAATATTTATATGGCATTTCGATAGTGATCTTTATTGAATTTATATTTTCTTGAAATTCAAGATCAAATTGATCTCTTGAATCAAACTTTAGCCTAATTTGAGCAGGGTGAGTAGGTGTTCTAAACGGAAAATGTGAATAAGGGAATATAAGTGGATTCGTATAATTTGAATTTTACACTAATAGCTATTTTTCTCAAATTTGAGAGGGATATTGGTATGAATGATAATCTTAGCGGTCCGAGTATTAAGCTAAGCAAGAAATTTTATTTTTTAAATTAATTTTGAGTTGTTCAACTTAAATTTAGAACCATTAGAAGGTTTTCATGTTATAGCTGAGGCTTGGCAGAGAAAGTGGAGAAAGTGTTATTATTTTAGCCATCTCACGTTATTGCCTAAATTTGTGAATAATAAAGATAAACAATAGTTCTTTTCGGTCCCCACATATCATTCCGTCCTTGAATATGTAATATTCTTGTCCCCTATTACCTATATTATAATTAAGGTAAGAATGAAACCGGGTCATTCCAATATTTATTTATCAGTAGGTAGATGAGTTGTGACGGCTCGAATGGTGTATCTGTATTATCAAAATTTTGAATCACCAAATGTTCTGCAGCAAATGTACATATTTCAAAGATGAATTGCAGCAAAACGTTATAGAACTTCGACATTTAAAATTACTAGTATCTAATATGGTTTTACGGTCAAGGTATGATAAAATAACTTGTAGTATCATTCAATGAATAGGAGCTTACATGTATTTATCGGTCAACACAAAGCAAAGGTTAACAAGTAAGTAAATTTCTAATATAAGAAAATTTTGTAACTTTGCTAACTTGCTATATTGGTAAGTCTTAACTTGTATACCTTGGAAGAAATCTTTTCTTTGGGCATGCTTTCTTTCTCAAGCATAGCTTGCTGCACCTTTGAACGTCTGGGCTGTCCTTCACCCTCCATTGCCAGGAGAGATGGAGGGGCTCACATGGGTCGTGGTACTCGCGGTTCAACTGCAGAAACGGCTGTCGTACTAGTTGACCGAAAAACTGGAATAGATTTAATTTAATTACTACTTTAGTTCCTTCGTTCAATACCTTAAATTATTTATAATAATGCGGTCAAATAAGTGGGTGATGGTGCTATTAAGTATGTTTTTAATAGGTATATGCTTTTTGGGAGGCGAATTGCAAATAATTACCTTCAATAGTATTCGTAACAAGTTCAACCTGTGATATGATGGCATAAACCTGAAAGTTGGTTGAATATTGGAGAGTGCACTATCAACCCGTGGTTGTAAATTCTGTTGAACTCCAATAGAAACGCATAATGAAAACTTCAAGAGCTTTCTTGTAAGTATTTTGATCATATTGTATACCTTCTATAGATACCTGCAGCATATGCCTATATTCGCGTTTTAGATGCAAATTCTTTTATTGTCGTGAAAGCTAAACGTAGAGTTGTATATTATTAAATTTTTGTTCAGACCGATTTGAATCCTATAAAGTCGATCCTAGCTATACCGTCAGTTTTGGTCTATATGTCCTAATCCATATTTTACTGAATATCCCTGGATTTAGAAGATGTTTAAACTTTTTAGACGCTTGCGTAGCGTAGCGAGCATCCAGATAATCTGATCTATACAAATTCTCGAGGAAGACAGCAGAAGGGGACACACACAAAACCACAAATTGGACAGTAAACATCGTTGAAATGGTCTTCGCCACTATGAAGTGGTCTGCCTAGCGTCAGGCAGACCACTTGTCGGGGCAATTTACTATTCTTGCTCTTTATGGATGCGGATAGTACTCATTGGGCCATTTGTACTAGACTTACTCCTGGGGTTCCTCTTGTTTTCAATAAACTGCCGGCAAGTGAAATGCATCCTGTACTGTTCATTTTTGTGTGTTGATATTCCTCATGCACTATGATTTTAGAACATCATGCGACCGAAAAACAACAATTTTGCAGTGTCAGTGTGGAACTTGCCCATTTTTTGAGTGAATCATACGATACTAATTAGGTGTTTGATATAACATCTGTTGGTTACTCATAATGACGAAGATTCATGCGAAAGTTGTTGTCGCTTTGAAATTGTAGCCTATGAAATTCCAGCAGTATGTTTATATTATTCCCTAATGCGCCGAACATTAATGTTCCATTAAAAAATTATAAATAATTCGTCATAGGCAATTGGATTTTTACAGACTAATTGGGTAAGTAGGTATCGAATTTGAAGGTCAAGGTTGGGTGATTTTCAGAGAAAGAAAAGTTTCGAATTTTCGTTCGACCAGCTGGTAACTTCAATGATTAGGTGCTTATATATTCACTCGATTTGATTTTCGCGCGTGGTATATCGAAATCTTCCAAAGAATCGTAAACTTTCCCCTTCCTGGGAAAAACATTAGATCATGAATATGTCGATTCAAATAGGAAGTCCCAATAGTGGTTGCAATCATGTTCAGAACATGAATTGAGAAGGATCACCTGTATGTAAACAATTATTCGGACAACCACGCTCATACCTTAAATTGTTGGCCACGAACTGCGCAGTTGTTAACATCATAGTGTTAGATAAATCGAAAGTTTTCGAATAGAGAACGATTCTAGTGCGATGAAAACTACAGGAGTGAAATTTCCCAAGAAACGCGTTGGATGCAAGTGAAAACCATCAGAAAACGTGATTACGTTTTGGGAAACAGAATTGTTAGAATAACCCCCAATGATAAGACATAATTTATTGTTCATGTCGAAACCTCAAGAGATGAGCATCGAAGTCTCACTAGCTCAATATTTCCTCTGCATTTTTATGTACATATCAGCACTTAGTAGCATCCTGTTTAATCTCTGTGGTTAACGTTGTTATGGCAGTAGAAAAACATCATTCAGCCATTCCCTTTATTCGGATTTAACTCATTTCAGACATACAGACCAGTTGCAAGTACTCAAAAATAAGGTAAACCAAGCACAAGCCAAGGTATGTGTAATCTAGAATCGGTTCGGTACAGTGTGGAGTAGATTAGTACTAGAAACTCTCTTTGGAAGGTTCAACTTACCACAAAACGTTGAAAGTTGTTATAGAAGAATAGTGGAGTCCACAACCAAACGCCTACTTTTAGCCCACAGATCGGTATACATTTAATCGCAGTCACGATAAAAGTCCTCGTGCTCGCAAACCACTTCATAGTAGCAAGAATAATCTCAACGGTTTCATCATAAAATCATATATATATAACAAAACATAATATACAAACATGATATCCACGAATATTAAGCTCACATGGTTCATAGATTTTTCAAACACATTCCATCTCAATGATAAATGATCTCTAAATTATTGAGCAAGGGCCAAATCTAACATTTCCCTAAAAACCTAAACCTTATAGGAAGTCATACTCACTAGTACCTAAATTTGTCCGATTCCAAAACATGAGATTGATTTTTTACGCACTCACTCCTTGCAAGTCATACCTATTGTATATTAATGTGCTCGCTGTTACAAAATAGCAATAAAATAGACGAACGGTGCGAAAGGTCAGGTCGGGAAATGCCCAGTCCCGTAAAACAAGAAGTTTATATAACCGTCTCACCCTAGAGACAGACCTTCCGTGCCGTTCTGTTAAACCTAACCCCTGAGAATTCTGTTTATAGGTACCCTTTAATTACACTGCCCTACTAAAAAAAAATCAAAGTCGTGCCCTCACGAAACTGGTACTGGTCCTGGGGGATTTCGAGGGTGCTGAATCAGAATCCAAAATTCTCATTTAAATTGCACATCGAACATTTGTTTATCACCCCATCCCTCCACCATCTATAATTCACCGTCAGCATCTCCTTTCTGGCTCTTACTACAACTCTTATTTTTTGTAAATCTGTTAGGCCTATGTACTTCCTGCCCCCATCATTTTTCCTATCCAATTTTGCGAAACTTTGGTGGTGTGCCGAATTTTTCACCTCATTTTCTAGTTCTACCCTCCAGTCTCTTTTAACTCTTTCTACTACTTCCTGAATTGCCTCGATCCAATCTGTTTCCTCCAGATCCACCCCATAACCTCTCGCCATCCGCTCATATTCCTGGTACCAAATTATTTTCCCCTGCTTAACTCTCTCCGCTATTATGTGAGGTAGTCTATCATGGGGGTATTTCATTATTTTACTTACATAACTAACTTGCAATTTCAAAGCGTAAAAGGACAGTGGTTCAAAATCACTCTCCGAATACAGTGAATACAGTTGGGCCTATTTTGCGAAGTGCCAGTACCTTTTTAAGAAGGAATCTCAATCATTATGGTTGGTAGCCTTTCCATTTATATGGTGAGCGTGGTTGTGAGGGGATGAGAGAATTGTTTAGGCTGCTTTTCTCATCATTTAATGACATTCCTAGTGCTTTCGCCCTAATGGGCCTCATCAGGGAGTTTAAGGTAACATTTAGTTGTAGTGGTTCGTTTATTCATTTTACTTAGGTATCCGTTTCATGGGGAGTGTGTCGCAGAGGGCTTAAAATGTTTCTGATCATTACTATAAATCATTTCCAAGAGGTTTGCTCTCCCATTATAAATATTTTATTCTACTTATTTCAGACACATAACTACGACTAGTTACTATACCTAATAATGATCAGAAATATTTTAAGCCCTCTGCGACACACTCCCCATGAAACGGATACCTAAGTAAAATGAATAAACGAACCACTACAACTAAATGTTACCTTAAACTCCCTGATGAGGCCCATTAGGGCGAAAGCGCTAGGAGTGTTCAATAAACGATGAGAAAAACAGCCTAAACTATTCTCTCATCCCCTCACAACCACGCCCACCATAGATAGAATCTCTGTAGTGTTTCTAGTTGTTCCTCCCTTTGGTACTCTCTGTCAAGATCGAGCAAACCAACAGAGAGCACGATTCCCGCTCAATTCATCAAAATACGTGGAAAATCGTACACCAAACAGCTCCCCGTCTAGAAGCCGTCGACAATGATCTTTGTCTCGCGATCGCTCCGGATCCCATCACTTGTCACGATTACGCTGCTAGTATCATGGTAAGCGAAGAGAGATCCACGAAAATGCGGGACGCCCTGCAACGCGTCAAGCAAACAGCCTCTACATTATTTATTGTCTGCGTTGAGGGCTCTCTTTCTTCGTAGATTCCGTTCCATAAATTTGGAAACTACCAAACAAGGTCATTCAATATCAACACACGACCACATTATTCCTATATGCAGCACGACCCTCACACAAACGACCCTCACTGCCAAAATAACACATACTAAACATGAATGGAACTTCGACGTCCCAAATACCCCTAAAGCAATAATCGACACTGACTTTCTTTCGTACCACCCATATATTATATTGTTATAATACTAGATATATTTAAACAATTTAAAATTTACAATTTAAAAACATTATGATTAAGACATGATGCCAAAACATAGGTTGAGCAGTAACTTTATTTGATTCCTTTGAGGAAAAACAACGTATAGAACCAAGTGCTTCAACGTACAAGCACCTTCCCTACCCAGTCAGGGGCGTCGCTAGACAAAAATAGTGGTGGGGGGAGAAAGTGTCATGAAATTCCTAACTTAACCAAAAGTTTTCTCACCCCCAAAAAATGGGAATAAAAAGAAGAAAATTATGATGATAAATGATACCTGATACCTACAGTTAGTATATATATTGCCTATAAGTACATATTAGGTACATACACATAACACTTCTGTAAAATGACCAATGAACGCAATATTAGATTCAATTGAGACAATAATTATTGTCATTATTCGGAACTTAGAGAATGTGTAAATAATGACCTGGAAAATCTTCCGGATATTGAAAGCACAAAGCGGTTTGCTCATTAGTAAATCATATTTGTTGGATGGAAGCAATAATTACAACTAAGAAATAATAATAAGAAAAATACAGCTATTAAAACTTTTATCTCTACACGATTAGTGATTAAAAACTTAAATTTTTATTGGAAGTGAATATGTCGATTTTTCAATTTAGCCAATGCTTGTACTACCACATCTTCTATGTCAAGATTCTCAACAAGTTCTTTTTCGCATTGTAGCCTCTAAACTATTTTTCATATGTTTCATCATTTTTGGTGGATTCGGATGACCGTGGGAAATGTTTTCGGGTGGAACTTCGAGTAGACCGAAAATGGAGTAAACCGCCGTCAAGCGCTATTTTCTATCCTAATCCACTTTTGAGATATAACATAATTGGGGAACGCTGTGGAAATTTGGGAAAATTTGAACAAAAAAGGACAGGTTCATGCACACAATGAATATAACTCCAGTATTTTATAAATACAGGGTGCGGCAGAGAGGACGGATGGTTTTAAAAAAATCATGAAATAGTTAATTTTTACTCAAAAACATATTTATTGATGCAATCGGGTTCACAAGGAAATAGCATATGAGACAGTCAAGTGTGAAAAATCACATCAGGCATGTGGTGGCCGAAATTGTTGATGCAGTGCTAGAGACGTTCTTGAAAGTTCGCGTAGACTCTCTCCAACATAACGCTACGTCGTAATGATCACCAACTTCTTTTTCCCTGAATTACGACGGCGACGTGTTCCATCTCGACGTGTGTGGTTCCAGCAGGATGGGGCGACCGCCCACACAGCCAGAGCATCAATTGACGATATTCGCCCTCTCTTCCCTGGTCACCTTATTTCCAGGTCTAGCGATGTTCATTGGCCTCCTCGGTCCCCAGATTTATCCATATGCGATTTTTTCTTATGGGGACACCTCAAGGCTTAGAGTATACGAGAAGAAGCCCCGAACTCTGGACGAATTGAAGGACGCAATTCGCGTGGAAGTCGCCCAAGTTGAGAGAGTATGTTGGAAATAACGCCCAAGAACGCCTCCAGCACAGCATCAACAATTTCGGCCACCACATGCCTGATGTGATTTTTCACACTTGACTGTCTCAAATGCTATTTCCTTGCGAACCTGATTGCATCAATAAATTTTTTTGTTAGTAAAAATCAACTATTTAATGATTTTTTTAAAACCATCCGTCATCTCTGCCGCACCCTATACTTCGTACCTACAGTTGGGAAAATCGAGATTTGATAACGATTAGACTTCCAAACAGAGCCCTTTGAATTACCAAAGGGTATTATTGTCACTTCCGATATTTCCCAACTTCTCCCAAGTCACCCCCCCCTCCCCCCTATAGCGACGCCCCTGTACCCAGTACGTATCAATACGCGACTCGTTCATGAATTAATCGCACGACTTGAATTTATAGGATGTCGACGTGGTCAAAAAGGGACTTTGAGTTCAGCGAAGGTCAAGCGGAGAGGGAGTACAATTGTCCACAGTATAGATGCAACTTTGAGGATACGAGGACAGCGAAAGGAACGAAGTGGCAGCGCAGTACACATCAGAAGAAAACCCGCTCCAAACTCACAGTTTCCGATGTGCCGAGTACTAGGCTCTTCTCCGGGGTTGAAAAAGTACGTTTTAATTAAGACGTCATTTTTTGGGTAGGCTGAATTGAAATAAAGAGTAATCTGCCAACGACACTTATAACGAATCTGGACTGAAAGTTTATGAAATTTATGCACTTAGGTAGATACTGTATTTTGCATCCTCACCACCGAAGTAGGTTGATCCAGTGAAAGTAGAAAAATCGTTCATCCGAAAGTCAGTCGAAATCCCCACCTACTTTTTGAACAATTTTGGTTCCGTTTCTTTATGTCGTATGATTTTTATCTTTTACGATTTGGTTTCGGATCTATGGTAGATTGCTCGTTCCTGGCAAAACTATGCTAATTACAGTCTAATTTCGATGAAAGTAGAGAGCTTTTGATTACCACTAACGTGCCCTTAACGTCATCCTGACGTAACCAAGAGCACGTGACCATGAAGAGACGTTAGCATCGTTATACGTAAGAAGTGCTCATTTAAGGTCACCCGTTTGGTGATCTAAATGCACACGAGATATGCCTAACCTTCCTGTAAATTTAACACTACACACTACTGGTCAGTTGAAAATTATACAAATACTAGGTGAAGTAAATCTTTTTTTTTTTTTTTTTTTTTTTTTTTTTTTTTTTAATGCCCCTCTAATTATGTTGATATAGCGGATAGGTTTTTTGGACACCCTTCATACTTGGTTATTTTACGTTTCAAGTCGCGTAGAAACCGAATCTGCTACCCTCCAGGCTTTACTAGCCTTCAACTCGACCGGGAAAAAAAATCCGTTATTTTGCACACAGGCTCTATTTAGTCAATTTGAGTCTTGTTTTTATTATTATTTCCCAATTTTGAATAAGAAACCTGAGTTTTAAGACACTAGCTAATTTTTCGCAGCATTGTTCTTAGTTTGCCTGGTATCTCATCTGTTTTCTCGTGAGCATTGCGTGAAGTGCTGTCTCCTGTGATGATTATAAGGTTAATTCCTGGTTCATTGTTATAGAAAAAAATACTTGTTCATACTTGATGATGATTTATCCAACGGAAAACCCAAAAACATGAAGTTCGTAACGACCATAATTACCTATACGTAGCAACTAAACCGCGGTGTTTCCCACGTGAGCGTTAAATCCATGCCCTGTATATGAATCGAAAACTAAAAATGAGAACCTGCTCCGTATTTGTAGTGAAACTAACATGAAATTTGAATTTAGGATTGAAAATCCGCGTTTTACATCGAAATAAAGAATTTGATTGGACAACCGGTAGACGACATGCAACAAGACAGTTGGGGGAAAATATCGCGTTAACCAACCACTGTTACCGTGACTTAACAAGTCAACAAAAACTTTGTAGCCATCGGACCAATAGTTCACTCAAAATTACCAGGTAGTTGAGGTTAAAGTCTGAAAGTAATCGTTTACGAATTTCATTGCAATTGGATCAACTAAGGCCAATCCAATATTCGTTGTCAGAGGCAAAACCCGAAACTATGCATATAATTGTAAATTACAAAGTTCCATTCTTGATAATAACAAACCAAAACACTGCTGTTGGGTAAGGCAGGATAGCATCCACGCAATTTGCATGGATGCGTAAAATAGTGGACTTGATTTGCAGTACAATTTTGAGAAGTTCAAAAGGTGATGACACTTATAATGCAGAACGCCCTGGGAACAGCGAAATACAAAAGTGTAAATTCCACATTGGTCACCAATTTAATTAATCCACCAAAGCTTATCTCAAGATAACAAAACGTTGACGGACTCTTTATCACGATTCAGGAGATAAGAAGGATCAGGATTAAGGATTTATTATAGTTAGAATTAAGTTTTTATGCCTTGTATTAAACAGGAGTATGGATATAATGGATATAGGTATAAGAGGTTTGGACATGAAATAATAATCTTATCAAATAATGACGGCGCTTGGAGATACTAACCATTCAAGACTAAACTGTCATGCCGAATGGTATAGCCATAGCTCCGTTCGGTTCAAGGCCTGTCCACATCCAGGGCAGGGTTGCAGATAGGTACATCTCCATCTCTACTATAATGAGAATGAAACACCGTCTGTCTGTTTGTCTGTCCATGCTGTGCATGGCCAAACGGCTGAGTGGCGGGAGTCTACGAGTGGGGGGAGGGATCTTCTTGTGATATTCCGAAAGGGTGTATAAGGTATTTTAAAATTTTCTAATCCCACCCGAACCATGGGCTGTAAGACGGGAGGAGGGTGGGAGTCCGTTTTAGTAAGCGATTTTTCCCGTTCTTTTCGACTTCCCCGCTTCCCCTACCCCTCTAAATGGCCGTCGAAAATTCCGAAAAAATACCGGTTTCGTAGGTTTTTCTACGAGAACGACGACGGCGCGATCAGATCGCAAAAAAAGTATCGGGAAATGCGTAGAAAAAATGAAAGAGTGCGGGCCCGTTTTCTCGAAAATTCCGACGAAAAACTTCGTTTTGTTCTCATCAAAATATACCCCATAAAGGTACGTTACGTGTACGTTGCGTTTGATTCCGCCGAATCTGAATCCGAAATCGGATATCGAAAAAAGTGACGGGAAGTTGGTCAAAATGCGAGGGGAAGTTAGGCGAAGCGATTAAAATGAGAAGTTAATTGTCCGTGGACGACGCAGGCGAGTAGGTACCCCTCTGTTCTTTATCTTTGCCTTCGAACCTTCTCGGCCCCCGTCTTGAAGGAAGGAACTTTTCCGTTCGAAAGATATTTCAACAGAATAACGTACGGGATTTTTCCTACACATGTACAGCAATACCGAACGTGCGAAGCGAGCAACTTCTTCGAATAAAGTTTTCGTGGTTCCACGTAGTTTCATAAGATTTAATTTGTTTGTAAGAATTTCTAACAGAAAAAAAAAAAAAAAAACGCCTGCCAAGTTGGGTGGGCAGTATAACTTCCTCACATATTGTAACATGGGCTGTAGGTCTCGATGGTATCCCACTATATCCCATCGCATCTCTACGTCTCATACCGAGCGAGCGAACCGAGAAACATTCCCTACACACGTTGGATTTCAACGAGGGTTTTCCTACACATATACAGCCATACCGAGCGAGCGAATTAATATAAGAAGTTACGTAAAATAAGAAGTTAATTGTGCCGTGGACGCCTTCGAACCTTCTCGGCTCCCGTTTGAAAGACGGGGAAAAATACACCCTTCCAGGGATTTTTCGAAAGGGTGTATATAAGCGATTTTAAAATTTTCTAATCCCACCCGAACACAGAAAACGCAGCCAATTATTACACAGCAATAAATAATGGCCTCTCTTTATCAAATTTAATAAACGTAAATTACATCAAGTATCATTTTTTCGTTTCTTAATTGCCCAATAATGACATTTTACGCTACTTCTTGATTTACTCTTTTCCGCTATGAATTTTTCAAGAGCATTTAAAACTTTTCAACGATCTATACATTCATGATAGGTAAACGAGGAAGCTATGTGCCACACCCAACTTGGCAGACCTTTTAAATTGTGTACGTATGAATCCAACATTTGGACTGAGATTTTACATGTTAGAATAATTTGTCAATTTATTGTTAACACCTACTCAATGGACACAGAGACAGCGCGAATTTGAAGCTCCTCTCTGACAAAAATTTGACTATAACCGAATTTTTAGTTTAAAGAATACGACATGAAACTCCAAGAAGGTCAGAGACACCATAAACTCAAGAAGTGTGTCAAGGGCTGTCGAAGAGATGAACTTGCACAGGAAGGACTTTTGGAAATGAAAGCAACTGGAGCTCCTGAACCCCTCAACAGCGTCATATTCAGCGTTCGCCCCCCTGAATTCAAGGGCTGCGGTCTTGGGAAATATAGGAAGATCGGCCTTTACCTCAGAACTTTTGAATAAATTGTTTGCCCTTCTCATGAAAGCAAGCCAGATTGATCCTTAAAAAATAAAATAACGTGCTAGACTAAATTAGTTGTGAGAACACTATTACTCCTTATCAATAGTTTTAGCTGGTTTGGGATGGAGGGAGCTCTTCTAAATATAGAATAGAATAGTTCTTACGAATTGGATTTATTTCCACAAATAATTATACATTTAACTTCACATTATACATGGTGGAAACTACCCCCCTCATAGATCATTGACCTGGGCAGTTGCAAGTTTGATCAATGTTCGACGTGTACGTTTAACAAAGTGGGAACAATATAATATATAATTTCAAATACATAGTTTTAAATACAAGAGGTGAAAACAATTGATAACAAATACAGAATTTAAAAATAGTTACAAAATTTTATGAAAAGGATGATTAACATATGGCAATAAGGAAGAATTATTAAATGCTATAGATGCTCGACGTCATAGCGTCGCAATCCGACGGATTAGTAGTAATAAGGTATGAAAAAACTGATTTTTTATAGGAGGATCTGCTGATAGAAATGGGGTGGGCCAAGCAAGCTGGGAGGGATCGCAGTATAAATGGTAAATTGTGGTAGAGATGACGGGAGGTAGAAACTAGACGGCTTGAAGGAATAGGCAAGACTGCTCTGGTCGTCGGTCTCAAGATGCGGTCGTTTGTATTTAATTCAGATGGACTAACGGCCAAAGTACTTGGTTGTTTGTGATAGTACATCGGAGCATGTTTAATATAAAGCTGCTTCATTGTGAAAATCTTAGCTTCGCTAAATAATTCAGCACTAGAGAACCTCTGAGATTTCTTGAGGAGAACCTTCAGAATTGCTTTTTGCATAACTATAATTGGATTTAGTACAGTATTACAAGCATTCCCCCACCAAAGAATACCAAAGCTAATCACTGACTGTACAAGCCCTTTATAAAGTGAAATGAGCGAGGCCTTTGACAAGCAGTTCCTGATATTATAGAAAATATTGACAAATTTTCTAGTTTTATTCACTAGAGACTTGATCTGCTCTTTCCTGTCAAGGTTTTCATCTATTACAATACCCAAGTACTTTGCGCTCTTCACTCTCAATCTCCCTGCAAGCACACGTTGCGAACTCCAAGTTACAAAAGTGTAGCTTTAGTCTGCGATTATGGGAATCCCTGTCTCTGGCACGAGAGAATAGGATATATTTGGATTTATCCACGTTGACAGTAACAGACTGGGAGTTAAGCCATTGACATATTCTGCCCATATCCTCATTCGCCTGGCTGAAAACTTCTTCCCACGAACTATGTTCAAACAAGAAGGCTGCATCATCAGCGAAAACATAAAGAGTACCTCTAATTGGAACATGAGCCACGTCATTGATGAAGATGCGGAAGAGGTCTGGCCCAAGAGTACTCCCTTGTAAAACACCAAAATCAATCAGTAGAGTGTCACTGTGCACGCCGTCAATACATACCAGCTGTCTTCAATTGGATAGGTAGCACCTGAACCAGGACAACTCCCGTCCCATTATGCGATGGCGCTATAAGGCATCCAATAATCTCTCCCTGCCAATGGAGTCAAAGCACGTGGCGAGGTCAATCAGTGCCAAAATTCCACTGCCCTTTTTATCCATTATCTCATATAAGTCTTTGGTTGGGGCGAAATGAGCCTCTTCAACTCCGATACCAGGAGTAAAACCGAATCGCCTCGCGGTGATTATGTCATGTTAATTTAGGTAAGAATTCAATAATTGCTTAACCCATTTCTCTATGAGTTTGGAAAGGATACTCAGTAAAGAGATTGGACGAAAATTCGATAGTTCCACCTTTGACCCAGCTTTGTGGAGGGGAATAACCTTTGCAATCTTAAATTTATCGGGGAATGTTGCCTGCTCCAAACTGCAATTTATTATGTGGGTTATGGGTCTTTTAAGGAGCTCAAAATAGGTATCGACAATCCTATAGCCTATGCCATCAACACCAGTGGCCGAGTTACCGTTCATCGCCCTGAAGATCCAGACTCCGTAATTGATTTAAAAACAAATGGGGGTTGGCTTACTCTGATATCAGATAGGACATGCGCATTAGTGTTTGATTTAGGACTCTTCATAGCCAGGTTCTTTCCCACATTTGAAAAGAAATCATTAAAATCATTGGATACATCTTTTTTAGCATCAAGAGTTGACATGGTGTGCTTCTTACGCCTCATCTTTACTAGAGACGATGTTTGGTCCTTCCTACATTTACCCAAGAAAGAGTTATTCAAAAGTTTCCACGTTTCCCTAGGGTTGCTGCTCAGCCTTTTGAATTTCTCGGCAAAATATTCATCTTTACATTTTTTGATAATTAGTTTAAGTTTATTCCTGAACTTCGTGTAACGTTGTTTAAGAGCTGAGTTAAAAGTTGGCGCTTGAGTTTTCTTGCCATTTTTTCACTTATACGTATCTAGACTTAACTATTCCTAAGGTGATCCACGGGGTTAGCTTTGTCCGTGCTGAAGGGAGTCTTTAGGGATAGGATGAAGAACTTAGACACGACTTAATTCCCTCGACCAGTAGCTCTGTAGCTTTGTTGATATCTGTTGACCTAGTGATAGCATCCCAGTCGTACTCCTCAAACTTAAGATTCAGCTTCTCTTCATCATTCATGAACATTTCCTTTTCTTCATTAACCTCTTCAACCACCACCTCCTGTATTTCAAAAGAAATAGTCGTTGGATAATGGTCAGTTATTGCTGACTCAATTATACCCGCTCTGCAGCTCTCACCAATAGATACATCTCTCACCAAGTAGGTACTTAACCACGTAAAACCACTGAGGAATCGGGGCTGGGAGATCTGTGTTAGGCATTGAAGAAGCTATACTAAGAAGAACCTGAACTTCATATAGCATTTTCAAATTGAATTCGTCCTTTTACAAAATGAATTCGTCCTTTTACAAAATAAATTCGTCCTTTTACAAAATGAATTCGTCCTTCATAAAGAGGGACCGAATCTTGAAGGTATCTTAGTAACGGCGGTGTCTGGGGCTCGGGAAAACGGTGGCTCAAAATGCATTCTTTATGCAAGTGCGCGAAAATCTTCTCCCCTACTCACATCAGACACAAATTACTGTAGGCACCAACTTTGCAATGCATATACTTTCCCACATAGTTTGAGCAGCGTCAGGACAGCCTCTGCATTGAGGGAAAAAATTACTCAGAGGTTTATTATTTCTGTATTGTATAGCTCTTCTACACAGAACACCTGTCTATATTATTAAATGAATGATTAGGTAGGTATCTAATGTGTCTGCATAGGTGTAGAACCTACTGAAGAGAAATGAATAAAATTAAATAACACACCTAAAATTTCTTTACACGAGCTGTGAGCCGTGAATTGGCAAAACAGCGGCATTACCTTAAAAGTTTGCGTAATGGTTATGGAGTGTTACCTTGTCCTTATTGTAGGTTGGGTTGGTTGAGGGTGAGAAATTTCAGGCTTCTTTGATTATATATCATTTATTGCAGTGTGCTAAGCGCTTTCGCCATGTATGGCCTCTTCACAGCATAGTTTGTGAGAGGTGAGTTCTTAAGTATTTATAAATAGGGTACACATAAGTTTCTCATTTTCACACACAGTTTTCTCATTTCTGATTATATGTGTGTTTCCACATAAATTTGTATTTTTCTCAATTTAAACGCAAAATTGACCCCAAGTAATATGACCAACCACAGCTGGTCCTACCAAGATGAACAAGGAGGACTCCCTATTTATAAATACAGAAGAACTCGCCTCTCACAAACTATGCTCTGAAGAGGCCATACATGGCGAAAGCGCTTAGTACACTACAATAAATGACATAATCAGAGAAGCCTGAAATCTCTCTCCCTCAACCAAACCAACCTATGAAAGTTTTCGAGATCTCGATTTTTCATATTTCAGCCCTTGATTACTTCCCTTTATGGTTGATCAAAATTGATGCCGATGTTACTGGCTCATCCCCTGCTAATTTATGGTTTTTCAGCCAAATTTCATAAACTTTGGTCCAGTAGTTTTGGAGAAAAGCTCTGGACAGCGTACGGTGGACGGATGGATTTTTTTATTTTTTTATTAAGATTCTATGCATCTTTAAACGTAAACCAATAAGTTTTGAGGGGGCTTACTCCCCCACCCCTCTTGGTCAATTACAAAGGTACATTATTGAAAATAATAAACCAAAACTCTAAAAATCGTGGGTTTGTATGAATTTCTTGAAAACGTTTTGCAAATTTCTTGTGTCAGTTCATTGTAAACGTTGTAAATTTCATCTATTACATCTTTATCAACTATGCAAATTAATACAATAAATTATTATTCTTCGAAAAAGGAAAAGATATCTGCACATCATTTTTTGGTTGCCTTCTTTTTGAAGGACGAATTCATTTTGTAAACGGACGAATTCATTTTGTAAACGAACGAATTCATTTTGTAGAAGGTATTTGAAAATTTTTGAAAAAAAAGTAAAAAAAATTTTAAAAACTATATTAAAACCTACTCGGTTCATATGGTTGTAGAACAGCTTCCTTCTTTTGACATAAATTGGCCTGAAATGATCAAACCTCTCGAAGTTTCACTGAGACGGAAGCTACTGTGGATGTGTATTCTGATGAACATTTCATTTGTTCTACGGATTCGTCGTAACGAATCGTCAGAACAAGGTCGGATGGGTGTGAATACACCAACTGCAGTTTCTATAGTTAGGTCGCTCAACCGTTGTGACGTTCATGCACATGTTCGGACGAGTAGGTCACTGCCAAAATAATTACTCTCATTTAAGCACGTAGATTGTTTGAACGGATCATGGCAAAAAAAACTCGTTTCTAAATAACTGTCTGCAATTCAAATAAGATTTTGGATGTTGACCTATTCTTTCAGTTTTTATCATTGTTTCGGCAAATATTAATGAAATGTAAGTTCATTTTCAACGTAAATTTGTTCTTTCACTTTTTATTGTTCTGGCTCATCGTCGATGAACTTCTTTTGACTGAAAGTCTGATAAAAAATAAAATTTATATATTTAGCCGTTTTTTGCTATTTTAGCACATTTTATGAAATTTGACCAATTTAATGTGCTCAAAAAAGTGCTGGCCAACGAACTCGTCCTTTCGTTTTGAAAGCATAGAGAGTTATCTATCGTCTGGAAGGACACACACACACGAATCCTAGAGATTAACGTTTTTTTCGTATGTATTACGTGTGTCCTTCCAGACGATAACTATCCTCAGGATTGAGATAAAAATACCGTTCTTGCGCCAAAAAATCAAGCTTTTTTTAACGAAAGGTCGAGTTTGTTGGCTAGCATTTTTTGAGCTCATTAAATTGGTCAAATTTCAAAACAAGTACTGAAAAATCACTGAAAATACCAAAAAACGGATAAAAATTGTTAAATTTACATTTTCCAACAGAATATTGCTCAAATAAAATTTAACAACCATAAAACAGAACATTTGTATATTGATGTACACAATTATGCTGAAATGTACTTAAATTTCATTTGAAAAATGGTAAAAATTGCAAAAAAAAACTAAAAATCCAAAATCTTTTTTTGAATAGCAGATTATTATTTAGAAAAAGTTTTTTTTTTTCCATAAAATTGGTAATTGACAATTTCTTTTCACTCAAAGTCTTCAATTGAAACAAACTTCTTTTTCGGTTTTCATCCTTTCACATCAAACATATTGCCGCATACAAGAGTTGGTAGTCCATGGCGAGAGCGACCCGTTCATGTGGAGTGACTGACGCGGCGCGAGGCCGCTTGGAGTGATCGTGAATGGCCCGCTTAAGGGAATGAATATGTCAAAGATTAGAATGTTTAAATGTTAAAATTTAATTTAATAATTAATGCTTTAAAATGCTTTAGTCCTCATTAGGTAATAATTTTTCATGACGAATTGCTGCAAAAACATGCAACATACTGAGTACCTATTAAAATTTATTTCATAACGAATTGCTGGAAAAATATGCACAGATACTTAGTACTATAATATTACTAGGTGCTGCAGCTGAAAGGAACGAATGTTTGATGGCTATCAGACGAGTTTATTGATAATATTCTCAGGTCCATATAGTTTCATATGTTATATTTTCCATTTCTTTCTGTTCATGGCAATGGGTCCTCCAGCTGGTTACAATTCCTGAAAAATTTAAATTCAGAATATTTTATTTTAAAACGCTGCAAATTACTAAACAACGGATTTTATTTCTGTATTGGATAGCCTTCCACGCAGATCACTGGTCTATAATAATTTATTGTTAAACCCCGTATACATTATGTCAGGAAAACTTGGCTCTTCGCCACACAGTGGTAAAAACGGTCAATCTAGGTGAACATTTGGGAAAAATTGCATGTCAACGTACCGAGGAATGGACTTTATCCTGTCATCTAATAAAGAAACCGCGATGAGAATGATTTTGACCCAACGACACTTGTTTAAATACGACAGTCAGTTTAAGGAATGAGGTAGTTCTTATTTATTTTTCAAACAAGTTAACTGCGATTAGTTTTGTCCTGTTGGTTCTTAAAATGAATCGTGCTGATATTTTCCTTTTGGGCGTCCTAGTTGGAGGAAAGTAGAACATATTTAGACAGTAATTGAACGTGCTGAATTGTCTGGTAGGCTGTCTGCAAATTATGCTCTAAATGGTCAAAAAAATAAGTTTTTGAAAGTGTGTAACTTCTTTTCCAAATTTCTCCACTCTGCCACTAGAATGGCTTCAACAGATAACATGTACAGAGTAGGAAACCAATAAAATCATACTCCGCCAGTCCCTTCTTCGCCTTGATATTGATTTTTTTTCCCAGAAAATTTTCATTTATGCCTCAGCAGATATATTCAGATAATGAATAATATTCTTCGTTTAATTAAAGGACTACCTAATAAATAAATAATAAACCCTTTTGCAATAATTTGCAGCGTTTTTTAATGCTAACCCACTCCCGTAAATTAATTGAT
Source organism: Adelphocoris suturalis (assembly GCA_030762985.1). Lineage (NCBI taxonomy): Eukaryota > Metazoa > Arthropoda > Insecta > Hemiptera > Miridae > Adelphocoris > Adelphocoris suturalis. The sequence goes on along the minus strand of CM061040.1, from coordinate 170,140,580 downwards.
TTATTTGGTAAAGCTTTTAGAATAGTTGCATTCGATTCAGTGAACAAATATGCGTTATAATAAACTAGGTATAAGTACCAAATACGCAAAATACGCATAACTCAAATGCGTTATGTCGCGACGTTTATCAAATGTTTGTTTCTAAATAAATGTAATTGAAAAAATCAAGAGTGTATTATTATAATGTAATTTGTAAATATTCACCAAGAGGACTTAAGTCCAACGGCCCCCGAGTAGGTAGGGGCTGTACCTAGTATTGATTTATAACTCCAGCGTTCTATGTTTCATTCCCTGCATTTTCGATATAATTTGGCCAAAAAAACGTATAATCATTCTATTTTTAGTCAATTATATTTATTTATTTAGTAGCCAAGCTAATGTTTTTCTTATTAATTTTTATTATAAAGTGTGGGTTTAAAACCTCTAAAACTGCCAGTTTTTCAAGGTAATTTTTCACAAAATTTCCCGGGGGGGGGGGGGGCCCCCTTTGCTGGGGGTATTCCATACCCCCCAGACCCTCCGGTAAATGACTTCCGCCCACACCCTAAATTATATTAATCCGTCACTGATTCAATTCAATAATAAACTTTAATAAAATGAATTGTTATTTGTAACCATGGCTGTACGGATAATATGTTAGGCGGGACAAAGTCCGCTGGGTCAGCTAGTATTATTTAAATAACTTAGAAATGTTCATACGTAATTTGAATGTGGAATGCAGTCTTTCTCCACACCGCTCGTCATACTCACATTAGTTAAACTCCTAACCATATTCCCGTTTGATTGTGATGAAGTGTTTGGAAATCATTCGAGAGAGGTCCTGGATGGAGATGGTCATTACAGGTTCGTATCTTGAGACCCTGCTGTCTCCGATATTTCAACGATTTCACACAGTACTTGCCGAGAAAATGAACCCAACGAGCTAACGAAATCTGCTAATCGCAGTTTCACCTTATTTTGATGTAGTTCGATGGCGAATTTATTTTTTGTCGTCTTTTTTCTCTGAACCCCCTCCTTTCTTCAAATCGTCACATTTCTTTTTCTGCAGACATATTTCTTCCAACTCGGGATTGACGTATTTGTCAACATGCGGGCGAGATATGCTGAAAGTGGTTATATCGAATTTGGTTCTAGATGGCTGTAAATGTTCCATTTCTTTACGCTGCAGCATCTGCTTCATATCCATCTGATACCTAAAGAAAAGTTATATCTATTTAACTTTATTTTCATATAAAAGTTATTTTCCAGAAAAACTTTTTCCATGAAAAATGTTTTGTCGAAACGATACAACGTACCCATTTATTAGTTTTTTGTTTATTTAATTACATTTTCCCATTTCTAAAGTGTTTTTAAAGTCTATTTAAAACTTGTTTTAAAAGGCTATTTAAAAAGATGACTAAGTGACGGTGCATTGATATTTGATAACTGTGCCAACTTCAATATTTTAGGGCCTTCTGCAATAGGATATCCACCCGAATTGAATATTGCTTACAATACTGCAAGTAGGTACCCTGGCACACATGGAGGGCTGCCCTCATAGAGACATAACTACTATATAGTAATAATCCAATTATTATTCCTACATCAAACAGGATCAAATAACCCTCTAGGTTTAAATAGAAATATAGACAAAAATCTCATTCCATCCATATTTTAGAATTAAAGATTATATAGGAATAACAATTACATTATTAACATGTATCATGTTTTAGCCCTGGGGTCCTAGCAATTTTCGCGAGTCAATTTTGCGAGTCAATTTTTTTCCGCGCACGAAACATATAGTGTTACAGTGATTTCCGCCTACAACCGAGTCGTTGCTAGGGAAATGGTACTTCGTCGTTTTTCATCCCACAAAATTCGTTGACCATTCGTTCGAAAGCTCTCGATTTATCCAACAATATTATGTTAACTACGGCGAAGTGCGTGTCCAACAAACTGAGTTATGAGCATGGTTATATAAATAATTGTTTACACACAGGTGATCATTCTCAATAATTGATATTGTGAACATGATTGCAACCGCTTGTTAATTTCTGATGTTTTCATAGAATTTCGAATCAATATCGAGGAGAAAACATGATACATGGTTGAAATTTTTGGTTCTAGAACAGAAATAATTTTTTATATTATATATACCTACACATAAGTTTGAATTTTTTATATTTATGATATTAAACTTATGAAACCCCCAAATATTAGGAGATCCTGAAAATTCCATCCCTGCTAATCCATTTGTAACACCTGTACATATTCAACCAGAATGATACTTCCTGTTTGCATATGCTATTCTCCGATCAATTCCTAACAAACTAGGAAGAGTTATTGCCACAATTATATCAATTATTATCATTATAATTCTACCATTCACAAACAAACAAAAATTCCAAAGTGTAAGATAGTTTCCCAGTAAGGGAGAAATTAATTTGGAGGTTATGTATAATAGTTTTTATAGGGCAATGACGAAAAATTCAATTAGGTTTTTGAGGCAGAGAAGAAAAACCCTATACATTCATCACCAGATTTGCAAACTTGAAACAACCTTGATGCCTGATTGTTCAAAACTAGGTTTTTGTGATTGGCTCCCTTCTGGTTAAACCGTCCAATTAAAACCCTGTTTCGCATATTATACACATAAATTATTGTTTTAATTTGCATTCAATACTAATAAATTTAATAAGCATACAAATTCTTTATGTCAAAATAAGTATGTACAAAGTTACAATAAGTGAAGAGCAAAACTGCTCTCCCAACTAGGCAGGTTTTATTTTACCTCATCGGAATATTATAAGAGGTAAATACACATACACGCGTAATGCGAGGTAAATACACATACACATACTAATACACACAAAAATAATAATACACATGCGAAGAATCATTTCATACATACCTCGGACAAATTCCTGGATCGCAGTTACTATCATGGGAATTTTTTTTCCCATCGTCGGCTGCCATGTTCCGACGGCTTGAGTGCAGCGATTTCTTACAAATGTCAACCACTCCCTGAAAATCAATAATTACGTAGTTATTTTAAAATAAGTAGGTAGTTAAGACGTATTACGTTCTTTACATATTAAATTAAAAAAAAAGGTATTTCTGTATGGGGAGGGACCAATAAATCGCACTTGGTTCCTTTGCAGACAGTTCAGAATGCATTGGAATGCAGAATGTTTGATTCAGTTCTACTGAAGGAAAAACTACATTGGTGGTCAAGCTTAATGCCCGTTTTAAAAATAGAGTACAAGACTCTATTAGAAAAATGGTCTTTACATTATGTACATTAAATTCGAAATATAATCTAGCAGTAGGACACATATAAGGTTTATTGAGAAGTACCTATTTTAATCAGTGGGTCATTTCACGCGAACGGCCAAACTTTTTTTTCGATATTTTTTAAAAGTCCTGATTTTCTAGTATGCTGTACCCATTGGTAATACAAGCTAGGAGCCAAATTTTCAGACCCCTTCTTCTCCTTAACTGTCCGAAGTTTAGGGGTGTGCGCCAAACACTAACTTTTGTTTTAATTGCTCAACCGTTATTGTGCCCAAAAAAATGAGTAAGGTGGCCAATTTTTATGGTAAATCGTCTGCTCTTTCTGGTAGTCATGTCTAAATTTACAAACAACTTCCTCATGAAAACTCAAAATAAAAACTTCTTTTTCACATTTCATCAATTCCGCATTTTTTGAAAAAAAATTTTATGATCTTAAATCATACCTACCAGTACGTAGAATACGAGGTTGAGAGGACGTAATGGGCAAACAAACGGTTTGTCACCAGTGGTACTTAATGTACGGCCTGTACTCCCAAAAAACGTAAGCTTCCCCATGAAAACTCAAAATAAAAATTTCTTTTTCACATTTCATCAATTTCGCATTTTTTGAAAAAAAAAAATTTTTTTTTGATCTTAAATCATACCTACCAGTATGTAGAATACGAGGTTAAGAGGAATTAATGGGCCGACAAACGGTTTGTCGCCAGCGGTACTCAATGTACGGCCTGTACTGCCAAAAAACGTGAGCTTCCTCACGAAAACTCAAAATAAAAACTTCTTTTTCACATTCATCAATTTCGCATTTTTTGAAGAAAAAAAAAAATATTTTGATCTTAAATGATACCTATCAGTATGTAGAATACGAGGAGGTTAAGAGGACGTAATGGGCCGACAAACCGTTTGACGCCAGCGGTACTTAATGTACGGCCTGTACTGCCTAAATAAAATAAAAATTGAGTTTTCATTATAAAGTCCCCAGTTTATCAAATTTGCTTAGAACTAACTTCACATTTGACGGCACATCAGATAGGTGCAAATTTTATCATGAAAACTCAATTTTTCTTTTATTTTTGTAGTACAGGCCGTACATTAAGTACCGCCGGCGTCAAACCGTTTGTCGGCCCATTAAGTCCTCTTAACCTCGTATTCTACGTACTGGTAGGTATGACTTAAGATCAAAAAAATTTTTTTCTCAATAAATGCGAAATTGATGAAATGTGAAAAAGAAATTTTTATATTGAGTTTTCATGGGAAAGCTGACGTTTTTTGGGAGTACAGGCCGTACATTAAGTACCACTGGCGACAAACCGTTTGTCTGCCCATTACGTCCTCTTAACCTCGTATTCTACATACTGGTAGGTATGATTTAAGATCAAAAATATTTTTTCAAAAAATGCGGAATTGATGAAATGTGAAAAATAAGTTTTTATTTGGAGTTTTCATGAGGAAGTTGTTTGTAAATTTAGACATGACTACTAGAAAGAGCAGACGATTTACCATAAGAATTGGCCACCTTACTCATTTTGTTGGGCACAATAACGGTTGAGCAATTAAAACAAAAGTTAGTGTTTGGCGCACACCCCTAAACTTCGGACAGTTGTACAGAAAAGGCTGGGAGAAGAAGGGGTCTGAAAATTTGGCTCCTAGCTTGTATTACCAATGGGTACAGCATACTAGAAAATCAGGACTTTAAAAAAATATCGAAAAAAAAAGTTTGGCCGTTCGCGTGAAATGACCCATTGATTAAAATAGGTACTTCTCAATAAACCTTATATGTGTCCTACTGCTAGATTATATTTCGAATTTAATGTACATAATGTAAAGACCATTTTTCTAATAGAGTCTTGTACTCTATTTTTAAAACGGGCATTAAGCTTGACCACCAATGTAGTGTTTCCGTCAGTAGAACTGCCTTAACGTCTAACACTTCCTTACCCCGCTGTCGTACAGAATTTCATCGCAGAAATTCGTACAATGTTGCTTTGAACTTTTTATATAGACACACAATTAATTTGTCCATTTTCCCCAACGTAGATGGTTTTAAAAGATGAATATCGGGGATTCTTCCTGGCATTCAATAATTGTTGGGTACCATGGGAACATTATTTTCATCCCGGTTAGGTATGGGTATTTATACGTTTTTAAAGTGGTTATTCCTGTTTCCGCCAGTTTTATTTTTATAATATACTTTAAGGTGTAGCGTAGACGGTATAGTCTAGTATTGTACAGCTGGGCGCCTCTTATTAAGAATAAGACTCCACCAGGGGACACACACATTTTTTTTCAAGTCCTTGATTAAATTAGTTTTAATTTAGTGTCTTGAAAAATGTTCAATTTTTTAAAACAAGTATCTCGTTTTAATTTGTTTTAATTTTATTATATGTATGTTTTGCAAAATAAATAAATAAATAACAGCATCTGTCACTGTTGGAAAAGGGCCACTAGGACTACTAGGATGTTCCCCGAAGACTTAAATGAACAGGTTTCCCAAATTCCATTGGTTTCCTTCTAGCAAACTTTCCAGAAAAGGACGCTTAAATGTTTACAATACAAATCTGCTAAGAGATAACGATTATTTAATCCGCTAATATAACACTTTTCCATATTTTCAACTTTTAAACGTTTTCCAACCTTCCCAATTCCTAGTCGGAGATAATTGGAATTTTCATCAACGAAAAAAAAGCAAGTGAAAGCTATAAAAATTATTTAGGTATTTATTTTTACTGAACGTCGAAGCCTAAGCCTATTAAATGCTGTTAGGTTCCCATGATTTATTGGCCTGAGTTTTATGTTTTGACTCGTAAAATTTCCATTGTTAAGGGGAATTTGGTGTATTTCAGTTCACGCCACTTTTCTCAGGCTGCGATGGACATATCGACATTGTGCAAGTTTTGAAATGCATCATGTTTATCATTGATTGTTGATAATTTTGAACGGAAAGTTCTTCAATATTCCCACAATTTCAGAAAATGAAATTTCTAACACACACACACACACACGGCATTTTGTTTTTTAAGGGAGGCCCACTTGAAAATACCTTCACAAATTTTGCATATTTGCGAAATATACAGGGGTCACAAAACAGGAACTAATACAATAGCTGAGTTTTCATTATGAAATTTTGATAATAAATTGACATGCGTGTTCGAATTCGCAAGTTGGTAATTTCCAGAAATTAGAAAACTATCATTTTTTCTGTCCCACTTTTTTTTTTTTTTTTTTAGTTTCTTAGTTTCATATGATGACAACAATTTATTGGAACGTAGAGGAATTACTTCTAAGAACTCTTTAGTAGGATAAATTAATTCTCTAGTTCTTTTGATCTCTTCATCCCTCATAAGCCTAACTGAAGGGCTGCTCCGTCTCCAAACCCAAGCTCCGCACTTCTCCATCTTCTTCTTGCGCCTCTAAGACACATGCTGGATGCACGTAATATAGCCATTGTGATGCGGACTCTCAACCATCCTCGAACAACCGTCTGAGGCCGATTCCAAATGTCTGCTAATCGCTCACCCAATACTTTCACAAAGACATTCATTTGAGGAGCACATAGGCCATCGACTGAACACACCATTGGTGTGAATGAGGCATGCCTCTCTTCACATGCATTCAGATACTTACGCATCTTTTCTTGCTCTGCTGAGGATAGGACAGAAGGGACGGGATGAGAACCATAAGTGGGGGCGTCAGTGTCTACGACAGGGACGTCAAACAACACCCTCTGTGTGGCTCCCAGATTCCTTGACACACCAAATCCCCTCATAGCATTGGTTCGGATCCTAATGCCTCCTGTATAATGGGCTCCTTCACGCCGTTCCCCCATGCAGTTGACATCAATTCTCCTATCAAGTCTCTAACTTCGTTGTGGCGTCTGGTGATGAGTCCCCCAGTTTTGCAATCTAATGCGTGTTGCAAAGTTTCATATTCGTTAGTTTCATATACGTTAGTTTCGTACTTTCCCAATAATTTGATAAATTGAATTTTGGTTGAGATTTCCCAAATGTCACAAATGGTGTGAGTTGGAAACTGTGCGAATAAAGTAGAAATATACTTAAATATAAGAAACACCGAAAAATCGCCAGAGATCAGTGATCAATCGAAATTCGCACGATGTAAAATTTAGAGGGTTTGAAAGTGGAGACATGAAAATTGGCGAGTCAGAAATTTTCCAAGTTGGAAAACTGGCGATGCCGGTCGGGGAATCGTTGGGTTTAAACTTGGTCGTTTACAAAGGTACCTACATTATTGAAAATAATAAACCTAATACGAGTAAAGTGAGAAACTGGTAAAATGGAAAATTAGAAGTTGAAATGTTTTACTTCACTTTGCTGATTATTTATAGTAATATGTGTTAGTTTTGAGCCTATTCATCATCTAGTCTTAGCTTTACTATTTCATTTTTGGGCGTTTTTTATCTGCTGTAGGGGCTAATCGCTCTACCCCTCATTTTCTCCACCGCTCTTCCAGTGGAGTCCATGATGCCACTCAGATTAGTGACCGGAGGACAACATTGCTCCCCTTAAAATCGTGCCACTTGCAGTGCCTCTGTAGATGCCTTCTTCAATGGCAATAAAGAATTAAAACATATTGGTATGTGATGTATGCATTATAGAGACATTCCTACGTATGTGTCGATGTCGATGAATTTGCAACAAGCAACCTTTCCCCTCTTCTCCCTCACTATCATAATAAAGTACGAACTGCTTTTACATTGTGAAATCGGACAATGGCAGATTCACGGAAATTTATTAAAAATAACACGATATATCGGTATTCGACCCCGCCCCCTTCCCTCGCCAATCATTATAAAATTTCCATTTATTGAGAATGAACCCAGGGATAGGAAAATAATGAACTCCAAGATTTTTTGCACATCTAAACCAAAAAAATCATAATATAACGGAATTACTCCCTCCATTTACCCCACTGATAATAAATTTGAGACTTCCCAAGGTCGATTGCATTCCACCCAGCTCTCGGATGGAAAATCCAAAATTTCCATGGTTCTATGAACAACTAGGTTACAACTGGGATGGAACAAAGAAGAATCACGAAACTTTTGGTTGACGAAAACCGGCAGCACTTATTAGGATTGGCTGTTACCCCTTCCCCGATGGCAAATCCAAAATTTCCAAACATTGTTGTTCAACTAGACTGAAATTGCGATCGAACAAAGAAGGAATCACGAAAATCGGTTAAGAATAGCAGCTTGCGCACCGCTTATTAAGACCGGCTATTACCCCCTCCACCCCCTCGGATGGAAAATGCTAAATTTCCATGGTTGTTTGAACAAATAGAAAGAGTCATGAAAATCGGTTGAGGATAGGATCTTGGGCAGCGCTAATTAGGATAGGCTATTACCCCCTCTACTCCTTTTGGGGGGAAATCCAAAATTCCCATGGTTCTTTGAACAAATAGAAAGAGCCACGAAAATCGGTTGAGAATAGGAACGTGGGCAACACTTATTAGGATCGGCTATTTTCCCCCTTTCGGGTGGGAAATTCCCATCCAAAATTTCCATGGTTCTTTGAACAAATAGAAAGTGTCACGAAAATCGGTTGAGGAAAGGAACTTGGTCAGCACTTATTAGGACCAGGTATTACCCCCTCCACCCCCCTTTCGGGTGGAAAATCCAAAATTTCCATGGTTCTTTGAACAAATAGAAAGAGTCACGAAAATCGGTTGATAATAGGAACGTGAGCAGCACTTATTAGGATCGGCTATTACTTACTCCCTTCAACCCACTTTCGGGTGGAAAATTCCCATCCAAAATCCAAAAGTTCCATGGTTCTATGAACAATTAGTAAGAGTCACGAAAATGAGGAAAACTTGGTCAGCGCTTATTAGGATCGGGTATTACCCCCTCCACCACCCTTTCGGGTGGAAAATCCAAAATTTCCATGGTTCTTTGAACAAATAGAAAGAGTCACGAAAGTCGGTTGAATAGGAACGTGAGCAGCACTTATTAGGCTCGGCTATTACTTACTCCCTTCAACCCACTTTCGGGTGGAAAATTCCCATCCAAAACCCAAAATTTCCATGGTTCTTTGAATAAATAGAAATATTCACGAAAATCAGTTGAGGAAAGGAACTTGGCCAGTGCTTATTAAGATCGGCTATTACTCCCAACACCCCCCTTTTGGGTGGAAAATCCAAAATTTCCATGGTTCTTTGAACAAATAGAAAGAGTCACGAAAGTCGGTTGAATAGGAACGTGAGCAGCACTTATTAGGCTCGGCTATTACTTACTCCCTTCAACCCACTTTCGGGTGGAAAATTCCCATCCAAAACCCAAAATTTCCATGGTTCTTTGAACCAAATAGAAAGAGTCACGAAAATCGGTTGAGGAAAGTAACTTGGCCAGCGCTTACTAGGATCGGCTATTACCCCCTCCACCCCCCTTTCGGGTGGAAAATCCAAAATTTCCATGGTTCTTTGAACAAATAGAAAGAGTCACGAAAGTCGGTTGAATAGGAACGTGAGCAGCACATATTATGAGGATCGGCTATTACTTACTCCCTTCACCCCCCTTTCGAGTGGAAAATTCCCATCCAAAATCCAAAATTTCCATGGTTCTTTGAACAAATAGAAAGAGTCACGAAAATCGGTTGAGGAAAGGAACTTGGTCAGCGCTTATTAGGACCAGGTATTACCCCCTCCACCCCCCTTTCGGGTGGAAAATCCAAAATTTCCATGGTTCTTTGAACAAATAGAAAGAGTCACGAAAATCGGTTGAGAATAGGAACGTGAGCAGCACATATTATGAGGATCGGCTATTACTTACTCCCTTCACCCCCCTTTCGAGTGGAAAATTCCCATCCAAAATTTCCATGGTTGTTTGAACAAATAGAAAGAGTCATGAAAATCGGTTGAGGATAGGATCTTGGGCAGCGCTAATTAGGATAGGCTATTACCCCCTCCACCCCCCTTTCGGGTGGAAAATCCAAAATTTCCATGGTTCTTTGAACAAATAGAAAGAGTCACGAAAATCGGTTGAGAATAGGAACGTGAGCAGCACTTATTAGGATTGGCTATTACTTACTCCTTTCAACCCACTTTCGGGTGGAAATTCCCATCCAAAATCCAAAATTTCCATGAACAATTAGTAAGAGTCACGAAAATGAGGAAAACTTGGTCAGCGCTTATTAGGATCGGGTATTACCCCCTCCACCACCCTCCCCGATGGCCTATCCAAAATTTCACCACCACCCCACTAACTTTTATGGATTATCGATGTTTACAGGACTTACAATGTTTTTACTTGGATTTTATCGAATCGAATACCTACTCACAAGTAAACCTTCTCTTGAAGTAACCATTCCGCTTTTGTTAACTATTCAGTGCCCCTAGCAAAAGGAGCGGGTAGTCAGGTTCATTGATTTTTAGATTTTTTTTATCGTCCCTCCGACTTGTGAAATATATGGGTACTTTGAAAGCTTTCCACGAAGTGGCGAGCGACTTTGTCAGATGAAAACTAACTGATGATTGACTAAAATGTAGTTGACTATTTATATACTCACGTTGACCCTCCGCCACCATAAAACTCGCCTGAAAGCCATCTTTTAAATTTGTTTTAGGTACCTTGAAATTTAGAATTGGCTATGTTGTGACAATATTTGTCGCTGCATGTGTATCACGGTAAATCATACCGTAGTTCCATAATCACCTGAAAGTAGTATCGTTATACTATAAACTACTGTAGTGTAGTTATTCCTAAAGGTATATAGGTATTCCTTGTATTAAAATCAAAATTGACAAACTGATCAAATTGAGGATCGTAAATAGAAATCTCCCCAAAAAGACACACGGCGAACAAACAAAGCCGAGCCACAAAATGCGTGAAATCATCGAATTTGGGCCAAGCTAATAGTCAGATTCTCTCACTCTTTTTTACTGTGATTGGGAGTGAGGCGTTTTTTCAACGGCTCGGCCAATTTTCGCTTCAGTACTCATGAAGTAATCTGAGAAGGATATAAAAAAGTTAAAAGTTCTAAAATCATTGTAGGTATGACCAAGATGTAACGGAAATTGATGTACAAATGCCTGAAGAAACAAAGAAACATCGGCAGGGGAGTCATGCTTACTCAATGCGAAGGCGTTAATGTAATCACAAACCGATCAAAATTCCAAAATTCAGGGCTGAACGAGCACCCAAAGATTTTGTCAGACACGACCCTTCCCAGCGTCTTCCAAGGGTAGATCAGCTGAAATTCCGTACAGTGGATGCGAAGCTGGTTGCTGAGGGACGACAGTCCTTCAAGACAAGGAAGAGGGCTGTAACACGATCCATAAACGAACAGGATTGCATGTTTGTGTCCAATCCCGACATTGACGATCCGAATCGCTTCACCAAGGACAAAGTGAGACCCGTATCCAAATGGTGAAATACTCAATTGAGTCAGCTCTGGCTCGTCTCCTTAATTATCTATTTATTTGGCCAAAACATATTTATAAGAAAATTAAATAACAGTAGTACTTGACTATAGTAGTAATAAATAAATTAAAACAAGATATGTTGCATTAAAGAAAAAGGTTGCACATAAGTGAGTGGTGGTTGTGGCGTTGAGGGGTTAGACAACATTTCTATAGTCTTTTGAAATATCCGGTTTTTAATTGACGTATGACGTCACATTTCCATAATTTTATCGTAATTTAATTTGAGTTCTTTAATATTCCTTCAGAATTATTTCTCCTAAGTAGTTCACTAGTGCTATACAATCGAAGCCTTGATAATGTTTAACACTTTTAATAATACAGTACATTCTAAAATTGTTAGATAGGTACTTAGTAAATAGGTATCTATAAGATAGTATTTTTAATTTAATTTATTTATATTTAATTTATCAATAATATTTTATGATCATGATTTATTATTACTTAGTAGTCATATTCTTTCATAACGGTTGCCCATGGCATTTGACATGACCCAAGTGGGATTTATGTTTCATGTGTTTAGATCAAAATTAATTCACACTGAAAGCAAAACAAATGGAAGGAAAACAGCAGGTACTACTCTTCTCGACTCTCAAATAGGTCAATATTTTTGAGCCCCACTCCTGTTGCAGACCACCGGACGCCACTGCCTCCGAAATATATTTATAACCTCATTCTGACCTGTATGTCCAACTAATCTGTTTTTTTACTAAGGGAATGATTACTTGATGTTATGTGTTTTTGAGTTATGAGCTTCTGAGCATCCAGACCACCAAACTATTCACAGCATTCTGATCTATTCTACCAACCAATCTATATTTTACTTTAAGAATTTTGGGGAGAGACCAGTTATTTTTGACGATTTGATGCGTGATTTGATGAACAAGAGAAGAGATAAGATAGCAGAGCAGTGAGAAGAGAACTGGGGAAGTAATTCGCAGTTGCGGGTAAGGAGAGTGCCATTGGTCGGCACCCACCTGGTGGTGCGACACTCCTGGAGTTTTTTCGGGAGCTGAAACCGATTCTAATGATAATTTACGTAGCACATTCAAAGAAAGTCTGTAAAACCACCCCAGCCGCCTCCACAGCTACCTCCTGGGGTCGTTACGATGCCTCCGACTTCTTGTGGAGCTGCCAGGTTGAGCGATGAGTATATGTGCCAAATCTTGACACAATACGACCAATATAAAAGGAAATGTGGACTGTAGCTGAGAAATTTGCTAGAAGACCGCTTGTATAATGCTGCAAGTGTTAAAATTCTATTGAGCGTGAAAAATTATGTAGAGACTGACCCCAAACTTGATGGTTGATGGATAAAACCCTCGAATCCTAAGAGAAAATGACGTGACATATAACTTTGGAACATAATTTCCTCTTCCAATTGGCCAAGTTGATGTGAAATTGATTACCTATATGGAGTTATGTCGTAAGAGGAAAATCTTCAGTTTAGACCTACTATTCCACCATTGAATGAGCTTAAGACTTCATAAAAGAGTAATATGCAGAAAGGAAATTCGTCTTTTTTAAGGTGCGCTTTTTTCTGATTTTACAGTGAATCTTAAGGGAGTTATTACAATTTTTATGATATAAAGTCCAAAACGTGAAAAAAAATCTTAAAAGTGGAATTACTCAAAAACAAAGCTTTTAGAAAATCTGTAGGAGGAGCTTTTGTTGGAAATTACCCAGTAGTAGAATCGATCCTTAAAATGTTCTCAACCAAAAATATCAACACCTTGTATACACAGTATATACAGTGGGCTCTGTTTAATGTGAATTCGGTTATTGTTATCAGGTACCCGTTTAATGATGATAAATCAGCCAGAACCCAATCGCAAGTACAAATATTGGATTTTGCCTCGATATTGTGATCATTGTCACTGCAACTGGCCTGGAATACGGGAAAGGAAGATTTTTCGGCCACAAACGGTTGGTTTTATGAATGGCAAAATGGCAAAATTTAACCTACTGTAAACCAATGGAGGAAGTAAGAGAAGCTACTGTTTCAGCTGCGGAATGGCCATCCCTCATGTCTTAGAGCGACTGATGTCCATAATGCGAATGAATCAGTTCTCTTCTACTCTACCGCACCTTACCTGAGCATTCTTTGGTTTACAAGGTTAAGAACGCCGCAAATTATTTCACAGAGGTTTATTATTTTTTCAATTGAGTATGATCGTAGTTTTAGTTGGCTTGCGTACGTCCCGTCCAGACTCCTCGGCGTGTCCTATTTCGAGTTGCCACAACCTATACTTCTATAATTATATATGCATGTTTATACTATGTTTATACCAATACTCAATATCGAAAATTGCACCCCCTCTTGCAAATAACAGAATCAACAAAAATAGTTTCATATATGTGTTATTGGGATGCTGGAACCGATTCTGATGGTTATTTCCGCGACACAGTCAAAGGAAGTCCGTACATCCGCCTCCAGTTTTCCCACTCTCCCGAACTACCAGAATCAACGAAAATAGTGCTATACAGATTTTTTAGAGTGCTGAAACCGATTCTGACGGTTAAATTCGTGGCACATTCACAGGAAGTCCCTTTGGAGATGCTAGACTGTGTGCTGAGTATATGTGCGAGATTTGGATGCAGTTCGACCAATATCAACAGAAATATACGCCCAAAAGCATAGCAAACTTCACCAAGCTTTCAGAATGCACTTCCTGACGTGCACGCTGTTCATTGAACTTCTGACAACGAAGCAGAAGGTGGCCCCAGTCCTGGATTTCCCCCGAGCATGAGCAATTAGGATCTTCACAGTAACTTGCGAACTCTTCCATGTCCATATGTGAGCGTGTGTGTGTGTGTGTCATTCCAGCCGATAGCTCTCTTCAGGACTGAGATGAAATTTCCGATCTTGCGCCAAAATTAAGCTTTCTTAATGAAAGGATGAGTTTGATGGCCAGCACGTTTATATTAAATTGCTAAAAATTTTAAATAATATAAATTCATATGTTTGCGAAAAAATCACTAAAAACGGCTAAAAATCTAACTTATATTTTATTGCAGAACTTTAGCGAAAAGAAGTTTATCAACAGTGAACTAGAAAATTGAAAAAAAAATTATGCACAAAGTCATGCTGAACATTTACTCAAACCGCATTAATATTTGCTGAAATATAAATTCATATGTTTGCGAAAAAATCACTGAAAACGGCTAAAAATCTAACTTATATTTTATAGCAGAACTTTAGCAAAAAGAAGTTTACCAACAATGAACTAGAAAATTGAAAAAAAAAATTATGCACAAAGTTATGCTGAACATTTACTCAAACCGCATTAATGTTTGCTGAAAAATTTATGAACGCTCCAAATATGCTTAAGCTCCAAAATCGTTCTTGAATCACAGAACATTATTTAGAACAAGTTTTCTTGCCTATAATTTGCTAGTTAATAATTCCTTTGCACTCAAAATGCTCGAATTCGAGAACAATAGTCTAACTATAATTTACGAAAATTAGCTATTCGATCAAGGTGAATGACTGGAACTTTTACTCCTAATTAGAATTTGAAAAATCAATTGAAATAGACCCATTTTCTGCTAATTTTCACTAATTTACGAATATTGATAGAAGCGCTAGCATTTTTGAGGGTAATTAACCTACTACCCTGGAATTTTACGCAATATATTTTACGTTCGAACATGCGCAAAAAGAACTGATGAGTTGAGAACAATGAAATAGGTAGTAGGTACCTACAGGACCATCTACAACCTAACCCGTGCATTCACTCACAATTTCATCAAAATGGATAAAAACTGTAGAAATTAAGGTCGCTATAAGGATTTCACATTGGCATATGCGCAGTAGCTATTGATGATACTATCTTGTTTAAATTCATATGGGATAATCAAATCGTCTTTCCCAATTATTCAAATTTAAGCGAAATGGAACTACTAGGGTGTGAAACAATGGAGCATAATGGAATTTACGTTTGCGCATGCGCAGAGTGAAGTATTGACTTGGCAACAATGAATCTGATGGGGGACCATCTACAACCTAACCCAGGCATTCCCCAAAAATTTCAAAATCGGATGAAAACTGGAAATTCAGGTTGTAACAAGGATTTCACATTGGCGCATGCACAGTAGGTAGCTATTAATGATACAATTATGTTGAAATTGATATGGTATGAACAAATCGTCATGCCCCAACTATCATCCGAATTTGAGCGAGATTGGACGACTAGGGCGTAAGAAAACGATGCTTGGTAGAATTTACATGTACAGAGTGTAGAATTGAGTCAGGAACGATGAAAATGATAGGGAACCCCTAGCCCACACGTTCCCTGAAAAATGCATCCAAATCAGATGAAAACTGTGGAAAATTAGCTTGTTACAAGGATTTCCGAACACACACACACAGACAAACACAGAATCAAAATTGTTCAAACACCGAAGAACAAACACGCCAGGATATCAAATCAAACCCCCTGGAACCAAAGTTTTCCAAAACACTGAGGGCTGAGTGCAAGACTTCAGAAGTCCACCCACCTGACTACGGACAAGTGCTGTTACATAGAGCAAGAGCAGGAGAAGCAACAAATGAAGCTGGAACAGGTATCCGGCTGGAACTGCGATATTTGGTTGTTACTCCCTGTTCTAGATCAATGGTTCTCCCGATCCTCTCCTGATAACACTAACAGGTGATTGTCCCAAAGCGCCAAGAAAGTTTTGTTCGAATTTCGTGACTGAAACTACCTGAGTACTAAGTTTATAAAACTTTCGTCACAAAATCTAACGCACGCTATTTCATGTGTCTAGGCAATATAAATTAGAAATAGAAGTTAGTGGTATACAGTTATACCTGCTGTTGGGATGATAATGGTTCTTAGCAATGAGGTGCCTTTGGGTGACTACAAACTACTTTGTTTGCAATGCTTTTCCAATTTTGATTTTTGTTCTTTAAATTGAATGTTCGTCTAAATTCTGGTAGAAGGGATGCGATGACAGGTAAGAAAAATCCACATTATGTAGGTAGAAGATTATTTGATATTTATTAAAGGCATAACTTATAGATATGTTGTTTTGTCCCCACTAATTTTTGGAAGTCGGTGAAGCTTAAGATCCGTCCAGCCCACAGAGTAGGTATAGATCCGTCTAGTCTAGCCCTGATCGATTATACTTTGCTTACTGAACACAAGACACCAGGTTTGTTCGCTGAGACGGTTTGGAGTGAAATGCAAACCATTTCAAACTGGTTGGAGACTTGCCAAGTGCGACTTCTGCCATCTTTGAGCTGATTTCAAACTGGTTGGGGATTGGAGTCCATCCATTTTATGATTTAATGTTAGAGGAAAACAGTCATAGGCTTCAAACAGTGGTAAAAACAAAGGCTAAAATTCGAATGATTTCATTGGCTGCAGTGAGTTTGGATTGGAGGGAGCAAACAGTCAGAAAGTGGTCAGTAGAAAAAAGCTCTGACTGATTTGACGATTCCCAACTGGTTGGAAACAGCTGCAAACAGTCCGCGACCGAGGGTGGGTGCCGCTCTAACGATCAGAGAACTCGGTGAACGCCTCAAGTGGGTTACAAACTGGTTTGGTGCTTCAGCGAACAACCCTACCACAAAAAATCTATTGTGATCCCCAGAAAGAAGCTGCACTACCTTTGTGTTCATGTGCCTACTATTGATATAATTATGATACCATATATGTGATACATATCTTATTCAATTGCTCGGTGATATCTACTGAGGAATCAAAATTGCCAGAGTGTGGGTTTTGATATAATATGATTCATCACTAAATATGTGTCGGGAAGGATGTAGCTGGGAGGACAGATTTGTCCCTTATGTGCTTGTATCTTTACTCAAGTCATGGTCAAAAGGTCCCCGTCAACAGGTCTCTCTCCTTCTTTTCAACTTTGCTTTTCCTCTTAAGACTGCGTTTTCACAAATGCCCTCATTACTCAATTTCAATACGTTTAAATCATCTGCGTTTTCTAGTTTTTACAGTCCAAATCGCTTCAAACGCTCTCCTCCAGTTTTCCCAACAGTTGAAATCTTTGCTCAAAGCTTAGCTTACAATAGGTGATGATCCTAATCCACATTAGCTCTCTTTGGACCCTTACATCGAGGAGGTCAGTAGCCTGTCTTATACCAATGAATGTAATATGGAAATCTGATTTACTGTGGCACCATCAGGGGATACCCAAGTGCATCAAAGATGCCCAAAGTATAGGAAAATCGACCGAGTTTAATTTAGAGCTGCATCACCTTTTCATAGATTTTTCTGCTGCCTACAATTGCATCTTTAAAGAAAAATTTTTTCGAGTTCCATTCCTGGCAAGTTCGAATAACAATGGCAAAGACACAGTGCTGGGTGAGAGATAAGTTTTATATATGTTTGCCTCTTAGAGATTGTGTCAGGGGGATGTGCTAGCATGTTTGCTCTTCAACCTATCTCTTGAGAGGGCAGTACATACGCGACATATAGTCTTTTTAGTCTGAATAAAGGGATTCAGACTAAAAATACTATATTTCACAAATCCACTCAGCTACTCGCCCAGATGATGTGCATCTTATAGTATGCTCACAACCAGCCCTTAAAGAAGCATTCCTCTGAAAATTGTCTGAAAAACCAATAAAACGAAAACTTTGTACATGTGCACTGTAATCGGAAATCAGCTCCCTCCACAATTCTCTGGGTAGCTCTATGAATGCCTGGGATATGTACAACTATGAGTTCTGTTGATATTAGAGAGGTGGAAATCAATCCTCGCATTAGGTTCTTCAGCTAATCAATCCTACTTGGCTCTCATGAAGTATATGAAACCCAAAAGGCTCTCCAGGACTATAAAAACCACCCACTGCTGTCCCTGTTGTGCCCTGTACTTAAATATGGCCTAGAAGCATGGAAAATCTCTGGCACTAGTGCAAATCTGCTGCGAGTTTTTGAAATAAGGGTTCTTTGTCGGTTTATTGGACCAAAATTTGAGAATGGAAATGCCAGAAATCTGACTAATGAAGAGGGTATATGAGTGTTACTCAGCACCCGATGTGATCCATTTCATAAAAATATGCATACTAAGGTGGGCAGGATGAGAGCATGGAAGTTCACAGCCTGGCAGAAGCTTTTGAAGGAGGCCTACCCCGGGCAGTAGCGTCAAATGGATGGATTTATATCATCAGCATCATCGACTTCCATTGTTGATGTCTCTCTTGATGCAACCCCGTTTTAGAATGTTCTCTGAAGCTAGGTCATATAGGCAAGGCTTTGTAGGTATATAAGTGGAACGATCTATTAGAATTGATCCAGGGGGCTCTGAGACAACCCAAGCATGAGAGAAGAATAAAAATATACAAATCCGTATAAGACCATTCTAAGACGGAATCCGTGAAACAACCGTAGGTGTATGTGTGTGTGCGTAATAAATCCATTTTTTCTAAATTTATTTATTTATATTTTTTATAAATGTATTTACTTTATTTTTATGTAAGTGACCATGTTATCTTTATATAGAAATGTACAATAGACTCTGTTTAATGATTATCTATTGGTCAGAGATCTGCTTACAAGGGTTACCTTGTCCAAATAATAAACCTTAGTGTAATAATTGGCAGACTTTTCCTATTCTACTTCGGAGTTATAAATACTTTCAAAACATCAGGGGTCAGTAGGTAGCTCCTTAACATTTTAGCTATGGGATGCTGCCAAGCGTGAGTGCTACAAAGGCTGATGCCTTCATGCAGTCAAGTGGTCCCCTCCTGTCTTTCAGTGTCCGCATTGAATCAAACTTCCAGGCGGAAAATATCATGATGATTTTCAAGATTTTTTTTTTTTTTAAATAGTACAGATTTAAGTACTACGTCAGGAATGACAAAATCGTTGCAAAAATTCTGTGAATTACTGGGATGGTTTAAGTTTTATAACCATGATTTTTTTTTTTAATTACTAACGGTATATTTATTCAACAATAGCAATAATAATAATAAACTATCAACAGTTCAGAGATATCCATTTTCCATGACACGATCCAGGGAACCCTCTTTTTTATGTCAGTAGGATAGCCGCTGCTCCATCCTCGACGCCAAGACTCCTCACTCTTCTCCTAGTCCCTCGCAGTCGGAGTGACACGGCTCTTATTGTTGAATATTGTATTTTCACTCTTACCCATTCGAGAACCTGGGAGAAGGGCCTTGTCCACTTATCAGACAATTTCTCTGCCATCCTCTTCAGGAATACATCAAATTCTCTATGGAGAACTCCCTCGCAAGACGTGACTAGGGGTGAAAATGAGCCCCTCAAGTCTTCAGCGGCCCTGTCATATTTCAGATGCTTTTCACGGGCTGCTCGTTCAGCAATATCCCCCCAGGACTGAGAAATGTAAGAATGATGTCAGCATTTATGAATCTTACGTCGAAAAACGCCTGCCTCTCGCGATCCCAGACCCCAGGTATTTGGATATCGGCAACAAGTCGTGGTGTTCCATCTACTGATTCTTGAATCACCGGTTCTGTTGCCACGCCAGACCATGCCAAGCTTGCCACTTTCGCACACTCATCTCTCAGCTGGTCATGTCCATGTTTAACTAATCCCCCTTTCTTGCAGTTGAGCATGTGGCTCAGGTCACTGTTTCCTCTGCATCCATCGCAAGTATGTGGGAGATTTTCTGGCTCATGTCCATACCTTAGTGCCAATGCATCTCTAAATTGCAAGGGGGATAAGTCTTGGTTATCTGAGATGCTTGGGAGCACAGTCAACCACTAGGAGCAGTTTCCTCCCACAACTCTCTTCTGTCTGGGTGGTAGTCTCCCGACTATCTTGGCTTTTTGTGGCTTCTGTGTCTCTTCGAATATTTCTTTCCTCATTTATTGTCTTTGCTACCCATTCCTGATTTTCCTGAATGTCGAGCCCAGTGCCCCTCCTGATCGCTTCGGTCATGCGCGTTGCCAATTTTCTTGAAATGCGATATGCATCATCTGCACTTTCTTTTAGATTTCTTATCGCTAGCCCTCCCAAACGAACGGGTAGTTCAAATAGTGCCATCTCTGTCTCTGTGGCATTTCGTCCTAGGATATTGCTTCTCTAATAAACCTAAACAACACAGCTTAGCTAGTGAAAATCGTAGCAAGAGGGACCTTGTTTTAATGATCTGAATAGGGCTCTGAACTAACAAGGTCTGCTGCTAGAAGCTCTTGGGGGTGAAGGACTTTGAAGGAACATGGTGGAAGGAACATTTCCCCTTGTTGTTACCTTGCGTCACCCCTTTTTACTCTACAATTTGTTCCCCGCTCCATCAACCTCATCAGTACTGGTCAAAAATGAGAATTATATCATTAATAAATAAATCATTGTAATAAAAAGAAACACACAAACAAACCGAAACCGACAAAAATCAAAAACAACTTGTGTCTGCCGCTACTGCCATTATAAGTAACAGAAGAAGAGTGAATCGGTAGGGTCCTTGTTTACTCTACTTCTAGCTTCTTATGTTGACTTCTGGGAGGTCATAACACCATAGTTTTATGAATCATACTATGATGGCCTGTGATAAAAGGTGGAAAGAAGAAGGAGCTGGAAGAACCTGATTTTGCTTCCTGATTGAGCATTTTGGTTCCTTCCTTACACAAAAAGGCGAGCTTTGACTGCAGGAGGATCAAAAATTGTACACAAAAATGTGGGCTCTAGAGCTAAAAGGTTTGTTAGTACCTAATACTTACCGTGTATAGTAAACATAAAATCAACGTTCCAAGTCTTCCTCCCCTCAGTACATCTAGGTATAACACCCAACACACTAAATATCAGATTTCTTGCATAGAAACCAGGATTGATGACGCCAACACACTCTAGTAGCAGTTTGGGGAAACAAACATTTTGGTAGTGGATTGAGCGTCTACTTGGGGAACAGTTTAGTAGGAAGTAGATACTAGCTGTTTCTTGGTTTGCTCCTTCTCATTCTTGTTTCTGACTTCAAAACCTTAGTAAAAAGTTATCATAATATCTAGTTATTTGACTTCATTTGTAGGTATTAAACATATTTTTTTTTAAAGAACCAACTCAAACCCCCAATGGTCACTTGTGGTATGCTATAACCTGAAACTCTGAGTCAGAAAACAACGCTTATAATTCTCAGGCATTTAACTCAACTTTATTCAACATGTCTAACTGTAGATATAATCCTCAGGATTTAATCCTATAAAACTCAGATATAATCACAGTTCTATTTTTCCAATAAGATTAAAGTAGAGTTAGAGAGTAAGTTGGCCTTCCTATACAGTCTGCTCTTCCCCTTTACTTCTGTTGGGTGACCAAGACCAGAGGTAGGTTTCCTCTCTGTCTTCTACCTCTATGCCCCATTCCCCACGTACTACTGCATTTTTTATATTTTTGTATTGTGTATTTTGGTGAAATTGATTACCTTTTTTTCCAGATCAATTCCAAGTGTCTAATAAAATTCCTTGTGATGATGGATTGTTGGCTCTATCTCCTGATGGTCAATATTTTGCTGCAAAGTCAGGAAAATGGGTGTTGGTATCTAGCTGTTCATCGCTTCAAAAACTCATGAGTTTTCCAACAACTGAGACAGTGACGGTATGTTCTTTCCTTGGCTATTAAAAATGCCATGCTAGAAAGTAGATACTAGGTAACGAATTCGTATTGATAGTATATATTTTAGGGTCATTCTCATTTCATTTGCCGCTTTCATTTCCCCGACGACGAATTCTCACAATTCTTGATCAAAACTAGCGATTTTGGGGGGGAAAGGGTAGTATAAGTTGGGAGATCAACGAAGAAATAATTTGACTGCCCAAAATCCCCTTTAACCAATACACAGTGATGACAAATGAAACCTGAAATCCTGGAAACTCATGAGTGTTACCGTCCCCTCCTACCTAAAGCGGCCCATTCATGATCCTGCTGCAGGAGATGGGGAGTGCAACGAAGTTCCCCTCTTCGCTCTCCTGCCTCAGAGTGTGTTCTCCATACACGATCCATCATTCCCAGCTCAAACCGAAGGTTTCCCGCCAGTATACGGTATTCTGTGTTTACCTTCTGCGTTCTCCATTCTTCAATGGCTCCTTATTTAAGGTCTTCAGGCAGCTCCACACATGCTCGGACCTAGCAGGTTGATAGGGTGGGGGACCCCGGACCGCAGGATGGTCCGATGGGAAACCCAACTGACGAACTCTGCAGGACACCTGCAGCACGAAGGCCTCCACACGCGTCTTGCATGCCTCTCGTGCAAGAAGAGGGGAAAGTTTTTCGTTCCCCTCACTTCCTGCAGCTTAACACGTAAGTAGAAGTTAGGTAGTTACAAAACAATGACAATCTAGAACTGGCCAGGGTTGCTAACTGCGGTAGGTTGGTTCCTCTTTATTTAGAGTAAGGATTTACATTTTTAAGATTTTTCCCCAACCCGTGAAAAACTAGTTTTTCAGTCAGTCCCCCATATCTCTTCTCAATGGGATCTCAGAAGTGATCATTTTTGCGATCAAAAAGGCCGATGGAAAATGGCGGGAAACAGTCAGATGTGAAGGTTATATTGTCCAGTTGAAGATGTGGGACTGCAGTGGAGTGCTTGGATTTGCAGCAGTTTTTACGCGGAAAAAGCCAAAAAACATGGGGAGTATTTTTATTTTCAATCATCAGTGTTACACTAATTACAAGTGTTGTTAGTGCTTAAACAAAATAATCCGATATCAAGAACCATACTGCATAGTGACAGGTTTCAAACAGTAGCCATCCCCGAGTTTTGCCACTTCATCATCCTGTGTGACGCCATTTTTACTGGAAATTCTCAGGAGTGTGACCAAGGATGGGTAACACTCCTGATAATACGGTAACAAAAAATGTATAAAATACAACATCAATGAAAAACTCACTGTTCATCTATGGAACACAAATCTGCAATGAGTAGTATTTGCCGATCTAATCTCATTTTCGAGCACTTTCATATTTCACGTCACTGAGGTTCTCAAACGACCCAAAGCGGCAAATGAAATGAGAATGACCCATTAGTTACCTACTATTAAGTTATTTTACTACGAATACACCTGTCTTACATTCTTCCAATTAAGCTCTTATCACTAGTGCAGTTGGAAGTATTCTTAAATATCTGCCCCAGAAATTATGTACATATTACATATTTGTTTTTCTAATTGAATGATATGATGACTTCATAAACACCTAACTAACATTTTCTATTCTTTCGAGGAACAATAGGGTTATCTGTCTTGCCGTTTTAAAACCTTATGATTTTCAGCTGAATCGAACATTAGAACCTCTGATTTCAAAAACATTAAAAATGAAAAACTTCCTTTTCTTGCTATTGAAACTCTATTGAATTGCCTTTTTGGGTGTTAGCTGTGACATCTATATTTCATGCTGCTGGAGAGTGACAACCTCATGCAGAAATGATCTCTTTTTAGCGAATTTCCGAAAAAATTAAGCTATTCCACTGGCTCCTGCTACGTATGATTGAATACCCTACATTCCTTGTGCTTGTGTTACTAATGATAGCGAATCACAAAATGAAATTTTACAAATAATGTCGAACTACTTCATTATGGTGCCTTTACTAACTGTAAAAATATTTTTAAAAAAATCTATTATCTCATTTATTTCTAATTGAAGTCAGCTTATCTGCATGAATAAAACACCCAAGGAATACCAAATACTGACATGCATTCATTATTCTCTTTTATGTCATCAAACAATTTGTTAATTTTCGTAGTAAAGGTACTCATACCTACCCATTGGGGTAAAATTATACTATTTGAAGGACTGTTGGTTTGAATTTAGGGTTTGCTAGATTCGTATAGTGATAAATTTATTGATTCTTAGTACCTAATGAAACGAAAGCTAAATTGACATCTTTTCTATTGTAGATCTTGAAGTTTTCTTCTGATTCCAACTACTTGAGTTGGTTATCTGCAGAGCAATGCTTAATTAATATTGGTCATGTGAATCACAAGGAATTGTTGGAAATCCCCATTGAACCTGGGCTATCCATTATTTCAATAATCTTTGGCCAAAACTGTCTACTATACATCTCTGAACTGGAGGTAACTATATTTTACTCTATAAACTGAACATGCAAATGAAATGGTTTCTGGATGAATTGGATGATGTTTAGAGTTTAAAGAATGTATAGAAGTTCACGCAAAGTCCATCACATTTCTCGAAAATGTGCCAACTGACAATCCAAACTTTAACTTAGAAATGTTGACAAAAGAAGAAAACTCCGGAAGTTTGCGAAAGCTTTTTACGTATTTATGAATACACCGAATTCATTGCAATTAATCCGAAACCTGCGACATACACAATGGAGTGTTTGATGCTTAACCGACCTCCCTCCGTTCTTCTCAAGTTTTACATGAAAATCAGTGTCATTCTTGAGCGCAGAAGATCTTTTTTGGCTGCAGTGTACGGTTCCTCCTTCACAGATGGATCAGTTATGAACTGCAGAGTAGCCTGTAGAATTTATGAGGCAAATAGCAATCTGACGCAAGGCTACAGGATATGGGATAGTAGTTCCAGCAGAACTTTTTGGATTGTTGAAAGCTGTTCAATTAATCGCAAATGATTCTGATGCAAAACAACAAAATGTGACTTTCCCTGACGTGTGATGTGAATTTCCCCAAGAATTTTCAGGATATTTTCGTTAAAAATTCTATTAGTTGTTCTTTTTCTTTAAAGTCACATTGGCTGGAATCTTGAAAACATGCACATTAGTAATAACCTGTTGGAGCACTCTTTATTATACTGTGAACTGTATGTGATTGTGATATGAAATTTGTTTTATTAGAGACATGACCAACAAATTTTCTGGTAATCTCTTGTTTCTCAGGTTTTCATTGGAGTGTATGATTTTGCAAAGCACAAAAGTTTTACATTGGAAGGCTGTAGTTTAGATGATTTCGATTCCCCCTTATTGACGTTTAGTCCCAATGGTGATTACCTTGCCTACATCAAAGGCTACAAGCTTGTTGTCCACAGTACCGAAACATGGGAACTGAAAGCAGTAAGAACCCTATTTATTTACTTCTCATACATAAATATAATTTATTATATTATTTTAGATATTAAAGGGCGGTGGCCGAGTGGTCTAACGCAGTGTCCTACGTGGATTTGTTGCACGCGTCAACGCGTTCAGGCGTTCACGCGTTCAAATGGCGGACCAATAAAATTTGCGAAAGTTGTCACGTGACCCTGCCCTGTCGGCGTTGAACGCTTCGGTTTGATTTTTATCGCATTCGCCGCGCGTCAAACGCGTTTATATGATGTTTTTCTAACCTCTTTCGATATTTTGAACTTGTTTTCGTACTTTTCCCGCAAGTTTTCTCCTGTGATAATGGAGTTAGCTGATATAGAAACGGCCAGTTCAGTTCTACATTTATTATACACCTTTATCGGGAGATGCCTTGTTTTGAAGAAAATTACAATATATTGTCTAGT
Source organism: Adelphocoris suturalis (assembly GCA_030762985.1). NCBI lineage: Eukaryota > Metazoa > Arthropoda > Insecta > Hemiptera > Miridae > Adelphocoris > Adelphocoris suturalis. Next base: position 170,114,466 of record CM061040.1, on the reverse strand, counting down.
GTTTCTAGACAACGGTAAAAATAAAATACGAAGGTTTTAGTCATGCTCATGTGAGTAAATTTTATTAATTGTTCAGAGTATATTTGTTAGATTGTTTTGAAATTTGAGTAATTTTTCTGGAAATCTTTCTTGCAGTTCCTATTATTACAATAAACTTTTGGATTCTACCAAATATTTGTAGTTGTTATCTTTTTTTTTAATCATTGTAACGAATTAAAATTCTTGTTGAATATAAATGGTAAAATTCTTGCTTAATTTTGTTCACGATGTAATCGAAGGTTTTTACAGTCATTCTTGCATAAATATGATTTATAGCGTTATTCAGTTTCCCTCAATTTGGAGGATAAGTAGGTTTTAGCATACGAAAAAGACGTTTAAATTATCACTGATCTAAATGAATCACTGAAATTAGTGGTAATTGAAAGGTCTTTTTTATAAGTATGATAAAACCTCATTATGGAAGATTATCACACAAAACCTTCAGAAACTCTTCTAAGATTATTGGAGTGTAAGTGATGAAATTCACCGAACTCGCTCCGGCTTTTAAGTATTTCCTCGGCCGGTCTCCTTTTTTTTAAATATTATTTACAGCTCAATAATACGAAAGAGACGTTGAGCTGGCCAGCATGACGGCATGAATGCAAAATCATATTAAAAAAATTAAGTTGAAAACACAGGTGATGGATGAGAACAGAACAGGTTCTCTACGAACTAGGTAAACACGAAGAAAGGTAAACACAGGAAGAAAGGTAAACACAGGACTAGGTAAACTACGAAGCGTTTTTGCGTTTCCACGTAGGACACCATTTTTTTCTCCCGCGCGGCGGACGCGGCAGCGCGTCAACGCTCGTTTTTAACGCACGGCTTGACGCTCGCGGCGGAGCCACGTAGGACACTGCCTAAGGTACAACCTGAAGCCATTCGGTGCTGGGGATCTCAGGTTCAATTCCCAGACTGGTAACATAATCTATCAGGTCTGGTGCCTTGTCGCATATGCAATATTTAGTATGAGAGTCTAGTTTATAAAACTGAGATACTCGTTGAGTGTTAACTCAAAGAAACAAAATTCATTATTATTTTATTATTATTATTATTATTTAAATTCTTTCAAGTAATTATTGCTTAAACATGAATATCCATTACCTAGTAGGTAGGTAATGGTATACAAGGGGGTGGTTGAGCTGCTCTGGTTTGGGAGGTGACTGATCCGAATTCGCTTTCCCTCCATCTTATCTTTCTGAGTAGGTTTAGTTTATATGTGTAGGCATTTTAAATAATTTCAATGTTTAAACAAAGTATAATGACAACAAGAAGTAAAATCAGCCCACTATTTATTATTTTTGCCTTAGTGTACCAAGGAGCATTAGTGATTTACCGTAGTAATTTAGCTTTGCTGGTTTTCATGGCTTTCAGGATTTGACCTTCAAATCAAGTTTTCACGCTGGTGATCGAGAGTGTGGAAAGTGTTGGGTCTCCAGTGGGGCTTGAAATACGCCGCAACAGATACATTGTCATCTTGGCAAAAAGTGATTTGTACTTTAGAGAAATATTACGGCAATATAGATTGTAATATAACTATTGGGAACACGAATCAGCAGAGAATCCCTCCCTTCCCATATTTTTTTGGAAATTTGATTAGTTATTTCACAATTTTGATATGAAACTTGTGATATTTTAGAAAGGTATGGGTATAGAAAAAATGTATGCTGTCTTTGTAGCTCCTTAGTGTTATGGTGCCTCTGCTAAAATCCAAACTGTTCATGTGGAGGTAATGATATGTTCAGAGGACCTCCTGTATTATTTTAAGGAAGAGCTTTTCAATTTTGGCAGCAGTTGGTAATTCATTGATTGGCCAGTAGGAAGGTGGCTTGTATGTTGTTTTTCTAGGCTTCAGTTATTGTAAGATCACAAATTTCTCTCTCTTATGGCCTTTTGCACCACAGGGAACGATTTGATCCAGTTTCTGTTAATTGTTCTGTTTGAGGGATAACCTCTGATTGTGGATTTACACTCTCTTGATAGGGCAAGCCCTCAAAGGTTTTATTTCTGCTGTCAGATGAGTTTCTTATCATTCAACCTCTCTACTGGTCACCCATCACCAATATCACTCATACAGAATTGTGGAGTGTATGACATGGTATTAAAAACAGCAAATACCTGGGCAAAATCGAAAGATTAGCCTGCATGGTTATTAGTGGAGCTTTCCGCACTACCCCAACTAGAAGCATTCAAATTATCCTTGGACTAGCACCACTGGATACTCTCTCTGTAGCTTTGTTCCAACAAGGACAAAAAGGCGCCCCAGAGGAGCTCAGAGCTCGAAATTGCGTTCCAACAAGGTTATGGGGTAGAGAGCTCCGTGTTCCAACAGATCTTAGAGCGCCCCCAGAGCTGCTCCGGGGGTGCCCCAAGCAGCCCCATACTTTTGACGGGGTCTCATCGAGAGCTCCGAGCCCTACGCATGCGCATTTTAAAATAACCTGCTACACATGGGTAAACTACAATCCGCATAACCTTCTCTAAACTGTTTCCACCTTCTCTACTACGATTGTTATCACATCTCTCTCACGTTTGTTATCACATCTGCGTTACGTCAATCATCAACTACCGTTGACGCGTTTTGACCTCTCGGGTGAGCTCTGAAGCGTTCCAACAACTACGAAAGTGGGTGACTTGGAGCTAACCCCACGGCAACTCTGGAGGAGCCCCGGGGGTTGCTCTCGAAGCGTTGTTGGAACAAAGCTAATGGTTTATTCCATGCAAGACGTGGTCAGGTTGAATTTTTTGGGAGAATGAGTGCATGACATCATCTCTCTCACTACACACAAGTAGGACACACCTACATCAAACAAGCTACTTACGCTTATCCACCAGAAACCCTCATGCCCTCTGATGAAATGAATAGGAGATTTTTCTGGAACTTGAAAACCACCTTTGAAATAAAAGATAGAAATGTGTGGAACAATCAACCCTGTTGAGACTATAGACACCATCAACTGCTACACTGATGGTTCTAAGATAGATAGGGGATCTGAACCTTCCTCTGGTGCTGGTGTGTTCATACCCAGCCTTCAAGTGGCAGACTCATAGCCTTGACAAATATGCAACTGTATTTCAATCAGAAATCTATGCTATCAACAAAACCTTACACACCTTACAAAACCACAACACTTATAACAAAAACATTCACATTTTTACCGATAGTCGGGCCATCATCAAAGCACTCCTGGAACCCCCTCACGACCTCAAAACTGGTCTGGGAAACAAAAAAATACCTTAACAATTTGTTTCTTAACAACAACAAAATTACCATAAAATGGATTCCTGGTCATGAGAATCATGAAGGCAATGTCAATGCGGACGGTTCAGCACAAGCTGGCTCAGAACAACAGTTTCTCCTTCTCCTTCCATATGCATTTCCAAAAATGCCTGCAAAACTAAAATTAAAAACTGGGTCACACAGGACCTTAACATTCTCTGGAGTAGAGAAACAGCTAAATATAGACAAACCAGAATGCTTGTTACGTCTTCCGATCCCAAACGAGCATATTGGCTTCTAAGTAAAAGTAGAAATTCCATTAGAACTATGATTGGCATCCTTACCGGACATTATGATTTCCGTAGGATGCTAAATATTATAGATAACATCTCACCTATGTGCCCTTGTGGACTCGAGGAGGATTCCACAGAGCACTTTCTTTGTAGATGCGACCGGAACTGGAGATCCAGAACGGAGGCATTTGGGCATCATATAATTTAACGTGCTTCCCTCAGAGATATTGAGTGGAAAAGAATCAAAAACTTAGATGATTTATGCAATGATTTGCTTGTGACGACTCCAACTCAGGGTGACTGGCGGAATCCTCTTTTAAATTAAAGGGGCATCTTTTTGAGGGAGAGTATAAGCCGATCATGCTGCCTCAAACTCTTTTCCAATGGAAACCCCGAGCAGTGAGTGAGATGACATTTCCAATTAGCCTGGAGTTCCGTCTTGTTTACTTCGTCCATCACCCACTTCTCCTTCAAAGGACTCAGTTTATCGGAGTGGCTTAGGACTACCGGATGAAGTACCCATCTGCTACTAGCGCTGTCATATTTATCTTGCGCTACATACAGCCTGCTATAGTTTTTTTCATTTGTTATAGATATCCAGTGTTGGAGAAGAACAGTATTTCTGATTCTCTCTGCTGTTTAATTAACCCTCAGACCTCTCTTCAAATCAATAGATTTACCTTCTTCTTCTTTTTTTATCAATGATTTTTTAAATTTAGTCCACTTATTCCCTTTCTTTATTTTTGCAATAGGTGGGCCCAACGAGCATAAATTCGATAGGTACCAACTTGCATATTTACTTTGATTTCACTTTTGCTTTTCAAATTTGATTTTACTTATGATGCTTACTGCCAGTTTCACAACTACAAATTCTTTATTACCGTAGGTGCTGCAACTTCAAATTCTTTCGTAGGTACCTACTCCTTGTAAAATGGATAAAAATTTTGGCTATGACTAATTTTACCAAGCCACATTATAAACTAAGAAGTCACATACATAATAAATTGTTACCTCAGCCAGTTCGGACAATTTCCTTTGGTATGAAAGCGAGATCTTTCATCTAGATTACCTACAAAACAGTTGGATAATTAATTTTGTAGCCATCAATGCTGCATCAATTGTAAATCTGGTCTGCGTTCAACTGTGTGGATCCCAAAGGATATTTCATCTAATTCTTGTATACCATACCCTCACAAAATGGAATATGTTATGTACAAGTGGTCATTTAAATCAGCTATGTCTTACTTGTTTTCCAGGGAAGACTAAGTTTATTAAATTATATGGTGTATACAATATTGATGATTGTTTTCTGTTGCAGTCTTTTAATTGCCCAATTTCACCACAGAGACCATTGTTCGTTCATCCATACACCATTCTCCTCTATAACCACGATGGTGTGATTGAATGGTTTTCGATTTTCGGATTAAAACTCAAATCAGACATAGTTTTGCCTAGCAAGTGTATGATGGCGGCGACGCTTTCCAAAAACTCGAGGACATTATTTGGTTCAACTTATGATAATAAGGCAAGTACCACTTACCAATCGGCAGTTGGTTTACACATTAGTTATAAGTGACTTCGTGGTTCCAGCTCCCAGCCTATTAGAATTTCTCAAATTATTTCACAGAGGTTGACTCACGGTGAAAATGAATGTTTCAAACCCCACTTGGCACTTTTGGTTGATTATTTTCAAAAGGAACCTTTCTAATCGATCAAACATAAAAAATAAAATAAATGAATAATAATAATAACCCTCCATAAAAACCCATTAGGGTAATGAAGAGAAGGGAGCTCAACACATCTCCTTGCCTAACACCCATCCAAGTGTGGTACTCTTTTGAAGGCTGGTTGGTGGTTCTAACATAATTCCGGCATTCAGCTTTGTATTAAAGCTATGAAGCCTGCACTAATTATCGTTCCTCTAGAGTCATCCATAGCTCCCTCTATGGCACCCGTTCAAAAGCTTTCTCCAGGTCGATGAACACTATGTGGACCCTCCTTTCGTACTTTATTGCTTTCTCAGAGATTTGTCTCAATGTGGAAATCTGATACATTGTGCTACGACCAGCAAACCATATTTGTATCTTCCATGTGGGGCTCATCATGTCCCCTTAGCATTTTGGTCAGCATTCGGCTGTAAACTTGTGTCTGTCATGGTTGCCTTTATAGGCAACAAAAGAATAGCAAATCAGTAAGATCACTGTTTACGTGCAGCGCTCTATCTCAAACTTCTCATGTTCGGAACCCCATTACTAAAATAAAACAACAAAATAACACTAGACAGTGGGGACAGGCCGGATCCGAATCACGATCACAGCGAACCTGGCTGTTTGGAGGTACATGAGCATCTGGTTTTGAATCAGAATCGTATATATTGTCATAACATGATGTAATGTAGGTCAATTTTCAATGTAATATTGTTGTATAAGGTAAATTAACATTCATGTAGCCAATAAAGGAGAGAGTCTTATTATTATTATTAATTAAAATAATAATAATAAAATGAAATCTATACTATTTATAAGAATGAAACTCCGTCTGTCTGTTGTGTCTATGCACGGCCAAACGGCTGAGTGGGGGGAGTCTACTAGTGGGGGGATCTTTTTGGGATTTTCCGATAGGGTGTATAAAAGCGAATTTAAAATTTTCTAATCCCACCCGAATAATGGGCCGTAGGGCGGGAGGGGGGTCAGAGTAAGTTGTAATGTGCGCTTTTTGGACTTCCCCGCTTCCCCTACCCCTCTAAACGGCCGTTGAAAATTCCGGAAAAACACCGGTTTCGTAGGTTTTTGAACGAGGAAGACGACGGTGTGATCGGATCGGGAAATGCGTCCAAAAAATGCAAGAGTACAGACCGTGTTTTCTCGAAAATTCCGACGAAAAACTACGTTTTTCGGAACGGTTTTCGCGGGCGAAATACAGCTTTGGGTCCGCCGAATCTGAATCCGAAATCGGATATCGAAAAAAGTGACGAGAACTCGGTCAAACTGCGAGCGGAAGCGAGGCGAAGCGTTTAATATGAGAAATTAATTGTGCCCCGGACGCGAGAAGGCTCTACGAAGACCTCAAGGGATTCGATGACTCAGGTGGGTTTTCCCCATTCGCCCTTCTACGCTCATAAAATAATGGCCTACCTTTAGAAAACTTACAACATTCAACATCTGACGGGTTGCGAGCAGGTATACAGCTATACCTTGCGAGCGAAGCGAGAGCCATTTTAACAGAATAAATACGGGTTTTTTCCTACACATATACGGCAATACCTTGCGAGCGAAGCGAGCAACATCCCCGAATAAACTTTTCGTAGTTCCACGTAGTTTTATAAGATTTAATTTGTTTGTAAGAATTTCCAACCGAAAAAAACGTCTGCCAAGTTGGGTGGGCAGTACCTATAACTTCCTCAAGCGAGCGAAGCGAGCAGCATCCCCTACAGAAGTTAAACCTACCCTTAGAGATCTAGCGTTTGCGAGCGAAGCGAGTAACTTAATGGGGGGGGGGGGGTCCACGGTTTTTCCTACACATATACAGCTGTTCCGAGCGAAGGAAGCGAGCAACATCCCCACACACGTTAAACCTACCCTTAGAATCTACCGTTTGCGAGCAGGCGTATTTCAAAAGAATAAATACGGGTTTTTTCCTGCACATATACAGGTATACTTTGCGAGCGAAGCGAGCAACATCCCCAAATAAACTTTTTTGTGGTTCCACGTAGTTTTATAAGATTTAATTTGTTTGTAAGAATTTCCAACAGAAAAAAACGTCTGCCAAGTTGGGTGGGCAGTATAACTTCCTCAAGCGAGCGAAGCGAGCAGCATCCCCTACAGAAGTTAAACCTACCCTTAGAGATCTACCGTTTGCGAGCGAAGCGAGCAACCTCCCCTACATGTTTCAATTGTAATACATCGCATGTATACAGCCACACTTTGCGAGTGAAGCGAGCAACATTCCCTACATACCACACTTTGCGAGCGTAGCGAGCAACATTCCCTATATGCCACACTTTGCGAGCGAAGCGAGCAATTTAATGGGGGGTCCGGGGGGCTTGCCCCCCGGCTGGACGTGGAGGCGAGCGTAGCGAGCCGGAGCGGCTAGTAAATAATAAGGGGGCTTGGCCGGGTCTTCCTGACCGAGCCCGGACCCGACTCACCATGGCGGCCTCCCAGGTGCACCCACCTATTTCTAGGTAAGCACCCCTAACTACGATTCATAAATCGCGCAACCGAGAATCACCAGGCGAGACCGCCCCCGAGCCGATCGAGAGCCCCGAACCTAAACAATTAGCTCGCTATAAAGCCATACACTCAATAAATTACAAACACACTAAAACAATAACTCATACAACTTATGTAAATCTGAAAAAATAAAAATATTCAACAATTAACAAGTTAATCACAGTCATTATAAATATCTAAAAAGCTAACTCGAGTATTTTTATAAAATTCCTCGGTTGCTGACATAGAATTATTAACAATGGCTACAAGATAAAAGCTATTTAACAGTGGATAAGTGGAGTATAACGTCCCACTAGTAAAAAAAAATCAAATCTTTAGTGAGATCAAGCATTTCAATTTCTCCCTTGATGGGAAAAACAAAAGATCATGGATATGTCAAGTACCTACTGCTTACCAGTTGGTACCTACTACTCAAGTGTATACCAACCATGCAGTGCCTTCTTTTCACAAGATTATTCCATTATGGTTACAAAACAATATTAGTTTTTAACTTAGAGTAATAAATCAGCATTCCTTGACACTACATTGGCTTAGAGGTCATGAAATGTCGTTGTAAAATGAGAGCATTCCAAATAGTGGCGAACTATTTTCCTACTATGAAAACTATGGGAGTTACTCTTCCCTAGTAACGCCTTGGTTGTACGTGAAAATCAATAGAAAATGTGCCGGTCGGGAAAAAAAGTGTCGGTCGGGAAAAAAAAGTGTCGCGAAAAATTCCTTGACCCCCAGCCAAAAGACATATCCATGTCAAAAAAATATTGATTGATTTTTGATTGCTTGAAAAATTGACTACCTACTAATTAAAAATGACATTTCATTTTGCAAAAATCGCTAGTGTGGTACAGTTCTTGCTCAATGAGTACACGTTGTATAGGGCAAATCCCCCAGCATCGATGTAACCGCTATCAAATCAAACTGCCAATTTCGCTCTGATTTATAACTGCTAATTTATTTACTACTCAACATTAAATAATACTAATCTGTATGTCCAACTAATCTGAATTTTACTAAGAGATTGACTACTTGATGTTATGTAATTTTGAGATGCGAGCTTGGGAGCATCCAGACCACCAAACTATACACATTGTTAAAGAAAAATGTCCAATATAGATTAGTGTTGTTAATAGTTTGGTGGTCTGGATACTCGCAAGCTCACATCTCAAAAATATATAACATCAAGTAGTCGATACCTTAGTAAAAACGCTGCAAATTATTTCACAAAGGTTTATTATTTTTTCAATTGAGTATGATCATAGTTTTAGTTGGCTAGCGTACGTCATAAGGCCCGTCCAGACTCCTCGGCGTATCCTATTTCGAGTTGCCACAACCTATACTTCTATAATTATATACGCATGTTTATATTTCTCGATTTGAGCTCCAATCTATTCAAATAGTTATTGCCTTAATAATATCATTATCTAAGCACGTACGAAAAGTCGAGAGGATATGTTATTAAATATGCGTAGGAAAAGCTTTGGTATTAACACACAAATATGACCTTGAAAAAAACATATTCATGCCTCGAAGGAACGCCGGCGCCGTACCCACCAGCGCCTCCTCTCACTCCACCCCCCCGCTCGCCCCCCCTCACCACCCACCGTGACCCCCTGCCAGGCGTGCGCCCGTAGAAAAACACACTTTTTCGCCCATTTTTGGCCCATAGCATCTAAGCGAGTAAAGCGATCGGGATGGTTAAACGTTAGGACCAACTAGACCCCAAATGGAGTCTATGTGCGAAAGAACGGGTTTTTTAAGTCAATCCTTAGGCCTTTTATGGCCCGGATGGCGGACGGCGAACGGCGGTCGGCAGACGGACATTTCAAATTTGGATTCTACGCACCTTGAAACGTAAAGTGACAAAGTTTGAGGGGGGGTTATAACAATTTTTTGCTACACGATCACATAGGCTTATTATTGGAAATAATAAACCAAATTCAGTTTTGTAGTTCATATAAATAAGTAGTTATGAAATAAATTAAAATAATTAAGAAATGAATTAGCAGTTATGAATCTGAGAGAAATCGGCAGTTTGATTCAATAACGGTTACATCGATGCTGGGGGATTCGATTCGATACCGAACGCTGCATACTGCCAGGTTCATTGCAATTCGAATCCGGCCTACCCCCGTTGTCTAGTCAAAATAACTCATTCCCTATGAGAAATTCGAACGTGAGCAGCATAATTTGGCTGAATGAAACAAAATTATTTGACTCAGAGACAAAATTGAGTTTAGTCAAGTAGGTCCGTTTTAGGATAACCACTTCTGCCTGCCCATTTATTTACGTCTTTAGTTTATCTGCTGGTAACTGCTATTGACGGCCTTATTCTCTAGAGTTGTAAAATTTGTCAAAATCGCCCCCAATGTAACCACAGCGTAATTGGCCTTAGTAACTGCGTGGTTTAGACTGTGACCTGTCCTCGGGGCTTCACTTTGGTGTTGGAAAAGGTATGATTTCATATTCTGCGGAGGTATCTTTTTTTTTTGGACAGCACACCTGAGTACAATGGTGCAGTCGGTAAGCTCCATATGTTATTATACTATTCCTATTCCTTTTGTGCCAAACTGTGAACATTACAAACTCTGCCATAGCAGTTTCACTTCCTCACTTTCCGAGTCAAAACCACACAACAAAGACTTTGCTCGTATGAGAATTTTTCTAATGAGCAAATGCGAAACCCGCAGTTCCGCCCCGCCTTTCATCCAACCCCAATTCAGCCAAGGACGGGTGATATTTTACTGCGAGGGTATGTGAGATACTGGGAAATACCTACAATCGTAGAAGTTGGATTAATTGGCCTCAGTAGCCGAGTGTTTAGATGAGCAGCACAGCTGTTTACAATCCTGTTATACTAAATGTCTCATTTTAACCAGGTGTGCGGGCCAAAAATAATTAATATCTCAGCAGAATTTGAACTCGTACCTTTTCCAACACCATAATTAAGTTCCAGGAACAGGTTAACTAACGAGGCAATTATTGAAACCTCTTCAGCCGATGAGGTCCCCCTGCTTGTACCTAACAAACCTAATTGTGGAAAAGAATCTGATAATACTGTTAGTAATTTTCAAGTTTGTTGGCAGGTAGTTTCCTTTGATACGATATCAATGGATAGGGAAATGGAACTGGAATGTTCGCATTTCTTCAAATCTGGAGGAGTCAAAACTTTTGTTGCAACCGATGAAGTTCAAAAATCCAAAAACTTGAAGTTGCAAAAATGTAAGTCACTTATTTCTTTAGATTTATAATTTCTAGACCATTTACAACGTATATGTCAAGCAATCTCGTAAAGTACTCTGATTAGGTACCCTATGTATCTTGGACCTATGGTTCCTAATTTGTAAAAAAAATATTAGATGAACATTTTTTATCATTTTAAAAAAAATCCCTACTTACCTATATTTAGATGCATAGTTCAGACTAGGTGCAGGTTCATGAAGTACAAACAGCCAAGTTCCTTCAATCTCTGCGGGGAGCGCTGGTTCTTCTCAATTTAAATTGCAAAGATGTATGGTCGAGTTTTCTTTGCCATAGTGGTGAATTGAAGATAACTACTATGAAATGAGTGATTCTAGATTCAATTCCAAGATGCTACCGTAAAGTTATAACGATCGTTTGTACACTTTCTGGGTGAAAATAGGTTTGGGCGTAAAAAAAATTGCTGTCTTATCTGGAGAACCTTGTATTCTTCGATCGTTTCCACGAATGAGGGAAAAGGTCACCTTGCCACTTATACTGTTTTTAATTTTTTCCTTCGTATTTTGCATTCCTTGCACTTTCGGTGATCTGGGGCTGCCCCAATTTTCGTTGTATTCCGATATCGAAGCAATTGGCTGGTTATAGGAACCTTTCACTGCAGCCACGTATTGCAGGTGGCGCTCAATGCGGCTAACTTCTGTACCAGTTGTAGGTTTATCAGGATAATTGGATTACCAGCGCATTTTTAATTTCACTATTACAGAATAGAATGCCTATGATGTTCACACCCCCACCCCCCTATTACCACTATCCTTGACTTTAGAACCTTTGTTATATTATTTTCGACATCCTATTCGAGGTACATATAGGGGTATACTAATTTGGATATATAATATATAATTTGGATTAGTTTGTGTATGATATATTATTATATTGAGTTTGATAAATTAGGTATTGAATAGCCTGATATTACATTTGTAGTTCTCAATGTAATATTGATAAATTTTGTATAATTTATATCCATTAATTTTCTATAAATCATCCTATTTGTTGGTCTCAAACTTATCAGAACACTAATGTGTGAACTTGTGAAATGTTTGAAGGAGAACGCTCCCTGATGGTTTGCTTCAAAATGACGTTTACTCCAGCGATTTTCATGATTTTTGAACGAAAAAATTGATGAAATTCCTATAAGTTTGGTAGGTACTTATGGAGAGAGAAATGAAATATCCTATTCCTCCCACAGTTATAAAACACTCTGGAGGACGTTCTTAAGTATTTTTGACCCTACCCGCTTTTTTCAAATATTAGTCTTCATTTTCAAAAACTAAACAAATACTAATTGTACTATAATACTATTCAAATTTTTCGACTTTATTTCAGTTTTATATTTACAATGTAATTAGAAATACATAGCGATTATGTGATAATGTGACGAAATTTGATAAGGAAATACAAAATTTGAGCAAAATTCGAGGGCACTTGAAATATTTTTTGAATGTTAATACAAAGAAAAGTAGCAATTCAACAAGTAAATAAAACAACACTCTTTGATAGCATAGTTGGTGATGGTAATTATAAACTTGGTGTCTTCCAACCCAATAAGTATAAATTTATCTCTTGTTTTGAATGTATTTTCGGAGGTTAACTGAATTTGGTTTATTATCATCAGAAAAATCACTCTTATCAGCAGAGTTAGTTCTGTGCCTAACTTTGTTCCAGTCCAACTTGGGATGCTGAAATTTGGAACAAGGCTTCTCTGGGTGTGGTAGGTATAAATACAACTTGGAGAATCACTCCAATCATCAGAGTGAGCTTTATAATTTTGTTTCTATCTATGTAACTTGAGATGCTGAAATTGCATGGGGTTTCTCTGGGTGTGGAAGAGTATAATGTTACTACTTGAGAAACTACGCCACTCAGCTGAGTGCTATTTATGTTCCTATTCCAGTAAAAATGCTGAACTTTGAGACGAGGCTTCTCTAGGGGTGATAGTGTACCTATAATGAATTTGGGGAACCTCTCTTATTACCTGAGAGTGCTCTAATGCTAATTTGGTTCCTATTCAACTTAAGATACCGAAATTTAAAACTGAGACTCTAGAGGTACGGTAGATTTAACTGTAGATAGTATTTCCCTGGCAGTACTGACAATTGATTAAAAATGTATGTGATGGTACACTGTGATCTAGAATTATGTCTCGGACAAGCGAGCAAAGCAAGTAGGCACAGCTAGTTAGTGACAATCTACCGATTGTCGTGATCAAAATTCTTGGGCTTCTATATATATTTCAATTTTTCGATGAAATTTTGGGACTCAGGTAAAAAAAGTAGAACAAGATTTCAATCACTGGGATAATTTATTATGCTTTTCTTTATGTCACTCCAAAAGAAAGGTAATCAAGGGGTTTTTTTCTATCTAGTTTATCGGTTGATTAGTTTCTTTTATTCACTTCTTTTAAAGATGAAAGAAACACCGCAGGGAAGAGAGAGGTATGCGGGATAGCAATGGAGTTGGTATTAGTACAATGGGAGTTTATATAATATTAATTGCTATTAACGCAAGTGGAAGAGAGAGGTAGACTCACAGTTCTGAAGGTTGAACGATTAAGAGCAAGCGTACCAAAGGGCACGCCGTTCCATTGACCGGATCACCGTAACAGTTTTCGATAGCTGTTACAAGTTTTATTACGTTATTTAAATAACTTAGTTGAACAAATTTTAATTTTTAAAGTGTTGAAAGCTTGCATCGTGCACATTGAATGATCAGAGATGGGAGTCAGGCATTGGCAGTGGCGCTGTAAATCACGCTAACTTCAACTCCTCCTAAAGTGGTTGATCTAATGGAAAAAGTGATTGGTACCTATATAATTTGTAGGGAATTTAATCTTTTCATTATTATATGCAATTCATTTTGTAAAAAATTATTTCATTCTCGACTTAGGGAACATTGCCCATTTTCTGGGATTTTCCCACTTTTTACTCATTCCCCGTCCAAAATTTTGGTTTCCTGTAAGCTTGTTTAAAAAATCCTCTTTCAAACTTTCCATTAAAAATCACCATCTAGTGGACTTAGAGCATCATTTTATAAAGGTATGAATCCATTCTATTTATATGATGGAATTTCATCAATTATATTTAATTTATTTCTTAAACTACTGAAGAAAAATCCGGAGTCAAGGAAAAGTCTGGGAATTTCATTTGGATTTCCCAGCAGAGACCCTGTTTTACATAAGGACCCCATTAAAACACGTGATATTCTATTTTCAACATTTGACATGCATTCAAAATTATCAACTGAACGTTTTTCAATTGCAGTTAAGGAGATCCACCAATCGACCTTAAGAGATCTGAATAATCTGTTGGACCAGTTCAAAAGGAAAACTCAAGCTAGACATTTCATAGTGTTGAATTACGATGACTCTCTATTAGCAACCTACAACCCGGATAACAATTCTGTCTGGATTTGGGATTTTTCCAAAGAAACCCGGTTGGAAAGCGTCATATCCCTAAATGAGACTTCAGGAAAAATGAAGGGTGGGTTTTTCTCCTCAATTTATCAGTTGAGACATTGTCGATATTTTTTGTACTTTCTTTAAACAATAATATAGATATTAACATTTTTTATATTAATAGGACTACCCAGACCCCCTCAGTGGGTTGGTTTTGTCTGGGCCAGACAAGGTCCAGTCCCTGTTGTTTTATCTGGGAGCGCTGGGCTCTACTAACCTTTTGATACTACGCCCGAATATATTCGGGGCGGGAGTGTCTTCCATGTCATGCTATTCCCGAGAATACTCGAGCAACTCGAGACTGCTTTGGTGTGCTATGCCCAAATATATTCGTGCTCGCTCCCTCGACCTACTGGTTGCGTTTATAAGTCTTTATTTCACCAGTACCCCTACAGGGAGCAGCACTGCTTGGATCCAACGATGTTTATGGACGATTGTTGCCATCTCATCTGCTTGATAACAGTTTTATTTGTTTTGATTTCACTGGCATTCACATAAAAAGTGAACTCACGATGTTGCGCTGAGTTTACACTGAACAGGAACTATTGAATATTCTCGGAAATAGTGATGACGAAGATGAATTAGTTCGTGATTTGTTTTCTAATGGTTCAACCACGAATGGTTCCCCTTCGATGTTCCCAGTTGAGTTACGTCCCAATAATTCCAGCAGCGATTCTAATGACGAAGAGGAACCAAAAGCCGAACAAGTAAGGGACTATACATGGGATAATTCCGTACCAAATATTGTTTTCCATGATTTCATGGACAATAGAAGTCTGGACAGCAACACCAATGCAATCATCCCGATTGACCAAATCGCATGTTGCTCGTAAAAAAGTATTTTGCACAGAGAACCTGAATGAGCATAGAAGCATGCAGTATAGCCGCTGCCAGCTGGCTCAGCCGGGTGCAGCAGCTAAAAGGTTAAGAACTGTGGTATCTGATCAGTGATATTATTTATGTACATCTAGTTAGTTTTATTTCACTTTGCTGATTACATATAGCAACATGTATTTAGCACATTCATCATCTAGTCTTGTCTAGTCATATCCGCTCTTGTTCTGGAGTTCACATCTACCTCTACGATTTTGCGATTTTTCGTGGTGTTTTACCCCACTGTTTAACTTAACTTTTTGCATTGAGTTGTGATTTGGGGCGATCTTGCGAACATTGAAGTACCTAATTTGTTATTTCTTGCCGTTTTTTACCGTGCACGTTCGTCGGTGTCCTGCTGGCTGTCTGACTTCCATTCACAGCGTGCTCTAGTATTGGCCTGTTGAGTCCTACCACTTCTCATGTCTGCAGTTAGATCGCCTACGTTGTACCTCTGCCTAGTGGGCTCTCTTTTTCTCAGTCATCTTCCTGAAACCATATCAATTTCTAGCGAATGTTCGAAATATTCTCAGGGAATATCCTTCCCAATCAAACGGACACGAAACTATCCCCAATTGCGGCAGCTCAAGAAGCAGCGTTCAACCCATCGCAGAGCTAAAGGTAGATGCGCTCTCGGAAATGACGGGTACTGTTTCAAGATTCAAGGTGTTGCTTACTATTTGATAAGCAACGTTGATACGACACGGAAATTTTATACAAGTGTGGACCCAGCTTAATATGAGCTCTTTGGTGCTTTGGTCAGTGAGTCTTGGAGGCTAGCGGTCAATGTCTTTTTGAATTTATTAGACATTGGAAAAATTCCCGTTTCCATAACGATGATCGAACCAGGTGATAAAATTACAATGAAATTCCCTTGATACTAGCAGAGCGTAGGGAGTTGATTTCTTTAATTTTCTTTGATATGATCAGGTGCCTAAATGTTGTAGTTATGCTTAAATATGAGGAGGAGCCATGCAATACCCTACTAGTCGGACAAATCAAAATTTTCAGAATTGAAGAAAAACTGTTTCATATTGTTGTACAGATAAAAATTTGCGTATTTTTCTTCTTTGTCTTGTAGGAAACTTAAGAAACTAAGTAGTATACTTGATTCAAATCATACTGCCACTAAAGTTGAAAAAATCCTAATTTTAGTTTGGACATGTGGGGTTTTGATTGATTTTTTCTTACTTGTGGGGTTTTGGTGAAAACATATGGAGGACTTGAGGGGTTTTGGTCTTCCTCATTCAGAGGAAAAATGGAAACTAGGGTAAAGATAATATGCCATTTTAAACGTTTTATGCTGAACCAAATTTTTCAATTGTTAAAAAGGGAATGAAATTCAATTTGAGTTAATACTTGAATATAAAACTTGAGTAAATCAGACGTGGAAGGAAAAATTAAAACAAATAATTATGAATAGGTAGTGATCCTAGGGAAAAAAAAAAAAAAAAAAAATACACATTGTATGTATCTGCTGACCATTTGATCCTGGAGTATCTTATCACACGATCCATAGATATTCTGGTGGAAATTTAAAGCATCCCCTGGCCGAATTTTGAAGCACTGGTAAGCTTTACTGTTGTGCTTACATAGTATGAATACGTTTGAACCAGATGGAAAAATTAACTGGTAAACGTACAGGTATCCAAACTTCACAGATTACTAATCAAGAAGCAACAGGAGGGTCACGTGAGGCTAGGTATCTGGCTTTCCATTGGTTGCTTGGACTAGTGGGGTTTTGCATGGCTCCTCTTCATATATTGATGTACCATAGGCTCCGTGAAATAAAGTATAACTCTTAACATTTTATCTAACTTCTTACGCCGTGTCCTACGTGGACGATCAAAGAGCGCGAGCTAGCGACCAGCGCGTGCGAGCGACCTCCAGTCGCTCGCGCGCGCCGCTATAGTGTCCACAGTACGCGTCTAGAATCTTTGCAAGGTTACATTTGCTTTGTGCTAAGTGTAAATTTTTTTTTCTATTTTTGTGATATTATGAACGACTTATTTGTTTTAAACAATGCAGCAATGCTTTATTACTTGGCGAAAAAGAATTCGTCGAGACGGAAGCCAGTTTCGAATATTTATTCAATGAGGGAACAATACGGTGAGTTCCACAATTTGTTCCCGCAACCCGCAACTCAGGAAGGATGGGGCGGCCTTTTTTGCTTACTCCAGGATGAAAATATCTACCTTCGATTATATTGTTGAACATATTGAAGGAGAATTTAATCATCAAGTTACCAATTTTCAAAGGCCCGTAGGAGCTGAGGAAAGATTGATGTTGACAATCAGGCAAGTACAAGGCTAGAAGTAATGATTCATTTTCCATCCCTTTAGTCCCGTTTAATTATTTGTTAAATAACCCCTTTTATCGCATGGCTAGACATTATAATTTAATAGCAGCTGAGAATAATTGCCTTGATTTATTTTTCAATAGTTTTCCGTATTTAAAAACCGCATCATTTCCTATTGTTCTAAATTTCCAGCTTATTAAAAGGTACTATTATTATCTTTTGTGTATTGATTTAATTTTTTTTTCTACTCTGTATAAATTTATATTTTCATTTTATCTCTATTTTCCGTGTATATTTTCGTTATTGTATTTTGGGCTAACTAGCCCGTAAATAAATAAATAAGTACTTACACACTTTATAAATTATAAAACATCTTATTTTTAATTTAGTTTATTAATCGTCAAGAAAGTTATCTTTTCGAGAAAGCTCCCTTATCAAAATACTTTGGAACTCATTCCTAACTTTTAGTTTTTCAATTTCCCCCAGCTTTTTGAAGTATGGGAGAAGGGATTAAAAAAAAAATTGTGTCTTCGTCTTCTTGTCTCGTTGTCCCAGCCATTTCTAGGGAGAAAAAATTAGAGGAAAACGGGAAAACAAACAATAATTTGAAAACAAAACTGTAACCTCCCGGCAGAGCGACCAGGCGAGCGCGCGACCAAAATCAAACTAGTTTGAAAATCAAACCCGAGCGTGCGACCGAATCGCGGCGTCGGGCGGTGGCACGTAGGACACTTCGTTTGTTTTACCTTGTTTGAAATCAACTGGTCGCTCGCTCGCGCGCTTTGGTCGCCCACGTAGGACACGGCCTTACCATTCCTGCTCAATGGTAACCTCAGCGCCTGTCATAAGAGTGAAATCCTTGCAACGCATATTACCCGCATAATCTTCACCATATTTTCATGAGTAACGGAAACGGATGCATATAATTTAACCAAGTTAGACCACTAATCTGAACAGAAAAGCTAATACGGAATTCATAAATATTTGTGTAATAATATGCTGCGTTTTTGGTACTTTATCAAGGTATTGACCAAATAAAATATTTTTAGCACTTAGATGGCACCGCTTCTCCAACAGATTGGCAGTCTGCTGCACAAACCTGGTGGTGATTTGGACTCAGCGGGACGCTTTATTGGGTTTCCCAGGAGACAACATGAATTTCAAGTGGTTAAATTTTGAAGCTGCAGTAGGAGTCATAATTGCTCAAAAAGATTGCAGATTTGTATACTTCAAATAGAAAGAAAGAATACTTCGAAATCAAATCACATGTATCAATTCATTCTTTTAATCTGTAAAATAATTAATTCCATTTTTAGAAATAATAGCTACTCTTAACATTATCACGTTTCAAAAAATTATTTTGCATGAGCATTTGAGTATCACGAGTGACACATGAATCACTTAAGGACAACGTATCCTCTTTCAGTCGAATATATCAGAGGGAACTATTTATAAATTTAATATACCTAGAACAGTTAATTCTTTTAAAGTACCTTCACATGTATCTTATTTTCTCTATGAAAACTCTGTACATTACGTACATATAGTGTACAAACTGTTTACAATGTAAACAAAACTGTATTTAGGTATATATTTTTGTAAACTGAAAAATTCTGTTCGTTGGTATTTATACAATTATCACAATTTATCTATCAATTTTATCAATGTGAACCAACTAATTAATCGAGTGACATGTTATTTAGATTTGAATCATTCAGTTTCCTCAACTCTTAGACTATAATGAAAATTCCTTTTTGCCCAACTTTAATACGTTGGTACAATGGAAGTCAAAGATTTCGTCAAAACGTATGCTGAGGATATACAACGCAGAGTTGAACTGAAAATTAGTATTGCCTCAAAAATCGTACACAACAACCCCATGTTTTTAATAAGGGCAAATTTATAACATCCTTAGTCGGTAAAATTTCCACAAGAATCGATGAGAACTAATACAAAATGTTTATTTGTATCGTAACGATTGCTGGATGTTGCAAGGAAGTGAGAATGGTCCAAGGCGACCTTCCACGTCCACAGCACGGATAGCAAAATAGGTAACAACTCCTGTCGTCATCTGGAAATGAGGTTCAAGCATTAGAGACCTACCAATATGGTTTAGGACGGACATCGTTTGCCATAACTTCTACTACATAGAATTACGTTTGTAACCAAAAATTACCTTTGAGAGAGTACAAGCCATAGGTGGAGTGAGAGCTTCGATGTCCCCAACCTTTTTCCAAACTTTATAGGGTTCGCGCCATAGCCAAAGCTCGTATTTTTTCAGTTTGGTACAGGTGGGATCGGCTTCGCCAATATGCCAAACCAAATTAACACAATTCGTACCTGTTCGTTAAAACATCCGAATATCAATTCAATGTTCAATTTATTGTTCCTTATTAATTTATTATAGGAATTATTTCAAAGTAATTATACATGCATTTTATTTTACTCTACAAAACCTGTGTACAAACTGTTTACACTGTCAACAGGATTGTATTTGAGTCTATATTTTTGTAACTTGAAAAATTCTGTACGTGGGTAATTGTACAATAAATTATCACATTTTGTCTACCAATTTACTCAATGTGAACCAAATTAATTAATCAAGTGAAACATTATTTAGATTTTAATAATTCAATTAAAAATAGTAATTAAATTGGTGATTCTGCGCACGTTGAATCGTCATCATCATTCACTTTCAAATAATTTTGAAGGTTTTCAAAAGCAGTGCAAAATATTACTTACTGATGGCTTTACAGAAGCCAAGTACAGGTTTAGGAGGTGTCTTAGACTCATAGACCGGAGAAATGGGAAGCTCGGGTAGATCCATCTGAAAGCAGCCCAGTGGTATTTCAATTCAGAGCCATCGTGAAATTAAATGTTTACCTACCTACCTATTAAGGCTCAAATTCAAACTAGCCAGAGCACTTCGTACTCCCAAAAACTGTACAAACCTGTTTGTTCCTTATCGGTGTCAGTCCACTTCTCGGGGTTTCCATTGCAAAAGAGCCACAGGCACATCAGCTTATTTATACCCTCCCTCATGTTGATTCTAACACTAATTTGTGACGATTTTGTCCTATAACTTGTATAGGGTGGTCCGTAATAAACGGACACATTTTAAAATCCTGTAACATTCACAAATTCGATCGTAGGGATTAAAAAATAAGCAGAACGTGTAGAGAAAATCAGTAAGTTTTATTCACAATCGGAAAAAATTATCAAGTTTTAAAAATTATGTCATTTAAATGACGACCCTGTTTGGTAATGCACAGTTCAAGACGGTCCTTGAAGTTCTGCATCACTCTTTGCACCATCTTCCGGTATTTCCGCGATTTCTCGTCTTATTGACTGCTTCAATGCTTGAATGGTTCGTGGTTTGTCCACGTACACTTTAGATTTCAGGGGGCCCCATAGAAAACAGTCACAGGGGGTGAGGTCTGGGGAACGCGGAGGCCAGGGAACATCCTCGTGCCGAGAGATCACGCGTCCGGGAAAAATCGTTCGCAAAAAGTTCAATGGAATCCTGGCCGTGTGGGCTGTTGCTCCACCTTGTTGGAACCACATGTTGTCGGTGTCAACTTCATTTTCCTCAAGCTGAGGAATGAAGAATTCTTGAAGCATCGCGAGATAACGTCCAGAGTTAACAGTCACTGCATTCTCTCTGCCATCTTAGAAAAATAGGGAAACATTATTCCGAGATCGGAAATTCCACACCACATACCTTGGCAGAGTGTAGAGGCCTTTGGTGTACATGTCGAGGGTTTTCACCAGCCCAATAACGGCAATTCTGTTTGTTGACGTAACCGTTCTTGTTCCCGGCATGGGGATGTTCCCTGGCCTCCGCGTTCCCCAGACCTCACCCCTGTGACTTTTTTCTATGAGGCCACCTGAAATCTAAAGTGTACGTGGGCAAACCACGAACCATTCAAGCATTGAAGCAGTCAATAAGACGAATCGCGGAAATACCGGAAGATATGGTGCAAAGAGTGATGCAGAACTTCAAGGACCGTCTTGAACTGTGCGTTACCAAACAGGGTCGTCATTTAAATGACATAATTTTTAAAACTTGATAATTTTTTCCGATTTTACGATTGTGAATAAAACTTACTGATTTTCTCTAAACGTTCTGCTTATTTTTTAATCCCTACGATCGAATTTGTGCATGTTACAGGATTTTAAAATGTGTCCGTTTATTATGGACCACCCTATATTTTATAATTCACGCTAAAGACCGTTTTTTTTTCACCAAGATTTTTTCGCGTTTTTGACCTTGTGTCGCTAAAACTGTCACAACTCCCTTAATTCCCAGTCAAAACTCAAATCTGATTATACCGTCGGAAAGAGCTTTAGATTTCCTATCTCCCTGACGCCCTTTAAAATATTTTTAAATGGAATGAATGGAGGAAAAATAAGCCGTAAGTAACATTTTTGTAAAATTCCAAAAATGTTCACTTTTTTCAAAGTTTGTCTCTCAAAATGTCCTAGATGGGAATTTTAATGCTGCAAGCGTAAAAGTTGTATCACAATCCCCCCCCCCCCCCCCCCACATCTTTCTAACGGTAAATTCCATTTTTTTTAAACATCACTTATTAGGGTAAAAAATGTTCTTAAGGCGAAAAACATTTATTTTCGGGTTGCTTGTGTTTTTTCAGTCTTTGTTTTAAACTTTTCGATGCTACACCCGAATATATTCGGGGCGGAAGTGTCATACATGTCATGCTATTCCCGAGAATACTCGGAATGCTCGAGACTGCTTTGGTGTGCTATGCACGAATGCACGCTCCCTCGGCCTACCGATTGCGTTTATAAGTCTTTATTTCACCAGCACCCCTACAGGGAGCTGCACTGTTTGGATCCAACGATGTTTACTGACGATTGTTGCCATCTTATCTGCTTGAAAACAGTTTAGTTTGTTTTGATTTCCCTGGCATTCACAAAGAAAAGTGAACTCACGATGTTGCAATGTGTTTACACTGAACAGGAACTATTGAATATTCTCGAAAATAGTGATGACGAAGATGAATTATTTCGTAATTTGCTTTCTAAGGTTCCCCTTCGATGTTCCCTGTTGAGTTACCCGTTACCAATGTCCCAATGATTCCAGCAGAGATTCTGATGACAAAGAGGAACCAAAAGCCGAACATGTAAGGGGACTATACTATACATATAAATGTATATATATTCCGGATAATTCCGAACCAAATATTGTTTTTCACAATTTCATGGACAATAGAAAAGAGGGGTTTTGGCCAGCAACATCAATGATCAATCATCCAGATTGACCAAATTGCATGTTGCTCGTAAAAAAGTATTTAGCACAGAGAACCTGAATGAGCGTAGAAGCATGCAGTATAGCCGCCACCAGCTGGCTCAGCCGGGTGCAGCAGCTAAAAGGTTAAGTGTCGTAGTTATGTGTAGACGTTACGTGAAGTTGTGATCTCAATTTTCGGCAAGAAAGTTTCCATAAAAACGTGTTTATTCTACTTTAGAAATCATGTGAGGTAAGAAGGGACATTGCTGGCAACATTCCATGGCTAATTGAGTGAGGTAAAGAAACAATTTTTAAAAAATGGTTTTAGCGAATTTTCTTAGAAAATAAAGCTATTGCAACGGCTCCAAAAATTTTAAAATAAAAATTTTCAAAAATTTTCTTCATCGAAATCTGTTTTGAGGCATTCTGAAATGATTCCTGGATTTTAACGCTTTTATATATATATATATATATATATATATATATATATATATATGCATGTATGTGTCATTCCAGACGATAACTCTCGATAGAATTGAGATAAAAACTTCGTTCTTACGCCAAAAAATCAAGCATTTCAAAAGAAAGGATGAGTTCGTTGGACAACACTTTTTGAGCACATTAAATTGGTCAACTTTCAAAAAATGTACTTAAAAAATCACTAAGGCAAAAAACCGCTAAAAATTAACAAATTTCTATTTTTTAGCAGAATGCTACTCGAAAAAAATTAATCGAACATGAACTAGGACATTTAAAAATTAAAGCACAAAATTGTACTGAAAAATGTACTTAAATTTCATTAAAATAAGCTAAAAATCGATAGGAACACTTGAAAAAATTGTAAAAATCCACAAAATTGTTTGTTCAGTGGAATATTACTGACAAAAAGTTAGTTTGCTGTAAAATAAATGTATAATAAAATTTTTATTTTTCCCCAAAGTGCTCAAATTTCAACAGAATTTAACATAAATGTAATACGACCATTAATGAAAATTCGCTCATACGATCATGCTGCATGACTGGAACTTTTCACTACGCATTGATGGTTGTATCAACCTAGAAGCCACCCTAATCTAATAATGCACTGAGTGGGTTGGAAATTCAACCTAAATTAATTTTTTTTAATTAATGAATTCATGAGAATAAGAGGGAAATGTTGTTTAGAAACTGGTGACAAGGGTTCAGTTTCATTTTATGCTTCACGTATATTATTAAGGCCCGAAAAAGCGGTTTCAATCAACAGCTGTTCTAAAAAGAAGAGGACGCAGGGGCAAATTTATTTTTCAGTCGACCTATGGAACTGAAATTTGAAATGAATCCAGTAGAAATACATTGTACTTACAATTACGTGGTTGAAAGCTAAAATCAGAAGTCAGCTGAGTGAGCCCTGGAAATGACTCCTTTCCTATTACCTAGAATTTTAGCTTACTAACTAATGTACTAGGGGTGACTATTCGTGGAGCATTTTCGAACTAGTCATACTTGTTTCCTGATTTCAAGAAAATAGAAAATGTGAGATCCAAAACAATTAATTGTTGCATTATGGAGAAATAGGGTCCATTAACAATAAATCATACCAAGCTTTCCACCAGCTGAGAAACAGGACCTGAAAGCATAAAAAACCACAGATAAGAAAAGCGAAGTATATATTAGAGAATTCATAAAGCAATATGTAGATAGAGATCAGGTGCCTTGTGAACGGAAAACACTACTACGCATGTGTGGGGAGATGAGGCGCCCTATCTCCAATAAGACAGATTTATTCCACTCTATATGTAAGACGCTTTATCCCAAACCTACCTGTCTCATCTGTTCCTCCCTATCGCAAAGTAACCTTACACACCGATAACAGTGATATTAATTTCTTGTTGTTCAAGATTCATGAAAATTGTATACATTTGCTTGTTCATAAATTTCCAAAATCTGCCCTTGCAAGACCTTTTTGTGAAATAAGAAAAGAACTAGGAAACTTAGAAATGCTGGAAACTGAACACATGGGATAGGCGGGGAATCCCCTTGGTGGTTCAGCATTAACCTTTTTGCGCCTGAATTTTAAATGCCCACGCGACTCCCCAGTCCTGAATTTAAAGGGCCCGCTCGGACCAAGACAGCTCTCCTGTCCTGACTTATTTTGCGTTTTTGCACTCTTCCGTTCCGCCTATTTTCTAAGAAGCGGAGAAGAAAATCGAAGGATGTGGTTAATTGAGAGCATCGGAAAAGTTTATTTCACTATCAGGATCAAAAAATACATCACAGATTGTCCAGGAGCCAGGGCCGAAAATAGGTGGTAATTTGAGAAGGTTTGAGATTAGATTTTGAAAGTTTGGTCCGTTCTGAGTGAGAATATATTTGTCTGCCATTTCAAAATTGGTGGAATTCAATATGGCGGCCTCATAAAGATGGCTTAATTTGCACATTTTGAAGTTTTTTCTCTAATAATAACTAAACCATACATCCTACAGAAATGTTTACGCGTAGCAAAATTGTGGAGCATAGAAAAAAAAATTCTATCCCAAAACTCTGAATTATCTCTCAAAATAAATGAATTATAAACAATTGAAAATCGGGCTAGTTTTGGGCCAGTCCTGGTCTTTGAAATTTTGAAGAACTTCGCGGTCCGATTTTAGTGTTAGACTGCTCACTCGAATCAGCACGGCCCCAAGTTTGTTGCAAAAGTGTCGGTAAGTAAGAAACGTAGTGATGGGGTCTTTTCTGATCAGCTGAGTGAGCTAAATTCTTTCCTGTTCACTGTAGGAAGTTGAAATTTGATAGGGAGACTCTCTGAGACATTAAGAGACGAGTGAAGTGATGGAGTCTTTTCTGATTAGCTGAGTGGCGAGGACCACCTCAACTGTGGTATTTATTTTATTACATTACTTACATTTTGATCGTTATTTCCTCTTTTTTAATAATTTATTAACATCGCCTTAGCTTTGCACCAGGTCACATAACGTGACCTTATATCGTTACTATAATGTGCTGGGTTTCTGTTAGGTATTACTGTTATACGGACTAGATTAGGGCTTTCCAAGCTCTAACAGGCCTCTAGTTCAATTTAAAGTTGAATTTTTTCTTCTTCTAATTTTCATGAGTTCTTTTCTAATCCGCATGAGTTGAAGTTAGTTTTAAACTAATTGCTTGCAACATTCTATGTTTTCTGCATTATTTTATCATTTGAAATAAACTATTTTAGAGGTAACAGATTCTTGTGCTCATTTTCTTTCACATGGTGGAAAAAAATTTTAAAAAAATTTGGAAACCTGAAGTACTAAGGAAGTGTTTCCCGTCACTAGCAAGTAGAATTTAGAAACACTTTTCGAGCGAGCGCAGTAAAATTGTTGCCAATTTCTGAAACACGCGAGATTCCTATTTTTCTGGCACGGTTTCAAGCAACTCACAAATTTTTTAAATTGCTTATGCCGAAATGGAATTGAATATGCTTTCCAATAACGACCACCTATTTTTTTTTTTTTTTTTTTTTTTTTTTTAAATGAATAAAAATTGGTTTTCTAGCCAATTTTAGAAGAAAAAACTTAATTATGAGAGTAAAAAATTCCAGTCATGCAGCATGATCCTATGAGTGAATTTTCTCTAATTACCTACTATTATATGTTAAATTGTATTGAAATTTGAGTAATTTCAGTAGAAAACTCGGCCCTTCGGGCCTCGCCAGGGGGCAAGCCCCCTGGACCCCCGGATGGTTACTGCTTAGATCCTTCGGCTAAAATTCAAGAAACATGGAACATGCTTTAGACGTGTTTTATTTTTTTGCTGTTTTCTGTTACTATGAATTTATTGTCTGTTGATTCTTGATGTCCCAAAGGTATTCTTATTATTAAGAAATCGAAAACATCTGAAACGTCGAAGAACACATCGCAACTAAAAGCCTAGGTTACAAGATCCTTTGATTACTTTTTGGTAAAAACGATGCCAGCCAACTGCATATATATATATATATATATATATATATATATATATATATATATATATATATATATATATATATATAGGTCCTAACTACCCAACATGGATTATAGTTATAACCTACAGCACTTTCCAAGTTGAAAAATTAATGGCCTTTTTTTTTTAACTCTTTCTTTTAACTTCGATTCTCTTCTTGAGACAAAATTTCAAATCGATTTTTAACCCACTTTCCGATATCCAATCGATCTGAAATTTTGCACACGAGTTCATGCTGGCGTACATTTTAATCTATCAAATTTTCGCGAAGAAAAAGTTAGTTATACTATAAATTTTCGAAAATTTGAAATTTAATATGGGACACCTTACAAGTGTTGTGTATTGTAGGGAGGAGGAGGAGGAGGAGGAGGGAGGAGAAGGATACTATTGAACGTCTGCATAAAATGACAACGAATCCCGGGTCAATAAAATATTAAATGATTTTCCTTGTCAATTTAATTTAAGTTATTATCAATGTGATTTTGAAACAATGTGATTTTGTTTCAATTTACTGTTGCCAAGAAACTACCAAATATTGAAACAACAATAAAATTCACCGAAAACATGAGAAAAAGAAAGAGTTACATATTAAACATTTCTTTTATGGGTTCCTTTTGGTTTATTATTTCCAATAATAAGCCTATGTGATCGTATAGCAAAAAATTTTTATAACCCCCCCTCAAACTTTGTCACTTTACGTAGGTGCGTAGAATCCAAATTTGAAATGTCCATCCGCCGTTCGGGCCATAAAAGGCCTAAGAATTTACTTTAAAAACCCGTTCTTTCGCACATAGACTCCATTTGGGGTCTAGTTGGTCCTAACGTTTAACCATCCCGATCGCTTTACTCGCATAGATGCTATGGACCAAAAACGGGCGAAAAAGTGTCTTTTTCGATGCTTGCACGCCTGGCACGCTTGGCAGGGGGTCACGGTGGGTGGTGAGGGGGGGGGGGGCGAGCGGGGGGGGGGAGTGAGAGGAGGCGCCGGCGCCGCGGCACCTTGTGGTGGGTATGGCGCCGGCGTTCCTTCGAGGCATGAATATGTTTTTTTCAAGGTCATATTTGTGTGTTAATACCAAAGCTTTTCCTACGCATATTTAATAACATATCCTCTCGACTTTTTGTACGTACTTAGATAATGATATTATTAAGGCAATAACTATTTGAATAGATAGGAGCTCAAATCGAGAAATATAAACATGCGTATATAATTATAGAAGTATAGGTTGTGGCAACTCGAAGTAGGACACGCCGAGGAGTCTGGACGGGCCTTATGACGTACGCTAGTCAACTAAAACTTCGATCATACTCAATTGAAAAAATAATGAACCTTTGTGAAATGATTTGCAGCGTTTTTTGTAGTAGAGTTCTCAGAATCGACAGTTTGACTAAATTGTTTAATGAGCCGGGTAGGTACTAACAAGTCACTTAAAAAACTCAAACTCAGAACTACCCTTTTCTGTGAGAATGACCCATATATAAATTTCTTCTTTGAGGGGAAAAACAATAGATCATGGATATGTCAAAGTTGTAGGCATTACTTTACACTCTGTTGGGATGTTGGGAAAGTAAAAATGGACATTACTTTCCACTCTGTTGGGATGTTGGGAAACTAAAAGTGGACATTACTTTCCACTCTGTTGGGATGTTGGGAAAGTAAAAATGGACATTACTTTCCACTCTGTTGGGATGTCGGGAACGTAAAAATGGACATTACTTTCCACCTTGTTGGGATGTTGAGAAAGTAAAAAATCCCGCGCTACTTTCGTTCCATGCTAAAACAGGAGTCTAAGTCTTCTCTCATAGAGAGAGAGAGGTGTGACAGTACCATAAGAGATACGACTCATACTAATAGCACATGAGATATGTTCGGAGAAGATGATTTTCCGGTTCTTGGTTTCTCATCTATCGCCAAACGCAGCATTTTAAGAACTTGAGAATGACGCCCAGCGCGAGAGAGACGGACGCGCATTCTCTTGGATCTCACAGGAACTGTCACAGCATACACAACATTGACAGTACAACTAATTTCCATAAGAACTCAAATCCTGATTTTAGTTCAAGAATTAGGCAGTTGAACTTACCAGAGGCAGTGTCGCCATTTCTAGAGACCGTCTCAGAAACTGCAAACTGGAATAAAAATGGGGGCACATTAATGAAATATTATCATTATATTAATGGTACTCATTCTTATTATGTAGGTATGTAATAAACAAAATAAATGAAACCGTAACAGGATGCATAGAATTTGAGTCCAGCTTGGGTCGTCTTTATTCATGGCTGCCAACCAGTGTTGGGCATAATCTTATCGTCGAATACGATTGTAATTGCGATAATTATTCGATGATTTTGAGTGAACTGTGATTATATTCGTATTCGTTTAATCGTAAGTCGTGAATTACACGAATACAACCCAAAAAAGTCCAGTCATGCAGCATGACCCCATGAGCGAATTTTTGAAGAAATCTTCGACATTTCAGTCGCTATTGATCGTGTAGAGAAATTTTAGTTTATGATTTTGATAGACAAACATGGAATCAAATTATTAAAAATAATTAGGAGGTACTCATACTTTATTATTATTAAACTAATCTTGTAGATTTAAAGATAAATGTAGGTAAATATTCAAAGATTTCGATGTCCAATGTGGTCAGTATTGAAGGTCGAGTGGAGGGAGGCCTTGAGATTAACGTTACTGACGGCCGAGCGGAGCAAGGCCTTGGGTCTGCGTGCTAGTACGTACATAAATAGAACTACTTCATAATTTCATGGCTGATATTTTCTAAGCCACAGTCAGTATTAAAGCTACATCAAGTCCTAAAACAGTTGAGCGTAAAACATTAAAGAGAGCGACCGAGAGAATCGGAGGACGGAATATTTCACAGAGTAAACTCATCAGTTGTGATTACATTTTTTTTTTTTTTTTTTTTTTTAACAAGCACCTACTACCTACGTTTTAAACAGCATGGTTCTAGGATTGGTTATACAGGGATACTTCCATAGGAGTAGTTCAATCTGAATTTGGACAATGTTTCATGCAAATACGAGTATGTATTACCGATTTTTACAACTTGCGAACGGCATTATTTCAATTTTTGACTGATTTTTCAACTTTGAAATTTTTGAAAACTTGATACATATTCTTATAGGAAATTTTACGCTGATTCCGAATATACCACATGTTAGTATGCTGAAAAAATTATTTCGCACAACAAATCGCAAAAAACAGGCAATTTTGAAATTTTTTACTACATTTTTGAAAATTTCAACCCGAAGATGTAATCCGATCATGCTGGCCAACGAACTTGAACTTTCGTTTTGTGTCCTTAACATTTTAAAATTTGTTTGAAGTTTCTAACACAATTCTACGGACAGTTATCGTCTGGAATGACACATACATATATACATACATTAAAAAATGCGTTAAACTTCAGAATATGATTCAGAATAGCCTGAAACGGATTTCTGCATAAAATTTTTTCAAAAATTCACATTCTACAAATTTTGAGGCGAGAGCAATAGCTTAATTTTCTTCAAAAATTCGCTAATAATGAGACACGGTCATCAATTTCAATAGGTAAGAAGTTGAAAGAGGTAAGACGCAAGACGAAAGTTGAAAACAAAAGCGCACAAGTGCGTGCATGCCTACATTTTGAGAATCATTCAACCCTCTTTGACTGCGGGAGTTTTCCCTGAACATAACCATTTCCCTGGAGTCAAGAATCAGCCGTCTGAGTAGGGGGAGTTAAGCTACCGACTCAGCAGTTGCTCTCTGAAAGAAGTCGACAGAGATCATTGGCAACGTGTGTTTTGACTCATTAGTGAATGAGGAAGTAAAGATGCTATCTCAGGGAATGTGATGTTTACCTACAGTCTGGCTCAAGAGGGATATCGTATTAAAGTTTGGGCCCTACTGTCCTGAATGTTTGATACCTCGACAGAATTTGAACTCATGCTTTATCTTCTTTAAGAGAGAAGTTCTTTAAACACCACACTTTTGTACACTGCACTGCCAAGGCCAACGTAATCAAGCCTCTCTGACTGCCAGAGTTTTTCCTAACACTTCTAACGAACATGGTGAAAGCTGTTATTTCGTAACAATATAATTATCCACCAAAACTCTGCCACGCAACATAAAATTATCTACCATTATATTCCATTTCAGATCATAAACGTTAGGAAGCAAGAGTACTTACCCTGACCGTTTCGCGATCTGGTGAACAGGGCACTGGAAAATACATTTTAAAACATTAGCAAGCTAAATGTTTGTTAAATGATGATTAAAAAGTTCTTATTGAGCAACATGATATAATGATTACATTTCTGTGTTAGATATCATCTTTGATTACTTTTTATCTTACTTCCAACCAAGTTTTCCAACACATTATGTCCAAAGTTTAGAATTCGGCAAAAACCTTTATTACTCAACTTTTATACTCCTAAACCGTTGAAACTCTCATCAAAATCAGTGAGTGATTCAGAAAAATTACCATCTGAACCAAATTTAGAGGGAAAAGTCTGAAATGTAAAATGCGACTTAAAAGACGGCTCTACTATTCCCTGAAAGAAGCCAACCAACACACCATACATTCTCCATCGAGTGAAGGTGAAGCACCCCTCAATCTTAAAATTAGGTTAAAAAAAGTTCAAATCACGCAGCAAAATTTTATGTTCGTGTTCTAAATCGTTCCAATAATAATAATGTTCTGCAATCCAAGAAAGATTTTAGATTTTTGCAGTTTTTATCGGTTTTCAGCAAATATTAATGAAATTTTCAGAAAGCCATTTGAACTTAATTTTTTTAAACTTTTTTTTCATAGAAATTTGAGCATTTTTGAGCTCAATTACATAAAATTAATGTTCTTTATGATTGGTTGGTATTTAACCCGTATAAGTTTAAAACCCAATCGAACTGGGTTGCACAAGAGATTAAGTGACTGGCCAATCCTTACTGAACGCTTCCTACATTCGATACTTTCTAACGCCTACTGCTGAAAATGAAATATCTAATTCTTGTAATAAACCATTTGAAGAATTTGAATTCTCCAGGAATGGATAGAATAGAATCCCAGATAGTGCTGGGGGCGTTACCCGGAGCAGTCCTGGTTGACTCCTGGAGGCCCTGAGCCCAAGAAATTTTAAACCGTCTGCTGACTCGGTTGACTCCTGGGAAAATGAGTCTGTCCTGTGGGCAGCCGTGTGTCAAACGAAGAACTCTATGGCTTGCCCGAATTTTACGCAATTTCAGGGATCGTGAGCTTAAGTCCAGAAGCATCATGTGCCACAAGCATTTCGTGAAAGGTAAGTTACCAACGAACCGTCTGTCCATTTGTAAAGTGCGTAGGTGTTAGTGCTACGTTTGCAATGTTTCATCTACCATTCGTATTCGAATTTTAGTCACAATGGTGCAAAAGATAGGCTCATACCTATAGGTACCCGATTTGGTACCTTCTTGCTTTTTTTGTCAATTATGTTCGTACAAATATTGTAGACAAGTACCTAGGTACCAAGTACTTTGCATCGACAAAGGTAAAGGCGGATTAATGACTCATTTCCACATTATAATCATTACCTTTAATATTACTATTACCTACCTCTTCCAACTCGTTTTCCTTTTTCAACAAAAATATTCATAACCTTTTACACGCGGCATATTTTGCTTGCAGGAAAACCATCAGTACTGTAACATACTAATCCAGACTGGGCTCACATTAAATCGGGTATGGTCGAAGCAAACAATCAACTGCCCAGGCCATCAAGTCCGCCAAATTAATTCCTGACAAAAAACCGTCGTCTAATCCCCATCAAAATGTGGTTATAACCATATATTTGAAAAAATCAGTAATTCATCCTAATAAATCCATATTTACCATACCTGGAAATCCATCTACCATGTTTTTTTCTCTTATCTATAAAGACTGGTTATACCTACTATATTGAAATAAACTTCGAAAATTGAATGTCGCATTATTTATCTAGCTGTAGTAAGACCCTTAGAGCACTGAACAATATAAAATTTAATACTTAGAAAGAACACTGCCAGAATAGTAGACAGCTATGTACTTTAACTAACAGATAACAAATAACTTTCATGATTCACAAGTAGGTGAATTCCTGCCTACCTAATTGAAATACTTGGTGGATTTTTTTTTTTTTTTTTTTTTTTCTTTTTCAACTTCTAATAGGTACTTACATACCTAATCAATTTCCCACTTGATGTGATACGAATAATGGCTGTCTTGCCTACTTCTAGGGAGTTAGGATAAATGAACTATACCTTACAGTTTCATCAATTTTATTAAAGGCGAAAATAAAATAATGAATTGCACCTCAAGTCTTATTATAACACAGTTAGGCACGTACGCAGGTAACTTGTTTTCAACTGTGACAGTCAATACAACGACCAGGTACTTGAGTATTGATTAAGTTTCAACGTAATTAGGAAACGTTATTTAAATAACGAAACAAACCCCCAAAAACACTGCAGAACTGCACAGATTGATAATTCACAATTTCGCCAGGCAGGTAGGCACGTCGATACCAGTACTCATTAAAGTATGAGTTTAGTATTCGAAACTACTCAAACATCGAATGAAAAGTATCGATTATACATGAGCACTTGCAAAAAATACTCATCAGAAGATTTTTAAAAAAGTAAGAAAAAAGTCGCGCGTTGAAACAATACTCATAAACAGAATCTTAATGTATTCTACCGTACTGTAATGAGTAATGAGAGAAGATGCGGATGGGACCCCACGACTTGTTGCCGACTTGAGGATCCATGGTCTGTGGGATGCTGAGAGGACGGCGTATTTAGATACTCGCGTTATCAACGCTGACGCCTGCTCTTACAGCTCACAAACATGGTCAACAGTGTCTCAGAATGCAGCAAATACCAAGCATAGAAAGTACAACACTGCAGCTGCAGATCTAAGAGGCTCATTCCATCCCCTGGTTGTCTTGTGATGGTGCCTTACACAAGGAGTTCAGTGCGTTTCTCAAGAGAATGGCAGAGAAGTGGGACAAGCCTCTTTCCCATGTGATACAATGGGTTAGAGTGAAGATGCAGATGGCAGTTATACAGGCCGTCTCCATGAGAATCAGAGGGTCGAGACGGAGAGACCCGGTGTCTAGGGCTAGAAGATGGAGCCCTGATGCCCTTAACGTGAAAGGACTCATATCTACATTTACTCCTGACCGCCTCCACTCCTTCTTTTTCTCCACTCCTCTTAGGGAACTGGAAGAAACTAAAGCTCGTCTTTCAGCAAAGCAGCTAATGGATTCGAAAGATAACATGTCCGACGACCACAAAGACAAGGACCATGCTTGTTCTATTGTTGTTTTTTCAAAATAGAACACTGTTTTATTCTACCGCACAACCTATAGAATTAGAAACAGTAAAATGAATCATAGAAAACACTTTTGTAAAATTTAATTTCTATCATTCTACCACGGGTCCTTATTACACATCTTCAGATTCCTATCTTCCTTCTCAAAAGACCCCCACACATTGCTTTTTAGTGGAAGCATTGTATGGGAAATTAAGCGAACTAACTGAACTGGAAAACAGCAAACAGACGACTGAGAGGAGAAAACCAATAACTTCCATTACCAATAATCAACCTTCCTCTTTTCAACACCTGCTCGTTATATTCCAGGTCTCGAGGGTCAGCCATAATGACTTGTGGAAAATTCGTCCCAAGAATCGATTCTTACCAACTTAGGGCCTGTTTATCAATTACAGGGATAACTTCCAGACAAACAGGCAGATACCTCGAGTTTACCTCAATCAATCGTACAAATTCGATAGGGCGTTTATCAATCAACTTTGTGCCCACATGGTCGATTGAAACCACCATTGATCAATCAAATTGTTGCTCTAGATCGAAATACAATTAGGAATTTCCCAAACCACCCATTTTTGTTGTTTTGTTTTCTCTTTTTCACAAGCACGACACCATCTGCATATTAGGTAGTTTCTACAAAACCCAGCTGGAAAAGTTTCATTGAGATTCGTGGGAGAGATTGAAGTTCTTTAATGGTGATTCCATGAATGCGCCACCAAAGGCACCTATCACATATCATGAACATTGCTCAACATGATAACCACTTTTGCAGTTAACTGTACTTGTTGCTTACCTTCAGCAAGATCGTCGGTAAGATCAATAATTTCGTTCACAGTCATCCTAAATGTTCTGGACACACTGCACACCAACTGAAATGAGATTTAAGCCAAAATTATACGATAATATATGGGTAGATACATTACGTCTTAATTTAACATTGCTTTCCAGTCTAGCTATAGTTAGCGGATGCATTGGAAGATAAAAAAAATCTTGCCACAAAAATCAAAATTTCCACTCCCATTTTACGTTTAGACCATTTCGGACAACTTTTACAAGCTTAATTTTCACAGTTTTGAACCGATTTTGATGAAATTGTCAGGGGATTTTCGGGTTAGGATATAGATGGTCCCCTATCAGTCTCATTGGTCTCAAATCACTTCCCTCTCATAATTGCCAGACTCTTCCCGACAGAAAGGGGGATAGCAAATCATGAAAAGGGGTACAAAGAGGTACCTGGTGTTTTCAAAAGGGGTATTTTTGGGGGTACATATTTTCAGGCATATTACGTAATTTTAACCTACATATTACAATTGTTGATTGTCGGAGTAAAAATGTGTTTAATTCGGTTGATACATGAAAGACCCATAATCATGATTCCAAAAATGATAGCAAAGGTGGTGGAGGAAGAAACAACTTCAGACTCCGCCCCTGTGGGGAGTAAATCCCTTAGAGTATTTAAATAGGTATACTATTGCTTCCGAGACAGCAAGGCAGCGGAAGCTTTGTTTTCACTTTCGAAATGAAAAAAAAATTGTTTGCTCCAAAATCAAAATTTCCACTCGCATTTTGCGTTTCAGAGCCTCCTGAACAAATTTGGTTCCGTATCTGTCTGTCCGTCCACATTTCCTTGTAACAGCCATAACTTCCACAATTTTGATCCGATTTTAACCAAATTTTCAGGGATCGTGCGGGTTAAGCTCTAGATGGCCCCCTATCAACTTCATCATGATCGAATCAACGGTAGCTTCTGCGCAGGCGCTAACGTGAATTCCTTGTGACGGTCATAACTCGGTCAATGTTGAATGGATTTCGGTCAGATTTTCAGGGATGATGTGGGTAAGGTCCCTTGAGGTCCCATAAGACAATCATCATAATTGCATTAGCGGTACACTCTGCGCGTGCGTGAACGAAATATTCTTGTTACGGTCCTTGCAACAGCCGTAATTTCCACAATTTTGATGCGATTTTCTTCAAATTTTTAGGGATCGTGCGGGTATAGCTCTACATGGTCCCCTATCAGTTCCGTCATGATCGAATCAACGGTAGCCTCTGCGCAGGCGCAAACAAAATTTTCTTGTTTCGGTCATAACTCAGGCGGATTTCGGTCAGATTTTCAGGGATTTTTATTATATGTACCATTCAGCTTCCAATTGCCCACCTTATTAATTCCCTGATGCCAGAACCGGTCGTTTCTAGTTTTCTGGAATTTAATGGTGACGTACTGTGAAGGTCACGAGGAAGCTCATGTGCCATTTCCTTGGCAGTGTATTTATACTCAAAGGCATATCCAGACAGCCCATCAGATATCTGTAGGTCTGATATTGATGTTTGAGCTACAATAGATATTAATATCAATAGCATTGGGGCATCAACAAACTGTTTTAACTTCAATAATTAGAATATAGTCAAAAGTAAGTTTACCTATTTCCCCATTCATTCCCCCAATTGAAGAAATACCTTACGTGACGGCGATTTTCTCACTCAGAACGAACTAAATTTTCAAAATCTAATCTCAAACCTTCTCCTGAAATTACTAGGTATCTATTTTTGGCATTGGCTCCTGGACTATGAAGAAAGTGACATGTAAAATGGATTTTTTGAAGTCATCTGCATTGTCCGAGTGGTATCTCCTTTTGAGGTGACGGATAAGCCACAAATCACCACCAAGGTGATCGATGCAGCGTAATAGAATTTACTAGGGGATTTGAATGGTCAGGAGCTTTCGAGCACATTTGATGATAGGTGGCGATAAGTGTAACATATCGTACAGACGGACTCCAGGTTCTTGCACAATCCTTCGTTGCAGATGTGTCATGGGGCGTCACATATGAGGCAAAGTAAGTACACTGAAATACACTGACCTGTGTGTGATGAATTTGTGTTCGAGATGCAGAGCACCAAATACACCTAGAAATTTATTGTTTTTTAGTTAAAAAGCTAGGAAAACGTGAATTTGTTAACTAAAAAAACTGAACTACCACCTAAAAAGAAAAGAAGCAAAAAAAAGTACTCATGGTCCAGTGTAGTTTCGATTTACGACAGGCTGAAGCCTTCAAAAGTCAAGTTTGTAGAATCACCCAAAAGTAGCAACGGCTGCTTAGCGACACTTCCTTATCAATAAAACTCTATTGTAATTTTGGAGTCTTTTCCTCCGCTTGACCCACATTTGAACCCTTCACCCGGTCCGATTCGTCTGTTTCCCCTGCCAACTCCATCCTATTCGCTTGATGAACATCCCGCGCCCACCTGATGAACACTCACTCAAGCTTGTCAGTGTTTACTGTTAGTACCTACACCTTTAAATCGACTCCCGTTTGGTTCATCTCGTATGTAAAGAGTGGTTTAGCTATTTCATTTTTCAGTTGTAGATTTTTTTTCAAAGTTTTAGTTTCGGGTTACCATAGATTGATGGTTGTGTGCTCCTGTAGCAGTGATTTTCAGTTACAAACATAAATCACAACCTGATTAAGTGCAAACAAAGTTTAAGAAGGTAATATTATGATGGAAAGGTTTCATTTATTTATTAGCATGAATATGCTTTAGCCTAACTACCGAAAAATGTGCAACGAAAGTAGCGCCAATAATTGTGATGATTTCCGCTTACAACCGAGTCGTTGCTAGGGATATGATACTTCGTCGTTTTTCATCCCACAAAATTCGTTGACCATTCGTTCGAAAGCTCTCGATTTATCCAACCATACTATATTAACTACTGCGAAGTGCGTGGCCAACAAGCTGAGTTATGAGCATGGTTATATGAATAATTGTTTACACACAGGTGATCATTCTCAATTATTGATATTGTGAACATGATTGCAACCGCTTGTTAATTTCTAATGATTTCATTGAGCTGGTGTTTCGATTATGTGATTCATAGCAGGTGATCCGAATATTGCGAGAACGGTTAGATTTGTGAAGCGGTGGTTAAATTATTTTAATAGGTAATTTCTATACTTTACACTATAGGAAGCTGTAATTTCGTATGTAGCCTCTTTAGCCTCTTTCTATAATAAAGTGAATGTTTACTCGCGAGTTTCTATTAGGAGATCATCTCA
This sequence comes from Adelphocoris suturalis, assembly GCA_030762985.1. NCBI lineage: Eukaryota > Metazoa > Arthropoda > Insecta > Hemiptera > Miridae > Adelphocoris > Adelphocoris suturalis. Next base: position 170,076,192 of record CM061040.1, on the reverse strand, counting down.
CAAGAGCTCAATCGTCGTAATCATTTCTATAATAAAGTGAATGTTTACTCACGAGTTTCTATTAGGAGATCATCATCTCACAAGAGCTCAATGGTTGTGATCATTTCTATAATAAAGTGAGAGCGAGGAGCTAAAACATGATTCCATGTTTTAGGATTGATGGCAGAATGATAAACAGAGTTCAGAGGCCGATGGGGGGTCAGGTTCAGAGAATCGACGAGGAGTGAGTCGTGTACGGCTAAAGCATATTCATGTTTTTCAATTTTAGCCGTCAGGCTCAAAGGAACTGTGGCTTTGTTTTGTCTTATTGGTTTAACGTTTGATTTCAGTTCTTGAGTTCTGAGCTCAAGGATTCATGAATATCGCAGTAAGCAGGAGGATCTAGCCCCTGCCCGGTATGTCACATGATACCAGCGCTTCCTAGCGGTTATAATGAGAAACTTCTACCTCCCGCTCCACATTTCCTACTGAATGGTGAAGTACTGTGATTGTCTCCTGAAACGACAGTTGAATCGTAGCTCATAGGTTAGGATAACAGTCTCGTGAGACGAAGGTTGTGGGTTCAAATCCTGTTGACTGGTCATATTTTTTTTGCTCGTACAACTCCCGAAATATACTTCTAAAACGTCATTCTGACCTGCATGTCCAACTAATTTGAATTTTCACTAAGGGATTGACTACTTGATGTTATGTATTTTTGAGATGCGAGCTTGCGAGCATCCAGTCTACTAAACTATATACATGATTCTCCACTAATCTTCATTTTTACTAAGGGATTAACTGATACAAGATGAAACGATGGGGATGAAAGTAAATAGAAGAGACAGAAGGAGTGATACCCGAGAAGAAGAAAGCGCTAGTTAGCGCTGGTATCATGAGACATACCGGGCAGGGGCTAGATCCTCCTGCAGTAAGCTCCTGTTGTCTCGCTTACAGTGAACATAGGGTTGAGCTGTCGGGAGGATCGTGACCATAGGTCGTTTTCCGGTCAAAGATTTCATCCTTTATCAGGCGATACCGACCAACATCGCACATGCCGACTCGATTTCATCAGGTCCCTGACTTCGCTAACCCATCAGGAGGACTCTATGGGCACTCAAAAATCGCACGCCAGCTCGGTTAAAGGCATGTGATTCGTCATGTTTAGGTCAGGAGAGTCTACCCCATGGCAACCCCTCACGTCTCTTCAACAAACTATGTACTATCACTGATATCGTATTTTAGCTGTACGGCATACGCGCCACTCTCATTTTCTGATCTTTCTGTCGGCGTCAACTGTTTTCTCTCTGAACAGCTGTCAACATGCGAGTGTCGTATTTTCTTGTAAAACGTGCCCATAATCACTCAGTCACAAGGTTTATCGCTAAAACCATATATTGAGAAACCACCAAATCACTTGAGAGTTATTTGAACCACCAAAACATTCAATGATTCGGCATTGTCAAAACTATTCTTAATTATGTATTTTTTAATCTTATACGTTTTAAGCAATTATAGATACCTACCTGTGATTTTATAGGCCATTTTTAACCATTCTGTGATTTAAAATGATCTTCCTGAAGTACCTATAACAGTGTGAAAACTATTCTACTTACTTACTTAATGTTACCTACCTAGGTATATTAAAATATTGATGTTCTCCCTAAGTTCTGGTTGACTATTTGAATATGTTTTCCTGGTAAACTGGGCGGTCTCGCCCATACAACTCAAAAATACGAGGCGAAAAAGTGAGTGCTTTTTTGGTCTATTATTTCCAATAATAAGCCTATGTGATCGTGTAGCAAAAATTTTTTATAACCCCCCCTCAAACTTTGTCACTTTACGTTTCAAGGTGCGTAGAATCCAAATTTGAAATGTCCGTCCGCCGTCCGGGCCATAAAAGGCCTAAGAATTTACTTTAAAAAACCGTTCTTTCGCACATAGACTCCATTTGGGGTCTAGTTGGTCCTAACGTTTAACCATCCCGATCGCTTTACTCGCATAGATGCTATGGGCCAAAAACGGGCGAAAAAGTGTCTTTTTCGAGGTTTTGAGTGTTAGACTTACGCACGCACGCACGCCTGGCAGGGGGTCACGGTTGGGGGGGGGGGAGAGGAGGCGCCGCGGCACCTTGTGGTGTCTGGGGTGACCAGGGGCGTAGCAGAGGGGTGTAGGAGAATGGATATTTATTACTTTTACGTGTTATACCCACAATTTTACGGTATATTTATTATATGGGTATAATACACCGCGGCACCATGAGGTGGGTACAGCGTTCCTTCGAGGCATGAATATATGTTTTTTTCTAGGTCATATTTGTGTGTTAATACCAATGCTTTTCCTACGCATATTTAATAACATATCCTCTCGACTTTTCGTACGTACTTGGATAATGATATTATTAAGGCAATAACTATTTGAATAGATAGGAGCTCAAATCGTGGAATATAAACGTGCGTATATAATTATAGAAGTATAGGTTGTGGCAACTCGAAATAGGACATGCCGAGAAGTCTAGACGGGCCTCATGTCGTACATATGCCAACTAAAACTACGATCATACTCAATTGAAAAAATAATAAACCTTTGTGAAATAATTTGCAGCGTTTTTTTTTTTTTTTTTTTTTTTTTCCAAAAGAAGCAGGAAGCGATCACCTGTTGAAGCATTAGTTCGTTGAATCAGCGGAAGGTAGCGCTGAAACCCGACAAGGGTTTTCTAGGGGTAGACTCTCCTTTTAGGACCAGATTATTCATTAAGTTATATTAGCAACATGAATGATCCGTCATATCAGACCGTTTCGTGCTCTGCAGTGGCTTGGTCAGCCGTGGGTACACACTAGTTAATTTCTTGGGGCTTCCCCTACAACATACTGTCAGAGCTGCTAACTTAAGATGAAAAAGCGTTCAGAATCTCCAGAGTGCACTGTCAGACTTGTGAAATCTGAGTGTGCCCCTAACTGCTGAGCAAACCATCCCACTCAACTATGAATTCAAACCGGTGAGTGAAAACACTCAGGCTTTGTCTATGAATTTCTCCCTAGATCTAAACCTTAATGTACTCAATTATGATATTTGTATGAGTAAATCATTGTTGATTATTTTTACAATCAAATGTATAAAAAAGCTGTTCAATCAAATCAATTTATGAAATATTTTTCAATTTTTTTCGTTTTGGCGAGGCTGCCGCTACGTACACACTTTCAAGACCCCTGTCCTAGTGTGTTTGTTTACATCGTAAATTTATGCAGGTATAGGTAAATCAAATTCATTTGTTTCGTTGTTGCTCAAGTTTTTTCATCTACACACAGCTGTTTTTTATTAAAATAATATTCATATTAGCGTGGATGAATAGAATTTCGGAAGACCATTGAGGAATCGGAGAGTTCGGCATCACATAAGTACATAGTACTTACAAGTACAGTAAATAGTAGGTAACCGTCAGTCGCATGCGAGCGCAGCGATCGACGTGTGTTTGGCCTATAGGTACGGTGACCATATTTATCTTAAGCAAAATCGGGACGGATAGAACTATCAAGGGGGTCTGAGGGGTATAGAATACCCTCCATGGGGAGGAGGGTCCGGGGGTCCACCCCCGTAAAAGTTTGAATTTTTTACCCTTTAAAAGTTTGTTTTTAAGCCTATTTCATCCATTCAAACATTGGTTTATTGAGAGCTTCCTATCAAACTAAAAATATGTAATATTCATTAAAGAATTTGGCACTAAGAATTACATGACAAAATAATTTCAAGAAGTTTATTACATACACAGAAAGAATATGTACCTTTTGCACGAACAAACTGAACTTCACGAACAACAGGTAAGTTTTTATAGTCAAATAAACAAACATTAATTTTCCAAAAAATAAAAGTTAACAGAGCAGTCTGTTTACATCATTGTTCTTGCTATATTTTTTCACTAGGGCCAGGGGTACTCTTTTTACTCCAGTCGTACTTCTGCGTTGAGGAAAGTGCTCTCAGCAAGGAGTCGTCTTTTCTTATTTTGTCATACATTTCAACACACGACAAATAACTGTTCATTTGGACAATTAGTAATGCTTTAACACAGTCTAGTGCACGACTGCTCCTGTGACTATGATAATATATGATGATGTATTATGATAATATATGACTATAATAATATGTGATATTGTAGTTATGTTGTGTGCGGTGTAAAGAAATTCCACGGTACTAATCATTCATTTTAAAATCAAGCTAATAACTTTTCATGATGATTTGGTTTGAAAAAATCTTTATTGGTGAAAATCGGGACATTTCTTTCCCAATTCGGGACCCCGGGACACAGGCTTTAAAATCGGGACTGTCACGATAAAATCAGGACGTATGGTCACCGTACCTATAGGGCACATATAAATATAAATCTAGTTCGATAAATTACGTGTACCTACCAAGATTGAAAGGAAATCGTCACAAAATCACAGCCTCGGTGCCCATACGAATCGTGTTAAAATATTGGAAACCAGAGTAATACAACACAGCTACTCTGTACACATACACAAGACTACACTGTTGGAATCTGACAATGACAACTTTTCTTCTTCTTCAACTCCTTGGTCTTAGCCACGAAGAACCCTGGTGTAGCCATTGGAGTTGAAAAACTGTTGTTTTCTTGACGATCAGGGGAGACATGAACCTAGTAGGGTTCATGGAAGGATAGGTTCTGAAGAACCATGGATCTTGAGCTGTTGTCTGAAGAATCCGCTAGAAGCGCTCGCAATCCTTTCTTTTTGTAGAATACCTTGAGACAGTTACTTGTTACCGTTCTTTGTATATATGAGGAACATGGGTTCACCCTAGATATTTTTGCATAAATGTAGGTAGCAGAAGTTGTTGTATCCAACTATTATGGGGGTTTCTCTCTCTGTTCAGTTCAAGTAGGTACATCTACTCTTTGCACTAATAACTTCGGGGATAGGGCCACTTGTACCTCACTGTACCCAAAGGACTCCACAAATCTTCACAGGGGCGAATCTGAGGGGGCAAGGGGCAGCTCTCCCCCCTCCCCACCCTGAGGATCTAGGCTAACACTAGATAAAAAGTTCCAGTTATGTAGGATCAGTGGCGTAGTTTGAGGAGGGGCAGGGTGGGCAGAGCCCCTCCGTAAATATTTATAAAGGATGCAGAACTTTGTTGTATGGATACAATCAAAATTAATAATTTTACGCTTCCAACTTCAGTACCTAACACGTTCAATTAAAGAACGTAATTAGTAAAACACAACTGCTATTATTATTATACGAATCCGGTTGCCTAGCAACTTTAGACGCTCTTGAAAAAAATAAATTATTCTTATTATCGTTCGTATAAGGTTCGTTTGTTTAAGGGCAAAATGGCGAGGATATTTTACAGCCCTTCGGAGAGGAGTGAAATAGCCTAGAAAACGAAACGGAAATGTGGACACTGCAAACTGAAATCAAGTCGTTCCCCACTGCCTTTTGGGGCTACCCCATATGCTAGTTTTCCCTAGAAAAATATCCATTCCAATATCCATCAAATTCCCGTATGAACTTCCCCTACTTGAACAAGCTTGGTTGTTTGATTCAAAACAGTTTCTCGTTTTATTATACCATTGTTTTACGAATAAAACCCCAGTTAGAATAAAGCAAGAATACAATAACTAGAAGACTGCAGTGGTGATGGAAATAGCTTAATAGAAAAGAATTATTTAATTAAAATAATCTATTGAAGCAGTATTTATATTCTAACCTAGCATATTGCTGGTTTGAGTTGGTTTACATTTTGTTATGTTTCTTGCCTTATGTTTCTTGATCTCGGTTTCATGCTCGGTATTTTTTTTCACGTTGGTAGGTACCTTCTTATATGATACGATTTTGTGATGTTGTCCAGAAAAAGTTATTTTCGCTCGGAACTAACAACTGAGGATAAACCTGTAAGAGAGAAAGTCCACATGGGTATATGGATTGGCATGCAGTAAGTCTAGTAAATAGTAAGTATAATAAACATAGTCCTCCTCAGTTCATCGGTAGGTAGGTACCTGTTCGTATTTATCGTAGTATAGTGACAGTGCAGTAACTATTATGAACTCATAATGGAGTATCTGTGTGTATCCGTTGCTATATCAACTATTATTCAATTATATTTTCGTCCGTCTCGTGTTACTCAGTCTCTCTCTATAATAGAACTAGTTAATCGAACTGGTGGCTGACTCCGGCGAACGTTTTCTTTTCAATTTCACTGACTTTCCGCGAAATTTTCACTGTTCATCCTCGTCGCAAACTTGTTGTGACAAAAGGGCCGAAAAGAAAACACACTTGCGCAGTTTGTCTCGCCGAACACAGTTTTGTCGCCGCCACCGCTCTCAGAAGTTCGGTAAACAGTCACATTTCACTTATTTTGTACCTGATTTTCGGTTTCCTGTATAGTACCTCCCAGGATATTGTTTTTTTATTTTTTTGGCACTCAGTCGCCGTTCCGCCGCATTTTTTCCTGTTTTAACGTCTTTCCAGTCTCAAACATGGATGATAGGCAATTCAAAGAGTTGATGAAGCTTTTGTCTACAGCCCTTGTGAGGGAACCGACCCCAGCTCCACAGATATCGCCATTTGAGAACTATGATGCCAAGAAGGAAAAATTTTCATCATACCTTGAACGTTTTGACAACTACTGCGAGCTCAAGAATGTCACCGACGCGAAGAAAAAGCAGCAGCTGATCTGCATTTTTAGGGCCGGAGAAACCAATCAAAGACATTGAATATGATGTGCTAGTTGATCATTTCAAGAAAATGCTGTCACCTGCTGTGTCAACAGCTGTCGCCCAGCACTATTTTCTCAGCACCACTCAGCAACCAAATCAATCCATTGCAGATTTCGTTGGAGCCCTGAAGGGGAATATCACAGACTGTAACTTCTACGCTACGTGCTCGTGCAGGAAGAAAGTCTCCATAGCAGACAATTTTCTGCAAGCTCAGTTCATCAGAGGACTCAAGGATAATTGGATACGCGAACAGCTTCTTCAAGACTCAGCTCTCAAGGATTTTGACAACCTACTGAAGAAAGCAACGTCCTTGGAGGCATCACGGATTGAGTCAGGTCAGTTGGGCAAACCTCCTTACAGTTCAGCAAGTATAGAAGAAGACACCAATCGTGTTGAGAGACGTTCCAGTCAAGGTCACCACCATAGTCGCAGAAGGTCACAATCCAGTAGCTCGCGGCACCGCCAAAGCTCAAAGCCTAGGGATTCCAGGAGCCGAGTGGATTACAGGAAATTGGGCGTCGATAACCTCTGCTTAAACTGCGGCCGTCCAAATCATCGGTCACGTGATTGTAGGACAAAGAGAGATGTCCTCAAATGCACGTCATGCGGTAAAATTGGCCATGTAGCCAAAGTGTGCATAACAACCCTGCTCCAAAAATCCAACGCTCACACTTTGTCATTTCACAGTAACCAGGATGATGAAACCCAGTCAAACCACGAATTTGGAATTGTTCGGATCGAACACATAGAAGATTTATATGAGGTTGGACCAGACACCGATAAGTACCTCGTCACAGTCACGCTCAATGATAAGCCACAGTCCTTCGAGGTGGATTCAGGTGCTCGGTTTTCCCTACTCTCGGAATCGGATTTCCACAAACTAGGCCTCAACCTTCCCCTCCAATCGACTTCAGTCTCATTTCGCTCGTACTCGGATCACGTAATAAAGCCCAAGGGTAAGGTCACTGTCAAGGTTGCCTATGGTAACAAGTTGATGGATGCTGATCTGTTTGTGGTGCCAGCTGGTCACGATGCACTGCTTGGGCGAATGTGGATCAGGGGTCTCGGGATTAGCCTCAATGAAATCGATAGTCACCGTCACTCAGCGTCCAACGCAGCAGTTGTGAACTCAGTCGAGTCACTTGAAGACATTTTCAAGAAATATTCATTGATCTTCGAAGAAAGAATAGGGTGCGTCCCTGGAGTAGAAGTCAAGCTGCAGCTCAGAGAAGGCGTGAAACCTGTTTTCATCCGTGAACGCGATGTTCCTTTTGCACTGAGGGAACGCGTTGAGAAGGAGCTTGAATCCCTTGAACGTCAGGGAGTGATCACCCCGGTTGCATCAAGCGATTGGGGGTCGCCGCTAGTCGTGATTGCCAAGCCTGACGGTGGCGTCAGGCTATGTGTTGACTATAAGTGTGGGGTTAATTCAAGACTGGTAGCTGCCAATCGCATTGATGAGGTATTGCACAGCCTCAGAGGTTGCAGGTTCTTTTGCAAGCTGGATCTTCATAAAGCTTATTTGCATTTGAAGGTGGATGATGAAGGAAGCAGGATCCAGACGATATCGACACACAAAGGCACTTTCAGGATGAACCGTCTCAGTTTCGGGATAAAAACTGCGCCATCAGAGTTCAATAGAATCCTTTCCCAGCTGCTGAATGGATTGCCCAAAGTGGAAGCCTATTTTGATGACATAGTTTGTCACGGAGAAACACAGGAAGAATGCACAAAAAACCTGGTCGCCTGCTTGGAGCGACTTCAGCAATGTGATCTGCACTTGAACCGGTCTAAATGCTCATTTTTTAAGGAGAGGATTGACTACCTTGGACATCGGATTTCATTCAACAAAATTGAAAAAAGCCCAGCAAAGGTGCAGGCTGTTGCTCAGATGCCTCGACCTAGGAATGTGGATGAAGTGAGACGTTTTTTAGGCCTTGTCACGTATTATGCCAAATTTATACCAGACTTCTCCACAAAGTCTCATCCCTTGCGCCGTCTACTCAGGAAGGGGGAGAAGTTCATCTGGTCATCCACTACCGAAGCCGTATTTCTAACCCTCAAATCCGAATTATGCAATGACAGGGTTCTGGTTCCGTTTGACCCAGCAAGACCGGTAGTCCTGACCACAGATGCCAGTCCGTCCGGAATCGCAGCGATTCTTAGCCATGAAATCAATGGTCAAGAACGTCCTGTCGCATATGCTTCAAGAGCCCTAACTGCCGCCGAGTCTAATTATAGACAACTGGACTGGGAGGCCCTTGCCATCGTTTATGCCGCCACCCATTTTTTCAACTACATCTATGGGAAACATTTCATTCTTGTCACAGATAATGAGCCCCTCTCACGCATCTTCCACCCGGATAGACCATTGCCTCAGATGACATCTGCTCGATTATTGCGGTATGCATCGTTCCTCAGTGGCCTCGATTACACTGTGAGGTGCAAAAAAGGCAAGGACAATGAAAATGTTGATTGTCTCTCTCGGGCTCCCGTCTCTACATCGGGGGGTGTGTTGCCCGTAGCAATAGATGAAGAAGTCAACATTCTGTACGCTGAGACCCTGCTTCAGATTTCCAACTCAGCTGTCACAGCAGAGACGGTCGCCGAAGAGACTGGAAGGGACCCAGAATTGCAGAAAATCATGAAAGAACTCAAGAGCAGCCGCATTGACAGCCCATACACTATTTCTGGTAATATGCTTTTCCGTCTGGATCGAGCAGTAGTTCCTAAAGCTCTCCAATCGTCAGTTTTAGAAGAGCTGCATGCATCACACTTGGGAATTACCAAGATGAAGCAACTTGCCAGAAGGTACGTGTATTGGGAAGGTCTAGGTAAAGACATTGAACGGCTTGTCAGAAGTTGTGAGTCCTGCGCAAAAGTTCGCCATAAAACCCAAAAAGCGCCAGTTCATCCATGGGATCAACCCGATGAGAACTGGGAAAGGGTGCATATCGACTATGCAGGGCCTTTCGACAGCCGTTTCTTCCTCATGTGTGTGGACGCCAGGTCCAAATGGGCGGAGGTCCGCATGCTTAAGGATGCACCATCTTCGGCCTCAACAATCACCCTGCTGGAAGGAATTTTCTCCGTGCATGGTTACCCCTCTGTGCTTGTATCAGACAATGCCGCTATCTTTAAGAGTGAGGAGTTTCTACACTACTGTAAAGAGCGAGGGGTTTTCCAGAAATTCAGTGCGCCACATCATCCAGCGACAAATGGACTCTCTGAGCGCAGTATTCAAACGTTGAAAAGGAGGCTGAAGGCCTCAGCCAGTGACCCGGCCCCACTTTCTTCGAAACTGCAACAGATTATGTTTCGATATCGAGCAACACCCTTGGCTTCTGGCCAATCTCCAGCGGAGCTTTACCTGAAGAGGAGACTTCGGATCAGGCTAGATGCCCTTCTGCCAAATGACCGAGCTCGAGCCCCCTCTAGTCGTGCGTCCAGCCGTGTCCGTTCACTTCAGGTGGGGGAGAGAGTTCAGACAAGGATTCAGGAGTGCTGGCAGTTTGGTATCATCACGAGGAAGCTGGGCCAGTACCACTATGTGGTTGAACTTGATTCTGGCCGCAGCTTGAAGAGGCACATAAATCAGCTGGTCAGCACCCTGGTACCAAAGAAACGTGTGGTTTTTGCGCCTCCACAGCAGAGCCGGGGGATTCCGTTTTCCGCAGATCTACCAGAGCATGAGATGTTGCCGCCTGCCATGAGTCAGAGCCAGCCTGCGGTAGCCCCTGGCAGACCAGCAAGGGAGCGTAGAGCGCCTGATCGTTTTAAGGACTACGTGCTAAATAAAGTGGGGGAGAATATAGTGACAGTGCAGTAACTATTATGAACTCATAATGGAGTATCTGTGTGTATCCGTTGCTATATCAACTATTATTCAAATTATATTTTCGTCCGTCTCGTGTTACTCAGTCTCTCTCTATAATAGAACTAGTTAATCGTATATTACGCGTGCAAGTGTGTTTTCTTTTCGGCCCTTTTGTCACAACACGTAGTTTTAACGTTCTGATTAGTTATTTGAATAATATTTTTTCTAAGTAGTATTATGCTTTAATAATCCATAGGTAGGTTTATGAATATGAAAGCGTCTGGGATTTCAGATCATTACAAAAAGAGATTGAGCACCTACCTACTTATATGAACGTTTGACAGTTTATTAACAGCCTATGTATACTCTCAGCAACAAGCACTAGAAATTAATACTAAAACTATAAAATAAAATGAAATCCTCGACTGTTGCCCCTCCATGAGAAATGACTCAGCTACGCCACTGTGCAGGATGATCGTATGAGCGAATTTTCGTAAATTACCGTACTATATAATGTTAAATTGTTTTGAAATGTGAGCTTGGTGGCTGCAAAGAAATTGTTAACTATTAATTGTATAGCAAAAAGGTATTCTGAATAATAATTTGCTATTCAAAAAGAGATTTAATATTTTTAGCTTTTTTGCAGTTTATTAAGATTTCTTAACAAATTTTAACGATATTTAATTAAAAAGTTCAGCAAAAATTTGTACATAGATTTTTTTATGTTTTATTTTATAGTTAATAAACTATATTTGAGGAATATTCTGCTGAAAAATATAAACTTAACAATTTTCAGCCGCAATTAGCCATTTTTACTGAGTTTTTCAGCACATTTTTTGATGTTTTACCAATTTAATGTGCTTAACAAGTGCTGGCCAACGAACTCATCCTTTCGTATGGAAAGCTTGATTTTTATCTCAATCCTAAAGAGAGTTATCGTCTGGAATCACACACACACCTTTTTTTTTTTTTTTTTTACAAAACTCCCCTCAAAGGCGGAGGGGGCACACCATTAAATATTAAAAAAAAATTGGGGGAGGACGCCCAGGTTTACACGACGCCGGCTCTAGGGATAAGGGAGGTTGCAGGACGAGGAGGAAGAATGGGATGAAAGGTGTGCCCCTATAAAACGACCACCAGTTCAAGTAAGAACCCCTCAGGACACGGGTGGTGATACCACGGTGCACTCCTGCTGAGATGCCCAACTTAAGTAACTCCGTGGCGCTTCTCCCGCACCACATCCCGCACCATGACACAGTCGCAGCCATAACCTTGATGTTATTATACCTGCTTTTAGCTCAGATATCGCTTGTCGGAGATCATTTCTATCATATTTACTTTTCTTAGCCCACCAGGTCTGCTCCATGTCTACACTGCCACTGACAATCTGGACATCCAGGATTATAGCAGACCCATCGGGCTTGACAGCAACGATATCTGGCTTCTTGCCCCGGTCACTCGGCATGTGATATAGTCTCTCTCTCTCTCAACAGCCCAACCGCTGGATGACAAAGCGCCTGCTATCTGCTTGGCAACCGCATCGTGTCGGAGAATGCGGCCACCGTGAGTACGAGGACACTACTGCACCACATGATACATATTCTCATTTTTACCCCGACAGACACGGCAGAGGGTGTCCACTGTCCTGCGACTACTCCTCGAACACCTCACCGAGGTGGCCAATGTGGCCACCCGGACGGCGTGAAAATGGCGGTAGTCGCGGGCCCCAATGCCCTCTGAAGCCCATTCTACCCACTGGGAAGAAATTGGGGATTCAGAGCACTGTCGGAGTTCTTTACCATCCACTGACTCATGTAGCGCAGCAGCGAACTCAGTAGATGAGCTGGGTTTGGGAGAAGTTGGTGTTGCTAGGTCGCACCACAACAACTGCTGCTTGACGAAGTCAAGGTCAGCAGCAGTTCAGGCGACTTCCCAGCTCGAGCCCTTAAGGGCGAGCAGGCGCTGGCGGCATAAAGATGGGATGCTGGCTGAGAGGGAGACAATACCGAGCCCACCGGCCTTGACCGGTGCATGGATATAGGCACTTGGGACACCAGGTGGAAAGCCTAGCCAAGAGTGCACAGCAGAGCGAACTTCACGATCTAACTCTAGCAGCCTCCCCGCAGTAAGCCTACCAAAGACTAACCCATAGGTCAGCTTTGGCAGTAAGTACGTGCAAAGGAGGCGCAGCTTCTGCTGTGGCTTCAATGGAGCCTTGGTGATACGAGCTAGTGCTCCACCAAGGTCCACACGGCTTGCGACAATGGTGGCCACACCCATGAAGTCAACTCCAAGGTACCGCCAAACCTCCAGCACGGATCGGGTGGGGATGGGTGACTGTCCTATGACAAAACACTCCTCATCCACCACCTTCACCTGATGCTGGCGACCCGACGGGACCAAGGAGACTGACCCACACTTATCTGGGTTAACCACCAAACCACACCTGGCTAGCTGCTCAGCAAAGGCATTGAGGGCAATCTGCAAGCCCTCACAGGTTTCGGCGAGTAGGATTACATCATCGGCAAAAGCCAGTGCACCTACTCGCACCCCAGGGGCGAGATCGAACCCTATTTCAGCTGGCAGCTTACCCAAGGCCGTGTCCACGACCAGGTAAAAGAGGAGTGGCGACAGAGGATCCCCCAGGTGTACCCCGAGCACAATAACAACATCTCCTGACATCTCACCTCGTTCCGCCGGAGGAGGACCGTAACGCCTTTGTGGTACAGACAGGCAACATACTCAATTAAACGAGCAGTCGGTGCCCCAACACCACGAAGACAATCGGTCAGGGCAAAATGGCTAACGGTGTCAAAGGCTTTAGCGACGTCCAGAGCGGCAAGATGGAGTTGCCGTTTCTTAATACGGGCCAGCGAAATGACAGTTTGGAGAACTGTAAGGTTCTCCGCTGTGCCATCTGCTGGCCGAAATGCTCTCTGGACGTCACCCATGACACCAGCAGCTTGGAGGCGAGATGCCAGAATCTTTTGGAAATGGCGGAAGACTACAGACGATATAGATATCGGGCGGTAGCCTCCAGGGCCACTTAGCCCTTTTTTGGGGATGAAAATTGTCCGGGCGCGGGTCAACGCTTTTGGGTGTCTTCTCGATAGAAGCAGTAAGTTGAGGATGAGCAGCTTAACTGTTTTTGGTGTCTTGTTCCAACGTCGGGCAGAAACACCATCAGGTCCAGCAGAAGTGGAGTTCTTGACACGGCACTTATGTGCCTCGTCATGAAGCACCGGCGTGCACATGATGCCGCGCAAGGAATCCCTGGTGGAAGCTGGGGGTACCACCGGCTCACCAGGGTTGTGGCTGGGAGCACTCAAGAGTGGCTCCCAATAGTCCACAAACTTCTGGAGAGGGGGCAAAACTTGCTCATACCCAGCTCCTTCCAGTACTTCCACAGCCACATGAGCTGGATGCTTCCTCCACAACTTCTGGACCCACTGATACTCCCACTTTCTTGCTTATTTTGCTGCTCTGCGACCTCCACGAGGCACCAAAGTTGGAGAAACTGCTCCCTGATACCCCATCACAGTCACTTCCTCAACCCGTGAAAATATCCTCTGTTCATAGGCTGCAACCTCTTCCTCCAAGCCTTCAGGCCTCTCAACAGCCCGCCTCACCAGGTCCTGCAGGTAGGCACTCTCATAACCATCAATATGGCCTACCTGCTCCCCGAGCAGACTTCAGTCTTCAAGAAGACCGGAGGTCCCGAGGGAGGATAGCTGAATGGCGGGCTGTTGCTCCACGCCTGTAGGAGATGCGGGAGAGGCCCCACGGCTATCGGCCAGGATCGCCTCCTGGACAAGCTGCTTATAGTGGGGCCTCAGGCGAAGAGATTGGATGGCAGAAAGCGTGCGCATGGGAAAACGTTGTTGCTAAAATACATTAATATGACGTACCCCATTGCACACAGCCTCTGCTGCCATTCGCCGTAAATCCTCAGAAGCATACCTTCGCCACTCTCGCTCTATGTCAATTGCAGCGTTGGCCTCCATGGGATGCTTCTGCCAGATGTGGGCACTGAGGCCACGCTTGGAACTGAAAGCTCTCTCACATTGGGCACACTGGTGGGGAGGATGACCGACGCCCCTGCCTGGGGCCCCCCTGAGCGCCTCCCCTAGAACCCCGTGTGCCAATGGGCACACGGGGGTTATGAGGCTCATGTTGACTTATATCCATAACGGGGGAAGCGTTTGTAAGGGACAGGAGGACCATTGGCATGAGCCTCCCCCCTTATCGCCAGCGGGTCACTCGCCACCCTCTGTTCACCCAGAGGGTGCCCGGGTTGCGCAACGGGGACGCATGACGATGACTTGGGTAGGAATATGAAGGAGCTCCGAAGAGGTATATGAGAAAGTATTACACTTTAGGTTTGTTTTTGGAGTGCCTCAAAACGGATTTCAATGAAAATTTTGATATGACAAATTTGGGAGCCATTGCAATAGCTTCATTTTCTACGAAAATTCGCTAATAGAAATAAAACAAATAGAACAGGAAAATGTAATATAGTGGAGTATCAAGTAGGTGGCCGGAACTTGAGGATTTCGCCTCCAATGCCGGCCACATTTTGAACAAAAATATATAATTACCTAATTGTGATATTGAAGCACTCAAAACGGCTAGAAAGAGGAAGAGTGAGCAAGATTAAATTAATTTTTCAAGATTTTAAACTCAAAAACATATTAATAATGAGGAAAAACCGCTTAAAAAGGCTGGGCTTAGGGGATTTACTATTTCAAGGAGGGGGGGGGGGGGGATAAGACTTATCCATGTACCGATTTATTTGCATCTAGTGTAGATAGTACTCAACATCAGTTTACTGATGTTTTGTCTTCTATGAAAAAAAAAATATTAGATTACGGATTTATATCAACATTAAAACATAGTTTTCTCCTCTAATTAGCAAATTAAAATTGACTACACTGCTGGAAAGGTGAGATCTTGGCGCAGTTTTTACCGTTCTTGCATCTAGTTTGTGTAAAAGGATGCATATTTAAGTGTTTGGTTGGTAGAAACTATGAAAGTGACCCGACCCTGTCAACCAATGGTCTCTCATAATAAATAGGTACCGACATAACTTCTTTTGTGGGTCGTTAGATAGGGTGCCCCTCTGGGGCATTGAAGAGACGATTGAAATGATGGAATCAGCTGAATGTGCTAAATTCTCACTTTAACGTGAGATGTAAGTTGAAATTTTACACAGTCTAGAATGTTTGATATTTTTTCCATCTATGTTGAGAAGCCTGATATTTTCCAGCATCAATGATATCCGTTAGAATGACATCAATATTTCACATTGTAAGCCGCAAATCTTACCTGTTGTGTCTCCTAGGTCACTGGGACTGACCATCCCTTGACTCAAATGAACCTAAGTAGGTAACGGTACCTGGTAGCATTAGGCGAACTGATGGTTGCCAACCAACAAGAAAATGTAGCTAAGCCGAAAGATAGGATATATCTCTAAAAGAGCAGTAAAATAACTGATATCCTAGTCAAGGAACTCAAGCTAGAACAGAAGTTGCGATACTCGTGAAGAAGGTACTGATGGCTTACGTAAATGACGAGAGCACTTTGGGAGAAATAAGTGACACGAAAACCTCCATAAAACAAGAGACATGAGGCTTTATTGGTAACAAGGCAACATATATATAGGTACGAGGTCTGTCCGGAAAGTTCGTATAAATATTTCCTGTAGGGGCCAGAGGGCTAGGGGGAAGAGCACCCAACCGGTTTCTCCTCTCTAGACAACCCACAGAATGTTAAGTGCGAGCCCTGCAGTACTCGGGAAAACGTTCGAGCCTTGAACGAATTTTTTAACCTGACCTACTTTAATGTGCTACCGGAAGGAAAGTGGCATGCTGTAAGGACTGGTAGGAAGCTGAAGAGGGTGGCGACTTTTCGGACTGTGTCATTCCTGGAGATGTACCTTGGTTCCACTTCAAATTTGTAGAACCAAGGCACATCTCCAGGGATGACGCGGTCCGAAAAGTCGCCACCCTCTTCAGCTTGCTACCAGTCTTTACAGAACTAAATCACTCGCGACGAAGTTGTGGAAACCCATTACAAAACGGAAGTTAGTGAAGAACGTCGTCTATTTCCACAAAAAATGAAGAGTTACAACGTTAAATAGACTTCGACGGTTTGTTACTGATGATGGCCTAACCGTCGAAATCGATTTAACATTGTAACTCTTTATTTTTCATGGAAACAGACAACGTTTTTCACTAACTTCCGTTTAGTCTTTACAGCATGCCACTTTCCTTCCGACAGCACGTGAAAAGTAGGTTAGGTTAAAAAATTCGTTCAAGACTCTAAAGTTCTCCGAGAGCTGCTGGGCTCGCACTGAACATTCTGTGGGTTGTCTAGAGAGGAGAAACTGGTCGGGTGCTCTTCCCCCTAGCCCTCAGGCCCCTACAGAAAATATTTACATGAACTTTCTGGACAGACCTCGTATAAGACAATAGTACCAAGCGGTAAATGGAAAATAGTATCGAATTGTAATGCAATAGGAAAATAATGTTATATACCGACACTTATGAACTCGACTTAGGTTAGTAGTATCGCTTATACCTCTCTCGATACCTACAGTAGTCAACTTCAGAACGAATAATGGAAAATAAAAAATATCTCTTGTAGCGCAACTCAATAACGTCTTAGAAAAAATAACTACAAGTATCACTTCTGGATATGTATACTCCGAAAACAGGAACATTAACCCAAGTATTCAATTGTTGCGGTTCTGAAGAAACATGTATCAGAGCAAGCCTGAAGGGTAAATAGTACCTAAGTAGTGCTATGGTGACGCTAATTGTAGTTATGGAGCATAAAGTACCTCTTTTATAGGAAGTTCTCACACTCTTGGGCTCTGCTGTAGCTGGTCTCTGGCAGTACCGATTCACGAGACGGAATAGTTGCCGACCCGATGGTAGAAAACAGTCACTACCATACTGAATTTCGCTCGTAGACCCGGGTATAATGCGCAACACAAACTGCATACGTGGTATAACAAAACCGATAGAAGAGGAGTGGCAGAAAAAAGTGGCCAAACGCGATGGTGGTTGAAACTGGACTGACTGCGGAGCTGCTCCTCTCGTCCGGCCTCCCCCTCGGCTCTAGGTGGAACTTCCCCCTCTTGCTCTCCTGAGAGTGGGAACAAACCCTGCAGCACCTTTAGCCCCCCCCTGCGCTGCCACTCTGATCTCACCCAATTTTTCCACCACCTCCTGCCACTCCTCTTTGCACATGCTGACCCCACTACAATATCATGTTCATTTGCAAACATCCAATGAGGGAAAGCCGCTTGTTTATTTCATATTTAGTGCATTGGTGAGATCGATAAGACGCGGGGACGATGCTTTGAAAATATTACAAACGTAGGTACTTAATAAAATTTTAAGGGATTACTTGGGTATGGTAGAGGACTAAGCATCAAAGTTTTCGACCTCGAGGGACGCTTTCATATATAAATACATATGAAAAAGCTTTAAATTCCTGGATTCGTCTGAGAATGTCTCAAAACTGATTTAAATGAAGAAAAGTTTCGAAAATTTTGACTTCAAAATTTTTGGAGCCATTGCATAGCTCTTTTTTCAACGAAAATTCGCTAAAAGACAACTCCATTGAAAAAGATGCACTAGATTGGAACCCTCAAGACGAACGCAGGAGGGGGAGACCACATGGAAATAATCTGACGAAAAGGAAGCGCGAAGTACAAGGAAGACGTGGGTGCAAGTAAAGAAATTGGCACAGGACAGGGATGGCTGAAAGCGATTTACTGATGCCCTCTGCTCCACAAGGAGTTTAAAGAGTAAAACCAGTGTGACATAAATTAATACAAAATCCTTCTGTGATATTTGGGTTGGAGGTAGAATTTTAAAATAACTTTCTGACATACTCTCACAACTGTTGTACAGTAAAAACGTGAATAAATTCACTTTTGGGACGATTTTTATTTGTGTATTTTTATCTCCCTTGGCGGGCTGATGTGCGTAAGATTGAAAAAGTTCCAGTCATGCAGCATGACCATATGAGCGAATTTTCAAAGCTTTTCTATAATTTTTGGTTTTTATTTTTATTACAGAGAGTTTGGAGGTGAATTGGAGTTTGCAGGAGAATTATCGGTATAATTCTACGTGGTTAGCTTTTAGCGAATTTTCTTAGAAAATGAAGCTATTGCAATGGCTCCAAAAATTTTAAAATAAAAATTTTCAAACATTTTCTTCATCGAAATCTGTTTTGAGGCATTTCTGAAATGATTCCTGGATTTTAACGCTTTTTTATATGTATATATATATATATATATATATATATATATATATTTATATATATATATATATATATATATATATATATATATAGATTGGTAGGTTTTTTTTCGACTGTATTCTATAAAATATTTGAAGTTGGGGGATCTCGAGGTTCAGTCAGTCTGACTGAACCTCGAGATCCCCCAACTTCAAATATTGTATGTATATATATATATATGTATATATATATATATATATATATATATGTATGTGTCATTCCAGACGATAACTCTCGATAGAATTGAGATAAAAACTTCGTTCTTTCGCCAAAAAATCAAGCATTTCAAAAGAAAGGATGAGTTCGTTGGGCAACACTTTTTGACCACATTAAATTGGTCAAATTTCAAAAAATGTACTCAAAAAATCTCTAAAAATGGCTAAAAACGGCTAAAAATCGTTCAATTTATATTTTTTGGTAGAATATTGCTCAAATAAAGTTTATTAACTATAAAATAGAACATCCAAAAATGTATGTACACAATTATGCTGAAAAATGTACTTAAAATTCATCAAAATTTGCTAAAAAATCGATAAAACCTGCTAAAAAAGCTAAAAATTCAGAACCTCTATTTGAATAGCAGGTTATTATTTAGAATACGTTTTTTGCCATAAAATTAATGGTTAACGATTTCCTTGCACTCAAAAAGCTCAAATTTCAAAACAATTCAACATTATACAATACGATAATTTACGAAAATTCGCTCATACGATCATGCTGCATGAATGGAACTTTTTTTCAATACCTACATTTCACAATAATGATCCTTTTTTTAATTATTCTGGGCGTCTTAGACGCTAACGTTTACGATATTCACATTATGATTTTCGGCCTCCCATCACTTAGCAACGCTCAAGTTGAAATTTACTGTCTGCAAAATAAATGTTAGCTATTAATTTTATTGCTCAAATTCGTCATATTGTCTGCAAAAAATTGATAACTATCAATTTTATTGCTGAAAAATTTGTTCTAAATAACATTCCATTATTTAAACAAAGATATTGGATTTCTAGAATTTTTTACATTTTTATCGATTTTGTAGCACATTTTAATGAAGTTTAATTACAATTTTGAGCATAGGTTTGAGCTTTAATTTCTAAATTACCAACTTCATAGTTGATAGACTTTATTTGAGTAATATTCTGCTTAAAAAAAAAAAAAAAAAAAAAAAAAAAAAAAAAAAAAAAAAAAAAAAAAAAAAAAAAAAAAACCGATGTTTAGCCTTTTTTTTGTGATTTTTTTAGTACATTTTTGAAATTTGACCAATTTAATGTGCTCAAAAAGTGTTGTCCAACGAACTCATCCTTTCTTTTGAAATGCTTGATTTTTTGGCGAAAGAACAAAGTTTTTATCTCAATTCTATCGAGAGTTATCGTCTGGAATGACATATATATATATAAAAGCGTTAAAATCCTGGAATCATTTCAGAATGCCTCAAAACAGATTTCGATGTAGAAAATTTTTATTTTAAAGCTTTATTTTCTAAGAAAAGTCAGTAAAACAGAATTGGTCTGACCAACATGGAGCTGATAGCTAAATGCTCTCGACAAGTGGATCGGACATGAAATGGTTTCTGTATTAATTACTCCTTCTCACAGAATATAACTAGAGTACACGGGAATTATTGAAACTTGTCCCAATAAAAACACAAAGGAGCACATGAAAACCGAATTTATTGACATTGATTCAGGTAGGTAAAGTAGGCATTAACAATAGGTCTAATTTCCCTTGATTGTCGGGGTTTAATGGTAATTCATTAACTACATAGGTACCAACCAGTGGCCACCGCAAATAATGATGTTTTCAATCATGTAAAAAAGAGGCTCAATTGAGATTTTCACAGCCAGTTCCAGAATGAACTTAATCGACAGAAATCTTGTTTACGAGCCTTCCCACCACGTCAGTAGACCTAACCCAGGTTCATTAATGGTAGCCTGAAATAAAAATAGAATGTACTATGAAATAACCAGTTCATTAATAATAAGATTTTACTTAAAGTTCATAATTCAGTTAATAATTTTCTTTTTGCGAATTAAAACTTTGGACAGAAATACATAAATAGGTTCGATAATTTCATAAGTTCGACGAAATTACCTACATACCTAGTCAGTATGACAGTAGGTGTATTAAAAATGAGGAATTACTATTTCTTAAATTAAATCTGAATTTAAAGACTTCTTAATCCTTGACACAATAGCAACAGGCTTTAAGTGCATGCAGGAGGTAGGAGTGTACACGTAATTTGAATGACCACCATCCACCATAACTTACTGTAATAGAATACGGCGTATCGATGTTTGCCTTTTCTTTCTGCAGTTCGGCTTCACTAGTTACAGGAGAAGTTTCAACAAACGATTCTGACACAACTCGAAATCGGACAGGTTCCCCTGTGAATAAATGGATATATATTTATATATTGTAAGATAGATAGTTGGGCAACTGTTCAAAAAAAATTTTATATTAAAATAGCGATTGACAAGGTAAAGTTGCGGAAGAACCTTGACAGGATTGTAGGTACGGCTTATCGTAGTTGGTTAATCCATGTTACCATATCACTTTCACTGTCAAAAAAAAAAAAAAGAAAAAAAAAAGAGCTCATAGCTTAGCATAACCGTTTATACTACTTCTAGATCAGCTGAGTGGAAAATAAAATTCCCATCAACTAAGTCAGCAATGAAACGCTGTTATCAGTCAAGGATACGAGCGAGCTCTTGGACCAGCTGAATAAAAATAGAGGATCCATTTCAGCTGAGTCAAAAATGTATCACGCATATCAACTTAATTGACATGGAGCTCTTTAGTGACACAGTTAGAAAGTGAGCTTCTAGGTTTAATATGAGCTCCCAAGATAAACTAAGGCTAAATCTGAACTTAGCAGAGTCTGGAACCAAGGATAGTTAGACGATTGTAATGTGAATTTCATTGTGACGCATCTTAACTAAAGTACAACCCCACCCGTAGTAACTGTGGAATTGTATGCATTGAGGTCGACAAGTCGTGAGTCATTTCAAATGATCCAAACAACCAGGAAGAGAAAGTCACATAATCTATAAGTTTACTTGGATGAGTGAGCTAGTTGAAGAAGAGTTGAAGAAGTAGAAGCAAGGGTCAAAATAAATGAATTTTTAATCCGTTTCAGATAATCCAGACTTTGGTCCAAAAAACTGCACATTTTTTGCTATTACACTTGCGGAAATTTAATTCACGTATTTAGGCATTATTCAAGTAATTAGGTACACAATATATTACGTAGTATACGATTTGCTGACTCTATAATCTAAGTATGGGCCAAATTGTACCATCTTGCGGCGCCAGACAGAAGCACTTCACTAGTTATATGGCTGAAAAGGAACGAATGCAAGTGGGAATGCTTTTGCTACTGAAGCTCCAGTGCATATAGGGAGCATCCAGATCACGAAACTATGCAAATCATTCTGATCAATTTGTCTAACTATATTTTACTAAAAGAATTAATATAAGATTTTTAATATAATTTTTGAGTCGCAAGCTTATGAGCATCCAAACTATACACATCATTCTTCTATACTTATTCTACTATGTATTTTGCCTTTTCCATTTGTCAAAGTTAACTACCATCATAACCACTGGCGCTTTTGGTAGTGTTTCCTACATTCTTTAGTTCAAACAATTGGCGCTTTTGGCTAGCCATATCTGGCGCTTTTGGGAACTATTTGAAAAACACACCATACTCCACTCAAACCGTAGTTTCTGGAATTTTGTAACCCAAACCCTTTTATGGGCACCGTTTGACTGGAGCACCAGCGCTTTTTTGTGGCAGCCACCATCTTGTCATCCTTTGTTCCGATGTAGCTCTGAACATGCTGTGAAAAATACAGCAAACCGTTGGCCTAGAAGAGAGTTTGCATTATTGACCAACCCTCGATAACCCTCAGCTTCTTTATCACACAAGTTGTCGAGAAAACTAATATAACATGATTACACTTACTGGCAATACTAACATTTTAATGCCAAATTAAATGAGTTATTCAATTATCAAAATCATTAGATTGTAAGATTCCGCCATTCGAATCAGTTTTCATTCATGACATTTTCTTCCCCAAAGTTTGATCTCGCGAATTTTCAGTGTTCACTCATTCATTGAAAACCATATAATATATCAGGAATCAAACATTGGAAAATGGAAAAAGAATTATAGAATATTAGAGACCTTGGGGATATTCCCTATTCAATGGAAATTAAAAAATCTCGAATACTAGAACCTAGGTCTCGATATGGATGCAGTCAATCCATCGCTGGAGGGATCCACGTATTTTTCATCAGTGGTGCCAACTCTGAAGACTAATCCATGCATTCGTGGATTTTCTACGATTCTCCAATTTTTGACAGAGATTAAAGCAAATGTTATACAGCAGGTCAATATTCTTTGATGTCTTCAAGTACCTATCTGATGAAATAGATTAGAAAGACAAAACACATCTTCTGAATCAATCCATTTAGTGATATTATAGATTAGTTGTCGATTACCTTCATTAGGGTATCTTGGTAATGGTTACCTCTTATCTCATTAAAAAATGTGATTATTATTAAAATGGCAACACTGGGTGCTGATGAAAGGATTCAGAAGAATGATGAATATCGAGACCTGGTGAGAAAACTCATTTCCTACTTCTGGTGGACTGAAATCTCGCATCTCGGACTTCTTGGGTACTCCATGTTGCTGTTGAGTTCGAATAGATCCTACCTATAGTTTCATAAAGAATTTTCAGGTTATTATCATAATATAAAAATGAACAGGAACTACTCTATCAGGAACCTATTCATTTTTTCTTTTTTTGGTGTTGGAAGTAATGAAAGTTACATTGAAATCAGCGACCATAATACCTATGAGTTGAGATTTTAGGAAGGTAACTAGTTGCTAGAAAAAATTTACCAGATAAAAAATAGTGGACTTCTTCATTTATTGAATTTGATAAATGCGAATTTAATGAAATAATATATAAAATGTCTGAAAAAAGGAGTTGATTTAAGAAGGTTAAGAAACAAGAAGAGGAATCGACTGCTGATAATAAAATACAAAAACGTGATAAGGTTACTTACTCCATTCTGTTATCAATGGATTTGGGGATGGATGTGAGATATTCGATTCTGAAAATCATACGAGTTGCTCATCACTATGAACCATGATCAGCTGATTCAGTAACAAACGATAGCTGAAGAATTCCTACACACCCACGATATGAATAGGAGACCGCTTGATTGCAAACGCAGGATCAAGTCTTAAGGCCATATGGCACTTGCATTTTTTCAGTTTTTTCTCGCATTTTTAATGCTCGAACGTGAAGAAGACAAAGTGCTGTTTTCCAAGGTCAGCTTTTTTTACCATTGCGCATCCTGGCGGAGCATTTTTAAACTCACTTGGGAAAATTAGAATATGTTCTAATTTAAACCTCAACGCGAAAAATGCTAAAATGTATCCCTTGGGAAGGTAACAGTTCAATGGAAAACCCCTAAAAGCCCTAACCTGACAGACTTAATAAAGCTGCATTCCGCCAGTGCTGTTTTTGCACTTATTCCTCCTCAACATTCACAGCTGACCTTGGAAAAAAAGCACTTTGCCTTCTTCACGTTCGAGCATTAAAAATGCGAGAAAAAAAACTGAAAAAATGCAAGTGTGATACGACCTTTAGGACATCCTGACAAACATGTCACCAACACAACGACGGTAAAGTTATAAGCCAGAGGAAGGTTTCAGTGATGAGCTTGTTCAGTTCATATTTATATTTAAATTTACTTAAATTAATTTATATTCACCTTAAAAATCAAGCCGAAGCTGGTAGGTATATAAAGATTATAGGCATTACAGTCACTCAGTAAAATAATACAAATTTTTTTTATCTGATCATGTATTGGAAAAGGTAGATATTGAAATGAAGGAAATTTATTCCTTTTTTGGTCACCCCAAATCTAGTGTTGACTGTGATGTTCTACAGCACTCGATGAATGGACTGCTTAGGGTGAAAATGAGATGAATATAAATTAATACAAGTAAATTTGAAAAGAAATGTACTGAACATGCTTATCACTGAAACCTTCCTCAGGTTAAAAACTTTACGGGCATTGTGCTGAGGACGTGTTGGTGGACATTTAATTAGTCTAACAGTCTCCTATAGCGGTGATAGGAATTCAACAGCTTATTATTGTTACCAAATCAGCTGACCATGGTTCACGGGTACTCTGTGATCTGAAGCCGCAGTAACCAGTTGTAACTCACTAATATATGATAAGAGACGATGTTTGAAGACACGTTAAACACGGAGTGTGCACCATGGTAACAGCCAATGTGCTGGCAAAATTTAGATTTTGTACACCAAGGTAACCAGGAACTCTCTAACATTTGACCAATAGACAGGCTAACAGTGAATTAGACGAACCTGGGTCCATGAAAAGGTCATGCTTCTCCCCATTGTTGTCGTATTCCCATACCCACACTTGTTCAGCTTCTTCAAACCTCGAAGGATGCTGCAGGCTACTTGAGGGGATGAATATATCATCGAAAAATCCTAAGGTTACTGAAAAGTAAAAATATAACATTAATTATAATAAGGAAGGACAGGATTTCATACTTACTAATGCAGCAACACTTGAAAAAAAAAAAAAAAAAACTAAAAATCCAAAACTTTTTTTTGAATAGCTGATCATTACGTAGAATAAGTTTTTCTGTCATAAAATAAATAGTTGAGAACTTCTTTGCACTTCAAGTGCTAACATTTCAAAACAATTTTAAGCATGAGTATCACTAACATAATTTAAGAAAATTCGCTCATATGATCATGCAACATGACTAAAACTTTAGCAACAGATCCCGGTAAAAGCGTGTTCCACGCTTAAAAATTGATTTTATGAGCTCTTTTATCACTAAAATGGTTGATGCACAAAATCCACCTGACGATCCAAGTTGCAAAAATTAGAATGTTAGTGAAATGTTCAAGTACATACCATGAACCCCTTCCTTGCTGCAGTTTTTTATCTTTCCAACTATAATTTCTTCAACGAAAGGCCGAAAGATGACGAAACTGTAACAAGATTACGATACAATGAATAAAAACACAATACTATAAATACATTTACCAAGTGACAGACCTAGCCTTGTTTACATTACTCCCACAGTGGCTGCTGTATTTACTACCTAGGACAGCAGAGGTTCAGGGAGTGTTTACATGGTGCGTAGGCACACTTCCGAGTTCCATACTTGTTGGCTGCCCATCCTTTGACTTCACCAAAAACCACAATGGAGGGAGCACAGGAAGGACAAATGTCAGGAGCAAGGGGCATAACAATTGAGGTGTTTCAATTTACATACTAATGCTGTCCATTTCATCTCTCACTTTCATGAAAGTGGGCTGAATGTATACAGGGTAATATGGTTTTTTAACTTACATGGGGTTTATAATCTTTATGAAATTGTTACAGGGGTTTCTACATACAAAATAAGTTCTGAAGTATTTCATTGTTCGTCTGAATGGGTCATTAAGACATTAATAAAAAATAGCTATCTTAAATTTTGTTACTAATTCACCCAAATAATTAGTTTTGCTTGGTGGCATCTTATCGTCCATTTACACATCTCGATTACATGCTGAAACTGTATTCTTTACCGAATGGTCACTGATAATTCACACAGCACTTTTTCCACATCTGTGATCAGAAGAGAGTGTGATGAGCTAATCAGTTTGGCTATCTAGCCTTTAATTACAGATTGTATCTACGTACTGTTATGATCAAGAAAAACTCCTGCAGTCGAAGAGGTTTGGTTACATAGGCCTCAGTAGCGCTGTTGGCTAAAGCACTTATCTTCAAAACAACTTCTCTATCAAAGAAGGTAAAGGCATGAGTTCGAACTCTGTCAAGGCATAAAATATTTTTAGGCAGTTACACTACTTTTGTACTACCTATTTCTAAAACAACATCGTTATACTTAGGCCGGTTCCACTAAGTTTTTGATCCGAGTTCAAGACGCGGTTTGAATATTGAACAGAGACTGTCCACAATATTGGATTTCACCATGGAAGTTCAAGGCTGATCCCTGATCAACCGGCATTCAGTGTTGATCGCTCGATCTTGGCCGGTTACAGGGGCGTAAACTCGGATCAATTTTGCTTTACTTCACTCACCTAACCACCTCATAGAAATGTGGTCAAAATTCTCGTGACACGTTCTTTATTTAACTTCATTTATATTATTTGTCGTGTTTATAATTTATCAAGTGATAATGGCAAAGCTCTCGCTCGGGTTTTAACACAGAATGTGTTTTAGCCATGGACTAACTAGCCGAAAATGGAACGCGGGATGGGAACGAAATGTGTGACGGATGATTTTCACGTACAACCGAGCCGTTGGTAGGGAAATGGAATTTCCGCCATTTTAATCGCACAGAAATCGTTCACCATTCGTTGGAAAGCTCTTGATTTATCACGAATTTATTTCGTTTTTTTTTCGTAGTTTCATACTATAACTATATAAATTGATGTTATAAATGAATAGTAAACAATGACGCTTGTTTGGTTGTCACTTGGTTGCGCGACAACGCAATTTTCGTAGTTTCATACTATAACTACCATAAATTGATGTTATAAATGAATAGTAAACAATGACGCTTGTTTGGTTGTCACTTGGTTGCGCGACAACGCAAACACATTCTGTGTTTCAATAATTTCGTCCGAAGTATGTAAATAGAGGTAACTGGGGGTCCAGGGGGCTTGCCCCCTGGCGAGGCGCGGAGCGCCGAGTTTTCATTAATTTTTCTATAACTGTGACATGAAGGTTATCATGCACGTCCGCAAGAGCTCCTTTCGCACTTTTATTTATTTTTTTTTTTTTTTACAGATTTTCCGAGTGTTTTCAATTTTGACCAACCTGACATTGGTAAGAACTAGAAATGAATTCCTGAAGCCAATTTTTTTTTCCATCTTTAGTTTTTAGAGTGGATTGAATGGGCGTAGATTTTTTTTTAGATTCGAAAATATCAAAATGGTTACGTATGAGGTCGAGGAGGTGCTCTTTCTCCGAGTGGGAGAATGCTGGTTCCCTATGATTTTTTTTTATTCTTTGATTCCATCAATAAATGAAAATAATCGCACAATCTCATCAATCAACGCAAGAAGAACAGGCCGAATGCATTCATGGGACCAGTGAATGATAAGTAGGGGGGAAAATCCCCCGAACTTCCCGCTCCCGAGATAAGGCATCTTTTCTCGATGTCACCAAAACACCAGAAGTTCAACCTGGGATCTTGGATCAACGGTGGTTTCACTGTAGTTTTCAATGATCCGAGTTCAGATGAAAACTCGTTGCTAAGAACTGAAACTGAAATTAATTCAAACTGAGATCAATCCATGGTTTACATTGAACTTAGATTGTGACAAACCGAGTTCACGTTGTTTTGGTGAAAGCAGCCCTTAGAGTCACTGCTATAGTTATGTCATTTCCATTATCAGAGCAATTATCCAATTTTCTCTTTCCATTTGCAGGGGGTTCTAATTCAACCTCGATGAGGAGTTGGAGGTAAATTTCAAGTTAACAATACACAAAGTTACAGTTTGATGTTCTGCATAAGGAAAAATAATTTAGAGTGCCAAGTTAAGAAATTGTAACTGATATTGCCTAAAATACTGTTATGACAGAGAAAAATATGTCTAACCGGAAATCCACTTTAGTGTGAGCTCCACCATCGCCTGGAAATATGTAAGAGTCGTCCTTTGCTTCTATGTCGAACAGACAAACACAAAGTCCGACATTAGCAACAACCTGAAAGAATTTAAACATTTATAGAAACATTACGCTTTATGCTGGTAGCTTGATAAAATGATTTACATCCATCTGGGCGGCCCCAAACGGAATTTTAAATTTCCCTGACATTTCCTTGATTTTTCCCAGACCGAAATTCATAAGTCCCTGATAAAAAATAGTCATTTCAAAGTCAAATTTTTTTGCTCGTCAATCTAATGTATAACTCGATACCTACCTTTAATGTTTCTAAACGAAATTGTATACTTTAAAAAATAAAAAACAGCCTATGCCAGCATAATTTTGGTAATAATGAAGGTGAAGCATGGGGAAAAAAGATACGTTTATGAATGTAACTTTATTCGTGAAAAAACATATTAATGATTAAAAAAATTCGCGGTTAGACTTTGTCTCACAACAAAGGAAACGTTTTGAGTATATACCTAAAGGTAACTAAATTATTCCACGATAAATTCAGGTAAAATCTCGAGAAGAAACTTAAGAGAATGAGAAAAAATTACATTTTTTCCAAACCCAGACGGTAATAAGTTGGTGAATCTGTATTTAGTTTATAACGTTTGTTCCATTTCCCCCCACTCCTATGCTACCTAACTCTGAAAACGGTATCAATGTTTAGGTAAACGTTGTCCGAGTGCTGTGTACAGATTTCAAGGTGCAACTAGGCACTTAGCTATTTACCAAGCAAGAAAATCCCTTTTTTTTTTTTTTTTTTTTTGTCTGGGCGATCAAAATCTGAATATTGGTACCTCTACGATAAAATAATATTCTAATTAACGCATTTCATTAAAATCAAAATCGGTGTACCTACCTTGTTAGCAAATTTTTCATTCAAAAACTGACTGATGGTTGACGTGAGATCTTCATTAAAAAGTTCAGGAGGAGTACGAATAACATCTTTGAACGATGTCAAGACGAACATGGTTTCGCCACGTGAAATAAAACTTTGTTCGAGAACTCGGCGTAATAGTATGTTGTTAAGTACACGAGATTCTACTTAACACCCGTCACGATCTCACGATTCATGCTACAAGATCTACTACATTACATGAACATCATTACACAGTACAGAATACTAGATCGGATCGTGCACTTAGATCACAGTAGATCAACTCCATACCAGTCTCACACAGATCACAACAAAAAACAATCATTCTTATCTCTTATCAACCTTCTTCTTCTTCGATTTTTAAAGAAGGTACCACAGCAAATGTTTCCTTGTTCATTTTTCATCCGATTTGCTTTTACTCTGTGGTTACAGACAATGGAAACCTTTTCTCACCCCTCTCACCACGTACTTCCCCTCGTTGTGGAGTGAATACGCAACCGGTAACCACGCCTTTGAGTATAATTAATTATTCAAAATAAATAATTATTTATACTTACTCAATCACACTGCTCACTCAGCTGTCGCCAGACTCTCTTTCATACCTGCGCACATGGAGGAAGAGCTCTTCCAGCTGGTGAGGGCGAGCTCTTCCAGCTGGTGAGGGCGAGCTCACTTCCATGCCTGTGGATAGAAGTTAGGTCAAACAACAACAATAAGTGGTTTGAGCTCATGCTTATCTCTCCTCTCCTTTATTTGAAAATTTGGATTTTACTTACTTTACTTCACTCTACTCCTTTATTCACTTGAAGAATTTGTAGTCTCTAATTTGTCTTTATCTGACCTTTAAAACTTTTACTCATCGGAAAACTGTGGTGTCAATTTTGGTTGGGCGCAAGTGAGTACCTGTATGTGGATGTAGCTTTGAGTATAATTTATACTCAAAGGGTTGTAGTTGTAGTTCTGGTGTGTAGTTTGTATAGATTTAACTCTTACGTATACGTAGTACTCCAACTCCGGTCTATGAGCTATAACCCGCAAGGTAGCTTGAATGCTTCGCCAATTTATTAGAAACTTTTGTTGGCCAAAGGGGATCAACTAAACGGGTTCTGGAAACCCTACTCTAGAGTTTGAAACTGAAGATATCAATAATTTTTATATGCCAACGGTAGTGGGAAGAGACAAGAGTGTGCTCACGCGCAGATAGGCTGTAGGGATTCCTCTCTGGGTAAAGGTAAATTAGGTGGAGAACTCAGATTCATTCCCAAACATAAGTTTGTACCTCAAAAATCACGGTCCCCTTCAACCTACAAATGCATTTTATTTTTACTAGATAGGCCTCATGCTTAGTCCGAAATACAGAGTACTCTATCGGCTAAAAATGACGTAACAGTAGGTCTCTAAGCATTCAGACCACCCTCGTCCTTGCCCAGTCTCCCTTGATGACTGTGAACCACCTTCCTCAGTACTTTACAGAAAGTTTTCTTTCAGTTTTTCAGGCCCAAAGAATATGCAAAAGAAGAATGAAAACAAGAAGGTTAATCTAATTTGTGGTTGAACAGCAAGGGTGTACGCAGACTTTTTTCTTTACTGGGGCCAACGGTAATTTTACAAGACCGATGTAGGTAAAAAGAATCATGAACGAAATGAGGGTAAGTGCAAAGTTATAATTTATGAATTGAGAACAACTTGAAAATTATTATTACTGCAACATCAAACGCTTGGGGTTTTCACAAAATAGTTTCAACACTTCATCAACAAATTGATTTTTCTTCTCGTGGACTATCTTACTTTCTGTGTACATTCAATAGGCATAGTCCGTTGAGACGGGCTTCTGACATGGTTGACCTCAACCATGTTTTAACCCTTCTCAACGAGCTGAATGACCTTTCAATTGTGCACTTTGTGTACAGCTGAGCGAGAAGAACGTTTAGCGCCGATTTCACTTGGGGGTAAAACCTCTTGGTCTCTTGCAGTACATTGATCAAATTCAATTCATTCAATTTTTCTGTAGTAAGACCCTTTTTCATCCAAAATATATGTTCAGCTTCAGTTTCAATGAGGGTATCCAAACCATAAAAATTACAAAAGTGGGTCAGTTGCTGTTTGAGTTCTTCCTTTGACATTTCCAACATCTTCGATGGATGAAGTATCAATCCCCGTAAAGGTGTTACATTATCATCCGAAAATCGGTCTTTTAATGAACTTAGTAGTGAATCCAAATATGGGATGTACACAGATGCGTATTAATTTGTGTGAAGAGATAATTGCGGAGTATTTAGTCTACTGGGGCAACTGCCCCAGTTGCCCCACCCCTGTGTACACCCTTGTTGAACAGTGCTATATACTTGATTCGATACGCACGAAGCCTATACCTACTTATTAGCTTTCTTCCAACAAGGACAAAAGGGTGCCCCAGAGGAGCTCAGAGCTCGAAATTGCGTTCCAACAAGGTTTTGGGGTTGAGAGCTCCATGTTCGAGCAGATCTTGGAGAGCCCCCAGAGCTGCTCCGGGGGTCCCCCAAGCAGCCCCACACTAGCTTTGTTCCAACAACGCTTTGAGAGCGACCCCCAGGGCTCCTCCAGAGTTGCCATGGGGTAGCTCCAAGGATGCCCACTTTCCTGTTTGTTGGAACACTTCGGAGAGCCCACCCGAGAGTTCAAAACGTGTTAACGGTAATTGAAGATTGATATAAAGCAGATGTAATAACAAACGTGAGAGAGATGTGATAACAAACGTAGTAGAGAAGGTTACACGGATTGTAATTTACTAGATGAGACCCTGCCAAAAGTGTGGGGCTGCTTGGGGCACCCCCGGAGCAGCTCTGGGGGCGCTCTAAGATCTGTTGGAACACGGAGCTCTCAACCCCATAACCTTGTCGGAACGCAATTTCGAGCTCTGAGCTTCTCTAGGGCACCCTTTTGACCTTGTTGGAACAAAGCAACTTTTGACAGAGTCTTATCTAGAGCTGCGAGCCCTAAACATGCACATTTTTAAATAACCTGCTGCCCTTGGGTACACTACAGTCCCGTAACCTTCTCTAAACTGTTTTCACCTTCTTTACTGCCTTTGTTATCACTCTCTCTGGTTACGCATGCAGATGATTATCTGCATTACGTCAACCTTCTACTACCATTAACGAGTTTTGAACTCTCGGGTGAGCTCCAAAGTGTTCCTTGGGCGACCTTGGAGCGAATCCCACAGCAACTCTGGAGGAGCCCCGGGGGTCGCTCTCGAATCGTTGTTGGAACAAAGCTTCTGCCTACTGGTACTTCAAAACATCAGCTGATGTACGTCCATCTTGAAAGTTGCGCGGGACTATTGCTCACGGAAGCATCTGTGGAATGACGACCCATATACCACTAAAGGCAAATTTGGCAAATTTGGTGTTTGTGCAAATGCCTGTTTGCATCAACGTGAGCCCATCCACGTTGCAACCCGTTGTGCAAATATCTGTTTCGTTTTTCAACATCCTGTGAGAATGCAGACACCGGCTATTGATGTGCTGCGGTTATCCTTGCACTGGGGACAGAAAAATGTGCTAAAAAAAGAAGAAAGCCAAACTAGTTGATAAGAGTCGGCTTCTGAAGAGCAACAAATTTGATCAAGACCGCTTGGTCACAGAACTCAGGCTTACCTCAGCTGCAGACTACAGAAACTACCTTTGCAGCTATTCAGCGAGTTACTCGAAATGGTGACTCCCTTCATACAGAAAATCACCACGAACATGGGAGAAGCTATATCTCCAGAACTGAGATTATTGGCAAGCATGAGATACCTCGTAAGCGGGGCCTTCTTTGAAGAGCTGAAATTTCAATCTCCCATCTCAGCTCAAAAAAGGCAAAAAGGCGTCTGTACACGAAGGGGAAAAGGTGTAGACTGATCCGAAGTTTGCACTATTCTACCATCCACGGTCAAACAGGTAGTCACACAAGGGTCGTTTGCGCAAAAGATTTCAATCCAGACCAATTTTACTCAAACATTTTGCACAACCATCAAACAGTCCCATTGACGATCAAGTTCTTTGCACAAACACCGTGGATAGGGGCATTTATAGCCTTCTGTAGTATTTATGCTCAAAGGGAGTCCATGAGAGCAGAGGAGTCTAACGTCATGCTCGTGACAGGTAGCAAATAATGCCTGTTGCTGATATGGACAATGGGAAACTTTCGTCTGTTGGAATTTCACACTTATGGATTCAGTGCTCTTGAAAACCCCCTAGCAATTTTCAGCTCAAAAGACCGTTTAGTTGGCCACTAAATGGGTAGACAGCTTAGGTGTGACATAGTTGGGCAATGGAGCAGAGGTTTCGCCCCAGGCGTCATCGTACCTACTTCAAATGAATTTTAATAGCCATTTTACTGGTCAAATACCCATACAGCACCTTTTTGAAAAGTTCGCTCAGATCTTTCTGCTAATAAAAAATTACCTTGAAAATTCTCCATTAAGTACTTAGTTAGTTTTCTGCCAGTATTGTTGATGTAGGTATTCGACTTACTAGTCAAGTCTAGTCTTCTTTTCACTCATAGTGCCTAATTTTTCAGTTTTTGTTGCAATAATAATAATAATAATAGAAATTGTAGGGATTAGCATTTATAGTTTTCCCAGGAATCAGCGCCTAATTGAAGAGTAGCAAAACTTGTTCAGAAGGGAAGACCCTTTTTTTCAAGGACTGTTTCAAACTACCACTTAGGAAACGCATACAGAAAAATGTGCCTCTAAAGGTATCCCAGCATGAAATATCCATTCTTCAGGAATCAACTCGAGTTCATCCCGGACAGAAAAAGTCTCAGATTTTTTGTTTAACTCCTGGCTTGGGGAGAATTTTTACTAAAAATTATATGGTCAAATTCATTTTTACATTACTAATTTTTGGAGAAAATTGCGATAAAATGTGCGTTTTTCACAAATCGAGTGCTTTTTATATCATGCAAATCTTCGAGTTTTAGGAGACAAGCCATCTACTCTTATATAAAATAAATCTACTCTTAATGAGATAAAATAATCAAAATGCCACTTAAGTTTTTTAAAAAAAGTTTAAATAGGTTGTAAGTAAGTCAATTTGGGTTCAGAATACCCGATTTAAGGCTGCTTTTTCAAAAAATATGTGAACTCCATTTTATCAGGTTCTAAATTAAATGTAAACGATGGATCGTTTCGATTTCACCATGTTGAACTGAGTTCCTAGCAACGAATTTTCTACTGCTCTGATCACTGAAAACCCTAATTGAAATAACCTGGTTGAATTACAATTCTGAAGGCAGTGAATAAAGGCTCGTTCGAACAGACTGTTCGGAATCGTTCTACCTAGGCCACCCCCCTTTTTGGCCGTTCGGACAGTCACAGGACGCGTTCTGAACGTGTGGTTCACTTTTTGGACAGACGATTCCGAACCCGTTCTACCAGTTCTGGATTTACTTCAGAACGGTTGGTTCGGGATGTACGCGCAGAATGTTTTCAGCATAAGCCCCGCCATATATGAATTTATCTTCGATTTCCTGCACATTGTTTATCCCGTTTTTGGCTGTTTGTTGATTTTCATGTTCTCATTATTTTAATCACATTGTTTAAAAATTTATTGGCGTTTTTAATCATTCTTGTACTATGAATGATTGGTTTGATGAAGGTCTCTCGTCGTTCTGAATCATCGAAGCGCGTTCGGAGTGTCATACATTCCGAACCGGGTTCGGAATGGTTCTCATCCCATTCCAGTCAGAACGTTGCTCTGAGAACCACGTTCAAAATGGTCTGTCCTAACAAACCTTAGGAATAAGGTGACATTGAGAAGAAATTGCATGGAAGCAGAAGGTTCGATGTTCATAAAATCTTTGCGATACGTTCACAAAGGCTATTATTGGAAATAATATAAAAAGTCTTGAAAATATTGTCTCTTTACTCACTGACCTGATGATTGCCACAATTTTAATACAATACAGTCAACAGCACTGATGACTTCGAGGAAGCTGGCTTTCTGATAAAACAAAAGTTGGGTTTTTGAATTCCTTCCCCGGCTCTGGAAGTGAATGAGAAATCTCAGCACAGTGAAGCAATAGCCGAGCTATGGACGGCTCTATATGCTGAGGGCCTCGATGAGGCCACTCAGGTCTCCTTCGTTTGATTGAAAGTACCCAGTAGCATAACGCCGTGTCCTACGTGGACGACCAAAGAGCGCGAGCGAGCGACCAGCGCGTGCGAGCGACCTCAAGTCGCTCGCGCGCGCCGCTATAGTGTCCACAGTACGCGTCTAGAATCCTTGCGAGGTTACCTTTGCTTCGTGCTAAGTGTAAATTTTTTTTCTATTTTTGCGATATTATGAACGACTTATTTCTTTTAAATAATGCAGCAATGCTTTATTACTTGGCGAAAAAGAATTCGTCGAGACGGAAGCCAGTTTCGAATATTTATTCAATGAGGGAACAATACGGTGAGTTCCACAATTTGTTCCCGCAACTCAGGAAGGATGGGGCGGCCTTTTTTGCTTACGCAAGGATGAAAATATCCACCTTCGATTATATTGTTGAACATATTGAAGGAGAATTTAATCATCAAGTTACCAATTTTCGAAGGCCCGTAGGAGCTGAGGAAAGATTGATGTTGACAATCAGGCAAGTAAAAGACAACAATTTTCCGTCCCTTTTGTCCCGGTTAATTATTTGTTAAATAATCCCCTTTATCGCATGGCTAGACATTATAGTTTAAGAGCAGCTGAGAATAATTGCCTTGATTTATTTGTCAATAGTTTTCCCCTATTTAAAAACCACATCATTTCCAATTGTTCTAAATTTCCAGCCTAGTAAAAGCTACTATTATTATCCTTTGTGTATTGATTTAATTTTTTTTTCTACTCTGTATAAAAATTTATATTTTCATTTTATCAGTATTTTCCATGTATAGTTTCTTTATTGTATATTGGGCTAACTAGCCCACGTAATAAATTATAAAACATTTCATTTTTAATCTAGTTTATTAATCTTCAAGGGAGTTCTCTTTTCGAGAAAGCTACCTTATCAAAATACTTTGGAACTCATTCCTAACTTTTAGTTTTTCAATTTCCCCCAGCTTTTTGAAGTATGGGAGAAGCGATTAAAAAAAAAATTGTGTCTTCGTCTTCTTGTCTCGCTGTCCCAGCAATTTGCTGGGAGAAAAAATGAGAGGAATACGGGAACACAAACAATAGTTTGAACACAGAAATGTAACCTCCCAGCAGAGCTACCAGGCGAGCGCGCGACCAAAATCAAACGGGTTTGAAAATGAAACCCGAGCGTGCGACCTCAGCCCGACTCGCGGCGTCGGGCGGTGGCACGTAGGACACTTCGTTCGGTTTACCTTGTTTGAAATCAGCTGGTCGCTCGCTCGAACGCACGGGTCGCTCGCTCGCGCTCTTTGGTCGTCCAAGTAGGACACGGCCTAAAACTGCAGGGTACACAACAACTGACTTACCGGAAATACACAGCAATTTATGGGTGCCTAATTACTGGTACTAGCTCTACTGTTGGGAATTGTTTTTTCCGCTTACCTGTCACTAGGATGTTCTAGCTGGTGCTCAATGCACCCTGGAACCATCAAGAGCAGAGTCTTGGAGAGTTGGTACCTTGTGATGAAATCTCTTTCATTGAGAACACTGAAGTCTTCCACCCTCTCGAAGTTCTACCTTGTTACTTATCTCGGCGCGTCTCGTTGCAATAGTTTATTGAAAGCTTGGCAATGCGGATTATATAGTCAATAAAAGCTGAAGTGAATTTGTTGAAATTCAAAACATTTTTGTTATCATAAAATATGATAGTTGATCATTTCTGTGCTCACGAAGTGTACAAAGCCCAAATAAGTTTCACCCAAGTGTATTTTGCAACATTACGTAAATTTGCTTATATGGTCACGTTGCATGACTTGAACTTTTTTGTGTTGGAAATTTATGTTACATTCTTGCTATTCTACACTTTCAGAAACTCGAATCATAATCATGGAACCTGTTGATGTACAAGCACTCCAAGTACTAAGTGAATACCCACTCCTTGTGCCTTATCCAAATTTCAAGAAATGGGAAGGTAATATGCTTTTATCATCTTACCCTCTGCTTAGTTAATCATATCTTTTTCGTTTTATTTTTCTTTCTTTTCTCTCTCTAGAACGGTAGTACTGAACTCATACAGACCTTTCAAGCAAAGCCTAAAAAATAGAGATTTAATAACTTTTTCTTATCTCTTATCATCATCCTTAGTTTTTAGGACGTCCCTCTGAAGCAAGGCAATGTGGGCTGTACTTATGTGTCAATATGGCCATATATGAAATACAAAAAAGTTCAAGTCATGCAGCATGATCGTATGAGCGAATTTTCGTAAATTATCGTACTTATTATGTTACATTGTTTTGAAAATTCAGGACTTTAAGTAAAAAAGGAATTGTTAACTACCTACCTATTTTATGGCATAAAACTCGTTCTAAATAATTTTTGCCAATTCAAATAAAGATTTTGGATTTTTAGCTTTTTTTGCAGTTTTATCTATTTTTCGGCAAATATTAATGAAATTGAAGTACATATTTCAGCATAGATTTGTTTAATGTTCTAGTTCATCGTTAATAAACTTCTTTTGACTAAAATTCTGCTAAAAAATATAAATTTAACGATTTTTGGCATTTTTTTGTGATTTTTTGAAATTTGACCAATTAAATGAATTCAAAAAATTAAATTGGCTTCAGACCACACTAAAATCGAAACAGTAAAAAAAAAATAAAATAATAATAATAATAAAGCTATATATATGTGAGTGTGTGTATCGATCCAGATTTGTGTTCAGTTATGGAACCTTGGGAGTTGCAAATTTATGATCAGTAAAAGTTAATGGAGAGGCAATTCCGATAAATCATGATATTCCCATTTTCTGATACATTTTCAATTATATTTGAATCTGAAAAAAAATCTATTTTTATTTATTCCAGTCCAACAAACGTGATACTTTCCATATCCTTAACATTTTTTTTTTGTACCTATTATATTTCTGAGGTTTTTTAAAAATATTTGCACTGTTAGGTATTTATTGTGGTTATATTGTGATAATATATTTATTTCTGATTTTTGATTACTTAAAGCAATTAATTATTCACGACACATCCAACTGAAGCCAGTACCTATAATGCATGCATTTATATTAGCAACATGTTTTTTCTTTTAGCGAATTTTTGTTGAAAAAAATCTATTGCAATAGTTCCAAAAATTTTGAAATAAAAATTCTCGAAATTTGTCTTGAGCCATTCTGAAACGATTACTGAAGTTTGCGCTTTTTCATATATATATACAGGGTGTATCAGACACGACTCGCAAAAGTTCAGGGATCGATCGTTCAGGGTTCTACAACTAATTTGTAACAAAAAGTGCCTCTTAGATTTGTTTTTTTAGAGGCTTCGTTTCCAAATAATTTCACTTTTAAGATTTTTTTTCGTGTTATCGCCTTTATTTCACTGAAATGGTCATAACTCCCTCAATTTGATGAATAAATTAAAATTTGACGACACCGTTGAAAATAGCGTTAAATTTGTCATCTCCCTGATGCCAAAACAAGAAATTTTGAGCAGCTCCAATAGCTGAAAAATGAGGTCAAAGTCATAATTTTGTGAAGTTGCCAAAATTTCACTGTTTTGAATCCGCTTATTAACTTTTTTACTGTAGTGCTTTTGAATCCCCGTCTTGAGGGGAACAACCTTAGAATTTTAGCTTTCCAACGGTATAATCAATTTTTATTTCACTTCGCTAATTAGAGGAGAAAATTATGTTTGTATGTTGAAAAACACGGTATTTTCCATGAAATCGGCGGTTTTTGTGAAAAATTACGCTCTAAAAAAAATTGAGTTTGAGGCCGATTTCTACGTGTTTTTCACGCTGAAGCGAGTGGTAACACTTACAGATCTCCCCAACTCCGTTATAACAGAGTTTTACACTTTAGCTAACTAGTTTAACCCTTAAAAACACATAAAGTTGAGCATAACAAATGGACTAAAAATTCATGAGTTAAAGTGCAAAACTCTGTTATAACAGAGTTGGGGAGATCTGTATGTGTTACCATTTGATTCAGCGTGAAAAACCTGTAGAAATCGGCCTCAAACTCAACTTTTTTTTAGAGGGTCATTTTTCTCAAAAACCGTCGATTTCATTGAAAACACCGTGTTTTTCAACCTCCAAACATACTTTTCTTCTCTAAGTTGCGAAGTGAAATAAAAATTGATTATACCGTTGGAAAGCTGAAATTCTAAGGTACTTTTCCTGAAGATGGGGATTCAAAAGCACTACGTTAAAAAAGTCAGTAAGCCAGTCAATTTCAAAACAGTGAAATTTTTTAACTTCTCAAAATTATGACTTTGACCTCATTTTTGTAGCACTCGGAGCTGTTCGAAAATTTTTGTTTTGGCATCAGGGAGCTAGGAAATTTAACGTTCTTTTCAACGGTGTAATCAAATTTTAATTTACTCACCGAATTGAGGGAGTTATGACAATTTTAGTAACATAAGGTCAAAAACACGGAAAAAATCGTATACATATATACCATTCCAGAAGATAACTCTCCTAAAGATTAATATGAAAATTTCCATTATTAAGCCAAAAAATCCAGCTTTTGAAATGAAAGGATGAGTTCGTTGGAAATCAATTTTTTTTTACATTAAGTTGGTCAAATTTTAAAAAATGTCCTCAAAAAACACTAAAAACTGCTAAAACCCTTAAATTTATAAATTTTAGCTAAATTTAGTTGAAAATAAAACTTTTGCAATGGATCCAAAAAATTTAAAGTGAAAACTTTTGAACATGTCCATCTTGAGACATTCTGTGACAAATCCTTCAACTTTAACGCTCTTCTATTTGACAAAGGCAAAAGCCGAAATATAATAACTGTAATTTCTTGTAATTTATCTATATATATATATATATATATATATATATATATATATATATATATATATATATATATATATATGTGTGTGTGTGTGTGTGTGTGTGTGTGTGTGTGTTATTTCTCTCCGCACATCTGTGCCAAAGTATATATATATATCCTTCAAATTTCAGAAAATGTGCTTTAAAAAAATTACTAAAAATGGCATAAAATCGATAACTTTATATTTTTTTGCAACATTTTACTCAAAAGAAGTTTATTAACGATGAACTAGAACATTAAAAATGTAAGCAAACATTTATGCTGAAAAATCTACTTAAATTTCATGAATATTTTCCATAAAATCGATAAAAACTACACAAAAAACTAAAAATCCAAAATATTTTTTGAATTTTTGAATATTATTTAGAACGAGTTTGTTGCCATAAAATAGTTAGTTTACAATTCATTTTTACATTGTTTTTAGTTTTCAAAACAATTAAAATGTAATATTGAACGGTAATTTACGATAATTCACTCATACGATCATGCTGCATGACTGGAACATTTTCAAAGCAGAACTTAGTTAAAACAAGGTTATGAACGATGAAATAGAACATTTAAAAAAATTATGATCATGCCTATGCAGAAAATGTGCTTAAAAAATTCATTGATAGTATGTGCTTAAAAATCGATAAAAACGCCAAATTAGCCGAAATTTCAAAATCGCAGAAGTTTAGATCGCAGAATATTATTGAGAACGAGCTTTTTGCCGTAATATTGATAGTTAAAAATATATCTACATTGAAAGTGCTCAAATTTCAAAACAATGTAACGTTATAAGATGCGATAATTTACAAAAATTTGCTCATACGATCACGCTGCATGACAGAACTTTTCTTTTCCCTCTACAAATGACTCGTATGAATGTAATTAGGCAACTTTAACTATTGAAGTATTAAGTTTTTAAATCTATTTCCAGGTTTCATTCAAGTTCAAGACATGGACGTACACATTGAAATAACCACTCCTAGCTATCCATCGCTGAAAAATTTGAGTATTAGATGCCCGCCTGATGTGTATCCTTTGTTGGTTCCTCTGAAAGACAAAGCTGAAGACAGCTCACTGCTGAATTTCCTTCGGTCTGTTAGTCATGCCTTGAAGTCCAAATCTCTGTTTGCAGTGGAATCGTTGCATTTGGACAAACTAAAGCTCCAAACGTTTATTATTGTACTAAAAGAATTGGAGTCGTTGGACTCGACTAGTGTTGTGAATTTGAATCATGATACCATGACAGTTACTTTAAGGTATGAGGATTCAAGAGGAGAATTGCATGATATTACTGTACAGTTTGATAGTGATTATCCAAAAACAGCAATTATGATAACGAAAATTGATTTGCCTGCTGAAACTGTTAGCAGTTTGGAATCGTCTACTACACTTAAACAGTTGTATGCTAGTTTTATGGAATCAGTGGAGGAAATTATTCCAATGTGGGAAACGATAAAAGAATTGGAAAGTGAATGTTGGGTTATAGATCCCGAAGTTCCTCAATGCAAGGATACATATCGTAGGATATTTCTAACAACTGACCTCTCTGTATTGATTTCATTCAATGTACTCAGAATGAATGAGATGCCCGAGATCAAGTTCTTTGGATGTTTGTCTGTAGTGGAGCAGAAATCATCAGAATATCTGTCCAGGCTTGAATCTGTGGGGTGGGATATGGACTTGGACTTGGTCTCCAACCTCAAGAGGCTCTTGGACATACAAGAATTTCCTAGAAAGTGTATGGACAAGACTCGGGATCCTCTGGAGTGTACCATCTGTGCTTCAAGTGACATTGATGAAGGTGCTCCTGCTCAGAAGTTGTGCAACAATGATAAATGTCCATCAGTTTACCATAGATCTTGTCTTTACAGGTGGTTCGATGGCCTCCAAAGTGCTAAGCAATATTGGGATTACATATGTGGGCCTTGTCCATATTGCCAAGTCAAGATCTGGTGCCCAATCAAAGAAGATGTACCTATCAAGCGAATGTAGGGTCGTCTTATTTTGTTTGACGAGATTGCTAAAATCTCGGAGTGAGCCTTTTCCGAACTGTATAAAGTCTCAGTGAAGAAGATGTTTGGGCCAATGGGCCGCTAATGAAATGCAGTTCGATGTCGACTCAAGAAAACCCATCTAACTTCTAAATCTCGTTACAAAGAGACAAAAATGTGTACATTGCTATGTGCGCAAAGTGTTTCCTAACATGAGTGAACTATCTTCTTCATCATTGTATGGCTTTCTGCATTCTCAAATACCCATGATATTTTTGGGAGTAGAACATTATTAAGGGGATTCTAGAGTCCACCAGTAACGGATCATTTACTAAGCCCATGTCTATAGCGGCGGTGCGAACTCCGTCCTGTACAAAAACACAAGTAAGCTAAACTCAAAATAGTTTGAAGTGTTTTTATTTTATTTTTAGCTGTACTTTACAGATGATTTGTTTGCTTCGAAGGGCTGCTATTTCATTCTTTCATCATCGGGAGCAGCATCACCCAAAGTGTTCAGAACTGAACACCGAACTTGTATCTCAATTTGAAATCATTCGTACCGCATTCCCCAAGGGAATTAAAAATCCTGAATAGTGCTAGAATAGCCACCCAATTACAGCCAGAAAAAATCGCGAACAATTATTTATAGAAACTCTAGCTCTCCTTCGAAGGTAGCCTGATTATTTACAACCTTTCCATTTAAAGGACACAATGGGATGAACTCACATTGGCTGTTTACCAATTAAGTTCAAATTATGTCAATTGAAGTAACTCATTTTGAATACGTGATGGTTTCATTTTTAATTGTACTCCAATGTTTATGGACCAACCATAATGAAATGTTCAGAATCAACTATCATGCCGTCGACTATGAGAGCCGTCGTTGAAGAATTCAGCTAAGAAACACTTCCCCCTCATCTCGGGTAATGAGGTCCATAGAATATGTGCCCCATTGCCATGCTGAAAGGTTCTCTCCCCTCAACCAGTACAAGGAGTTATTACGGCAAATTTTTTAAAACAATAAAAGACGAATCAAGATTTATTAGGGACTTACCTTTTTTTCATTTTCCTACTTTTATTTTATTTTTTAAATGTTAACGACATTATGATTGATTGACTTATTTTGTACTTACCTACACGATCCTTGGATTGTATTTTTTATTATAATTGTATAATAAATGTATATTTTTCTCAATGTGCTTTTTTAGTTGGTACCAGCTCTCCAGATTATCTAATTACAATAA
Source organism: Adelphocoris suturalis (assembly GCA_030762985.1). Classification (NCBI taxonomy): domain Eukaryota; kingdom Metazoa; phylum Arthropoda; class Insecta; order Hemiptera; family Miridae; genus Adelphocoris; species Adelphocoris suturalis. The sequence continues at coordinate 170,032,598 of CM061040.1, read as the reverse complement.
TTCATCGGAATCCAAGTAGTACATCGGCAATGACGCTGGTTGCAACTGAAAATTAATGAGATACAATAAATCCTATGCTTTCAAGTCCATTTCTAGGTGACAAAAGTTATAATAAACTGGAAGACCGTAAATGATGCCAATGATTTAGTACCAACTAGACTCCAAAGATGAATTTATGGTGAAAATTTCATAAACTTTGGTCCAGTAGTTTCAGAAAAAAGCTGTGGGCGGCCTTTTTTCGGTTTTAGCGAATTTTCGTAGAAAATTAAGCTATTGCAATGGCTCTAAAAAATTTAAAATAAAAATGTTCGAAAAATGTCTTAATTGAAATCCGTTTTGAGACATTCTGAAACGAATCGTAGAGTTTTACGCTTTTTCATACGTATATATTTATATATGTCATTCCAGACGATAACTCTCCTTAGGATTGAGATAAAAATTCCGTTTTGAGCCAAAAAATCAAGCTTTCCAATCGAAAGGATGAGTTCGCTGGCCAACACTTTTTTGAGCATTAAATCGGTCAAATTTCAAAAATGTGCTAAAAATGACCAAAAACGTCTAAAAATCGTTAAATTTATATTTTTATCGGAATTTTAGCCAAAAGAAGTATACCAGCGATCAACTATAACATTTAAAACTTTCACAAAATTATGATGAATAAGTTACTTAAATTTCATTAATATTTCTGAAAAATCGATTTAAAAACTGAAAAATTGCTTAGCATCCAAAATATGTTGTGAATCGTAAAATATCATTTAGGATGAGTTAATTTGCCATGAAGTTTGTGGTTAAAGTTTATTCGTACTCAAAGTGCCCACATTTTATGACAAAGTAACATACTATAGTGCGATAATCTACGAAAATTCGATCATGCTGCATGACTGGAAGTTTTTGGATTTTACGCATCTTGAAAAATAAACCAACAAATTTTAAGAGGAGGTAAGGTAGGGTTAAATAATCGACCCAGTGTACCCAATTAAAAGACAGGCCAATCTCCGAATTTTCCCCTAGTTCTCCACAAGAGCCCATCTGTTGCACTTTCTTCCACCACATCAGTGGCACATAAAATATTATAGGTAAGCCGTACTACGTACTGTGAATCCAGTGACCCATCTTGGGGGTAAGCCCTTAAGTTCTACCAAGCATTTTGCGTGCATATATGAGTGCACATTTTACCCAAGTACTGATTGCCATGAGATGTGAATCCCTTATGAACTTACTGTCTATTATTATGTCCAGATACACAGCCTCCCCTCTAACTTCGTCGCTAGCCAAACATCCTTAAGAGTCCATGCTTCTTGCTGGATATGCTTCCTAGTGAAGGATAGTTCTACCATCTTCCTATGGTTCCCTTACCTCCTCACTTCCTCCCTTTATTATTTCCAGCAACAATTCTCTGATTGAACTCAGGTCTTCTATTACTGAGGCTATTTCTGATGTTACCAGTTGGTTTAACGGCAATGGTCTCTCTGTCAATGATTCAAAGACCCAAGTCATGGTTTTTGGACTGCGTGAGAAGTCCAAGTGTAGGTGAGAATCCGCCCACTTCAAAGATATTGGGAGTCAATGTTGATCCAAAATTGAATTGGAAACCCCATTGTGAGCAATTAGCCAAGTCCTTGAACAGTGTGACCTTTCTTCTTCGTAAACTTGCTGACAGTCTTCCAGAATTTGCTCTACTTACAGCTTTTCATGCCATGTTTCAAAGCCGTGCTACCTATTCAATTCTTTGTTGGGGTCACTCAACCGCTTCTACCATAATCTTTGGCTGTCAAAGAAGAGCTGTCAGAGCGATTTCCAATCTAGGATATCGTGATGATTGCAAGCATGAGTTTATTAAAAAACAAATTCTAACTATGCCAGCGGTGTACATTCTAGAGAGCGCCCTGTATGTTCACTCGCATCTCCGGTATTATGAACTTCCCTCGCACATGTACTCTACCAGGAGTAAGAACAATCTTCCTTTACCATTCCACAGAGTAACGACAACCCGTAACTCCACGAAATAGTGGGGGCTTAAATTTTATAATGCTATTCCACTAAACGTACGTGAAATACCCCCACAAAATTTCAGGCGACGCTTGAAGCAATTTTTATTAAACTTGGCTCCTTATAGTTTTGATGATTATTTTGAATCTGCGAGCCTCATTAAATAGCTTATTTGTAAATTTATTTTTTGAGTATTTCTTGTTACTTTTTAGAGAGAGTTTTTTTTTTTAGATTGCCTATACGAGGAATATTTGTTAAAGTACTCAGGCACTGTTTTTTTAAAATATTTATAACATAACTAATACACTATGACAAAGGCTATTAGCCGGATGTATTTATTATCTTTAATATATTATTAAGCTTGTTATTATTTGACAATTGTTATGCACATGTGTGATGGCAAATAAAATATCTCTCTCTCTCTCTTCTCCACAATTCCAAGATAACACTATATCCCCCCCCCCCCCCCCACAGTGTCCATCGCAGTATAATTGGACTGTCAATCACCAGGTCCCATAGAAGTGGTCACAACAGTCGTTTTCTCTCAATTGAACATTTATTGGTTAAATACCTGCATATTAGGGAGCAGGTGGCAAAAAATCCCCCCCCCCCCAGCACAGGATTTCCTGTGCTGAAGAAAAATGCCCTTTTCTCAATGCCACCTCAGCAGTGCACTGTTTTGACATGTATCTCCCCAGTTGCAAATGGTTTCACAAACCTCAGGTCACTCCATAGCACTGATCGTTGAGTCAAAGTCCTATTGCTGAAGGTGCCATCCATGTTCAATAAAATTCAAAGAGTAATATATGCTTCTTTTCGAAGACTTTACCCTCCCCACGAAGTGGTGGAGAGCCCTCTTGCAAGACTGTCCAGCTAAATAAGCATCCAGCTGTGACTATGTAGTGGCATATCTACCGTTGGATGTATTTATTAAACAAATAAGCGCAGAAAAGACATTCAACAGGGAGGTATTTTATCCATTGGTAGATACAGTTGTAACTTTAGTGAAGAGTAAGTCAACTGCAATTGATAACCACAATTCAGTTTTTTTTTTTTTTTTTTTTTACTCGGCTAATCTTTCAGCAAAATATGACTTAAAACTATGTTGTTTGAAACTAAAATCCCTCTTAAGAAATACGGCGTATCGGATATCGACGGCAATGAACTTTTTTGTGAGCTACAACATGTGAATTCCATATTGGAGCTGAAAGAACTACCAGTTCAACCTACTGACGTGTCGCAGGTAATCAAGAAAACAGAAAGCAAAGACTTATTTATGAATCTCTGGGTCGCACTATGGAATTTGTTAACTACCTACACTAGTGACAGTTGCAAGTGCTCAGCATAGCTTTACGTTAAAGAGCACGCAAAATAGACGTTAAGGAAATTCTCAAGACATTTGCTTGTGCGAAATTCAGGTGAACGCCATTTAGTATTTAAGCACTATTTAGTGGTATGTACCTTTAAAACAGTTACTCATTTGATTTCCTTTTCTTTATTCTATTCAGTGTAGGTGTACATTGTTGCATTGAGGTTTTCCACACTATTAATTTGCACTAATATAGCCTTTGGCATTTGTAATGATTGTTGATTTTCTCTCATCATTTGTATTTATTGGATATTAAATACAATTAAATTCAACTTGTTTAAATAATTTGATCCCTGACTTTAGCATTCTTGTAAGGTCATCCAGTTAAGTGTCTCTTTTAGGAACAAAAACACTGACAACGACGCAAAGCAACACACAACTGTACAATTGAGTATTTGATGTAAACGAGTGAATTAGACACGATGCAGCTTGGAACTTGTCTCACTACGTCGCTCCAAGTGGCGTCATGTCACTGTCACTCTCTGTTTGAGAACTTGCGTCTCCGTGGAGCTGAAATATAGGGATCCCCCACTCTTATTTACTGCCATCGAATAGCCATTTTCGATAGTATCGGTTCAGCTTCCCAACACATCGATTTGCTCATTTTGAAATCAACTGACCTGAGCGCCAAAATTGAAAAAGTTCCAGTCAATCCCTTAGTAAAAATGCAGATTAGTGGTCATGTAGGTCAGAATGAAGTGTATAGTTTAGTGGTCTGGATGCTCGCATCTCAAAAACATAACATCAAGTAGTCAATCCCTTAGTAAAAATGCAGATTAGTGGACATGTAGGTAAGAATGCTGTGTATAGTTTGGTGATCTGGATGCTCGCATCTCAAAAATACATAACATCAAGTAGTCAATCCCTTAGTGAAAATTCAGATTAATTGGACATGCAGGTCAGAATGATGTTTTAGAAGTATATTTCGAGAGTTGTACAAGCAAAAAAAAAATATATTTATATATGGCCATTCAACAGGTCTCGACCCCACGACCTTTGGCTCACGAAACCGTTATCCTAACCAATGGACTACACCACTACTATAGTTTCTGGAAACAATCACAGTACATCACCACTCAGTAAGAAATGCTTTTGAGGGAGGTCTCCAGAGCGCACTGAAACTACTCCTATCACTGCATCTGAATACACCAATGTGTTAGGAGGCCAAATCGATACTATCGAGATATTCGGTGGAGGATCCATTTCAGCTCCACGGAGACGCAAGTTGTTTGAGATTGGGTAATGTTGGATGGGAGGGGGATTGAGTTGGAGGGAGGGGGGACCAAACCCAGGCACCAACATAGCAAGCGATGGCCCTGATTGCCGAGTACGCATATGTGCAGAACCATCCATTCTGAAATAAATCCAGAACCATATATATATATATATGCACGTATGAAGACGTTAACATCTAGGATTGTGTTCTCTGATGTATGAAATAGATTTGTTGGGGGTCCCCGTCCCTTCCCCACCATATTTAACCCATCTAAATAGCTCATTTTTCCATTGAAAATCCGCTAAAATGATACCTGTTATAATTATTCATGAAAGGGGAAGCTTTCATCCTCTGTGTTTCTCCTTCTCTTAACCCTTTGCGGTCGAAAGTTGAATTCCGATCGTGTCCACAAGGACGGGACCCGGTCAGGGACCGGCATTATGCATGTACCTAACAGGACGGCTTATTACACGCCATTATATCTTTCAAGGACGATAAGCTTTTTGCAATAGGTCACCTAAAAACGGTACATCACGTTTGAAGACATATTCATCAAATAAAAGCACAGATTACCTATTATTATTATTTTTTTTTATTGTAATAATTTCCCCAGAACAAAAAATATGAAAAATTTTGGACGACGTTATTCTTTATTTATTTAGAGAGTCATGTTTGAGATGGGAATATGATGAGCAATGTATTTTTTCCTTCCTTCACCATGAAGGAAAAAATACATTTTTCTAAAAACAAATTAATTTTTCAAGTGAAAATCATATTTTACATCATGATTCACATGTCTAGAAACAGTTATCAGTGAGAAAATAATGATAAAAAGTCGTCAAGTAGTAACCAGTCACAGAAAGGTTTCTCATATTCCTTCCCAATGGGTTCATTTTATCAATAAAGTGCTGCGATCTATTGTCAAAACCTTCAGTAAAACCTACTGAATTGCCCCCAATATTTAAAAAATACCAAGCTACCACCGGGTTTCGTCTGTGAAGACAAGAAAGGGCGCCGAGCAGTGACCGGCATTCGACCCCTACGAGGTAACAAGGTCGCCGAGCAGGGACCGGCATTCGTCCTGTGAGACATCCCTCTCTCAAAATGTTCCGTCCTAATGCGGATATTGCCTAGCCGGGTCCTGACCGGGTTTCGTCCGGAAAGGGTTAAAACATATTTTTGGGGAGGTGTGACTCTCTTTTTATAGTATCCAGGAAAGGGAAGTTTCTTCTGGAAAAGTCCATGGTTGTGGCACATGCTATTAATAATAGCTCACTCACACACTTGTTTGTTTACCTTCAGCCGGGTTTTGCGGTTTTGTTTGAAGTTGCAGGATGGTTTCTTCGTTGCCTTTAACTTTTTAAGTCTTCAAATGATTTGAACATTTCAAAATGAATCGTAGATTCGTTGTTTATTCTCTTAGTGCAACTGCAGCTGTTTACTTTTTAAATCGCCTTGATATTTATTTTCAAAGATTCCTTTTCCAGCGTAGACTTAAAAAGAAAAGTGCGTCAGTAAAAAAAGTGGTTAATGATGTGTTGTGTTTTCGAGCCACTGGAGGTGGATGCGAAAATCATTTGTTCAAGAAAGAGCTTTGCTACAATATGGATTGTCCGTTCAGGAAGTTGAGGTAGGTCTCAATGCGATTTCCGTAGTTATAAAATCCGGGAAAATATTAGTTTAGTTGCTCTGCAATGGTGCACTCCTACCAATAGGATTTACCATGAAGGAACATTCATTTTATAGTTTATTAATTAATACACCTTGCATGGGATACACGCAACGATATTTGTCTGATACCATCACTTCAGTGATCTGGATCTCTGTATGACCCACAACATAATTGCTGCACATCAGGTTTCTGCCCAGGCACTCGAGAATGGCGATGTCAACTAGTATCATTTCGGGGAACTAAACACTTTAGTGTAGATAAGGAGTACCTCGCCCTCGAGCGGTGCCGAGCTCCTTATCGTGGTCGTGAATCAATTTAGAGCGCTCTAGCGGCCTCCCTTAAAAGCATTCCCTACTGAGTAGCAAAGTGCAGAGATTGTTCAACACGAGCAATGTCGTGTCACGAACACTGTCGACACTGTCGTGGCCTAGTGGTTAGCATTAGCTTTGTTCGCAGTGCCGGTTGGAAACGGTTACCAACCGTTGACGACCAGGTTTGTGATTGGTTTAGTGCGCATGCGTGACCAACACCTAATTTCAAACCGTTTGTAACCAAATCCACACTGCGAACGGGTTTGACTAAAGTTAACCGTCTCATAGCCTCCAACAGCTGTAACCTGCTTGGTGGGCTTGCGCTTTGAGTATTAATAAGATGGAGGGCCATTGCTCTGAATTCAACGCTGTTTCCGCGTCAAGGCATAGATGCCACTATAGTCGCGTTGGCTTTGCAATTGACTGACCCGCGCTCGCCACGCTCTTTTCAAATTCAAATGACAATGCAGTTTATTGTAATTTGTTTTGTTTGATATTACTTATTATTGTTACATTTTGATTTTAGTATTAATTATGTATGTAGACATAACTGTCTAGATATTAGTATGCACATACTTCGGTTCCCATGCCCAAATCTTGGTGCCTCCTATTTTTTTTTGACACACAGAACAGCTGATCTACCTTCATCAAACATCCACTAGAGTGTACTGGCGTCATTTCAACACTTATTCCCACAGTGTAAGAAATATGAAATATTAACGGTGTTAAATAGTGGTGTACATGTACGGTGCAAATCTTAAATAAGAAATATGTCCTAGGTATACAATCCCCATTCATTCACCAAACTCAACATCACATCTTACATCAGCTGATCAGTGTTCGGCCATTTTGCCTCTGGTCAATTCAAAAGCCAAACGACAGTAGTGGCACGTATGGTTTGACTGCCTGAAACATCACTAATAGCCCTCCATCTTATTAATACTCAAAGGGCTCGCGCCATCCTTTGAATAGGTAAACATTTCATGTATGAATAAAGAACCTGAACCGTAAAGAGATGGCCTGCAAGACAACAAACAGGTTGAAAAATGAAAAATATTAATTGGGAACAAACCTTCCAACAGGAATAAGAAATCCATGCTCAATCTTTTCTTGCCTCCAGCTGATGATTTTGTGGGAGAATGTGGTGTTTATCTTGCGGGAAGAATTAAAATCGATCTCAAAGTCGACCGTCGTTCTTAATTTTTAATGTTACCTAATAGCTTTACAAATAACTCTTCAGTTGAGATTGAGTAATAACATTTTACTGTTTGATTTTGTATTTTGTTGCTATTCAGACGAAGATTCCCATCTACGTCGTTGTCACCAATAAGATTTTCCATATCACACAACTCAGAGTAGGAAACTTTCAATAAATAACCGTAGAAGTAAAAGGAAGGTAAATGCAAAGGTATAACTTATTGCACAGTGCACGACATGCCGATGTCCGACCGCTACCTATCTCATCTTGTTCGGCTGGCTTATCTTATCACCTCACAGCTCGCTGAGCTCCCGCTACCCATCCATCTCACAGTGGAATGATTTGATTGGCTACTTCGAGTAGCGATGTGGTGGGGGACAAACCGTCAGATCGGTCAGCAGAAATTTCTCTGACCGGTCTAACCGATCCACAACGCGTTTCAAACTGGTTTGGTGGTCACTGCGAACGGACCACTTGGATGCTGTACAGTCATAGATTTCCTCAAATGGACACTGCGAACGCCCCAAACGCGTTTCCAACCATTTCTTACAGGTTTGATGGTCACTGCGAACAAACTTGCTCGCTAAAGATATATATTCTGGGTTCAATTCCAGTGTGGTTTGAAGTTTTTTTTTTTGCTTCATACTTCAACCTCCGACCTCTATGTCCAAGTAATCTGTATTTTTACTAAGGGATTGACTATGTGATGTTATGTATTTTTGAGATGTGAGCGTCCAGACCACCTAACTGAATACATCATTCTGACTTAAATGTCTAACTAATCTGGATTTTTACTAAGAGATTGACTACTTGATGTTACGTATTTGTAAGATGCGAGCATCCAGACCACCAAACTATACACAGCATTCTGATCTACTTTACCAACTTATGATCTATATTTTATTTTGAGGGGAGACAAGTCATTTTTGACAATTTGATTGTGGAGAAAAGGAGAGACGTGATTTGACAACTAGACAACCATGATGTTCAAGACATTAGATAGTAGACCGGTAAGAAGAGAACTGGGGAAGTCATTCACTCGGTACTGAGTATGACACTGCTCGAGGGGGAGACGCCTAGTGCAGACAGCTGTTTCTGACTAGACATTCAAATATGATGTTTCCTTCAGCCTCCTCGGGGAGCGCTGGTCACCCTTATCACCACCATATTCCCATCACTTTTCATGGTGATTTGTCAGTTGTCTAGTCTTAAAAGATTATTAGGAATGTGTTCAGGGCTTGAACCAAATCCAAAAAGACGCCCTCCCCTAAATCTATAGGCCTAACCTACCCTGGTACAGGTGCAAGTGAATTGTGCATTCACTGATTTGATTGTGACTTCAATTTGAATTGTGCATTTAATTGATTTGAACTTAGGTCTTCTCATATCATAGGGAGATTAATATCTCTTGAGGTGGGTTCACATCCTTCAGGAATCGCGGAAATCTGTTAACGCATTCAGCCTTCTGATTGGCTAGTGCCAGTTGGAAGAGTGGGGTGAATCTTGCCGGACAAGCACTCTTGGGACGGACTGTCTTTATTTGAAAAAATTTGATGTTTTACCCGGGGTTAAAAATTAGATCAATTAAGTCATCTGTCAGAAAATGTTGTTGTCTTGTTTTATGGCTGTGGTCGAGTGCAAATTTTTACGATTCTAAACTGAATTTGGTTTTCATTCATAGAAAATCAATTTCTGAAACGCTTTTGGATAAAAATACCAAAAATGAATTGATAAAACACTCAAATTGAACGCGGTTTTATGCAGATGAGTCTGAGTTGGGTTAAAAATACCTAGATGTACCAATCTTGTGATCTCACAACAACCTGACTTTCTAATAATCCTTTTCTATTTACGAAATTTTTGACTTAAAAAATGTAATTTTGCAGGTTGGCAATTTTCTGCTTTTCGAATAAGTTAATGGGTAGGTATTTGGAATGAGATAACACATTTACATAACAAAGAGGAAGCAGAAATACACCTTCCTGTCCTTACGTAATGGACAGATTACCTACTTTAAAACTGCAAAGGCAACATTGTTTTTAAATAAAACTGTTGGGTAATTATTTGGCCTTTCATCAACTGCCTATTCTAAAATAGTTATGTTTCTACCCAAATGCGGTGTGTAGATAGGCGAATTACAAATAATTTATGCATTGATTCACCGTAAGAAGAAGTACTCAATATAGATCGTAACAATTTCTTGTGTATGCCGTCATGATTTATGAGTGTATTATTCAAACATCGTCATCATTCAATGTCCAGGAAATATTTGATAGGTAGGAGAAAATGCAAGAGGAAGTAGGTTTATTTGGCAAATGAAATGGCAAAAGAAGACACAAACAATGATAAACACAACTGGACGGTAGTGAATACCCTGCCACAATTCCGCACTCCCCTCCACTACTTCCAACCGCAGACCCATTTACAGATTGCCACATTTCCAGATGGAGTGAATCCAGCATTACTCACTCTACCATGGACACTATGTCGATTACGTCCCAACACCAGCTCCCCAAAGCACTTTGTTCGTTGTTGAAACACCTTACCAACAGTTGAAAAACTCGTGATTATATACCAGTCAATGCTCATAAGAAGGAAGCAAACATATGGTACAAACTCAAAATTAGAAACACAAATGTGATATAGGTAACGAAAAACGTGGTCTGCGAGAAGTACATATTTACTACTACCTACCACCAAAGATCAAAAACTAAACAAAGGATTGAGAGAACCTTGAGCTATTTTCTGAAGAATCCGCTAGTAGCGCTGGCATATCAGTCCTTTTTGTAGAATGGCTTGAGACAGTTACTTTTCACCGTTCGGTTTATATTTAGGATGAGGAACAGTAGGTTCTAGGTGAATCTACTGTTCTTCATCCTCATATACACTGAACAGTGGCAAGTAATTGTCTCAAGAATAGTGAAGCGTGTTTTTGTTTTATTTTATTTTATTTACAACCAGTCATACTCCTACACCAATCCGCAGATATTATTCTTTTTTTCGTATTCTATATGTGTATTTAAATACTCATACTTACATTATCACTTACCACATAGATAGTACTTGGAGAATTCGGGAGTTCCATTGGAGTATGAACTTAAGGGTAGAAAGATGGGTGTCTTATGATGAGTGTTCTTATTGAATTTATTGATTGGATGTGTAAATTAATTAGTTTGTTAATTAGTTGATAAAGGTATGTATGTCTTCTGAACAAAACATAGGTTATGTTCTTTATGTGTTTGAAGGTTCAAGATTGTTGAAGTTAAGTGTGAAAGAGCGTGCCTCCATGCTTTTCTTGATTGGGCCAGCATGCTGACCAGACCAGTGGCAGCTCCTGTCTTGAAACTCAGGGGGTGCACAGAGATCAACAAGGGCTATCGCGGCGACGGTAGAGGTGCTTTTATACTAAATACGTACACCAGACACGAGAAATGTTCTCAAATGGAAGACAGAAATTCTGAAATACTTAACCAACAAAGGAGTTAACCCAAGGAATGATTGCAATAGCTGAAATGTATACCCGCCCAGCAAGAACCATCGTGGAGGTGAAAGCAAATCTTGCCATGGAGGGGAAGGAAAAGGAGAGGAGACGTTCATGGGGAAAGAAAAGGGTTAGTCATAATCTAGATATAATGGGGAATATTAAAATAAAATCTATCACATTATAGGGGTTGAACTTACAGAATGAATCAGAAAGATTTTTGATTTTCAAAGTTTGCGTTAGTCCCTGTAGTGATGATAAGGGGTGGCCAGCATAGCGAATCCTGCACTTTTCTTCGATTGACAAATGGGACCAGTTCAACTTGATGAACTCAACTGAGTTATTCATTGTAAAAGTATCTACTCAACACTCAATAATTTCAAAGCATCGTAACACTAAAAGAAAATAGAAGAAGTGTGACTGATAAAAATGATCACTAGGACGAGAAGGGATGATAACGAGAACGGAAAGTACTCGGTGTCGCTACCTAGCGGATGAGCATGCTCCTAAGAATGCTCCTGTTACAGCGGGCTCTCTGATTGGTCAATCTCACATGCCCGCCTCAATTCAAACTGAAAATCCTCAGTCCTGAGATATGCAGTCAAGTCTGAGGTGGAGCACTTACGACTTGTTGCCCCCGCTCGCTTCTGATTGGTCAGGTTGAGTTAGCTTCCCCCTTCAGCCCCTCCCTACCGCAACCTTCTCTGTTTCGCGCGTTAGATTTCCCGTCTTCTGTCACTAGCTAACTTCAAATTAGAGTGAAGAAATTTTGAAACATTATTATTATTTTAGTTTGACTGGGGGTGCACATGCGCCTATGCTCCTATCAGTAGCCACCCCTGGTCCAGACCCACCCACCATGACCAATCAATGTATGTAAAACTTGAAGTTTGTTTCTATCTGTGCATGTTCCCAATAGACGGCTAAATGCTGGATGGGTTCTGATGGGACCGGATGCTGTCGTAAAATGATCAACAAGGTCCGGCGCACAACGTAGGCTAGGTCTGAACCTCCAAAACATTCTTCTACTTCATAAACGGCGCTACCCTTCGCAACCGAGTTGTTTGGTTCCCAAACTTTTGTTATATGACGGGTCCCAGAGCTTCCTGACCACTCCTGGTTGGGAAGCACTTAGAATGTAGTAGAGATGGCTTCACTCACCCTATGAGCCTCTAGAACACCCGAGCTCATTATTTTCTTTGCAGTAGCACTCTTTGTTGGTACGCTATAAATAAATCATAGTTAGATACGATTATGATTATTCAGAATGCCTTTTTTATTTCTTTCACCACAATTTCACTGTCTTGGTTACACCATATATTGCTCCCACAGTGATTTTCGTTCCTTGTCTAGGAATATTCCGATATGGCTTTCCTCAAGCAGCCTCCAATGTCCATCAATGAAACAGTCATATGCATGAAATATTTGTTTTAATAGTTTAATTTAATCAGTGATTGTTTGAATTTGGCTCATTCTTCTGACTTCACTTCCTATTTGGGCATCAGGTAGTTTTGGCCTTGATATGAGTAGTTTCAAATAATTGGTAAGCAGTCTGATCCCAATGAAACATCAAACTTCCATCAAATATGCACGCCAAATGGTGCGCTGCTATGGTCAATGGAGCCATCAATGAAACTATAGCCCTGGTGGTATAGGCTGAGTAGAATTGCTGAATTTTGTCTGAATACTCACTACCAAACACTTGGTGATGAAAGTTAAAGTCTCCTGCAGCAATTATTGGGTTTGGAATTCCCCAAATAAATTCATTTCAGTTTATCGTCATTAAAGAGAGTCTAGAGTTGCAATATAATGAGACTACATGGTCTATCCGTCAAATCCATCTGGTCCTTCAGCTCAAATAAGATTATATTTTGCAAACTTGGTTGCACACACATTTTTTTGGCACTCCCTCTGCATGAAATTCAAAATTTTCGAAGGTACAACTAGACTAGTGGATGTTTTGAGAAGGTAGATCAGTTGTTTTGAGTGTGTATACCCCGCCCATATGCGTGACACCCAACATACCTAATACAGGTCGGGTTTTTGGCGTGGGAATGAGTGATGAAATGACGTCAGTACACCTTAGTGGATCTTTTGAAAAGGTAGATCAGCTGTTTTGTGTGTGACACCTTATGGGTACGGCAGGGGGTTTATTTAGAAATAGAAATACAGAAAACTGATTAATGCAGAGTAATGGTTCTCAGAGGGTGTTGGCTCAGATCCAAGCTCTTGCCATCCAGCGGTCCTTGTGGCCAAGATGTAAAGCTTCCTTGGCTAAATCCAAGGGAAAACTAAAGGATGTTCGATTTCCACCTGGGGTCCATTTTTTCTGCATGTAAATTCAGCTTCCTGTTTTCCTATTTCTAAATAGTGGGTGTTTTGAGAAGGTAGATCAGCTGTTTTTTATGTGTTAAAATCTAGAATTGTCTCAGAAATCCTTAAAACGGGTTATTTGTGCTCGATTTTGTGTTTTCAAGTGTACAACTCAATTACTACCAAGTTGGCGGAGCTCTGAAAGTGTTACTATTCAATTCACTGTGAATAATAATTACCAACATAAAAATTTTTTCTTTGAAAAATCGATGGTTTTAAACCTGTGAAATTGCCACCCAAAATAATAAAGAGTAAAAATGTTTTACTAAATAATTAAGTACGATAGGTAACTATATTTTTTCCCAACATGAAAAATTTACAAAATATAATGATAAATTTATGTACATACAGTACATCTATTACCATAATTTTGTGCAAAACTTTGAAGTTCATAAACTTCTTTTCAGTAATATTTTGAACGAAAAAAAAAAAAAAAAAAATCAACTAACAAAACACCTTAGGTGCTAGTTATTTTTTGCAAATTTAACTAACAAAAAATTCAGCTTGAAAAATTTTTAAGCACTTTTTTCAATTTGATCAAATTATTGTACTCAAAATGTATTTTTTTAGGACGTCCCGCTGAAGCTATTTCTTATAGACAAGGCTTCGTTAATAAGAGGGACGCCTAATGGAATTGATCCAGGGGTGTGAGAGTGTATATATACATTAGGGTGGAACGTCAGAAATTGAGTTTATGTTGGACCAGTCGGAAAATGTTCTATTCACTGTCAATAATGAGAGGTTAAAAGGATTTTTTTTGGTAAGATTTTAGGGTGGTATTTTTGCTTTTTTCATCGAAAAAGCGGTATTTGTACTACTTGACACCGCGATGGTATATATCACAAGATGGAAATATCACTTTTTTGAGGTTAAACAGGCATGAATACTTTTAGCGAATTTTTGAACAAAATTAAGCTATTGCTCTCGCCTCAAAATTTGTAGAATGTGAATTTTTTAAAAAATTTTATGCAGAAATCCGTTTCAGGCTATTCTGAATCATATTCTGAAGTTTAACGCATTTTTTTATGTATGTATGTATATATGTATGTATGTATGTGTCATTCCAGACGATAACTGTCCGTAGAATTGTGCTAGAAACTTCAAACAAATTTTAAAATGTTAAGGACACAAAACGAAAGTTCAAGTTCGTTGGCCAGCATGATCGGATTACATCTTCGGGTTGAAATTTTCAAAAATTTAGTCAAAAATTTCAAAATAGCCTGTTTTTTGCGATTTGTTGTGCGAAATAATTTTTTCAGCGTACTAACATGTGGTATATTCGGAATCAGCGTAAAATTTCCTATAAGAATATGTATGAAGTTTTCAAAAATGTCGAAGTTGAAAAATCAGTCAAAAATCGAAATAATGCCCTTCGCTAGTTGTAAAAATCGGTAATATTTGCATGAAACATTGTCCAAATTCAGATTGAACTACTCTTATGGAAGTATCCCTGTATAACCAATTTTATACCAATTTTATGTCAAGATTTGATGATGTTATGATAGGATACTGTTAAGATTTCAACTGCCTTCAATACAGACCACATTGGACATCGAAATCTATTAATATTTACCTACATTTGTCTTTAAATCTACAAGATTAGTTTAATAATAATAAAGTATGAGTACCTCCTAATTATTTTTAATAATTTGATTCCATGTTTGTCTATCAAAATCATAAACTAAAATTTCTCTACACGATCAATAGCGACTGAAATGTCGAAGATTTCTTCAAAAATTCGCTCATGGGGTCATGCTGCATGACTGAACTTTTTTTTTGCCCATTCTCCTGGTGGATCATGCTTCTTATGACTAACTGACCCAATTGAGGCATACCGTTTCATGAAAAATTAGCATAAATACCATGGTAGAAGTACCGCTTTTTTTAATGGGGGAAACAAAAAACCACCCTAAAATCTTGACAAAAAAAGCGGGCAGCTAGGCACAGTACAGGCGCCTGATATATCACGTTGGCGGGCAGCAAAGGGTTAACTTTTTATTATTGACAGTTAATAGAACATTTTCTGGCCGGTCCAACATAACTTTCATTTCTGAAGCTCCCCCAAATATATATATAAAAATCCAGGAAACCTTTCAGAATGCCTATAACGCCTCAAAGAAAGTTTTGGAAAATTTCTGGAGCCACTGAAATAGCTTTATTTACAATGAAAATTGCTAATGTAACTTCAATAAAGTAAAAGTATAGTAAAAGGGATCCATATAAAAAAAATCAGCCATAAAAATAAAAAATGTATTGTAGGAAATGAGACAAACAGATACCTATACAAATAAATTATAATAACGTAACCTTATAAATGGTAAATATTATTCTGGTCGTTTATGTATTCTTCGCTGAGAGGTTTTGCATCTCCAGCTGGCTTTGAGCAATATCAGCAAGAGCTGCCTGCACCTGAAATGCACCAATGGAATGGCATTTATCCTTTGTATATATGAGAGAATTTCATCTACCTTGGGATTGGTTGAAAGTTCAAAACATAAATATGTCAGGGGTAGAGGCTAGTATTAAAAGCTACAAACGAATTGAAAACTAGTCACTAAAAAAGTTGGTAAATTACCATTTATTCAAAAAAGTAAGATGCTCATACCTTTTAGCGAATTTTCGTAGAAAATGAAGCTATTGCAATGGCTCCAAAAATTCAAAAATCAACGAAGAAACATTTCAAAATTTTTTATTTAAGAATTTCTGGAGCCATTGCAATAGCTTCATTTTCTACGAAAATTTGCTAAAACTTGCAATACGTACATCTTTACTTCTACTTGAAAGTGGTATAGGTAACTACTGTAAATACTATGTGTTCATAATAATCCCATAATATGAGCATTAGTAATGAGAGAAGCAAGAATGTAGGTGACGAAATTCTCAAGGACCGAATTCAGTATTTAAATTGTCCAAATTCAGGTTTTTATTGCAAGGAGGAAGGAACAGTTGGTCCCAGGCCAACCGATACACCAATACACTCATGGGCCCCCTCATGAGGGAGGGGGACCTTCACCCCACCAAGGCTCTACTTATAGCCACCACCCCTTGGGAAACTGAGGGAGACTACAAACGAGCGTGAAACCACTACCCTCGCAAATCCAGCCTTAACTGGGTGGCAGCCAAAGCATAGCCTCAGGCTCCACCCGCTCACAGTACCATCTTCAGTAAACTGAGAATAGAATGGTCACTGGCCAGGCACTAGAGAAGAGAACTCTGCACCTACCGCTTTATCTCTACCCCACCCTGCATGGGGCGCGGCAGAAATGGCCTGAAGGATTCAGCAACAGCTTCATTGTCATTTGGCTTGGATTATCCTTTTGGTTTCTTATTTTCAATAATGATCCTTTGTAATTGACCAAGAAACTCTGCACGCTGTCCAAAGCTTTTCTCCTAGTCTAAGAGCCAAGGCCAAAAATAGGTAGTAATTTCAGGAGAAAGTTTTAAAGAGTGTGAAATTAACCAGTGAAATTATTGCTTTTTATGAAATAAGCAATATGCTTGGTCTTGGAGTTGACTAAGGGATTATTCGCACATTGATTGTCAGCAGCTTGATGGCCAGTCTCTATGGTTGTAATTTGTTGCAGTACATTGATGTGGTTCATCAGTGACTTCAAGCGGATGGCTTCCTTTGCAGCTTGGCTCAGTGTCAGGTATTCACTTTCAGCTGTTGACTGGGCTACTGTGCGCTGCTTATCACTGTACATCCTTTCATTGTACTTCCAAATCTGAAGCAGTATCCTGTATAGGAGTGACCATCTATACAGCTACCCTAATTTGCATCTGAATACCCGGTTATTTCGGTATTTCCTGGGATCGCAGAACATAATGTTTGGTGACTTTCTGGTACCTTGAAACTCGTTTGGCAGCAGTCCAATTTTCGTCTCGGAAGCACGAGTTGAACTGAGATAAGTGGCTTACTGCAAACATTAACATTATCTGATCTCGTTGGTGTTAACAGGTACATATCCCCTCCACGATGGATGACATCATATGATGTCATAGACCCTTTGTTTTCGAGAAAGCTAGTGTGTTGCCCGTCTAGGCATTAAGACTCTTTTTGAACGTCGAGTTGAATGGGTTTATGACGCAATCAGGTTTGGATATGGTACAACGGAGACACCCCTCCTGTAGGTTTTTCGAGCTTGAGCGCAGTATTCATGGAGTTTTGATTGTTTTTGAATTTTTCCAATAATTTATTGACATATTTATCTTGACTCATTTTTTACTCTTCCATTACTGGTTCTTGAAAATTTTATTCCGAGACAGTTATTTAGTTCGTCCATGTCTTGCATTTCAAAAGTTTTAATGAGTTCTTGATCTAAATTGTTTACCGCATCTTTGTTAGCTGCTGCGAGGATTAGGTCACCTATATACACCGAGGTGTATATAGGTGACCTAATCCTCGCAGCAGCTAACAAAGAGCTAGCAAAGAATTTAGATTTATTTTAGATTATTTTCTAAATTTAGATTAGAAAATTTTCTAGATTTAGATTATTTTCTCTCCCCCTTCGCCGTGTACGTCGAAGGTTTGTTCGGACATACAGTCCTGGACCATTCTACTCAAGCCACACCCCTTTTTGAGCATTTGGACAGCTTCGGAACTGGTCCTCGACCAACAGTCCGCTGCTCGATGAGGCAGTCCAGGACTAATCCTAACAGTTCAGGATTTTTTCCGAGACTGTTGGTCCCGAGCATGCGCACTCGATGTGACCAGTCCCCCTCTTTGTGCTTCTCCATTATCTTTTCTTATATGCATCTGTTTTTTCGTGCTTCCGAATATTTTCTCTTGCATTTGCATCGTTTAACTACCTATCTACTTAAGTTGTGGAGATACCAGTACTTGATAGGTAACTTTTTTGGCCTTTTACTTGCATGCATCCTTAAAAAAAAGGATTTGCTTCAATGGAATGCTAGGGACAAGAAAGTTCTATCAAGGTCATGTAAAAGTTACAGAATTAAGAATTAGAAGCAACAAAATTAACTTAACAACGAAATCGAGTTTATTATAACTTTTGTTACCTATAAGGTGATTCATTTTACCTTGATAATTTTCAGTTGGCAGCTCAGCTCTTGGTAAATACAAAATATACATATCTAATTTAATTAACTTCTCTTTGGTTCGCATCTACAAACATCGTGTTCCACCCTTTCCATGTACAACCGCTCTGTTGCTATAAGAAATTGTAACTCAGCTTTGATACCACGAAAATCGTTCTCAACTCGTTGGAAAGCTCTTAGTTTACCTGAAAACATCTCGGTGTCAAATTCCCCCTCTCCTTACTCCCTATTCCATAAAACCCGCAACCAACAATCATGTTTTAAATCATGGCGAGAAGACGTCAATGGGATTGTGAGATGTTTTCTCTTTCCTTGGACACTGATGTAGTTTACTAGGTACCTACTATATTCTCCCATAGGTTTTGGGGATGATGAAAAATTGCAGATGTACATTTCCATAGCAACTATTTGGTTGTGAGAGAAAATCATCGGAAAATTTCATCACCCATAAAAAGTGTCGCTCCTTAAAAGTAACACTTTTTGCGGTTAGATGCCAAAGCAAAGACATGTAAATGTTAATGAAACGAATTTTTCCAGAAAGTGGATATGTTTCCGTTTGATGGATTACCTACTCCTCAGATATTCTTCGGAAATAAGAAATGAGGAAGGTTATGGTTCAGGTTATCCCATCAGAATCATCCGAGCGCCTTCGGGCAGACTGGGTCCTGGACTCTCTGTCCTAACAAACCAAGAGATATGGATCTGAAGCAGATGGTTGAAATGTCAACCCTTTCAAGTATTGAATCCAGTTTCTTAAACCATTGTCTGCCAGCGTGTTTCAGTCCGTATAAGGCTTTTCTTAACAAGCATACTTTGTTGTCAAATCCATCCTTTGATAAGTCTCCTGGCATTTTTCTTGTTTTCCATTATATGGTGCTGTCTTCCTTTTCACTTTCTTTAATCAATATTTTCTGTAGGTAGGTGAGTAGGCCCTCTGGTTTCTATATTTCTTCTTCCAGAGTTCCATCTCCACAACCGAAAAATAAATTTCTGAATAATAAACCCCTGGACGTTGAGAAAATCCTTGAGCAACCAAACGAGCATACTTATTTTCCATGTGTCTATGCTATTTCGCCTGTTTTTCTTTTTTAACTTCTCTATCGGCTGGGTTTCATTGCTACTTGAAGAGTGCCAAATTAGACAGTGAAATTATTGCTTTTTATGAAATTATATATATTTTTAACTTTTTGTGACACTTTGAAAATCTAAGTTAGAAATGAACATAGTTACATACAAACAGTACATAAACTAACCCTTTAAGGACTAGCGCCGCATAAATCCGTCAGCCCCAACAAGAATGTTCCTTTGTCTCACCTCTCCTCGTGCCGATTTTGGCGAAATAATTCAGACCAGGGGGGTCGGCGATGCAATTTTAATCGAGGCGCGAGCTGCCAGCTCGTGTCCCATAAATCAGCCCCTAAAGGGTTAACTTGAACACAGTGGAATGGAGTTCCCAAATTCCAATACTTCAAGATTATATTTCTGAGTGAGAAAATCTTTGTCTGCCATCTAGAAATCGGTGAAATTCAAAATGGCGGCCTCATAAAGATGGCTTAATTTGCTCATTTTAAAGTTTTTCTCTCATAATTCCTATACAAATTGTTATACGTACCAAAGTCGTAGGGTATAAAAGAATGAATAATATTGGTCTGATTTCAGTATACCAAAGGTTAAATACAATTGTTCTACATAGAAATACATTTCTCATTCATACGGAGAATATTTCAGCTTAGATCTGTCCTCATTGATTTACAATAGAACTCATGAACTTTGTGTCATTTCACACATAAAATCCGCAGTAACACCGTTTTACCTTGTACTGTAAGGGGAAAGGGTCTAAGCAAAAACATGCTAGATATGAACTTTGGAAAGGATTTAATCCTGAATCAAATAAGGTTTGGCAGACCTTTATCAGACTAATATTAAGGCGAATAGGTGATTTTGAAGTGCAAAAGTTAGGCAGGGGGAGGGGAGGCCCCTCCTAAAATTAGCCTGATTTTTCGATGGTCTTTAATTCCCTTAATTCAGGAGATAATTCATAGTTTTTCGGTCAAATCGCTTCAGTTTTTCATGCTCTAAAACTTTGCTACATATACAAATTTCTGTAGGATGTATGGTTTAGAAATTATTCGAGAAAAACTTTGTGAATAATTAAGCCATCAATATCAGGCTACCATTTTGTATTCCTCCAAATCCGAGGTGGCAGGCAAGGATTTTTTTCACTCGAGATGGATTACATTTTTTTTTTTTTTTTCAAAATCTAATTTCAAATTTTCTCCTGAAATTACTACCTATTTTTACCCTTGGATCCTGGACTATCTGAGAGTAATTAACCAAAGTTAATGTAATTCAACTCAGCAAAAAATAACGGTTGGGGATGTGCCTGTAATCTTGGCATTACTTTCGATCATCAATGGCGTGAAATTTAAGGGCTGAAAATTAAAAAATTTACAACTAGAAAACATTTGGAATAAAAGGATTTTTTTTTTTAATTAGAGAACCGAGTTCACTGAATCGAATGAGACAATCCAGAGTATTAAACGACTAACCGTTGGCACTCCAGATGGGTAACTACGTGAATATTGGCAAGTGAATCTGCTAATTTGGGTCAGTCTTATTAGGTTTTCTAGAAAGTTAAAACTTTACGTATGATATCTGAATTATATAGACCAGTGATATGAGTTGATGAGCTATCTAATACAGGAATAATAAACCTTTATGTAATAATTTGTAGCGATTTTTTATACATACTTCAGCTTTATATGTTACCTTGCTGAAACTGTTTTTTGCTCACTGGTTAAAATTATCACTCACTGGAGCTACATTTTAAAACCTCTATACCTTCTGGTAACTTGGTTTTGCTTATATTCAGGAACCAATCTTCAAATGAATCTAATGAAATAGGATAGGAGTGTGATACAGAGTATAAGGTTTTCTAGTTTACCAAGTCACTAAAGATATTTTGGTTCATTACTATCGCAAGGATTTTGTGGTGAAGGCCATTTGTGAATAAATTATGTAGTTATTTGTATGAAACTCGGCAACTCTCCAATCTTGCAACCCAGCCAATGCACCATTATCAGGCAAATCAGTATCAACCCTTACCTAATGGGTTGAAATTCTCATGCTGAGATTGTTGCAGTATCATGTCTAGTCACAGAACTACTTTCTAGACATTCCTCAAGAAGATGGGGAAAATATTAAATTGATAGATAGAGCAAACATTTGCTAGAATGATATAAAAATAAAAAAAAAATACGCTGTATGAGAATGGCTCTACTCCTTTACACACTAGCTCCAGAGGACATAAATAATGTATGATTAGGGCCTGTTCCACTGGACAGCAAAAGCAAGAGTCGGGAGTTATCTCACAAACTGCAGTGAGATAACTAGAGGAATAACTCTAGATTAGTTTGTGATCCTCTGTCGTGTAACAATGATTATGATCTTGATTAAACGCCCATGTTGATATGCTATTAGGTACATCGTTCTGACATAAATATAATGTACATAATAAGGAACTTTTTCTTTAATTAATAATCAATATTAGCGAAAATTCAGTCTGCATTAGGTTAATAATACTGTTTTGTCACACTAAGTTAGACTCATTCACAAATATTTTATTAAGGTATACGTACCTGCTCCAAGAGATATTCCCCGCTGCGAACAACTTCGTCTAATCTCTCAGCAGCTTCTTGATTGTCCGTTTCTAACCTTCGAAGACAAGCAGTTTGAAGGTCATTGGAAGATTCGTCTGACGGTAACGACTCTATCAGAGCGTCAATGTCTTTAGCACAGCGGGTAATCAGTGTAGCAAAGAGCTGGGCATAATCGTCTTGTTGTTGAGGTGTTTGTGAGCCGGACCTGAAACCCATCCACATAGCTTCACTAGTGCCTCTTTATTAACCCTTTGCGGTCGAAAGTTGAATTCCGATCGTGTCCACAAGGACGGGACCCGGTCAGGGACCGGCATTATGCATGTACCTTTCAGGACGACTTATTACACGCCATTATATCTTTCAAGGACGATAAGCTTTTTGCAATAGGTCACCTAAAAACGGTACATCACGTTTGAAGACATATTCATCAAATAAAAGCACAGATTACCTATTATT
Organism: Adelphocoris suturalis; assembly: GCA_030762985.1. Classification (NCBI taxonomy): domain Eukaryota; kingdom Metazoa; phylum Arthropoda; class Insecta; order Hemiptera; family Miridae; genus Adelphocoris; species Adelphocoris suturalis. The sequence goes on along the minus strand of CM061040.1, from coordinate 170,009,816 downwards.
ATTATTATTATTTTTTTTTTTTAGTTGTAATCATTTCCCCAGAACAAAAACTATGAAAAATTTTGGACTTCCATCTGGTCGTCTTGCTCTTCCATTTGAAGCAACAATCTTTCAATTGGTTCATCGTTCATGACGAAAAAACCACTTACGAACTGAAGCACAATTACTAAACACAGAAAACTGGGTACAATAGATACCGCACACGAAAACAACACGAGGACAAGAGTTATCAGTGAGAAAATAAAAATGATAAAAAGTCGAAGCTCAAGTAGTAACCAGTCACAGAAAGGTTCCTCATATTCCTTCCCAATGGGTAATTTTTTTTTTTTTTTTTTCAATAAAGTGCTGCGATCTATTGTCAAAACCTTCAGTAAAACCTACTGAATTGCCCCCAATATTTAAAAAATACCAAGCTACCACCGGGTTTCGTCTGTGAAGACAAGAAAGGGCGCCGAGCAGTGACCGGCATTCGACCCCTACGAGGTAACAAGGTCGCCGAGCAGGGACCGGCATTCGTCCTGTGAGACATCCCTCTCACAAAATGTTCCGTCCAAATGCGGATATTGCCTAGCCGGGTCCTGACCGGGTTTCGTCCGGAAAGGGTTAAGAATAAGTAGATACCTCTGCACAGTACTCTCTCTTAACCGGCCACCCTGGGACCACAGCCTGGCCAGTTAGCGTTTTGGAAGGTTATTCCAAAGTACAGGCATTTTTTGTAATAATAATTATTTGTTTTACTACATATATTAATAATTAATTTTTATACTACGTATGTGTATTTAACTAATGCACCTACATGGGACGTGCATACCTTCTGACACAGTACACGAAGTATACAGTTCGTAAAGAAGTATTCATTTGTGGACTACAATCTGATTAGAAAGGCTGATTAGGAAATACCCAATCAATTCAATTGTCTCTTAGTGTCCCAAAGAATCTCCACATCTAATTTCAACTTCCTAGGATGAACAGGAGGGAATTTAGCTTACTCAACCGATTATGAAACAGCCAGTAATTGCAATCGTCTCTTAATTTCAGCTTCAGAGATTAAATACGATAGAAATCATCAGCTTTAGGAGCCCAACAGCTGATCAGAGGTCTTTGCATCGTCTAGTACCTACTGCTTACAAGTAGGTTCCTTCCTACTACTCAATAGTATAAATACCGTCTATACCTAGTGCTTTCTTTTCACAATATTAGTTCATTATGATTACTTAGCAATATTAGTTTATAACGTTGCGTAATAAAGCAGCTTTACTTCACAGTAAAGCGGCTTAGGGATCATGAGATGTGATAAAATGAGAGCATTCCAAAAAGTGACGAACGATTTTCCTCCTATGAAAACTAAGGGATTACATTTTGCTAGTAACGCAGTGGTTGTACGTGAAAATCAAAAGAAAAGACCCAATCAATTCAATTGTCTCTTAGTGTCCCAAAGAGTCTCCATATCTAATTTCAACTTCCTAGGATGAACTGGAGAGAATTTAGCTTATCCAGCTGATTAGGAATAAGCCAATCATATATTATCACTTAATACTAATACAATAATATAAATCATAATATACAATAATAATACAAATCATATATATAACTGAGCGTAATAAATCAGTTTCCCTTGACACTACAGAGGCTTAGGGATTATGAGATGCTGTGATAAAATGAGAGCATTCCAAAAAGTGGCTAACGATTTTCCTGCTATGAAAACTAAGGGAGTTACACTTCCCTAGTAACGCATTGGTTGTACGTGAAAATCAATAGAAATAATAGGAAGGTCGAGCTGGAAATAGTTTAAAGGAACCTATGCATTCATATTTCAGCCAAACGAAAATTTTGTTTATAGTCCGATAAAATTAGTTCAGGAATGGGGCCAGGTGCGTAAGGAGGGGGAAATTGGTAGCTTGAGATTTATACATTTTTCACATAAATAAAGAGCTTTCCAACGAGTGGCGAACGATTTCTGTGCAATGGAAATTGCGGTAGTTACATTTCTTTTGTACGTGAAAAATCGACCGAAATAGAAACGTTGCATTCTTTTCGTGTTACATTTCCACAGATAGACCCCCACGCCTTAGACATATCCATGTCAAAATTGTTAAATCCAACTTTGTTGGTCAACGAGTTCTCATCAAATCGGTATTCTAGAAATTGATGTAAACATTAGAATTTCAATGACACCGAAAGGATTTTTGTGTAAATCGATAGGTTTCATAGCAAGTATAATTTAGTGTAATGAATTAAAAACCACAATTGAGTTTTCAATTTGGAAACAATTCGTAAGTGGTGATCATCCCTAAGGAATTGATGTCAAGTAATCACATATTTGATTCGGGGTTCAATCAACATCATCAAGTCCCTAGACTGAAAAATTGACATCTGAGAACGGGTGAAAAAGTTGGAGTAAGTACAGAACATCACAACAGGTTTCACACACATTTTCGCTTGAACGATCGCTTCTTGCCCTACATGTTATTTTTGATCTAGTCCAGAACTTAATTTTCCCCACCACAGAATTTGTTATGCTCACTCTATTCACTTAAGCTTAACTCGGTTGATGGTAAGGGAGCACTCCATCAATCTAGTGATTTACTGCTGTGCCAACTACGATCTTTGTTGTTCCTGGTCCAGTTCCGCTCTTGGAACAGTTCCAAATTACCGATCCTGTTCTGCTTACCATTCCAATCCAAACTGTGGGGGTTCTACACCCTTCAGCTCGGTTTTGGTTTATTATTTCGAATAATAAGCCTATGCGATCATGTAGCAAAAAATTTTTATAACCCCCCCTCAAACTTTGTCACTTTACGTTTCAAGGTGCGTAGAATCCAAATTTGAAATGTCCGTCCGCCGTTCGGGCCATAAAAGGTCTAAGAATTGACTTAAAAAACCCGTTCTTTCGCACATAGACTCCATTTGGGGTCTAGTTGGTCCTAACGTTTAACCATCCCAATCGCTTTACTCGCATAGATGCTATGGGCCAAATACGGGCGAAAAAGTGTCTTTTTCAAGGCTTTGTTAGACTTACGCACTCACGCACGCCTGGCAGGGGGTCACGGTGAGTGGTGAGGGGGGTGAGCGGGGGGTGGAGTGAGAGGAGGCGCCGCGGCGCCTTGTGGTGGGTACGGCGTTCCTTCAAGGCATGAATATCCTCTCGACTTTTCGTACGTGCTTAGATAATGATACTAGTAAGGCAATAACTATTTGAATAGATAGGAGCTCAAATCGAGAAATATATACATGCGTATATAATTATAGAAGTATAGGTTGTGGCAACTCGAAATAGGACACGCCGAGGAGTCTGGACGGGCCTTATGACGTACGCAAGCCAACTAAATCTACGATCATACTCAATTGAAAAAAGTCCAGTCATGCAGCATGACCCCATGAGCGAATTTTTGAAGAAATCTTCGACATTTCAGTCGCTATTGATCGTGCTGAGAAATTTTAGTTTATGATTTTGATAGACAAACATGGAATCAAATTATTAACACATGCACAGAGTAAACTCATCAGTTGTGATTACATTTTTTTTTTTTTTTAAAGCACCTACTACTACCTACGTTTTAAACAGCATGGTTCTAGGATTGGTTATACAGGGATACTTCAATAAGAGTAGTTCAATCGGAATTTGGACAACGTTTCATGCAAATATTACCGATTTTTACAACTAGCGAACGGCATTATTTCGATTTTTGACTGATTTTTCAACTTTGAAATTTTTGAAAACTTGATACATATTCCTATAGGAAATTTTACGCTGATTCCGAATATACCACATGTTAGTATGCTGAAAAAATTATTTCGCACAACAAATCGCAAAAAACAGGCTATTTTGACATTTTTGAAAATTTCAACCCGAAGATGTAATCCGATCATGCTGGCCAACGAACTTGAACTTTCGTTTTGTGTCCTTAACATTTTAAAATTTGTTTGAAGTTTCTAGCACAATTCTACGGACAGTTATCGTCTGGAATGACACATACATACATATATATATATATATATATACATATATACATACATACATACATAAAAAAATGCGTTAAACTTCAGAATATGATTCAGAATAGCCTTAAACGGATTTCTGCATAAAATTTTTTCAAAAATTCACATTCTACAAATTTTGAGGCGAGAGCAATAGCTTAATTTTCTTCAAAAATTCGCTAAAAATAATAAACCTTTGTGAAATAATTTGCAGCGTTTTTGCCTTCAAGCCCACCGCCTTTTCTATGTATCCACACTCCATCATTCCCTCTTGATAGACTACTCTCTCTCCGCCAACAGCAATAGATCCTTACAATCTATCGACTTTGACTTTACAGTCTCTTGTTCTTTTCTCCGTAGTGACATAATTCCTAACACGATGACTGCGTCTCCAAAAACCAAACTTCTCAAGGGCCTGACAGGAATTTCGAGAACCCTAATGATAAATCAAAATATCAACTTCAATGATCGATTCCAATTTTGTAATCAATCTGAGAGCACGAGAGATACCACTACCTTCAAATACACTATCGAAGAGTAATATTCAACTCGCAATCGATTTTTAAGTCCTGAATTGACTCCCCCAGCGACCGATATTTCGGACGTCGGTCGCTCCTTCGAAAGGACGTCGTTTGATTACCTGTCCATAGGGACGCAGTGAACGTGTTAAAACGTCACTCAACAAACCACTTGAAATATGTAGAGGAGGGGAATGAAGTTTGTCAGTTTGCTGTGATATAAGTTTTTTGATAACGATTGCACATTTCCAATCTGAGAGATTAGAGCACAACTCTAATGAGATTGAAGGAAACCATTTTACGCTTGACGAAGCGTTGATGATGAACGATTCGAATAACTCGAACTTTGGGGCTGCTTTGAGACAGAATTTCACTAACAGGCATATTTTGACCATGCCGTGCCACATTGGTACCTTTGCTATTGTGATCAAAATAACTACATTAAATAATCAAAACTTTATTCTGGACGAATATTCTGTCGTCTTCCGTTTCGGAAATGCGCAGAAAGTTGATTAGGTAAATCTCAGTCTACATGGATACCTGAAGTTGAGATTCATTCATTTGAAGAATCTGGACTCTGCTATGAAAATGAAATCGTCAAGCTGTAGTGCTCAAGACAGTATTGACAAACGGTTCATCCATTCTCTCCAATATAGTACTAGTACGGGCTCTAAAATTGTTCTAACTCCTAGGGTTCGGTTCTCATTGGGCTTGCTTATCATCGAACAGTATGTTTTATCATCGATGATGTTTCATGTTAGTTATCAACATTACCTATCGAATCCTGCTAGCTTGCTTGGAGTAGAAAACTGCTGCAAAATTCCTATGCTGTTGCAGAAATATTCAGCTTGTTGGTTGATAGTATCTTGAAGTTGTGTGAGACGGTCTGCCATGTTTCTGCTCGCAGTTCACTATTTGAAACCACCGACTAACTGTATAGCTCGAGAATCACATTACCGAATACACAATCACAACTTGTACCTACTAAATAGAATAATATTTAGTACACATTTAGAACACAAATGCTGCGAAATGAAAGTACAGCTAGGAGGTGAGCCGTGAGCGAGGCTTTGAGTATAAATAATATGGAGGGCTATTCCTCTTATTTCAACGCTGTTTTCCAGTCAGTTGATACGTGCCGCTAGCGTCGCGCCGGACCAGGAAACTGACGTTTCCCGCCAAGCACTTGCTCGTAGTACGCAATAACGCCTAGTTAAAATTAAATTAAATTAAAATTAAATCACAAAACTTCCTGCGTCGAACATTTGAGTAAATATATTCGAATACGGTTAATAGAAAACTGAAATAGGTACCACAGTATTTATAATCATCGATAACTTCTCAAATTACATCAGGTGATTGGTGTACGACCATCTTGAAAGTTGTACTTTCAGTGCTGCCAACCCGTTTCAGAAAAAAAATCTTGCCTAATTCACGGAAAAAATCCCCGAATAAATTTAAGGTGCCGATAAAAGCAATTTTGGACACAATATCGATCACAAATTGAATTATTAAGTGATAAAAGGTCATATAACAAGGAATGCAATGGAGCTGGCAGCACATCGTCACTTCCCTGGTCCTCGGTGACAGTAACGACTTCTATGGTTTGAAGACTCAACTACCACTGATAGCCCTCCATATCATTTATACTTAAAGGAGCTGGGTGATAGGATCAAAACAGCAAAATAAATCCTTCTTCTCCTTCAGTTTGACCGTGATCTGTGTAGCCGTGTAGTCACTGTATTTTTCTTTCTTCTTTTTGACTCCTCTGACTGACTGACTGCATAGGGCTTCCCTAGTAAGAAATCCCAGGCCTAATGGCTTATATTTACCCAAAAAGGGCCCCTTTTGATTTGGGGATTCTACGGCTGCACTATGTCCCCAAATTTGTTGCTTAGCGCAACAAACGTCTTGATCTTTCTCCAATCTAGATCTCTGAGTGAGGCCCTTTCAATTGTATAATGTCCCAGGGCCTCTTGCCTAAATCTCCAAAATCTTATCACAATCACAGAGAAAGTGTTTAGCTGTTTCCTCCCTGTTTCCCCATTCGCAGAGTGGAGAGGGTACCTTGGACATGATAAAAAGAGTCCCCTTAAAGCTGAAATGCCCAGTGAGGACCTTAATTATTTTCCTCATTTGTGTTCTAGGCTGTGATATAATCCAGTCTGAGCGACTTTATCACAGCTAGAGATGCACATCCTAGATTGTCTATACCTACTGGCCTCTTTTCTCCATAGCTCTTTTAGATCTTTGATGGCCCAGGTGGGCACGTGTTCCGCGTTATTCCTAGGGCTGGGACTGGCCCATAATAGTTTCTAGACGAACCCAACCTGGCAAGGCGATCTACCTTCTCATTCTCCATCTATCCCTCATGACCTGGCACCCAATTGACATACACTTTGTTGTCAAATTGGGTGCCTAACTTGGTCAGTTTATCTTTAGCCTCTTTTATCATTGTTGAGGTAGTGACCGGGTTCATCAGTGCTTTGATGCAGGCCTGGCTGTCTGTATGTATGACTACTTGTCTGTTTCTCATGTTATTCTCTATTACAGCGGTTCCCAACCTTTTTAATTGTGAGGCCCAACTATTTTTAAAATAAAGCTTTGAGGCCCATATATATATAAATATAAATATATATATAACATGTTAGTAATTGGTAAAAGATATGTACAACGTGAAAAAATATCTCAAGTATTTGCAAAGAAAACACCTGTACTTTATTCACTTTTAGTTGTTACATGATGAAAAACAATAATTATATATAAGTGGTCAAAGTAAAAAGAAAAAAACTCAATGGGATTTTTGACATTGTTTTTCTCCCACGAGTGAATCAATGTCAGGTTTGAAACTGTACAGTTTTAGTCTTAAATCGCTTTCAACATTCAGTTTGTTCCTGTACTCATTTTTCAAAAAAACCAATGTTGAAAAGGCTTGTTCACATAAATATGTTGTGGGAAACCCCATCAAGTGCTTCAGTGCAATCTTGGCGATTGCCGGATCAATCGCCAAGATTGCACTGAAGCACTTGATGGGGTTTCCCACAACATATTTATGTGAACAAGCCTTTTCAACATTGGTTTTTTTTTTTTTTTTAATAAGTACAGGAACAAACTGAATGTTGAAAGCGATTTAAGACTAAAACTGTCCAGGTTGGGAACCGCTGCTCTATTAAGCTGTCAACACACCTGATAATGGCATACAGCTCACTCTGGAAGGCAGTGTTGTGTGCATCCAGAGTGAAGCACTCAACTATACCCAAATCAGGAATGTACCTATATTCCAGTGCCTGTCCTAGTTGTGCTCTCAGTTTTGACTCGATTCGACTCTCAATTTCGACCCCTCTCTATTATATTTAATGTCTGTCAGTTGCTAATAATTTGCCCTTTAAATCTATCCTTCACCCTGTACATTAATTTAACTTTGTTTAAATATGAGCTCCGCTGTCTTGTGTGCTCTGTAGTTTTGTAAGTTTGTCTATGTCTTTTAATCCAGTTCTAAGGTACTCCTGTATGTCTATGGCTCTGTCAAGGAATTCAATGATATCCGCTACTCAACTAAAATAGTGATTAGTGGCGTATATATAAACAAAGTTATATCCTACTCTAATCTCTGCTAGTTCCATAATCGCCACTTTGTGTGGTAGTGAGCAGTGTTGCCAGATGCCTCGATGGAAATATCCCTCCATTTCCCTCTGTTTTCTCGCGGGAACCAAAATATCCTTCCATCCTCCCACCCCTCCACTTCATTTTACAATGATACAGGGTTAATAGATTAGGGGTTCCCATCTCAAGCATAAAAAAATGAACTGATTTTCAAATTTAAATTAATTTTCTTTGTTACATTTTTATATTATTAACCTATTCATAAAACACGGAAGACAAGATCCTCCAATCACCTGTCCAAACCTTAAACCGACGGACAACCTGTCAATGAGAGTAACATTTTTTAGTCTTCCTTTCAAAATGCTTAGAATCCAAAAATCGAACAAAAAAGTTAAGTGAGAAAAGTAGATTTTTAGGAGAAAGAGGGAAGACTGCCAAGATGACTAAAGCGAATGTTGAAATTTCTCTCTTAATTGGACCAAAGTTCTTTGATATGTAAGGTAGGTATCTTATTTTCCAATTACCAGCAGAGGAAATCAGAGGTCTATGCATCGTCTAGTACCTACTTCTCAATAGTACCTACCATGTAGGCCTTCTTTTCGTATTATTAGTTCATTATGGTTACTTTGCAATATTAGTTTATAACTCAGCGTAATAAATCAGCTTCCCTTGACACTACAGCGGCTTAGGGATCATGAGATGTTGAGATAAAACGAGAGTATTCCAAAAGGTGGCAAACGATTTTCCTGCTATGAAAACTAAGGATTTAATTTGCTAGTAACGCGTTGGTTGTACTTAAGTGAAAATCAATAGCAAATTAAGCTTCCTGTACACTTTTTTAGGCTAAAAAAAAAAGTTACTCAATTTTTTCAAATACCCCTAGCTAAAAGACATATCTGTAGTGGATTTATATATGTTCTACTTGGTGTAGGTAGACCAAGTGGGACGTTGTGAAAAGTACCCATATCCTGGTTATGCGGGTTAGTCCCTGTATTATTTCCAAAGGAAATGTGAGCAAAATTGTCACTGACATTTTGCTGAGTGGTTGAACCTCGTGGTTCGTTCATTGGTAGGCCGCGAGGGGCGCCAGGTTCGGTTCGAGCTGTTTGGAAATGTGTATTCGGGTACTGAACCGTTGTGTAATATTCCGGTCTCAGATTTACATCTGTAGGAGGAACGGAATGTGTTTGATTGAGGTGCTGAAAAGTACCTTTTGGTCCGTGCTGTGTATGCAGGATAGGAGTGTATTTAACACTCGGATCGGCGGTGCGATCGTGAGATGAATATTTAGGATATCCATGTATATGGGTAGAATCGTAAGAACTACCTTCCGAGAGAGTCTGAAAAGAATCCTCGGCCCCTTGTGTAGGTAAGGGTGTAGCTAACAAACCCTTCGCGGATTTGTTAGGTAAAGCTGCGATCTCGTCGAGAGGTTCGAGCTTTGGGCACGGAGCTGGTCCGTGTAGTTTGTCACTACGTTTCGAGTAAGTATCGAGTTTCGGATAAAGAGCTGTAGCGGGGCTGATGCCCGTTCCAGCGCCGAGCTCTTCTTCCTCGAGCCCGAGGAAGTAAGAGGGGCTTCGCTCCATCGAGATATCCGAGTGTATTTACTCGATAAAAATACCTTTCCGTTCGGATGAAGGATTTATGTATAGGAGGGACTCGCTCGACAAAGCTCTCTCCCAGCTTGATGTCGGGGTCCTCTCCGAGCCTTGATAAAGGCTTCCTTGGACGGTAAATTGGAGCGTATGAGCTGTGCAATTTCCCGGCGTGCCCTGGCGGACAATCAAGAGCGTAATGCTGCGAGATTCGGGCGACACGCCTAAGGTATCCCTGCGGACGCAGCGTTTTAGACGAAGTCTTAAACGTGCCGGGTGGTACCCTGACTGGAGATCTACGTTGGGCAATGAGTAGTGCAATGACTAGACTCGTAGATGCCAAGAAGATCGAGAGAATCTGTGAGGAGAGAAGAATATGCCTTTCTGAGCCTTGGATGCGTGTAGAAACTTCGTCGAGGTGAGAAGAGTCGTCAGCGAGAGCACAAGGTGGAATGAATACGGAGGGCTCCGTGCGTGGTATTTATAGGGGGGTGGCCGCCTCCGGCCGCCCCCTGGTTTGTCCGCTTAATTTCATTAGCTCACCAGGTGTTTTCTTATTGGCTCGCATAGTGTTTTCTCAGAATCTGTGAAAATGATTGTTTTGTTGGTTTGCCAGCCTCGCCCTTGAGTTGCATAGAGGTCGATTGATCGTTTCCTTGGGCTGTTGTTCTCAAGGCAACTTTTGTGTGTTGTCTTGACGAACCCTTCTCCCTCAGTGGGTGTTTGGCTTGTTGATTATTTGCGAATATTTCGTTTGTGAGTGAATATTTCGCATATTCTCTCGGGCGAAATATGTTATTTCGCGGAGTTGTAACTCGACGTCTTTTATATATAATTGTGTCGTGAGTACTTCTTTTTGGTAGCCCTGAAAAGGGCTGTTGAAATATTGTGGTGGAATTCACCACAATATCCATGTCAAAAAGTAGCCAGTGGAATTAGAACTTTGCCCCCATTGGTGATCTGTAGCCCATAGTTCACTGTTTTCCTAACACATTAATGGATACCTTATTAATTATACACAATGTTCTTCTCCTGCCTACGAGGCTGTTCCTGAAGTTGATTGTAATCATGGGAAATCTTGTTTTCATTATTTACTGTTCTACCTATTTGGGTAGTATGATTGATCAAGAGGCGGTCTGACAAATCCCTACGTTTTGAGAAATTTTAATAGAAAAATCCCACCTCAAAATCTTAACGCCATGGGATAAATCCCGCTATCTGACAACGCTGCACAGTGGTCGGAAAATCGATTTTATGGGACTAAAAAGGGTACAAATGAAAATGAAAGAAGGGGATCGGTGTTGTGGTGAAAGTTCACTCAGATACCTTCACAAGAAAAACCCAGGTTTGTTTACTCGCTAATCGTCCCTCTTAAAACGATAATAAACAAGTTAGGACGCCCATTCCTCAGTTGCGAGCCGTACTACCTCTCTCTATCTCTCGGTAGTAGATGCTTGCTCGTTTAAATAACTACTTTTTGGTGCTACCCGCGATGGATACTCCCCAAATAGGTACCTAAGTAACAAACATATTTTATGCAAAAAATATATTTAAAAAAAAAAAATTATCGTATTTGGAAAAATGATGCAACGGAGACTTTTTTTTTTTTAATATCCTACAAAACTTTCAAAGTCTGCCAAAAGTGAACTTGACCTATTTTAAACAAGAGCCTTTTATGGATGTTTTTAGTAATGTTCCATTAGAGGTTTAAAACCAAAATCACCTGCTACTACCTGCAACTTATTATGTTTTAATTGTTTCAGTGTTGCAAAACGGTGTTTCATGGCTCCTGTTGTACCAAGCATGGAAGCAGGTAGATAACGCCTCGGCCAACAAAGTTTTGAGTATTTTAAATTCAATTACAGACAAGACCACCGCCAGCTCTATAACTGTTTTTCTCGATTTTTGGAAATTTTTCAAAGTTTTCGTAACCTACCACTCACTTGTTGGTGATTTCCACGGAAGTGGGTAGTAAGTGGTAGGTTACAATAACTTTGAAAAATCGCCAAAAAGAGTTAGAGAGCTGGCGGTGGTCTCGTTCGATGCAAAATTTCTTCCTCTACAACTTTTTTCTCGTACGATAAAAGTTTAGGTCAGTTCCAAAGGTCAAAAAGAGAGAAAAATTGTCAAAAATCGATTTTTTGGGTCGTAGAAGCTATTTTAGTTATAGAGACAAGGGGTATATTCGGAATCACCGAAAAATTTCCTATAAGAATATATCATAAAATAATTTTTTCCACCTAGAATCAGTTTCTGGCCCACTGTGCGCTGGTAGTGATTGACACAGAGGCGTGGCCTTCACGAAAACGTTCCCGTCCTCTCTGCTTCTTCTTTTCGCTCTACTTTCATGACAACGCCCCAGTCCTGTGCTCCATGCCTCTTACCACGCCTCGGCCAGCTAGCTCCATCGGGAAAAAGAAGAAGAGAGGCTTCGATAGGTTATATTTACAACTGATTCAAAGGTGATCTCGTGTAATTCAATGGTTAGTTAATCTTTTCTGTAAATTTAAAATCAAAAACGTTAGTTTTTTTTATCGCGCTAACACTGGCGTACTATTCTTATTTTTCTATGACCGCGTTCAGCCAATTTCTCCGCCAAAATGGATATAAAATGGGACAAATTGCAGCCGAAATTGAGCCAGTTTGTGTTGTTCACCCTGAGAAAACTCAAGTTTTTCACCATGACTCCTGTTCAAGCGTCCGTCATTCCTCTTTTATTGGGAAACAAGGATGTGGCGGCTGAGGCTGTAACTGGAAGCGGTAAAACATTAGCCTTTTTAATACCCCTCTTGGAAAGAATGTATCGGCGTTCTGAGCCCTGGAAGAGTTTTGAGATTGGTGGCATCGTGATTTCACCAACGCGTGAGCTAGCCAAACAAACGAGCGAAGTGTTGAAGGATTTCTTGGATAACATGGAACAACCTTTCAAACAAGTTTTGATGATCGGTGGCACCAAAATAGCTGAAGACATTGAGATGCTGAAGTCAGAGGGAGCAAATATAATTATTGCTACTCCTGGACGTCTCGAAGACTTACTTACCAGAGGCGATGTCCCTTTGCACGTAGCTGTCAAGTCTCTTGAAATGTTGGTCTTAGACGAAGCTGATAGGCTTCTGGAACTAGGATTTGAAAAATCTTTGAACACTATCTTGGAATTTTTTCCCAAGCAACGTCGAACAAGTTTGTTTTCCGCCACTCAAACTCGACAGTTAGAACTATTAGTTCGCGCAGGGCTCCGCAACCCTGTCATAGTGTCCGTTAAACAGAAGTCATCTGAACCGTCCACGTACTCAACTCCTAAAGAACTCATAAATTATTATAAAATCTGCCCTCCTGGCGACAAAATGAAATTTTTAGTGAAATTCCTCAAACATCATGGCCAAGACAAAAAGTACATCTTGTTTTTCTTGACCTGCGCTTGTGTCGACTACTTCTTTGAATTACTCCAGAAATTACTGCCGGAATTCTCCATGCATAGTTTGCATGGAAAAATGAAGAAGAAAAGGGAAAAGATGCTGGAAAAATTTCGATCTGCCGATTCTGGTGTTCTATTTTGTACGGATGTCATGGAAAGAGGGATTGATATTCCAGACATCGATTGGGTCATACAGTTTGATCCACCTACTTCAGTTTCTGCTTTTGTCCACCGGTGTGGTAGAACGGCTCGAATAGGGCAAGAAGGGTCAGCGCTGACCTTGCTCATGCCCAACGAGGATGCATACATAGATTTTATTCAACGGAATCAAAAAGTTTTACTTGAGGAATACAACGTAGATATTGGTGACATTGGTGAAGTGGATGTTGACAAAATTACCAAACAACTTCAAATTCGAGATCGGGCTTGTTTTGATAAAGCGAATCGTGCTTTCGTGTCATTTGTGCGAGCTTATGGTAAACATGAGTGTTATTTCATTCTGAGGGTTAAAGACTTGGATTTTTCTGGTCTAGCCAGATCTTTTGGTCTTCTCCGCCTTCCGAAAATGCCGGAGCTCAAAAACCTCCAACTTGACTTCGAACCTTTGGAGATGGATTTTAACGACATCTCGTACAAAGACAAACAGAAAGAAGCGATCCGAAAATGTAAGCTGGAGGAATTCAAAGAAACCGGGGTTTGGCCTGGTAACAAGGGAACTAAAAGGACCAAACAGTCAGTCCCTTGGGCTGAAACTAAGAAAGCTAGGATGGAGAAGAAGGAGAAAAGAAAAAAGAAAAAGGAATACGTTCGGAAGAAAATAGAGGAGGGGAAAACCAAAACTAAGAGAAAACGTAAGAAAATTACTGATGAGCAGTGGAAAGAATTGGAGGACAATATCGCATTTCTGAAACGAATGAAGAAAGACAAAAATCTAAATTGCGAAGAATTATCTGCAGAGTAAAGAAATTTATTGGCTACCACTCATATTTGTGCCTTGGAGTTGCCTTGGCAGATTCTTTTATGATTAATTTTTTTGAAGTTTCAATGTACAGTGTATATACTTCATTTGTTAAATTTGTAAATATGTTGATACAGCTGAGCAAATAAATACTTTTTTGTTGAGTTGATTTAAAGATAATTACTATTTATTGCAGCTTCCTTACTTCTTAATCTGTGATTCTGCACGAACTAAATCACTCGCGACGAAGTTGTGGAAACCCATTATAAAACGGAAGTTAGTGAAAAACGTTGTCTATTTCCACGAAAAATAAAGAGTTACAATGTTGAATCGATTTCGACGGTTAGGCCATCATCAGTAACGAACAATAACTGAAGACACATTAGAAAGGACACAGCTTATATAGAGACAGGTGAAGGGAGATTGAATCCCATTGGTCGAGAGAAAGGAAAGGGGCAGGAGGTACAACCAATCAAGTGCATACAAAGTGAAAGGGAGATTGAATCCCATTGGTCGAGAGAAAAGAAAGGGGCAGGAGGTACAACCAATTAAGTGCATACAAAGTGAAAGGGGATTATAGCTAATCAGATGAAGTGAAAGGGGGGAAATAACTAAATAGGGTTTCAACAGTGTGAAGGGATAATTCCAAGGTTTACAGAAATGGACCTATCAGTGGTGAAATATATTGAGGTATATCCTCATTTAAACATTTACCAGACCTGTCACTTTTGATAATTTCGAATTTTTCAAGTACATTCAACATACCTCCCTTTGGGCAAAAATGAAGAAATTCTACAAACTGTCTGTCTGTCAAATCAAAATTGTAACTATGATTAGATTCCTTAAGATGTTTTGCGAATGTGGACTTACCCTTATTTTCCCTAAAATCCTCCATATGCTCGTCTATTCTTTCCCTAAATTTCCTACCAGTCTGACCGCAATATTCGTAGCCACAAGAACATTTTAATTTATAAACTCCACTTTTATCCTGCACACTAATTTTATCCTTAACGGATCCTAGTAATGCTTTAAGACTATTTTTATTTTTAAAACCTACTTTATAACCTCTCGATGATAGAATTTTGCCAATTTTATCAGAAATTTTCCCATAATAAGGTAAACTTATCCATTGCTTTTCTTCTAAAGTTAGATCTTCCCGAGCCAGATTGGAAACTTTTTCCCTACTCTTTTTCCTAAGAACCTTATCCCATATGGTATCAACGAGATCTCCTCCATATCCGTTACTAGCCGCTATGCTTTTGATAATGGATTTTTCTTTTGATAAATTTTGTTCACTCATTGGAATAGATAGTGCTCGGTTGATCATACTATGGAAGGCTGCATGCTTATGTACTAAAGGGTGATTTGAACTACTATGGATCGTTATATCGCTATATGTATCTTTTCTGTAGATTGAAAAATCATGCTTCTCATTTACTAAAGAGATGGACAGATCAAGAAAATTTAGTTTATTCCCGCCGAATTCGAGGGTGAATTTGATATAGGGATCTAATTTATTGATTTTTTCGTGAAAAGAATTTAGTTGTCTTTCTGTGCCCTTCCATAGAATGATGATGTCATCGACATATCTATACCAATAGAGAAGATTATTTGTGTTAAAAGTTGTAAATATTTGTTGCTCAAGATAATCCATGTAAATATCTGCAAGCAGAGGAGATAACGGAGAACCCATAGCAACCCCTGGCTGTGTATAGCATTGCCCCTCGAATAAAAAGTAATTTTGATCCATACAGACAGACATCAAATTAAACAATTCATCCTTTTCGAAAATATTAAGTTTAGAGCCGTGAATCAGCCTGCATACCACATCTTTGCAGCTAGCTACATCGATATTGGTGAACAGACTAACCACATCAAAAGAGGCGAGTTTAGCATTTGGAGGCATCTGAATGTCCTTAATTTTGGAGACCAAATCATAAGAATTTAGTACAGTATGTTGAGGCCGAAAGTTGATTTTGTTTCTAAATAAAATATTGAGTTTTTTAGCCAATTTGTAGGCAGGAGCACCAATATAAGACACCACCGGTCTCATCGGCGCTCCTTCCTTATGAATTTTAGGGAGACAGGATAACCTGGGCGCATGAGGGTTCATTTCTACAAAACTTGGAATGTACATATTTTTTAGTAGGCTATCTTCTGATTGTTTAACTACTTTTCGAACTAATCTTTGAAATTTTGAAGTTGGGTCAGATGGGAGATTTGAACAATTATTATCTTCTAGAAATTTTACAGTTTTCGAAACATAATCTTGCTTATTTAAAATGACAGTTGTATTACCTTTATCTGCTTTGAGGGCAACAATATTTTTCTGGGCAAACTTCTTCTTTAGAACAGCTGCAATAGTCTCCTCCTTCCCGGGTGGTGGTCCTAGTGATCTTGATGAGGACTGGATCTCTTCAGCACAAAGTGTTTTGGTGGCTGATGGTCCATTCGAAGCCTCGACGGAAAATGCCAAATCCCGAATCGCTGAAGCTCCAAGGGAGAAAGATGGGTTGTGCTTCAACCCTTTCTCAAGAAGAGATACTTCTGCCGGAGAAAATGTGACATCCGACAGGTTCTCCACTTTCTTGAAGAATGGGCAGGATACTGTTGATGGAGATGGAGTCTTAGGGACTGGCTTTTTAGACTTCAAAAGTTGTAATAATTTACCTTCCAGAATCTTCTTTTTCGTCAATCCTTTCTTCCATGCGGTTTCAACTGCGTGTTGCTCGATAAGTTCCCATTCACAGGAGGTGTAGCGGGTGGTGAGTTCTTGGAACATATAGTAAAGTTTTTCCCGAGCAATATCACGAACACTATACCATCGATGGAGTTCACTTTTTACAAGTTTAATTTGAGCCTCATTGATAATTCGGATCGCGGCACCTGAAGGGTGCTTACATTGAATTTTCACAAAATTTGGAATTACACTGTTGATTAAACCAAATGTTCCTTTCCGCGATAACTATGCGTGTTTTCAGTTTGATATACCAACTCGCGATTTCTGCTCGACTTGCAGAACTGATACGAACTAAATCACTCGCGACGAAGTTGTGGAAACCCATTATAAAACGGAAGTTAGTGAAAAACGTTGTCTATTTCCACGAAAAATAAAGAGTTACAATGTTAAATCGATTTCGACGGTTAGGCCATCATCAGTAACGAACAATAACTGAAGACACATTAGAAAGGACACAGCTTATATAGAGACAGGTGAAGGGAGATTGAATCCCATTGGTCGAGAGAAAGGAAAGGGGCAGGAGGTACAACCAATCAAGTGCATACAAAGTGAAAGGGAGATTGAATCCCATTGGTCAAGAGAAAGGAAAGGGGCAGGAGGTACAACCAATTATTGTACAAATAATCTTCTCTATTGGTATAGATATGTCGATGACATCATCATTCTATGGAAGGGCACAGAAAGACAACTAAATTCTTTTCACGAAAAAATCAATAAATTAGATCCCTATATCAAATTCACCCTCGAATTCGGCGGGAATAAACTAAATTTTCTTGATCTGTCCATCTCTTTAGTAAATGAGAAGCATGATTTTTCAATCTACAGAAAAGATACATATAGCGATATAACGATCCATAGTAGTTCAAATCACCCTTTAGTACATAAGCATGCAGCCTTCCATAGTATGATCAACCGAGCACTATCTATTCCAATGAGTGAACAAAATTTATCAAAAGAAAAATCCATTATCAAAAGCATAGCGGCTAGTAACGGATATGGAGGAGATCTCGTTGATACCATATGAGATAAGGTTCTTAGGAAAAAGAGTAGGGAAAAAGTTTCCAATCTGGCTCGGGAAGATCTAACTTTAGAAGAAAAGCAATGGATAAGTTTACCTTATTATGGGAAAATTTCTGATAAAATTGGCAAAATTCTATCATCGAGAGGTTATAAAGTAGGTTTTAAAAATAAAAATAGTCTTAAAGCATTACTAGGATCCGTTAAGGATAAAATTAGTGTGCAGGATAAAAGTGGAGTTTATAAATTAAAATGTTCTTGTGGCTACGAATATTGCGGTCAGACTGGTAGGAAATTTAGGGAAAGAATAGACGAGCATATGGAGGATTTCAGGGAAAATAAGGGTAAGTCTACATTCGCAAAACATCTTAAGGAATCTAATCATAGTTACAATTTTGATTTGACAGACAGACAGTTTGTAGAATTTCTTCATTTTTGCCCAAAGGGAGGTATGTTGAATGTACTTGAAAAATTCGAAATTATCAAAAGTGACAGGTCTGGTAAATGTTTAAATGAGGATATACTCGTACCTCAATATATTTCACCACTGATAGGTCCATTTCTGTAAACCTTGGAATTATCCCTTCACACTGTTGAAACCCTATTTAGTTATTTCCCCCCTTTCACTTCATCTGATTAGCTATAATCCCCTTTCACTTTGTATGCACTTAATTGGTTGTACCTCCTGCCCCTTTCTTTTCTCTCGACCAATGGGATTCAATCTCCCTTCACCTGTCTCTATATAAGCTGTGTCCTTTCTAATGTGTCTTCAGTTATTGTTCGTTACTGATGATGGCCTAACCGTCGAAATCGATTTAACATTGTAACTCTTTATTTTTCGTGGAAATAGACAACGTTTTTCACTAACTTCCGTTTTTTTGTGATTCTGCATACTATTGTTGGTCTAGTTCGTGGAAGATATCTCCTTAAAAACTGAACGTTAATAGGGCTTCGAACGATCAAGTCTGCAGCTAGTGGGCTAATGGTGTAATCCATAATTTACTTAATATTTCTAAATGTACATTATTAGAGTTGCATCATTGCGGTATGAAGCAAAATCGGAAAACGTTTTGTTTGTTCCATTAAACTGACTTAATTTCTGTGTTACGGGGTCTTTCACCTTAATTACAAAGGAATGTTCACAGATTCTGTTTTGGTTCTGTAATTAAGTATTATGTATTATGAAGAATAACAAGCTTTATCACTGGAAAATCCTTGATTTGCACTGTTTCACATGATTTTGAGAAAATTCATTTGACTGAATAACGTGGTTGATGAAATTCTATATTTGCCAAGTATAGCTACGTTACCAATTTTAATTGCATCTTATATGTAGCGTAAATCATGCTGCTAGTTATAGGTACAATGTCAATATACTGCGCTGCCAAACAATAATAGGTAGGAACAGCATTTTCATCATCCTGCACTTGAATTATAAAATTCATTATGTTACATATTAATATTTTATTTCATTTTTATATTATTTAGTACCTATTATTAAGTATTTTTTAAATAAAATAGAAACCTTAGGAACATGGTGGTTGTCATGACTTTCCCCTTGTTAATACCTTGCTCCACCTTTTTTCGCTCTCGAATTTGTTTCCCACGCCATCAACTTCATCGATACTGGTCAAAAATGAGGATTATATTATTGATAAATTAATTGTTATAATAAAGTAACACACAAAAAAAAGGAACCCATAAAAACAAGTTTTTAATGTAACTCTTTCTTTTTCTCATGTTCTCGGTTAATTTTATTGTTGTTTCAATATTTGGTAGTTTCTTGGCAACAGTAAATTGAAACAAAATCACATTGATAATAACTTGAATTAAATTGACAAGGAAAATCATTTAATATTTTATTGACAATAGATTCGTTGTCATTTTATGCAGACGTTCAATAGTATCCTTCTCCTCCCTCACTCCTCCTCCTCCCACCTCCTCCTCCCTCCCTCACTCCTCCTCCCTACAATACACAACACTTGTAAGGTTTCCCATAATAAATTTCAAATTTTCGAAAATTTATTGTATAACTAACTTTTTCTTCGCGAAAATTTGATAAATTAAAATGTACGCCAGCATGAACTCGTGTGCAAATTTCAGATCGATTGGATATCGGGAAGTGGGTTAAAAATCGATCTGAAATTTTGTCTCAAGCAAAAAGAGAATCGAAGTTAAAAGAAAGAGTTAAAAAAAGGCAAAAACAACTTGTGTCCACCACGACTGCGGTCATTGGCAACATAAGAGCAAATCGGAAAGGCCATTGTTTACGTGCGGCACTCTACTTCGAGCTTTTAGCGAATTTTCTTAGAAAATAAAGCTACCTATTGCAATGGCTCCAAAAAATTTTTAATAAAAATTTTCAAAAATTTTCTTCATCGAAATCTGTTTTGAGGCATTCTGAAATGATTCCTGGATTTTAACGCTTTTTTATATGTATATATATTGAGTGCTGGAGGTTATGTCTAGGTAGTGTATATAATTGGAGGTTGAGTTTGACCAAACTAGACTTGAGTGGTTTTTTAAATCATGTTTTAATCATAATCATCCACAACGTTTCTACCCAGGGGCTGGGTCCTAATCATGTGATACCTAAAACAAGAAATAGGTATAATCTAAATGGAACAAGAAGTAGGTATACAGTAAATGCTAGAAAGGTGTGATTTTGAATGGGACAATCTTATTAGTTTTTCTTATCATCTATGGCTTAGATTCTACATATAAACTAGGTTTTTTTTCAAGTAGGTACTTACAATATACCACATCCAAACCAATTGTAAGTACCTACTTGAAAAAAAAACCTAGTTTATATGTAGAATCTAAGCCATAGATGATAAGAAAAACTAATAAGCTTGTCCCATTCAAAATCACACCTTTCTAGCATTTACTGTATACCTACTTCTTGTTCCATTTAGATTATACCTATTTCTTGTTCGTTTTAGGTACCACATGATTAGGACCCAGCCCCTGGGTAGAAACGTTGTGGATGATTATGATTAAAACATGATTTAAAAAACCACTCAAGTCTAGTTTGGTCAAACTCAACCTCCAATTATGTATATTTATATGTATGTGTCATTCCAGACGATAACTCTCGATAGAATTGAGATAAAAACTTCGTTCTTTCGCCAAAAAATCAAGCATTTCAAAAGAAAGGATGAGTTCGTTGGACAACAATTTTTGAGCACATTAAATTGGTCAAATTTCGAAAAATGTACCCAAAAAATCACTAAAAATGGCTAAAAACGGCCAAAAATCGTTAAATTTCTATTTTTTTTTTTTTTTTTTTTTTTGCAGAATTTTAGTCAAAACTAAATTTTCAACGATTAACTAGGACATTAAAAATTTTTGCTCAAAATTATGATGAAAAACGTACTTAAATGTCATTAAAATTTGCTAAAATATCTATAAAAACTGCAAAAAAATTCAAAAATCAAAAATCCCTTTTGAATCAGTGGAATTTTATTTAGAATAAGTTTTTTGCCATAAAATTGGTTTTTAACCATTTCTGTCAACTAAAATTGCTCCAATTTCAATGCAATTTAACATACTATAGTACGATAGATAGTTTATGAAAATTCGCTCATACGATCATGCTGCATGACTGGAACTTTTTATTTATGTTCAGAGCCTCATTGTAATTGATTCAGGACGGTCTGTATCTGATGTCTTCTACCACTCAGATCGATGGTGACTCTCAATGGGGCTCTGAACATGAGAAGCTTGAGGTAGAGTGCAGCACATAAACTAGGACCTTACCATTTGCTCTTATGTTAGGCACCTATAAGAGCTGTCGTGGCGGGCACAAGTTGGTTTTGCCGGTTTTGGTTTGTTTATGTGTGTCTCTTTATTATGATAATTTATTCATTAATAATATAATTCTCATTTTTGACCAGTACTGATGAGATTGATGGTGAGGGGAACGAATTGTAGAGCGAAAAGGGGTGTCGCCAGTGGCGTAATTTGAGGAGGGGCAGGGTGGGCGGAGCCCCCCCCCCCCCACGATCTCAGAGGATGTAGAAGTTATTCTTGAAACGGATGGTGTGGGAACAATAATTAATAATTTCACGTAACTAACGTCAGTACCAATTACGGTAAGTTCGAGAACGCAACCCGCAAAGCACGCCTGTTATGTGGGTCTAGTTACCTAGCAACTTAGAACGCACCTCCAAGGCTGGTTCCAGGGAGGGCCAAACGCCGTGGATATTATAATTGCCCATCCTACAGAAGCGAAATAACTACAGTGAAAATGATGGAATGCTGGATACTATAAAGTGTGGACACTATAAACTATGGTGAAACTACGTCATCCCTCCTCTTCTTTTTGGGCTCGCATGGGGCTTGCCCATCCTCATTTCCCTCTGGAAGCCAGAAGTCATTTTGCCCCTCTCTCACTGCCCCTAACTTTCCCCACCTTTACAGCCCTCCGATTCACGTTCGATTGATCGATTCAATGCAGTAGCATCGATTGCGTCCTTCTTTCCATCAATAAGTTTTCTAACTCATAAAAGTCTTCAATATTGTCCTCGATTTTTGGTATGAGTCCCAGTAGAAGGAGGTAAGTAACGGTAAAATAACATTAAGAGAATCTTACACGGACTAAAACATGGCTGTGCTGTGGTGATTGAAATATCCATAGTCGAATGGAAACGATTGAAACAATCGATATCTGAACCAACCGATAAATGATTGTACCATAACCATCAAGCCGGCTTCGGTTTGTTTACGTTTTGTGATGTCTCTCTCGTCGATGTTCAACGCCCTGTATCCTGTATTTTATTTCGTGGCAATTGGCGTACAATGTGTAACATAAAAGAACTCGTAATCAGTGTAAAAGTGAGTGCTAAAGTTACGAGTTATGAACCCCTTGGAGAGATACATCCTCATAGTATACAAACACGATTGGATTGGAAGCGGTAAGTCAATGATAAGCCTACTGCTCCCAAGTTCATGAGCATTTTCATATTATAGCAAGACAGATTTAGTTTGGTAAGAATGTTGTTTTTTGTGTCCACCAAGAGAAGGGTTAATTACCTTAATTTTTAGATTGTTAGGTTATGCTGTAAAAATAATACAGTGTGCCTGCTCTTCCCTATTTATTTCCCTACATGATTACGTTCATTTTCTCTCGGTTGATAAGTAGGTATAATACATAGGAGTAGATAGATAGGTCGGTACATAGGACTCAAATTCAAATTAATTCTAAAGTGATTGTTTTCGCTCTTTCATTTTTCAATAATGAACCTTTGTAATCGACTAACCTTGTAACCTTTAAGTGGGACACCCTTTATAGGTGCTACAATGCCCTCTTTGTGCCAATAGTACCCTCCATAGGTACATATATACGATAGTTACATATATATATAATTTTTGACTGTTGTTGTTGCCCCTCCATGATAAATGGCTTTGCTACGCCACTGGGTGGCGCAAGGGGAAAGTCATCTTTAACCACCATGTTCCAGATAAAAATACCTACTTTTCTCCCCCAATTAGCAAAGTAAATGTAAAATTGACTAGAACAATCGGAAGCTAACAGTTTGAGGAAGTTTTTCTATTATCGTGTGCGAGAATTCCCTGGGATTATCCATGCCGTCTAGTGGGTTAAAAAATACATAGTCATTCATTTTTGACAATTTTTTTTTAATTTGGGGTAGATTCCTGACTGTGTTTCCTGCGTAATCTAGCCTATCCGTAAGGAAATTTAACGCTCTTTCTAACGGTATCCTCAATTTTTTGTTTACTCCAAAAATAAACGTAGTTATGGTCATTTTATGTCGAAAATACGAAACGAATCTTTAATAAATTGAATAACTCGAAAACAGCGTTGAAAAAAAGTCCAAGAGGAATTTTCGATCAGAAATTAGTTGTAAAATCGACCCCTAGGAGGTTCTGGACCAAAAATGTGAACACCCTGTACACACTTGTGAAGCAATTAGCTATACGCAGTTGTGAAGAATTACTATCCTAAAAACTGGTGGCGGAATCTGCGGATTATTCCCTGCAGGGGTGTAGGAAGTGAAGAAATGGTGCTCTAATTCCTTACTTCCCCTGTAAGGGAGCGTCAATTTATTAGTGTACCGGTTTCGGTCTGAACACAGACCATCTTCAGCAAAAAAACACCGAGCATCCTAGGAGCAAATGGAACCGGCATAAACGTCAACAATAACACGAGAGAGAAAACTTAATATTACGATTAGCAACTAATACATATGTTTGTGAAACCATCCAACATTAAAGAAAAGTTAAAACTTATGAGGGAGTGGCAAAAGGTGCAGTAAGCCTCAAAGCGTCTGGAAATGGAGTCTGCACATGAAATAGTAACATTGGGTGCATAACAACGAACAGAAATGAAAAGGGGAAGGGGAAACTACTAATAAGACCAAGAATCATAATTGCAACCTCTAAATTAAAACGAAAATACACTACAATACTCCTTATCTAATATATAACAGGATGAAACACAACAATAACAGATAACAATTAATAAAGGGATCTAGGAGAACAATAACGTGGCAGTAACAACAATTTCCTACAGAGGAATTTGGTCACTTGAAAAAAATATCAGAAATTTGATCTAAATTCATCCACGTGAGGAAAAAAATAAATAAATAACCTATATTGAGGTATCCTGGTTAAAGCCGAGTTTTTGTTACCCGAAATTGGTTTGTTTTCGATGTTTCGCTGTATTTTAAGATGTTTGAAAATCTACACATTTTTGTCCAACAGGAAAATGTGAGCTAGTCACCTCCTGGAACAATGAAATTTATTTTGTTCCAAGATTACGGAAAGGCCAAATGAGAAGATTTCCTAACTTCCCGATTTTTGGTTATTATTTCCAATAATAAGCCTATGTGATCGTGTAGCAAACATTTTTTATAACCCCCCTCAAACTTTGTCACTTTACGTTTCAAGGTGGGTAGAATCCAAATTTGAAATGTCCGTCCGCCGTCCGGGCCATAAAAGGCCTAAGAATTTACTTAAAAAACCCGTTCTTTCGCACATAGACTCCATTTGGGGTCTAGTTGGTCCTAACGTTTAACCATCCCGATCGCTTTACTCGCATAGATGCTATGGGCCAAAAACGGGCGAAAAAGTGTCTTTTTCGAGGTTTTGAGTGTTAGACGTACGCCTGGCACGCTTGGCAGGGGGTCACGGTGGGTGGTGAGCGGGGGGTGGAGTGAGAGGAGGCGCCGCAGCACCTTGTGGTGGCTGGAGTGACCAGGGGCGTAGCAGAGGGGTGTAGGAGAATGGATATTTATTACTTTTACGTGTTATACCCATATAATACACCGCGGCACCATGAGGTGGGTACAGCGTTCCTTCGAGGCATGAATATATGTTTTTTTCTAGGTCATATTTGTGTGTTAATACCAATGCTTTTCCTACGCATATTTAATAACATATCCTCTCGACTTTTCGTACGTACTTAGATAATGATATTATTAAGGCAATAACTATTTGAATATATAGGAGCCCAAATCAAGAAATATATACATGCGTATATAATTATAGAAGTATAGGTTGTGGCAACTCGAAATAGGACACGCCGAGGAGTCTGGACGACGTACGCAAGCCAACTAAAACTACGATAAAACTCAATTGAAAAAATAATAAACCTTTGTGAAATAATTTGCAGCGTTTTTTGTTTACTGCAAAAACTAAGGTAGTTATGGCCATTTTAGTGTTTTTAGGTCGAAAACAACACGAAACAAATCTTTAAAAAATTGAATAACTCAAAAACAGCGTTAAAAAAAAGTCCCCTAGGAGGTTCTGGACCAAAAATTTGAACACCCTGTACATACCTACTTTACATAACCTAACTACGCAGATGTGAAGAATTACTATCCTAAAAACTGGTGGCAGAATCTGCGGATTATTCTCTGCAGGGGTGTGAGAAGTGAAGAAAAGGTCCTTTAATTCCTTACTTCCCCTGTAAGGGAGCGTCAGTTTATTAATGTACCGGTTTCGGTCTGAACATAGACCATCTTCAGCAAAAGAAATGAAAAACTCCGAGCATCCTAGGAGCAAACAAAACAGGTATAAACGTCAACAATAACATGAGAGAGACAACTTAATATTACGACTAGCAACTAATACATATATAAGGAACATCAATGTTTGTGAAACCATCCAACATTAAAGAAAAGTTAAAACTTATGAGGGAGTGGCAAAAGGTGCATTAAACCTCACAGCGTCTGGAAATGGAGTCTGCACATGAAATAGTAACATTGGGTGCTCAACAACTAACAGAAATGAAAAGGGTAAGGGGAAACTAGTAATAAGACCAAGAATCATAATTGCAACCCCTAAATTAAAACGAAAATACTCTACAATACTCCTTACCCAATATATAACAGGATGAAACACAACAATAACAGATTTAAAAAAAAAAAAAAAAAAAAAAAAAAAAAAAAATTGGTTTGTTTCGATGTTTCGCTGAATTTTAAGATATTTGATAATCTACAAATTTTTGTTCAAAAGGAAAATGTTGTTCATCCTCCTGGAACAATGAAATTTATTTTGTTCCAAGATTGCGGAAAGGCCGAATGAGAGGATTTCCTAACTTCCTGATTTTATCATTAAATAATGATTAACAGGACGGTTCCATTTTTTTCGTCCTTCACGAGCGTCCCGTCACGGTGGGGTTTTATATATTGATTTTCACGTACAACCAATGCGTTACTAGGGAAGTGTAACTCCCTTAGTTTTCATAGCAGGAAAATCGTTAGCCACTTTTTGGAATGCTCTCATTTTATCACAGCATCTCATAATCCCTAAGCCTCTGTAGCGTCAAGGAAAGCTGATTTATTACGCTCAGTTATAAACTAATATTGCTAAGTAACCATAATGAACTAATAATGTGTAAAATTAATCATTATTAAATGATCTGGCTGAGTTTTCTCAAATGATTTGTCTTTTAATGCACATATCAACAAAATCTGCAATAATGCCTACAAATCTCTTGGCTTCATAATTAGAAATAACCAAGATTTCACCGACCGATTTCTCATTAGAACACTTTTCACTTCACTCGTTAGATCCCAACTTGAGTATAATTCAATAGTATGGTCGCCTTATTATGAATGTTATATCTCCCTGCTTGAAAAAATTCAAAAAAAATTTCTACGTTACCATAGTTTCAAATTCTCCATTCCCCGGCAACCTCATGACTATACCCAACTATATAATATAAATAATTTGCAACCCCTATCAATAAGAAGAGAATACTTTGACCAAATTTTCCTGTACGGGTTGGTGAGTGGTCGCGTTCATTCTCCCCCACTTTTAGAGCGTTTGAATTTTTATGTACCTATTCACCAAACCAGGCATAAATATACATTTGCACATGCATCCCTATCAACTAATTACCAAAAATACAGCCCCCTCAATAGGGCCACGATGCAATCTAATAATTACATGGAAATTGATTTATTTCATACATCACCTACGATCATAAAATCTATTATCCTGAAATGATATATTTCTTTGATCTGAAATCGTTTGTACTGATTTAATAAGTTATATGTTTTTCATGAATAATCAATCATCTTGCAACCTGTTTGAAATTTGTATTATAACTTTGTATAACTTCTTTACTTGTTCTAACTTCTGTTGGTTCCTTGAACGCCGTCATTTGATGATGCATACATGATTTACTTATATATGTTTAGACACCTTTACTTTCTTCTGTTGACTATTTTATTTATCTATACAATTGTGACAAAAATGGATTATTCCGTAAATAAAGATTTGATTTGATTTGACTGTAGAAACGTAGGTCCTGATTTTTTATAATTAGGTAATTATGGTCATTTGTTTCTATTTTGAGCGTGGAAGTTGTTTTCTGCAATAATTTAGCTTTGGTTTTGATGGAAATTCGTAGATTGGAGTGCCTACTCAGTTGAAATATCCATACCTGAATAATAATAGAAGATGGTCTATTCATTGAGATTTTACCAAAACGTTTCTCAAGGGATGTTTTCGATGCCAATTTACATTTGATTTAGGACAATTCCACATCTTGTTTCATTATTGTTCCAATTATTTGTGAAAATTAACTTCTCGGCTACGAGCATTTTACGAAGTTATTAGTTGATAATTAAATGGTGGTAGGTCACTAAACAGTTAACATTGAAGGTCTCTTGTAGCTCGAGTTGATAAGATAGTGGTTAAGTACCTACTCAAGATTAGAAAATATTTTTGTAGATACCTTTTCATTTGCTTTCAAAGTTTAGGCGTGAGATGTGCCTTGCTAATCCATGTGTGTCAGTTAGTTATCCATTCCAGTTGTGTGTATATAAAAACATTTGACCAGGTGTTCAATTCTTACTAGAAAATAGGTATTTAGAATACCTTCCTGCCGTTTAGATTAACCGGGATATGATGATCTAATGAGTCCTGTTGTAGTAAATGTGGTTGTAGTAGGTGACACGCACTGTGGTAAAACTAGTTTACTCTCGACGTTTTTTAGAGGACGCCACGGAGACGATGTACCAACTTTTGACGATTACGTTACTCTCGGTCTGGACGTCGACGGGGAATCTATTGCTTTGGAATTGCGAGACACAGTGAGTTCAGAAGCTTGTAGGAGATTCCGCCTTTTCTGGTACATGGGCTCCCACGTCGTCATTCTCTGCTTCTCTATAGACTCCCCGGCGTCTCTACTGAACGTGCCTCACGATTGGATGCCTGAGCTGCGAAGGATATGCCCGGACGTCCCCGTCATTCTGGTCGGCAACAAGAAGGACGTCAGAGATGATTTAGAAAAACCTCTTCCTTCCAACACGGCTCTGGTTTCAATGGAAGAAGGCAAGGCCATGTGTACGACGATCTCTGCCAAAGATTACGTTGAGTGCTCAGCAATCACTGGAGAAAATGTGCAACGTTTGTTTGAAATAGCTGCTCGTGCTGGACTGGAAAAAGTTAGAAAATCAACTAAAACCAAATGCGTGCTTCTGTAAACAATCAGATTTGATATTTGATTGAACAAACGGGTTTTAGGGGAAAATATTGTTCTTTGTAACTTGAAGACAATGGACTGTGGTTTTTGTCCAAAGTTAACACAGGAATCAACCCCTACCAAAATCGCTAGGTACCTACATTTTACCAGCTTCGAGTGTAGTCACCTTTAGCCGAAAAGTAGGTAGTCTTGAGATTCAAGTACTACCTACCTGCTTTTCCCACCAACTCCTGTTCATGGATGAAGATGTTATACCTTATGTTCTATGTCATTGCATTACAGGTTTGCTGGTGGGGATTAAGAATATAAAATTGCAGCTATATTCCATTCACACCTATATTACCAACATGGCTCTTTAAATTTATTCGTGTAAATAGCCAATGTTTTTCGCTAACTTCCGTTTTCCTAATTGAAATGGGTTTCTACGACTTTGCCGCGAGTGATTCAGTTAGTAAATTGTACTTGACATTCAGGCGTGTGCCCACTGAACTTTGTTTGATTTGCGCTTCGAAGAACGCTTCCCCATTTATGAAACAAAATGTGCCTACTACTATTGTATATTAAATGTGTTGTTGAATAATATTTGCAGAATAAAAGTGTATTATCCTGATAAAACTCTGAATAAACCTGTGATAAATGCTGTGTTATTCAGTTTACTTTTTTAAATTTGGGTGATGCGATTTCCTGTGATTGCGAAATGCTGGATGATTTTAACCTAATTCTGTAAAACCTAATTTATTTGTAAAATAAAGCTATCGCAGTGGGTCCAACAATATTGAAAGCTACTTATTGAATCATGTCCCTCTATCCCTAACCACTAGATTCTCGAACAGTGGTCCAGAAATCAATAATTCTTCTAGTGGCAAACGTGACACAGAAGTGGGTTCTCTTCATCAGTTGCTGATCAAGGTTTGAGATGTTTTTGACAAGTATGCCGTGTTCACCACATTATTTGATAAAATCTTGTTAATATTTGTGACAAAATTTCAACAATTTTAGTCACCTTTCCGCCGGTGGCAAGCCCAGTTGAACTTCCGTTGCTGCAGTGTGTTTATGCATTGCTCCACTGATGGTTTGACAGCCCAGGTGCTTATATCGCCAAAGTCCTTGGTTTGGTACAAGTACTTAATAAATTATATGAAGAATTCTGCAAAAGACTTGCTGAAACCTCAGAAATAAATTCTTACTTGGTTTGCAAACATTTAATTGATGACGAGCTGCCATATCAGGAGGACTTACTCTGGGCTTTAGAAAAATGTTGATTATAACACTCTTGCCAAAAATGTTATACTCCTTCCCTATACTTAAGTTATTTTCCTATCTGTTGCTAAAGCCTTCATCCTTGAATTGTGGGAGGAACTATGATTATATGTAAGGGCGATTGTTTGAAGAAGGGGAAAAAAGACGTGAAATATTTTCCAAAGAAATTGAGTTTCAAGTTCTATTTGGCAAGAGTTATCCATCTATGTAGGTGGACCTGAGGTATCATTGGTTTCATTTCATTACTGGTTTGTCATATGCATGGAACCTTGTTATGACTCGGTCTCTGATTTATATATCATTATTTATAAATATGAAGTTGTCCTTCTTAAATCTGAATTTTTTTAAATTATCATTTAAGGTTCATCATGGACACTCTAGGAGGATGCCGGAAGTCTTTGGACGTTTGCATTCATCTTTTGACCTCAACTGAAATAGCCAGCTGCTTGATCGATGCACACAACAGAGGTGTAAAAGTTAGGGTCATCTGTGACAACGAAATGTCAACCAATAAAGGATCTCAAGTTCGGAATCTAAGCAAAACTGGTAAGAATAAAGTACTTACTTACCTAACATAGAATGAAATGTAAATAGGTAACTAGAATGGAATTAGAGTTTTCCTGAACTATCTAGATCCTTTGGAGTTTTATTTTGATATAAAATTGCGTTGTGCAGCAAAAGATAAAAAATGCAACATCCAAAACAATTTTTTCTCCACAAAAATGATAACAAAGCTTCCAATACGGTTGGTAAATTGGGAAGCAATAGAAATTAAATTAGGTATATATACGCAGAAAACTGAGATCTGAATACAAATATTTCTCTTTTGCCCCCACCTCCTACCCTCCAAGAGGTAAATTCTGAAAATGCGGTAACACAATGAAAATGTGCGATCATTCTCCTATCAACCCCCACCCCCCGTGCATGTACACACCCCAAAGCATGCAACTTTTGCAAACTAACTGAGATAGACAAAAATAGAGGGTGGGGGGTGGGGGTGCAGTTCTGGTCGAAGGAACTGTTACTCAGAACGTTCCCAAAAGAACACAGAGTCCCTCAGCTTCCCCTCTCATTCCAGATCGTTCCACCTTAAAGGCCTGATCACACAGGACGCGTTATAACGCGGCGTTAGGCGTTCCGAGATACGGTACATTGCATCACCCCCGTCACACACACGGCGGTACCTTCAGTAACGCGACGTCAGCCAAGCGGGTTGTACAAAATATCGCGCGCTGAGGGTGTTCTCCTAGGTCCTTCTGGTTATCTTCTGGATATTCTCCGCTAGTAGTTCATGTAGGTCCTCGAAATTTTGTCTCAACATGCGGAAATAGTTCACAAAACGATCTTTATGTGAACAAAGACGGTGGTATTCCCCAAGCTCTTCCCTCCTTTGATTGATTGGGTGCACCCAATACCGTCTATTCCTGCGATCTAAGCCCCGCCTTACACCTGACAGGAACGGGCCCGGCCCGCGCCTTTCGGCAAGTCCGCATTTTGGGAGAACAGGAAGAAATAAGTGTATCGACTTACATCTGAGCGAGAGCGGGGCGATCCCCGCGACGGGGAAAATTTCGCCCGCCGCATGTTGCGGGAGCTCGGTGCCCGTCCGACGGGGCGGGCCCGCCGGGAGTAGCCAACAGGTAGAAATGAATCTCTTGTCCTACACCTGCCGGACGGGCGTTTTTCTGTTATTTGTTTGAATTTTGTTGTTTGAAAAATGGAGGTATGCAGAGTGGGAGCGACGGGCCCGCGCAAGTGTAAGCGGAACACTGCGACGGTGTTTCCCCGTCCGTCTGGACGGTGTTTTCCCGTTCCCGTCAGGTGTAAGCCCCGCCTAATAGTGCTAGAAGAAGTAGAGCTTCTTCCTCATCAGAGTCATTGTTAGAAATCATTATAGATTATAGACAAATTAGATAAATTATAGACGCTGGGAACCACGAACCCCTTGAGCAGCACAGACAAGACTGGGTCTCGCGCCCTGATAACGCCCAATAATAACGCGGTGTATGTGACGTTGCTATATCGCCAAACGTCGGGGGGAACGCGCGTTCCTATAACGTCGCGTTATAACGCGTCCTGTGTGATCTGGCCTTAAAGGTAAGAGCTCTCTCATTGTGCGTATAGCAATAAACTATTACACTGCTTTACAAAATATAGCAGTGGTCTTGCATCCGGCCGGAGCTTGTCGGTTTCAGTTCCCAAGGTCAGTTTTTTCGTTTAGCTCGTTAGCACTTTTTTTTGTGCATAAACTTTTCAGGATTTTTCATTGAACACACTTCCAGATTAAATGACTTCCAACGGTGCCTGACTTATGTAAAATTTATCGCTGATTTCTAAAATCACCTCAATTCTTCTATTGCACCGCTTCCAACCCCTCATTTCCTCAAAAACTTGCAAAAAGTGTGGGAAAATCCCATTTTTTGTCATTTTTTCAGCTAATAACAGAAAATTGGGCCTGGAAAGATTCTTTTGGATCTGCATCGAATGAGACCTACAATTTGTAAATATGTCAAAAATCAACAGTAAAGTGATAACTTTTGTTTGGAAATTACACTACCTACTTCTCCTACAGAAAGCACCTTTTGAAATTGTTTTATTTGCACTCTTTGTGTTTTTAATTTTTTTTTAAACGCTAATTTCCAAGTCACCCCGTGGGTGGGGGGGACTTGGAAACCCCATTCCAAACGCCTCAGTTTTCATTTGTACACACTCCAGGGGCGTCTTGGAACTCTGTTATGATTTTTTAAAAAGGTTGTAACAGAAATTCCATTAAAAAAAAGTATTTTATTATAAAATCACAAAAACCATCAATTATCACAGAAGCTGGATAAAAAAAATTCAGGCTTCTTTAAATTCACGTACTTTAACACCTTTCACATTCAAATATTACTGCACAACCCCTCTGACGTGCATAGATGTTAATGGAAAACCCCACTCACATGCGATATCCAAATTTTTGCAGATGTAATTCTCTTCTTTTATTGATAAAATACATTGGCCCCCATGTTTTTTGGGGTTCAAATTACGCACTTTGTGTGATAATGTGGATACAGCTATCCCATACAATCTACTTGCATGTCTTAGCTTCATGTTCTTCTTTTTTATATCAGAAACTGCCTTTTAAAGTGTTGCTTGGTCATAATCTATATACTTCCTCCCCCCCCCCCCCCCCCCACCCCACTTTCTTTTTGTATGTCCTCATAATGCCTGAAAACTTTTTTTTTACCAATTAGTAACCTACGACTACACAAGATGCACTATATGGCTGAAAAATAATGAATCAGAATGTTGGGGTAACTTGGATCGGGGTTTCCAAGTCACCCCGACATATGGAGTTTTTTGTTTACAAAATTATGAAAAAACAACCATGCACAAACGGGGGGTGATGGCTTCGGCTTTTGAAAGTATGTATCCACACTAATCTGCCCTGAGAGTCTCGTCACCCTCGGACTGACGTTTAGTAACAAACGAACCTACGTTTGTTGTACTTCAAAAGTGCGGATATTACGATACAACATTCATAATTTAAAAAATCCTAGAAATACCTACTTTTATGAGCCCAACTTCATGCCACAAAATAGCCAAGAAACAGACAAAGAGAACCTGACCTCAAACAGCTGATAAATATTAATTCAGGACTGCCAACACACCAACAACAAAATTTCGCCCAACTGATTCAAGTCACCCCACATTTCCAAGTCACCTCACTTTACGGTATCTATATATCTAGCTTTATGTTGGCCGAACAAGTCGATTGGATGAACAGGATAGCAATAGTTTCTGTTTTCTGAGATTTGTTTACATAGGCATGAGGTGGCCACTATAGGCTATAGGAGTGGCCTATAGGCTCAAAATATCTGTTTTTGATCTTTGTATCCGCCGTCTTCATGCTACCTGTCGATCTTGTTGCTCTTGTGTTGTCAAGCCCGTATTTTCCACAGATTAGACAAAATACATTTGGGCTGTTCACGCAGTTTTTACGAGGTTTCGGCATCCTTAAAATAATACGTTAACTTTATAGCGACAAAAGGACACAATATGAATCGATGAAGTGTTCTGTGGAAAATGAGGTTCACCAGCCTTCCACTACCAACTCCATCTCTTCCGATCATGAATTGACAAGAGAGACCATAGGCCGAGAGTGGCCACTTCATACCTATGTAAACAAACCTCAGAAAACACAGAAACTATTGTTATCCTGTTCATCCAATCGAGTTGAGCATCCTAAATAACATCTAGATAAATACCTATATATTTGGTTGGTCTGAGCATTCGTAACGTGTATTGATTCCCAAAGTATAATAGACAGGATGAGTTGATAGTTGAACTCGGTTTCATCGGGGGTCGTGATTTTGTAATGTCAGACAAAATAAGTCGCCCTTCCGTTATTTTCTGACCTAAAAATGCGCGATTAGTCTCATTTGATGCAGAAGAATGTCCTCTTTAAGATGCAGATCCAAAAGAATTTTTCCAGGCCTAATTTTCTATTATTAGCTCATGCAATGTGCAGAAAAAATTACAAAGAACTGAGATTTTCCCACTCTTTTAGTTAGTTTTTTAACGGGGGGGGGGGGGGGGGGGGGGAAGCGGTGCAATAGAAAAATTGAGGTGATGTTCAGAATCAGCAATCAATTTTACATGAGTTAGGCACCTTTGGAAGGCATTTAATCTGGAATTGTGTTGAATGAAAAATCCTGAAAAGTTTCTGCACAAAAAAGTGAAAAACGAGCTATATCGTGAAAAAACGAGCTAAACGGAAAAAAAGAAAAAAAAAACAGACCTCTGATTCGGATTCAGCATATCAAATAAAGTAGGTTGCCAAGCTGATAGCAGGCGCTTTGTCATCCAGCGGTTGGGATGTCGAAAGGGAGAGACTATATCACATGCCGAGTGACCGGGGCAAGAAGCCGGATATCGTTGCCGTCAAGCCCAATGGGTCTGCAGTAATCCTGGATGTCCAAGTTGTCAAAAACATGGCAGCATCGACATGGAGCAGACCTGGAGGGCTAAGATAAATAATTTTGACAGAAATGACCTCTGACAAGCAATTTTCGAGCTAAAAGGAATGGTGGCCAGTAACATCAAGGTCATGTCAGCGACCGTATCATGGCGCGGGGTGTGGTGTAGGAAAAGTGCCACGGAGTTACTCGAGTTGGGCATCTCAGCGGGAGTGGTATCACCACCCACGTCCTGAGGGGTTCTTATTTGAACTGGTGCCCATTTTATAAAGGCACTTCCTTTCATCCCACTCTTCCTCCTGATCCTTCTGTAACTTCCCTTATCCCTAGTGCCGGCATCGGGTAAACCTGGGTGTCCTCCCCACTTCTTTTATTTATTTTCACAAGTTAATGGTGTGCCCCCTCTGGCTTTGAGGGGAGTTTCTTTAAAAAAAAGTGTGTATTCTTCCAGACGATAACTCTCCTTAGGATTGAGATAAAAATTCCGTTCTTGCGCCAAAAAATCAAGATTTCCAATCGAAAGGACGAGTTCGTTGGCCAGCATATTTTGAGCACATTAAATTGGTCAAACTTCAAAAAAGTGCTGAAAAAATCACTGAAAGTAGCAAAAACGACTAAAAATCGTTAAATTTATATTTTTTAGCAGAATATTGCTCAAATAAAGTTTATTAACTATAAAATAGAACATTAAAAAATTTATGTGCAAAATTATGCTGAAAAATGTACTTAAATTTCATTAAAATTTGCTAAAAAATCGATGAAAACTCCAAAAAAGTTAAAAATCCAAAATCTCTTTTTGAATCGCAGAATATTATTTAGAACGAGTATTTTGCCATAAAATTTATAGTTAACAATTTCTTTTCCCTCAATGTCCTTAATTTTCAGAACTGTATCATAATATAGTGCCATAATTTACGAAAATTTGCTCATACGACCATGCTGCATGACTGGAACTTTTTCTTAAAAAATTGTATGTGTGGCTCTAGGCAACAACTTTCCTGGTTTGAGAATCTTTCCTTTCGTCAAAAATCAAGGGTTCCAAATGAAAGGATGAGTTTGAAGCTGGATTTACATGGAGTGGAACGAGCACGGAAAGTGGAAGAACGGAAGGACAGAAAAACCAGTGGATGGGGCAGCAGAGTCGGGAAGAGCGTTCTTATGAAGCGGTCATAGTGAACAGAATCATAACCTTCCTACAGAAAGCCTCTCTGATCTGAAACCTCTACTTGTGGTTATCAACATGCCTGTCCACTGTGCTTGCGTGGAGCTCTACAGAATATAGACTGCTGTCCGCCCCTTCCGACAACATGTCGGCCACCCTCCTCAGCTGTTGTCCCAACAGCCAATCAGATTGCGTTCCGTCCTTCCGTTTTTCCACGCTCGTTCCGCTCCATGTGAATCCAGCTTGATGGGCTGCAGATTTTGTTTATTACAGTTTGTGGGTCTTTGAAACGCTACTCATTAAAAGGCTGAAGCCAAACATAAAAGGAAGGGAACTTGTTCCAAACTCTTCACCCGATGTTCAGGGCATGACTAAGCTTCATGCGAGGATGGGTAAAAGGGTAAAAGGGGATATTGAAGAAGAGAGTGAGGAGGAGTAATCCAGTGTATCAGTTTCATCAATTCATTATTTTCTAATTTGTTTCAGGGATTGCAGTGAAAATACCTCTACTAAATTACAATATGCACAGTAAAATCGCCATTATAGATGGTTGGAAAGTGATGACAGGTTCTACGAACTGGACTGCACAAGGTAGGTGCAGTGTCAAGTAATTACCTAGTGATTCAGCTTACCTACGAAAAGTTTGTTGAAAATTAAGCTTTCGAAATAGACTGAAAGTGTTTAGTAGTAAACTAGCTTAGAATCAAATTCTAAATGAAAATTGGTAGGTACCTAATGGATTAAAAAGAAAACAACAATTACTTTAAAATAGGTATTCACTCTAGTACTGAGATACTGCTTTGGTTAACGCATAGGTATTTTATGAAAAATGAAGGAATATATTATGACGTTACAACTGTAACGGGCTAAAAATATTTGCTACCTCGACAGGAGTTCGAACTCGCGTCGTCACAACTACGAGAAATTATTATTAATTTCTCGAAGTTGCAACGCTCTAACGACCAGAGCTAAGAGGCCAGGGTGACCAAACCTCATCGACTGTGAGAGTTATTTTCCTGGAGCGTAACATTTCCCCGGAGTCAAATACCAGCCGTCTCGGCTGGTTTGGGGTCGGACGAATGACGAAGTGTAACTGCAGGCCGCTGGCTCAGCAGATGCTCGCTGGAACAAGTCAGCAGTCGAGCGAGGTCATTGTCACGGTGTGTTTTGACTCAAGTGAGTGAGGAAATGAAAGGCATAACAACAGGAAATGTGATGTTTACAGTCTTTTGGCTCGAGAGGGATTTAATTAATTATTGTTTCGTATGATTTCGGGTCCTACCGACTGCGCCACTGTAACGGGCTAAAAATATTTGCTACCTCGACAGGAGTTCGAACTCGCGTCGTCACAACTACGAGAAATTATTATTAATTTCTCGAAGTTGCAACGCTCTAACGACCAGAGCTAAGAGGCCAGGGTGACCAAACCTCTTCGACTGTGAGAGTTATTTTCCTGGAGCGTAACACAACAAGCAAGGGCCTCCATGTCCAAACAATATACTTTACAACGTAAAGCTCATTTTCAGTCATTTTGACTTTCCGAGTGTGCAACATGTGATTATCAAGATTGAAAAGAGCTCTAAAAAAATTCTTAATTGAAGAAAAGGTGCTAAATTAAGAGCCTACCTATTAAGAGCCAGGTTTATGACATTTTATGTCTTTACTTTGGCACATAAACGAAAAAAGCGTTCCGGTTGGTTTTCTGATGATTTCTGCTAGGGAAATGGCACTTAATCGTTTTTCATCCCACAAAATTCGTTGACCATTCGTTCGAAAGCTTTCGATTTATCCAACCATATTATGTTAACTACTTCGAAGTGCGTGGCCAACAAGATGAGTTATGAACATGGTTATTTGAATAATTGTGTACACTCAGGTGATCATTCTCAATAATTGATGTTGTGAACATGATTGCAATCACTTGTTAATTTCTGATGATTTCATTGAGCTGGTGTTTCGATGATTTGATTCATAGCAGGTGATCCGAATATTGCGAGAACTTTTTGATTTGTGAAGCGGTGGTTAAATCGTTTTAATAGATAATTTCTATACTTTACACTCTAGGAAGCTGTAATTTCGTATGTAGCCTCTTTAGGACATTTACTTGACGATGCCCAGGGTCCGGATCAGATGAGTGGCTCTTAGAGCTTGCATACGAGTCTGCAATTAAAGACATAAAATGTCGTTTTCTTATGTTTAATTAAATTCCAACGTTTCTCCCCACGAACTGGGGCTTCTTCAGGGAGATTTCTGGTTAATTTAAGAAATGTTAGGTTTTTATTTTTTATTATTTTTTATTATTATTATTATTTTTTGTTTTTGGATAGCCCCAACCTTAGGCATGGAGGGAGAACTTGTGAATGTGACGTCTTTTATTAGTTGGTAACTTTGGAAATATTTCTACCTATTTTATCCAACTTGTTGGTATTTCTTTGTTAATAATACGCAAGTTTAAAAATCAGATCCACGGTTACCCTGCGTTGCATTAGTTTCATGTATGTTGATAATTGAGTTGACTTAGTTGGGGTCCTATATTCCCTTTTACCTATTCCAGTCCTGGTGAAGTTTGCCTGGTAAAATTCGTGAGGACTCAGTCGTGGATCTTCTGCGCATTTAACCTAATGTCAAACCCACACACACATTGTAACCGAATGGGAATCGAGGTAGACAAAATTATTCTATGAGGCTATGGCGATTATTATTCTAGTAAGGAATTCGTGGGACAAAAACTGCCCACTGTGTACTTAGCTGTTTTGGGAGTGACATGAGAAATTGGTCTAGAACATTGTGGCTGAGCAGATAATTGGTTAAAGATATAGATGTATATTTGTATGCCACCAAGATGATGTTAATACATCGTCAGTAACATATTCTGTAACAATAAGTAGAAAAAAAAGATAATAGATAATAAGTAATAATAATAATAAATCGTGCCACTGCCGAAACACCTCAAGAATCTCCTGGTTAATTGAGCAACAGATGCGGAAGGATAAAGAATAAGTGTGGGGGGCAGTGCTAGTGTCGTCTATCATGTGTTCTTACCTGATGTCGGACGATAAGCGTTCAAAATTGTTAGTGCAGCATACTGGGGGGTCTATAATACTATGTTTGAAACTCCATACTGTTGGTACTGTGATAGGGAAGATCGGACACCATTAAAGAGAAATACTGTTGTTAGTAAAATATAACCCCACTCAGTATGTATATAAAATCACAAGGGAAGCACCAAGGGAAGTAGGGAAAAGAGGGCAATGAACACATATTCTATATAAATTTAAATTTCTCTCGATGTCATCAGTTTGCTGATGACACACAAATCTAGTTTTTCATGTCCTTTCAACGAACTTTCTAATGCTATAGGCAACATCAATAACGATTTGGTCTCTATTTCTAGGTATGCCAATACTAATTCGTTAAAACTCAACCCAAGTAAGACACATGTCATAATTTTCACTAAATCTAATCCCAAGTTGTTCTTGACTCAATTGTTATCCCTTTCAGCCTCACAGTGAAGAACCTAGGAGTCTTGCTCCATTATAACATCGTGGGAACCACACATCAACACTATGTGTCAAAAAGTATATGGTGCGCTTCAGTCACTAAAAAGATTTTAATTTTTTACACCAACCTATCTCAGATGTTGATTGTTCGAGACCTTGACACTTCCAATGATGATGTACGGTGACGTACTTTTCGCCTTATCAATGGGTCAAATATCCGGAACCTGTCGGTTGCTTTCAACAACTGCGTAAGACATGTATTTGGTCATAAACCCAGTGTATTTGGTCTCTGGTCACTCATCTAAGTTGTTAGGGTGCAGTCTTATGTCCTACGTAAAAATCAGATGTTTGACCATGATTTTCATGCTCCTTCACCCAAATAATTTCATTCAATCTCATTACCTCTCTCATTTTTTCCAATTCGGTCCATCTCCCCGACTTCACACAGTTCGACAAATGGGGCTAATTGTACCAAATTTAAAAACTCATTCAGAGTTGAGGGTGCTAAATTATGGAACAGTCTGCCATTAAGTCTGCGGACGCTTCCTGCTCTGGGATCATTCAAATCTGAAGTCCCAAAATACATCAATAGTCCGCCACTTTTCTCATAGCTTTATTTTCTCTTTCCTAATATTATATCCTATATTTCTTATTCCTTTCTTATTTTCCTTCCAAATATTCTCTCTCTTTCTCTGTCTCTCTCTCTCTCTCTCTCTCTCTCTCTCTCTCTCTCTCTCTCTCTCTCTCTCTCTCTCTCTCTCTCTCTCTCTCTCTCTCTCTCTCTCTCTCTCTCTCTCTCTCTCTCTCTCTCTCTCTCTCTCTCTCTCTCTCTCTCTCTCTCTCTCTCTCTCTCTCTCTCTCTCTCTCTCTCTCTCTCTCTCTCTCTCTCTCTCTCTCTCTCTCTCTCTCTCTCTCTCTCTCTCTCTCTCTAAGTTGATTTCATTTTTGAGTTGTTTGAAATTCAATGAATTTTATAATTAAGTGTTCATTGTTATGTAAGGCTAAGCCTGATTGTATGAAATGGTAAATTTATTTCTGTATGTTTGGAAAAGCGGACCAATGGGTCCGAAAATGTACAGATTAGTAAATAAACAAATCAATAAATCAATCAATCTCTCTCTCTCTCTCTCTCTCTCTCTCTGTCTCTCTCAAACTACAATACCATCACTACCAAGAATGTATGAAAAAAAAAAAAAAACTTTTCTTTATTTATAATAATTTAGTTATCTAGGTATAATTTTAAGGTTTATTTCACATTACAATATAATGTAATTTTTTCTTATTTGTTCTCAAGGAAGGTACCTTAGTCCCTGTGTGCACAATTATGTATAAATAAATAAATATTCCGATGAGCTGTACCACCCCATCACCCTTTGCCTGTGTCTGGCAAGATTTCCCACCAGACAGGTGGGCATGACTGTTCCTCGAAGGTTGATTATGAAAGAAATTAGTTTCAGAGCTCACTAAACAGATCTGGACAGTTAATTCCACATACTGTGGTTGCAATCGGCTTGTCTTAAAGTGGCTCCATTTAAAATTTCCACATTGTGGATTGATTTTGAAAGAAATGAATCTCAGAACTCATTCAGCTGAGCAGACCTTTATCACTTTAACCTAAAAATGTAATGACCATTACAAAAACCAAAAAATTAGAATAAATAGGTACCTACTTAAATGAAATATAATAATAACGCTCATTATTACCCCAATCGGTTTAGCCATTCTCTATGGGCTTGATTACCAAACTTACAGTGCGCACTCACATTTATCATGCAGTTCAATGCTACAATTAGTGTCCAGTAGGTTACTACCATTTACCAACTTCACATGTACTTCTCAATTTATACAGGTATCCACGGAAATTGGGACAATCTTATAGTCACTTCTCAAGTTGACATCGTGCGAGATACCATTAAGGCTTATGACTTGATGTGGAATAACCCTCTAATCCAGATGTTCTGCTGACAGATTATTTCAAAATTACACAAGATCTGAACCACGTCAACGATTTGAGAATATGAAGGAGCTAAGTACGTTAAGGAAAGGTAAATCGTTATTTGATGTTATCAATAGGTAATTGTACAGTACCAATTAGAGTAATTTTTCTGCATATTAAAGTTACAGCTTTTTTTACTTATTTTCAACAAGACTCGTTATTCCATCCCCCACTAGTCTGACATCAAGTAGAAAGCTGTTCATAGTATACACTAGAGCCAGATAATTCAAATGATAATTTATATTATATAGTCCATCACATTGTGTTTTGATTGCTTTATATTAATTATATTAATAAATTCATAGTGATACCCTTGAATTCGCTCAGTAGAGAATCAAATTTTGATTTCGTAACTATGGTCATGATTAATGAGGAACTCCATCGAACAGGAAATCCCTCAGAAGTCACTGAGGT
Organism: Adelphocoris suturalis; assembly: GCA_030762985.1. Lineage (NCBI taxonomy): Eukaryota > Metazoa > Arthropoda > Insecta > Hemiptera > Miridae > Adelphocoris > Adelphocoris suturalis. The sequence goes on along the minus strand of CM061040.1, from coordinate 169,967,739 downwards.
TAATGAATCGCGAAGGCAATGTTTTCCTAGAGCAATCAACTACAATATTGCAAGAAATCAGTAACTGTAATAGGTTTGCTCACAACAGCAACGAAATATGACCAGGTAACATTCGTCTCAATCAATAGATAGCAAAGTTGACCAAATCGTACTTGCAAGTACAAAGCACGAGTACAAGTAATTGAAAAGTAATTGCAAGTACAAGTCCTCAAAAGCACTCGTACTTGAAATTGCAGTGGCAAGTACAATCACAAGTACTTTGTCATTAAATAGCCAAGAAAAGTACAAGTAGAAGTAAGTGCCAATTTTTAGTTCAAGTACACGAGTACTTATACTTGTGAAATCAGCAAGTACAAATAGATTCATGTAATTGTACTTGTACTTTAAGCAGCACAAGTACCACCCCTTTCCCTCTCAAATCTTGGAAATATGTCGGTAATCACTGAATTTCTGACGATGAGCTAGTGGTAATCATTGCATTTTTGAAGGAAAAGATGAGCAATTTGGATGCTTCAAAATTTGATTTTAGGGAGCTTTCTTGTGACTTGAACTTTAATTTTAAGAAAATATAAGGCTCCGATAGATTTCATTCGGAAACAGAGACGTTCCGATGCGGAATACTATTGATTTTCAACAAAAATTGTAATGAACTTGCTGTACTTGAATTACAATTACAAGTACTTGTAATTGTTCAAGCGCAAGTACTTGTAATAGTTCAAGCGCAAGTACTTGTAATATGACCCCGGCGGATATACGTACTTGTACTTGACCTTGTAATTACAAGTACTTGTACTTGACCTTGTAATTACAAGTACTTGTACTTGACCCTGTAATTACAAGTACTTGTACTTGACCCTGTAATTACAAGTACTTGTACTTGACCTTGTAATTACAAGTACTTGTGCAGCTTGAAGTTGGAACAGGTAAAGTAATTGTACTTGGCAAGTTGTGGTTTGCGGTAGAAATTTTCATACCGTTTCCGTGTTCCGTTGTGTTCAGTTCGAGTAGAGGTTTCAGATCAGAGAGGCTTTCTGTAGGAAGGTTATGATTCCGTTCACCACGGAGACCGCTTCATGTGAACACTCTTCCCAACTCCGCCGCCCCCTCCACTGGTTTTTCTATCCTTCCGCTTTCCACACTCATTCTGCCCCATGTGAATCCGGCTTTACATTATTTTTTTTCCGTCACACACCACAATTTTGGCATCAAAATGAAAGATGCCCAGTACAGTTTGGCGGCAAACATCTGACACTAAACATCCATGGCAGCAATGTTTATGTAGGTTATCATTTATCATTATGAAGGTGCTTAGAGATTTTATCATCTGGGGCGAGCCACAGCGGATGGTAACCTGATAAAATCAAGAGGCTCGAATTAGCATTTCATCTTGGAATGACGCTACTTATCTTCGAGTAAAGCTGAACCACCAAGGGGATTTTCCTGCCTATCCCGTATGTTCAGTTTTCAGCATTTCTAAGTTTCCTAGTTCTTTTCTTATTTACGAAAAGGGTTTGAAATAGCAGATTTTGAAAATTAATGAACAAGAGAATGAATATAATTTTCATTAATCACGAATACCAACAAGAAATGAATATCAATGTCATCAATGTGTAAGGTTACTTTGCGATCTGGAGAAAGAGATGAGATAGGTTGGTTCAGGATAAAGCGTCCTATGCTTAGGTGAAATAGATTTTGTCTGATTGGAGAAGAGGCGCCTCATCTGCCCGCACATGCGCAGTAGTGTTTTCTGTTCACGATAAGGCGCCTCATCTCTATCTCCCTATCGCTTTAGGAACTCTCAAATAACTTTGCGTATAGCTTAGCTGTTTTTATTTAATGAGACCATGTCTCAAATTTTCTTCTTAGAAAGTAGCATCATGTGCCAAAATTTGAATCGCTCTTGCCTTTCCTAAAAATGTCTTTAATAGAGAACTTGCTGAGACGAAGGGAAGGCCACGCGTGAACACAAATTTACCCGCCTAAGCACGGTATTCATTGTGTAGGACCACCGCTTCGTCTTAACGTTTGTACTCGGATGCACTTAATACTGTCGTGAAATTCATGCTAGATTCCTGTATAATAAACCAAAATGGCTAAATATTGTTTTGGAGACTATAAAGTGACAGCCGTCCAGGAAGACTTGGTTTCTACCCGACAATAACATTTTTTCGATTTCCTCAACCCTGTGTAGAGTTCCATTTTCTTTTCACTCAACATACATTTGACAACGCGCATCTTGCGCAGTCCCCCGTCATATATGGCCCCTCTCGTACTCTCAAGATCAATGTTTCTTCCCCAATTCACAAAAATATTAATAGTTTTGCCGGAAGGTAGGCCACTTAAGTCCAGATTATGAGTAGGTAGTACATATTACTATAGTATCTTGACAAGTATAGTATAGCATTAGCATAGTATCTTCTTCGTTTTCTCTTTCCAAGACCATCCCGGCGTTTGTTTGTTACAATGTTTCTTTATTCGGACAGTTCAGATTATAACAAGCTTTATAAAAGACCTTATGTCCTTAAATTGGTTTTTTAAAATGATTAAATAAATTGAAAAACCAATTTAAGGACAGAAGGCCTTTTATAAATAAAGTTTATTAGAATATGCAATCGTTTAATGCCTTCTGGGAACACTTGGGAATTCTTCCATTCGGTGACCAGAGTCAAATTGAAATCCGAGTAGGAAAAAGAAACTGCAGCTACATGATCGGCATTCAGTTGCAGCCATTTACCGCCATCAATTAACTGGTCAATCGATAAATTCCTCATTTATACTTCCTCAACTAACTTAGACAGGTAGGATTTCCTTTTATTTCCCAGTTTTACACCTCTGCTACACTTTCGACACACTTGTCATCAGCCTGCTCAAACAGTAGCACTACGTCCAGTACCTACATCTTCTTCCGAGATCGATTTATTTCAACGGCAAAATGGTAGGAATTACTAATTAAAAACGACACTAACCTAAGTAAAGACTCGTTATTAAAAATACTAGCATTCATAGAACAGGAAACTGAACTAGGCTAAAGTCAGGCAGTACTCAAGCTTCGGTAGATAATAACCTTGCTTCGGTAACCTCAAGTGGAAGCTCCATTTTAGTTCCAGCAAGTTCTCAATTGTCACATTATAAAATGCTGAATAGAAATTCTTAAAATCATCGTCTTCTGTATCAGAAGGTTTCCATAAAATTTCTAGCTTTCTATAAACCATGTGTTGTAGGCTCTCCATTATTTTCACGAAAATCGGGTGCTCCACGAGGAGCCTCTCGTCTGGTAGCCTCCAGGGCATGAAGATACATCTAAAAATTTACCAGGAAGAGTTATCTCTTTAATTTCATTAGTATACAATATACCTACTATTTAAAGTCACAGAAAAAAGATAATTTTGATTTTAAGATAATTAAAAGATAATTATAATAATTTTAAGATTTAAAAAGATAATTTTGCCGTTTTTACAAAAATAAGATCGCAAAGAAAAGAAAGGAAATTTTAGGCTGTCCGTCAGAAAAAACAACCGAATATGGTTGGCAGATCATGTCTCAAAGTTTCTTCTTAGAATGCAGTATCATCTGCCAAAATATGAATCGTCCTAGAGAAGATGAAATTTTACCATAAAATTGGTAATTTCCAATTTCATCACGTTTGAGCTCAGTCTACCACTAGAAAGCAGCATAATATCGATGGCAGACTGCATCAGAAAGTGTATACTAGTACCACATACCAAAATTTCAACTTTCCCAAAATTCATGAATTTTTATCCTGAAAATTACAATTTTTCAATTTCAGTCTGCCTAACTTAAGTAAAGGTTTACTGAACGCAGACCACGTTTTTTGGATCTATTACAGGAAAACAATATTGAGCCAACATTTAAAGCATCCTAAAATCGAAAAATTTTGGTCAATAAGTTGATAATTTTGAATTTTAGTCTGTTAGTCTGCCAGTAGATTGCGACAAGCTAGCCAGGCCTCTATTGTTTCTAAACCACATCTACTTGAACGTATTAAAATTTGAACCCTCACAAAAGAGATGAAATTGATCACATGAAATTGATCACCAAATTTTGTAATTTTGTAAGTCTGCAATTACTTTCCAATTGCATAGGCTTGGCAGACAAGTCCCAAACCTCTTCATTCGACATGTTTATTCAGTGTAAAAATTTGACACGTCCCGAACACCATGAATTTTAAATACAAAAAAGTGGATTTTTTGAAATTGATTCTGATATGAATTTTCGATCGTTTCAAAATGGCAGACTAATGTAAACTTCCATGTTTGGGCAAAATCTATAATCTTTTAACGTCTCATCCATCCTGGAGACAGGATCAATTTTCATGTTTAACTTAACAATTAAACCCCCACTATATCTAAGACAGGGTGGCCCCCAAATGGAAATTTCAAATTTCCCTGACTTAAGAGCAGATTTCCCTGGCAAAAAATATCCAAGTCAAATTTATAAATGTGTTCCGACATAAATGTGTTCCGACATAAGTTCATCAAACTCTGAGAGTCGATTGTAGAGCTCATTTCTGATCGAAAGTTCCTCTTAGAGATTTTTTCAAACACTTTTTTGTACCTAATGACATTAAAACCGCCATAACTCCACTTAGAACCACTTTAAACTCAAACATAAGGACATCTTTGGAAAGAGAGTTGAATTTCCTATCTACCTGATGTCAAAACAGTATTTTTTGGGCCAACTTAATAAAAACTACATAAAAAAGAGGTTAAAAAGAAAATTTTGAAAATTTTTCAGAATTTTTACTTTTTTCATGTCTATTTGCTCTTGAAACAGACTATTTTGGAAGGGCACTGCACGAATAAAACTTCCTCAGAATCTCAGCTTTTAACGGTACTGCTAATTTCACTTTTACTTTGCTAATTAGCGGAGAAATTTTTGCATTAATGTTGAACAACATGGAGTTTTCAATAAAATTGAGGGTTTTCGTAAAAAATTAACCTTCTATGAAAATACGAGTTTGCGGCCGTTTTCTACTTATTTTTCCATGCTGAATCGAATGGTAACTCTTGCAGATCTCCCCAACTCCGTTGTTACTGAGTTACACTTTAACTAACTAGTTTTACCATTTCGTGACGATTTTCGAGTTTATGTACCAAAGCAAACACCATTTTGACTCATTTACTATCATTAAGTATCTACACTACATGCAGATACATCGGTACATGGATATGTCTTATTTCCCTCCCTGTGAAATATGTGTTTTGTGTATCAAGTTAAAAATGTCTCAACCAGTTATGGGACTCTCACTGGATCGATCCACTACTCTGCTAGGTTTGCTCCCCTGTTTAATACAACGTGTAGCGTTGTTACTCTTTGAACAATGCAACCACTTCTTTCGTATAATCCACCTATAAAATAATATGTAGTTAAAGTACGCTTTGGAAGTCTGATTGTTTAGGAGTTAGGATGTAACAAAAACGCTGAAAATTATTGCACAAAGTTTCCATTTTTAAAAATTCCCTGACATTCGGTGGTTTTTGCAAAATTCCCTGACATTTCCCGACGCAGAGAATTCCCTAACAATTCCAGGTTTCCCCTGACTTTTCCAGTTGGGGGCCACCCTGTATGAGCTTTGAAATGGCAGACTTGGATTTTCTTGCTCAGAATGGATCAAAAATTTCAAATTAAACCTTATCCCAGAATGAACACCCATTTTTGACCTCGGCTCCAGACCTAGAAGGGTAAAAGCACCAATTGTTGACGCTTCAATTTCAAATCCAAGAAATAAGAAAATGAGACACTGTCGATGATCAAAATCGACGTCATTCGGAAGGTAAGATAGTAATTGTTAAGGTTGACCGATTCCTCTAGTTATGAAGAACGTAATAAATCTTCTGGGTGTTGTGATATTTATGACAACCGTAACCCGTCACTCCAGTTGTCGCAGCTCTGCAGCTTAGTGAGGTGAGTCCACAAGTTTGGATGCCTTGGGTCAAGTTTATGAGTAAAAATTACCATTTAAATTCTGAAGATCTATTAATAAATATGAGGAAGAAGGCGTAAGCATGAAATATGATTTTGTTGGGTGTCAACATTAGGTTCCATAAAACGAGTTTGTGTCCTAATGTTGACACCTGTGTCAATATTAGGAGAAACTTTTAATTTCATAGTAAAGTTGATAATTGGGTTTAAATCAGCGAGGCAAATATAGGGATGCATGCATTTTTTTCATCCCATTTAGTGAAACTTGAAGTTGACATAGCCTGTTCCCAATGTTAACATTCGTTTTCTAACGTTGATATACCTAAAGACGTGCAGTAACATGCACCAACGTTCACTAGTATGTCTTTCAAACTCTCCCACTGAGAAAGAACTCAGTTATCGTAGTCTTCAAAACACGAATGCAACCCCCCCCCCCCCCCCCCAAATCACAAATACCGAACCCATGAACACGAAAGGGAACTCATGATCTGACCTGGTATGCCACAGGACTCATGATCTGACCTGGTATGCCACTGGACTATGATCTGACCTTTATGCCACTGGACTATTAATATTGCCATTGTGGAATCTTACCAGTTGTGCACATTTTCATTCTTACACACACACCAATCAGAACACGTTCACACATTCGGAACCCCTCGGGTTTGACCATTTTTTTATTCTTACCACAGCTCCTTTGGAATTGAAACGTGACAGAAACAAAATTGAAACTCTTGTGAACTTTTTGCTCAAAATTCTTTGTGAACGCATCTAAGAACTAATATTTGCATTTCCTTGCCATTATAACTATTGAACTGCCGTAAACTTATCCTTATGAAGTCACCAAACACATTGAACGTAATCTTAACAATTAATGAACTCATTGTGAACTTGCAGAACTTACTGTTATATATCGCACCATAGAACAATGAAATAGAACATTAAAAATGAATGCACAAAATTATGATGAAAAATGTACTTGAATTTCATTAAAATTTACGAAAAATTGAAGAAAATGCAAAAAAGTCTAAAATCTTGAATCTCAGAATATAATTTGGAATTTTTTCATTTCGTCATAAAGTAGGCATAACCATTTCTCTCTACTCTAAGTCCTGAATTTCCAAAACAATGTTCTTGCGTAACTAGAACTTTTAATTTCGTATTCTTACTTTGACGAGCACGTGTTCATTTGTGATCATGAACGAGTAGACCAATGGAGAAGTTCTAAAATTAATTGAACTGTGCAAGGATCGCTCTTGGCTGTGGGACAGGGCCCACCACGATTATAAAGATACGAAAAAACAAGATACAGGAGGGTCTCCTTGGTTGGCCGTAACGTCCAGCAGCTGTTTAAAAGTATCAATTATTATTGCAGCCACAGCTGCGAGGGCAGCATTCTCCCTGTCACTCATACTGACACTAGCACGATCACCAGAAGGAGCTGTACCGGCCCATCCCCATTAGCAAAACGGTCAGGACGTGCCAGCTGGGTCAGCCCGGGTGGCATAGTGTGGACGTAGCTTTAGACTTGATCGATGCATGTAGCAAAACAGTACGATGTTGTAGCTGGATCTTGCCACCCTTAGAATAATGATTTTTTCATCGAATTTCCGTGGGCATATAATGCAGTGCACTCAAGTATTTCCATATGCTGTTTTCATCGATACCTAGTTAGAACAATTTATCAACAAAAGCCTCGAAATTGACAGTTTCTTACCTGGAGTATGATCACCCATTCTGGCGGCAGCTCAGTGAACGAGTTTTAGACCTATTAACTGAGGTCACTGGTCTGTGTGGTGTCCTTCAGGACCTTTGCCCGGTTGGACCTTTTTTGACCCAACTTTCAAGGAGGGACCGCATTGTGGTCAATCGGGTTACTACTGGCCATACACTTTTAACCCAGGACACCTGCTTAGTGCAGGTGCTCGTGATGTGGTGTGTGGAAGATGTGGGGGTGATCTGTCCATCTGCCACTTTTTAGAGGATTGCCCAGCTCTTATGGACCTCAGAGTCCTGCATAGACCCCCTCAGTGGGTTGATGTCCTATCTGGGCCAGACAAGATCCATTCCCTGTTTACGCTAGAGCTCTAGAGCCCTACTTCGAACTATGATATTTTTAATCTGTGATATATTTATTTCCACCTAGTCATAGCTTTATTTCACTTAGATTTAATGTAAGCCTATTTATCTAGTCTTAGTTATAGTTTAGAATCGTGCCAGTTTTAGTGTTTCACTTGACACCTCGTGCAATGCCGCTAATGACTCTTCAGGTTGAGATGCGGCTAAATTCTTAAAAAAAAAAAAAACCTACCAAATCTAGTCAGGTACCCACCCTTTTTTATAAATAAAGTTTTGCGTTAGAAATATCCTTAGTACTGAGCCTTTAACAGACCACGACTTCAATGAAGTGATATTCTGATAAAACTTCAACCCATTCTCAGCCGAATTCCTTTTGTAATGAAAATTATGGTAGATAGACCAGAAAAAGCCACATTCAGAGGTTAAAATTTACGTTGAAAGTGAATTACTACAGATGTTATTTATGTTTGCATCAGACTACATTATGATTTACAAGTTCTTGCAATAACAATTGTTAAGAGTCCCACAAGTTATTTTGTGTACTACTTTTTCAGAATAAAACAAGACATTTACTATTTATAAACCATTCTTTCCTTGTATCAATTTGATATGAAAACTCTAGTTTTACGCATGAATGGATTATATAGAAATGGCTCCAAAATGTTATTCTAGTTCAATTCTCGCCAGCACTTAACTAAGAAAAACTGCCTAAGCCGAGAACACTTCACCTCCGAAGTCAAGCTGGACCTTTGAACAACGGGGTTTTCAATAGTCCACAACAATTACTTTAATTTAAAGGTGTGCACAAAAGTTGGATTCCCTTTGAAGGCAACCTAGGCCTTGATGAAAACAACGCTTTGCTTCCTTACATCCGGTAGTGACGATGTTGAATCAAATGTTAGAAAAATTAAATAGGTACTAGTGCAGTTTTCTCCGTCACTCAGGGTGTGATAGATGTGATGGGATGTTGAGTCCATCCAGAGCCAATAGGAAAAACCCAGTTGAAATCTGACGTATGTAGACGCAAAAAACACGCATTAAATGGAGGGGGGGGGGGGGTTCTCACCCCCTCCTGCCCAACCAGCAAGGGGCAAAAACAATTTTAAAATTGCTTATGTACCCTTTCAGACAAACCCAAGAAGATCTCCCCACTCGTAGACGTGCCGCTTGGCCGTGCATAGCGTTGTTACGCTCCAGGAAAATAACTCTCACAGTCGAAGAGGTTTGGTCACCCTGGCCTCTTAGCTCTGGTCGTTAGAGTGTCGCAACTTCGAGAAATTAATAATAATTTCTCGTAGTTGTGACGACGCGAGTTCGAACTCCTGTCGAGGTAGCAAATATTTTTAGCTCGTTACAGTGGCGCAGCCGAAATAGGACCCGAAATCACACGAAACAATAATTAATTAAATCCCTCTCGAGCCAAAAGACTGTAAACATCACATTTCCCGTTGTTATGCCTTTCATTTCCTCACTCACTTGAGTCAAAACACACCGTGACAATGACCTCGCTCGACTGCTGACTTGTTCCAGTGAGCATCTGCTGAGCCAGCGGCCTGCAGTTTCACTTAGTCATTCGTCCGACCCTAAACCAGCCGAGACGGCTGGTATTTGACTCCGGGGAAATGTTACGCTCCAGGAAAATAACTCTCACAGTCGAAGAGGTTTGGTCACCCTGGCCTCTTAGCTCTGGTCGTTAGAGCGTCGCAACTTCGAGAAATTAATAATAATTTCTCGTAGTTGTGACGACGCGAGTTCGAACTCCTGTCGAGGTAGCAAATATTTTTAGCCCGTTACAGCGTTGACAGACAAACTGACGGAGTTTCATTCTACACCAGGGGTCTCCAACCTACGGCCTGCGGGCCACATCTGGCCCGGCGAGCAGATTTTGACCGGCCCTGAAAAAAAGATTTTTTTATTTGAAAATATATTTTCTTTAAAACACTTTTACGGTTAACTAAGACTTCAGTAATCGTCTCTATTTTTGTCCCTTCCGTTCTCGGTAAGTTTAAAGTTATCTGTAAACCAGCAGCTATCAGCCATTCAGCGATGGTCAGTGTTTTGCACGGACTGTACTGTAGTGGTGTAAGGTCAGAAAGCTTATCCCGTCTGTACCTAAGGCAGGACTAAAAATAACTGTATTTGAAATAATCATTGAAATTTTTAGTGAAACAAGGCCCAAGTAAAAATCATTAATAATTGTCTTGCTTAGGTCTGTTATATTTTGTTCTCAACATTATTTTTTACTATCCTAAAAGAACATGATTTGAGTTATCCAGCAACAAAGATATATAAGGGAATATAGCTATTTAGAAAACTAAGCCCAGAATATCTCAATAACCACCCCACTGAGCACTCTTAATTAAAACAAAACTTCGTGAATGTATGGAGGGGGGGGGGGGGGGGCTCGGAAAATATTAGTAAATTGTTGGCCCCCCTTGTCTAAAATATTTCATATTGTGACCCTTCCGTTAAAAAGGTTGGAGACCCCTGTTCTACACTCAGGTGCAAAAAATTTGGCCCACCCTCCAAAATGGAAGATTTCATGAAGTTGCGACTAATATTCTCTTGTTTTCGACTGGGCTACTATCTGAACTGATTCAGAGTCATGGCTTGTTTTTTAGCCAGGCGGATGAAATTTTTTTGTTATCTCAACGATAGGGAATCGTGTCGAGACGTGATCATGTTTCATTGCCTCCCACTTTCACGTTATCTTCCAAACTGTGATTATGTTGTTCATCTCTTGCACGGTAGTCCTCAGCCAAGGGGCGAGTGTTTTTCTGTACATTGAGTGTATTCCATCCAAAATAATCACTTTAAGAGAAAAAAAAAAATGTCTTTCCCCAACGGAACTCAGACTCTGAGATATGCCGCTCGAATGCTTGGACGGCAGGCTCTCTTCCAGTCATTGTGGCAGGAACAAACCTCGAGACTTTGATACCAGCACATCCTTACATCGAGGCAAGACGAAGTCATTTCACCTTGTTGTCATGGTGACAAGTTAACTATGCGAAAATGCGCCATTTGTAGACACAGCTGGACATACTACATAACATAGTCTGACCTAATTCCTAGTCAATATTTTCATTATTTGTAATATGCAAGGTAATAAATGTTATGCAAATTACATCAAGTTATTATCAGGTGATGACCTCAAATGCTATGAACGCAAGATTAATCTGTGTGGTCGAGATCCATATGAAATGTGTTGGGGAGTTGACACACAAGTGTTAGATGTTGAGTTGATTACCAATGTAGTTATTCTAGTATTTAGAATCAATTAATAAACTAAAAATCTTTAGGATTGGTACTGTGAAAGTGGTCATGTGAAAGGACGCGCCATGAAAGCTCTGCTAGGCAGGACTATTTGGTACGTATCACATGTAGAAAGATATATCCTACGTATTTAATTATTTGTTCATGCAGGTACTTCATAGACGAAAACGAAAATAGGTTCCTAAGCAACTTTTTTGTACCTAAAATTTGCGTAACTGCAAAACTCGCGTAATAATTGAACTTCCAATGCCAAAACATCGTCTGACCTAGTTCCTAGTCAATATTTTCATTATTTGTAATATGCAAGGTAATAAATTTTATGCAAATTACATCAAGTTATTATCAGGTGATGACCTCAAACGCTATGAACGCAAGATTAATCTGTGTGGTCGAGATCCATATGAAATGTGTGTTGGGGAGTTGACATACAAGTGTTAGATGTTCCAGACATCAGCCGTGAAGATGTTAAGTGGATTAACGTAGTTATTCTAGTATTTAGAATCAATTAATAAACTAAAAATCTTTAGAGTTGGTACTGTGAAAGTGGTCATGAGAAAGGACGCGCCATGAAAGCTCTGCTAGACTGGACTATTTGGTACGTATCACATGTAGAAAGGTATATCCTACGTACTTTCCGTACCTATTTAATTATTTGTTCATGTAGGTGCTTCATAGACAAAAACGAAAATAGGTTCCTAAGTAACTTTTTTGTCCCTAAAATTTGCGTAACTGCAAAACTCGCGTAATAATTGCACTTCCAATGCCGTCTTTATGAAATCATAAGAATGCATTTCAAGGTTTTTAGTTCATGTTGCAAATTTCCTGTTTCTATGTTTGACAAACTTGCTAATCAGCTGTTGTATTTGTCGGCAAAGCAACAACCAACCTACCTTTTTTAGGCACATTTAACCAACAGCGAATCTGGTAGGATGTATCTGTAGGTGTATGTACCTACCTACCAACGTAAGTAGTTTCATTTCTTGATGTAGCAACTACCTGCCTTGTTTACTTTGACGAACTATCAAATCTATCCTTTTATTCACTCAATATAACAACTAAAGCTTCCTCAGTTAAGCATAGTACTACGAACTTATAATAAAACGCTAATGAAGCTACCTGCGCAATGGCCATGTACCTACACCGCAGTACAGACACCTGAGGGATTTTCAATAATTTTTCAGGTTAAGTATTCTCAAAACCTAAACGAATGAAGTTCTTTAGTTTTCAGCCACGGATTAACTACAATAGTTAGTAACTAGTCAAAATAAAAACTCGTTCTCAGTTAGATCGGTATCGCTGGCAAGCACGATTATTGTAATTATTTTTTGGTTGAATTGAAACTTTGTATTGATACAATATAACTTTTGCAAAACAAAACTGTTGAAAAAAGGCCTTATAACCACGAATTAGGTTGACGTGAGACGGCAAACTTCTTGTGAAAAACGCTGCAAATTATTTCACAAAGGTTTATTATTTTTTCAATTGAGTATGATCGTAGTTTTAGTTGGCTAGCGTACGTCATAAGGCCCGTCCAGACTCCTCGGCGTGTCCTATTTCGAGTTGCCACAACCTATACTTCTATAATTATATACGCATGTTTATATTTCTCGATTTGAGCTCCTATCTATTCAAATAGTTATTGCCTTAATAATATCATTGTCTAAGTACGTACGAAAAGTCGAGAGGATATGTTATTAAATATGCGTAGGAAAAGCATTGGTATTAACACACAAATATGACCTAGGAAAAAACATATATTCATGCCTCGAAGGAACGCTGTACCCACCTCATGGTGTCGCGGCGCCTCCTCTCACTCCACCCCCCGCTCACCACCCTGCCAAGCGTGCGTCTAACACGTCCTAAAAGACACTTTTTCGTCCGTTTTTGGCCCATAGCATCTATGCGAGTAAAGCGATCGGGATGGTTAAACGTTAGGACCAACTAGACCCCAAATGGAGTCTATGTGCGAAAGAACGGGTTTTTTAAGTCAATTCTTAGGCCTTTTATGGCCCGGATGGCGAACGGACATTTCAAATTTGGATTCTACGCACCTTGAAACGTAAAGTGACAAAGTTTGAGGGGGGGTTATAAAAATTTTTTGCTACACGATCACATAGGCTTATTATTGGAAATAATAAACCAAAATAGGTTGGTTGAGTTGCGATTTACTGAAGTAGCGCAGTCATGGCAGGCTTTGGCTGAAACACTAACCTACTCTAGGCGTGACGTCACGAGAATATGGGCTATATCTGAATTAGTAGTGGATATTTGGTTTAAACAAGTCAGCCATAAATGCACATAGCTCTTTTTTGAAGGATGGCATGAGCATTAAAAGAATGAAAAGTGCGAAAATAAATAAGAAATGTCATCACCACATAACAAAAACAATTGTTTATTCTTCGGGACTGGAAAAGTATGGTAGGAAGGAAGGAATAGGCGATACGGAATAATATCTGCTGAACGTAAAGAAAAAGAAAAATAATAACACAAAAAGCAGACTGAAAAACTAAGTTCAAATGTGTCGATAGCAGACTAGTTATATCTAAAACTTGGATTTTTAAGAAATCCCGAACGAACGCCCTTCGAGAAAATTCAAATGAAACGAAAAAATAAAAATACAGCATAGATGGGTAAGGCAGTAACTGATAATATATAACAACACCTGAGATCGTCAGTACAAAACGTGAAGTCACCTTAAGTGTTACCTTCAAGTTGAACGCTTTTTTATATATTATGTACATTTTTACAGATTGGTATCTATTGTTTGAACTACGGAAAAAATACAAAACTCAATGAACAAAGATTTACAAGAGTTTTCCTCCATATATGTACAGTTTCACTGGTATATACAATGAAGTAAGACGCGTGATGAGCAAATACGAATACTGTTTTTCAGTTCAATGTTCCACGACAGCCTTGGGCTCCACATAAACACGGTATCTTCTCATCCTCGATAGGGAATTTATAATCATACGTGATTTCTTCGTTGACGTTGATCTGCTGCTTAGAATAGATAACTATTTTTTTCTGGGAATCTATCGTAATAATTTTGGCGTAGCAGTTCGGATTGCACGAGTGGTTGATGAACCGAGCTAGATTACCGCACTTAGTAGCATCTATGATAGTTTCCAAATCGATTCTGAAAAGATAGGAAGATCCGATACCTGTCGCTTCGTACTGTCTTTCACGCAAATCTGCCACAACTGGTCGGATCATTTGACCAACATATTCAATAACCATTTCATCTGCAGCAATTGGCTCCATGGCAAACAGTCCCCAATCGTGGATGGATGACTTGGAAAATTTAAGTTGCTTTTTCCTAAATTTAAGAACGTTAAATTTGAGGAGATCGCTGTCAGTTTCTGATCCAAACGCCGTAAGGAGACGTCTCTGATTGCTTCGAGCTTCACGAGAAATATTTACGTTTTGTTTACCAGGCTGAGGCTTGGCAAATTGAGCTTGCACAGTTTCTACGGAATCTTCGAAATTGGCAACTTGTGCATGATGATGTTTATGCTTAATCTTCTGCTTCAAGTCCATTTTATAATAACCTTCAGTTCTAGCACAACCAGTTTTATGAGGATGAGTGTCATCTTTTTTTCTTCGCTTGGGAGGAGCGACGTCAGAAGGTGGATGATCTTCCCAATGGGTATCATGCATCCAATAGTTCATCCGAATATCATTATCTGCCAATGCTTGTTCGTAGGACATTTTCAGAAACTTTATATCTTCCTTATCAATGCCCGAGGTAAGAAACTCGTAAAGGATCTCCATTTCAGCGTATATATCTCGTTGAGCGTGCCTTTTAAGAGACCTTTGCACATCGGGTAATTTGGTTTCAATAATCTCTCTTTCCTTGACCTTTTCAGGAACCATCCGATTTTCGTTTATAGGCGTCAAAGGCTTTTTCTTGTGTTTCGTTTCTGAAAGGTATCCGTGATCGTGATTGACAATATCTGATGGTTGTGTAGATTCAACCCGGCAATAGGAATGTTCCATAGCAACATGAATGCCGTCTTCTTGATCACCATCGTCCGATGGTGTTCTAAGTCGTTGCTCAGGCGTTTCTAACAATTTAGGGATGTCAGGCGTCCTCGGCCTTCTCCTTTCATTCATAGGAAGTTCTGGTTCATTGTCACTATTTAATAAGATTGGCTCGTGATTAATAGGTGAAAGCGTAGCTTCAGAATCTGATTTTGAGGAGTCATGTTCTATTTCAGGAGTCTTTGGTAGAGGCTCAGGTGGCTTAACAGCAATAGGGGGTGGGGGCGAAGGAGGCTTGCTAGGTTCCTCTTCTGGCGGTTCTATTGCCATGGGTGATAGCTCACCCATACTCTCAGGTTCGGAAGGAAGAGGCGTATTACACTTGGAACTTTCCGGTGTAACAAATTCTTTGAAATCTTCAAAATCAAATATATCCAACACGCTTCTCATCGACTTTTCAGATTCGTCCGAGCTGGATTCATCTTCCTCCTCATCACTCGAACTTTCGTCAGAGGAAGATGCAGAAGATGAAGATGAACTACTACTAGATAACGAACGTTTTCGGGAAATGATTCGCTCTTCCTCCGGTGGGACTTGTAAAGATTCTTCTGCATCACTATCGTCCGACCGATGAACGATTTCTTCTTGATCACTAACATTCCCTTGTTCAGAATCTTCATCTCGTTTAGGTGGGGATGGTGGTTTCCTCTTTCGGAATGATGGTAATCGAGGCAGTGAAGCACGAAAACCTAAGCAGAAAGTTCTCATTGATATAGAGTCCAACGAATCAAGTCCTGTATCAAGGATGGACGAAAGATTTTCGGTCTGCTTAGGCGTCTGTTCAATGTCTTGTTCTTTAGATGTTCGTTCTTTTTCATCCCACCATTCCTCAAACACTTTAAATGCGGTATTTTCAACCATTTTCTTGTTGAAATCTTTCTTCAAAATTTGTTTCAGTTCCTGAGTGATTCGACTCACCACTGATTTGATTGTAACATCATGAGGAGACACTTCTTTTTTCTCTTTCACTACTGGAGTTTGAGGAATGTAACCAGGTGGTGGTATGCTAATCACAGTTCGAAGGGTAGGAGGCATCTGAGGTGGAAGATGGGCAAAAGGCAGGGGTAACCCAGGGGGCAAATGCCACCGTATAGGGCTCAAGAACACTTCAGCTGCAGGAATACCATGAAGAGGAGGAAACATGGGATAGTGGGATGGGTTATATCCATTGAACGTATGGTGAGGTGGTGGTGGTGGTGGAGGAGGTGGTGGTGGTTGATTAGTTTGAAACGATTGAGAAGCTGGTTTCATTTCTTCGATTTTATCATCATTTGAACTTAAACTGGATAAACTCATACAGTCATCCTCGGCATCAGCTTTAACTATACTCTCAGGAGTTGGTGGTTTAGATTCCTTAGTGACTCCTAACTCATCGTCACTAGTGGAAAATTCACTTTGCAACGAATTTTCTTTCAGCAGTTTGGACTTTTCCAACAATGCAGTTGTTTCCATTACTTCCATCTGCTTGGCTATTTTGGCTTTTTCAATTGCTTTCCTATGACATTCAAGATATATTTCCATTGAGAGAAACGGAGATGGAGGTGTGGATAATGGGGCCTGCTCATCATTTTCTCCTGGGGAATGATTGAGGGTTTCTAATCCTGGTGGCATCGGCAAAGACATGCGGCTGGCTATATAATTCTCAGCCTCAGCAGATAATTTTCGTGCAGGTCTATGATGATCAAAATCTGGTTCCTCATTGTCAGACTCAGAATTGAACATTTGGAGAAAAGGAGGGTTGGCACCACCAGGAGCTTTACCTTTTAGTAGCATTTCAATTCTGGTATCCAGATCAAGGTGTTTGCTTTCAACTATAGGGCTGGCTGGCTTTCTCCTAGGTTTCTCTGATTCCCTTACAGTTTTTGGAGGGGGCTCCCATTTCTGAGTGGGCGGGCCAGAAGGAACACTTGGAGCCATCACTGGTTGAACATCCCAGTGCTGAGGAGGTGGTGGTGGTAAGGGCTGGCCATCAGACCATCCATGGGAATGTACCCTGGTGGGCAGCCAAGCAGGTGGGGGTGGTGCTAGTGGAGGATGAGGGTGTATTTGAAGTGGTGGAATCGGCTGAAATATCTGTGTCTGGGGAGGAGCCTGGTGATATGGAGGTATTGGTCCATGTTGAGGTAAGTGATTCATCTCATATGATAAAGGCGTGCTATTTGTTGAATAGAAATCTTTAGGAGTAGGAGGAAAACTGCCAAAGCTCCGCGGACTGGGATCAACAAGGCTATCTGATGTACAGGAACTTATACCGGAATCTCTATATTCTTTCTCTTTAGGATGTTCTTTTCGCTTCTCTTCTTCCTTGGGAGGTTCAGGAGGAGGAGGGGGAGGAGGTGGGGGTGGAGGTTCTTCTTTCTTCTTCTTTTTTTCCTTTGTCAGATCATCAAATAACCTTCTGCACTCTTTCCCCTTCGAGTCTAGGAACACTTTGATAACTTTACCCATAACTTTTGCATCGTTCAACTTTTCCACACATGCTTTAGCAGCTTCCACAGATTCGAATGTTATTTTGGCAAGGCCAAGATGGCGGTTTGTTAAGGGATGATGAAATATTGTCACCTCTTCTGGTTTACCAAACTTCTGTACAATATCGTTGAGGAAAGCATCGTTGATGTTATCATTCAAATTTGACATGGTAACTTCAACAGGAGGTGGATCGCCAATGTAGTTATCGTCAATCTTGAATCGCGGTACAGGTACATCCAAGATTTCCATTCTGCCCATCCATAAGCGATTGAAGTTTGATCTTGGATCTCTAACCTGTACTGGGGTGAAAGACTGTCCAGATGAGTCATTGGGAATCTGCCCATCGTACCTTAAACAAAGGAGAACAACACAATGAGGGAGAGAGAGGAAAAACAGAGGATGATCTGATATACTAAAGTGAGTTTTTTTTACGAAGATTAGGAACTCGGAAAACATAATGTTACCAACTTATTCGAATAGTGGTAAACATGCTCAATAAGGATTGAGCTATAAAAATCACTATTACAATTACTAAAAATGGCTTTAAATCAAGGAATATATGGCCGTTGCATAGCCTAAATTAACTATATTTTTTTAAGGTAGCCAACTAGATTGTGGAAAGCGCCTTCAATTGATATGCCTTTTAGAAATATACTGTAGCTGATTTAGAAATATGCGGTGTGGAAAGCGCCTTCAACTGATTTGCCTTTTAGAAATATACTGTAGCTGACTTAGAAATATGAGGTTCAATATAGATTCACAATTTATCTATCCACATTTTTTTCATAATTTTTATAATTATGGCTAAGCATAAGCTTAAAGATAAAATGTAAGAGGTGATCTGTTAATTAATGATCTGCTACAGTAATGAAATTCACAGATCAACCGTGGTCAAATCACCACAATCCATCAATTTCCATCAAAATTGAAAACAACGGTTAGTACATTATTAGTTTCACAAGAATTTTACATTAGCACACCAGCAGAAGTACGTTAAACCATGTTGTTCTTAAATGAGGTGCATGCAAGAATAAACTCCCCCACTGCAGGGTTACTGCAGTAGAGAGAAAAAAAACTGCTTTTTCATACACACACACGCACGCGCGCACGCGCACGCACGCACACGCGCGCACGCACGCACGCGCACGCACGCACGCACACACACACACACACACACACACACACACACACACACACACACACACACACACACACACACACACACACACATATGAACAAACATTGACGAACAAACTCAAAATGTATCTTTTCCTATTTTCTTCAAACAATTTCATCACCCAGTGAAATTCAGAATGTTGGATTAGAACAAGTAACAAAGTCTTAATATTCAGTCCGAATGTAACTATAGAGAATGGACAAAGCAAGTCAACCAGGGCTGGCAATAAGTCAATGAAGAAGATTTGATTGAAGAGAGGTCAAGGATAAGTCTAGAAGAATTTTTGCAGATAATTAGTAGAGTCCGAAATACTACACAAACAGATAGATATTAATTCAGTTATGCCGTGCCTTTTATTTAGCTTATGTTCGACATTCAGGAGGTCAGAAATGACCAAATCAACATGAAGTAACCAAGCTGAAAAATTGAAGATTGTGAGAGAGTGGATGCTTTGGCTAACATGAAATCAACACTTGCAACCTTCTAAACATTGGAATATCACCGACAGATTTTCATTTGGAAATATTCAACCTTAACTGCGCTTCTTGATCGTCTAACTAACTAAGTTCAACAGCTGGTGGTTAGCTATTCAAGAAAACCACTAATAATAATAGTTACTAGTTTAATTCGCATTTAACTTCAAGAGTGGAAATTACGACGCAATGAATGAATTTTTCGAGACGGTTGATTGGGGTGGGGTCAGGGTAGATTCGATTGGGGACGCTGTTGCCCAGTTTTACGCCATTATAAACGGTGCTATTCAGAGTTTTGTGCCTAAGACGGTAAACCACTCCTCGTCTTTCCCGAAGTGGTTTGATCGCGAGCTCATTGCACTCACCCGTCAAAAGTTGTTAGCTCATGCCCGTTTCAAGATGACTGGTAGTGATGGCGATTACGAAGTTTTCTCAGCCCTTAGAAGTCGTTGTAAGGATGTTTCTCGGGAGTTGCATGCAGTTTACGTTGATGGGGTTCAGCAATCTATACCCGAAAATCTCAAAGTTTTCTGGAATTATTTCAACTATAAGGAGGGTGGAAATTGCTTGCCTGCATCTATGTCCTTGCTTGATGAGTCTGCCTCTGATTGCAGTGAGATCGCTGAGTTATTTGCACGTCATTTTTCATCAGTCTTCGAGCCATCCGTGCTGAGCCCTCCCGAGTTCCGGGTACAGGACGTCGTGAATATTGGTTTTTTGGAGGTTTCAGAGGAGGAGGTGCTCCGTGAACTTTTGCATCTCGACATCACTAAAGGCATGGGCCCTGATGGGGTGCCTCCTGTCCTGCTGAAGAAGTGTGCTGCCAGGCTTGCCGAACCACTTACTTTCCTGTTTAACCTTTCTCTTAGGACAGGTTGTTTCCCCAAGTGCTGGAAGTCTTCGTTTGTCACTCCTGTACACAAGAGTGGTGATAAGGGCCTTATCGTGCACTATCGTCCAGTTTGCTCTCTATCTACAACACCTAAGCTCCTTGAGAAGCTGGTCATAAAGCAGCTCCAGATCAAGTTCAGGCCTTTCATTGTGGTTGAGCAGCATGGTTTTATGAGTGGACGCTCGACGGTGACAAATTTACTCTTATTCCAAGAATACGTTATGGAGGGCTGTCGCACTGGCTGCCGAACTGACCTGGTCTCAACGGATTTCTCCAAAGCCTTTGATAAGGTTTCGCATAGTCATCTAGTGAGCCTGCTTGGCTCCTTGGGGGTTTTTGGACCACTGCTTGATTGGTTCTCGTCATATCTATGTGATAGATGGCTGAAGGTGCGGGTTCGAGGTGCACTGTCCTCTCTATTTCATGCTTCCTTGTGAGTTCCACAGGGCAGCCATCTTGGACCCTGGTGTTTCCTGCTGGCTATTAACAGTAGACTACTTGGGTCCTGCCGTGCGTTGCCTGCTATTTGCTGACGACTTGAAGATTTTCCGATACGTCACCTCGGTTGTAGACTATGACATCGTTCAACGGCCCATCACTGAGCTGGAGGATTGGTGCGTGGTGAACTGCCTTTTTCTGAACCCGTCGAAGTGTTCTGTCGTCTCATTTAATCACTCAGTGGCGCCCCTTCAGTTTGCGTACAACCTCGGAAACGCACCCCTAGCGAGAGGGAATGAAACTTTGGATTTGGGAGTTATTTGCGACGGTCAGCTCACTTTCTCGCGGCATATCGAAATGGTTGCCAGTAGTGCTATGCGCTCGCTTGGCTTTGTAAAGAGGCATACCCGTGACTTTAACCACGTTCATGCCATCGTTACGCTTTATAAGGCGCTTGTCCTTCCTAAGCTGGAGTACGCCTCAACGGTATGGTCTCCTTACTATGCAGTCCACAAATATCAAATTGAGCGAGTACAAAATAAATTCTTGCGGTACATTGCATTTAAGCTTGGAATATCTTCTGAAAACGTGGACTATCCATCACTCCTCAGGACCTGCAGACTCCAACCCCTGGAAGTGCGGCGTGGCATGGCTGATCTGTCATTTCTCCACAAGCTCGTAAATGGCGGTATGGACTGTCCTCCGTTGCTGGCGGAGATTCGACTCTCCATCCCTCGTTTCTCAAGTCGTCAGCCTGAAATTTTCCACATCCCTTTCTCTCCGACAAACTATCTTCGAAATCGACCACTGCACCGCATCCCCCGTTCTGCCAACCACTTCTTAAATTTGTACCCTGATTTTGACTTTTTCAATAGTCCCCTGTCATCTCTGAAAACTTTAGTGCTCTCCTCTCCCGCTTTGTTTTGACCATTATATCCAAATTGCTCTATTTGACTTCATAAGTTACTGTTACGTTATTACTGTTATATTATATTATTATGTCATTTTATTACTGTTATATTATTGCTGTTTCTGGTAATTGTTCTTTTTCATGTTGTATTTCTCAAATTTGAAAATTCTTGTATACACTGAATTGCAACTTTTGTTATGCTGTTGTGAATTGGGCTTGCCCGTTAATAAAAAAAATAATAAAAAAATAAAAAAAAAAAAACCCTCCCAAACGACCTTGGTCTAGAAGTTAACAAATCATTTTGGCTCATCACAATCACATGTTTCTGGGAAAACCATGGAATGTGTGATATACTTCAACTTGCACCCGAATGAAGTTTGCAGATGTGACATTTTACAAGGATATTTGGAGTAACTAATTCTCTCTCTTTTGCTGTGAACACGATGTTTTGTTCGAGAAAGAGTTTCAATATGCTGATTTATCTGTCAACTTGAAATTTATTCTAGCAAAGAAATACAAAATTAATTCATGAATAATTGAAGGGCACTAAATCCAAGGCTCCGTCTCAATGGAGTGAACCTTATCCAATGAGAACGAAAAAGACTCTTTTAGCATCTCCAAAGTATATAAATATGAGGAATGTGACAAAGCATAACAAACAGGGGTTAATTTTAATAGAATAGACGGTTTATCAAAACCTCAAATTCGTTTTGTACATATCACTCCATCGATTATGTAGTGAACAAGGAATGTTTCATACCTGTACACCTTTTGAGTAGCTCCTTTGTTGATGATAGGATCCACAAGTAGTTTGTAATTCCTAAGTTTTGGAGGTTGATTTGGTGGCTGCGGAGGATGTTGACCTGACGAAGACGAGGGGACATGATGTCCATGGTTGGAATTTTGATGCCTGCAAAAAAAAGTTGGAAAATTGATAATATCTAGAATATATCTAAAAGATTTTAGATATCTCGGGGGTTTGCTGCCCCCCCCCCCCCCCATGTTAGCTCTGTTTTTAGATACCCGGCATAGAAGTTTATGGGAAGCTTAGAAATGCAACCCATGGGCTTGAGATTGTACTCGTATCATAGCTAGTACAATTAAAAATGGAAAATGCGGTTTTTTAACACGAATATGTTTCATGGCTGAACCTCTGTCTGCAAGTCTGCAACTTTTTAACACAGAATGTGTTTTAGCCATGGACTAACTAGCCGAAAATGGAACGCGGGATGGTAACGAAATGTGTGACGTACATGATTTTCACGTACAACCGAGCCGTTGGTAGGGAAATGGAACTTCCGCAATTTTAATCGCACAGAAATCGTTCACCATTCGTTGGAAAGCTCCTGATTTATCCAACCATATTATGTTAACTACTGCGAAGTGCGTGGCCATCAACCTGAGTTATGAGCATGGTTATTTGAATCAATTGTTTACACACAGATGATCATTCTCAATAATTGATATTGTCAACATGATTGCAACCGCTTGTAAATTTTCTTATGATTTTCACGTACAACCGAGCCGTTGGTAGGGAAATGGAACTTCCGCAATTTTAATCGCACAGAAATCGTTCACCATTCGTTGGAAAGCTCCTGATTTATCCAACCATATTATGTTAACTACTGTGAAGTGCGTGGCCATCAACCTGAGTTATGAGCATGAATAGTAAATGAATAGTAAACAATGACGCTTGTTTGGTTGTCACTTGGTTGCGCGACAACGCAAACACATTCTGTGTTTCAATAATTTCGTCCGAAGTATGTAAATAGAGGTAACCGGGGGTCCAGGGGGCTTGCCCCCTGGCGAGGCGGAGCGCCGAGTTTTTTGACATTTTTTTTTTTTTAACGTCACATTACTTCTGACACGTTACTTCTTCTACTAATAATTTTTAAATGACCTAACATCTTCACCCAAGGAAGTTGAAATTCGATATGGTGACTCTATTGATATGGTCTTTAGGAAACAATTGAAATGATAAGCTCTTTCTTAATCAGCTGGTTGAGCTAAATTCCCTCCTGTTCATCCTATAGTACGTTGAAATTTGACATGGAGACTCCTTATCCGTGGCACGAACTGGCACGATCTTTTCTTGTCAGCGCAAGCTCTTTTGAATATGGCGAGCAATCGGATGGCCAAAAGCTTTCTAACCGTGAATGTGAAGAAAACCAAATACATGGTTTTTGGAAACGTAGCCTCACTTCCCCCTGATCAAGCCATAAAATTACATTTTGCATGCCCTGGTTCCATTCAATGTAGCTGTCCATACCTTGAGAGGGTTTTGTCGTACAAATACTTGGGGGTAGTATTGGATACTTCGCTCTGGTGGTCGAATCACGTTGAGTACCTTTATGGGAGACTCAGGAAATTTATTCCAATATTAAAAAATGTTAGATCGGCAATATCTAAGGATCGTTTGAGGCTATTATACCTGTCACTTGTACAGTCGACCCAGCAGTACGCAATCTCAATCTGGGGTGAGCCTGTCAAACTGTGATGATGAAGCTAAACATATTGCACAGGCGCATAGTGAAGGTTATGCATGCTAAATCCCCAAGACTTTCATCACACGAACTAATCAATGAAGCTAAGGTCTTTACTATAACTCAGCTTTTTGTGAAAAATCTTTTTCCTTTACCATAAAAATCCAAATATTATATCGATGTTGACCTCCCTCCAATACCCAACTAGGTTCATCACTGAACAGAGGGTCGTTAATCCCCGCCCCGCCTTAACTCTTACCACAAGAAGTCCGCTCTATTTGATCTGTCTATTATACAGGGTGATTCCCTCGCAGATGCAAAAAAAAATTTGGGTGAAACTACATCAAAAATGGAGTAAAATGCCGCCAACTGCATATTTTTATCTCAATCCGTTCTCGAGAGATGATTTTTAAAAGGTTTTTTCAGGAAAACCGTGTTTTTTTCCTTTTAAACTCAAATTTCTCCACTTTACTTCATTCAATTTTAACTTTTGACCACATTTTCAGAATCAGCATTAAATTTACTATAAGAATAGTGTATTTGGGTTCTTAAAAAGTCCCATACAAAGGCCCTCATATCAGCTCAAACATTGACGATTTTGAAAAAAGAATATTTCTGAAAATCTTTAAAACTTTACTACTCTTCCAAAACGAATCCTGGAAACTGGCAAATCTCATGAAAACTGCTTCGTCTAATACTATTTCCAACGGTATAATCAAGTTTACTTTTATTTTGTTATTTAGTGGAGAAAATTATGTTTCAATGTTAAAAAATGTGGGGTTTTCAATGAAATTGTTGGTTTTCTCGAAAGATGACCCTCCATGAACCTACGAGTATGGGGTCGGTTTCTATGTATTTTTTCACGCTGTATCGAATGGTAACATTTGTAGATCTCTCCAACTCCGTTATAACCAAGTTTTACACTTAAAATCGCAAATGTTTAGTTTGTTTGTTACGATTAAATGTATGTGTGTTATGGGGTAAAACTAGTTAATTAGAGTGTAAAACTCGATTATAACGTAGTTGAGAGATCTGCAAGAGTTTCCATTTGATCCAGCGAGAAAAAATACATAGAAACCGACCCCATACTCGTTGGTTCATGGAGGGTCATCTTTCGAGAAAACCAACAATTTCATTGAAAAACCCACATTTTTTAACATTAAAACATTATTTTCTCCCCTAAATAACGAAATAAAAGTAAAATTGATAATACCGTTGGAAAGCATATTAGATGAAGCAGTTTTCATGAGATTTGCCAGTTTCTAGGATTCTTTTTAAAAGAGTAGTAAAGTTTTAAAGATTTTCAGAAATATTATTTTTTCAAAATCGTCAATGTTTGAGCTGTTGTGAGGGTCTTCGGATGGTACTTTTTAAGGACCCAAGTACACTATTCTTATAGAAAATTTAATGCTGATACCGAAAATGAGGTTGAAAGTTAAAATTAAATGAGGAAAAGTGGAGAAATCCGAGTTTAAAATGAAAAAACACGGTATTCCTGAAAAAACCTTTAAAAAATCATATCTCGAGTACGGATTGAGATAAAAATATGCGGTTGGCGGCATTTTACTCCATTTCTGATGTAGTTTCACCCAAAATTTTTTTTGCATCTGCGAGGGAATCACCCTGTATAACTCCTTACCATCAGATATGAAGTTTCCAAATTCTTTTTCTCGAACATTGTATAAAAAACGAATAAGTCTAACTAATAAGAGGGTGACACATCAGGTTTTATGTATATTTCTTAGAAGGAACTGCACTACTCTTGTCTGGCGACACGGGCTATGCCTAATGCCAGACAATAATATTTCCGTTATATTTGTACTAACTTTCTAAATTGTTGTTTATTTATGAAATATATCACGTCTCTCTCTCTCTCTCTTTGGGAGATTAAGAGACAATTTGAATAATGGGCTCTCTTCTAGAGGCTGTCACGCTTCTTGTTTTTCGTTATTATTGTTATTATTTTTGCTTCACATTTTTTTCGACCCATTACTTCTTTTACCAGTGTTGGGCATAATCTTATCATCGAATACGAATGTAATCACGATAATTATTCGTTGATTCTGAGTCAACTGCGATTATATTCGTATTCACGGTCATCAATTTCAATAGGGCGTCCCTCCTATAATATGCGAAGCCTTGCTAATATAACCTAGCTTCAGAGGGACGTCCTATTGAAATAGATTTAAGACAAATAGGCTGGGCTCCAATAGTTGAATTCGCTTTAAGGGCGTCCCTCTGATGCTACGTAATACTAACAAGGCTTCGCATTAGGGATGCAAAATCGGTAGCCAACAATCGATTTTTAACACAATAAAAAAATTATCTATTATATTAATTCAGTACACTGTATCAAGTTAATCAAATATTTTACCTTTTAAAATTATTTACGAAAATATTGGTAGGTACTTTTAAGATGTTTCGGGTTTTTCGAGTTTCTTGAGTTGACCAACCCTCAAGAAACCCGAAACATCTTAAATTTAACTCAGTGGTCGAGATAACCCAGCCTGATTGGTAGGTACTGTTACTGTAACTATGCATGACATCTTTTGCATAGTAAAAATATAATGAGGAAGTTCAATGAGCCAAGATGGGGTGAGCCAAGTTTAATGAAGAATCATAAACAAAGTATGTACAAGGTATTCTGGACTACACACTACACACTGAAAAAATAATCTTCGGGTACGCTGTTCAAAAATAATAACTTGGAAAGTGTGTCGCCTTTCAACCTGTTGCGTTCCTGGGTAAGTACGAGACCTGCCTTAGAAAAAGATCTCGCTTGACTGAAGTAGACACTGAGGCTACCTACTTGATTGCAATATTTGAAAGATCGGGAGAGGCAGGTTTCATGTTAACCCAGTACGCGAGGGGGCATTTCTCCTTTTCGTGGGTCTGCTGCGTAGGTACATATACAATGGGTGATATTCTCGAGACTTGCGACACTAGCGCATCCTTACATCGAGGCAAGCAAAATCAAAGTTATTTCATCTTGTTGTCATGGTGACGAGTAAACATATGCGAAAATGCCCCATTTGTAGTCATAGCTGGACAACAGCATAACATAGTCTCACCTAGTTCCGAGTCAATATTTTCATTATTTGTAATATGCAAGGTGATAAATTGTACGCAAATTACATCAAGTTATTATCAGGTGTTGACCTCAAACGCTACGAATGCAAGATTTAATCTGTGGGGTAGAGATCCATATGAAATATGTGTTGGGGAGTTGACATACAAGTATTCTAGATGATCCAGACATCAGCCGCAAAAATGGTGTGGATTACCTATCTAGTTTTAGAACTGTTCTTCGAATCAATTGAAACTAAAAATCTTTAGAGTACTGTGAAAGTGGTCTTGTGAAAGGATGTGTTATGAGAGCTCTGTTATGCGGGAATAGTAAGTTGTATCACATGTGGAAAGGTAAGAGGTACCTAGAGGTAAGGTATACCTACATACTTTCCGTATATTATTACTTGTTCATGTAGGTACTTCATTGATTAAAACGAAAGTAGGTACCTAATTACTTTTTTTGTCCATAAAATTTGCGTAACTGCAAAACTCGCGCAATAACTGCACTGCCAATGCAGTCTTTATGAAATCTTACCTTCAGAGGAATGCATTTCAAGGTTTTTTCCTTGCAGCTGGTTTTTAATTCATGTTGCATATTCCCTGATTCGATATTTGACAAACTTGCTAATCAGCGGTTGTATTCGTCGGCAAAGCAACGACCCACCTACTTTGTTTAGGCACTTTAAACCAACAGCAAATCTGGTAGGACGTACGTAACTACCTAAGTAGTTTCGTTTCTTGGTGTAGCAACAACCTGCCTTGTTTATTTTGACAAACTATCAAATCTCTCCTTTTATTCATTCAATATAACAAGTAAAGCTTCCTCAGTTAAGCATAGTACTACGAACTTATAATAAAACGCTGATGAAGCTACCTGAGCAATGGCTAGGTACCTACACAGCAGTACAGACACCTGAGGAATTTTTAATAATCTTTTCTTTACTATTTTTCAGGTTAATTATTCTCAAAGCCTAAACGAATGAAGTTCTTTAGTTTTCTGACACTGATTAACTACTATAGTTAGTAGGCTCCTAGTCCAAATAAAAACTCGTTCACGTTAGATTGGTATTGTTGACAGCAATCTACAATCAATTATTGCGCTGGCAGGCATGATTATTATAACATTTAGTCGAATTGAAACTTTGTGTTGCTACAATATTATACTTTTTCAAAACAAAACTGTTGAAAAATGGCCTTATAACCACGAATTATGTTGACGTGAGACGGCAAACTTCTTGTGAGAAATAGGTTGGTTGAGTAGCGATTCATTGCCGTAGGGCGGTATCATGGCCGACTTTGGCTGAAACGCGAACCTACTCCAGGCGTGACGTCACGAGAATATGGGCCATACAAAGTAAAGAAAAATACAGAAAATAAACCGCTGAAAATCGATTTCTGGATAAAAATCGGTACAATCAATGGATTGCAAAAAAAATCGGATGTCGGAGGTAAAAAATCGATTTTTTGATTTAATCGAAATTCGATTAGCATCCCTACTTCGCATATTGTAGGAGGGATTGAAATTGATGACCGAGACACATTTGAATGGGTTGTATTCGTGTAATCGCTGACAGACGAATACGATTACACGAATACGAATATAATCGCAGTTGACTCAGAATCAATTAATGATTATCGCGATTACAATCGTATTCGTATTCGACGATAAGATTATGCCCAAACACTGTCTAATACTTACAATTTTTAAATGAGCTAACTTTTCTTATGTTCACCCTAGGAAGTTGAAATTGGATAGGGAGACTCTTTGGGATTAAGAGACTATTGAAATGATGGGCTCTTTCCTGATCAGCTAAGTGAGCTAAATTCTCTCCTGTGCACCATAAAACATATTCACAATTTATATGTTCTTCCTTGAAGAGGAACATTGTATAATGGTCAATATAGATAGGCAGTTATGATTAATGTGGACTTTACCTCATAAAAGTTGCAGTCATGCATATCAAGAAAACTTTTAGATTGAACCTGTCAACGAGTCTGTCGATTTACCATGACATTTGCACAGAATGTGAAGTTTTCTCATATCAGTTAAGATCTGAAGTATTGATGACAGTCCTTTCAATTTATAGGTACTATTAAAACCGTTTATAATATTTAGATTATGAAAATTGGAACAATTTATTAGATCTAAGAAAGTAGTTCATTTCCTTAAAATTGTTTTTTTAAGAAGCCAAAAACTCCTTGGAACAGGTCATATTTACATTTCTTTTTCTTCGAATTTAATGAAGATATTTAGATGGGATTTTTAGGACCCAGAGTCTCCCTATCAAATTACCACTTCCTAGGGTGAACAGGAAAGAATTTTTCTCACTCAGCTGATCAGGTTGGAGCCCTTGATTTTATTAGTCCATTGATTTCCCATCTAGGGGTCTCTTCAAGTTTCAACCTCCTAAGGTGAACAGGTGAAAATGTAGCTCATACGTCACACAAGGTAATCAAACAGAAAAACTAACTTAGTTTATATTAGTTCGAGTAGTTCTCAGAAGAACGTTGAAATAGAGGGATTTTGGCAGCCTTAGATATAGTATGACGTGTGATAAATTTAGAAATTTTCGACAAGTTGTGAACGATTTTTGTGGGGTGGAAAATGAGCAAGTTACAGCTCCCTAGCAACGATGGATACGTGAACAACATTGGCGAATTTCGTGTAACAAGATTTTGTTCCACGATACCTGAAAGTTTTCAGGCAGTTTTTTAGTCTTAGGCAGGTGTTAGGTTATGGCTTAAGCATGTTCCATTCTAAAAAAGAAAAGTAGTTCTTCACATTTTTTCCCCACTCTCAGCCAAGAGTAGTGATTTTAAGTCAGGGGATATTCAATCCTGCAATCCTCCCAATCAAATTATCTTTGAGGTTTTATGAACTATGTCGAGAAGAAGAAACAACTATTTACCTGTGTGGTGGAGGAGGTGGTGGCGGACGATGATGCTCAACAGGATGCTCATGATGATTATGAGAACTACGACTCGAGTTACTACCGCTGTGATGATCTCTAGAGGAAGATGACGAATGGTGGTGCCCGCTTGAAGAGTAGCGGTGAGACCCACTGGAAACATGATGGTGGTGATCACGATCCCTGTAATAATTATTACACGGTTAGTTAATACAATGGTCTCCATATTCATGATAAAGTTAGATATATGAATAATTGGCTCTAATTCACTTTTAAAAATATAACTATCTTCGGCCTTAATATTGAATTTTATCGAAGATTCACCACCACTTGTGGTTTATTAGTTTCAACAAGAACCTTTGTAATCGATTTAATTTTCGAAATATATAGATTCCGAAAATCAAAAGGAAGGAAAAATAATGGTAATAAGAATTAAAAATCCGATTTTGGTTTATTATTTCCAATAATAAGCCTATGTGATCGTATAGCAAAAAATTTGTATAACCCCCCCTCAAACTTTGTCACTTTACGTTTCAAGGTGCGTAGAATCCAAATTTGAAATGTCCATCCGCCGTTCGGTCCATAAAAGGCCTTAGAATTGACTTAAAAAATCTGTTCTTTCGCACATAGACTCCACTTGGGGTCTAGTTGGTCCTAACTTCTCGCCAACTCGATCGCTCCACACTCATGGGTGATATGAGCCAAAAATAGGTGAAAAAGTGTATTTTTTTTGTATATTTCAAGTTGTATAGAAATCGGAGATTTATGAGTGGAAAGAAAATGTTAGCTATTAATTTTATGAAAAAAAAAGTATTCTAAATGATACTCTTCTCTATTCAAAAAGAGATTTTGGATTTTAGGCAATTTTTTGCAATTTTATAGATTTTTTAAAACAAAATTTAATGAAGTTCAAGTTTTCAGCATAATTTCGTACATAAATTGTTGAATGTTCTATTTCATAGTTGATAAACTTTATTTGACCAATCTTATGCTAAAAAATATCAATTTAACGATTCTTAGCCATTTTCAGTGATTTTGTCAGCACATTTTTTGAAACTTGACCAATTAAATGATATCAACATACAGTATAGGTAACACTTTTATGTGTTGGAAAGATGACTTGGTAATAAATTGTTATGTTTATCAACTATATTAAAAAGCGTAAAATTGTGAGATTCCGCTGCTGTAATGGATTGAACCCATTTGTGAGGTCCGAAGCTCCGAGTTCCGATACTAAATATACTATAAGCGGCGTTTAATAATTATGGACCAGAGATCTACGTAGAAGGGCTGTCTAATACATAAATAATAAACCTTTGTGTAATAATTTGCAGCGTTTTTCTAAAGGTGCAATAACTAAATTTATATTTTAAACTACGAATATTGCACAACAGAAAGGTAGGAAAACGGAATAAATTGATGGTCATTTATGCTACCTGTCTCGATCCCTGTGGTGGTGATGGTGATCAGACCTATGATCGTGGCTGGACCGACTGCTGTGATGATGGTTCGAACTATTACTTCCCCTGTGGTTGCGTGCAAAGTCCATCGTTCTGTTTCTCCAAGGTGACAGTACAGTTTCCCTGCGAAGTCAAAACCCAGCCAGTGAGAAAAACTAGCAAAGTATTTACTCCAATAGACTTGAGTAAAGTAGCAGGGCCCGCAGCCCAAGTTTGCCATCAATAATATGTGTGATGAGCTGATGAGTACGATAGCTATGATAAAACTCTTATTAACTCTGCATTAATGGGTAAAAATCGGGAGTCCCCATCTATGATATTCAAAGTTGAGCATATCACTAACTATTGCACCTTTAGTTTGATTGAGGCACATCTTATTTGTCACGGAAATTTCCATACCCCCCCCCCCCCACACACACACACACCATAATACCTACACCTGAATAACAAGCATATCAAATGTGTACGGAAATTAGTATTCAAATATCTCTATTATTTATAAGAATGAAACTCCGTTCTGTCTGTCTGTTTGTCCATGTTATGCACGGCCAAACGGCTGAGTGGCAAGATCTTCTTGGGATTTTCCGGAATAGTGTATGAGCGATTTTAAAATTTTCTTTTCGACTTCCCCGCTTCCCCCACCCGGAAAAATACTGGTTTCGTAGGTTTTTCTACGAGGAAGACGACGGGGCAATCGGATTGCGAAAAAAGTATCGGGAGACACGTCAAAAAAATGAAAGAGTTCTCCAAATGAAAGAGACCCGTTTTCTCCAAAATTCCTACGAGAAACTTGGTTTTTTCTCATTAAAATATACCCCATAAAGGTACTTTTTCGGGACGGTGTTTGCGGGAGAAATACAGGTTTGATTCTGCTAAATCTGAATCCGAAATCGGATATCGAAAAAAGTGACGGGAAGTTGGTCAAAATGCGAGGGTAAGGGAGGCGAAGTGATTAAAATGAGAAGTTGATTGAGCATGAACGAATCTGCGAGCAGGCCTTTTTTACCTGAAGGGGAACCTCCTGAAGGAAGAAACTTTTCCGTTTGAAAGACATTCCAACAGAATAATAGATGGCGTTTTTCCGACACATATACAGCAATACCGAGCGAGCGAAGCGAGCAACATCCTCTGATAAACTTTTCGTGGTTCCACGTAGTTTTATAAGATTTAATTTGTTTGTAAGAATTTCCCACTTGCAAGAAGTGCCTACTTCACGCAATCACAGATTACTAATTGATGGAAATGGAAAAGAGCACCATGGAGGTGCAAAATCAAATATGAAATGTTGCAGTTGGAGCACTGGCTTCAGGTTTGGGCTTTGAGCTCAGGTAAGGTAAGGTTCTCTTCTATCTTCCATGTGCCCCCCCCCCCCCCCCCTCGTCACTCACTGATCACATGGCTGTGGGACTGTGCCGTAGTAAGAACAATACAGGGTGATTCCCTCGCAGATGCAAAAAAAAAAAAAATTTGGGTGAAATTACATCAAAAATGGAGTAAAATGCCGCCAACCGCATATTTTTATCTCAATCCGTACTCGAGATATGATTTTTTAAAGGTTTTTTCAGGAAAACCGTGTTTTTTTCCTTTTAAACTCAAATTTCTCCACTTTACTTCATTCAATTTTAACTTTTGGCCACATTTTCGGAATCAGCATTATATTTACTATAAGAATAGTGTACTTGGGTTCTTCAAAAGTACCATCCAAAGGCCCTCACATCAGCTCAAACATTGACGATTTTGAAAAAAGAATATTTCTGAAAATCTTTAAAACTTTACGAATCTTGGAAACTGGCAAATCTCATGAAAACTGCTTCGTCTGATACTCTTTCCAACGGTATAATCAAGTTTGCTTTTATTTTGTGATTTAGTGGAGAAAATTACGTTTTAATGTAAAAAAATGTGGGTTTTTCAATGAAATTGTTGGTTTTCTCGAAAGATGACCCTCCATGAACCTACGAGTATGGGGTCGGTTTCTATGTATTTTTTCACGCTGTATCGAATGTTAACATTAGTAGATCTCTCCAACTCCGCTATAACTAAGTTTTACGCCGTGTCCTACGTGGAAGAGCGCGTGCGAGCGACCTCGAGTCGCTCGCGCGCGCCGCTATAGTGTCCACAGTAGGCGTCCACAGTACGCGTCTAGAATCCCTGCGAGGTTACCTTTAATTCCTTCTGAGTGTAATTTTTTTTTTCTATTTTTGCGGTATTATGAACGACTTATTTCTTTTAAATAATGCAGCAATGCTTTATTACTTGGCAAAAAAGAATTCGTCGAGACGGAAGCCAGTTTCGAATATTTATTCAATGAGGGAACAATACGGTAAGTTCCACAATTTGTTCCCGCAACTCAGGAAGGATAGGGCGGCCTTTTTTGCTTACTCCAGGATGAAAATATCCACCTTCGAGTATATTGTTGAACATATTGAAAGATAGTTTAATTATCAAGTTACCAATTTTCAAAGGCCCGTAGGAGCTGAGGAAAGATGGATGTTGACAATCAGGCAAGTACAAGGCTAGAAGTAATGATTTATTTTCCGTCCCTTTTGTCCCGTTTAATTATTTGTTAAGTAAATAACCCTCTTAATCGTATGGCTAGACATTATAATTTAGTAGCAGCTGAGAATAATTGCCTTGATTATTTTTCAATAGTTTTTCCGTATTTAAAAACCACATCATTTCCTATTGTTCTAAATTTCCAGCCTAGTGAAAGGTACTATTATTATCTTTTGTGTATTGATTTAATTTTTTTCTACTCTGTATAAATTTATATTTTCATTTTATCTGTATTTTCCATGTATAGTTTCCTTATTGTTTATTGGGCTAGCCCGTAAATAAATAAATAAGTACGCACGTAATAAATTATAAAACATTTTATTTATAATTTAGTTTATTAATCGTCAAGGGAGTTCTTTTTTCGAGAAAGCTCCCTTATCAAAATACTTTGGAACTCATTCCTAACTTTTAATTTTTCAATTTTCCCCAGCTTTTTGAAGTATGGGAGAAGCGATTAAAGAAACAAATGTGTCTTCGTCTTCTTGTCTCACTGTCCCAGCCATTTCCAGGGAAAGAATTATAAAAATACGGGAACACAAACAAAACTTGAAAACACAAATATAACCTCCCGGCAGCGCGACCAAAATCAAACCGGTTTGAAAATCAAACCCGAGCGTGCGACCTCATCGCGAATCGCAGCGTCGGGCGGTGGCACGCAGCGATTTAAATACTTATGGATCGGCTGCTGGCCGTAAGGCCAATGTATCACCAGCCGGGCGCACGCAGCTATGCGATCCGGGTTGCGTCTAGGGTAGCGCAGGCGTTAGTGAGGCAAGAGCGCTGGGCGTTAGTGTCCCGTGTCCCGCGCGCGCCAAGTTTTTCAGACAGGCGGGAAAACAAACCGAACCTAACCTACTGATCCCCCACCTCTGCGCGAAACGTGGTATTTAGCGGGAAATCGCATCACTCTCTATGATAGTTTCGTTCAATGTGGATGTGCTCAATAATGAGTTAAAAGTGTTATGGTTAGAAGTTGCTCTGCGTACAACTGCACGACACGATGGAAGAAAGGAAGCGATATTTCTTTTCACAGGCAAGTCGATTACTGTTTTATATTTGTTAGCCTAAATGAAATATTAATAAAGTATTTAGTTACAACAGCTTTTGGAAGACAAATTTTCCGAAATGAAGGAAATAATTCTAAAACTTGACTATGATGATATATCGCAACATGCAACTACAATGTTACATTTTCACCACTATTAAAAAAATAATTTTACTAGCGTACAGTACTAAATGGCCTTCTAATGTTATTGCTCTCTTTTAGGTTTCCAGTATTCGACTCTGAGCTGAATAAAAAATGGATACTAGCAACCAAAAGGAAAAATTTTATTCCCCATAAAGACACATTTTTATGCAGTCGACATTTCTCTCCAGACGATTTTATTGAACCTCTGCACAATTCAGGAAGGAGAAGGCTGAAAAATGATGCTGTGCCAAAAATATTTAACTTCCCTAGTCACCTGCAACAACCATTGCCTAAAAAGAGGAGGGAAATCAACAGAATTACGTCTTCGGTAAGTTGAAGCACACAGGTTGAGTTGAAGTAAAATGTTTAAAAAATGTGACATTTTAGGGAA
Source organism: Adelphocoris suturalis (assembly GCA_030762985.1). Taxonomy (NCBI): domain Eukaryota; kingdom Metazoa; phylum Arthropoda; class Insecta; order Hemiptera; family Miridae; genus Adelphocoris; species Adelphocoris suturalis. The sequence goes on along the minus strand of CM061040.1, from coordinate 169,931,987 downwards.
TGTTTGCTCATTTTATAACTCTGTTAAAATTAGGTCTTGTAATACATATTCATGGAAGAAAAAATTACAATGATAATCATTTATAGATGAACGTAATCCTTTGTTAATATAGTTGGTGGCCTACATCTCTTCCGTAATTTCTTCCGTAAGTTATGTATCCAAATTGGACATTTAAGATGTTTTTGGTGTGTTATGCTAGTGATTCAGTTTTATATTGGAATAAATTATTTATCGAAATACTGTTTTCAGGAATTGCCACGTAATAAAAGAAAACACAGCCCAGAACGAGATCAACATGCTGATGAATTCTCAATGGAAGCTACCATGCATGTACAAGACCAAATTACTCACGTAAGTTCATAATAGCAATATTTTATAAAAATAATACTAAATTGTTACCATAGAATTCATGTATTATAGTGATATCTAATGATATCTAAATATATAAAATCCGATGTAAGTCTGTCTGTATGTCCTTTATGCGTTACGAAACCGTCGATCCGATCGCCTTGAAACTCTGGGAATTTGTTCTACATGTGTCCGGGAAGGGTTTTATAAAATTAAAAGTTTGGAAAATCCATGGGTTTCCACTTTATGGCGTGTCAAAGATCCAATTGTTATCTTATGGAAAGGTTTGTTTACTGGTTTTCTGATGTTAAAACAAGTGATATCTAATTAAAACCTCAACAACAGCTGTTTTTAGCTTTCCTTTGGTGTGATTCACTATCTTGCCATCTGAATTTGGCATAAATAATAAATAATAACAAATATCTATCAATAAAATCCATTTCCGTTAGTTACAATGTAATGATGAATTTTCGCAGGTGATAAGTATTTAAATCGCTGGTTGGGACACCTAGTATAAAATTTAATAGTGTAATATATTACACAAAATCGTTCAATACTATTTTTACAAACAGTGACTTTTTTATTTTAGGACGAACAAAAACAGATTGATTTGCCCAGACAATTGGAACCTAAGCTTGCTACTTCAGAATCGCCAGGGAGTCTTAGTCCGGTAATTATAAAAATATTACACTAAAAAAAATACAACGTGTAAAGTTCTTTTTATTTGATATTATTCAAATATTTGTCCATGTAAAGCAAATCCTAATGTGTCAAGTCAACTTACAATTAATTTATAATTTAATATAAATACCCATATATAAAAACTTACAATCAAATTAACAGTATTAATAGCAATGATAACATGCACACGCTTCCTATCGATCGGAATTATACCTAAATTCCTGGCTTTAACATTTATTTTAAGATGCAAAGTATATTTTCACCACACTACGATGTAAACAGTTGCATTCGGAACCAAAATAGCGTTTTGCAGCCCTGATTAGTTAGTACTTTGCAAACATTTTAATATTCTGAGCAATGAACAGTAAAAAATTATTAGGCTATTTTATTTATATAAATATGTTATTTTAGGTTAAACGTCCCCGACCTACACCACAAACGCCAAAGAAATTCAAGTCACCTACTAAAGTACATCTTAGACGTAAAGTAAAGATTCTACAGCAACGCTTGAAAAGAAGGGATGCCAAAATTAAATCAATGAAAGAAATGATTTTAGTTTTTAAGAACAAATTAAATGCTCCTGAGAGGTTGATACAGGTTTTAGAAGACAAGTTTTCTGGCTTTCCATTAGATTTCATTGTTCATTCTCTTAAAAACAGTAAAAAGAGTAAATTTAAGATTGATTATTCGATTAAAATGAAAGAATTTGCACTGACAGTGTATTTCTACAGCCCTAAGGCCTACAATTATTTAAGAAGTAATAACTTTTTGCTACCCAATCCAAGAACATTAAGAAGGTGGCTGTCTGCTTTTAACTGTTCCCCAGGGTTTTTGGAAGAGGTCTTTACATATTTAAAACTCAATGTTCCAAACCAACCACTCCTAAAACATGTAAATTTAGTGTTTGATGCAATGAGCATAAGAAAACAAGTGTTGTACGATCATAAGCAAGGCACAAATATTGGATACGTAAGTTTGGGCAATGATCTAAAATTGGATGAGCATGAAACACTAGCGAGTGAGGCATTAGTATTTCAAATTGTTTCATTAAAGGGACACTTCAAATGTGCAGTAGGATGTTTTTTTATAGATAAAATAGGGTCAGATCCGTTGTCTAAATTGATTAAAATGTGTGTCACCAAATTATATGAATCAGGAGTCTGTGTTCATAATGTCACATTTGACGGTACCAGTACAAATGTAAGTGCAGTGCAGAAATTAGGCTGTAAATTACCCGAAAGCCCTTTTTTTATTGTAAAAATTGACAAAGTTGATTTAAAGGTGTGTGTGATGCTAGATGCCTGTCATATGCTTAAGTTAGCACGGAACACGTTGGCGGATAAACGCACTTTAAACAGTACAGATGGTGTTGTCGACTTTAAGTATATAGAAAGACTGAATGATTTACAAAAAAAAAGAAGGTTTGAAATTAGCTAACACTCTATCAGATAAACACATCCAGTACAAGAACAACAAGATGAATGTTAAAGTCGCAGCCCAAACCTTAAGTGAGGGTGTTGCTGACGCAATCGACTTTTTGATAAGGCACGATTCTGATTTTATTGGAGCTGAAGCAACAGTTGAGTTCATTAGAGTTATTAACAAATTATTTGATTATTTTAATTCAAGGGATCCATTGGGGAAACATTTAAAAGAGCCAATAAAAAGGGGAAATGTCGCACGTGACACGGAAATGTTAAATAAATGTTTAGAATACCTAAAGAATTTGTCCATAGAAAATGTTCCTATCTTAAGTCATCCTAGAAAGACCTTTGCCCTTGGATTTATGACAAATATATATTCAATTCAGATTTTGACCACTAGATTATTAGATGATTTACAATTTAAATACATCTTAACTTATAAGTTTTCTCAAGATCATTTGGAGTTGTTATTTTCTTGTATAAGATCACGTGGAGGACACAATAACAATCCCAATGTAAAGCAATTCCAACTGGCCTTGAGAAAACTTATGTTTAGGAACAGCGTGCAGTCATCAAGCAAGGGCAATTGTTTGCAATTTGACTGTAATGTGCAAAGTTCTATAATGAGCTTTGCCGAAGTAGATTTCAATTATGACGATCTCAATATTGAACACTTAGAAGAACAAGAAATTATTGCTATGACCAGCTTCCAAAGTATAGAGACTACAGGATCCTATTATAAAGACAATGCTTTATATTACATATCTGGATTTATTGTCAGAAAGTTAGCTCTTAAATTACAGTGTGAGGAATGTTTAAGGTGTTTGACAACCGATGAATGCAATTTAAGTAGCTATACACATTTCACTGACTTTGTTTCTAGAGGGAAGTTAATTCGAGCATCCTCAGATGTGTTGTACGTAGTTAAAATCCTGTATAATAAGTATAATATAAGTAAAAATGTTGGGTGTAAATTAAACACCCACAAATTAATTTTGGAATCTTGTGCAATACTAGCTGGGAATGTTTTTAAAAGTCATAACTCTAATGTTGACTTTGGTGAAAATACCCACGAAATGAAACTGATCAAGTCAATAGGTAGTTTGTTTTATAAAACTATATGTTTTAGCAGAGCGAAAGAAGAAACCTTATTATCTATCCAATCAAAGGTTGGCATTCGTCAAAAATTAACAAAACTTGTTTTATTTAGTAATGTCTAAGAATTGTTAATGATAAGGTGTTTGTCTTAAACAAAGTTAAGAAAATTAAAGGAAAACTTTTTTTTTAACATACAAGTTATTTTCTTTGCCCTGTGTTTTGTTATACTTTAGTTAGGCCATAATAATTCATAAAGGACATTTTAAAGAAAAGAGCAAATTATTCTTCGGAGGTTAAATTGTTATCTCAAAAAATAACATTTTGAAAGCTCAATAGTCGCTTTAATGTACTGAGACAGCACAAGACTGCATTGTAAAGCGTGGCGCGATGCCTCACTAACGCCTTCATACTAAAGAACGCTACCACCTGAGGAAGGCTCGGCGGCTGGCGCTGACCCGCCGATCCATAAGTATTTAAATCGCTGGTGTCACGTAGGACACTTCGTTTGTTTTAACTTGTTTGAAATCAGCTGGTCGCTCGCTCGCACGCGCGGGTCGCTCGCTCGCGCGCTTTGGTCGTCCACGTAGGACACGGCCTTACACTTAAAATCGCAAATGCTCAATTTGTTTGTTACGATTAGATGTATATGTGTTATGGGGTAAAACTAGTTAATTAAAGTGTAAAACTCGATTATAACGAAGTTGAGAGATATGCAAGAGTTTCCATTCGATCCAGCGAGAAAAAATACATAAAAGCCGACCCCATACTCAGGGAGGGTCATCTTTCGAGAAAAACAACAATTTCATTGAAAACCCCACATTTTTTAACATTAAAACATTATTTTCTCCCCTAAATAACAAAATAAAAGTAAAATTGGTAATACCGTTGGAAAGCATATTTAGATGAAGCAGTTTTCATGAGATTTGCCAGTTTCCAGGATTCTTTTTAAAAGAGTAGTAAAGTTTTAAAGATTTTCAGAAATATTATTTTTTCAAAATCGTCAATGTTTGAGCTGATGTGAGGGTCTTCGGATGGTACTTTTCAAGAACCCAAGTACACTATTCTTATAGGAAATTTAATGCTGATACCGAAAATGAGGTTGAAAGTTAAAATTAAATGAGGCAAAGTGGAGAAATTTGAGTTTAAAAGGAAAAAAACACGGTTTTCCTGAAAAAACCTTTAAAAAATCATATCTCGAGTACGGATTGAGATAAAAATATGCGGTTGGCGGCATTTTACTCCATTTTTGATGTAGTTTCACCCAAATTTTTTTTTGCATCTGCGAGGGAATCACCCTGTATAATGCATTTTCAACTTTTAAAATAACTACTGCTTTCCCAATGAGGATCTGTTCTGGCATGTTTTACATGTACCTACTTTTAAGAAAAATATCAAGGTGCCTTGCTCATTTTCAGACCAGAGGGGAAAAACTATCTAATATAGAACGGGACTTTACATATCTTTTGTTGTTCATCAACAGTAAAATTTGTACTCAACCATCTAAATATAACATCGTCATTCTCCTTCGTAAAAATCATCAAATGTGTTAACATCTGATAATTTTATTCAAAAAATCGGATAACAGTAACCATACAAACTCACCCCTAGTGAAGCTCTCCCTTATTAGGCCAGTCTCAAAAGCTGCATAGTTTCGAAAACCAAAGTTTCACAGAAATCGGTGCAGCTACCTCGACTGAGTGGCTCACACTCCCTGAAATAAATACAAAATATATGTAGGAGATTTAAGTTCAAATAGATCCAAGGTTAATAATAAATTTAAAAGGTATAACTCGCTGCAATATGTTCTATAGGGAACCTTCTAGAGCCAAATCCGTGGAGCTGAAGAAAATTTTATCAACAGAATGATAATTGTGGAATTTATGCCGGAGACATTGACTGTCGAATAGACCCAGAAACCAATATTGTTGGGAAAGAGTATAACGTAAAATACGATTGGAGATTTTGATTTTGGAGCATCCTTACAAATTTGGTAAAAGACAAATGTACCGAAACTATTAGACTACCAACTATTTCTAGGTGTTCATGAACATACAATGGATTACTAAATGTCACTTTACTACGATGGTTGTGCAATTGAAACGTTCAAGATATACCCAACTGTTGACTTGTACAGAAGGAAAAAAAGGTTCCCATCTATAGCTTGTCCAGGAGTAGACAACTGTTCATTCACTGGGTTCAATTGGTCGCAGGTCAACCTCCCTATCCTGTGAGTGAACACACAGCAACTAATAAGCAACCAACAACTTAACAAATTGACAATGACTAGGACTAGGGTTATTCGTGCCCTTCTTTTGATTTCCAACTTTTTTAAAATCAGGAGAAGGCATCCTACTCATAGCTAAGTAGGTAGTTGTGAAACCATCGGCAGATATGGAGTTTAAAAAAAAATTATATCATGTTTATCTGTTGGAATTTTTTTAGATCACATTCAGGGTGGAACTTCTCATTCACAGAGGAAGTCAGGATGAATGAAGTTAATTATGGTAAAGAAATGTGTTAGGGTGTTCACTCACTGGTGCACTCATCCTACGACTATAGTTTATTAATTTATTTATGTTTTTTAAGGATTTTGTTTCAGGGAGTTCTCTGAAAAGGATTTCTAACTAGTTCTTTTTCCTTTACAGTTGAGTGTAGATCTCAACCAGATCAAAAACAATAGGCAGGTATAAAATCATACAAAAGTCTGTCGATCGATCCCAAAGCTCAGTTGTTTTTGTTTACATTCCCACTTCTCCGAAGGGATATGCTAAGGGAAGTTACGTAACAAGCCTGAAACAGTTCTGGCACCTCTCTCAAAATATGAGTCCACACCTAAACATGAATAACGTATTTACGGATCCGAGACATGTGATTGTGATTGCCAATCACTCTGTCTGTAGTACCTACGTAAAAAGAAGGTACTCTATAAAGAAAAACGAAATAATAATAAATAGATAGAACAAAACTTGCAACTTAATATATATATACAGGGTGGCAGGGGATAAGTGACGAACAATTTTTTTCTGTTAATCTGCATCAAAAATGTAGTAAAATCCCGCCAACCGCATATTTTTATCTCAATCCGTACTCAAGATATGATTTTTTAAAGGTTTTTTTCATTTTAAACTCAAATTTCTTCTCTTTGCCTCATTTAATTTCGACTTTTGACCTCATTTTCGGTATCAGGATTAAATTTTCTATAGGAATAATGTACTTGGGTTCTTAAAAAGTACCATCCGAAGACCCTCACATCACCTCAAACATTGCCGATTTTGAAAAAATAATATTTCTGCAAATCTTCAAAATTTACTGCTCTTTCGAAAAGAATCTTGGAAACTGGAAAATCTCATGAAAACTGCTTCATCTAATACTCTTTCCAACGGTATAATCAATTGTACTTTTATTTTGTTATTTAGGGGAGAATATTATGTTTTAATGTTGAAAAAAGTGGGTTTTTCAATGAAATTGTTGGTTTTCTCGAAAGATGACCCTCCATGAACCTACGAGTATGAGGTCTATTTTTCTCGCTGTATCGAATGGTAACATTTGTAGATCTCTCCAACTCCGTTATAACCGAGTTTTACACTTAAAATCGCAAATTTTTAGTTTGTTTGTTACGCTTAAATGTATGTGCGTTATGGGGTAAAACTAGTTAATTAAAGTGTAAAACTCGATTATAACGTAGTTGGAGAGATCTGCAAGCGTTTCCAATCGATCCAGCGAGAAAAAATACGTAGAAACCGACCCCATACTCGTAGGTTCATAGAGGGTCATCTTTCGAGAAAACCAACAATTTCATTGAAAAACTCACAATTTTTAACATTAAAACATAATTTTCTCCCCTAAATAACAAAGTAAAATTAATTAAAATGAAATTAAAATAAAATTGATTATACCGTTGGAAAGAGTATTAGATGAAACAGTTTTCATGAGATTTGCCGGTTTTCAAGATTTTTTTTTTGGAAGAGAAGTAAAGTTTTAACGATTTTCAGAAATTTTATTTTTCATAATCGTCAACGTTTGAGCTGATGTGAACGTCTTCGGATGGTACTTTTTAGAACTTAAGTACATTATTCTTATAGAAAATTTAATGCTGATTCAGAAAATGAGGTCAAAAGTTGAAATTAAATGAGTCAATAGCTTTGTTCGCAGTGCCGGTTGGAAACGGCTACCAACCGGTGGCGACCAGGTTTGTGATTGGTTTAGTGCGCATGCGTGACCAACACCTAATTTCAAACCGTTTGTAACCAAATCCGCACTGCGAACGGGTTTGACTAAAGTTAACCGTCGCATAGCCTCCAACAGCTGTAACCTGCTTGGTGGGCTCGCCTCATCCTTTGAATAGGTAAACATTTCATGTATGAATAAGGAACCTGAACCGTAAAGAGATGGCCTGCAAGACAACAGACAGGGTGAAAAATGAAAAATATTCATTGGGAACAAACCTTCCAACAGGAATAAGAAATCCATGCTCAATCTTTTCTTGCCTCCAGCTGATGATTTTGTGGGAGAATGTGGTGTTTATCTCGCGGGAAGAATTTAAATCGAAGTCGACCGTCGTTCTTAATTTTTAATGTTAATAGCTTTACAAATAACTCTTCAGTTGAGATTAAGTAATAACATTTTACTGTTTGATTTTGTATTTTGTTGCTATTCAGACGAAGATTCCCATTCTACGTCGTTGTCACCAATAAGATTTTCCATATCACACAACTAGTAGGAAACTTTCAATAAATAACCGTAGAATTAAAACGAGGGTAAATGCAAAGGTAGAACTTAGTGAACAGTGCACGTCATGCAGATGCAGAGGTCCGACAGCTTCACAGAGTAGAGTAGGAGCTTTCTCATCTCGTTCGGCTGGCTTATCATCTCTCAGCTCGCTGAGCTCCCGCTACCCTACATCTCACAGTGGAATGATTTGATTGGCTACTTCGAGTAGCGGTGTGGTGGGGGACAAACCGTCAGATCGGTCAGCAGAAATTTCTCTGACCGGTCTAACCGATCCACAACGCGTTTCAAACTGGTTTGGTGGTCACTGCGAACGGACCACTATGGATGCTATACAGTCATAGATTTCCTCAAATGGACACTGCAAACGCCCCAAACGCGTTTCCAACCATTTCTTACCGGTTTGATGGTCACTGCGAACAAACCTATCGTAGAGAAATTTGAGTTTAAAAGGAAAAATCACGGTTTTCTTGGGGAAAAAAAACCTTTAAAAATCATATCTCGAGTACGGATAAGATAAAAATATGCGGTTGCCGGCATTTTACTACATTTTTGATGCAGACTAACACACAAAAATTTTCGTCACTTATCCCCTGCCACCCTGTTAACATAAAACTTGAAAAAAGAAGGGGGGGAAAACGTAAATTTTCAATTCAACTGTCACAACACCAGCCACGAAGTTTCCACCAACAGCACCAGCCATCGCTCTCCCCGCAGCCTCCGCCTCCAACATCCTATTATTTAGTTTTTCAAGAGAAGATTTATAATTCAACCTGGAGGGGGAGGTGTAATGCTCGTCTGCCCATCCTCAAGCGGTAGAAGAAGCCCCCAATGAAATCAATAACAATTTACTGCACTCACAGCTTTCTCATTTACCTGATCCTGTACACTACAGTTACTAACTAGTGTTATTAGATTTTTCATCTTATTGGCATTATTGTAACTTCAAGTTGCATGTGCCTTTACACGTACTTTCGCAATGTGGATGGGTTCCACATGAGCCCAATGGGTCATTGAAAACAATTTAAAATTAAACGTACTAATAAACTTTCAAACATGTATGAACTTACACCTAGTCGTTCGAGAACACTCTTACATATAAAAACGAGATTTTGTCTCAAACCTTCTGGTCAAGTAAGCACATAGCACAGTAAGAAGAAATAGAGTAAATTCCAATACGCTGTTGTTTCTTCAACTTACTACCTATAATTTATAGCTAAGTTGTTTCAAAAACACTCAACTCAAATTCAAGTTGTTTCAAAAATACTTAACTAAAACTTAAATATAATGTTTGTTTCAAATCATGTAGCGCTTTGAGGATTTTACGTTCGAGCTGAGACTATACGAGTACCTACTACAGATTTACATGCAACGGATTTGCTAGAGGATCAAACGAAAATTGAGAAAGTTAAGAAAGTTTGAAGTAGTTCTCATTTGTGTAGCAGTTGAATGATTGATCCAGTTGTGTGTGAATTCGTAGAGAATAGACCGTTTCATCAAGGAGAAGAAGATGTGGGCATGCGCGACCTTATCAGTAACAGCGGTGAGTAACAGACCACTGGCAGACATCTCAACGATGTTTACCTTCGTTTCATGCTTTCTAATATGGTATGACTATTACATTATGTAAGAACATTGGAGTGTGTATTTGAGTGTATGTATCGGAGAATTTTAAAAATAAATTAGCTGATTACCCGGGCGTTGCCCCGGTCGGGGTGCATAATTAACTTGGTGTAAAGTAGGAGAACTTCGTACTATAGCTAAACTTGAACTAGGATATTATTAATGTAATAACCCACGCATGACTCGTCTCCATTCATATCATTCAATTTAATGAATAATAAAATCGTGCCATAATAAAAATTTAGCTCACTAAACTGATCGGGAAGAGCTCACCATTTCAATCGCATTTTGATGTACCAAATAGTTTTCCTATCAAATTTCAAATTCCTAAGGTGAAAAGAATATAATTTAACACACTCAGATGATCACGAAAGAGTTCATAATTTCAACCGTCTTTTAATGATCCAGAGAGTCTCCCTATCAAATTTCAACTTCCTAGAGTGAACAAGAGAGAATATAGCTCACTCAGCTGATCAGGAAAGAGCCCATAATTTCAATCGACTCTCAAAGACCCAGAGTCTTCCTATCAAATTTAAACTTCCAAGAGTGAAAAGGTAATTTAGCTCACTCATCTGATCAGGAAAGAGTCCATCAGTTCAATCGTCTCCTAATGACCCAGAGAATCTCCCAATCAAATTTCAACTTCCAAGGGTGAAAAGGAGAGACTATAGCTCACTAAGCTTATCAGGAAAGAGCTCATCGTTACAACAATCGACCCCCAATGACCCAGCGAGTCTCACCATCAATGTTCAACTTCCTAGTGTGCACAGGAGAGAATTTAGCTCACTCAGCTGATAGGAAAGATCCCGTCATTTCAATAGACTTTTAATGACCCAGAGAGTCTCCCTATCAAATTTCAACTTCCTAGGGTGAACACGAGAGAATTTAGCTCACTCAGCTGATCAGGAAACATCCATTCATTTCAATCTTATCTTATGTTCCAGAGAGTCTCCCTATCAAATTTCAACTTCCTAGAGTGAACAAGAGAGAATGTAGCTCATTCAGCTGATCAGGAAAGAGCCCATCATTTCAATCGACTCTCAAAGACCCAGAGAGTCTCCCTATCAAATTTCAACTTACTAGGGTGAACAGGATTTAGCTCACTCATCTGATCAGAAAAGAGTCCTTCAATTCAATCGTCTCCTAATGGCCCAGAGGATCTCCCTATCAAATTTCAATTTCCATGGGTGAACAGGAGAGACTTTAGCTCACTACGCTATCAAGAAAGAGCTCATCATTGCAATCGACTCCCAATGACCCAGAGAGTCTCCCGATCAATATTCAACTTCCTAGGGTGAACAGGAGAGAATCAAGTTCACTCAACTGATCAGCAAAGAACCGATCATTTCAGTAGTATGTTAACGACCCAGAGAGTCTCCCTATCAAATTTCAACTTCCTAGGGTTTACATGAGTGAATTAATTCACCATCAAATTTCAACTTTCTGGGGTGAATAGGAGAGAATTTAGCTCACTCAGCTGATCAGGAAAGAGTCCATCATTTCAATCGTCCCACAGAGTCTCCCTATCAAATTTCCACCTCCTAGGGTGGACAGGAAAGAATTTAGCTCCCTCCTAGGAAAGACTTTTTACTCTAGTACCTCCTATTCGCCCTCACTTTGGTTGAAATTGATACGGGTTCACTTTATCTCCAAGTGATTGCCAGTTATTATATTTGGTTGGCTAGTGGCTACCTGACTGACCACTATTCGGTCCTTCCTTGGAAGTAGAGTTACGAAAGGGCCAACCAGGCACAAGTCCTGAAGGACACTATGCAGACCAGTGACTACACCCTGCCATTGCCCATGCCAGATGGAATTGGCTTCATGTTGCATGTAGGAGGTTTGATGCTCAATGCATACAGGCAAAATCTCAATGGCGTTATCTCCTTTGACACTCCTCGCAAGAGTACGAGCACACTCGCTCCATCGATACCCACTTGGCACATAGTTATGGTTGGGTCCACTGTTGTGGCTGGTGTATTGATACACTGAGGCTTTGTATTAGAGGATTCTTGGAATTTGTGTCCCAAATCTCCTTGATGGTAAATAGTGAGTCGCTTAGGATCACATCATGTTCAACTCCCAACAGCTGGCAGGGTCGAACAGCCAGTGTCACTGCCCTGTGGACACAGATGCAACAAGTGGTAAGAGTCTAGTGACTTGGAATTTGGGGCTTCATAGGGCAAGGCCAACCTCATCCAGAGTCTTTGAGCCATATGTGAAGAGGAGAGTGAGTCATGTCCAGCATATCATTGGTTGCCTCAGTGTAGTGGCATCTGGGAATGTTTTTGCATGTATTACCCTTGATTTCGACCCTCATGCGAAGGTCAACACGCATCCTAGACAAGGTCCAAGGCGGGGAGGGATGGAAAGGGGCACTTCACATGGAACCAGAGGGTATCTCTCTATGCTATCCCACCTGGTGAGCTCCTGAACAAATACCCAAGCAGACGAGTTAGCATTGCTTTGTGAATATATTTCTGTGAATAAATTTGATTGATTGAAATAAGTTTTTTTCAACGACCAGGGAAAGTTGGAGCGTTATGGATCCCTAGTTTTAAAACTACCTACCTACCTAATTTACCAATTCAGATTTCCATACATAATGCAAGATACCTATGCACAAAATATTTTTTAATTTACCAAATATAGGTATGTACTGGGTGTGGCGGTGTGACCAGGGGTTTTAGACGGAATAAATAAAAAACTATTGGAGGTAGGTATTTACAATTTTTCTAAAATTTTATCCCATACGTAATCCCATTTTTAAAGTTATATTTTGAATATGACATGAGAAAAATGGTGGTCTCTAGTAGAAATACACTGATGTAGTCGATATTGAAGCTTTGGCGTGCTTTTTTGGCACAATTCATGAGGAATAACGTTGACTTCCTTGGAAATTCGAGTTTTCAGCTCTCAGGGCGATATGAACCTTTACCTTTTAGAAAGCCACACAGAAAAAAAATCACAGATGCTAAGTCCCGGTGCACACTTGCTGCAAAAAGACGCCTAACGCTGCGTCATTTTCAATCGGATAACTAGAAATACACAGCGGAGCATGGTGCGGTGCACACGGGACGCCGATACCTATCTGCAGCTGGTGTCACCGCGGATAGTTATCGAGGTTGCCGCAGGTCTGTGGGACACGCGTTGCGGGCGATAGCTATCCTGCCGCCCGATACCCCTAGCAGTACTCAACAGTCAATCGGCCGGTGCACACGTGCAGCTGTGTCACTCCTGCGTCAACCATCTTTTTGAAGATTTCGGCCCACGATGGATGAAAATGTTGATGTGGAACTTCTCATCGATGCGGTAAAAAACCGCCAAGAAATTTGGGACGTCAGCCATCAGTGGTATAAAGACCGCAACAAAAAGCAGGCTGCCTGGGAATCAATTTGCGAAGCTATTTTCGTAGACTTGGGGGAAAAAAACAGAAAATGAAAAAGAGAGAAAAAAAAAAACGCATGGAGTAAGTACTATATCTCATGTTTGCACCTTGTAGTGCATCGCTGATCCGACCGGCCAATTCTTCAAAGGATCGGATTCACATCCGGAAATAATTGAAAATTCTCTTCGTCTTCTCTGAGATCCACCAAGCATACATTGAAAGCACCTTTAAAATATCGCTCACTGTTGAACGGATGGACCCAGTACTTCTGATTTCTGCCCTCTTCTTTACGAAATACGTTCTTGTGCACCAAATACGAAAAACCCACTTTCTTCTTCAATATCTGGGCGCGGGTTGACAGATCCATCCTCGTAGGTGGCGAGCGAGTGACTGACGCGTCATGACGCGGCCCTGGCCTATCCAGAGTGTGCATTGAAACGCAGATAGGACGCAGATAGCTATTCCTAGGAAATGACGCGGCGTCCTGCGTCCTTTTGCCGCAAGTGTGCACCGGGCCTAAATCTGGCGGATTTAGGCCACCAACCTTAGTCCCGGTGCACACTTGCTACAAAAAGGCGCCTGACACCGCGTCATTTTCAATCAGATAACTAGAAATACACAGCGGAGCATGGTGGGGTGCACACGGGATGTCGATACCTATCTGCAGCTGGCGTCACCACGGATAGTTATCGAGGTTGCCGCAGGTTTCTGTGGGACGCGCGTTGCGGGCGATAGCTATCCTGCCGCCCAATACACAGATTTTTAACAAATTTATATATGATTTTTTAATTGAAATACAAAGTTTTTATTTTTTAAATGTTATCATAAGGGTCTCTTCAAGTGAACGGTTGTATGCGAGAATGAAAAATAATTAAAAGCAGGGGATGTTGAGCAATCCGGCAGAGAAGGGGGCTTTCGAGAATTTTCCTTAACTAGTAAGGCTCAGTTCAGTCTCGATCGGGAATTCGTAGAATATAACTCGTTACCGCCCAAAAATTTACATAGGTATATTTATACTCCACGGAAATACTCCTGAATCGATCTCTTCTATTTTATTCTTCGTTCGATTTTATCTTTATTTTCATCCTACAAAATTGGGAAAGCAATATGTTCAGTTGTCGGATACGAAGAAACTGATCCATCAATCAATGTAGGCTTTACAATGAGAGGAGTGTCTGGAGCCTGGACAAGGTGGACACTAGCGATAACAGCAGAAGCTGAGGGAGCCACAGTCCGAGCGACACAAATTGTACACTCCATGTCGTGAAGCAAGATCACCATAGCTCAGACGTTTGAGTGCTGGACTGTCGCCCATAAGTACTATATATGTTCTTTCCCTACGGCCTGTGTCGCCAGCTAGTGATGCTAGTGCACCCTAGCGACGAGAGCTGTAAATTCATAAAACAAACCAATTCAGTTGACGAGGTAGAGTTCAGTCACGACTAGCCACCTTCCCCCGGTGAGTACGTAATTAAACCTCATCACTGTCTCAACTCATATCTACTCAGTTGGTGAAAAGGTAGGTACTTGAAAATGATAATAGTTAGCTGTCGACACTTCTCCAACTAACTAGCCTCTTCAGAATGTTCAGTAAATCAGTAGCTGTGGATACTCCTCCAGCTAACATCTTTACAGTTCTCAGAAACAGAGCTAACGTAGTAGCTGTGGATATTCCTCCAGATCTCGTACTTTTCGTCGGACTTGTAATTCAATGTTCAGTTGCTTAGAAGCTGTTGACATCCCTCCAGCTATTCAAACAGACCATAAATTCCGATCCTTAATCTGGACAGCAGTGGCGTAATTTGAGGAGGGGCAGGGTGGGCAGAGCCCCCCCATGATCACAGAGGATGTAGAAGTTATTCTTGAAACGGATGCTGCGTGAACAATAATTAATAATTTCACGTAACTAACGTCAGTAACTTAAGGTAAGTTCGAGAATGCAACCCGCAAAGCACGCCTGTTATGTGGGTCCAGTTACCTAGCAACTTAGAACGCTCCTCCAAGGCTGGTTCCAGGGAGGGCCAAACGCCGTGGATAATATAATTGCCCATCCAACAGAAGCGAAATAACTACAGTGAAAATAATGGAATGCTGGATACTATAAAGTGTGGACACTATAAACTATGGTGAAACTACGTCGTCCCTCCACTTCTTTTTGGGCTCGCCCATCCTCATTTCCCTCTGGAAGCCATAAGTCATTTTGCCCCTCTCTCACTGCCCCTAACTTTCCCCACCTTTACAGCCCTCCGATTCACGTTCGATTGATCGATTCAATGCAGTAGCATCGATTGCGTCCTTCTTTCCATCAATAAGTTTTCTAACTCATAAAAGTCTTCAATATTGTCCTTGATTTTTGGTATGAGTCCCAGTAGAAGTAGGTAAGTAACAGTAAAATAACATTAATAGAATCTTACACGGACTAAAACATGTCTGTGCTGTGGTGATTGAAATATCCATAGTCGAATGGAAACGATTGAAACAATCGATATCTGAACCGACCGATAAATGATTGTACCATAACCTTCAAGCCGGCTTAGGTTATACAGGTATCCTGTATTTTATTTCGTGGTAATTGGCGTACAATGTGTAAGATAAAAGAAATCGTAATAAGTGTAAAAGTGAGTGCTAAAGTTACGAGTTATGAACCCCTTGGAGAGATACATCCTCATAGCTCATAGTATACAAACACGATCGGATTGGAAGCGGTAAGTCAATGATGAGCCTAGTGCTCCCCAGTTCATGAGAATTTTCATGTAGAAAGACAGATTTAGTTTGGTAAGAATGTTTTTTTTTTGGGTCCACCAAGTGAAGGATCAATTACTTTAATTTTTAGATTGTTAGGTTATGCTGTAAAAATAATACAGTGTGCCTGCTCTTCCCTAATTATTTCCCTACATGATTACGTTCATTTTCTCTCGGTTGATAGGTAGGTATAATACATAGGAGTAGATAGATAGGTCGGTACATAGGACTCAAATTCAAATTAATTCTAAAGTGATTGTTTTCGCTCTTTCATTTTTCAATAATGAACCTTTGTAATCGACTAACCTTGTAACCTTTAAGGGGGACACCCTTTATAGGTGCTACAATGCCCTCTTTGTGACTAGTAGTACCCACCATAGGTACATATATACGATAGTTACATATATATATAATTTTTGACTGTTGTTGTTGCCCCTCCATGATAAATGGCTTTGCTACGCCACTGCTGGGCGGATGAGGCGGCATTTTGGGGACATGGTGGTGGCCTTTCAGGGGGAATTATGGTAATGTACAGAAAAATAACTCAGACAATGCTCAGATTACTAAAGCGTTATTCTTACCACGAGCTGGGACAGTTAATGATTTTATTCCTCTAAAACCTATACATACTTTACACCATACATGTAGGATTGTGAATTACCCAATATTGCGGGACGTCAACCGCAACAGCCTGACCCCCCCCCCCCCCCCATCTCTAGACGTCCAGTCTAGGCTCTAAACGCTCCAGAAGCTCCTCAAAATGAAACCATGCTTATCTACCAGACTCTTTCCAAGGGCGAGTAAGTAACTTATTTTTAAAACCCGTATCACACCAGCCGCACTCAGTACATACCCTAATGAGTTAATGGTACCTACCCCATTATTTATCCACCGTTCAACAAAGGGGACACCAAACGAGTAATGTGGATAGCTCTCCTTGGATATACTACCATTATAGAAGCTATTACTGCAAAACTCCACACAACAAGAAGAACATACATCAACAGATAATTGATAACAGAAGAGTAGAAAAAAGGAAACATTGCGATGAAAGAAAAATAAACAATTTATATAGTTTTACAGAAATGTAAAGGAATGAGCAGTTATTTCTAAAATAACCAATACTATGTGGCTGCTCACTATACACTACGGAAAAATGATAAATATAAGCGAAAATGAACGAGGGGAAAAGGTATTTCTGATAAGTCCGAACGGATTGACAAATGAACGAAAACTAGGTCAACTTTCTTAACCCATTGACCGCGCCTCAGATTTGCAGTGAGCTTGTCACTGCTGCCCCAAAAATGAGAACAATTTTTTGAAACGAAATGTGCTTAGTTATATTCCAGGTAATCCCAAAAGAGGATTTTTGAAGTTTTCTGCTGGAAAATCCTCGGAAAATACAAAAGAAAAACCTTCCTGTTGCCATGGGGAAGCAAGTGTGGTTGGTAGGGGGGTTCAACGAAGTTGTGTAGGGAGGGGAAGCACTCACAAGACTCTCTTGTGAGTAGCATGGGTGGCCTATTCACTCTCACAAGGCACTCTCGTTAGGCGCGGTCAATGGGTTAACCTGTCTGAGGAAGGTTACAGTCATTCGATAAAAACCAAAACATTTGCCTATTTCTGCTATATTCAACTAAACACACCTATTTGTCTTTTTACCATTAGTGTGACAACAAGAAAATTGAGTTGTTAGGTGATTTCTGACCGCGACGAACAAGCATAAGAGAGATTTTTAAAATGTTCCGGGTTGATTACCTATCTCATGCAGCACGAATACGAGAATTAAATTTAAGGTCATTCGTAAAACTTGTCGCGGTTTTTTTGCGGTTCTTGGATTACTGCAGAAAATTGAGGTAGGCACCTACAAATAAAAACACCGAGAAGATAGAAAATATTCCCACACTTTCCGATTAGGCTGTGTGTTACCAACCATTAGAAACTACAATCGCCAGTTTGACAAGAGTTTTCATAAGCCCCAGTACATTAAAAAATATGTATACTTACTTACCAACAAGGTATTACAGGCAAATGTGTAGAATATAGATTTAAATACTTAAAATCGAACGCAGAAAATGAGTAGGGCGTCTTCTGACTATTAAACGAACCAAATCATTCAAATTAGGTATCCGAAGATTTTGTAAGTGGTAACGATAAATCTCACGGGAAGTTTATGTACAAAAATCAATTATTATTCAGAATTGAATTGTTAAAATTGTACATTGCAATCAAAGCAATGAGGAACTTTAGAATAGTCGCATACGTGAACTCCAAAACAAAAAATTATTGTCATGTACTGTCATTGAACTGTTATAGCAGTCCAACGCTATAACAGTAAGGAAGGCTACTATTTTGACAAACTTCACCAAAACAAATTTATTTATTTTGAACCAAATGTTAAATACCGACCTAATTTGATAAAATTAACAATCTACCAAGATGATTTTAGGTTAAGGCTTTTCCTATTTTTAAAAATTGTTCATGGTTGGCAGACAGATTATATGTAGAAACAAAAACTGAAACTATATCACCATTCTTTGTAAGAACCGCAATAACTATCTGAGTAGATAAGCAGTTACGATTAGCTTTACAAATCACTTCCGAATTCACAAACAATAATTATTGTTTACAAGGCACGAAATTAATACAGCTCCTACTCGTTTGGCTGAGATTCAGACGGAAAGAAACAAAATCCCGCTGGAAGAACTAGAGTGAGTGTGCCTAATGAGACTAATTTCACATCGTCAACTAAGTAGGGGTTTTTTACTTACCTAAATAGAAACAGTTTCGATGCGGATGGTCGTCCATCAATTCACTTCCAACACTTTACGTGAAATAAGGTACCCCTTTACATCATCACCGCGGACTGTGTTGAACAGAACTTGGTACGAATATGGAGTAGACAATGAGAAAGTTTGGAGGTAAGATCTTTAGTATACAAATAAAAGGAGCACGGGATATTTGCAATATTAAAGTTGAATTCTGACTAGACCCCGGCAATGTTCAAAAATATCATTATTTTTATTGAGATCAATGAAAGTCGAAGAACGTCCGGAACAATAATAGGTTAGCTCCAGAGTCACAGGCCGCGCGCTCTGCCGCGGGTTGTAGCGTATTTGGAGAAAAGTTTACCGTTGACGAATCGATATTTAATAACTGAATTAATAAATTGATGCTTACCATTTAATTGAAGAAGTATGTTTTCAATCACGAGTTTTCAACATCCGTAATCCATGTACTTACTCTCGAAAAAAACTCTCTCTGACAAGTTTATACGGAAACGAGAGACAAGCGCAATGTGGCCAACTGAATTTTGATATATCAATACACTACTTCTTTATAGTTATTAATTTATTGTTATCGTTCAGTTATTAAGCACTTTCATGAACTTGAAATAAATTTATTCAAATTATATTAGAAAATATCCATTAACTTTACCTTGGAAAGTAAGTGTAGCATAAGGATTCCTCCTGGATGTACTAAGATGAAACTCAACATGGAACTTGTACATCTAATTCTGCATGGATCATCCAAAACCTATTGGATGACGATTTATGATAAGTAATTGATAAGAAGTTCTGATTTTGCGGTTGTTATGTTCTTTCCTTCTTGAATTTCAATTTTCGTTGTTAACTAAAAATATTTTTGTGTGCTTGAGAGTTGAATACAAAAGTTGAATATATAATGAGATCATGCTTAAGCCAAATGTGATTATTTAAAATAAGGGAAAATGAGATTTTTGACATTTCGAGGGAGGTAAGTTGGTCCGATTTTTAGATACTGACCTACTGAAGCATTCTCTTTCTTTTAGTTTTGATTTATACACTAAACGTTTGATCACTTTTTAATCACTACACACATAAATGACATATAAATATTTCAGGGATTATGGCAATACCTAGTTTGTGGACTACTTGACCAAAAGTATACCTACTACAGGAATCGCGCAATAGCCAAGGAAATTTGGCAATGATCCGCAGTGCGATTCACGTCTTCGAAAAAGCTATGGAAGGGAGCTTGCAGCTGCCTAATTCTTTCTCGTGGCTTCAATCTTCAGCCCCAATGTTTCCTTTGAAGGGCGAACAAGTAATTTAATTAAGCATTTTAATCAAGTATCGGTATATCTGAATGTATCACGTGTTTGTATTTATATGTATATGTAGCATTTCCAAACCAAATTCAACCTTTCCCAAGTTAAATTCAATCTTCTCAAAACCAAATTCAACCTATTACAAACCAAATTCAATCTTTTCCTAGTCAAATTCAACCTTTTCCAAACCAAATTCAACATTTTCCAAACCAACCCCACCAACCCCCCCAACCCCAACCTCCCCCCCCCCCCCCCCCCCCCTCCCCTCCAACCTTTCCCAAATTATTGGGGAATGGCAAATATCAATAGGCATTGAAACTCATTTATCTTTATGCTATTATAGAAGTACAAAGTGGTAGGTAATTAAGCAGGTAGGTACTGTGAAATCACTTAATCATTAGTAATGACGTCCTATACCGAAAGGCTGGTGGGCAGGAGTGATGATTTTGAAGTAGTGAAGGATCTGTCATTCGAGAAGAGTTATTCTTGAAAAACGGTCACACATGAAACCAGTGGCACTTGAAAAACGGTCACAAAATAGTGACCACCTTGTTATTATTATTTATTTATTTATTTTTTTGGTGCCTGCTTAGCATTTTAGCGCAGTTTAGACAACATAATTTTGTAGCATGAATTAAGAGCTTTTCAACGAGTTGTGAACTATTCTCAAGGGGTGTAAACTTAAAGAGTTATTTTTATTCAGCTAAGGGGAGTAAAGGTATGGGGATGGAGAAAACATTACGGTACCTTCCTATGTAGCCTAACAACCAAACGTTTTGCTATTATTGACAAGATACGTCTACCTACCTAATCAAGGGTACCCCATAATTCCTGGCCACGAGCCTTTTGATATAGGATGTCATTACTAATGATTGAGTGATTTCACAGTACCTACCTGCTTAATTACTGTAATATTAATATAGAGTATAAGAATTTGAAAGGTTTGAGAGATTCATTGTGTGCGATGTACCTATTGTGAGTTTGTGAGAGGCGAGAGTAGAGATGTGTACCGGATCCAAAAGAGCGGCTCTCTCAAATGAACGGGAGTCAAGTGAACTGGATGGCAGGGAGTCGACGTTCGAAGCTGGGTGAGACGGATTCCCAGATCAGCAACTCTTGATTCGCTCTCCCCCTTTCACCAGCACCAGCTCAGAGAAAGAGCTCACCGTTGAGGTCATTCAGGGCTGAAGGGCTGTCTCCTTCCCCCGCTCCCTAAAAATAGGTCGTTCCCATAAAAATCCGGAACTGTTCCATGGGTTCCAATTTTCTCACCGGAACAGTTCCGAGTAATGGTTCCATAGTTCTGACGTAAACCCCCTGAGAAAATCACAGTTCAGTTTCAAACTGGTTCCAGGGAACTATATGAATTCCTTCGTTCCTGTCAGAACGAATTTAACACAAACGGTTCATAATTATGCACTCTTAGTGTAAAGAAAATTAGCAAACAAAGAAAAATAATCCATAGTTGATTCATATAACTTTTACCTACCTTTTAATATGATATCTAATAAAATTTGAAGAAAGTTTGCTAGTATCTCATTCATTTCCCTGGTCTCTTGATCTGTATGAACATTATAATATATATAATGAGGAATTTCGTTAGGTATCAACTGTAGCATCTGTGCTTGGGAACCCTTGAGCGAGTGTAACTTGAATCAATGAGCAAGTGACCGGATCTTGAGAGAGAGCTGACTCCCTCAACTGAACAGGAGTTACACACCTCTAGGCGAGAGGATGTGCAAATAGCGGCAAAGCCGGACAAGGAGCGTCTCCCCCTCGAGCCGTGCCAGATAGTGGCGCACTTTGCACCGCGGTGGTGAATTACTTCCCCAGTTCTCTTCTTAGAGTTCTTGGTTCTGTTATCTTATCTCTTGTTCATAATGGCTGTCTAGTTGTCAAATCACGCATCTTTCCTATTCTCTGCTGTCAAATCATCAAAAATAACTTGTCTCGCCTCAAAATTCTTAAAGTAAAATATAGATTAGTTGGTAAAATAGAACAGAATGCTGTGCGTAGTTTGGTGGTCTAGATGCTTGCAAGCTCGCATCTCGATAATACATAACTCCAAGTAGTCAGTTTCTTAGTAAAAATTCAGACATGACATGTAGGTCTGAATGATGCATATAGTTTGGTGGTCGGGACACTCGTAAGCTCGCATCTCAAAATCACATAACATCAAGTAGTCAATCCCTTAGTAAAAATACAGATTAGTTGGACATATAGGTCAGAATGATATTCAAAAATACATTTCAGAGGTTGGAGAACGAAGCAAAAAACATTTCAGACTGTACTGGAATTGAACCTGGGACCCTCAACTCGTTAGCTTGCAATGCTAACTGTTGGACTACGGCAGACCCTACCACTTATTGAACAATCCCAGTGCTTCGCTATTCAGTAGGGAATGCTTTTGAGGGAGGCCGCTAGAGCGTTCTGAAACGATTCACAGCCGAGTTAAGGAGAGCACCACCATTTGGCATCGCTCGAGGGTGAAATACTCCTAGCCAGACATGTGACGTTTATAACATATGGTAATTAGAACATGATCAGCTGATTAACAAGTGGAATGTCCACGTAAACAGCGGCCTACATCTACCAATACTATTACAATAATCTACTGTGTACTTCCATAATAGCATAAAGATAAATGAGTTTTAATGCCCGTTGATATTTGCGTCATTCCCTAATAATTGGGACAAGGTTGAATTTGGTTTGAAAAAGGTTGGATTTGACTAGGAAAAAGTTAAAATTGATAAGGAAAAGGTTGAATTTGACTTGGAAAAGGTTGCATTTGACTTGGCATACATTTACTTATAACTCTTCCACTCATAAGAGAGCTAAGAACCCCTTTCTACCAAGACGTAGAGAAAAATCGTATGGCTGCCTTAGGGCTTACTTTTACCGACACTCGTTACTTTACTCCAGTGCATGGTTAGCACGAAGATCAGGTTAGGTAGCTCTTAACGTGAAGCTCAGTCCTGTTTGGGGAGCAGGTGTGATACATTTGGACCCGGTCTTTGTAGCTAATAGCACTGTAAAAAAAAAAAAAAAAAATCAAAGTCGTGCCCTCACGAATCTGGTACTGCTCCTGGGGGTATTTCGAGGGTGCTGAATCCGAAGCCCGTTTTTCACGTAGACGTCTAGTTTTTGAGGTACGACACCTGCATTTTTGAAAAAATCTCTTAAACATCAGGATAATTTATGTTCAATTAAAAGGTGATAATCTTCTTCAAAATTTAACGCTTAACACGCCTGTGGTGAAATCCACCACCTCTTTTCAACAGCCCTTTTCAGGGCTACCAAAAAGAGGTAGGCACACCACAAAAATATTTACAAGACGTCGAAGTACAACTCCGTCAAACAAAATATTTCACCGGAGAGAAAATACTAAATTCTCTCCCAAAAGTGAAATATTAAAGATTAACACGCAAGGCGACCTCCCCAAACATTTACTGGGCGAGAGAGATGCGACAAACATCTCGAGACAGGTCGCCTTGAACGAGAACACGCAAGGCGACCTCCCCAAACATTTACTGGGCGAGAGAGATGCGACAAACATCTCGAGACAGGTCGCCTTGAACGAGAACACACAAGGCGACCTCCCCAAACATTTACTGGGCGAGAGAGATGCGACAAACATCTCGAGACAGGTTGCCTTGAACGAGAACACGCAAGGCGACCTCCCCAAACATTTACTGGGCGAGATAGATGCGACGAAAAGTTCGAAACAAGTCGCCTTAGGAAAACTCAAGGTCGTTCAGCCACCCCCGGGGACCCCGTCAAAGCAACGGACGCAGGGAAACCACCTCGAAAAACCAACTCAGCTATCGTATGCCCAGATACTGAGAAAACACTGTGCGAACCAATGAGATTGCACAGTCGAATTTATGAAATTAAGCGGACCAACCAGGAGGCGGCCACCTCCCTATAAATACCCCGCTAGGAGCCCTCCGAAATTCATTCCACTCTCCGCTCTCGACGACGACACCTCCGAAGTACGAAGAATTCTACACGCTCTACGCTGACGAACCTTCTGCATTGCGAGTTCATCTCAAGAACGGCTTCCTACTGCTTTCTACAAGCCAGACCTTCTCTCCTCACAGATTTCGCATTGGCATCTACGAGTCCAGTGATTATTCATCCTGCTCATTGCCCAACGTAGATCTCCTGTTAGGACGCCACCCGGTACTTCTATCGATATTCTCTTTAGACAGTACGCCCGAGGGACGTTCCGAGCCGTGTCACCCGGACTACATAGCCTTCAGCTCGTAGTCGACCGCTGGGGCGCGCCGGTAAATTACTCAGCTCCTACGCTCTAATTTACCGTCTACGGAAGTCTTTTTCAAGACTGCGAGGTAGGACCCTGCCGTCTGAGCATTGGAAAGACGCTCCGGCAAGCGAGTCCACTTCCAAAACCCTCTATTTTTCACACGTAGAGGCATCGAAACGAGCCAAAAACTCGATCATTTCGATGGAACGTCAGCCTTCTTACTTCCCCTTGCGGGGGAAGGAGGAAGGCGGCAAGACCGGGCCGAGTGACCAACGTAGTGCGCCCTACCGGCCACACGGTGAGTCCGCTGAACCAACCATCAGCGCAAGGCGCGACCCGCACGTCCGGATCGCCTTCTCGCCCGACGTATTCGTTCGAGAAACTTTCGAACAAGACTCACCTACACAAAAGATCGAGCAAACCTTTCAGACTCGCTCTGAAGCCGATCTTTTTGATTCGACCAAGCTGTCCGATTACCCACGATATCCGACGCAGGCTTACACGGTCGATCCGAGTGTCAAATACACTCCAAATGCACAAAAAGCAGAGGATACTTTTCAGTACCTCAACCAAGCTCAGTATATTCCCCTTTCAGATGTAAATCTAAGGCCGGAATATTACAAAACGGCTCAGTACGAAACTGATCGAACCCAGCACTTGGTACACGAGCCTAGCGCTCCGCGCGGCTGCGACACGGACTATCCACCCTTCCGGCCCGCGAAATCAGTTGACCTTGGCGGCTCCGCCCGCATTCCTCGCGGGGGTGGCCTAGAAACCAACCCGCATAACCGGGATATAAATGTCCGACTTGGTCTACCAACGTCAAGTCAAACCTATATAAATCCACTACAAATGGTGACCCCGCCTTTGAACAGGCTCAACACGGAGCATTTCGTTCCCTCTTATGAAGCTAGTGGATTTCAGGGAACCACTGCGGGCGTGCGACCCCCGCCGGGCCTCTACGCCCCACATCTCACGCAACATCCCTCTACAAACAGTGGCTTTCAAGCACTTTTAGAGGAGATGGGAGATTATCAAAAACCAGTCTTCCAAAAGAAGAATATTGATCGTGCACTCGCCGAGTTCGATCAATACTGCGTGAGAAAACACATGAGAACACAAAACGAATGCTTCTCAGCTATATACAAGTGGGTACCAGAGGAAATGAGGGAAGCTATCGACTCAGCTTACCTCACGGCACCTCACGCACCCTACGAAGAGGCCAAACAGCGCCTCCTACGAGAATATGGGTTGTCTTTACAGGACAGGCTCCTCGCACTCGAGGACCCCGCATCTCTCGCCAAAAAACCCAGCACCAAGTACCACGAGATGTACTCGAAAGCTGTTGGGTACTTTTCGGAAGCTCTAATCACTCAAAAGTGGATTGAGACTCTTCCCATCGAAGCACGAGGTATGGTCGCAGCTCAGCCTACCACGACCTCCCGGCTCGACCTAGCTGATACGCTACACGCGTACAGAGCAGAAAATACTTCTCTGAACATACGAGGAGTTGAATCTACTCCGAAACCCATAAATACTGGTTTCAAAAAGGCCCTCTCGAAACAAGCTGAGTTCAAACCCCAACCAGTGGAGAGTAAACCTCACAAACCGATGGCCTACGTCTGTCGAAACCACGTACGTTTCGGTAACGAAACTCGCAAATGTGCAGACCCAGAACACTGCACTTGGAAGACAAACACTGCTTCCAAAACTAGCAAAAAGGCTGCGACTATAAGCCAGCCTAAAACCCGGGTTTCTACCGAAAATACTCAGCAGTCGGTACAAGAAAGTACCATTCCAACCTCCGACACAGAGAGTTCGGAAAACGAATAACTGCCAGCGTATCTGAGCCTATACGCCGGCAGTCTACTGAGTATAAAAGGCTTTTTTTCAAGTGCAAACTAAATGGCACTGAATTTCTCATTGACACGGGAGCAGAAGTGAACATTCTGCCCCACAATGTCACAAAAAAATTGGGCTTGAAAATTCTCAAGTCCAACGTTAAGCTCACAGCAGCTAACGGAGCCCCTATCGATACACTAGGGCGAGCTGACACAACAATTAACATCGGCCTCGGGGACATGACCACCGAGTTTATGATCACGAAAGTTGATCTAGCGATCCTAGGTATCCCATTCCTCGAATCTTGGGATATCGGAATACGGGTCAAACACAAGTACATTTATAAAGATAAAATGAAGTGCTATGCCGATCAAAAAATAGCTGCAGTCATGAACAAAAAGTTCACTGACGAACAAATTGCAGCTACTATCCCTCACCGTGACAATACACCTCAACCAGAGGACGTGCAAATCACGGAGGACGAGAACATTCGCTCTATCATTAACAAATACAATGATAAAATGAGCAAAATTCATGGTAAATGGAAGAACAACGGGGTTTACCACCGTATAACCACGGAAGGAACTCCAGTACACTTCCGAGCGAGACCCATGGCAGGAGAAAAACGGGCTCAAGTCAAAAAGACTTTTGACGAAATGCTTTCAGAAGGCATAATTGCACCATCGGATTCCGAATGGGCATCTCCGTTACACTGTGTGCCAAAAAAAGACGGGTCATGGAGAATCACCGGCGATTACCGTTTCCTCAACGCGAAAACGAAGAAAGACGCCTACCCTCCTCCTCACATTCGCTCGTTCCAAGCGAATTTACATGATACGCAAATCTATTCAACAATAGATTTAAAATCAGCGTATTATCATATCCCGATGCACCCAGATGACGCTCATAAAACTGCGATTATTACACCTTTCGGTCTTTATGAGTTTAAGAAAATGAGCATGGGTTTGGCCGGAGCGGCTCAAACATGGCAAAGATACATGGACAGCATCATGCGAAAATTTGATTTCGCATTTGTCTATCTAGATGACATCCTGGTGGCTTCGAAGAATTATAACGAACACATGAACCACCTACAACAAATTTTTGACAAACTAGGGGAACACGGACTTCGAGTAGGTTTTGATAAATGCGTTTTTTCGAAACCTACCGTCGATTTCCTAGGTTTCACTATCTCGAAGGAAGGAATAATTCCTAAACGAGACAAAATAGAAGCCATAGAACAATTTCCTAGGCCAGTGGACGTACGAAGTCTACGCAGATTCCTAGGTATGTGTGGTTTCTACCGAGCATGCTCAAGCAAATTCGCTCACACGGTACAACCTCTGTATGACTCCATTCAGTCAAACAAAAAGAATGACAGAACACCTATCGAATGGACATCAGAGAGAGAAAAAGCTTTCAACAGCTTAAAGCAAGCAATGATCAAAGCAACATTGCATAACATTGCTCACCCACACCCTACGGCGGAGTGGAGATTGGTCTGTGACGCGTCCGACACACACATCGGAGCGGCACTAGAACAAGAAATTACAGACAAACATGGCTCGAAATCGTACCAACCATTGGGATTTTTCAGTAAAGAAATTCCAGAACAATGGAAGAACAAAGCATCGTTCGACAAGGAAATGTTCGCCGTTTACCAAGCGTGCATTCACTGGCACAACGACTTGGACGGCAGATCTTTCCATATTTGTTCGGATCACAAGCCTCTGCTAGGCACGATGCTTAAAAAGAATGCCCATTTTTCTAAAATGAGATTAAGATGGCTAACATACATCTCTCAAATGACGAGTGACATTCGTCATATTTCAGGAGAGAGCAACGTCGTCGCCGACGCACTCTCCAGACCCTTCGATCCGGTTGAAATTCAAACGAAATCGATTTCAACACAGACGGACGAGGGCCCACCCATAGCTGAAATTTCGAAAATTACGGCTGCAATAGAATGCAATCTTCTACTGCACATTTCAAATTCACAAATTCGCTCTCCCCCTACCGCGGAGGACAAATTGAAACTCACACGAGTTGAATTCTCCCAAGGAGAAATTTGGTGTAACCTAGACCTAGGACACCCTAGACCTTATATTCCAAACGAAATAAGGGAAGAAATAATAAGCCAAATTCACAATTTGGGACACCCAGGTATACACTCTACAGTGTATAAAGTTAAACAACGATATTTTTGGCACGGACTACGTGCAGATGTCTCAAACTGGGTCCGAGCGTGCGAAACTTGCCAACGAGCAAAAATCACGCGCTCCGTGAAGCTCCCTTACTCCGAATTTGAAACGGCAAACAAATTTTCACACGTACACGTGGATATCACCGGACCTTTACCTTTAGCGAAAGGAGGGAAACGTTACATTTTGATGATGGTTGATAGAGCAACGGGTTGGCTAGAGGCAGTCCCTCTCAACAACATCGAAACAACCACAATCACGAATGCCTTTATCAATATTTGGGTAGCTTCAAAGGGCGTACCTAAATACATCACAAGTGATCAGGGCACCCAATTTGAATCAGATCTGTTCAATTCCATTATGGAACGTCTCGGAGTAAAACATACTCACACGTTAACATACAAACCATCAACAAACGGTATGGTAGAACGCAGAAACAGATCTTTGAAAGAAGCTCTCAAAGCTCAGAACGAAAATTGGCTCGATGCACTTCCCAAAGTTCTACTCGCCATGCGTACGGCAGTAGACCCGGCGACTGAAACTACGCCTTTCCAAAAAGTTTACGGGATTGACGTACCACTCCCAGGAGACATTTTTGTAACTTCTACGAACCTTTCGGAACCTCTTTTCTTCCGACCTACGCATATTAAACATAATAACACGAAATATGCCGTAAACATGCCCAAAAACTTGGATACATGCACTCATGTCTATATCAGAGTGCCCACACAGCTCACCTCTCTCCAATGTCCTTACACGGGACCGTTCAAAGTAGTTAAAAGAGATAAGTTTTCGGTTACAGTGCAAATTGGCGAACATACTAAGAAAGTTCCCAAACAGCAAATCAAGCCAGCTTATACTCTACACTCGGAAGAAGCTGTATCGCAAGGACAATCTCTGTTACAAAATCAGACAGGAAGTAAGGAGAAAACTCCCCGAAAATCCGCCAGAGGGCGCGTTCCATCTACCAAATTTGACGGAAAGTGGGTAACTGCGCTCGAAACAAGCCACGCCCATTTTTCTCGGGTAGGAGCAGTGGGAAGTATAAATATGGAAAGCCCCACAGCCAGAGACCATAACAATCTCAACCATGGCAGCTTCAACTCCAAGCAACATGCTCACCGACGAGGTCGAGGAGTTCCTCCTTGCCGAGGAAGCTCTCCCAGCTCCGCTCGGCCCACTACCGCCTTCGCCGAAACGAGAGACGGCCGCTACTACAAAAGCTCCCACGGAGGTGGTCTGGACAAGGCCCCAGCCCTACCAGCCACCAGCTCCACCCACCCAGCCACTGCCTACGCCTCCGCCCGCTCACCAGCTACCAGCACCTCCCAGGCAGTGGATCTCCTCGGGCGATGTACCGGTTCCTCGCTGGGAGGAGATGAGCACCGCGGGGTGGTCAGAGCCCAGCACCTCCCGGGCTCCTCCGCAACAGCCCAGCCGCGACCGCGGGCCAAACCCTCGCGGGTTTGGTTCCCGTCGGCAGAGCTCGGGCCGGCCAAGGCCGCCCCGCGACGCTCGTCGAAACCGGCGAGGCCGGGGCGCACCACAGGGACGGGACGCGAGGCCTGCACCTCCGCCTCCGCCCCAACTGGCGAGGTTCTCCTACGGAGAGTTCCGAGTGGACCTCCCAGTTCTCCCCCATCGGCGTCGTCGTTGATAACACGACGTCTTGGGGGGGCCCCTGTGGTGAAATCCACCACCTCTTTTCAACAGCCCTTTTCAGGGCTACCAAAAAGAGGTAGGCACACCACAAAAATATTTACAAGACGTCGAAGTACAACTCCGTCAAACAAAATATTTCACCGGAGAGAAAATACTAAATTCTCTCCCAAAAGTGAAATATTAAAGATTAACACGCAAGGCGACCTCCCCAAACATTTACTGGGCGAGAGAGATGCGACAAACATCTCGAGACAGGTCGCCTTGAACGAGAACACGCAAGGCGACCTCCCCAAACATTTACTGGGCGAGAGAGATGCGACAAACATCTCGAGACAGGTCGCCTTGAACGAGAACACACAAGGCGACCTCCCCAAACATTTACTGGGCGAGAGAGATGCGACAAACATCTCGAGACAGGTTGCCTTGAACGAGAACACGCAAGGCGACCTCCCCAAACATTTACTGGGCGAGATAGATGCGACGAAAAGTTCGAAACAAGTCGCCTTAGGAAAACTCAAGGTCGTTCAGCCACCCCCGGGGACCCCGTCAAAGCAACGGACGCAGGGAAACCACCTCGAAAAACCAACTCAGCTATCGTATGCCCAGATACTGAGAAAACACTGTGCGAACCAATGAGATTGCACAGTCGAATTTATGAAATTAAGCGGACCAACCAGGAGGCGGCCACCTCCCTATAAATACCCCGCTAGGAGCCCTCCGAAATTCATTCCACTCTCCGCTCTCGACGACGACACCTCCGAAGTACGAAGAATTCTACACGCTCTACGCTGACGAACCTTCTGCATTGCGAGTTCATCTCAAGAACGGCTTCCTACTGCTTTCTACAAGCCAGACCTTCTCTCCTCACAGATTTCGCATTGGCATCTACGAGTCC
The DNA here is from genome assembly GCA_030762985.1 of Adelphocoris suturalis. Lineage (NCBI taxonomy): Eukaryota > Metazoa > Arthropoda > Insecta > Hemiptera > Miridae > Adelphocoris > Adelphocoris suturalis. Next base: position 169,900,998 of record CM061040.1, on the reverse strand, counting down.
AGTGATTATTCATCCTGCTCATTGCCCAACGTAGATCTCCTGTTAGGACGCCACCCGGTACTTCTATCGATATTCTCTTTAGACAGTACGCCCGAGGGACGTTCCGAGCCGTGTCACCCGGACTACATAGCCTTCAGCTCGTAGTCGACCGCTGGGGCGCGCCGGTAAATTACTCAGCTCCTACGCTCTAATTTACCGTCTACGGAAGTCTTTTTCAAGACTGCGAGGTAGGACCCTGCCGTCTGAGCATTGGAAAGACGCTCCGGCAAGCGAGTCCACTTCCAAAACCCTCTATTTTTCACACGTAGAGGCATCGAAACGAGCCAAAAACTCGATCATTTCGATGGAACGTCAGCCTTCTTACTTCCCCTTGCGGGGGAAGGAGGAAGGCGGCAAGACCGGGCCGAGTGACCAACGTAGTGCGCCCTACCGGCCACACGGTGAGTCCGCTGAACCAACCATCAGCGCAAGGCGCGACCCGCACGTCCGGATCGCCTTCTCGCCCGACGTATTCGTTCGAGAAACTTTCGAACAAGACTCACCTACACAAAAGATCGAGCAAACCTTTCAGACTCGCTCTGAAGCCGATCTTTTTGATTCGACCAAGCTGTCCGATTACCCACGATATCCGACGCAGGCTTACACGGTCGATCCGAGTGTCAAATACACTCCAAATGCACAAAAAGCAGAGGATACTTTTCAGTACCTCAACCAAGCTCAGTATATTCCCCTTTCAGATGTAAATCTAAGGCCGGAATATTACAAAACGGCTCAGTACGAAACTGATCGAACCCAGCACTTGGTACACGAGCCTAGCGCTCCGCGCGGCTGCGACACGGACTATCCACCCTTCCGGCCCGCGAAATCAGTTGACCTTGGCGGCTCCGCCCGCATTCCTCGCGGGGGTGGCCTAGAAACCAACCCGCATAACCGGGATATAAATGTCCGACTTGGTCTACCAACGTCAAGTCAAACCTATATAAATCCACTACAACGCCTATATCACGTATGATGGGTATGAAATGCCTCCTTAACGTGTCTTTTGCCTAAAAACTGGCCAAAAACGTGGTTTTTCACAGATTTTTGACGATTTGTCTACAGTTTTTATACAAATTACACCACTTGGCGACCTGAAAACAATTGTGCTATTCCTTGAACTATTTCTGAATCGAATGAGACCACCGGCAGCTCTGGTGGTGTGATTATTTAATTTTTGCGATTTTTCAACTACTGAAAAACCTGTTTTTTGACAACATATTGCTTCCGAGAATGCAAGACAGCGGAAGCTTTGTTTTCACTTTCGAAATGGAAAAAAAATTGTTGCTCCAAAATCAAAATTTCCACTCGCATTTTGCGTGTCAGAGCCTCCTGAACAAATTTGGTACCGGGTCTGTCTGTCTGTCCGTCCACATTTCCTTGTAACAGCCATAACTTCCACAATTTTGATCCGGTTTTAACTAAATTTTCTGGGATCGTGCGGGTTAAGCTATAGATGGTCCCCTATCAACTTCATCATGATCGAATCAACGGTAGCTTCTTCGCAGGCGCTAAAGTGAATTCCTTGTGACGGTCATAACTCGGTCAATGTTGAACGGATTTCAGTCAGATTTTCAGGGATGATGTGGGTAAGATCCCTTGAGGTCCCATAAGACAATAATCATAATTGCATTAGCGGTACGCTCTGCGCATGCGTGAACGAAATATTCTTGTTACGGTCCTTGCAACAGCCGTAATTTCCACAATTTTGATGCGATTTTCTTCAAATTTTTAGGGATCGTGCGGGTATAGCTCTACATGGTCCCCTATCAGTTCCGTCATGATCGAATCAACGGTAGCCTCTGCGCAGGCGCAAACAAAATTTTCTTGTTTCGGTCATAACTCAGGCAATTGTGAATAGATTTCGGTCAGATTTTCAGGGATGATGCGGGCAAGGTTTCTTGAGGTCCCGTATCACATTCTTCGCGATCATCAGCAGCTGTACGCTAGGCGCATGCACGAAAGTGATGTTTTTGTTACGGTCACAGCTTAGTTAATTTTCTCGGATTTTGTTCAAATTTTCAGAGATGATCCCGGTAGAGTCCCTTGAGGTGCCATACGAATCGTACGGTACTACCAGTGATTGTGCCCATCATGCCGGGAATGTATTTGCCGGCCGTTTCTAGTTTTCTGGAATTTAATGATTGATTGATTCATGATCCATCCGTCAGGCTTTTATGGCCAATGGGGTTGTCAGGGTGTGGCGGATATAAGCAGAAAAATTCTTCTCTGAGTTTCTTTATTGCAAGCTTTCCACATCAAAATGCCATCTTCAGGCCCCTTCGTTTCTAAAAACACAATAACGGGCCGTTACAAGCTATGACTAGGAAGGTACAGCACCTAGGATCCTGCCTAATATACTGAAATTGATTCACACATACCTGTCTAGTATCCTCTATCGCTCATCAGCCTCTGTTCCACAGTCAGATGCATCAGTCTCTGGCCGTTTCTAGTTTTCTGGAATTTAATGGTGACGTACTGTGAAGGTCACGAGGAAGCTCATGTGCCATTTCCTTGGCAGTGTATTTTTTCTTCGTATATTCCAGAAATACGTTTTTCGGTAGTTTAAAATTCAATTATCCCACCTCTAGAGCTGTTGGTGGTCTCATTTGACGCAGAAATAGTCCAAGTAATAGCACCATTTTTTTCAGGTTGCCAAGTGGTGTAATTTGTACACAAACTATAACAAAACTGTGGAAAAATCGTCAAAAATTTGTGAAAAACCACGTTTTTTTTTTGGCAGGTTTTAGGCAAAGGACACGTTGAGGAGGCATTTCAGACGCATCGTATGTGGTATAGACGTGTTCCAACAAAAATCACCAAAATCCCTTGGATATTTCATTCCGAATTGAAGAGGTTGTGGGACCGAATTCGGTCACAAAGGTGAAACGACAAATTCGTAGGGAAATTTCGTTGTTGAAGGACTTCAATAACCTTGGTTGGGTTTCAAGCAAAAACATTCAGGCTAATGGCTTGCTCCATCTCTAATTGTACTGATCAACTTTTAATTGGTTTTTAATCGAAAGTGTTGAATATTTATTTTAGGTACGAATAATTCGGCACCCTGAAGATTTCTACAAGACTCTCATTAATGGATGCCAGACAGCACAGAATCGCGTCATGCTTGCGTCTCTCTATCTTGGTAATGGCTCCTTGGAAAAAAATCTGGTGAGACATCAGGCATTTAGAAGTTAGTTGAGTTATTACATTTTCAATTTTATCACAAATGGCACAAAACATCATAGTAACTTTAAAATACATACATAGCTACCAAAGATTATGATTGGTCTTACAATTTTCAGAACGTTTAAAACGAATTGTATCTAGAGATCTAATGTTTCGTATGATCAAATTTTCGACCCCCAAAACATTTGTGAGAGTGAAAGTTTGTAGAACATGAATGAAGGGATAAATCGACGTTTTAGAAACTATGTTTATTAAGGAGAGGGGAAATTCAGTAAATATTAATTATGAGCACGTTATTATTGATCAGAGAAGAACAATTATTTTGGTGAAGGGGTTTTAATGACGCACTACTTTGCTTATATTATATTTGGCTTTCATATTATTTGTATTATATTTAGCTATTAGTTTATATAGTAAAACGCTGCAAATTATTTCACAAAGGTTTATTATTTTTTCAATTAAATATGATCATAGTTTTAGTTGGCTAGCGTACGTCATAAGGCCCGTCCAAACTCCTCGGCGTGTCCTATTTCGAGTTGCCACAACCTATACTTCTATAATTATATACGCATGTTTATATTTCTCGATTTGAGCTCCTATCTATTCAAATAGTTATTGCCTTAATAATATCATTATCTAAGTACGTACGCAAAGTCGAGAGGATATGTTATTAAATATGCGTAGGAAAAGCTTTGGTATTAACACACAAATATAGCCTTGAAAAAACATATATTCATGCCTCGAAGGAACGCCGGCGCCGTATCCACCACAAGGTGCCGCGGCGCCGGCGCCTCCTCTCACTCTACCCCCCGCTCACCCCCCCTCGCCGCCCACCGTGACCCCCTGCCAAGCGTGCCAGGCGTGCGTGCGTGCGTAAGTCTAACAAAGCCTTGAAATGACACTTTTTCGCCCGTTTTTGGCCCATAGCATCTATGCGAGTAAAGCGATCGGGATGGTTAAACGTTAGGACCAACTAGACCCCAAATGGAGTCTATGGGCGAAAGGACGGGTTTTTTAAGTCAATTCTTAGGCCTTTTATGGCCCGGACGGCGGACGGCGAACGGCGGACGGCGGACGGACATTTCAAATTTGGATTCTACGCACCTTGAAACGTAAAGTGACAAAGTTTGAGGGGGGGTTATAAAAATTTTTTGCTATACGATCACATAGGCTTATTATTGGAAATAATAAACCAAAAAGTAAGTTTTTGTGAAACCAACGTGGACACCAGACGAAACGGAAGTTAGTAAAGAATGTTGTATATTTCCATGAGAAATAAAGAGTTACAATGCAACTCGATTTCGATGGATGATAATCTAATCGTCGAAAACGAATTAGCATTGTAACTCTGAGTTTTTGGATGGTTGCATTGTTTATGTTGTGGAATTCCATTGTTCTAGATAGGGAGAATGACTTCTATTCCCTAATTAAATGTCTAATTAATCTGTTTATAGGCATCATAAGGTAGGTAAGTACAGGTTGGGCCCCGGGAATAGACCAAAAAACAAATTGGCATAAATCTAGGTATTTTAAACGTACAACCACTTTATTTACATTTTCATGAAGGGAAATGAGTGCCATTTCAAGTTTTAAAAATAGCATCCAGTATTTGGTGTCCATCTTGTTCATGGCATGAAGCAATTCATAATGATGAATTTCCTTGAAACGGCACACCAAACAGTAACTTTAGGGCTGTGCAGAGGCCGTTCGTGGAGACTTTGAGAGTTTCCTGCTGCATAATACCGGCAATTTTGCCTATTAAAAAAACTGTTGATGTGAAAGTGCGCCTCATCACTCATCAACAGCACCATATCATCATTCACTTCGAACAACGAGAGCATCTCTAGTGCAAATGGAAAACATCGACGGTAATCACTAGGTTTCAATTGTTGAACAATCAATGGCCTACTTGTGTGGATGAAACTTTAGTTCTCTTTTGATGATTCGTCGAACTGACGTGTGTTTCATTTGCAGGGCCTGAGATTGTTTGCGTTCAGAACGCCCTGGGCTCTGGAGAACAGCTGCTCTTACCTTCGCCGTGTTCTTTGGGGTTATCACTGTCTGAGCAGGGCCAGGTGGTTTTTTGTTCATAATGCTCCCTGTCGAGCGAAAAGCTGGACCCATCTTATCATTGTTTTCCAAGTGGGAACAACTCCGCGACGTCCAAGGTTGCTGATCCTGAAAGCACGTTGCACCACAACTATCGATTCATTGTTTTTCACATACGTAAGCAAATAACGCAAGCATTGTAAGCAAATACACGATTTACCACATCCCAGATCTATGATGGTAACTAAACGGCATCATATAATGGTTTGAATGAGCCCTCACAGACCTTCCTACCCCTACCCTGGGCGGCGTAAGGGTGCCCCACTTTTTGGTCTGTTCCCGGGGCCCACCCTGTATATTATTATAACATTGCACAAGAAATGTCTTTTTTGAAACACTGGAAAAAAAAAAAAAAAAAAAATCAATGTATATCATAAAACATTCCATTTCTAAATTTTTGGCCAAGACCTATCGTTATGGTTAGAGCCACCTGATATCCAGCTAAACGATTTTTGTTAGGTTTTGTTTCAAAAGTTGTGTCTATTAAAGGTATGATAGTGACTACAAGGAAAGTGACTTAAGGAAATCCTCCGAATATCAAGCTTTTGGTATTTGGTAATCAGTCCCTGACACCTGCTGATCACTGCATTTCTCATGAATTGTTGTGGAATAAGCTGCATTCAATGGGTGTTAGTGCTTGTTTCATCAATATCGTCCGGACCTGGTATGTATGGGCAGGCAGTGTTCTCTATTAGATTGGGGACAGAGTCTTCCAAGCCCTATGACATCACTTCTGGAATTTTGCACGGTGATATTCTTTCTCCCCTCTTATTTGCCTTATATGTTTCAGATTTTGATTCGTTCATGCTCTCAAAAGGTATTGAAGGAGTGAGTATTGATGGGACTGTTTCTCTGATCTCATTGTTTTATGTAGATGATCAGGTCTTACTCGCTGATACTCCTCGGAACATGAATCGTGCTCTTGAAGCTCTGAGCGAATATCGTAGTCTACTATCAACGCTTCCAAGTCTAAAGTAATGGTTTTTCAGCGTAAAGGGAGGCAGGCTTCAAACAAATTTTGGTGTGGTTCAGATGAATTGGAGACAGTTTCCACAAACAGTTACTTAGGAGCTCTCTTCTCCAGGACAGGATTGTTTTTCCGGCAGGCCCAATAAGCTGTTAACAAGGGAATTGCAGCTTATAAGAACGTCTGGCCAGTTATTTTCAAAACTCAAGCCGCATCCCCCGTAGATTGGTATGGGCTCTTCTCGAGGGTTATAGTGAGTACTATGCTCTATGGCTCTGAAGTGTGGGCCTCTCAATACACGGAAATCCTGGAACGTGTTCAGGTTAGGGCCTTCAAGTCACTTATGGGTTTAGCACTTAACACGCCAGATTACATAGTTAGATTGGAACTTGGCCTTAGTCACATAAAATTCTTGCCAAGGATAGCCAAGGCGATGTTTGGCTGGTGGAGTAAACTCCTGGCCATGTCTCAAGACAGACTTCCCAGAATTTGCTTTGAAAGATGGTTGTCCCTCATCCAAAGTTTTCCCGATCCAAAATTCATCTGGTCTTTGCAACCGAAGAGCATCCTTAAAGATGCACAACTAAAAAAGTTTGTGGACATCCAGAGATCTCACCATGATTAAGGGGGAAGCAGGATTTCTTAGATGCCTTTCTAAATAAACTATAACAGGCTGATTTGGAGAGGTCCTCTTCGTCTTCCTTCAGTTACTACCAACGAAATTCTCCTTTTAGCCCCCAGCAGAGTGCATTGTATCTCGAAAATGACTACTCTTTATATACACAGAGACTTCTGTGCCAAATAAGGTGTGCGAATCCCTTTTTTTGCCGAGAGATCCTTCATGGAATAGTCAACCGCTTTGACAGCTCCACAAGTTGCTCGATATGCAATGCCGACAGCTCGGATACGCTGTACCACCTCATGTGTTCCTGCAAAGTTTATACCTTCGAACGCTTCAAATACTTTGAAACCCCTTTCTTAAATGAATCCGTTTTCCGCTTAGTTCCACTATGCAACGATAGGAAGGAGGTAGGGAAATTAGTAGGATTTCTGCAGCCTGTTTTACGAAAATGGGCATTTACTGTAAACGAAGGTTTTTTCGTTTAGATTGATTTTGATGTTACACTCTTGTTTGTGCCATGGAGAACATTTTTCATTTTGTTATAATTATTCACATCTCTTTTAACCCATCCATTCATTTCATATGTTAAATAATTATAACTTTTGGTAACTGAACATCATATTTTTCAGGTCGACACTATACGTAACCGTATGGGTGAAAAGGACAAGCTAGAAGTCACAATTCTTCTAGATGCTAACAGGGGGTCACGTGGTGAGGTGAACTCTCGTACTATGCTGTTGCCTTTACTCCAGAAGAGTCCTTTGTGCCAGGTAACTTTTGATTCCCGTGCCATCGCCTGGCCTTCAATTCCTTTGCGTTATTTCATATTCGAATCAATAAGTAATGATATACAGTAGATTCTCTCTTAACGGGCCACCAGAGCCTGGCTCGTTGGCGTTTTGGCCGGTTCATACGATATACAGACATTTTAGTAAGAAAAATTAACTACACGTGTATTCAACATATGCAGGTAGGAGTATATTGATAGAATACACGCAGTATACTTCTATAAAACGAGTACCTATTTATTTGTTTATATAGTAAAATATCATAAAATTTACTGACAAAGTAAGGCAAAAACAGAACTGACTACGATCTGGGAAACATTTTTCTCTTCGCTTCATTTTTCAAGAATGGGGGGGCACATGGGGTTCACCATATATTGTGTGGCAAGATTAAACATCGAAAGTGAACTAAGTGAATGATTTTAGTTATTATTTTTTCTTCACAGGGATGAGTCTCATAGAAAAAAGGGGCGAGAGATGTCGGTTCATTTTCATTTTTGTTGTGGGGATAGGCCAACCCATACCCAGCGAGAGCCTCAGGGGAAGATTGTTTGTGAAGATGAGGACGTTTCATACCCAAACATTAATATCGCTGTTTACAAGATTTAGATCGATGCAATGCCAAAGGTGAAAGATTTCGGTCGCATTATCGCTCAACTCGGCGGAAACAAGTTTATTGCTATCAGTTTGTGCCATGGAATCGTGGGACGGGCCTAACGAATGACTACAAGGATGACAACTCGAGTATAGGGAAATGGCTCCATTGGGCATATGGCTTTCCCCTCTGTGAACCCCACGAAGTATCGGACGTTTTTTGTTCCTGGATCCTCGACAGGCCGGATGGAGAGAATACCCTACGTTTTGCTGAGTATCGTCACGATAACTACGTATCTGACGAAGCAGCGTACCCTCCAAAGGTTTGGGCGAGCAAAACGTCATCTCTCACCTGAACGACCAATGCTTGTGAAAGCTTCCACGACTCCTACAATAAGGATTGTAGTAAAGCAGGAGTAAATCCAACTTCCGGTAAAGCAGGACTGGTTAAGAGAGGGTTTACTGTATTTTAATATAATGATGTATTCAATCGACATTGTGAATTAAATCAGGACATTCACATAATAATTGATCCTAATATCTTTGATCAGCTTTTGAATAGTCCTAGGATTTATTATTTCTAATAGATGTATGATGGATAATGCCATACTCTTTTTAGGTGTCGTTGTTCCACACTCCCTCTTTGAGAGGCCCGCTCAAACTTTTACTACCTCCAAGGTACAATGAATTGGTTGGACTTCAACACATGAAACTCTACCTTTTCGACGATTCTGTAATAATAAGTGGGTAAGTCTTGCTTTCCCTATGAATCAACGTAACTTCCACCAGTCCTATTTTATTTCCCTTAGAATAGTTACTCTCTTACAAGGGCACTTATTCTCATCTACTCCCTATTGAAACCGGTCTTTACATTTATATTTTTTGTTAATCAAGTTGTGTGCTACTTCTGACTTCTTGTATAAAAAGTGTAAAAATATCGTGCCTCTCTTGGATACCACAAGTACTCGCATACCTAAGAATCTAGAATCTAGATAGATATTGCTGGAATTTTGTGGAAGGTGTGCTAAAGAAGAAGAACAACTTGTTTTCAATGCATGTATATTTCAATGAGCGGAGAACCATCCTCGTCAATATTGAATTTATCGGTGAGTTTCCTTACAAATGGGTCTAATTATTTCCCTCTCTCCTTTTGCGGGGAGGTTAGCTTTTTTGTCGACAACTCGTCACCTATTATAAAACCTCCAACGTTGTTATTTTTTGTATTAGGATACAGGCTTCCCTTTTCCCACGAACCCTCTCTTACCTTGCCTCGGGCTCATCCGAGAGTGGCATCCATTGTACAAGACCTGCTGGAAAAAGGGGTTGTAGAAATTTGGCAAAATAATTCGCCTTGCTTTATCTCTTCTATATTTGTTGTCCCAAAGAAGTCGGGAGCAGATTGTTTAGTCATTAACTTGCGTCTAGACTGAATAAATTCTTGATTTTAGCTTGTTTCAAAATTGACATTATTGTTCCGTATTTACTCTTCTATCAAAGAGTTTGGGGCACGTCTTGATCTTAAGGATGCATATTTTATGGTTCGTATTGCGCTAGAACATAGAAAATACCTAGCTTTCGCTAAACGATAAGATCTACGTATTTACTGCCCTTCCCATGGGGTAGCTCCTTCTGTGTTCCATAAATTATTCCGTCAAGTCATGTTTAGACTAAGTGACCAGCATTCAACAGGAATTAGCCATTTGGATGACAGTTCATTTTTATCACCTTCAGTGGAAGAGGCTGTTTACAACAGTTGGGGATTGTGGTTTCATTATTCTCAGATCTAGGTTTTATAGTTCATGAGACTAAAATCTACCAAACCCCTTCGTCGATTTTCACCTCTCTGGGATTTGAATTCAATTCTCGCCAGATTATAGTAGGACTCCCAGCGGATAAGATTTAAATGTCAAGAAGACAGTGGGGAGTACTCTGGGGTCCAGCAGGCTTTCCATTCACAAATTAGCTAAAACAACAGGATTTTTATTACCCTGCTGACCAGCAGCACCCTATAGCCCTTTACACTAACGTCATTTATAAAGAATTTAAGTTGACGCACTCTGGTTAGGCGGGGGCAGATTTCATGCACAATGCTTGTTATCGAGCCTTCATTGATAGGATATTGTTGTGGACAAAGGTCCTGCACGTATCTATTGTGACCAGTACGACTGCATTATTTGGACAAATAGCTCGTCCTCAGGATGGGAGGTTCTGTCCCCCCCCCCCCCCCCCTCCCATGGGATTGGAAGCAGTCTGGCAAGTCCTGCTACATTTTGCAAATAAATGGTTGTCAAAAAGCATTCTGATAAGGGCAGATAACATGACAGCAGTGTCCATGATTAACAAAATGGGTTCAGTTTTCTTCCCCTAATTACATGAAATAGCTAAACGCATCTGGAAATTCTATGAGCAGTGGAACTTATGGGGTTCATGTACGTGGCAACAAAGGATAATGGAGTGGCCAGTGAATTATCCAGACTGGATCTTGGCTCTTCAGAATGGGAACTATGATTATGTATACCTACTTACTACATAGGTACTTGGAAAAGTTAGGCACACCATCCATTGACTTGTTTGCTTTATCTTCTCTTCACAAATAATGTGATCAGTTTTTCTCATTATGACCGGATACGGACTCGGAGGGGGTGGATGCATTTACTCACCCTTGGATGGGCGAGTTTTTCTATGCATTGCCACTCCCTGCCTTGTTTCCAAGGGTACCTAGGAAAATTAAAATGGAGGGTGCTAGGGGACTCGTGCTTGGCCTCCCCACCCATGGTACTCAGTCTTTCTAGATATGATAGATTCGAAATCATTGACATTTGGCCCTCTAAAGACCTCCTTATTGATCATCCCAGGAAGGACAGTCTACCATCTCTCCACCACTTGTCATTGATGGTAGCAACATTATCAGGGATGCCTGGGCGAGATGAGGAACTCCTCTTTACGTACCCAACACATTGTGTAGTTCTTTGGCTCCCACTATGCTAAGGCAAATCAAATCTTCATTCACTGTGGATTAAGTTTTGTACAACCTGGGGATGGGACCCCACTTGAGTCTCAGTCCCAAAATGCCTTTGGCCTTGCATTTGACCATATTGGCCTCATCTAATCAATCATTCAGAATATCCATAGATCTGCCCTTTCATTTCCCTAATCTCTGGTTCAGATGTCGGGGCTGACCCTTTTATAAAACGATATCAAACCCCAGCTGCAAGGTATGACAACATCTGGGACCCCGATACAGTATTGCGTTATTTTATTGCTTCCTCCGACAGTTCTTTGCCATTTTAACAACTACGAGTAAATTGGCCACTCTGCTCCTTCTGGTGCCAGGACACTGCCCGCAGACCATTTTGGCAATACGAAGATCGAGTATTAAATTCGATACATCGGGAGTTCGCATCTTTGTCTCCGCCCTATTAAAAACGTCTCGCCCTAGGGCAAAGGCTCCCACTCTCTTCTTTCCCTTCTTGTGAACAGAACCGAAGCTCTGCTTCCCTTCAGCCCTATAACAATATTTGGATGCTACATCACAGGCTCAGCGTGATGATAATCTCCTACTGACCACGCGTCCTCCCTTTCCAGCAGCACAGGCTACACTAAGTCGTTGGGTGTCATTGACTCTCAAAACTGCAGGAGTTGGCATAAATAACTTCTCTGCCTATTCTCTGTGGCAGTACCAGCAGCAGCAAGAAAAGGAGTAACTTTTTACAAGCCATCTTTCGATTGGCAGGATGAACTCCAGGCTTATGTTTACAAATGTCTACAATCAGACCCCTCTCTCTTGAGGGGGCATTCGCTTCCACCATTCTGCAGGAAGGCCCAAATCCTACAGAGGAGTCACCGTCAAAAATTTTGAAGTGGGGGGGGAGGGGGGTTAAGGTTAACTTTTTTTAATTTTTATCTTGGTTGATTAAAAGGTTCATTATTGATAAATATCATGTCTTCTCGTAATAACCATTCCCGCAATAGCCCTTGCCACCGACAATAAGTTTCCATCATAAAGCATCCAGCATGAAATTTGAAACTCCCCACATATTTTCCAAACTAGAACGAATTCATAATTGTACAAAAAATTATTACAAAAATCGGAGGAGTATAGTTGGAAAATCGTGATTTATTACTATTACCGGTCTCCATTATGAAATTTGAAACTCTTGATATACGATCCTAAACTAGACCGAATTCACAGTTGAACAAAAAAATAATCATGAAAATCGGACGAGAAATGTTAAAACACAATGATTTATCAGTATTACCGCCTCCATTCACCCCCTCGCATGATAAAATTTGAAAATACTGACATACGTGTTTCAAAACTATATTGAATTCGTAATGAACAAAATGATAATCACGGAAATCGGTCGAGATTTGTTGCTTGGGCGGCTCTTGAAAGAGTTGGTAATTATCCCATCCACCCCCCACCTCGATAGCAAGTCCGAAATCCCCAAGGTTTCTTGCACAACTTGACTAAAATTGGAATCGAACCAAATAAGAATCACGAAAAATCGGTTCAGAATTGTAGCCTGGATGGCGTCGACAAAATTTGTCGAAAAAATTCATTTTTTTGGCTTTACCCCCTTTTCTATCATAGAATTCAAAATTTGCGGGGTTCGTTGAACAACTAGACTCAAATTGGGATAGAACAAAGAAAGAATTTCGAAAATCGGTTGAGGATTGTGGCATGGGCATCATCGGCACAATTCGTCTCACACACACACACAGACATGCACCTATGGTTTTTTCACGGATTTCGCGGTCTTAGAATGGTCTGAAACGGATTTGTATGAGGTTATTTTTTTTTCTCATGCTCGGGTTGTCCCCCATCCCCCTGGATCAATTCCAATAGGCATCCCTCTTGTTAACGAAGCCTTGCCTATAAGACATAGCTTCAGGGGGACGTCCTAGATTTACAGGAAAGCTCTCAGGGTGGGGTTATTTTGGGCCCCAAGTCCGGAAGCCTGGTGGCCTATTGTACTTTTCTAAGAGTTTTGCGTTTAATCAAAGAGCTCTCGTTGAGGAGCCCTCTGGTGAGTGATGGGTCATTCTCATTTCATTTGTCGCTTTCATGTCCCCAATGACGAATTCTCACAATGCTTGACCAAAACTAACGATTTTGGGGAAAAAAGGGTAGTAAAAGTTGGGAGATCAACGAAGTAATAATTTGACTGCCCAAATCACCTTTAATCAATACACAGTAATGACCAATGAAACCTGAAATCCTGGAAACTCATGAGTGTTACTGTCGCCTCCTACCTAACACCTAAGTAGAAGTGATGACAATCTAGAACTGGTCAGGGTTACTAGCTGCAGTAAGTTGATTCCTCTTTATTTAGAGTAAGGATTTACATTTTTAAGATTTTTCCCAACCCATGAAAAACTAGTTTTTCAGTCAGTCCCCCATATCTCTTCTCAATGGGACCTCAGGAGTGTTATCATTTTTGCGATCAAGAAAGCCAATGGAAAATGGCGGGAAACAGTCAGATGTGAAGGTTATATTGTCCAGTTGAAGATGTGAGACTGTAGTGGAGTGCTTGGAGTTGCAGCAGTTTTTACAGCGAAAGAAGCCTAAAAACATGTTGAGTATTTTTATTTTCAATCATGGGTGTTACACTAATACAAAATAATCCGATATCAACAACCATACTGCTTGGTGACAGGTTTCAAACAGTAGCCATCCCCGAGTTTTGTCACTTCATCATCCTGTGTGACGCCATTTTTACTGGAAATTCTCATGAGTGTTACCTCTCAGGAGTGTGACCAAGGATGGGTAACACTCCTGATATTACGGTACAATAATAGGGTAACACTCCTGAGATTTAAGCTCAATTGTATTGCCTAAAACACGAATTCCGTATAATCTGAATATTACGTTTGAACGTGATTCTTTTGTACTTACTTGAGCAACGACAATTTTGCCCAAGTCATCCATTTTATAGAAATCAATTTTTGAAATCCGGTAACACTCATGAGTTGGATATCATGTTTTTTAATACAAAAAAATATATAAAATACGTCAATGAAAAACTCACTGTTCATCTATGGAACACAAATCTGCAATGTTGATAACTGGAAAATGGCGGCTGCCTGTGAGTAGAGAGAAGTTCGCTCCGTGGTTGTCACTAATTTTCTGTGTCATTCGTAAAGTCTAACAAAGTTTTTTTTTTCTGTATTTCGTTCACGGGATCGTGGTGTTCTCCAAATTGACAAGGCTCTTCCGAATTTTCGTTGATTCAATCGGATTTCCGTCATGACAGGTGATAGCTTTGTCACTAAGGCGAGAGGGTCCAACTATCGAGGTAAGAATGTCTCGTTGAAGCAGAATGCGTCGCAATTTTTCCCTAAACCTGACTCCATCATCTCTAAAATCGATATTTCACATACTGTGTCTGAATTGATGAATAATTTGTTCTCCTCACTTGTTGGTGCTGAACATGAGGTTCTTCTGACCACTTTCGAAGAGCAGTTGAAATCCAGCTTATCAGTCTTGGTTGATAAGACTACCAAGGCTTGTTTTGAGGGCCTAAATGAGCGGATCACACTTGTGATGGACAATGATCGACAAAACCAACGCTCTCAAAACTTTTGTTTGCGCGGAATCCCGGAGGAGACTACATATGACAGTAACCCTCACGTTCGCGAGATTGAACTCGAAAAAACCGTTGTTGCTATCATCAACGAACAAGTGAAGCCCTCCCACCCACTCGACGCCAACCTCATCATTCGTGCTCGAAGGGTTGGGAAATTTGATGTTCCGAAGGGATCTGTAGTCCCTCGTCCTCGCCCAGTAATTGTAACGCTAGTGAAGCATACTACTAAAATGGACATTTTTCGTCAGAAAAAGAACCTTAAGGGCTCGGGGATGATGATTACCGAGGATCTTACTCCATTGCGTCGGAACCTCCTACGATTGGCTATAGAAAAGTTTTCGCCCAAGCAAGTTTGGTCATCCAACGGGACTATAAAATTCCAGCACAAAGGGAGAATCTACTCGGTGACATCCCAAAGTCAGTTCGACGATCTCATTGCCTCTTTTGGGCTATGATTTTGTGGTTTTGTTCCTCTGTCTTTTAAATGATCCCTCCTACTTCACTATTTTTCTATCTTCTGCAATTGTTTACCTACCTACGTACATAACTTCCATTAGAACATGAACAAACTAAAATCATAATAAACAATGCATTCCTTTGTGAGAGGAAGACTTAGATCTAGTTATGAGGTTACTTGTATAGGTATAAGCTAGGTACAGGTATTTATAATAATTAATGGTATTTGGTTAAATTTTTTCATTACTTTCGTGCTTACTCCCTATTGGCTGTACCTACCTAAGTACTTAATGTTTGCTCATGCATAACCACTCAGGAGCTATTTTGTTCTTCTCATTATTATAATTCCCTTTATGTATTTCCTATTTACTTTTAAGCTACTTATTTTGCTTGCACTTTTTCTGAATTCGTTTAGGTTTGTGTTGAATAATCGTTTTTTGAGCATCCATCTGATTTTATACCTTCACGATCTCTTTACCAACATGATTGTCCCTTCTCCCCTAATCGTGCACTTCACTGTTGTAAATTTTGGTGTCTGTTTAGTTTATTCCGGCCTTGGTTGGGTGTCGCAATCCGACCATGGGTGACTCTGATGATTCGTTCCATGCTTGCCCTAGCTCTCCCCACTCTGATCATGATTTTGTTTCTGCCTCGTGCTCTTCTCACGAGCTCTCCTTTCCTTCATTCGATGACTCTATTGACCGTTTTTCTACAGTTTCTCCAATTATCAATGGTAAATTATCTCAACACCCGAACTGTTTAGTAGCCTGCCACATCAACATTACAAGCCTTCCTGGCCACATAGACGAATTTAGGTATCAGTTTCACGACTGTCTTCCTCATATTATAGGTGTTACTGAAACCTGGCTTAAAAGTACACTCCCCAATAACCTAGTCTCACTTGACTCATACAAAATACTCCGGAATGATCGTTTTAGGAAGAGGGGTGGAGGAGTAGCAATGTATTGCTTACATTCTATCAAAGCTAAAGTGATCCTAACTAGCGAACCTGGTTCTTTTTTCGAGTATTTATTTGCTGAGGTCGAAACGAGGGCAAATTGCAAAGCTTTAATTGGAATTATTTATGTTCCTAAGACTCCATTGTCATTTGATGAACTCGAAAATGCAATTTCTTCCCTCGTTTTCCAGTATGATGAAATAATTCTTCTTGGTGATTTGAATACAAATCTCCTGCAGAATACCTCAGCCAGTAACAAATTACGCTCAATGTTGTTATGCCTCGACTTGAAAACCCTCCCTTCTTCTGCCACTCACATAACATCAACTGAGTCCCTAATCGACCACTGCTATGTTAAAAATATCAATAAGGTAGTTGATTACTCTCAAATCTTGGTTCCCTCTTTTGGCCATCACAAGTTGCTTATTTGCACATACAAATTATATGCCCCCAAGTTCAAACCTAAAACGATTATTTGCCGCAATTACAATAGAATTGATAAAGGTGCACTTCTGAACAATGCATCCTCCATTCACTGGTTGCAACTTCGTAGTATGACTTGTAGTGATAACATGATTAATTTTCTCAATCATAACATAATCTCTCTGATGGACAGCCATGCCCCTGAGCATAAGGTCAGGATTAAAAGTGCAAACCAACCTTGGTATTCCCCTCATATTAACTTTGCTATCAAAATGAAAGATGCAGCCTACTTCGAGGCGCGAGACTCTGACAATCCATCTGACTGGGAACGATATGAGAGACCTCACTGTTGGGTCAAGAAGGAAATACGTAGGGCTAAGAAACGAAAATATCATTCTGATCTTGATCCTGCGCTCCCCCCTGCTACTCTGTGGAAAAATGTGAAGAAACTTGGCTTGCCAAAAATCCAATGATACCCCCTCGGTCGATGCTTTTGATGTCGATGAGATGAACCGTCACTTCACTTCTGCTATTCCTATTGATCCTGTATCTTCATTGGTTTTTGATACTTCTCCTCCCATGCCAATCACAGAATTTGCTTTTAGAAATGTTGATGCCCAAGAAGTGGCTGTCGCATTTTCCCAGGTCAAGTCTACTGCTGTGGGAACTGACGGCTTACCCCTAAAGTTTCTCCTACTCTTACTACCTTTGCTCCTTGACCATATTACTTACATTTTTAACTTCATTCTGACCAGCTCTAGATTCCCTTCTGCCTGGAAATCTGCATTCGTAGTCCCACTACCTAAAATTCCCAACCCCTCTAAGCTCTCTGACCTTCGCCCTATCAGCATTTTGCCTGTTTTAAGTAAAGTTTTTGAGATACTCATTCTCAACCAGATCAATGACCACATCTCTTCTAACAATCTATTATGCACTTACCAGTCTGGATTTCGCAAGTCTTATAGTTGTGAAACTGCGCTGCTGAGGGTTGTGGAAGATATCAGGATGGGAATTGAGGGGAGGATGTGTAGCTTTTTGGTCCTTCTCGACTTTAAAAATGCTTTTGGATCTGTTAGCCACCCTCTGCTCTTGCGAAAGCTGAAGCGTTTGTTCCACTTCTCTACTTCTCCGTGCAGTCTGGTTTCATCTTACCTTTATGGCAGGATGCAGGCGGTAATGTGTAATGGCAATCAGTCCGGGCCCCTTCCCCTCTTTTGTGGAGTTCCTCAGGGTGCTGTGCTGGGGCCACTTTTGTTTTCAGTCTTCATTAACGACCTACCTGGCGTCCTCAAGTTCTGCAGCTACCACCTTTTTGCAGACGATTTTCAAATCTACATTACCAGTGAACTTGGGGATGCAATGATTGACTCCATCAGGAAACTTAACCATGACCTCTCTAGCGTGTTCACCTGGGCTAGGAACAACGGAATTCTGATTAACCCTTCTAAATCTCAGGTGATCGTGGTTTTTAGGCAGGACATTCCCACTGATCCCCTGCCTCCTGTTCTGATTGATGGGATTGTGGTTCCCTTTTCCCAGCATGTCAGGAATCTCGGTCTTATCTTGGACAAGACACTATCCTTGGACTCCCACATAACTAGGGTATGTCAAAAGGTCTATGGACCTCTCCACTCCCTGCGACGCCTTTCAAAATTCACCCCATAGTACCTCAAGCGCCGATTGGTGACAGCTTTGGTTCTCCCCCATCTGTTTTATTGTTGTTCCATTTTTTCTTACTCTTTATCTGCCTCTCTAAATAAAAAACTCCAAGTAGCCTACAATGCCTGCCTACGTTATGTTTTTAATGTTAAGGCACAACATTCCGTTTCTGGGCTACAGATACTTTGCTTACCCTTGAGTAAATATTTTATTTTTCGCCACCTGAAAACGCTATATTTAATCTTGAGCGGTTCTTTGCCTAACTACTTGGACAACCTGACCACGAGAGCTGCCTCTTCGAGGTCTAATATCCTGATGATCTCCCGCCATTTTAGTCGAACCATGGCCAGGTCCTTTGTGGTGGCTGGGGCTAGGGTTTGGAACGCCCTCCCATTGTCTGTTCGTGCGTCCCCTTCCATTGGTCGGTTTTTAAGCTATCTTAAGCAGCACCTGAATACCGACAATTGAATAACCTAATATTATGTGCACCCCCCCCCCCCCCTTTTTTTTTTCTTCCCCTTACGATGGATGCTTAATTTTCTTCCTCTCAAATTCTTCTCCTTTTTTTCTTATTATTATTATGTACAATGAGTAGTATTTGCCGATCTAACCTCATTTTCGAGCACTTTCATATTTCACGTCACTCAGGTTCTCAAACGAACCAAAGCGGCAAATGAAATGAGAATGACACTGATGTGAGTCCTATGATTAATCGTTCGCTTTGAATTGACATCATTGGGGTTTGTGTCCCAAAGAGTTTAAATCTGCGGTAGGTGAGTGTAGGGCACTCGAAGATTACATGGGATACTGTTTCGTCTGTCTCCTCGCATAGTCTGCGCAGGGTTGAGTTTTGTGTGACCCCCATGCGGTGTAGGTGGAAACTTTGGGGTGCAAAGCCGGTTATAAGGCCGACTATTGTTTTAACTTCCCTACGGTTTTCACTGAGAAGTCCTTCAGTAAGTTTGGTGTTGGGTTCGGCCACCATGAGCTTGCAGTAGACATGTCCCTCAATATTGGACCACCATTTTGTGGTCTATTGGTCAACCCACATGTTGATGATCCTTCTGAAGGTAGTTTTTGGTATGCCAACTGCTGGCTCAGGCCCTTCAAAAGGAGTTTGGGAGCCCCTTCTTACGAGCTCATCCGCCTTTTTGAGGGACGTCCTAAAAATCAAACAAAAAGTATGATTACAAATATACGTAATAAAACGTATTTATTGCCTGTTGGCAATAAATTTTTATTGAAGTCAGTCTAGGTTTCTAATTATGTTTTACACGTTTTTTATTAAAAATAGTTTATGTTAAATGGCATTCGATTAATTTACTATACCATCCACAAAAAATGAAAGAAGCACAGAAAAAAATTGGTTAAAATTGATAATTTTTGGTGAAATAATTTTTTCCCCCATCATTTAGCAAATAAAACATGCTGAATCCAATGAACCTAGCCCCAACATTGTGCCAGATCTACTTTGAGAAGGTTTTACGAGGACAAAATGGGATGTCACATTGTTGGGCTACTTACTCGCCTAACAATGTGACTCAAACAAAAAATTTTCCCTCCCCTCCTATGCTAGATAAATAGTTTTTCGAAATGGGAATCAATAGCTGAGATGTGTTGCTATGTACAGTAAAACCCTCAGCTTTCTACTCAGAAAATTAAGAGAATTATGTCTGAAAAACCTCAAAAAGTGTCACATAGTTAGGGCATTCTACGGTAATCAGAAACAATGTCTCAATTTATAAGCACTTTCCTCTATTAGAACTTTAGTAAGTCAGTAAGTACATGAATTGATGTGGTTGAGATAAATCCTTTTTTTAAATAAGTTTTATTTGGCATTGGTTGGCCATACAGCCAATATAGATTTTACATTTCAGAATACAAAAATCATTATTACAGTTCTAAGATATTTTGTCATACAGGATTCAGTTTTTACACTTTTACACCACTTTCAGTCGAGAATTATTACTTACTATGATGTAAATAATATTTTCACTTCTCTAAATATGAATGAAAATAAATGAATATAATGTTCTGCCGACTAATTTCTTGATTCGTTAGATAGAGCGAATCTGAGTGAGGACTATTTCACCAACCGGCAAGATCGGTACATCATGATCAAAGACTGTAAGGAGCTTGCAGACTTTTATTGGGGTCTTGTCCAGAACATTTCATCGGTTTCTTTGGCTCTCGACAGTTCAAATATGCTTACAGCCAGGTTTGTACCTTTTTGTTCGAAATGTTCTACATTATCAGGGTGGCCCCCAACTGAAAATGTCAGGGAAAACTTGGAAGTATCAGGGAATTCTCGCGTCGGGAAAAGTCAGGAAATTTGGCTAATACCACCAAATGTTAAGGCCGTATCACACTAGCATTTTTTCCGCATTTTTTCTGCGTTTTTTATGCCTAAACGTGAAGAAGAAGAAGTGCTTTTTTCCAAGGTCAGCTTTTTCGACCATTGCGCATCCTGGCGGAGCGTTTTTAAACTCACTTGGGAAAATTAGAACACGTTTTAATTTTTACCTTGAGGCGAGAAAAATGCTAAACATAACCCTTGGGAAACCGCGTTGTACCTTCCCGTTTTCATTCCAGTTCTCCTGGGCCAAAAATATTGTTCCCAGTCCCTTGCCGAAGTTTTCTTATTTTCTTAGTGCCGAACTTCTTTTCTTATTATTCTTATTTCAGTGCCGAACTTCTATTTTTATTACGTTTTTGTTTGGTCGCGCACCAATGCCTCACCTCGCATGACGTTAAGTAGGTAACAGCACCCCTCCAGTCACTAAAGAGACTGCACTAAACAAATGCCGAATCAGGTGAATGAACTGTAGAAGTGAAGTTTTTTGTTTGAGGATTATTGCCGTGCGCTCTTGCTTCTCTGTTGAGTTCAAATTACGTACCTGTCTTCTTATATAAATATAATTTAAAATCGAATAATCATTTTTCGTTCTTGACCACGTCCCTAGCGGGAACAGTTTTTTTTTATTATTACGTTATTTTTATTATTATTGTGCGTCTTCATAGTATAATAACTTTGGAAGAACAAGAGTTGTCAAGACACTGTTTGAAAACACTAGGCACGTCAAACGTTACTTCAATATTTCAAGCCCTAACCCGACAGGCTTAATAAAATTGAATTCCGCCAGAATGCGCTGTTTTTACAGTTATTCCTCTTCAACATTCACTGCTGACCTTGAAAAAACGCACTTTGCCTTCTTCACGTTTCAGCGTTTAAAATGCGGAAAAAATGCAAGTGTGATGCAGCTTTTAGTGAATTTTTTAAAATCCTAAACAATCAAACTTCAATAGCGTACTTTATCATAATAGGTTCATATTATTTCATAGGTGAGTTATACGAATGACAAAAATAATTATCAAGAGTTGTGGTTAACTGTTCAAAAGTAACAACTCTACACGTATATAGAAAGTGAATGGATATGCCATTGGCTTCCTTGGTAACTACATCACCTAGACTAAACCATTTGTGAGAAAAATCAATTGAGTATTGAACTAGGGAGAAGAAACCCAGCAGAGTAGTGGATTGATTCAGTAAGAGACCCAAAACTAGTTTGTATACATAAGCTAGGACTTCTATAAGGAGGTGGAAATTGGCCCATTGGAATGTGGAGTCATGTGTTATAAATTCACAGAGGAACTTTCCAACGAAAGATTTTTGTGGGATGGGAAATCAGGAAGTTATCCTCTCTCTGGCAACAATTGGTAGTAGTTGAAAAAATGTTTGATGTTTTTTGCTGTCGGACGAAATTTTGAA
Source organism: Adelphocoris suturalis (assembly GCA_030762985.1). NCBI lineage: Eukaryota > Metazoa > Arthropoda > Insecta > Hemiptera > Miridae > Adelphocoris > Adelphocoris suturalis. The sequence continues at coordinate 169,878,844 of CM061040.1, read as the reverse complement.
TTATCCCCAGAGCTAAGAAATCCATTTAAGGAAAAATTTACTTCAACAAATAGCTTCAGATCTCAAATTAAGAGATCATAAAATATTAAATAAAAAGTTATGCAGTATGAACGTACGGGTGTATTATCGTGAATTATCGTATTACATTTGGGTTAAATTGTTATGATATTTGAGCACTTCGAGGGCAATGAAATTGTTGAATATAAGTAGTCTGTTTTTTTTTTCTTTAAATTATACGATTTTCGTTTTAGAAGCATTAAAGGTACAATAAAATGACGAGAAAACAAAAAAAAATTGAATTTGATATTTTTTGTCAGGGAAATCTGAAGTTCGGTCAGTAAAAATTCAGGGAAAAGTCAGGGAAATTAAAAATTTCCATTTGGGGGCCACCCTGATAATTATTTCAAAATTTGGTTATTAATTTTCATTAAAATTTATTACTTATTTGTCTTATGCAGATCGTTTCACCCATACAAGTCTAATCAACAACAATACGTCAATGAAGCGCGACAGAAAATATGGGGCTTCTATAAGACTGCTATGAACAAATCTATGGACTCGTCGCCAGGTTAGCAGGACCAATATACTTTTACTCACTATTTAAGCAGCTCTAAAAATCAGAGATAGTTTAAACCATGGATTCCCAAACTGGGAGGCGCGCCCCCCCTGGGGGGCGTGAAGACGGGTTAGGGGGGGCTTGAGACCATTCGACCATTCTTTGGGGCAACATCGAGCCAACTCCAGGAGCGAGCTCGTTTTTGCCCCAAACTATCATATATCATCCTTGGGGCAGACAGCAGGAAAAAATTATCTCAAATACTACTGTCCGACAATACAGTGAAACGTCGTATTGACGATATGGCTGAAGACATAAAAAACCAGGTAGTCGATAGAATAAAACTATCACCATTTTTTGCCATTCAGCTCGACGAGACTAAAGATGTTGCTCAATGTTCTCAGTTAGTTGTATATGTTCGATATGTTGAAAATGAAACAATAAAAGACGAGCTACTCTTTTCAACAGAGCTGGAGACCACTACAAAAGCTGTTGATGTGATGAAAGCCGTGTCTGATTTTTTTGACAATCATGGACTCTCGTGGCAAAAACTAATGGGCGTATGCACTGATGGCGCCCCTTCAATACTTGGTTCTCGCTCAGGCTTCGCGCGGTTAGTCAGAAAAAAATACGCTGATGTGACTGGGATTCCGACTGTTTAAAATTCTTTGTGGAGATTTAGGAACTGACCACAAAACACTGCTATTTCACAAAGAAGTACGGTGGCTCTCAAAAGGAAACATGTTGGCAAGACTATTTGAGCTCCGAGATGAAGTAACTTCGTTCTTGGAAAACCAGAAGCAAAATGAGCTAAGCATGAACTTCAGCAAACCTAGTTCTCAAGTAATGTTGGCATATTTGTCAGACTTCCTTGATTCGTAAACAGCCTTAACTTAAAACAGCAGGGTGGAGACTCAAATATCATAACTCATCGTGATGACATCAAGACGTATGTTGAGAAACTACAACTTTCGAGACCAAAAGTATCAGCAAACCCCTGCAACTTTTCAAATTTCCCAAAACTAGTATCAATCTCAGAAGAAATACGCTTCAAGGAGGTTTTTGAAGGATAAAACTTGTAAAAACAAGTGTCAAACCATTTGGAGACGCTCACTGATGAATTCTGGAAATACTTCCCTAACACTGCCGACGAACATATTTACAGACTTTCAACAGATCGTTTCCATGTCAACGTTGGACATGTTCCAGAAGAATCTTTGGAAATAAAAAATTATTCTTCTGCCAAATATGACTTCGAAAAAATGGAAAAGTCAACATTTTGGATCCAATACTTCCAAGTGTATCCCAGAGTGTCACAGGAATTATTTTTTCGGTTATTTTTGCCTTTTTTAACCCCCTACTTGTGTGAAAATGCATTCTCAATACTCGTATCAATAAAAACAAAGAATGGGAACAAACTTGATTTTGCTAGTGACTTACGTTGTGCTCTTGCCAAAACTTCACCAAGAATACCAGCGCTAGCAAAGAAAATGCAAACCCATCCAACTCATTAAGATTAACTTATTTTTACATTAGAGGCTACTTCATAAAAGCTACGTGTTATCAAATCGTGTTTTGTATAAATAGCAAATAAAAAATTGTTTTCAGTGTAAAACTTGCATTTTTTTCACATCCATTCATTAGTTATGTAAGGGGTGTGTGGGAGGCTTTCATTTTACTACAAGGGGGCACGGTACAAAAAAGTTTGGGAACCCCTGGTTTAAACGGTTGCTATAATAACCAAAAGCAACTCGTGTAACAACCCTTATTTAACTGTATATTTATTATTATAATAAATTAATTTCAATGTCCGTATTTTCGTATGTTAGGTGATGATACGTGGGTGTTCCCACTCTTGGAACTCCCTCCCTTGCAGGTTCACCAGGATTCGACTGTCACTCAGAAACTTCTGGAGAGCTGCGAAAAGGGCTCGCACATCACCTTATCTACAGGATACTTCAATCTCACTGACCAGTATTCCGATACTATACTGGAAGCATCGAAAGCAGATTATAAAATCCTGATGGCACATCCTTCGGTAAGGGATTTTTCATTATTGCGCAAATAGCTGTTCTGATAGTTAACATTTTGATCTAAAATTCGAATTCAGCTCTCTTGGACACGGCCATTTACCAGTTTATCAATTCCAAATCTGGCTATGTTTCGAGCAGCATGATTCAGTTTTTTCCGTACACCAGCATGATTCATTGTCTTTCTTTGATCCATTGAATTAATGAGTTTCTGCTCCCTTTGTTCTTTGTAGTTTTTTTCATTATACAAAAAAGAAAAAACTCAACGACTTGGTTTATATTGGAAACTTTATTTTTGCCACTTCTAGGGGGCGAAACCTTTCAATAGTGCTCCAAACTAACATGGCCCACTGCTAGGAGCGTTAGGGAGTTATGTTCCTAAGATACATGTATTTCATTGTAGTCGATACCTCGTGTCACACTTTCTCCTCTACAATTCGTTCCTCATACCATCAATCATCGTCCTCATCAATACTGGTCAAAAATGAGAAAGCTACAATATCACAATAAAAGAAATATTGAGAAAGCAATTGATTACAGCGAGCTGGATAAGTACTGACCATTCCAACATTTCTGCTTTTTTCCCCGTAGACATCAGCATTTCTCTTCCACAACTCTTCTTTGAGTTTTTTACAGTAAACAAATCCATTTTTAAGCAATTTTAAAATTAAACTTTTCGTTTTTCACTCAATCGGAGCCGTGAACCAGGGGTGTGGGGTACGTTATTATCAGTGTTCTGTGGGTAGGATAACCTTCCCCTAGAAATACCAGTCTCAGATGGAGCAGCTGAAACGGTTACAACGGAACATTCAGTAGTGACCATCACTACTGCTATCATAGGCAACAATAGATGAGTGAATCGGTAAGGAATATACTTCCTTGCTGCGCTCTACTTCGAGCTTCATGTTCTGAGCCCCTTTAGGCAATCCCCGTCACCCCTGAGTTCCCAATTTTGTTGTTTCCCATTGCCTCACCGCCCTGGGTTGCGATGCAGTCCTAACCCGTTCATTCCCTGAACATTTCATCAAAATCGGACGAAAACTGGAAATTGAGCTCAGTACAAGGATTAAACATTCGCACATGCGTAGCACCGACTAGTGATACAATCATTTTGAAATTGATATGAAACGCTCAAATCGTCTTCTCCCAACTATCCTCCAAATTTGAGCGAGATGAGGCGACTAGGGATGAAATTTGTTTGATGAAATTTGCGTTTGCACATGCGCAGAGTGGAGTATTGATTTGAGAACAGTGAAACTGTTCTACACTACAGTAGAACCGCACAATCCTTGAAAATGTCATCAAAATCGGATAAAAACTGAAAAAATAAAGCTTGCTACAAAGGATTTCGGATTTGCACAAGCGCTGGAACTACTATTGTAACAATGTGAAATTGATATGGAATGCCTCAAATTGTCCTCTCCTAACTATCCTCCGAACTTGAGCGAGGTCGGACGACTAGGGCGTGAGAAAATGATGCTTGATTGAATTTACGTTTGTTGTCTCAGAGTGAAGTATTTATTTGGGAACAATGAAACTGATAGGTGACCATATACTCTCTAACCCGCAGATTCCCAGAAAATGTCATCCAAACCGGTTGAAAACTGTGGAAAATATGCTTGTTACAAGGATTTAAAGACACAAGACACACACACACACACACACTTTTTTTTCCAGTTCAGTTTTCAACCTATTTCGGTGACATTTTCAAGGATTGTGCAGTTCTACTGAAGTGTAGAACAGTTTCATTGTTCCCAAATCAATACTCCACTCTGCGCATGCACAAACGCAATATTCATTGAGCAAATTTTATCATGCCCTAGTCGCCTGATCTCGCTCAAATTTGGAGGACAGTTGGGAGAAGACGATATGAGCGTTACACATCAATTTCAAAATGACTGTATCATTAGCAGTAGCTGCGCGTTCACGAATGTGTAATCCTTGTAATGAGCTTAATTTCCAGTTTTCATCCGATTTTGATGACATTTTCAGGGCATGAGCGGGTTAGGCTTGTAGGTGGTCCCCATAGCATTTTCATTATTCTCAAATCATTACTTCATTCTGCGCATGCGCAAACGTAAATTACTTCACAAATAATTTTCTCGTTTCCTTATTGACTGAGCGATTTTGACGTTTTACGCTACATCTTGATTCACGATTTTCCGCAACGGAATTTTTCAAGATTATTAAAACATTTTATTCAACTATACATTCATGTTAAGGATACGAGGAACCCATGTGCCACACCCAGCTTGGCTGAATTTTTTCATATATATATATATATATATATATGTATATATATATATATATATATATATATATATATATATATATTTTAATTGCTATGCAATTCTTAGGCCGACCCCCAATAATTTTTTTAAAATGTCCACTTTTTTTGTGTAACGTTTTTTGTCCCGAGATGGGAAGCGAGAGGTCGTGGGTTCGAATCCCGGCCAGGCCTGAAAAAAATTTTTTTTTTCTCGTGAGACGAAGGTCGTGGGTTCGAATCCCAGCCAGGACTGATTTTTTTTTTTTTTTTTTTTTTTTTTTTTTTTTTCTCGTGAGACGAAGGTCGTGGGTTCGAATCCCGGCCAGGCCTGAAAATTTTTTTTTTCTCGTGAGACGAAGGTCGTGGGTTCGAATCCCAGCCAGGACTGAAATTTTTTTTTTTTTTTTTTTTTTTTTTTCCTCGAGAGACTAAGTAATTATTTAATTTTTTTAGTGTTTTCAGGCTAAGAATTGCATAGCAAATTATCCTCGTTTTCTACGAAGTACAAAAGGGGCGGAGCCCCTTGCGAGGCCCGAAGGGCCGAGTATATATATATATGATACATTTTTTGTATCTGTATGATAGAAATAACTGAATTTACGCATGGTTTGTTGTTTGTCATTAGGCAAATGGTTTCTTGAAGGCTAGTGGTCTTGCTGGAGGAATCCCTGGAGCATATACTGGTCTAGCTCTCTCATTCCTTCAACGCGTCTCCGCCCACAACCAAACTGATAGGATATCCATGTTTGAATATATCCGACCAGGTTGGACTTACCATGCCAAGGGTCTTTGGCACTATCCTCCTCACGAAGACACACCGTCTCTAACACTAGTTGGATCTTCCAATTATGGTATGATGGTTTTTTGCATTATAACATTTACATGGTTATATTCTGTGTGTTTCCTTTGAAAAATTAAGTGGATTAGGCCTGTAAATGTATGTTGTTTTCATCATTAACAAACACTAATCTATAATTAATTTTTTTAAATAGAATTTATGTTTCAATTTTCCGAAGAATATACGTATTAGAAAGAAATGGTAAAAGAACCCTATGATAATCACTCCATACGATAGACACAACCACGCAAGCCCTAACACGATTCACTGCACTAGGTATGAAGTTCAAAACGTGGGCCTCTATTTGAAGTTCGTAAAGGGCCAGTTGTTTGGCTTTGCACCACTGTAGTAGTGCTAATTGCTAAGTGGTGCTAGTAGCTATAGACGCCCATCTAAGCAACTTTGAAATGGCCCGAATCATGACAATTTCATCGCACTTGTGTGACATTTTTGGGAAATTCGCGTGTTGTTGTGGTGGCTAACCTGTGTTAGCCTCATGGGCTGGCCTGCCAGTTTAAGCCTACACTAATCTTAATAATCCCTCACAATTTTTGGTTTATTATCATTATTTGCTATAATGAACCTTTTTTATCGACCAGGAAAAAAATTGTTTAATCCCCCCCCCCCCCCATCCCAAATTTGTTGGTCTATGTTTCAAGATGTATAGAATATAGGAATCCAATTTTAAAAAACTGTCCATCCACCGTACTCCGTCCAGAGCTTTTCTCCAAAACTATTGGACCAAAGTTTATGAAATTTGTCTGAAAAATCATACATCGGCTGGGGATGGGCCAGTAACATCAGCATCTTTGATCAACCCTAAAGGGTAGTAATTGAGGGCTGAAATATTGAAAAATCGAGATCTTGGACAATTTTTAGGTAACAATGTTTTTTTTTTTTTTTTTTTTATTGTCATTTACATATATTTTCCCAACAAATCAAATGAAATCATCCGGAAAGCTGTACGATTTTCCGTTCTCTCACTACAAGTTATAATGGAGCAGCGACCCTATGATTTTTTGGGGGAACTAACAAAGTTTCATCAATGACTTCTGGATTAGTGTTAGGCTTGCAGCAAGGGAGTATAGTACCGCCGCCACAGTTTTGCCGATTTACGGCACTGCATCATCAGCTCGTGTGAGGAAAGTTTAGTTTTTATTTAATTTCATTAATTTATCTTTGGTAGGCGTCTACACCTATGTAGTCACATTAGATACCTATCTAATGATTAATTTAATAATATAGACAGGTGTTCTGTATAGAAGAGCTATATTTGACAGAAATAATGAACCTCTTTGTAATAATTTGCAGCATTTTTCATTGTCAGATGAAATATTTGTGTTGTGACTTGGTGTGACTATCAGATTTCACAGCACAATGAACAAAACATCAGACTAATTCAAGATTAGAGTTGCTATGTTGTTATGCGTCGTCAGTGTCAGTTGATGAGTTCGAATCTGCAAGAATCGTTGCACACATTGCAGGTTCAAATTGCATGTGCAATTGATTTATTTTATCCGTGCAGGGTCGTTTGTGCAGGGCTTTATTGTTGTATGTAGCGTTAAATTATATCTTCTTCTATTTCTTTATTTTGTATGTTATTGTATTGAGTATGTCTTCTATTGAGTTTTTATTTTCTTGTAGGCTCGCGTTCAGTCAGAAGAGACCTAGAGACTCAAGTTGTCATTGTAACCGCGAATAAAGACTTGAGGGACCGATTGAGGGATGAGGAAAATTCGTTCACATCCCTTGCGCAGCCTTTCACCCGACAGGTTGGCCTCAGCCCGGATCGTAAGCCTAAACTTTGGGTTGTCACCACGATGAAACTCTTCAAAACTTTCTTTTGAAGAAGGGACGAACAACTCAGTAGACAAGTATTCTAGGAGTTACCAGTTAGGGTCATAGTACTTTTTAGTGTACTTTTCATTGTGATGAACATAAGGAAAAGTGTGCATTCCAAATAAAGTTACTAATATTTATATTTGAATTTGGAAGCATATTTTATTTATGTATAAAGTTACCAGTGCGTTTATTACCTACTTAAATTAAATTAATAATAAATATTATGCTATAATGTTTCAACATTTTTAATTTGAGATGTGTGGAAGTGCTCGACAGAAATGAATTTCCAAACTGATTTTTTATTTATTTAAAGGCCATTGAATATGAGATTGAAAACTGTCGATTCAACTTTACACGTATTTCCATGGTCGTGCAAAAAAGAAAATTCTGAATCAGGTACCTAATTAAAATAATAGGGAGTTTTTGTAATCTTCCATCTTAGTCGTTGTACAAAAAGAGGTTTTCTAGCGCCAGCAAACAGGAAGCTAACCATTGAGTTGTACTGTACGAATAGGCAATCGTCTTACGATTGCATGAAACGATTCAAGGTCGCACTAACGTGACTACAATACACGTTAGAATTATAGAATACTTCCCCATAGTAACGTGTAATACATTCTTCTATAATGGAAGAAGTAATAATCAACAACTTTATCTATTAATAGATGTGGTGCTGGAAGGGTAAGTACCTAGTTGTTAAGGCAACATCGAAATTTGCCAATGATTAGAATCTCATTTAGGAACTTCAACATGATCAATGATCAAGAACGATCATATTATAAATATGTACTTGTACCAATTCCATATGTACGAAATTTTACACTTTTTCCCCCTTGGCCAATTACGTTTCATTAGTGAAAATGATGAACCAATATTGAAGATGTGTGTATTCATGCTAATACGCGAAAAAGGGATAAACAGCATTCTCTATCTGTGTCTATCTTCAACTATTTTCCTTGTTCACATCATCCTCCACTCACGAAACGGAAGTTAGTGAAAACCGTTGTCTATTTCCAAAAAATAAAGAGTTACAATGTTAAATCGATTTCGACGGTTAGGCTATCATCAGTAACAAACACTAACTGAAGACACATTAGAAAGGACACAGCTTATATAGTGAAGGGAGATTGAATCCCATTGGTCGAGAGAAAGGAAAAGGGGCAGGAGGTACAAACAATTCAGTGAATACAAAGTGAAGGGGAATTAAAGCTAATCAGATGAAGTGAAAGGGAGGAAATTACTAAATATAGTTTCAACAGTGTGAAGGGATAATTCCAAGCTTTGTCCAAACAGTTTTTTGACAGTCAGACAGTTTGTAGAATTTCTTCATTTTTGCCCAAAAGGAGGTATGTTGAATGTACTTGGAAAATTCGAAATTATCAAAAGTAACAGATCTGGTAAATGTTTAAATGAGGATATACCTCAATATATTTCACCACTGATCCATTTCTGCAAAGCTTGGAATTATCCCTTCACACTGTTGAAACCATATTTAGTAATTTCCCCCCTTTCACTTCATCTGATTAGCCATAATCCCCCTTCACTTTGTATGCCCTTAATTGGTTGTACCTCCTGCCCCTTTTCCTTTCTCTCGACCAATGGGATTCAATCTCCCTTCACCTGTGACTATAAAAGCTGTGTCCTTTCTAATGTGTCTTCACTCTTTATTTTTCGTGGAAATAGACAACGTTTTTCACTAACTTGAGTTTTGAAATGGGTTTCCACAACTTCGTCGCTAGTGAATTAGTTCGTCTCCACTCACGTTTTCATCGTAAATAGGTAATAGGTACATAATTGGACATGATAAAACCAAGATAAGATCATGAGATACTTTGGCATCAAGAATAGCTTTCCATATTGATAATTATTTAAGTAGGTACCTAATGTTGGAATTATTGTATTTGCTGCTAAGATTTCTTCAAGTTATTGTGATCTAAAACAAATTGTGAAGTACAAAACACACTTTTTGCTAAATTGCATCTCCTATTTCATCGTGTGATTAATATTTTACCTAAGCCATCCATGTAACCCTTATTATTTTACCTAATGTTCAAACCCGTTTAATGTGAGTTCGTGCCTTCTATAGGTACCTTTGTTACTCTAGAGTCGCTGGGAAATCCGAGTTTCTACCTGTTTATTGATACCTATTCGTAACATCCTTCTGCTTCCAAGGTTCTTTTGGCTTCCAATCTTTCAAGAAAAAATTCAAGTTCTTCCGACATCAAAATCTTGAAAGCCAGAAAAATTCAAAATTTTCTGTCTCATTTAATTTTGTATATTTCTGCACATCCTTATTGCATTCATTCTAATCCTTCGGTTGTAGTAAGCAACATATTTCGATATAATTGTCAAGGATTGTGTAGAGCTCTACATGGTTCAATATGCATTTCATCTCTTTAGGACGACCAATGGTCGGAACCTCTTGGCATATGCAAACCTCACCAATCGTCCGTGTAATGCTCTAAATTATTCACCACGAGTTTCATTCTACTAGAATTCGGGCTAGCTAAATCCTTGCAACATTTCATTTTTCTGCCGATTTTTACTGACATTTTTGACATTTTATGTCTTTTCTTTGGCACATAACTCAAAAAGTGTGACGAAGAAAGCGTTATGAAAAATTTCCAATGATTTTCACGTACAACCGATTCGTTGCTACAGAACTGTAACTTCGCCAGTTATCTTCGTACAAAAATCGTTCACCACTCGTTGGATAGCTCTCGATTTACCTAACCATATTACGTTAACCACTGCGGAGTGCGTGGCCTACAAGCTGCGGTATGAGCGTGATTGTTTAAATAATTGTTTACACACAGGTGATCATTCTCAATAATTGATATTGTGAACATGATTGCAACCGCTTGTTAATTTCTGATGATTTCATTGAGCTGGTGTTTCGATGATTTGATTCATAGCAGGTGATCCGAATATTGCGAGAACGGTTTGATTTGTGAAGCGGTGGTTAAATAATTTTAATAGGCAATTTCTATACTTTACACTCTAGGAAGCTGTAATTTCGTATGTAGCCTCTTTAGGACATTTACTTGACGATGCCCAGGGTCCGGATCAGCTGAGTGGCTCTTAGAGCTTGCATACGAGTCTGCAACTAAAGACATAAAATGTCCCAATGTGTTGCAGTCTCGTATGCAAGCGTTTCTGATGATTATCGTTACTCCTCTCCGAGTTGTTATAAGTTTACTGCTTGGAAAAGAGACTACTTAGAAAAGAGATGCTACTAACAACAGATCGATCTAAGCAAGAAACCATCAGGTGCAAAGAAGTGGTGTTCCAAAATTTTTTAGAGACTGTCCGTGGTATGGCTGTTGGCATTCCCAACTAATACAGACCCCCAAGTGGCCCCCTAAATTGTATGTATTACCACTGAATCAACGGTTGCACATGCGCATGCATGCAAACAATTTTCATCCAACTGTGATACATGTAGAGGTAGGTAATACAATTGAATCTCTTGATATTCGCTATCGGTGCTCCAGTATTGTTGCAAACTACCATGCAATGTTATGATATATTCTATCATACCTACTAAAAACTCGATGAAACTGATGTACCGCTTGATAGTATTTTAGCGTGGAATACGCTTTTCCGGGACCTAAAAGTTAAAAATGTCACAAAATATTGTCATGAAAAAATGAAATAATTTCTTTTTTATTCACCCTATGAAGCTGAAATTTCAAATGGAGAATCCTTGGGACGTCTACAAACGAATCATGAAGTCTAGAGCCCCCCAGAGCAGCTGAGTTAGATTCGGAGCTAAGTTCTTTGCAATTCAACCTATGAAGCTGACATTTGAAACGGAGGCCTCTTGGGAAATCTACAGGGTGCGGCAGAGAGGACGGATGGTTTTAAAAAAATCATAAAGTAGTTAATTTTTACTCAAAAACAAATTAATTGATGCAATCAGGTTCGCAAGGAAATAGCATTTGAGACAGTCAAGTGTGAAAAATCACATCAGGCATGTGGTGGCCGAAATTGTTGATGCAGTGCTGGAGGCGTTCTTGGAAGTTTGCGTGGACTCTCTCCAACATAACGCTACGTCGAAATGAACACCAACTTCTTTTTCCCTGAATTGCGACGGGGACGTATTCCAACCCGACGTGTGTGGTTCCAGCAGGATGGGGCGACCGCCCACACAGCCAGAGCATCAATGGACGATATTCGCCCTATTTTCCCTGGTCGCCTTATTTCCAGGTTCAGCAATGTTCATTGGCCTCCTCGGTCCCCAGATTTATCCATATGCGATTTTTTCTTATGGGGACACCTCAAGGCTTAGAGTATACGAGAACAAGCCCCGAACTCTGGACGAATTGAAGGATGCAAATCGCGTGGAAGTCGCCCAAGTTGAGAGAGTATGTTGGAGATAACGCCCAAGAACGCCTCCAGCACTGCATCAACAATTTCGGCCACCACATGCCTGATGTGATTTTTCACACTTGACTGTCTCAAATGCTATTTCCTTGCGAACCTGATTGCATCAATAAATTTGTTTTAAAACCATCCGTCCTCTCTGCCGCACCCTGTATAAACATAGTAAAGTCGGAAGCTTCCTGCATCAGCTGGGGGAGATCCGCCTTATTTCTTTGCAATTCATCCTATAAAGCTGAAATTTTATATGGAGGGTTCTTGGAACATCTACAAATGAATTATAAAGTCTGAGGCCCCCTAGATAAGCTTAGCGAGCTCCGGAGTTAATTTCCTTGCTATTCAACCTATGAAGCTGAAATTTTAAATGGAGCGTGTTCCACATTTCTCCGATGTTTAATCGAGGCTCAAGGTGAAAGCAAAAGGGAGTCTGGGGTCTCCCCAGCGGGGTCAAGGGGCTGAAAATTTGTATTGGCCTGCTTTGAATATCATTCTGGTTATTCCCACCTGCTTTCCCTATTATCTGTGGATCCCAGTTTTATCTTATCCTAATGTGCCTGTAAGTTGTTATTATTTATTAATATAATAAATTCTAATTAATTCGTTTATGGAGTATATTATTATTATTTATATTTTTACCCAACTTTTCGTAGAAAAGGGGGTATCGCAGCCGTCGGCACTTGGGGAGAGGATGCATTTTCATTGCGTGTGTAGAACACGTTTACAATAGTAATTCATTTTCAGGTTTCATTCATTTCATTCATATATATGGAAAAAATATGCTCACTACTCCTCCGAAACCGTTGATCCGATTTGAACCAAATTTTGATATGTTGTAGTTATTACCATGTCGGAACTAGTGTCTCGCTGACTTTGTTGAGTATCCGCTGGTCCACAAGTCGATGATGGCAAAATCGTGTTAACCGTAGGACGTCGAAATTTGATAGGGAGCCTCTCTGGGACAACAAGAGTCGAGCAAAGTCAGGGGCGCCACTGATCAGCTGAGTGAGCACCGTACACCGTAGGACGTTCAAAATTGATAGGAGTCAAGAGACAACAAGAGACGAATGATCTTACAGGCTCCGTCCTGATCAGCTGAGTGTGATAAAAGTTATGTCGTATGTCTGATTACAACGAAATTTGATTTGGGAGCCTCTCTAGGACACCAAGGTTCGAATGGGTCCACCCTGAGCTCCAGGAACATGCTCCCCAAACCAGCGGCACGTAAGTAGGAAAACATTTTGTAAACAAATTTTCCAGTGATTAAGATAAAATTACTAATTTACTAATAACCCCACGGATAACCTAGCCAAAATAAAACCCGAAATTTGTTCAGTGAAACTTGACTTTCCCGTATCCCAATTTCAACAATGTGTTTCCTCTCTTCTGATTCATCTCTATCTCTATTATTAATAAGAATGAAACTCCGTCTGTCTGTCTGTCGTGTCTATGCACGGCCAAACGGCTGAGTGGGGGGAGTGTACGAGTGGGGGGATCTTCTTGAGATTTTCCAAAAGTGGGAGCGAGCGAATTTAAAATTGTTTAATCCCACCCGAACCATGGGCCGTAGGGCGTGAGGGGGGTCGAAGTAAGAATTAATGTGCGCTTTTTGGACTTCCCCGCTTCCCCTACCCCTCTAAACGGCCGTTGACAATTCCGGAAAAATACGGGTTTCGTAGGTTTTTGAACGAGGAAGACGACGGCGCGATCGGATCGCGAAAAAAGTATCGGAAAATGCGTTAAAAAAATGCGAGAGTACGGACCCGTTTTCTCGAAAAGTCCGCCGAAAAACTTGGTTTTTTCCGATTAAAATATACCCCATAAAGGTACGTTTTTCGGAACGGTTTTCGCGGGCGAAATACAGCTTTGGGTCCGCCGAATCTGAATCCGAAATCGGATATCGAAAAAAGTGACGTTAAGTCGGTCAAATCGCGAGCGGAAGCGAGAAGAAGCGTTTAACATCAGAAATTAATTTTGCCGTGTTCGCGAGAAGGCTCTACGAAGTCAGGGGTTCGGCGGGGCTTGCACCTGAAGGGAACAGGTTGCGAGCAGGTACACGCACTTACGTCTTGAAGGGTATACAGGTATACCTTGCGAGCGAAGCGAGAGCCATGTCAACAGAATAAATTCGGATTTTTTCCTACAAATATACAGCAATACCTTGCGAGCGAAGCGAGCAACATCCCCGAATAAACTTTTTGTGGTTCCACGTAGTTTCATAAGATTTAATTTGTTTGTAAGAATTTCCAACAGAAAAAAACGTCTGCCAAGTTGGGTGGGCAGTATAACTTCCTCAAGCGAGCGAAGCGAGCAGCATCCCTTACAGAAGTTAAACCTACCCTTCTATCGTTTGCGAGCAAAGCGAGCAACATTCCCTCAAGCGAGCGAAGCGAGCAGCATCCCCTACAGAAGTTAAACCTACCCTTAGAGATCTACCGTTTGCGAGCGAAGCGAGCAACATCCCCTACACACGTTAAACCTACCCTTAGGGATCTACCGTTTGCGAGCAAAGCGAGCAACATGCCCTACATGCCACACTTTGCGAGCGAAGCGAGCAAAATTCCCTACATGCCACATTTTGCGAGCGAAGCGAGCAATTTAATGTGGGGTCCGGGGGGCTTGCCCCCCGGCTGGACGTGGAGGCGAGCGTAGCGAGCCGGAGCGGCTAGTTATTTATAAGAATGAAACTCCGTCTGTTTGTCTGTCGTGTCTATGCACGGCCAAACGGCTGAGTGGGCCGGATCTACGAGTGGGGGGTATCTTCTTGGGATTTTCCAAAAGTGGGAGCGAGCGAATTTAAAATTGTTTAATCCCACCCGAACCATGGGCCGTAGGGCGGGAGGGGGGTCGAAGTAAGAATTAATGTGCGCTTTTTCCACTTCCCCGCTTCCCCTACCCCTCTAAACGGCCATTGACAATTCCGGAAAAATACGGGTTTCGTAGGTTTTCCTACGAGGAAGACGACGGCGCGATCGGCTCGCGAAAAAAGTATCGGAAAATGCGTCAAAAAAATGCGAGAGTACGGACCCGTTTTCTCGAAAAGTCCGCCGAAAAACTTGGTTTTTTCCCATTAAAATATACCCCATAAAGGTACGTTTTTCGGAACGGTTTTCGCGGGCGAAATACAGCTTTGATTCCGCCGAATCTGAATCCGAAGTCGGATATCGAAAAAAGTGACGGAAAGTAGGTCAAATTGCGAGCGGAATTGCGAGGGAAGCGTTTAACATCAGAAATTAATCGACCACGGGCCGCCGTTACACAACGTTGCTTACCTGAAGGGACCCTCACAGGGGGGTTCCCATTTGCACTTCTACGCAATACCTTGCGAGCGAAGCGAGAGCCATTTCAAATAATAAATACGGACTTTGTCCTACACATATACAGGTATACCTTGCGAGCGAAGCGAGCAACATCCCCGAATAAACTTTTCGTGGTTCCACGTAGTTTTATAAGATTTAATTTGTTTGTAAGAATTCCCAACTGAAAAAAACGTCTGCCAAGTTGGGTGGGCAGTACAACATTCCCTAATAAACTTTTCGTGGTTCCACGTAGTTTTATAAGAATTAATTTGTTTGTAAGAATTTCCAACAGAAAAAAACGTCTGCCAAGTTGGGTGGGCAGTATAACTTCTTCAAGCGAGCGAAGCGAGCAGCATCCCTTACAGAATAAATACGGACTTTGTCCTACACATATACAGGTATACCTTGCGAGCGAAGCGAGCAACATCCCCTAATAAACTTTTCGTGGTTCCACGTAGTTTTATAAGATTTAATTTGTTAGTAAGAATTCCCCAACAGAAAAAAACGTCTGCCAAGTTGGGTGGGCAGTATAACTTCCTCAAGCGAGCGTAGCGAGCAGCATCCCCTACAGAAGTTAAACCTACCCTTAGGGATCTACCGTTTGCGAGCAAAGCGAGTAAAATTCCCTACATGCCACATTTTGCGAGCGAAGCGAGCAATTTAATGTGGGGTCCGGGGGCAGTATAACTTCCTCAAGTGAGCGAAGCGAGCAGCATCCCCTACAGAAGTTAAACCTACCCATAGAGATCTACCGTTTACGAGCGAACCGAGCAACATCCCCTAAATGCCATACTTTGCGAGCGAAGCGAGCAACATTTTCTACATGCCAGACTTTGCGAGCGAAGCGAGCAACATATCCTACATGCCAGACTTTGCGAGCGAATCGAGCAATATTCCCTACATGCCACACGTTGCGAGCGAAGCGAGCAACTTAATGGGGGGTCCGGGGGGCTTGCCCCCCGGCTGGACGTGGAGGCGAGCGTAGCGAGCCGGAGCGGCTAGTAACAGATAAAATTGTTCTAAATACTTTTCACCAACTTATATTTTATTTATCTCTATTCGAAAAGTTGGTTCTGCGTAGGTAGGTAAGTATTTTATTTAATTTGTTCACTTTACCAACCATGTCAGTATATTTCTAAGATTACAACCCCCCCCCCCCCCCCCCCCCCCCCACAAATTAAACACTAGCGTGAAACTTTTAAAAAAGCTACCAGATACCGCCAATGACAGAATGCGGCAGCAATCAGAAAGTGCGGGTTTCACACATCTCAGTCGTTTCACACGTTTCAGTATTTTCAGAAGAAAGATGCGAATCTCGCGATGCATAGGAAGGTCCCGTGGTAGGAACGATAGAAACTAAATTTTACAACATTTCATACGATTTTTCTTACTATTTCTAATTTTATAAATAGGACGGTGGAATACGTTAAGATTCTGTTTTATGAGCACTGTTTTATTGCACAATTTTTTTTTTCTTACTTAACAAAAAAACTTACGGTTATTTTTTGAGAGGAGGTACTGTACTATTTTCAGAGTAGTATGTATATCGATAATTTTCATTCGATAGTTGAGTAGTATCAAATTCTATACTCAAGTACTTGAATGAGTACTGGTATCGATACTTCGGAAGCATCGAACGTCCCTAACAGTTAGTACCCGAAATCAGTAAATTCCAGTTATAACTAGTCAATTCTAGTTTTCACTAGGCCACTAGTGAAACCTAGAATTTCTTGCTGATTCATTTGAGTCAGTTAAAACTAGAATTCACTTATTCAATTTATTAGCAAATGTCAAATCGATCTCATTGACATGCAGTTGCAGCCTTATCTGCCTTAAATGCAGTACAGAGCCAGTTTGGATGTATGGAGCGCAGTTGTGGGGCTGCACAGCTCCAACCAATAGATCATTCAACGTTTCCAGAACTCTGTACTACGATGTATCACTGATGCGCCGTGGTACTTCCGAAATGAGGCACTCCACCGTGAACTTCAAGATGACAGTGTGGATGAGATGATCAAAAAGCGAGCAACGGCTCATCTTGCCATACTAAAAGATCATGTGAATGAGGAAGCTGTAATGCTCCTGGATGTGCAATATCTAACTCGACGCCAGCGTTTGAAACCGTATGAGCTTATGTGAGCTTATGTAGGAAGTGAATGTGATATGTTTGAGAGACGAGGGACAAAGTTATGCATCTTAGGTCCTGAATAGTTTATTGTAGTAATATAAGTCAGATTTATATTGTTAATGAGATCAATCGGTGCAATAAAAGCTTAAAAAAACGCTGCGAATTATTACACAAAGGTTTATTATTTATGTATTAGACAGCCCTTCTACGTAGATCTCTGGTCCATAATTATTAAACGCCGCTTATAGTATATTTAGTATCGGAACTCGGAGCTTCGGACCTCACAAATGGGTTCAACCCATTACAGCAGCGGAATCTCACAATTTTACGCTTTTTAATATAGTTGATAAACAAAACAATTTATTACCAAGTCATCTTTCCAACACATAAAAGTGTTACCTATACTGTATATTGATATCATCTAATTGGTCAAATTTCAAAAAATGTGCTGACAAAATCACTGAAAATGGCTAAGAATTGTTAAATTGATATTTTTTAGCATAAGATTGGTCAAATAAAGTTTATCAACTATGAAATAGAACATTCAAAAATTTATGTACGAAATTATGCTAAAAACTTCATTAAATTTTGATTTTGTTTAAAAAAATCTATAAAATTGCAAAAAATAGCCTAAAATCCAAAATCTCTTTTTCAATAGAAGAGTATCATTTAGAATACTTTTTTTTCCATAAAATTAATAGCTAACTTTTCTTTTCACTCATAAATCTCCAATTTCTATATAACTTGAAATATACAACAAAAAAAAAAAAAAAAAAAAAACACACTTTTTCACCTATTTTTGGCTCATAGCACCCATGAGAGTGGAGCGATCGAGCTGGCGAGAAGTTAGGACCAACTAGACCCCAAGTGGAGTCTATGTGCGAAAGAACAGATTTTTTAAGTCAATTCTAAGGCCTTTTATGGCCCGGACGGCGGACGGACATTTCAAATTTGGATTCTACGCACCTTGAAACGTAAAGTGTCAAAGTTTGAGGGGGGGTCATACAAATTTTTTGCTATACGATCACATAGGCTTATTATTGGAAATAATAAACCAAAAAGCAGTACAGGTTTATTCTCAACTACCAGGATCACCTCACTAAGTTTGTCCAGCTTCGCCCAAACACCAAATTCTTGGTTTTTTTTTTTTTTTTTAACATGTTTAATGTTTTAGGGCTGGGGGTCGTTCTGTGAATTCCGACACGCAAATCTGCAACGTTTTTTCCGATGATTTCCGCTTACAACCGAGTCGTTGCTAGGGAAATGGTACTTCGTCGTTTTTCATCCCACAAAATTCGTTGACCATTCGTTCGAAAGCTCTCGATTTATCCAACCATATTATGTTAACTACTGCGAAGTGCGTGGCCAACAAGCTGAGTTATGAGCATGGTTATTTGAATAATTGTGTACACTCAGGTGATCATTCTCAATAATTGATATTGTGAACATGATTGCAACTGCTTGTTAATTTCTGATGATTTCATTGAGCTGGTGTTTCGATGATTTGATTCATAGCAGGTGATCCGAATATTGCGAGAACGGTTTGATTTGTGAAGCGGTGGTTAAATCATTTTAATATGTAATTTCTATACTTTACACTCTAGGAAGCTGTAATTTTGTATGTAGCCTCTTCAGGACATTTACTTGACGATGCCCAGGGTCCGGATCAGATGAGTGGCTCTTAAAGCTATTTTTTATGCTTTACACTCTAGGAAGCTGTAATTTCGTATGTAGCCTCTTTAGGACATTTACTTGACGATGCCCAGGGTCCGGATCAGATGAGTGGCTCTTAAAGCTAATTTCTATGCATTACGCTCTAGGAAGCTGTAATTTCGTGTGTAACCTCTTTGGGACATTTACTTGACGATGCCCAGGGTCCGGATCAGATGAGTGGCTCTTAAAGCTATTTTCTATGCTTTACGCTCTAGGAAGCTGTAATTTCGTATGTAGCCTCTTTAGGACATTTAATTGACGATGCCCAGGGTCCGGATCAGATGAGTGGCTCTTAGAGCTAATTTCTATGCTTTACACTCTAGGAAGCTGTAATTTCGTATGTAGCCTCTTTAGGACATTTACTTGACGATGCCCAGGGTCCGGATCAGCTGAGTGGCTCTTAGAGCTTGCATACGAGTCTACAACTAAAGACATAAAATGTCCCAATGTGTTGCAGACTCGTATGCAAGCGTACTTTGGTATGAGTCCCATCGGAAATATCTAATGGTAAAATAAAAATGTATATAAATGTGGTGAAAACCACCCCCTCTTGTCAACAGCCCTTTTCAGGGCTACCAAAAAGAGGTAGACACGACACACAAATATTTATAAGACGTCGAGTTATAACTCCGTCAAACAAAATATTTCACCAGAGAGAAAATACGAAATTCTCTCTCAAAAGTGAAATATTAACTAATAACTTACAAGGCGACCTCCCTAGACACTTACTGGGCGAGAGAGACGCGACAAGTATCTCGAACCAAGTCGCCTTGAATGAGAAAACTCAAACAGAAAATCAAACGTCCTCTAAAACTAACAAGGACAGTCCTAGCAAACCTACTCGCCAATCAGAAACAATGATTACACGAGAGACAATAGGCGAACCAACCAAGAGGCGGCAAGCAGCCACCTCTGGTCCAGCAGCCACCCCGGGGACCCCGTCTGAACGACGGACGCAGGGAAGACACCTCAAGGTCGTCGTCTCCGCAACGGACGCTCGTAAGCCACCTCCGGGGACCCCGTCGCAGCGACGGACGTGGGGAAACCACCCCGGAGGACCAACTCAGCTATCATACTCGCAGATACTGAGAAAACAATGTGCGAGCCAATGAGATTACACAGTCGAATTAATGAAATTAAGCGGACCAATCAGGAGGCGGCCACCTCCCTATAAATACCCCGCTCGGAGCCCTCCGAAATTCATTCCACTCTCCGCTCTCGACGACTACACTCCGAAGTACGAAGATTTCTACACGCTCTACGCTGACGATCCTTCTGCTCCCGAGTTCATCTCAAGAACGGCTTCCTACTGCTTTCTACAAGGCATACCTTCTCTCCACACAGATCTCGCATTGGCATCTACGAGTCCAGTGATTATTCATCCTGCTCATTGCCCAACGTAGTTCTTCTGTCAGGACGCCACCCGGTACATCTATTGATATTCTCATTAGATCGTACGCCCGCTGGGACGTTCCGAGACGTGACGCCCGGGTTTCGTAGCACTAGGCTCGTCACCGACCGCTGTGGGCACGCCGGTAAATTACTCAGCTCATACGCTCTAATTTACCGTCCAAGGAAGTCTTTTTCAAGACTACAAGGTAGGACCCTGACATCCGAGCAAAGGAAAGAAGCTCTGTCAAGCGAGTCCACCTTCTAAACCCTCTATTTCTATACGTAGAGGTATCGAAAACGAGTTAATAAACTCGGATATTTCGATGGAGCGCCGCCCGTCCTATTTCCTCATGCAAGGGGAGGCGGAACACGGCGCGGCCGGGCCTCTTAGCCCACGCAGCGCTACCTACCCGCTGTTCGACCAGTCCGCTGTTCCCAGCGACGGCCCAAGGCTCGATCCTCGCGAAGAGATCGCCTTCTCACCTAACGTATACACGAAGGAAACGTTAGATCAAGCCTCACACACACAAAAGTACGAGGATACCTTTCAGACCCGCTCTGAAGTCAATCATCATGATTCGACAAAGATTTCCGAATATCCACGATATTCTACACAAGGCTACCCGGCCGATCCGAGTGTCAAATACACTCCAAATGTACAAAAAACAAAGGATACTTTTCAGTACCTCAACCAAGTTCAACATATTCCTCCTACAGATATAAATCTTAGGCCGGAATATTACAAAACGGCTCAGTACCAAACTGATCGAACCCAGCACCCACTATGCGAGCCCAGTGCTCCACGCGGCTGCGACACGAACTACCCCTCAGTTCATCCCGCCAAGCAAGCTGACCTTGGCGATTTCGCTCACATTCCTTACGGGAATACCTCAGGGACTAACCCGCATAATCAGAATATAAATGTCTCACTTGGTCTACCTACACCAAGTAAAACATATATAAATCCACTACAAATGGTGACCCCGCCTTTGAACAGGCTTAACACGGAGCATCTCGTTCCCTCTTATGAAGCTAGTGGATTTCAGGGAACCACTGCGGGCGTGCGACCCCCGCCGGGCCTATACGCCCCACATCTCACTCAACAACCCTCTACACAAAGTGGCTTTCGAGCACTTTTGGAGGAAATGGGAGATTATCAAAGACCAATCTTCCAAAAGAAGAATATCGATCGTGCACTCGCCGAGTTCGATCAATACTGCGTGCGAAAACACCTGAGAACGCAGAACGAATGCTTCTCAGCTATATACAAGTGGGTACCGGAAGAAATGAGGGAAGCTATCGACTCAGCTTACCTCACGGCACCCCACGCACCTTATGAAGAGGCCAAACAGCGCCTACAACGAGAATACGGGTTGTCCTTACAGGACAGGCTCCTCGCACTCGAGGACCCCGCATCTCTCGCCAAAAAACCCAGCACCAAGTACCATGAAATGTACTCTAAAGCTGTTGGGTACTTCTCAGAGGCTCTGATCACTCAAAAGTGGATCGAAACTCTACCTATCGAAGCCCGAGGTATGGTCGCAGCACAGCCTACCACGACCGCCCGGCTCGACCTAGCTGATACGCTCCACGCGTACAAAACAGAGAACCCCTCTCTCAACATACGGGGAGTAGAATCTACTCCGAAACCCATGAAGACTGGTTTCAAAAAGGCCCTCTCACAAAAAGCTGAGTTCAAACCCCAGCAAATAGAGAGTAAGCCTCACAAACCGACAGCCTATGTCTGTCGAAACCACGCACGTTTCGGTAACGAAACTCGCAAGTGTGCAGACCCAGAACACTGCACTTGGAAGGCAAACACTGCCTCCAAACCTAGCAAAAAGGCAGCGCCTATAAGCCAGCCTAAAACCTGGTTTCCAAGCGAAAATACTCAGAGATCGGTACAAGAAAGTACCGTTCCGACCTCCGACGTAGAGAGTTCGGAAAACGAATAACTGCCAGTGTATCTGAGCCTATACACCGGCAGACTAATGAGTATAAAAGGCTTTTTTTCAAGTGTAAACTAAATGGCACTGAATTTCTCATCGACACGGGAGCAGAAGTGAACATTCTGCCCCACAATGTCACCAAAAAATTGGGCTTAAAAATTCGTAAGTCCAACGTCAAGCTCACAGCAGCTAACGGAGCCCCTATAGACACACTAGGGCGTGCTGACACGACAATTAACATCGGCCTCGGAGACATGACCACCGATTTTATGATCACGAAAGTTGATCTAGCGATCCTCGGTATACCATTCCTCGAGTCTTGGGATATCGGAATACGGGTCAAACACAAATACATCTATAAAGATAAAATAAAAAGCTATGCCGATCAAAAAATAGCTGCAGTTATGAACAAAAAATTCACTGACGAACAAATAGCAGCTACTATCCCTCATCGTGACAACAGCCCTCAACCAGAGGACGTGCAAATCACGGAGGACGAAAACATTCGCTCTATCATTGAGAAATACAATGATAAAATGAGCAAACTTCAAGGAAAGTGGAAAAACAACGGGGTTTACCACCGTATAACCACGGAAGGAACACCAGTACACTTCTGTGCAAGACCCATGGCGGGCGAAAAACGGGCTCAAGTCAAAAGTACTTTTGACAAAATGCTCTCCGAAGGCATAATTGCACCATCAGATTCCGAATGGGCATCCCCGTTACACTGTGTGCCAAAAAAAGACGGGTCATGGAGGATCACCGGCGACTACCGTTTCCTGAACGCGAAAACGAAGAAAGACGCCTACCCTCCTCCTCACATTCGCTCTTTCCAAGCGAATTTACATGATACACAAATCTATTCGACAATAGATTTAAAATCGGCATATTACCATATTCCGATGCACCCAGATGACGCTCATAAAACTGCAATTATTACACCTTTCGGTCTTTATGAGTTTAAGAAAATGAGCATGGGTTTGGCCGGAGCGGCTCAAACATGGCAAAGATACATGGACAGCATCATGCGAAAATTTGATTTCGCATTTGTATACCTAGATGACATACTGGTGGCTTCTAAAAATTATAAAGAACACATGAACCACCTCAAACAAATTTTCGACAAGCTAGGTGAACACGGACTTCGAGTAGGTTTTGATAAATGCGTTTTTTCGAAACCTACCGTCGATTTCCTTGGTTTCACTATCTCGAAAGAAGGGATAATCCCTAAACGAGACAAAATAGAAGCCATAGAACAATTTCCTAGGCCGATAGACGTACGAAGTCTACGCAGATTCCTAGGTATGTGTGGTTTTTACCGAGCTTGCTCAAGTAAATTCGCTCACACGGCACAACCTCTGTATGACTCCATTCAGTCAAACAAAAAAAATGACAAAACACCTATCGAATGGACATCAGAGAGAGAAAAAGCTTTCAACAGCTTAAAACAAGCAATGATAAAAGCTACATTGCATAATATTGCTCATCCACACCCTACAGCAGAGTGGAGAATAGTCTGCGACGCATCCGACACACACATCGGAGCGGCACTGGAGCAGGAAATTACAGACAAACACGGCTCGAAATCTTACCAACCATTGGGATTTTTCAGTAAAGAAATTCCGGAACAATGGAAGAATAAAGCATCATTCGACAAAGAGATGTTCGCCGTTTACCAAGCTTGCATTCACTGGCACAATGACTTGGACGGCCGATCTTTTCATATTTGTTCAGATCACAAGCCTCTGCTAGGCACGATGCTTAAGAAAAATGCACATTTTTCTAAAATGAGATTGAGATGGCTAACATACATCTCTCAAATGACAAGTGACATCCGACATATACCCGGAGAGAACAACGTCGTCGCCGACGCACTCTCCAGACCCTTCGATCCAGTTGAAATTCAAACAAAATCGATTTCAACCCAAACTGACGAGGGTCCACCCATAGCCGAAATTTCGCAAATTACGGCTGCAATAGAGTGCAATCTTCTACTGCACATTTCAAATGCACAAATTCGTTCTCCTCCTAACACAGAGGACAAATTGAAACTCACACGAGTTGAATTCCCTCAAGGAGAAATTTGGTGTAACCTAGACCTAGGACACCCAAGACCTTATATTCCAAACGAAATAAGGCACGAAATAATCAGCCAAATTCACAATTTGGGACACCCAGGTATACACTCTACAGTGTATAAAGTTAAACAAAGATATTTTTGGCACGGACTTCGTGCAGATGTCTCCAACTGGGTCCGAGCGTGCGAGACTTGCCAACGAGCAAAAATCACTCGCTCCGTGAAGCTCCCTTACTCCGAATTTGAAACGGCTAACAAATTTTCACATGTACACGTTGACATTACCGGACCCTTACCTTTAGCTAAAGGAGGGAAACGTTACATTCTAATGATGGTCGATAGAGCAACGGGTTGGCTAGAGGCAGTCCCTCTTAACAACATCGAAACAGCCACGATCACAAACGCCTTTATCAATATTTGGGTAGCTTCAAAAGGCGTACCTAAATACATCACAAGTGACCAAGGCACACAATTCGAATCAGATCTATTTAATTCCATTATGGAACGTCTCGGAGTAAAACATACTCACACGTTACCATACAAACCGTCAACAAACGGAATGGTAGAACGCAGAAATAGATCTTTGAAAGAGGCTCTCAAAGCACAAAACGAAAATTGGCTCGACGCCCTTCCAAAAGTACTACTCGCCATGCGTACAGCAGTAGACCCAGCAACGGAAACTACACCGTTCCAAAAAGTTTACGGAATTGACGTACCACTCCCAGGAGACATTTTCGTAACTTCTACAAACCTTTCTGAGCCTCTCTTTTTCCGGCCTACACATATTAAACATAATAATACGAAGTATGCCGTCAACATGCCCAAAAATTTGGATACATGTACACATGTCTATATCAGAGTGCCCACACAGCTCACCTCTTTGCAATGTCCTTACACGGGACCATTCAAAGTTGTTAAAAGAGATAAGTTTTCGGTTACAGTGCAAATTGGCGAACATACGAAAAAAGTTCCCAAACAGCAAATAAAACCAGCTTACACTCTAAACACAGACGAAGCTGTGTCACGAAGCCAAAATCAGGCAGAAAATAAGGAGAAAACTCCCCGAAAATCTGCCAGAAGGCACGTCCCCTCTACCAAATTCGACGAGAGGTGGGTGACTGCGCTCAAAACACCCCAACCGGCGTCGTCATTAATAACACGACGTCTTGGGGGGGCGCCTGTGGTGAAAACCACCCCCTCTTGTCAACAGCCCTTTTCAGGGCTACCAAAAAGAGGTAGACACGACACACAAATATTTATAAGACGTCGAGTTATAACTCCGTCAAACAAAATATTTCACCAGAGAGAAAATACGAAATTCTCTCTCAAAAGTGAAATATTAACTAATAACTTACAAGGCGACCTCCCTAGACACTTACTGGGCGAGAGAGACGCGACAAGTATCTCGAACCAAGTCGCCTTGAATGAGAAAACTCAAACAGAAAATCAAACGTCCTCTAAAACTAACAAGGACAGTCCTAGCAAACCTACTCGCCAATCAGAAACAATGATTACACGAGAGACAATAGGCGAACCAACCAAGAGGCGGCAAGCAGCCACCTCTGGTCCAGCAGCCACCCCGGGGACCCCGTCTGAACGACGGACGCAGGGAAGACACCTCAAGGTCGTCGTCTCCGCAACGGACGCTCGTAAGCCACCTCCGGGGACCCCGTCGCAGCGACGGACGTGGGGAAACCACCCCGGAGGACCAACTCAGCTATCATACTCGCAGATACTGAGAAAACAATGTGCGAGCCAATGAGATTACACAGTCGAATTAATGAAATTAAGCGGACCAATCAGGAGGCGGCAGGAGGCGGCCACCTCCCTATAAATACCCCGCTCGGAGCCCTCCGAAATTCATTCCACTCTCCGCTCTCGACGACTACACTCCGAAGTACGAAGATTTCTACACGCTCTACGCTGACGATCCTTCTGCTCCCGAGTTCATCTCAAGAACGGCTTCCTACTGCTTTCTACAAGGCATACCTTCTCTCCACACAGATCTCGCATTGGCATCTACGAGTCCAGTGATTATTCATCCTGCTCATTGCCCAACGTAGTTCTTCTGTCAGGACGCCACCCGGTACATCTATTGATATTCTCATTAGATCGTACGCCCGCTGGGACGTTCCGAGACGTGTCGCCCGGGTTTCGTAGCACTAGGCTCGTCACCGACCGCTGTGGGCACGCCGGTAAATTACTCAGCTCATACGCTCTAATTTACCGTCCAAGGAAGTCTTTTTCAAGACTACAAGGTAGGACCCTGACATCCGAGCAAAGGAAAGAAGCTCTGTCAAGCGAGTCCACCTTCTAAACCCTCTATTTCTATACGTAGAGGTATCGAAAACGAGTTAATAAACTCGGATATTTCGATGGAGCGCCGCCCGTCCTATTTCCTCATGCAAGGGGAGGCGGAACACGGCGCGGCCGGGCCTCTTAGCCCACGCAGCGCTACCTACCCGCTGCACGACCAGTCCGCTGTTCACAGCGACGGCCCAAGGCTCGATCCTCGCGAAGAGATCGCCTTCTCACCTAACGTATTCACGAAGGAAACGTTAGATCAAGCCTCACACACACAAAAGTACGAGGATACCTTTCAGACCCGCTCTGAAGTCAATCATCATGATTCGACAAAGATTTCCGAATATCCACGATATTCTACACAAGGCTACCAAGCCGATCCGAGTGTCAAATACACTCGAAATGTACAAAAAACAAAGGATACTTTTCAGTACCTCAACCAAGTTCAACATATTCCTCCTACAGATATAAATCTTAGGCCGGAATATTACAAAACGGCTCAGTACCAAACTGATCGAACCCAGCACCCACTATGCGAGCCCAGTGCTCCACGCGGCTGCGACACGAACTACCCCTCAGTTCATCCCGCCAAGCAAGCTGACCTTGGCGATTTCGCTCACATTCCTTACGGGAATACCTCAGGGACTAACCCGCATAATCAGAATATAAATGTCTCACTTGGTCTACCTACACCAAGTAAAACATATATAAATCCGCTACAATAACATTTATTTTTCATTAATTTTCGTCTTGAAGGCAAGGTCGCTTTTTGTTATGTGTTCCTCCTATACATCCCACCCCAAAAAAGCGAAGCGAGCGAGAAACTACACTATTAATAAACTAAAAACAATAAATAAATAAAACAAAAAACTTCGAACGTGACTTGGACAAATGAAAAAACATAATGTCATGGCAGGATGCGAATCCCAGCAAGCTAGCCAATCCACGCTACAGTCTCGCACAGTACCCCTGTGCCACGAATAAATTATCGTAAATAGACTCGAAATATTTAATTTGTTTTTTTTTTTTTTTTACTGTTCCCTTCTGTTTTGACGCTGCCCTTTGAGGGCACAGCATTTTTCTGATGATGGTCACAGTGCTGACTGAAACGTCAAAGGATATATTAAAATTATTTCAACGATGTTGTGATTACATTTTTACCTTCTGGGCCGAATTCCGTCAAAATTATACCTGAATACGTGTAAACGGCCGACGTAATACTTCAAAGGTAGGGCGGTACACTTCCTAGGGAGTCCTGAACGAGGCGATCTCCGGTTAGGGATAATTGGCAACATTAAAATTTGGCAAAATCGATTTCAAATTAACCGAAATGTCTTTCTGTTATATCCCAACATTTACAAACTATTTTCTATAGAATGGGGATTGATGATCCCATATCATTTTTACGTCCACTGTGGTAAAATAGATCAGAATGCTGTGTATAGTTATGTGGTCTGGATTCTTGCAAGCTCGCATCTAAAAAATACACTGCCAAGGAAATGGCACATGAGCTTTCTCGTGACCTTCACAGTACGTCACCATTAAATTCCAGAAAACTAGAAACGACCGGTTCTGGCATCAGGGAATTAATAATTCGTATGGCACCTCAAGGGACTCTACCGGGATCATCTCTGAACAAAATCCGATAAAATTAACTAAGCTGTGACCGTAACAAAAACATCACTTTCGCGCATGCGCCTAGCGTACCGCTGCTGATGATCGCGAAGAATGTGATACGGGACCTCAAGAAACCTTGCCCGCATCATCCCTGAAAATCTGACCGAAATCCGTTCACAATTGCCTGAGTTATGACCGAAACAAGAAAATTTTGTTTGCGCCTGCGCAGAGGCGCATTCGATCATGACGGAACTGATAGGGGACCATGTAGAGCTATACCCGCACGATCCCTAACAATTTGAAGAAAATCGCATCAAAATTGTGGAAATTACGGCTGTTGCAAGGACCGTAACAAGAATATTTCGTTCACGCATGCGCAGAGCGTACCGCTAATGCAATTATGATGATTGTCTTATAGGACCTCAAGGGACCTTACCCACATCATCCCTGAAAATCTGACCGAAATCCGTTCAACATTGACCGAGTTATGACCGTCACAAGGAATTCACGTTAGCGCCTGCGCAGAAGCTACCGTTAATTCGATCATGATGAAGTTGATAGGGGACCATCTAGAGCTTAAACCGCACGATCCCTGAAAATTTGGTTAAAATCGGATCAAAATTGTGGAAGTTATGGCTGTTACAAGGAAATGTGGACGGACAGACAGACACGGACGGAACCAAATTTGTTCAGGAGGCTCTGAAACGCAAAATGCGAGTGGAAATTTTGATTTTGGAGCAAAATATTTTTTTTTTTTTTTCATTTCGAAAGTGAAAACAAAGCTTCCACTGCCTTGCAGTCTCGGAAGCAATACATTACATCAAGTAATCAATCCCTTAGTAAAAATTCAAATTAGTTGGACATGTAGGTCAGAATGATGTGTATAGTTTGGTGGTCTGGATGCTCGCATCTCAAAAATACATAACATCAAGTAGTCCCTTAGTAAAAATACAGATTAGTTGGAAATATATTTCAGAATGAATGAATAGTAGAGAATTATTATTTAATAAAATATTTAATAAAATTTAATTTAATAAAATAAAAGTTATTAAAATATAAATTATAATTATTTAATAAAATAAAAGTTGCATATAATGCCTGTGTCCGCTATGTTCATGACATAAAGCCTCGCCATTCAGTTCGCGGATATACTATACTTTGTTTGCCTCTTGACGACTACTTAAATTTGAGAATACTTAAATTTCTGTTTCTGTTCCTGAATGGTTCCCCTCCTCCTTACCTGCGTTCCTTATTTCGTAAGTCCACCTCTATGCGGTCTGTAGGTATTCTGGCTCCATCTCACGAAGGATTTTTCTTCAGCAAGTCTTTGCTGGTGTATGGGGCTAGGATCTGGAACGCCCTCCCAACTTCTTTACGCTCGTTGCCCACCCTAGGGCGTTTCCAGCCGGCGGTCATAGATTATTTTATTACCAAAGAGTGAAATCCTGGACATACATGCACACCCTCTCCCCCACCCTTTCGATCATTCTTCACTTTTTAAAAATTAATTTACCACTCATGTCTATCTCTCTTGATCTGTAGTTTTTA
The DNA here is from genome assembly GCA_030762985.1 of Adelphocoris suturalis. NCBI lineage: Eukaryota > Metazoa > Arthropoda > Insecta > Hemiptera > Miridae > Adelphocoris > Adelphocoris suturalis. The sequence goes on along the minus strand of CM061040.1, from coordinate 169,848,902 downwards.
TTTTTATCAATAGCCGTCATAAAAAATTGTTATTGTACAACAACAATATAATTCATGTCTGCATTATGTACTACTTTCTTGTACCCAGCAGAATAAAGGCTTATTATTATTATTATTAACGGAAATATGCGGGGATATAACAGAAAAGGCCCTCCGAATTTGGGAGATTATTCCACATTAAAATTAATCAAATTCGTGCAGCTCCTCAAAAATGATCGGCATAATAAGTCGGCATACAAGTGTACTTTAATCGAGGTTTCATTGCTGAATCTAAATATGTACGTCAGTTGCTGAATTTTGATGAATTTAATGTTGAGAAATCCCCCGTTTCTACTGCATAGGGATCAAACTAATGTAATGATAATTTTGATTCTAAGAATAGAAACAAAGGAGATTTGGTTAGTTGAGATATCACTCGTGTGTATGTCAGCAACCGAGAACGAGCTGATTCATGGCTGTTATTAGTGTCCGCTTGTTAAAAACCCCTTATCACCTCTTTCCTGCGATGCGTCTGTTCCACAAATGACGTGTCTTCGCAGCTTATCCTATCGCTGCAGCTAATGTGATTTACAAATAATGTGGTCAAAATTCTTTCAATTCTTCTTTTGAAAAAAAAAAAAAAAGACAAGTAAGAATGAACAAGCTTGAGAAACGGTACATCTCTAAGAATCATGTTATCTATCTACAATAGAGAATTTTCGTAGAAAATAAAATTATTACAATGGCTCCAAAAATTTTTAAATCAAAATTTTCGAAAAATTTCTTTAATGAAATCCGTTTTGAGAAATTCTAAAACTAATCCTAGAGTTTAATGCTTTTTCATATAATGTATTATATGTCAATCCAGACGAAAACTCTCCTTAGGATTGAGATAAAAATTCCGTTCTTGTGTTAAAAAATCAAGCTTTTCAAAAGAAAGGATGAGTTCTTTGGCCAAAACTTTTAGGGCACATTAAATTGGTCAAATTTCAAAAATTCTGCTTAAAAAATCACTAAAAATGTCTAAAAACATCTTAAATTTATATTTTGATCAGAATTTTAGCCAAAAGAAGTTTATCAACGATGATACATTAACGATTACGATTAAGGATTACGATTAATACATTAAAAAATGTATTCACAAAATTATGGTGAAGATCGTACCTAAATGTCATTCATATTTGCTGAAAAATATTTGTTTTAAACATTTAAAACCTGTTTTGAATCGTAGAATACGATTTAGAATGAGTTTATATGCCATAAAATTGAGGGTTAACGATTTCTTTGCATTCAAAGTGCTTACATTTTAAAACAAAGTAACTTATAAAGTACGATAATCTACGATCATGCTGCATAACTGGAACTTTTTATTGCCAATTTGAATTCTGCGCAAAATTTCATGAAAAAAATCATCCATCACTTGAATTTTTGAATGCGCAAAAAGTGCACAAAAATCAGCCACTCCCTCAAAATTAATCATAGAGACCGTCATCTTTCACAGAAACTGCTCCACGGTCAATATTAGTTTTTCTTCGCTAACTAGGGGAGAAAAATAAGGTTGAAAAAGCATATCTCATGGGTAAAAGAAAATAAAACAACAGAACATAATTATTAATCAATAACTACAGAGTTTAATATTGGCGCACAAGGTAGATTTTCGGTTTTACCTTGAAATTCAACTGTAACAGTTATGAGACAAAGTTACTTCTAGTTTAAATATTTCTGTCCAACAATAAAATCAATTTAAAAAAATTTGCCAACTTTGGTTTTTTAAACCGAAATTGGCCAATTTTATGCCCCTCCAAAAGACTGGAGTGTGGGGTTGCATACGTCGCACACCCCTCAGGGCGGCCCTGATAGTGCCCTGGCAGGCAGAGTTTGCCAGAGAATGCAGTCAAAGAATGCGCAGTGTAGTTCAAAGGGAAAAACGCTGCAAATTATTTCACAAAGGTTTATTATTTTTTCAATTGAGTATGATTGTAGTTTTAGTTGGCTTGCGTACGTCATAAAGCCCGTCCAGACTCCTCGGCGTGTCCTATTTCGAGTTGCCACAACCTATAGGTACTTCTATAATTATATACCCATGTTTATATTTCTCGATTTGAGCTCCTATCTATTCAAATAATTATTGCCTTAATAATATCATTATCTAAGTACGTACGAAAAGTCGAGAGGATATGTTATTAAATATGCGTAGGAAAAGCATTGGTATTAACACACAAATATGACCTAGAAAAAACATATATTCATGCCTCGAAGGAACGCCGTACCCACCTCATGGTGCCGCGGTGTATTATACGGGTATAACACGTAAAAGTAATAAATATCCATTCTCCTACACCCCTCTGCTACGCCCCTGGTCACCCCAGACACCACAAGATGCCGCGGCGCCTTCTCTCACTCCACCCCCCGCTCACCACCCAAGCACGCCAAGCATGCGTGCGTGCGTAAGTCTAACACTCAAAGCCTTGAAAAAGACACTTTTTCGGCCGTTTTCGGCCCATAGCATCTATGCGAGTAAAGCGATCGGGATGGTTAAACGTTAGGACCAACTAGACCCCAAATGGAGTCTATTTGCGAAAGAACGGGTTTTTTAAGTCAATTCTTAGGCCTTTTATGGCCCGGACGGCGAACGGCGGACGGACATTTCAAATTTGGATTCTACGCACATTGAAACGTAAAGTGACAAAGTTTGAGGGGGGGTTATAAAAATTTTTTGCTACACGATCACATAGGCTTATTATTGGAAATAATAAACCAAAAGGTATGAGGTAAGGTAGGTAGGTTAGTTGAGGGGTCTGGAGTCAGAATTTTAGAGCATGAACGTGTAGCCGAGCCAAGCTCCTGAGCTTATGTCTCCTGAAGATGCCCCTTCTAGTTGTTTTACGGGGGTCAGGAGATGTAAACTTAGCAGCACCTTTTCCGCCCACTGGACACCTGTTGGCGTCTTTCGGGGGTTGGCTCGGCTATTGGGCTTTATATGTGAAATATAATGAAATAACAGTCGGGCCACAACAATATATAGGACATTAGAAAAAGTGTTAAAATCCAGGAATCTTTACGAAATACCTCAGAACGGATTCCCATAACGGAAATTGTAGAACATTTTCATTTTAACATTTTTGGAGCCATTGCAATAGTTTCGTTTTTCCGAAAATTCGCTAAAAATTGATAAAATCTGCAAAAACTGGCAATTTTGATGTTACTATCGTGTTCTATGGGTCCAGGAGTGTAACTTTGTCGCTGCAATATGAAGTGCTCTCGACCAGATTTTAATGTGGCAGCTGATAGAAAATCGAGTGCTCGGCCAAAAAACACGCATTAAACCCATGGTTTGGCTGGGGGTAGAATAATTTAAAATTGCTAAAGCACCCTTTCGGACAAAAATAAGAAGATCCTCCCCCACTCAGCCGTTTGGCCATGCATAGCGTTGGCAAACAGACAAACAAACGGAGTTTCATTTTTATTAGGTAATACACTAGCACAGTTTTCTCGCTCAGTGTGGTACGTGTAGATGAGCAACTAATAATCACTAACGGTGGATAAAGCGGTGGTTTTGTACTTTAGTAACTACACCCGCCCCTTGGGTTTGCCCACAAGAACAGGGATTTACCTTTTTATTATTATTATTTTTTTTTTTTTGAGGAGGGGGATTTATTTACGAATACCGATATAATTTATAGGTATATATAATCCTTGTTGCATGTCCCAAAAAATATATATCCCCATGCTTAACGAATTTTGTGGTAAATGAAGACCATTTGACCGATTTGTTTTTTCCGTCTATTTTTCTGTTTGAAATAACTTTCAAACGCGAGACCTTCCGCGATGTTTTTCAAGAGGTTCTAACACAATGTTCAGAGTACGTATTTTATAATCCTGGTTTCTTTTCAGAATGCCTCAAAATGGATTTTAACTAAAAAAGTATTGGAAAATTTTGATTTTAAAATATTTTGGAGCCATTGCGGTAGCTTCATTTCTTACGAAAATTCACTAAAACCACGAAAAAAAAGGAAAAAAGAAAAATCCGCTTTCACATTCGGAAAATTAAAAAGTGTAAACAAATATTCTGAGAAAAACGAATTGTACAGACCTTTACGTGGTTCCAGTGATTGCATTCTCGTTTCCAGAACAAATTTCTGTTATTTCGTCTTGCCTCAACTGGTTATTAAGGGGCCTCAACTTTCTTGATTCTAAATGTGCACTTCAGATACAAGAGAGCATAGTGTACGTATGTGTAGAAATGGGAGAAAAAGCGAAATATTTAACGAAATATATTTAACGAATATTAAATACATTTTATTACAGGTTACCTCTGTCATAGAGGTATTCATAAAGATTACCTCTATCCTTTTTATTGTACATAGGAGGTATACAGGTCCCATGAAATTTGGAGCTATTGGGACTTGTTGGAATTTAAGCTCTAAATACTAGAGGGTATACCTACTGTTCGCTACAAATTATCAGTAGTTCAACCTAAATACTGAATGGCAGTTCGAAAAAAAAATTAATAAATAAATAAAAACCTGGGGTAAGTACCTACTTATGCAGGTAATTAAATTTTGGTAATTTGAATGGAATTATACTAAAAATTTCCAATTTCATTGTCAACACCTTCGCTTTTGTGCGAGCTAGGCACTCAGTAAAAATTAAGATCACAAAAAATCAGTTCTTTTTGAGGTAGCTATACAATTGAAGGATTCATCGATGTATACGCTCAATATTGGGAGAAGTCAGGTAATTTCTTAGTCTCTAGACCCCAAAAGTTGCAAAAGCATAAGGAATAAATTTATGATGTCGAGGTAAAGGTTCAACGATGCGAAAACGTATTCTTCAGGAGAGAGTGCGTACCTGAAAAACAATGCGAAAAATACTTTAATACACATCTTAGCTATTAAACTAGAGGTATTCATAAAGTTACGAGTAACTACTTAAAATTAAACCCAATTTGAATTCATATTTAGAGCGGTGTTTTTATAGGCAACTAGTTGGTTACCTGTGGGTTGCACGGACCCACATCCACGGGTCATTTTTACCGGATAGGTACCTGGTAATTTTTACCCAGCAGTCCCCAAAAGGCTTCAATTCAAATTTCAGCAATCAAGTTTCAAGTTTTACCCAATTTTTGTTAACTAAGCGTCCCCAGCGTCGCACAGTGGGCAAAAACGCAGTTTTATGAGCCCAGAAAGAGGAAAAATAAAATGCTTAAAAACAATTATTGGCAAAAGCCGTTTTCGTCTCTTATAAAGATGAAGTGTTGACTGATTAGAATAAACAAGAGTATGAATATTTATACAAGGTGTGAATTCACGCGAGATAATGAAGCTCGCCGCGCCCACTTTTTCATTAGTATTCAGTCGTTTGTCAAGATTGGGTGAAGAAATACCTTTTTCCACCGATGGATACATCTAAAATAGGTAAGAAAAATCCGTTATTAAAATTATTTATGAGATTTTACTAATTTTAATAGCATTAATAAATGGTGTATCATAAGGTAAATAATGTCATGTTCGATTTCTTTGGGCTGCCAAAGACTATATTGACCTGTATTGAGTTTGAAATAGACGTACATCCACTCGTTCATAGGTATAGTGAAAATTGAATCAAAATTAAGTGCTCTATTAGTTTTATCTATTTCAGTTTTACAAAGAGGCTGTCCTCGAGAGCAGATCTTCAGCGTTTGGCATGAAGAAAACACAGTTACGGCCGAATCCCAGGCGGTGTTTGATTTCATTAAAAATAAAACTAATGTTGATACATTCACTGATGAAGACAAAGGTAATGTTCTGAAATCAATTTCAAATTCGTGCGCCCAGTTTCAAGTAAAATGGCTTAAATGCTACCGTGACGAACGAAAGTTCCATAAAACGTATGCGACCTGCTTAAATGGGAAAATTACTTTCCCTTACCTACCTCAACCTTCTACTCAAAAGGATTCGTTGGCCTGCAAAATCATTCGTTGAGTGTTCCAACTCCGGAAAAAAGGGCGCGATTTGAGCCATTTGTCTCCAGAAAAATTAATTTATGCTAGTCAGGTGAGCTTGAGATCTCGTGGGAAAAGAATTGTTGCTTATGCAATCAAACAAGCCGCCAGGTTTTCACCCAAGAAACTGAAGGCCTTTAAAGCAGATTGTGAATCAAGCTGTCAAGATTGTCCAGCCAATCTGCCCCCGACGTAGGTTTGGCATTGTATGTGGATACGATAATAACGAAGAGACAATATATCGCCATTTAAAAAATGCTGAAGCTCATGGAGCAAATATTTACCCTCCATATTACCGAGTGCTAAATGAAGGAGGAAAAAAACAGTTTTATTCGGCAGGTATTTCTGTCACTGAGACCACAGAAGAGGTGAAAGTTCAATCACTGGTTGATTGTACAATACAGCCATTAGTTTCTGTGCAGCACGAAGTCCTTGAGCAGGCTGAGTGCGAAAATTGTAAAGTGTATTTTAAATGGGGTTGTGACGGAGCAGCTCGTCAAAGTAATTATAAACAACGTTTTAGCGCTGTGGACGAAGAAGAAAGCGCTGATTCTTTTCTATTTTCGGTTTGCCTTGTTACTTTGAGAATGACTGGTGAAACTACTTCTAATGATGTTTTAATTTGGGAAAATCCCTCAAGTTCGTCAACAAAACTTTGCCGACCAATCAAAATAGCATTCAGAAAGGAAACACATGATTTCGTACTAAACACGATTCAGGAAGTTCAAACCCAAATCGACAATTTTAGAGCCGTATGAAGCGTACGCCAATGGTAAACGTGTTACATTCACGTACAATTTCAGCTTGACAACGATCGATGGGAAAATAGCCAGTTGGTTGGCGGACGCTTCAAGTCAGTGTTGTCACATTTGTGGTGCCACACAGAAAATGATGAATGACTTGCCCACAGCACTTGCTCGGCCAATCAATGAAAATGCCTCAAGTTTTGGAATTTGAAGTCTTCATGCATGGATAAAGGTTCTATAATGTATTGTACACATATCATAAAAACAAAACATACAGAAATGGCAAGCAAAAGGGGCTGACAAGGCAATCGTACAAACGAAAAAAAGAAGGAAATTCAGGATCGGTTCAAGAAGGAAATGGGCCTTCTGATTGACTTGCCTCAACCAGGTTTTGGATCTTCAACTTACGGGAACTGTTTAAGGCGTGCATTGCTCAATCCAACGTTGACCTTCCAAATTACTGGTTTCGATGAAGAATTACTCCACCGACTGCACATTATATTAGTTGGCTATGAAGTAGACGCTAAGATTTTTGAAAGCTATTGCTTACAAACAGTTGAGCTGTACGTGTCAAAATATGACTGATATTACATGCCCCAGAGCCATAAAATCACGGGGGGCAAATTGTGAACAAAGCCATTTTGCCAATAGGTATGATGTCTGAAGAAGTACCAGAAGCGCGTAACAAGGATAACAAATATTTCCGTGAATTCAACTCACGAAAGTTTTCTCGAACGAAAACTATGGAAGACATGTTCCATATGTTATTAATAACATCTGATCCTGTAATCAGCAGCCTCCGACAAAAGTTCCCGAAAGCGTCCATGGAAATACCTGCAGAAGTGCTGAATATGCTAGTATGTTTGCCGAAGGAGTGCGGGCGGGATGGTAAACATTCAGAAGAGAGCGAGGATGATAATATGGAAGTTGATTGTGAAAGTGATTGAATTTTCATTAGTATCTGCACTAAACTGAAAAGTAAAATTAACTTTTAAAGGTTAAGTGAAGCGAACCTTTTTTTAAATTTTGTTACACAATGTTTGTCATATTTTATTTTGTGTTATATTACCTGGTTATATTTTTCTTTATTATTTACCAATTGAAAGACTGTTTTTCGTTAGGTACCTATATATTATTTATACTAAGTTTTACTCTAATCTTTGTTTTAAATTGAAGGAAAGTTTTATTTTCACGAAGTTTAATTTATATCCCTTCATATAAAATTCCTTATTCGGCTAAAAAAACCTTTCTGAATAGATACAAAATATTAGGTACATTAATACGACATTTTTAAATATAAGCTCTTTTAGAAATGCGTTGCGCTCCACGCAGGACCACAATTTTAACAAATCGAATTCAGATTCTGTTTCTACACCCGAGAGCACCCTAGAGTACCAAATTTGAACATTTTACGGACGATTTCGAATTTTTGGCTCATAAAACTGCGTTTTTGCCCACTGTGCGTCGTCAAGCTGAAGGTCTTCTGCGTAGAAGGACTATCCAATACAGAAATAATAAACCTTTGTGTACTAATTTGCAGCGTTTTTGGACTTTGGGTTCGAGAGGGGTGCATTTTTGCAGTAAATATGTATACGATTTTGAGATTAATCGACAAATTTCCTCAGGGTGGTTGTTCCTGAATTTTGTAAGATGATAACTAACGGTGTTACATTATTTTGCAATTATAAAGGGTGTATTTAAGTTCAGGGATCGATTCTACAACTAATTTGCAACAAAAAGTGCCTCCTAGACTTTTTTAGAGGCTTCGTTTCCGAGTAATTTCACTTTTAAGATTTTTTTCGTGTTTTTGACCTTATGCCACTAAAATGGTTATAACTTCCTTGATTTTATGAGTAAAATAAAATATGATGACACCGTTGAAAAGAGCGTTAAATTTCCTATTTCCCTGATGCCAAAACAAGAATTTTTGAGCAGTTCTGATAGCTAAAAAATGAGGTCAACGTCATAATTTTGAAAAATTGACAAAATTTCACTGTTTTGAATCCGCTTATTAACTTTTTTACTGTAGTGCTTTTGAATCCCTTACTTCAGGAAAACTGTTTTTAGACAGGAAAACTACCTTATAATTTCATCTTTCCAAAGGTATAATAAATTTTTATTTCACTTGTCTAATTAGAGGAGAAAAGTATGTTTTTATGTTGGAAAACACGTTATTTTCTATGAAATCGACGGTTTTTGTGAAAAAAATACCCTTTAAAAAGGATTCGAGTTTCGGGCCAGTTTCAACGTATTTTTTCACGCTGAATCGAATGGTAACACTTACAGACATCCCCAACTCTGTGGTAACAGAGTTTTACACTTTAACTCACTTAAACACTAAAATTTAAAATTAATGATTATTCTTACTTGTGTTTTCCACCCATCATAAGCTGGGTGTCGTAAATAATGTAGAGGCAAAAGATAGCCGCGCCGATCCCGCCGTAAATCATCTGATACATGCGATCGCCGCGCAAGAAGATCCCAGCAATCATCCCAACGATAGTGAAAATTATGAGCACAATGAAAAGCCCACAGCCCCATCCAGTCACATCGTATTTGGTTTGGAAGCTGAACACAGTGAGGAGGAACGTCACCAAAGCTGTCAGCCCCACTGCTATCAAAACCTAGAAAACAATAACACGTCATGTTGATTGGTGGGCTCGAATTAACTATGTATGGATTATGTTAATATTCTCCTAGGCCAATTTCAAAACGAATTCGTCCCATTTCAAAATGGATTCATCGTTTCACAAAAAGGATTCATAAATGAGTTCATAAAGAGGGACCAAATCTTGAAGGTAATAACGGCGGCGTCTGGGGCTCGGGAAAACGGTAGCGGTCGGAATGCGATCTTTATGCAAGGGCGAGAAAATCTGCATGCCACTACATCAGACCCAAATTACCTAGTACATGGCTTTGTATGAATTTCATGCAAATTTCAAGTATCAATTCCTTGTAAACGTTGTTAATTTCTTCTTAATACATATATGTATGTATATATATATATATATATATATATATATATATATATATATATATATATATATACCTATATAGTTTTGATGAAAGATGAAAACACTCGCGTGTAATATTCCAAATTCCAGACAAATTAGGACGAATCTAACACTTTTTGAAATATATACCTATATATATATATATATATATATATATAGGTATTATTTTGAGGTATTACAGAAGGTTGGAAAAGATAGGAAACACTTAAATAAACTTACAAAATTGAGAGAATATTTCGCGCTGATACACGGCGAAATATTCTCTCAATTTTGTAAGTTTATTTAAGTGTTTCCTATCTTTTCCAACCTTCTGTAATACCTCAAAATAATATTACACGCGAGTGTTTTCATCTTTCACCAAAACTATATATATATATAAAACTATATATATGTATTAAGAAGAAATTAACAACGTTTACAAGGAATTGATACTTGAAATTTGCATGAAATTCATACAAAGCCATATAAATTCATCAAAACTATATATATATATATATATATATATATATATATATATATATATATATATATATATATATATATATATATATGTGTGTGTGTGTGTGTGTGTGTGTGTGTGTGTGTGTGTGTGTGTGTGTGTGTGTGTGTGTGTGTGTGTGTGTGTATGTGTCCTTCCAGACGATAACTCTCCTTAGGATTGAGATAAAACTTTTGTTCTTGCGCCAAAAAAAACAAGCTTTTCAAACGAAAGGACGAGTTTGTTTTCCAGCATTTTTTTAGCACAATAAATTGGTCAAATAAAAAAAATGCTGAAAAAATCACTAAAAATAGCAAAAACCTGCTAAACATGGTTGAATTTATATTTTTTTAGCTGAATATTGCTCAACTAAAGTTTATTAACTATAAAATAGAACATTAAAACATTTATTTACAAAATTATACTGAAAAATGTACTTAAATATAATTAAAATGTGCGAAGAAAATCTATAAAAACTGCATAATCTCTTCTTGAATCGCAGAATATTATTTAGAATGAGTTTTTGCCATAAAATTGGTAGTTAACAATAATTGTTAACAACCTCAAATTCCTTCATTTTCAAAACAATGTAACATAAAATATTAAGATAATTTACGAAAATTCGCTCATGCGATCATGCTGCATGACTGGAACTTTTTGTAATTGGGTCCGAAAAAGTAACTAGGTACAGTTACGGTTACAGATACAAGTCACTTTATCTGTACCCGTAGTTACTTTCCCTCGGCAAGTATCTGTATCTGCGGATTTCGGATGCAGTTATAATCCGTAAAAGTATCCGAAACAAGAAAAGCAACTCCAGGGCTCGTAACTGTAATTGCGAGCGGATACAGCTACCTGAACCTGGTAGTAACTGTATCCATACTAATAGTTACAATTTGCCCAACTCTGGTGTAAAGTGGAATAGGTAAGTACCTGTCTAACTGTAATATTAATAAACATTGAAATTTACTGTTATACGCATACCGAGCTAGTGGAGTATGTGCTGGAAACGGCTCCCAGTAGGAAACCTTCGACAACAGTGAATAGGAATAGGAAAATGTAGTTGGTAGGCGTATTCCGTCTCACTCCGTCACAACAACTAAGGATGATGATCAGCACTATGCTGACCACAAGGGCTACTATCCTGTTCGGAAATCAATGACATCGAAATTAGATATAGGTGAATGACATACATTATTATTCAATTACAATATACTGTAAACATTCAGGAAGAATTTAATTACCTCCATGTTTAAAGTAAGGCCCTAAGTAGAATCCCAAATTGTTATATTCATTCTGACAGAAATTCGAAAAGTGTATGTTTCACTTGCATTTTGCATTTTACTGCAACCTTAGATCAATGTACCACTAGATTTATATACTTAGACGAAAATACGTTGCAACTAACATTGCAAAAATGATGATACCATGTAGGGACCAGTTATTTCAAAAACTTTTGGTTGTTTTCTTATTTATATTTGCCTAAAACTTAGTATCAGACACGAGGGAAACTCCTTAACTATAACTCAAAAACTGTGGGCAATAGTTTAGGAGGGTCTTTTGGGACACCCTGTATAATATTATATAACATTTTAAGAAACCTTGCCTACGCTACTTTAATGGATTTGAAAGCTAAAATTCCCAAAACCTTGGAATTTAGGTATTTCAAAAACTTGATTGACCAAGATTGGGACTTGGCTGAGGGAGGTGATCCTCTCGTCAGTGTTCGAATCATGATTCTTCAAGAAGAAATTTAATAAAAAGTTAGGTATATAGGTATGTAGAAGATTATTTTTGTAATTTTTTTCTGTTCTGATCTTTTTAACCATTGCAACAGTTGCAATTTTCTTGTTATTACACAAACTAATTATAGCTCAACCTTATATTTCTAACGGCAATTTAATTATCATATTAAAATTATTTGAGTCACAAACTTACAGAGTCCACGAATTGGTCTGCACGTAACCAGACACTTTATGCGAGAAGATGAACAACGCAATGAAGGCTATAGTTATCAGCAACTGGCTGAAGAGCAATCCGTATACTTTTCTGTGAACATAAATTATACAGTAGTACATAATTGATTTGGATCTCAATACATCATGCTACTAACTTGATTTTATTAGAGCTAAATTTTTGTGATAGGGTTGTGACATGCAGGTCAGTTTCTGTTTTCTTTTATCATCATTCTTCTCTTATTAGCAGAGGCAGCGGGGCTCCGTCTTCTAGCCTTAGTTCCACCGTTCCTTGGTAATTCTGTGGGATCATACTTTTAAGTGGCTTCCTCGATTCCCGCTACTTAATTATAACTTCCTCGATTCCCATCATGCTACTAAATTGTAACAGTTATGTACCTATACCATGCTGGTTGACCCACGCGTTGCACGTAATGATTTCTATAGGGTACTAACTGAACCCTGCCTGAATTCGTTGTGGTACATTGTGGTTGCATCACTAGAGCTCGGTCAGTTGATTACAGAGGTTCATCATTTGTAATTATACTAAAGGTACCACACAAAGGGGGATCCCGTGCAAAAGTTCAGCATCTTGAGTTGAATAAGATCAAAAATCAGCAAATTAGCTTTAGAGCTTCCACCGCTGTTGCTAGTAATAACCAAATGAATTGGCCAGTGAATTGGTGACCAGTAGTACCTTGGTTTGCCCCCTTACCGGTAGTTTGTCTCGTCAGTCAGGAACCAATTTATCCAGTTACCCGTGGTTTGTATAGTCATTCAGAAACCTGCTGTTATGTTTACGCTAACGTACCTACAAAGTTGCATTGTGTACCAATTTACCGACTTACAATATAGAGGTTTCAATTTTAATTTATAGGTACTTTGTATTCAAAATTTACTTCACTAGATGAAGTGGTAACCACATTACTCGGTGGTTACCTTTGTTTTCAATCAAGTGTTAGAAAAAGATCGCCGTTTGAACGCGAGTTGTAGAGGGGGAAACTGGCTTTTTCGGCTGGAAGGTTGGGGTGGGGGTGGGGGTGGGATAAAGTTAGCCAGAAATCACCTACAGAACTTGCTGATCATCTTCCAAAAACTCATTTTGAAATCGGTGTCATGAAATGTGTCAAAAAGGTTTTCCCTCAAGTTCCATCAATGTCCGATCGGCAAGGATCGTCGACGTACATAAACGAACCGTTAGGACGGCACCATCTGCAAGAGGATTACATCCTTGTGGCAAGAGGCGTTGCAAAGTTTGCCCAATCGTACTTGAAGAAGAAGAGCAACGGCAAACAACCCTGTTTTTTTACGTCGGTAAACAACCCCAACTCAAATCAAATCAAATGTTTTTAACACAGAATGTGTTTTTGCGATGACCTACCGAAAAAAAACCGACAGAAAAAACCGTTACGAAAAAACCGTTACGCCACGTGTTATGCCACGTGTTATGCCACGTGTTATGCCACGTGTTATGCCACGTGCAACCAAGCCGTTGTTAAGGAAATAGGAACACATTCTGTGTTCCTATGATTTCATACAGAGTATGGAAAAAGAAATAAACCGGGGGGTGCAGGGGGGCGGAGCCCCCCGCCGAGGCGCAAAGCGCCGAGTTTTTGTATCTGGTACATTCTGTACAATATGGAGTTCCATACAAAACTCGGCGCTCCGCGCCTCGCCAGGGGGCAAGCCCCCTGGACCCCCGGTTACCTCTATTTACATACTTCGGACGAAATTATTGAAACACAGAATGTGTTTGCGTTGTCGCGCAACCAAGTGACAACCAAACAAGCGTCATTGTTTACTATTCATGTATAACATCAATTTATATAGTTATAGTATGAAACTACAAAAAAAAAAACGAAATAAATTCGTGATAAATCAAGAGCGATTTATCAAGTAAATGTCCTAAAGAGGCTACATACGAAATTACAGCTTCCTAGAGTGTAAAGTATAGAAATTAGCTTTAAAAGCCACTCATCTGATCCGGACCCTGGACATCGTCAAGTAAATGTCCTAAAGAGGCTACATACGAAATTACAGCTTCCTAGAGTGTAAAGCATAGAAATTAGCTTTAAGAGCCACACATCTGATCCGGACCCTGAGCATCGTCAAGTAAATGTCCTAAAGAGGCTACATACGAAATTACAGCTTCCTAGAGTGTAAAGCATAGAAATTAGCTTTAAGAGCCACACATCTGATCCGGACCCTGAGCATCGTCAAGTAAATGTCCTAAAGAGGCTACAAACGAAATTACAGCTTCCTAGAGTGTAAAGTATAGAAATTACCTATTCAAATTATTTAACCTCCGCTTCACAAATCTATAATACTCAGATCACCTGCTATGAATCAAATCATCGAAACACAAGCTCAATGAAATCATCAGAAATTAACAAGCGGTTGCAATCATGTTCACAATATCAATTATTGAGAATGATCACCTGTGTGTAAACAATTATTTATATAACCATGCTCATAACTCAGTTTGTTGGACACGCACTTCGCAGTAGTTAACATAACATTGTTGGATAAATCGAGAGCTTTCGAACGAATGGTCAACGAATTTTGTGGGATGAAAAACGACGAAGTACCATATCCCTAGCAACGACTCGGTTGTACGTGAAAATCATCCGTCACACATTTCGTTACCATCCCACGTTCCATTTTCGGCTAGTTAGTCCATGGCTAAAACACATTCTGTGTTAAAATTGATGAAATAATGTTCTAAGAAAGTGGATGATGGTAGATCGTGGAATGATATAGACAAGCGCCCAACAACAACTGATGCAATTGCAAAAGTTCGGCAGAATGCCAGCACCATTGTGTGATTATCAGTTGGTGAGCAAAAAATGCTCTGCATTTTATGTTGGCAAGGCCGAAACATCCCTTAATTTGAGAGTCAACTACCCCAGGGCAACAGTTATTAGGAGAGATGAAGAGTTGCCAGTAAGCCACCAAACCATGACACATAATGAAGCATTGGATTGTTTTGGCATCAAAGTTCTAACAAAAGATGAAATCAAATGCAAATAAAATAATGCTGCTTCATTAAGAAAGAGCGCATAGCAATGTGTTGAGAGCGTGTGATCGTCCAGGCCTGAATATGAGGCATTAACATGGTAAATGTTTTTCTCCTTGGTAAGTATCCTATTTATCTCCGAACCAACATCAAAATTCCCAAAATGTATTCTTCCTTGTAGTTTTGAAAAAGGCATATTACGCCGAAATCTAAACATTAGTAGAGTGACGTACAATCTTGTTTTTCTGAAAATTGTGTGAACACACACACACACACATATATACACATACTAGAGGCCTGTTAGGGCTTGGAAAGCCCTAATCTAGAACACGATCAAGATAAGCATAGAGACGAACGGCGACACATGAGAGCCGTCTAACACTGAAATCGGTCCGCGAAGTTCTTCACAATTTCAAAGATCGTTCAGAAATAACTTTCCTAGATGTTAGTAACTACACTACGTTTCTTACTTACCGTGGCAATTGTTGTTACTGCCACAGCCTAATAAACAGAGAGTCTCCCTATCAAATTTCAACTTCCTACAGTGAAGAGGAAAGGATTTAGCTCACTCATCAGCTGATCAGAAAAGACCCCATCACTTCACTCGTCTCTTAATGTCCCAGAGAGTCTACCCATCAAATTTCAACTTCCTACAGTGAAGAGGAAAGGATTTAGCTCACTCATCAGCTGATCAGAAAAGACCCCATCACTTCACTCGTCTCTTAATGTCCCAGAGAGTCTACCCATCAAATTTCAACTTCCTACAGTAAAGAAGAAGGATTTAACTCACTCATCAGCTGATCAGAAAAGACCCCATCACTTCACTCGTCTCTTAATGTCCCAGAGAGTCTACCTATCAAATTTCAACTTCCTACAGTGAACAGGAAAGAATTTAGCTCACTCAGCTGATCAGAAAAGACCCCATCACTTCACTCGTCTCTTAATGTCCCAGAGAGTCTACCCATCAAATTTCAACTTCCTACAGTGAAGAGGAAAGGATTTAGCTCACTCATCAGCTGATCAGAAAAGACCCCATCACTTCACTCGTCTCTTAATGTCCCAGAGAGTCTACCCATCAAATTTCAACTTCCTACAGTAAAGAGGAAGGATTTAGCTCACTCATCAGCTGATCAGAAAAGACCCCATCACTTCACTCGTCTCTTAATGTCCCAGAGAGTCTACCTATCAAATTTCAACTTCCTACAGTGAACAGGAAAGAATTTAGCTCACTCAGCTGATCAGAAAAGACCCCATCACTACGTTTCTTACTTACCGACTCCTGGGGCCGTGCTGATTCGGAATTATATAGGTATAAAGACCGTTCGGAATTATATATAAAGTCCGCTAAGTTCTTCAGTTTCAATTTCTTCGTTCAGAAATAACTCTCCTAGATGTTAGTAACTACACTAACGTTTCTTACTTACCGTGAATTGACGGCAACTGTTGTTACCGCCACAGCCTAATAAACAACTCTCGTTGATAAGGACCGCCTAGAACACGATCAAGGCGGGTATAGAGACGAACGGCGACACTTTTGCAACTAACTTGGGGTCGTGCTGATTCGAATGAGCCGTCTAACACTGAAATCGGGCCGCAAGGTTCTTCACAATTTCAAAGACCGTTCGGAATTATATATTTATAAAGAAGATATTAATTGCTATGCAATTCTTAGGCCGACCCCCAACAATTTTTTTTGTAACGTCCGTGACAAAATTAAAGATGATTTTCACGTACAACCGAGTAGTTGAGTAGTTGCTATAGATTGTGTCACAATTTCAGTGTTTTTCACGTACAACCCAGCCGTTGTTAGGGGAATGAAACTTCCGCAGTTTTCATCGCACAAAAGTCGTTCGCCACTCGTTGGAAAGCGCAAATTATCCTCGTTTTCTACGCAGTAGAAAAGAGAAAACATCCGGCGAGACGCGAAGCGCCGAGTATAGATTAGGGGGGTCCAGGGGGGCGAAGTTATAGTTATATATATATATATATATATAGCCGAGTATATATATATATATATATATATATATATATATATATATATATATATATATATATATATATATATATATATATATATATATATATATATACTCGGCGCTTCGCGCCTCGCCGGCTATCTCTCTCTCTCTCTCTCTCTCTCTCTCTCTCTCTCTCTCTCTCTATATATATATATATATATATATATATATATATATATATATATATATATATATAGAGAGAGAGAGAGAGAGAGAGAGAGAGAGAGAGAGAGAGAGAGAGAGAGAGAGAGAGAGAGAGAGAGAGATTAGATAGCATAGGTGTTCACAAAACGAAATCTCAAATGATCCATCAAGACATTGCTACTCCTAAATTGCCTAAAATTCCTAAACTATTGAAAATATAGTAATCTTAAGCTTTCGGACTAAGCTGATTTTGCACAACTTCAGCTAGAACTATCGAGTATGATAATAAAGTGTAAATTTGGCTGGCTGAACGCATCTTAGTGCTACTAATACTAAATTAAGGCGAAAGTTAATGGAGGAACTTGAAACCTCAAAATTGAATATGGTTCTACCGAATTGCAATTCGGAAACGGTTGTTTTTCCAACTCCTGAAGGAGTGCATTTTCCTAGGTGATGTCAAAACTCAGCCGGAGGGTCTCCTTCACCGATGTGGTGCTGATCAGGATCAAATAATCATAACTTCACGAACGGTTGTACAAAAAAGTTGTAGTCATGCAGCACGATCGTATGAGCAAATTTTCGTAAATTATCGTACAATAGATTGTTTTATGTTTCATTGTTTTGAAAGTTGAGCACTTTGAGCGCAAAGAAATTGTCACTACAAATTTTTATCAAAAAACCCGTTCTAAATACCCTCTTACTATCCAACGATCTAAAAAAGAGATGGAATTTGACAGCTTAATTGTTTTGTATAAATAGTTTAATGTTCATCTACTAGTTCATCGTTGATAAATTTCTTTTGGCTGAAATTCTGCGGAGTACGGCAGAATTTTATTTTCTAAGAAAATTCGCTAAAAGAGTTTCACGCGAAATTGGGTTGATTTGTAAATTTATTTTAACTAATTTAGGTAGACTGCAAGAGTATTGGGGTATAATTAATAATTACAACTGCTTACAAGCTGACCGAAACAGGCCTCGTAGCCCCAGATGAACGGATCGCAGAAATTTTGGTGGGTGAACTTGCGATTAATAGAATAAAATCTGACCTCTCGTGCTAAAAATTCGGGATTTACCAGCTGGCACATTTGGATTTTAAAAATGTGAGATGGACAGTCGCCTTGTAGCACTCGAGCCGCCTAATAATAAATAAATAAATTCATTCACATCGAAACAATGTTTTTGAGGACAGAGTTGAGTCAGTGGTACAATAAGACAAGAGCGATCGATAAAATGACTCATAAAAACCACAGAGCCATCAAATTAACCATCACTGTGCCACAACTCAAAACTACTCGTACACTTAGCTTCAATGATTTTTCGATCGTTAGGTAGGTACCTTCCTTGGAAGTTTAGTTAGCCAAACAAATCCCAAGGTTTGGAGATTATTTGTCGCTAAACTAGAAATTCGATTTACATATTAAACATACCTGTCAGTCTTTATGGTCTGGTGTGGCACATCAGCGTCCTCGAATGTTTACCATAGTCGAATAGATGACTGGTTTCTATTAATATCAATACAGAGACATCGGTAGTGTACCAATAATAGGAGATTCATTTGGATTACGCGTGTATCACGATGCATCACGCATTTTGATGCATGGAGGAGAGGTACGGTACCATGTATGTGGGTTCGTAGCCGTTTCGGTTGTTTCAAAGTTAACGAAATTTTAAGGGGGCCACCAAGTAGGCAATGTGAGCGAAATAGGGTGAAAATTTTGAAAGTTTTGCACGCAACGAAGATTTAACGCTTCAGCATCATATTAGCTACTTTCGTTCGGAATGTGAGGTATTGATTTCACAGCAACGAAGGAAAACCATACTGGGGATCAACCCGCTTGAAACCTCAAGAGATAGTCGAGGAAAAAATTAAACTTATTAAACTAGTTGAAAGAAAAAATGAAATTATTCATTTGTAAAGGCCTTCCGGCGTTACAAGATTTTCATGGAGTTCAGCCTTACAATAGTTCAAATAGGTATACCAAAGTTAAGAACACTAAAATTTAAATATATTTCAATTGTTCTCTTTGTACACTAGTTTGTCCAAGTAGTATGTATTCTATGCAGTGATTTTACGATCGAACGGATGTAGATTTGGGCAAATGTGCGAAAGGAGGAAGTGTGCAGAAGCGGTAGATGTTTTTTCGTCTAAAAACGCGCGAAAATAACCGAGATATGGAGTTTTTTGGCGCTAAAAACCCGGAAAAAGTAGGTTTTTTGCTTAGAAAACGCTCACAATAACAATATATGATGCCGGTTTCGTAGTCAGAAAGGCAGAAAGAAGAAGAAAATCCCTTGGTCAGACTACGAAAAAATGCGTGATTTTTGCGCACTCAGGTGGTGCCAAGTATAGTATTTTAAATCTTAATACAGGCTCCCCCCGTAGCCAATGAGCGCATTTCGTGGTTTTGGGGCTATTATAATCTATGATAGACTTACCGTACAGGTCGACTCGGCATGCGGCCTCCTCTCCAACTCTGCTGCTGCTACGCCTAGTCCACGTGGGCCATCCAAGACTGATGTGGATGAGTGAATACTTTCCAAAAATTATTCATACCTAACTATATTTGCCTACCAAGCATTAACATTCATATTTTTACTTTCCTAATTATTCAAAGCAGTTCCAGTTTTTAAGAATATGCACTGTACCTCTGTAACTAAGTGAACAATTTTAAGTAGGCATGTAACTACTATGTGATATAAGTTGTGCCTCCGTGGTATTTGATTATTTATGAACGAATCCTACTACTAAAACGCTGCAAATTATTTCACAAAGGTTTATTATTTTTTCAATTGAGTATGATCGTAGTTTTAGTTGGCTAGCGTACGTCATAAGGCCCGTCCAGACTCCTCGGCGTGTCCTACTTCGAGTTGCCACAACCTATACTTCTATAATTATATACGCATGTTTATATTTCTCGATTTGAGCTCCTATCTATTCAAATAGTTATTGCCTTAATAATATCATTATCTAAGTACGTACGAAAAGTCGAGAGGATATGTTATTAAATATTCGTAGGAAAAGCTTTGGTATTAACACACAAATATGACCTTGAAAAAAACATATTCATGCCTCCAACGAACGCCGGCGCCTTACCCACCACAAGCCGCGGCGCCGGCGCCTCCTCTCACTCCACCCCCCCGCTCACCCCCCCCCCCTCTCCACCCACCGTGACCCCCTGCCAAGCGTGCCAGGCGTGCGCGCGTCGAAAATGACACTTTTTTGCCCGTTTTTGGCCCATAGCATCTATGCGAGTAAAGTGATCGGGATGGTTAAACGTTAGGACCAACTAGACCCCGAATGGAGTCTATGTGCGAAAGAACGGGTTTTTTAAGTCAATTCTTAGGCCTTTTATGCCCCGGACGGCGAACGGCGAACGGCGGACGGCGGACGGACATTTCAAATTTGGATTCTACGTACCTTGAAACGTAAAGTGACAAAGTTTGAGGGGGGGTTATAAAAATTTTTTGCTATACGATCACATAGGCTTATTATTGGAAATAATAAACCAAAAGTACCTAGTCCTAGTACTAAGTTTAAGGGAATAAAAACATTTGACTATTTTATACTTGAAATAAATCCTATTAATTTACTTGTGCCACTCATTGTTCTTTTTTTAAAGGTACCTATGAACTTTTTGCTAAATTCATTTTGCCAACTCTAGACTGCTAGGAATTTATTTTTCGAGTTTGATGACTGGTTCAACTTGAGTTGATCTAGAAAACAAGAGGTTACCAAATTTGGGATATCCCAAATTAGGGAATGGTTAGCCACATTTGGGATATCCTAATTTGGGACCCCCAGCGTCCCATATTAAGCGACCTTTTTTCAAGGCTCCGAAAATCAAATTATTTATTAAATTGAGCGTAACTTCCCCTGGGTGGTTGCTATCGCATTACCCACTCAGGGATAGTTGCGTAGATACCTTTGCTTTGTTAACGACAGATTGCGGAATTTCTAAAGTTGTGCAGGACCGAAGAATATTGGCTTAAAGAGTTGGTATCCTAAACATGGAGCCCTTCCCCTATAGAAAGTATTTTAATCAACTACTTATGACTTCAAAATTTATCTAAAATTGGTGGAAAAGTTGATGTTCTACCTCACAATTATGAAACTTTTAATCACGAAATAAATTTACCTACCATGATAAGGGGGATTGTTCGACAAAGATAAGATTCATAGACTCATTCCGCTTCATGTCCAATAGCCTGGAAGTATTAACTCAATCGCTAGAGCCGGAACAAATAACAATAATACCTGTAATAACAACTTTCCCTACTAAAGATAAATTTTTCTCGGAGCTCTATGAACAGGATATTATACGTTTAGATGTATCAAACTATTGAATTCCATTGGTTTCAATAAAATTCCTATTTTTTAACGCGTTTTTTCTTTTCTACCCCCACCCCCATCTTTGATCTTGTAGAGTATAAAAGGAGGCTTTAAAGTTACACATAGCCTCAGTGCTTGTAGAACCACCATCAGCGATGGAGTACCATATAGGGTCAGTAAGGTAGGAAAGTTTCCTGCACTGGCCCCTAGGCAAACCACAGGGTATTGAGTTGGCTAAGGTGGGCTTTCTTTACACGCTATTTAGCGATAGAGAGCAATGCAAATTCTGTGGAGTTGCTCTTGTAAAATGGAGAGATTCTGACGTCCCATTGGAAGTGCACAAACGCTGGAGCCCTAATTGCCTATTTGTTGAGAGTGCAGAATTAACCAATGTATCAAATTTCGCAGAGGACATGAGCAAGGCAATGAATATACCTTCTCCTTCTTCTTCTCTGTCTCAGAGTAAGATAGTGGCTGCTGCTAAGCTTGATACCTTTGATGGGAGGTAAGCAACTTTTAGAAGATGGCCTAAAGTACTTCACCATCTAGTAACGACCTCTGCAGTTCTGGGTTTCACTATAACGACCGGCAGGGTGACCTTGTCTGCTTGTGAAGGCGGTATTCAAGATTGGGAAATGAAAGAAGAGCCATGGATTGAGCATGCACGCGAGTATGAAGAATACCCGCATGTCCTGAATGTCAAAGGATCGGCTTTTGTTAACGCCGAGAAAAGAGATCTCGACCTGAATGTACATGGATTTAAGTTGATTGGTTCATGCAATAAAAACAATTAAAAAAGTTATCGCATTTATCATTTCACAAGTACCGCTCCCCCAATATACCAACCTTATATAATACTTACTCTGGTCATAAGTTGTTGACTAAAATACTTAGCATAGTCGATTAAGCAGAGTTGGAGAGGAGGCCGCATGGCGAGTTGACCTGCACGGTAAGTGTACAATGCATCGTAGATTATAATAGTCATATATCCCAAAACCACGAAATGCTCTCATTAAGATTTTAATGAATTAAGATTTAAAATACTATACTTGGCACCAACTAAGGCGCAAAACTCACGCATTTTTTCGTAGTCTGACCAAGGGACTTTCTTTACTAACTACGAAACAGGCATCATGTATTGTTACTGTGTGCGTTTTGTAAACAAAAAAGCTAGATTTTCCGGGTTTTCAGCGCCGAAAAGTCCATATCTCGGTTATTTTCGAGTGTTTTTTAGACGAAAGAACAACTGCAGCTTCTGCACATTTCCTCCTTTTGCACATTGCGCAAATTTACATCCGTTCGATTGTAAAGGTACAGGTTGACACTACTAACGTAATTACTTTGTATTTTTAATACATTTTTTGGTAATAATAACGCAAAATACCCACCTACTTAAGTAGGTACTATGTATTTTTATAATTTTTTGAGTAATACGTAATCATACAAAATATTAAGTAATTTCTTGTCTCACATACTTTATGTTGTTCATTGTAGATCATTCATGTTCATAGTCCAGTATAGTCACCTTATTTCAATAAGAAACACGAGTTTTTGCCATATTTTTTCTTCATCTTCTTACTGCTTCTGACATTACATCGCAATGGAGACCTATCCTGATCTGATGATGATAAGTTTCCTATTACGTTTGTGCTTTTCGGGATCGTGATGAGTTTTTTCCCATTTATAAACAGTCTCCTTTCATCACTGCATATTGCCCTGCTCGCCTAGCTTCGATCATTTTAGGGTATAATAGTTTTCTCATATCCAAGACCTGTTTCGTATAGTCTTCTGATGCGTTATAAGGAGAGGTCTTGAATTTGGAAAAGCATTGTGAGACGAGAGTTTTCATCCTCAATTTTTCGAATCATACAAGCACAGGTTTTATTGAGGATGAATCCATGTCAGAATCACGGCCGACTCTTTGGCTGTGAGCAAAATCTTCAGTTACGACTTCTACACCCAAGAAGCCATTGAAAATGCCGATTATTTTGAACATTAATTTCTCGTGATTTTCTTCAGAATCTCCAGGAACATTGTAGATAATGATGTTGCTTAGTTTACTTCTCTTTTTAAGTAGTTCTATATTTTGGTCCGATTGTTTCATCCCGATTTGAAACGACTTGATCTTACCTTTGAAACCCATAGTCTTAGTTTGAATCTCATAATCTTAGTTCGAATGACTTCCAGTGCCAAGAAATTGGTCGACTCTGCAGTTCAGCTGGTCGAAGCGTTCAAGAATTTTTCTCTCCGTTCCGCGATTACAGACTGGGGAACTCCTTTGCTGATCTACGCTGGATTTTGAGGTTAGCGACCCCTGCAGTCGACGATGCTTGAGGATTCCGTGTCACAAGCTTGCGGAAAAGTACAAATAATATCTCTAAAAATCTCTTAGAAAATTAAATTTCGGAAAAATTCTTTTCACCGATTAGAATTTTATCACGTTTTCTCGCGGAAAGTATTAAAATGAAACTTCAAGTGTCTTACAATTAATGCTGTTCATTCCGGAGCAGCTAACAATCACGTCCAGACTCCACGGTGGTCACGGCTGAACTCTTATTAGACTAGTTTTGTTCCTAGTGGACTGAACCTCGTAGAAAACTACACGGGTGTTACAAGGAATGCACTGCTTAAGAAGAATGCAGTGGTGTTCATTCACAGGGGACCTTCTTAGGCATCAAACGCACAATCCCTTACAATTTTGTCAAAATCAGGTGACAATTTAGAGTGTTGTGCATGTTACAAGAATTTGACAGTGATTTGACCAAATTTGTTCTCATAGCGGTAAAACGCAAAATTTGGATGGAGGTTTACCCTGAAGTCAGCTCTCCAGGTGTATACAGTATGATATATATATATTATATATGTATCCACTAAATATCCATTATATATATATATATATATATATATATATATATATATATATATATATATATATATATATATATATATATATATATATATATATATATATATATATATGAATTTCCAAGATTCAAGAATTACTTTCATTTCTCTAATTTCTTTGACAAAGATCAAAATCGAAATATTAGATTCTTTCTTTCCTCTATATATTTGTTAAATTCTTTCTATATTTAAAACGAAGTATATATATATATATATATATATATATATATATATATATATATATATATATATATATATATATATATATATATTTATTTATTTATTTATTTATTTATTTATATCACTTATTGAAAATTACTCTATAAGAGCTTGATTACAATCACAATATTGAAAAAGAGAAATAACGTCACAAAACTATTTTTTATATTTTGGCTTTTTGCCTTTTTCAAACTAACAAAGAAATTGATTAATTGTAGGGAATTTGTTTACAACGTCGACAAGGAATTTCGGTAACTTTGGATTTAGTTTCATCGTTTTATGTTGAGGCCTGTAGGATCGTAAGCACCCAAAACGTTGCTATGTGCTTTTTCGGATTCGTGAAGCAGTCTCTTGTTTTCGTGGGATCTCATTTTTTTTCAAAACTTTTATGCCTAAACAGTCATCAAACGTCGCGTTATGGGTTGTGGCATATCGGCTTACAGGAAGGTCTTCGTTAACACTCACCACAGACGCTCGATGATTGTTGACCCTCAAATTGAGTTGGGTTTCGGCCTTCCCAACATAAAATGCAGGACACTCTTTACAAATCAACTCATACACACACATTGATGTCTGGCAATCTGCTGACCCTTTGCTTGTGTATGAGTTGGGTTGTTGGGCGATCCGAAAATTTCCTCCTCAATAACCAAAGGGCAAACCTTGCAACGGCGCTTCTTGCATGGGTGCAACCCTTTGCTTGGAGCTGGTTCTGGTTTCTCTGACCGCCTGTTTGAGAGTATGTCTCCAAGTCCTGACGATATGACGATATGACGATATGTTAGTGTTGGGGCTTCTGAAAAAAATTTCGTGTTGTGAGGTAGGAGGATAAGATTGGGTATAGATCTTTCAGTACTTTATTCATTCTCTCGATTCCAAAGAAAAATGTCTTGGTTAATTGGACCTTCTCGCTTTTATTGCGGATTGCTGGTCGATAACCAACGTGAGGAGAGATTATTCTCTTCTTCACTACACATGCAGGATGTCCCCTGGTAAGAAGCTTGTTGGATAAATTCTCCAAGTATGTCTCTTTTTCTTCCTGCTCACTGCATATCCGATGTCCTCTAATTGAGAGAGCTCTTGGAATTGACTGTTTTGTATGGCGTGGGTGGCAGCTGTCGTAGTGTAAATACAATTGTTTGTTAGTAGGTTTGATGTGGACTGATGTTGCAAGCCTGTGATCTGTAAGTTGAATGTTTATGTCGAGGAATGTGACAGTTGTTGTCGAGTATGTCCATGTGAATTTGAGTTCATCAATTGATTTATCTTTCAAATGCGGGATTTTCTATTGATTTCCTTAAAAGGCTATGAAGCCCAATTATTAGTTGCGCTCAACGAACGAAAGTGATAAGCCTTCCGCGTCGTCAATTTCGCAAAAGAGATAAGTCATCGCCATTCGCCGATAAGGTAGGTACTCACATAAGGTAATTCACATTACCACCCTCCCTAACCCTCCTCATCTAAAAACTCGACGGAAGAGAGATTATCACGACTGAAAATTTGTTATGGAACATTTATCTAATTTGGAAACCCTATAGAGTCCAATAAATTAGGACAGAAAAGGTAGGTGATGAAGGGGATGCCAAAGCGATTACGAAAATGGTGTTCTGTCTGTCGATAGGACAAATTATTCCCACATAAAACTGCACAAATCTGCTAACCAATCTTGGGATAAATTACAAGCAGCGTATGAATAGAAAGGAGTTTCAAGCACAATTTGGGTAATTCGAAAATTTGTTTAATTTAATTTAGGTACGTAGACTGCAAGAGAATCGTGATACAATAATCACAACTGTTTTCAAGCTGACTGAAGTCTCAGATGAACGGATCGCAGCAATATTTTGGTGGTAGGATTACTAGAAAAATATGATCTTATCAGCATGGCTTGAAAGCAGTAATTCTACAATCTCATCCGATGCAGTAAAAGTGAAACTGCATTGGGACGTCAAGTCCACAGACCCACTAGATCCCGACCAAGGATCAGGTAATTCAGAAATTCCGAGACAGCCTTTTAATCTAAATATGGGAGTGGTTCAAAACAAAAATATTCCCCTGAATTTACAATTTGCCACAAAATAGGGCATTGGACATCAAAATGTCGCAATAATATCAAAAATATACAAAATAAAAGTGATTAAAAATCAGATGGAAATAATGGGGGGATACGCTATTTTAACATGTTTATTTTCTGTTGCTGGATATTTGGATGTGTGGAATCTAGATCCATGTGTGTCCAGGCATATCGCCAGAAACAAGAATCCAGTAAATACGAAACTGGAATCGGATACTACAGCCGATAATGGCATTGAGGTAGAGACTGTACGAATCAAATTGATGGTGAATGATGAAATTCAGGAAATCTATGACGTTTGTGTGCACCTAATACTACCAAAAATTTATTCTCGTCAGTACTATCGAAATAAGAGCTTCACAGTTAAATTCAGCAGTGGAGATGTCAACAATGTTTCTTAAAAAGATTATAGTTACTAATGTAAATGGTATTTACGTCGCCTGGACGCGGCCCTGTCTCAACCCTTTCGAGGGATGGCATGTGCTTTTCAGAAACCGGAGGGCCTATGATCTCAACAGAAAAAGTATGGAACTTTTGAAAAAGTATGGCTGCAGGCTATAATTAGAAGCCAGTACTCCATATGCGTTGACGGGAAACATGAAATAGCAACATTAAAATATAGCAAACATCATGCGAAGGAACCCCGTGAACTTTTCCACTCAGACCTATGTGACGATCCCTACATGACAACAAAGAGACGCTAGTGAGGGATGAAGACGCAAGGGAAAGTTGAGGCTGTTGCCCTTGGCAACACAGTGACGCGCTACCGTAGCGCTGTACGAGCTGCGTTCTTGCTCCCACACTCGTGAGTACAGGAGTGTAAAACGCTCAAAGCCACTTGTGATATGTTCATATGACCTGAAACACAGAGTAATAGCATGTCCGTCGCTAACCTTGTCATTATCTTCTATTCAACAGAATAACTTCAAGGACGTGTCACAGCGATGTCATTATCTTCTATCCAATTGCGTAGGTCCAAGCGTGCAAGGGACTTTTCCCGTTTACTTTTACCATTGTTTACGTTTTTACCATAAGTACTGCGTAGAGCTAAAAAGGCAGTTGACCCTCTCAGGTTCATGTCAAGACCTACCTCTACGGGAACGATAGGTACAGGTAGTAGCTAGTAGGTATAGACCCTTCGAAGAGGTGGTTTGATTTTCTTTTCGATAACTTTACCTTAAAGATTTTCGATTAGTTTCCATAAGTAACAGGAAACTCATTAAAGATCATTTTCAACTGAAGTTTTTATCTCTCCAATCATAATTTTCATATTTTAGACGACTTTTCCGTTCATTCAGTTTTGAGTTGTATTCCTTTCCAAGAGGAAATTCATTAAAAAAAAAAAAAAAAACCTCGAGGTCACATTTTTGATAGATTTCCTTTCGAAGAGTTTGTAAAATTCAACTATTAAGAAATGATAAGGTTATTAGAAAGAGATTATCTGGTGTGTTCCACTAGTTATGTTTGATTGGTGTAACGGTTCTGTGGAATGGCGTCGAAAACAGGTGAAATACAAACATTTAAAACCAGCGATTTAAACCTTGTTCAAATTATTTCGATGTTTAAGAACAGGAATGTTGAATACTTTGTAATCAGGTGCCAATATAATACCTACCTGTTGATACGTGTGTGATTTACAGAAAATTATGATGAGGATGCGTGAGAAATAAGGCCTGACCGAGAACATTCAAATGGTGAATTTTCCATTCATTCCCTTAGAAAGTCTACCTACCTATATTCGAACATCAAAATCGAATTCCGATTCGGTGTCTTGATATTCTTCTTTTAATTCGATTTTATATCTGATTGGTAGCGAGAGGTTTGTCTCTAAATGTTTCATGGGCGATCAGTGGCCTTGCTCAATTTTAAGAATAGGTATGTTAAGGATATGAAGAAAAAAGATGTATATGAGAAATTAGAATGTGACTTTATAAAACTTCGAGTAAAACTTCCTCTTGGAGTTTTGAAATATTCGTTTCTCGAAATAAACTCACGCATTTTGAGAAGGAGGGGATATTTAGACATAGAAATGCGGGAAAATGGGCAGAGGGAGATAGTTTTTCTTGGGCGATAACAAAGGTTCATTTAGCAGAAAATCATGTCTACCTACCTACGTATCAAATCATTTTTGATCTATGATTTTTTTCTTTTAATTCCTATTCCGAAATGAGATTTTGCATCGAGCTCTTTTATGTTACGCAAGAAATGAAAGGAGGGATCCGATAAATTCTTATATTTGCTTTCAGGGGAGGTTGGTTCTAAAAATGCCCCAAAAATGTCTTACGTAATAGGTAGGTACTTAAGCGGCAATGCAGAGTGTTGAATTATTGTCTCAAATATCGGTGATAACTGTTATACAATCTGCGTACCCTTCATCGGACTATCTTCGAAGATTGTTAGATCTAGATAAGGCATCTAGACATTGCATTGGATAAGAATGTTATGTTTGTGAAGGGGCACCGGAAGCTCTCGAGAATTTTCTGAATTCTGACGTGATTGTCACAACCCTACTTCAGAACAACTCAATCACATACGGTAGACTTTATCCATATAGTGATATACATTATGCAATATCGACCATGATAATTCGACTTGGAATATATAGGTTAGATATGTATAATTGATACTTGGTAGGTAATAGCTTGGTGCAAAAATAGTAAAAGTTCCAGTCATGCAGCATAATCGTATGAGCGAATAGTCGCAGATAAATGTATAATATTACGTTACTTTGTTTTGAAATTTGAGCACTTTGAGTGCAAAGAAATTGTGAGCGACCAATTTTATGGGAAATTTAATGGGAAATTTTAATTTTCTAAATTAAATTCTACGATTGGAAACAGATTTTAATTGTTTAGCAATTTTTCAGTTTTTTAAATAGATTTTTCAGCAAATATTAATGAAACTAAAGTACATTTTTCAGTATAGTTGTCCATAAAACTTTTAATGGTCTAGTTCTAGTTCATCGTTGATAAACTTGTTTTGACTGAAACGCTAGTAAAACCATACGCAAGGAAGTGTGTGACTGTGCTACACTCTGGCAACTTATAGGTGAATGACTGGACAATGGAAAACTACGTAGGTACTCATATAATATCTGCCTTAATGAAGTAAATGAGAAGTCAATTATATAATACGTTAATTATGTAAATTGCGGCTAACCTGATGAAACCCCGCCGGATCGAGGAATCGTCAAATCCGATACCGCCCTGATCGTATCCATAGCCCGACTCCATACTTCTAACACAAACACTCGAACTCGAGGGAACAGCTCTCGTCAAGTGACGGCAAGCGACTGTCAACAAGTTGCCGACGGCGCAGATAACAGCCGTAGCCGTTACGCTCTATCGGTGACTCAGATGCTTTTAGGGGATTGGACGTTCTTATCGTTTTATCTCGAGCGGAACTTTCAAACCTGGAAGGCGAGTCATTAGGCATACTTTCGTTATAAATAAATATAAATCAACGGACCCTCATGAGACACAATGAAGGTCAAACTCATGCTCAAGTGTCACTAGGGTAGTCAGGTTTCCGTTTTTGGCCCGCCAGGTCCTTTTCTTTACTAATCGAGAAAAATCTGACGTTCGGTCTGGACACCAAATGACAAATGTCCGGTTTTCATAGAAACGGCGCACTATCTCTTGATACGTCGCATTGCCTGTATTCAAAGAGCTTATAATAGGATAGAGAGGACAGGTCGTGAAGGGGGAAGAAGCCACTTGAGACTCCGCCATGTTAGGGACTGAAACCAGGTAGCCAATGAAATAACGATAACGCTGAAAGAGGTTTTATAACAGTGTTGGTGGTTATTCCCGACCATATGATTGTACATGATTGTAGGTCCCGCCCCTTAGAGAAAACTGTCTTCATGAGCTCCCACAGTTTAACAGACACATGCCCTCTCTATCCTATTATAAGCTCTTTGCCTGTATTCAAAGAACACAGCTGCCCTCGTTTCAAACAAGATCGTTTCGTCTACGCTTCCTCACTACCGAAGGTAGGGAAATATTGTGTTCGTGATTGTAGTCGAAAAGATCTTTGTCCTCTAAAATCAAAATTTCCACTTGCTTTTTCCGTTTCAGAGCTTGTAGATTAATTTTGGTTCCCTGTCTGGGTAACAGTTGTATATGCGATCTCAGCGCACTTTCAACCTCCAATATGAGATCTGAAAGATCTGGATGCGATCTCAACACAAATCGCCTAACTTTGGCCTTTCACCTTCCTTATCTCTAAAAAAAATCAAAGTTGGTTCTGTGATTTATTCGGAATAGTGGAAGGCCTACAGTACGCTTAGCACCAAACCCACAAAACAGCAAACCACTAAGAAAATTTTATCGACCCACTTACTGGAGCGGACACTCACACCATAGAATCCTTGTGGAGGCACGTAAAAGCGCGTTATGATATAAAAGAAAATGGAGCCGGGGGCATGTTGGACAGACAGTTGATCGAAGAGTGGTGGCGCTCGCTGCACCCCCCACGATCTTCATTAATCTCTACGACGATCTTCATTTTTGGAGATAAAGTTAAGATTGCCCCTTTTACCCCATTTCGTTATCGATTTTCCAAGTTATCGATTTTCCAAGTGTGATCGCATACTGAGTCCAGACAACGTGTCGCGTCTATCACAGGTCAAACTGAGATCGCATATACAACTGGTACCCCTGTCTGATGTCTGTCTGTGGTAAATCCTTGTCACGCCCAAAACTATACCAAGTTTCATTCCAATTCCTTGTTTTAGACCCCTATGGTTTTTCCCGAGAGCACCAGTGAGTTTGGTGTTGAGTTCTGTCATCATAAGTTTACTGACGATATGTCCCTCAATATTGGGCTATCTTCTTGTGCTTTGTTAGTTGATCCACTTGTTGATGACCCTTCGGATGGTAGTTTTTGGTAAGCCAACTGCTGGCTCAGGCTTTATAAATGAGGTTTAGGAGCCCCGTCTTGCGATTGCGAGCTTGACCACCTTTTTGTTACCAGATTTTTTCCTAGAGAGTTGAAGGTTTGCATACAGCTTCAGATCACTCATGATGAGATGGTTGGAGCTGTTAATGCTTTTATCAAGGCTTCACTGTCTCAGGGAGGATGCGTGTATGAGCTCCTTTGTACCCCCTCCTAATGCTCTCCGCAGCTGCAGCCTCGATTGCCACCATTTCCGTCTGGAAAACTGAGGTGGGTGCCCATAGTGGAATTGAAGCCTTTCATGAGGGTTTTGCCCTGTGTACTCCAGCACCAGAACCTGCTTCCATTTTTCAACCTTCTGTGTACCAGATGATGTAATTAGAGCAGCATTCGTTCACCCTTAGCCCCTCTCTTGTTACGATTGCCGTGTATAGGTAGGGTTGAGTGAAGGCATTATTATACCTAAGCATGATATCGAGAAGTGGTTCTTGTACCAGTTGTTCTTGGTGGTACTTCCAATACGTAAGTATGACCTCGATAGGGAATTTTCCTCCAAGAGCCGTTCCATCCAGCCTCAGGGATGCCATCATGGGCACACCTTTCATGAAGATGTCCGTTGGAGTAACCCCAGTAGAATTTTCATGGCTGCAGTGGGTGTACCATGCATTGCTCCAATAATGGTTGAACTGGCCAGTTGCTGAATGCTGGTGAGGATTTGACATGCTCCCGCCTGACTAGTCTTGTGCCACCACTCAAAGCAACAGCGACAGCTGGCCCCATAATTTCCCACATGTGTGCTTAGCGCATAAAATAACTCCCTTCCATTTTTGCAATTGCTGATTTCAATAAAGACAATTTTCCAAAATTTTGATTTAAAATTTTTTGGAGCCATCGCAGTAGCTTCATTTACTACGAAAATTCGCTAATTTATTATAAAATATAAATAAACAAATAATAATATGTTAATAAGTATAAACAACCAACTCTGTAATTGCTCAGCATTCTATGATGCATTCCACACAACCCATTAATATTAGGGACGAAATTAGAATCTCTTGGTTTAATTATTTATAAATAATTATAATTAAATATAATTTATTTGAATTAATTTGTTTTTATTTATATAGAATTTAAATAATACTATGTAGATTGATTTGTAATTTATGTGAATTTTGGATCAATAAACATTTGATTTGATAATTTAAAGCGTTTTAACATTTCAGCCCTTAAATTCTGCGCTTTATCGTAATTGATGCCGGCGATTCAGAACTAAGTAGACCTCAAAGGTGATTTTTTATCCATTTCATGAACTTTGGTCTAGTAGTTTTGGAGAAAAGCTCCGGACAGTGCACAGTGTTGCCAAATGGCCGATTTTGGGACAAAACTTCAAACCGATCAAATTTGTCTCTAAAAGGACAATGATTTTCATGTTTTCTGTCATGCTGAATCGATTTAGATGTGTCCTAAACTGACTTGTTCACCCCCAAGGTGTCTACGACTGAATAATGGTGTAATATTCGGTATTTTCAATTTTTTTTTTTAACATAAGCGTGAGGTATATAGTTTTTCATCTAATTTTTAACGCTCCATGTAAATCGATTGAGATCATTCCGGAGGTTGACAACTTTATTTTAAGCGAACATGAGCTGCAAAAATCAGCTTTTCATATTACAATTTCGCTTTTATGTTTGTCACATATTTTTAAAGCCCTGCATGCTTGATAATTTCTTTCATAATGTAAGCATGTATTATAATTCATCTGTGAACTGTATATGTACTTCAAGATTTTAAATTGCATCAATAATCCAAGTATGGTGAAAATAAACCAAGTAATATAAACCGACAGTTTTAACGACTTAAGACAAAACCCCAAACTGCTAGATAATGATTATGAGATGCATGGATTCTTATAGTTTTTGGGGTGTTGAATCTATTGAAACTATGTTCAAAGCTGTCGAACTTCATTTTCAAGGGAGAAAACACAAAAGGAAAGCTTAGTGAGAACAATTACTAGGTAAAGCTACTTTTCTACTTTAAAATATCACGAAGGATGAAGATTAAAATTATATTCTATTCTTCTATCAACAATTTTAGAGCTTCTTCGCTCAAAACAAATTGGTATTGTCAGATTCATATTTGAAATGAATCGCACTCGTGTAAAGTAAACATTAGTCATCGTATCTGAACGCTGCTACCCGTTGTCGGAAACAAATATAAACCATGCGTCAGATTAGAAAAAAGTTCCATTCATGCAGCATGATCGTATGAGCGAATTTTCGTAATTTATCTTACTATTTTATGTTTACATTGTTTTGAAAACTGAGGATTTCGAGTGAAAATGAATTATTAACTTCCAATTTTATGGCAAAAAAAAAAAAAAAAAAAAAAAAAAAAATCGTTCTAAACAATAATCCGCTATTCAAAAAGAGATTTTGTTTGTTTAGCTTTTTTGCAGTACCACGGAGCACTCCTGCCGAGATGCCCAACTCGAGTAACTCCGTGGCGCTTTTCCCGCACCACACCCACGGCATGGTCGCGGCCATGACCTTGAAGTTATTTGTTGCCACACCTTTTAGCTCAGATATCGCTTGCCGCAGATCATTCCTATCATATTTACTTATCTTAGCCCGCCAGGTCTGCTCCATGTCCACCCTGCCACTGACAACCTGGGTATCCAGGATTATGGAAGACCCATCGGGCTTGATGGCTACGATATCTGGCTTCTTGCCCCGGTCACTCGGCATATGACATAGTCTCTCCCTTTCGACATCCCAACCACTGGATGACAAAGCACCTGCTATCTGCTTGGCAACCGCATCGTGACGTAAAATGCGGCCACCGTGAGTACGAGGACACTGCTGCACCACACGATAAAGATTTTCATTTTTACCCCGACAGGCACGGGCAAAGGGTGCCTACTGTCCCACGACTACTCCTTGAACAACTCACCGAGGTGGCTAATGTAGCCACCTGGACAGCGTGAAAATGTCAATAGTCGCAGGCCCCAATGCCCTCTGAAACCCATTCCACCCACTGTGTAGAAATGGGGGATTCAGAGCACTGTCGGAGTTCTTTACCATCTACTGACTCATGCAGTGCAGCAGCGAACTTAGCAGATGAGCTGGGTTTTGGAGCAGTTGGTGTTGCTCAATCGCATCACAACAACTGCTGCCGGACAAAGTCCAGGTCAGCAGACGTGTGGGCGACCTCCCAGCCCGAGCCCCTAAGGGCAAGCAGGCGCTGGCGGTGTATTGATGGGATGCTGGCTGAGAGAGAGACAATACCGAGCCCACCGGCCTTGACTGGTGCATGAATATAGGCACCGGGACACCAGGTGGGAACCCTGGCCAAGAGCGCACAGCAGAGCAAACTTCACTATCTAACTCAAGCAGCCTCCCCTCTGTAACCCTACCAAAGACCAACCCATAGGTTAGCTTTGGCAGTAAGTACGTTCAAAGGAGGCGCAACTTGTGATGTGGCTTCAATGGAGCCATGGTGACATGAGCTAGAGCTCCACCAAGATCCACATGGCTTGCGGCAATGGTGGCAACACCCATGAAGTCAACTCTGAGGTACTGCCAAACCTCCAATGTTCATTGTGGGAAATCTTAAACCAAAGTCGCTATGTAAACTAAGACGATTGTATCTGCTGATAAAATTCCAATGGAATTTATTCTCTCTTCAAGAAATCGAATAACTCTATATAACTTCTAAGAAAGAATAGTTATAACTCTTGTCATCTACAGATGGGCATTGAACCCTAGGTAGATATTTTATTTGTTCTAATTAATTTTCTATTGGTCGGTGCTCAGATCTGTGTCAATATATACGTAGATTCTGTTGAGCTATTGCAGGCAATTCAATTTCAGCTCTTGTTATGTAAAGAGGGGTTACTAAAGTGTAGGTATCCAATTTAATTTAATCAATTTCTCCTCGGTTGGTTTCTCTAAGCAATTATATAAATATTTTGGTAATGTGCCATATACTACCCGCGTTTAATAATTACAGATCAATAATCTCCGTAGTAGGGCTATCTAATACAGTAATAATATAACTATGTGTAATGATTGGCAGTGTATTTTATGCTTGAGCACTTCGTGTGCTTCAACAGCTTGGTAACCTGGTTATTAAAATTCTCACAGGTTTAGGTTGTACGTATTTCGCCAAAGTTAAAACGTATAACCAGGCATCCTTATAAGTTAGATTTCTACTAGGTGTGTACATTCAGGGGCGTCGCTAGACAACAATAGGGAGGAGGGAAGTATCACGAAATTCCCAACTGAACCAAAAGTTCTCCCAACTCAAAAACAGGGAAATAAATAAAAGAAATTCTGTAGTATAATTGAAACCTGCTACCTACAGTATACACCTGCTATATACACGTACCACCACTGTAAAATGACCATTTTCATGTGAGTTGTTAGGTATACGAGAATTTGATAACATATCTTTTGTCCGCAATATTAGTTATAGTTTTAAGACAATAATAATTATTATTGTTGTCATTATTCGAAATTAAAGAATGTGTAAATGACCTGGATAAATCAACAGGATATTGTTAAAAGCACAAAGATAATATCAGATATGTATATTTATATTTTTTGATGTGAAACAATAATTTATTACAATTAAAGCTTGGAATTATCCCTTCACACTGATGAAACCATATTGAGTAATTCTTCCCCTTCTTTCACTTCATCTGATTAGTTATAATCTCCCTTCACTTTGCTTGCACTTAATTGGTTGTACTTTCCTTTGGCCCCTTTCCTTTCTCTCGACCAATGGGATTCAATCTCTCTTCACCTGTGACTATATAAGCTGTGACCTTTCTAATATGAATTCAGTCATTGTTTGTTACTGATGATGGCCCAACCGTTGAAATCGATTTAACATTGTAACTCTTTTATTTTTTAGTGGAAATAGTCAATGTTTTTTCACTAACTCCGTTTTTAGTGGGGAGGCTCCCCCACTATCCCCTCTATAACGACGACTCTGGGTACATTATACATATAATAAAATACTACCAATATTCTGATGTCTTACTCGGAATGTGAAAATTTGAGCGCTGTTTCATCCTAACGACCTTCCCTAGTTTAAGTTGATCTGTCCATGATCTAACATTAAAACAGAGTAACAAGCCGAATAAGTTAGACGTGCCCCTAAACCGCCTTAACACTCATAAACCTTGACCCATTTAGGTAAACAATATCAAGAGCGAGAAAATTCCATACAGAGCCCCGTGCCCACTGGTATTGTTTACTAGCATTCATTGCTGTTTATTCAACATATACCTAAAAGGAAAAACAGACGCTCCGCAGGTTTTCCTTTAATAATTTTAACAACAGTCATTTAACAGATTCCTCGAGGTAGCATGTCTTCATTCGCGTACATTATGGTCATCCTTCTATCTCTTGATATGCAAGTAAGTGGATTCACTCCTCAAAGTATTCTTACTTATCTATCAAATTTTCTTTACTTGGATTCGAGATATCAAATTTCCTATACGTCTCTATATGTTTTATGCGTCTTTGAGTATCGCAGACATCTTAATTGCAATAAATAGTCAATTAATCATAACAGTCAAGTCATCTATCTGTCTAACCGCAAGTTAGGTTAGGGTAGTTACCCTCAATTACATTGAAAAAACAAGGTTTTCAGCATGAAAACATGGTTTTCACCCCCTAATTATCAAAGTAAAAGTAAAATTGACTATACCGTTGAAAAGAATAAAATTTTCTATGTTTGAGCTGCTGTTGTGGTCTGTAGTAGTTGGGAATCTTCCATAATCAAAGTGCACCACGCTTGTAGAAATTTAACGCCGATTCCGAAAATGTGGTTAAAAGTTGTAATTAAATTAATAAAAGTGGAGAAATTCAAGATTAAGAGAAAAAACACGGGTTTCCTTAAAAAAAAAGACTACCGTTGAAAAACTGAGGTTTTAGCAAAATTTTAGGCTTACTCGCAAAAATTCACGTGCTGGATTACAGAAATCTATGTCCGTCTGAAAAAATTGGAGATTCTAAGTTTTGACAAATTTTCCTTTTCAAGTTAATTTTTCAACCGTTTTGTCGATTAGAAAAAAAAGTGATTTTCTGTCTGGGAGATGAGACATTTTACGCTGTACGCGGTTTCCAACGGTGTAATCAGGTTTGAATTTCCATCTAAATTGAGGGAGTTTAGGTCGTTTTAATGTCTTAGAGTAGAAAACACGGGAAAATCTTAAACAATTAAATAACTCGAAAACAAAGCGTTTATAAAACTCTCTAAGAGGAAATTTTGATCAGAAATAAGCCAGTGGAAAATCCAGCTCAACGCCTCCAAAACCATACTTGTGTGCTTCACGTATAAACGCAATATCACAGTACCTAATCGCCGTAACGCTAGATGGGGAACAGGTGAGGAGAGAAGATACGGTTCGTTATCTGGGTGTCACGCTGGACAGTAAGTTCCATTGGAAACCTCATATCTCCACCCTGCAAGGAATGATAAGAAGCAAAATTAAGAGGCTTAAATACTTGCTAACTAGTGAAATTCTACCGCTTCATATCAAGCGTCTCCTTTACCACCCTCTTTTCCGACCTGTAATAACTGGTGCTCCTTGGTTCGAAAGAAACTCCTCATTACACGCCGACCTCGACGTATAACTTGTGGCGGATGTCATCTCCACAACATACAACAACGCAGCAACCCGCATGTTTTTCTATCGCAACCCGATGATAAATTCGATCCTGGCCGAGCCGCGACAGCCAAGAAGAGCCCAACGCAGACTGAAACGCAAATGGCACAGTGACCTACTAGTTGACAGACTGACAGTGACTGACTCTACATAATAACCTAATATTGCAGTTTCCTACTTCTGAAATACTTCAATATCCACTTAAAAAAGAAAAAAAATTGTCAAACGTTTAATTTTGTCATATTTATAGTTAATCGTTGTTATCCTCATTCTACATAATAATCTGTTGGCCAAATCCTTGTTATTATTATCCACTTTTTTTTTTTAGCATTAGCCCTTCAAAGGAGGGGAACTAATGCCACAAGTTTCATGTGAATAGTATTTATATTGCATATGTATTGGGACACTTAATAGTGTATTTACAAAATAAATTTTTCTTATTGGAAAAAAATAAAAATAGCTCTAAAATTGGGTCCTGACCCGAGACCGTCACCAAATGAAACTCCTTGTATCATATGAAAAAGAGTTAAGCTCTAGGAATCGCTTCAGGATGTTTCAAAAAGGAATTCAATGAAGCAAATTTTCGAAGATTTTGATTATAACATGGAGCCATTGCAATAGTCTCATTTTCTACGAAAATTCGCTAAAAGACTGCTCTAAATTTTACCAGTCAAGGATGTAATCGCATGAGCGCATAGGTGCGAAACGAACGGCTTTCATAATGTTTTCCTTCACATACCACCTTTCTGGTCTTGACGATTGTATTTGGTAGAACTACTCGTATTTCACAATCTCAACAGCTGTATTACGTGAAATAGCTGTGGCAGGCCCGTAAAGTGGATATTTGTAATAGGCATGCAAATCATTCGTAGTTACTCGTACCTGATAATGTATTGTATAATGAATATTATTCTTGTATAACGTATGTCTATATAATGTATTGTGAATACTTTTTCAGGTCCAATCTAAAAGCGCATGCCAAGACGATGGATTGTCGATTTCCGATTTCAGAAAGAGCAACGATGGGAACAGACAAGAACAAATGAGGCGAGAATTGAGGTGAGTATTTAAAATTTGCTTAATACCTACGTAGTGCTATTTTTGGGTCGAACGTCATTAGTGAAGGAGTCGCACTGTCCTTGAACTGGATGAGATCAAATTTGATGACGATGAATGTGTGTGACGATCTCTTGTTGAGGCAGCTCAATTCTCAATTTTTAATGATTTTGGACCCCACTGATCCATGAGCACTGTTTTAGACTCTAACCATCTAAATGCTTAAGTTTTCATTTTTTTGTCAAGTTGCACAGCTCGTATTTTGACTCTAATGACTAAAAATATCAACTTTATCCGATCCGAGTATTTTATTGTAGATCAGTTGGTACATGAACTTCATGTATTGTCTGGATTTTCTGTGTGGATCATCATATTCTGGAACTTGGAAGTAGTAGGTTTTGAGGGTTGAGATAGTTTCACAGAAGGCTTCTCAAATTTTTAAAAATGTTTTAATGCTTAGCGCTTTCGCCATTATCGGCCTCGTCAGAGCTGCAAATGTAACAATGTTCTTTCTTACATTTAGGTTCCATCATCTTAGGGGTACATAGTTATCTAGGTGCAATTTTACATATTTACCTTATATTTAGTGGTTCGGTACTTCATTTTTTTTTTTTTTTTTTTTTTTTTCATGTTTTTGGGGCCTCCTCAACATCCCAGAAGGAAATAAATACCATAGATAACCCACGTTAAAAGCGGAGACACTGATCTGTCTCACATAGCCTGTCACAATATCAAAATCACATTAATTTTGTATTACTATGATTTTTGTAATATTGATTTTGTAAATATACTTCTTTTTTTAAATGTATTTTACAGTTCTATTGTACCTTGAC
The DNA here is from genome assembly GCA_030762985.1 of Adelphocoris suturalis. Lineage (NCBI taxonomy): Eukaryota > Metazoa > Arthropoda > Insecta > Hemiptera > Miridae > Adelphocoris > Adelphocoris suturalis. Next base: position 169,808,584 of record CM061040.1, on the reverse strand, counting down.
TAAGGTATTCGTATTACAAAGATTTGTAATACCTGCTTTGTGAACTGTGGCCCGCTTCAACTACGGAACACACAGATGTGGCCCGAGAGACAAAAAGGTTGAGTAAGGCTGTACTAGAAGGTACCTGTTATTTGGGTATTTATTATATTTAGTAATCGGAGTTTCTGTGTAAAATATGTTATTAGGTATTGATATTGGTATTCTTACCTTTAAGATTGGAATGTTTCGTCATATTTATTAATATGAAACTGTGAAAATCAGGTGTGTGTGTCCTTCCTGACCGTAACTCTCCTAACTCTCCTTAGCATTGAGATAAAAATTCCATTTTCGCGCCAAAAAATCAAGCTTTCTAAATGAAAGGACAAGTTCGATGGCCAGCATTTTTTTTTTTTTTTTTTTTTCTCTTACAGCAAATTTTATAACAGAATAATACTAATTCATCTTGATACTTATCATTTTTATACATGTTGACGTTTATTTCTATGGAAAAATTAGTAGCATTATTAGACAATGTTGAATAGAATCTTCAGTTCTGATTCAAAAAAACCTGTTTCTGGTTCTGAAAAAATTTGACTGCTAGTAATAAAGTTAGTGTGTGTCATTTAGCTCGGACAGCGAGGAAAATGGTGAAGAAGATCCACCAACCCAAGAGGCTGTAGTGAAAGAATCTGTGGAAGTACAAACACCAAAAATCGAAATGCCTACCAATGAGGGGTCAATAGATTTGAAGAAGGCCATGGAGAACGAAGGAGGTGATGCAAATTCGAAAGAAGCTATGAGCAAACGTTAGTAAAAAGTATCAATACATACATTATACAACATATATTATAATATTTTGGAATTCAGTTAGAATTTTCCAATTTTTAGCTAATTTTCTTAGAAAATGACCTGTTGCAATTGCTCGGAAAATTATAAATCACAATTTTTGAAAAATTTCAACATTAAAATCTATATATATATATATATATATATATATATATATATATATATATATATATATATATATATATATATATATATATGTCCTTTTGGATGATAACTCTCCTTAGGATTGAGATAACTCTCCGAACGAAGGATCAGCACTTTTTGAGCACATTAAATTGGTCACTTTTTAAAAAATGTACTAAAAAAATCACTTAAAAACGCTGAAAAATCATTAAATTTATATTTTTTTGGTAGGATATTACTCAAATAAAGTTTATTAACTGTAAAATAGAACATTCAAATATTTATGTACAAAATTATACTGAAAAATGTACTTGAAATTCATTAAAATTTGCTAAAAAATCGAAAAAAAACCGCAAAAAAGCCCAAAGCTACTATTCGAATTCTGAAATTTGAATACGTTTTTGTCATAAAAATAATAGTTAACCATTTCCTTGCACTCAAGAAGCTCAAATTTCAAAACAATACGATAATTTACGAAAAGTCGCTCATACGATCATGCTGCATGACTCGAACTTTTTTACACATTAGTTTAGACATTTTCGTCTTAGGTTTGGATTTATTCCACTTAGATTTCGACTTTTTCCCCCACTTAGATTTAGGCTCGGGAAATTATTATGCCACACAACTTGAAAAATTATGTTTAATTTTCGAAAAATAAATTCATGAAGAATTCTATGATTTCATGAAATTAATTCATTAAACTATCTATTCATTCATTATCTTTCAAAAAACATTATTCTTGGTATAGATACTGATATCCCGATTATAGGAATGTAGAAGGAAAACGTTCCGGAAAAGTTTTCAAAAGTTAAAATTAATGAATTAAAGTGGAGAAATTCAAGTTTAAGAGGAAAAAAACACGGCATTCCTTTAGAAAACCGTTAACCGCGGGATTGGCGGGGGGGGGGGGGGGGGACTTGTTTTCATCCTCCAAACCCATTCACTCCCAAGTAAAATTCTGTGTTTAAAAAGGGGTTAAAACATGCAGTTTGCGTAAGCAGAACCAACATTTCGAATCGGTTAGCTGATCAGTATGGAGCCTGTAAGCTCATTCGTCTCTTGTTATCGCAGAGAAACTCCCTATCAATTTTCAACGTCCAACGGTGAACAGGAGAGATTTTAGCTCACACAGCAGATGAGGATGGCGCTCCTCACTTTGCTCGTCTCTTGTTGTCATGGAGAGATTCCTTATCGAATCCTTATCGAATTTCGATATCCTAGGGTGAAAGAAGAGATTTGAGCACAATTTTGCCATCATTATGATTGATATTAGGGCCTGTGGTCAGCTGATCACCAGAGTCAGCGTGGCACCAGTTCCGGAGAAAAGCCTCGGACGGCCGGTGGACGGACGGATTTCTTTTTATTGAATTATACGCATCATGAAACGTAAACCAAAAAATTTTGAGGGGGTTTAAACAATTTTTTTCTTTGTCGATTATAAAGGTTTATTATTGAAAATAATAACCAAAAGTAGAAATCTAAGTGAAATAAGTCCAGCCCAAAAAAGAAAAAATCTAACTTTTGTGATCGAGATGAAAACACTGCAAATGAGACTGTGCTCAAAGGTTCATTATTTCCTGTCAACTTGTACAGATAACTGTTAGAGTGCGGGATCCTCAGCGTATGTACCCAGGGCCGCCACATCTCCAAGTCGGGCCCGGGACCAGATTCTGGCCACGGGCTTCCTCCCCCCTTTTTTTTTTGTCGGGCCACTTTTACTAGAGATGGCTATGATAATTGTAAAAAAAAAAAAAAAAAAACAACATTACGCCTTCTTTAACTAAACTAAAAATCATTTATACTTCCTACCAAGGTTCAGTGTTCGAATAAGAACACTTGAGGGGCTGAACTCTTACTACTTCACTACGTTTTATTCAACATTTAATCAAAATTAAAGTGTAACTTGAGAAGTATTCATACTCTAGTAATTACCAACCAATTACAAAACCATAAAAATGCCATAAATTACCTTGATACAAAAACTCTATATCCAATCAGTCATAGGATTTTTATTTTACCTACTTTAAATACAATAATTGTTTGTGAATAGAGGGCGTATTCAGAGATTTCCAATTTACTCATTCCTCAATTGGACGATTGTGGCAGAAATTATGATTGTGGCAGAAATTATGATTAACTTTATTATAATGTTATGGACGGATTAAAAAGGAAAGTCTCTCTATACAAGATGGATGAAGCAATGATTATGTTTAAAAGAATACATTTATTAATTTTGGAAAAAAAAATAAAAATCTACATAAATATAATTGTTTTATTACAGTTTATCTACTTGTAATGAAGCTATGCAGTAAAGAATTAGATTTATAACAACAAAAGATACAAGAATTATTTAGTGGAAAACTATCAAAAATATGAATTAGTAAAATGAGAAATTCATTTTGTTGAGTTACAATAGCATTCTGTAATTGTAATTATAATTGTGGACAACTTTTTAAATATAGAAAACTGTAATATTTTGGGCCATCTCAATCATCGTAACTGTTTAAGAGAAACAGTTTGGTGTAGTAAATCGAATATAATCTGATCAGGGCCCGTCAAGTGTAATACACTCTGTTTTATGTAGGCCTAAAAATTCTGAAATACTTTATTTACTAAATACAGGACCGGACCGGGCCCCCCCAGGGCAACAGTACCCACTCCCCCCCCCCCCCCCCCCCCCCATGTGGCGGCCCTGTATGTATCTCACGCTCCCACATAAGGTGGTGGACGGAATTCAGTGTCAAAAATTGCATCAAGTGCAACTCCATAAACAGAAGAGGAACGACTGCGAGTATGTTGTAAATAATAAAAGTTCCAGGCATGCAGCATGATCGTACGTGCGAATTTTTATAGATTATAGTATTATATTATGTTACATTTTGAAATTTGAGCCCTCGAAGGGCAAAGATTTGTTAACCACAAACAATATGGCAACTATACTCGGATGTCTTGCAATTTTTCAGTATTTTAAACGATTTTTCAGCAAATATTAATGACATTTAAGTACATATTACTAGTGTGTAGCATGGTATTTGGATTGAGGGTTCTTAATTTTGTTTAATTTATCAGGAACACACCCAATGTGTGTTATATGTATGTTATGTTTATTTTGTATTCGTCTATTTTTATTATTTTGTAAGTGCCTATTTTCGAAGCCTCATAAAAGTCCACAGTGTACCCCTCAGCCCAAGCTAAAAATGAATTAATTCTTCTAGGAAAACGACTACAGGAATGCATTCTAGAACTATACTATAGGACGTACAAACCACCGGAAAAAGTTTGCAAAACTCATTTTCGTTTTTGAGAGTGTTTTCCGGCTTCGCCCTGTTTCTCATTTTCAAGTCATACAAAACATAACGCCCTGCATACATAATGTTTTCTAGTTTCATTGAATATAGTTCAAACAGAAACTAGATTCAGTTTTCCGGGTTCATTGGTTACAATTCAAACAACTAGATAACAAAGATAACGATACTTTCGATTACGTTTGCGGTCGTATACTATCTGGAGGCCGCGCTGGAGGTGCTGACGGTCCAATTATTATTTAGATACGTTTTTTTGCTATGAAATTAACAGTTGATAATTTCTTTGGTAGCCGGAAAAAGTCCCTGAAAAAAAAAACCCGAAAAAAAATCCCGCAAGGCGGAAAAAACTTCTGCCAAGTTGGGTGGGCAGTATAGCTTTCTCACATATTATAACACGGGCATATAGCATTAGTTGAAGAGCATAGTACGAGTCGACAATATAAGAAATTAATGTTTGCGCACGCGCTCACACTAGATACTATTAATCCAACGGCAATAAAATTTATAGGGGGACATCATGGCGCTAAACCGCACAATCTTTGAAAATTTCATAAAAATCGGTCCATTAGTCTTTGAGTTTTATCTGTGTCGATCAGTTTTAGTTTTGAGCATGCGCTATAGCTATTGCTCCACCAATATAAGTCATATGAAATTTTTCTGGAACGTATACCCATCTACTCTCCGAGTTTGAACGAAATCGGACCAATAGATGATAAGAAATCGACGTTATATTAAATTGAGGTTTGCGCATGCGCACAGGCTACTATTTATGTGACGACAATGAAAGTTATAGGAGACCGTCTAGAAGCTATCCGGCATAATTCCTGAAAATTTCATTAAAATCGTTCCATTAGATTCGGAGTTTTGTCTGTGTCAATCGATATTAGTACTGTACCGATGGCGATATAATGTATAGATAGGGCATTCTTCTAGAACATATACCCAATTACCAAGTTTGAACGAAATCGGACCAACTAATCGACATGAGAAATTCACGTTTGCGCATGCGCACAGGATACTGTTGATTCGACGACATTGAAAGTTATGGGAGACTGTCTAGGAGCTAACCCGCAAAATCCCGTATAGTTTTGGGCGTGACAAGGATTTACCACAGACAGACAGACAGTCATCAGACAGACAGACACGGAACCAAAATTGATCAGCAAGCTCTGAAACGCAAAAAGGCAAGTAAAAATTTCAATTTGGAAGACAAAAATTTATTCGACTTCAATCACGAACACAAAGCTTCCCTACCTTCGGTAGTGAGGAAGCCAAAATCCCCAAGAACACTCAAAGCCCCTCCCCACAAAAACCCCCCTCTCAAAAAAAATCTCAAAATTGAAACAATGGTGGAAGAAATACAAATTCATAGTTTTATACGCACACTTTAACCGTACATAGTAGTTCAATTAGGTACATGTAGGCCTCCAAAAGTTATTTCGTCGTCGGCCAGCAGTCAGGAAGTCAAGTCATGTTAAGTTTGTTTCTCACTCGAGTGGTCAACCGTAAGTTGTATGCGATTCTTCGTAAAAACTCATAAACACATTCGTCGTATCTGAGAAACGACGGATGAACGGGACAGAGAAACCGACAGAACTTTGTGGGACAAACTACTGTCCCCCAATGGAAACAATAAACCTAGACTGAAAACCTCCTCCGAGCTTGTCACCCGTTCAAGGATATCCCATTTTCGGCCACTTTCACTCAAATCTTTTACCTGACTTCCCATTAGGTACTTTGAAAACATCATTTGCCCTTATCTGATGTTTCTTTTATTTTCTTATCTATTCACGCTTGCCTCTTCCAAAATGAGTCATAAGTTAAACTTCCCTCGTCTCTCTGTCTCTCGATGCTCAAGTCTATACAGCTGGATTCCCTATTAGCTCTCATTGTCATTGTCGTTTGCTGCGTGGTGTGCTTCTGTGATAGTACGTTTCTTTAAGAGCTAACTGTTATCCCCAATACTGTGCCCTATTTCAACCGTTTGTATAAACGTGATCGTCTCCCCTTACATTTTGATGTTGGATTGGACATTGGCTATAATTCATGGGTAGGTCATGTACCTATTACGTTTGACATCAGTAGGTAGGTACTATGTAGTACTTAGGGCCAGGTTCCCCAAAAGTATACTACTCAGAAGAAAGATGGTTCAACTGCGAGTTTCAATGAGGAAAACCAGTGACGCCGAGTTTCGTCGATAGAGCACTCTCGTTTCCAGCCTGTGGACGAGTCTTATTGTCCCCTTGCCATTCATAAAAACTTTCGTGTGATGTATTTAGTGCAAAATTGAAGAAAAATGGGCTTTGGTTAATTTATGCATTCCATAAAACCCTATGTCAATAAAAATAGTTTAATGGCTAATACGATCCCCATTATTGGATGAACGATTCGTTGCCTTAAAGATCAATAAAGTTAGACAATGTGAAATACAGTGGAACCTGGATAATTCGAACTTCTTTAATTCCTAATCTTCTTTAATTCGAATATTTCTCTTGGTCCCTAGCATTTTGTAAATACACAATGCTAAAAAATCGTGGATAATTCTAATTTTATTTTGGATAATTCGAATTTTTGGTGTGCTAGTTAAGGTATAAATTTTAAGCTGCGACGCAAAATAATTGTAAATTTATCGGGAAATACGTTTTACGTAACAATACGGAAAATACGTTTTAGTAACAATATTCGGCAAAAGTCTTGCGTTAGACCAAATGCATGCAAATTAGTGCCATCATACAGTCTGATGAAGACGGTTTGGGAGACGAGATCGCTGGATCATCAGCAGAAGAAGTACCGGTGCCGAGTGCAGCTGACGCCATGAATCACTTACAAGAACTTGGACGTTTTTTTGAAAGCCGAATTAATGTAAGTGATTCATACTTCAACTCTTTGAATGCGTTGGAATCTTTTATAATGGCCGAGAGACTTAATGCAAGGAAACAGGCCAAAATATCCTTTTTTGAAAAACAGTAGATTGTTTTTTATGGTTGCAGTTATATACAGTACTATTCCAGGTGTCTTCATATTTATTGTTCAATATTCTGTTGGTCAACACAATATTCAATGTTACTGTATGTACTTTACTTTGTACTGTAGTTTGTTAAAATATAATTTATTAAAAACTTCTTTAATTCGAATTTTTGGTTAATTCGAAGTTTTTGACTGGTCCCTTGAGGTTCGAATTATCCAAGTTTCACTGTACTATACTCAAGTCAGCTACTAAATCTTACACTTCCACTCTTCTTGTAACCACTCTTGACCTTATACTATCAAGTACATAGACAAAGAACTCTCGAGATATGTCCAAATTCGTGTCGACGGCCACGTTTGTAAGATTATTTAGGTGTGTTGGTATTATTATAGGTATGAATATTTAAACTTGAGATATTCAATAGTTTTCATTTCACTCAAGATCGTTGTTAAAATACCCAAGGATTCTTTCAATTATAGTCCATTTCTATGTGTTGTCTCTTAGGGAAACGAGAAATTTGCGATCGGATTTTGGAGCAACTGCGGGATCTCCCCTGTGACAACCCTGTGGTGCTAACTTGCGGCGGGGAGAACCGGCTGTACCCCTGCACTGGGGACCGTCCAGTAAGCCCTCTGAGGGCCGCGCTGTCTGACGTGGACAACATCCTGGGCGCTGCTGAAGTCGCCCCACAGCCAGCCTTAGTCCCTTCAGTTCTACCTTCTACCGCCCAAGTGAGCCCTGTGAGTGATTTACGATACCACTATATCTGGTTTTATCAAACCTCATAAACATAAATTCCGGACGTTATTGCTAAGAAACACGATCGCTAATACATTTATGCACGGTAGTAGAGAGTTCCTAGAGATTCGTCGGTCTCAATATAGCGTGCGGTAACGAGAAACATTTACCGCACCTTAAAGTCACGTCAAGTCCTTAAAGGATCTAGTTGTAGCGCTAAATACATGGAAGGAGGAAATTATTCCTAGGAGGTTATTGAGTCCATGGAAGAAGGTTATTTTAAACAATTACTTTTTTTCCGGATCGCGATCCGTTAACGTAACTGTACGGAAGGATGCGTCACCGTAACTCTGATTATGGTGACGCAAAACCTCGGAGTTACGGCGCCAGATCGTTAATACCGTATGACGTATTGTGTTTTACAGATCTACTAGGAACTCTCTAATAATACGATCGCTAAAATCCATCCGCACGTCAATGTTGCACCAGGTAACAAGCTCGAAAGCGGCGATGGACATATCTGTCCTGATGATGAAACATCAATATTGATCAGCTTTATTTATGGATTTTAATGTAAAATCACATAGTTCCAACAAAAACGTCAGCAATGTCAATGGAAACATCAACGCCGACGTTTTCTGTCCTGTCGCGGTATTCACTGGGAGCTAGGGTAGTCGAAAAGTGGGTACCTAGAGTTGCCTAAGTGACATAACGATCCCAGATTATCAATGTTACTTTTGCTACGGTACGATACGGTACCATTATCAGGCGAAGGGATTCGATAACTTAGCCTAAACTTTTATAAGAGAAAAGCGATCAGGCCCACGTAAGTATCAATAAATAGAAAACCCACTTATATTATTTATAGTTAAAATATCTCAAGAAGAACTGGTTCGATGAAGATGGAAATGTTATCAGCTGACGGGGCATGAAAATAATGAAGCTTGGGCCTGTACTTGGGCTGATAATATTAAGTTTGGTTTACCTATAATTTCATTGCATTTAAAACTCAAAAATCTTTCTGAAATTATGCTGATTCTATGTTTAAAGCCTTCCTACATCTATCCTTGTTATTTGTTCATAAAACTGACTTTTCTCTTCAACGCTTCCGTTCTCTGGGTTAGAGTTCATACCAAACTAGAATACACATTGCCTTGACAATATATATTTCATGATAACCGTAACAGTTTCGCTTTTGCAAGATTGAGTTATCTGCTTTTGGTGTTGATACTTTCAAGTACCTCAAATGTAGATAACGAGAAGTTCGAGTATATTGAAAAAGTCCAGCGTATCATTGATCGATAGGGGGTGTTTAATTGACAGTGGTAGACTGACAAAGAGGAAGGTAGGTGTTTATTTCTGTGAAGAGTGTTGGTAACATCTTAAAAATGGTGTGAGGCAAATGGCTTAATGCTCAACATCTCAACATCTTGATTTCCATTTGAATGGCCGTCTGACTTCTTCTGTTAATTTTCTTGGCTTGATAATCGATAACCGTCTGTCTTGGGTCAACCATGTTGAACAGCTTCTGTCAAAATTGGCCTCTGTGAATTTTATGCTTCGTCGCTTGACCATGTCTGTTTCATTTGAGGTACTCAAGTCTGTATATTTTGCTTGTTTCATGAGTAGAGTCGCCTATTGCATTATCCTTTGGGGAAATTCTGGCCGTTCCAATGTGGTATTTAAGGCACAAAAGACAGCTATAAGAACGATTTTCAACCTAGGTTTCAGGCAAAGCTGTAGAGGCTTCTTTGTCAAACTCGGCACGCTTACTGTCCCTAGCCTTTATATCCTGAATTGCCTCTTGTATGTCAAAGAAAATCTTGGCACCTTTACAAAAGGATCTGACATACATAGCCATTTCACAAGAACTAGAAATAAATTATGCCCGCCAACTGTTCGTCTGACTACTTCGCTGCTTGGTAGCCCTGATCAAGTGGGGCCTCACCTGTTTGACCACTTGCCGGCTTCTATGAAATCACTTCCAAGCAAGGCTTTCAAGAGGAATGTTAAGAATCTATTAATACAAGCTGAACTTTATTGTGTGAACGATTTTTTTTAAATGTCCTTTTACCTACCATTTATGATTCAAGTTATTTATTTATTTATATGTTTATTGTGTAGATTTTCAGCAGCAGAGGAATTTTATAAAAGTACTCGTGCTGGCTTTTGATATAATTTTTCTGTGATACAATTGTTGATAATATTATTGTTAACCATTAGTTATATTATTCTTCTTATTTTCATTTTTGTGCGTTTGATATTTTGTATCTGGACATTATAATTTGCATGTGTGACTGCATCTCTAATTGACAATTGTCACACATAATTATCATGTTTTTGACAAATGAATAAATAGGTCTAAATCTTTATTTAGTCGAATTTTTCTCTTCAGGTGCAAACTCTTCCTGTCAGCTCTCAGGCAATGGCAGCTAATCTTCTACCAGGAGTGAGAGGGATCGTCTCCCAGCCAGCTCTGCCTTACATGGCACCAAATCGCATCCTGACAGCTGAAGAGCGGAGGGAAAGACAAAAAGGGATTTTCGAGGGTCTGCTCAGGTTATTATTTTCCACTGTTCACGTTTTCGACGATGTTTCCGACCCTTTGCACCATGCGGCTCACTCGATTCTGGGAATGGACGCCCCCCAGTTTCTTGAGGATCTGTCATTGAGATCGTATCCTAGAAGTGGGTTATAAGTTAAGATGAAACTATAATTGCTGAGGTTTCTATAAGCACTCCCTCTGTATTGTAATGTGAAATTTACTTAGGTGGTGTAATACCGCATTTTCAATAAGAAACCTCATGTTTAAAACCAACCATCACTGTAGGGAAAGTTCAACTCTTATCTCGTGTAAGAAAAGTACCACCCATCTTAGAAACAGTCCCAAGTTTGTGAAGTGGAAAGTAGCGACTGGGCGAGAAGTCAACGGTAAATCTCATTCGCCTTTTGTTTTGTCATTGTGTGTCATTGTCAAATCTATATCAACCTACGAAAGAAAGGTGGGTATCGATAAAACAGTAAGTTCATCTCCGAGAGTGAACGGTCAGTCCTCGACCCCTGGTGGGTAGCTGGAAGATGCCTATTTGCGTTTTTACAGCTTTTAACGTGTATATGTTTTTTGGCGGGGGTCTTGCGAAAATTTCCGTCACATTTTTGAAACGGGACAACCAATCAGTAACTTCCCCTAATAATAACAACCTATCCAAGTAATGTTTACTAGAATGAGTGTGGTAAAAAGGTACCTGCTGTTCTATCTTATCACAGTTACAACAACTGGCCCCTCGGGTCACACAGTGCAGACATGTTTAGTTAGAAAGGAACGACAGATTTATTGATAGCCCGAAACATACGCATGCTTCAATGTTTTTCCGTGTTGGCGGAGAAATTGTAATTTGGAGATTTAAGCGGCATTGTTTCTGTGTCTGTTTGTTTGTTGATGTGACGGTGTGTTTTAGCCATTCCCCTCTCCGATTATAAGCCAAACTACTAATTCTACACATTCAACCTACAATAATGAGGAAGCTATACTTCCCACCCACCGTGGCAGATGTTTTTGTAGTGTTCCTATTATGCACTGACATAATCAAACTTTCCTACTAATACTAGCTTCTCTGTAGATTTGAGGAAAACGGAGATATTACCAGAAACGGTTGGAGTTCTAGTAATTGAAGATTCAAAGCAAATCCGTCACCTCCATGTTTTCAATAACTACTGTGAAAACGAAATGTATCGTTTCCCGAATGGGTATGATTGAAGTATCATGACGGCCGTGTGGTATTTTTATTTATATATTGTTGGGATTCGGCCTAGAAGAAGAAACATAATTACTTTGTAATAATCTATGTCTTTGAAGTTTCGGTCATCACTGTGACCATCATCAGAGGCCTAGTCGCAAAAAAATAACAACAACCTGGTAAGAACTTTGGGTCTTGAAAGCTAAAAACTAAAACCATTGTAAGAAAAAAAAACTTGCTTAAAAGCTATGCCTTCAATGAATGCAGCGTGAGTGAGAAAGCAAACAGCAAAGCATAATGCAAACAATGAGAAGTGGGGCAAACAGTCCTAACACAGTAACAAACTAAAATTAAAATATAAGAGCAACGAGGATGAAGGGAGTTATAAGTATATACTGATGAAATCATCATGAGCTCCGCGAGAAGTCTCACTTAACAAGATATAGGTTATCATAAAAAATCAAGCATTTTAATTTCTCCCTTGATGGGAAAAACAAAAGATCATGGATATGTCTAGTACCTACTGCTTACCAGTTGGTACCTACTACTCAATTGTATACCAACCATTTAGTGCCTTCTTTTCACAAGATTATTCCATTATGGTTACAAAACAATATTAGTTTTTAACTTAGAGTAATAAATCAGCATTCCTTGACACTACAATGGCTTAGAGGTCATGAAATGTCGTGGTAAAATGAGAGCATTCCAAAAAGTGGCGAACGATTTTCCTACTATGAAAACTATGGGAGTTACTCTTCCCTAGTAACGCCTTGGTTGTACGTGAAAATCAATAGAAAATTTGCCGGTCGGGAAAAAAAGTGTCGGCCGGGAAAAAAAAGTGTCGCGAAAAATTCCTTGACCCCCAGCCAAAAGACATATCCATGTCAATATATACTATGTACGAGTATAAACAATGACACTACCAAGAGTGCAACTCTGCATAGTTGCAATACTTTGCATATATTGGTATTTGTCATACACAATGTCGCAATTAGTCTGCCATAACTACAACCAAAGACAAGAGAAAACCACTCACAGGGTAGATAACAAAAAATATTAGAAAAAGGCATGAAGAAAAGTGGTGTAATTTTAAAATTCCTATTACAAATATACCTATTGAGTAATTAATTTAATAAATTAATCGGATTAGGCAACAAAAAATGGGGATTGGGGTTTTTTTTTTTTTTTTTGCCTATAGACCTCACTGTGATGACCAAAACGTGAAAGACTAAGTACCATTTTACTTTGTACCTACTATTTTACAAAATAGTATATTACTTTGTAGCCATAGTAATTATTTTTCTTCCGGATCGGGTCTCACTACTGCTTTCTCTCTACCAAAATAGATGGCGTTCGCTGAGCAGTTCATTACTCTTTCACTTCACACGTCATCCAATTATCGTACGCAATTATTTCAAATCCATTCGTTTTGCTAGAAAACGTGTTTTACTTGAGCCCCACACTAAGATTTGAAAAATATTTGCCGTAGGCTATAAGAGTGAACCCCTTTTTGCATCCTCACTACCGAAGGTAGGAAAGCTTTGTGTTCGTGATTGAAGTGAAAAACAAATTTGCCGCCAAAATCAACATTTCCACGTACATTTTGCGTTTGAGAGCTTACTGATCGACTTAGATTCCGTGTCTGTCTGTGTGTATGCCTGTGGTAAATCCTTGTTACGCCCAAAACTATACCAAGTTTTAATCCGATTAGGATGAAATTTTAAGGGATTATGCGGATTAGCTCCTAGACGATCCCCCATAATTTTCAATGCCGTTGACTCAACAGTAGCCTGTGCGCATGCGCGAACGTGAATTTCTCATAACGTCGAATTCTCATCATCTATTGGTCCGATTTCGTTCAAACTAGGTAGGTAGATAATATTGAAACTAATATTGATTGACACAGGCAAAACTCCGAGTCTAATGGAACGATTTTGATGAAATTTTCAGGGCTTCTAGACGGTCCCCTATGACTTTCATTGCCTTCACATAAATAGTAGTTTGTGCGCGTGCGCAAACGTTAATTTATCATACGTCGACTTATCAATCATTTCGACTCGTACTTTGTTCTTCAACCAAGTCTATATGTCCATGTTATAATATGTGAGGAAACGATACGTCCCACCCAACTTGACAGACGTTTTTCAACATAAAGTTATTATTAAGCGAATTAATTCTTGAGATATATCTCTAATCAATTAATTTGCCTTCCTCGTTTATTAGCTGACTGTAACTGGATACATATATATTTATATTAACGAACGTAAGCTGTAAAGCTGTAAATACTAAACGTTTACCCTTATTTATCTTACCTGAGATCCTATTTTGTCCATGTCTCTAGGTACTATAATATTAACAGAACTACTGACTAAACTTTTCCTCGTGAGCATAGTCCTTTCTATTCTCGCTTACAATGCTCTTCAAATTTAATAGAAAGCGCCCACCACCCTCCTTAAAAAAACTGCTTTGTTTTCTTTGACGATAAGATAGCATTTTGTTCGGAAATGATAAATTAAAACCCCGTTCATTTTACCACACTATGCTTTTGCAACTATAGTATTTATAAGAATTGATTAATTTTGCTCGGTTAATATATTGGTATTCGATACGTTTTTCAGGTTCGGCACCGTCGTAAATCACGTAGACTCTTTTATTACTGATAAAAGCAAGATGATAATAAGAGGACTCCACCGAATGGTTCAGAGTGAAGAGGATTCGAGATTCTCTTGATGTTAACCGTAGATGAAAATCAATGTTCACCAACTCCTGTTTGATTTGTTTAAACCAGTGAAAATGGTATATAGTGTGATGCATATACTTAGCTCAACGCTTATTAACTTATAAGCTTTATACCTTTTTTCATATTATGTTTTTTCAATTTTGTAAATAAATTACTTGATCTATATTAGCTGCATTTTATTCTTTCTTGGCCTAATGTAGGTACCTAGGAATATTTCAATCGTGCTTAAACACGAAATTATGTCATGAACAATGAACAACTGCGAAGCGAATATTTTTCTCCAACATGGGTACCACATCGAACAGAGCTCGGGCAAGTGCGAAACGTCGCAAATTCATCTCGAAATGGAATATGTTAAGCGCTGTTGATTGTTACTCTGTTTCGCAAATATAACTCATTGGCCAATATCCCTGCAACTATAATTATTGTCATTGGCCAATACTCCAACATTTATAATTCACCAATTATAGCATTTACAGATTTAATTCAACCTTTTACAGATTTATTTCAACCTTTTACAAATTCAATAAAACCTTTTACAAATTCAATTCAACTTTTTACAAATTCAATTCTAGTCTCCTACGTCTTCCTCTAACAAGAAAAAAGTCTGAATCCGGATCGTTAACACTCATAATTACTTCAGGTTATGGAGAGAAAAAAAATCGTAAACAGCGATACAGAGCGACTAATGTAAAAGTTATCGCTTTCAAGGGCATGCAAACATAAGTGATTGTCAGCATTGCAAACAGAAGCTATTCTGACCATACAGTAGACATTGAATTGACAAGGCGCTGAGGTCACGTAGGTAGGCAGTATGTACGTAGCTACCTACTTACCCACCCCATGTAGCCTACTGCTTATAACTTTCCTCCTAATCAATCAGCTACTTTCCATATCCACCCCTTGAAATGAATTTGTAAAAGGTTGAATTGAATTTGTAAATGGTTGAATTGAATTTGTAAAAGGTTGAATTGAATTTGTAAAAGGTTGAATTGAATTGGTAAAAGGTTGAATTGAATTTGTAAAAGGTTTAAATGAATTTGTAAAAGGTTGAAATAAATCTGTAAAAGGTTGAATTAAATCTGTAAATGCTATATATTTAATAGTCATCAAACGAATGAGTGGTAGTTGGATTGGCGACCTGGTAAAATGCGGCGCTGGGATTGAAAGATCTTTTCATTCCATACTAGACTACATGTCCGTGAGTACGATGTAGCATGAAGGGTTGAAAACCAACGGTCAATATCTAGCAGGTATTTTTGTTATCGAATTTGACACCAGAGCTAATGTCAAGTGCGTTCCACATTACCTACGGAACATTAATACTGAATGATAGAGACAGAATGAACGATTTTATGTAGGTACCTACATTGGAAAAATAAATCTGTAAGTATATTCAATTGGATTTTCAGTATTTTTGCAAATCCTTAATTTTGATACAAACTCTTCCCTGACCAGTCTCATTTTTGTTGGTTTGTAGTTTAAAATATGCCAAAACAGTAATTTATTAACCATGAAACTGTATTTAATAATTTTATAGCTCTACCACTGAGCTCTACTACGAACTGTGATGTATTTATTCATCTAGTAATAATTTTATTTCACTTTGCTGATAATGTATAATAGTATAACATGTAATAATAGTTAACATGTATTTAGTTATAAACCTATCCATAATCTAGCTTAGTTGCATTAATTTATTTTTGGGGTTTTTGTATCCGCTTTAGGGGCTAAACAGTAACCTGTATCGCAACCTGTAAACAGTGACCTGTAAGTAGTGTAAACCTGTACACTTACATTCGAACGCTCATTAAAATTAACGTCATCATCCTGGAGCTGTTTTGTCGCATAAAAACGCACCAATATTGAGATATGGTTGTTAGCGAATTTTTGAAGAAAATTAAGCTATTGCTCTCGCCTCAAAATTTGTAGGATGTGAATTTTTGAAAAATGGTTATGCAGAAATCCGTTTCAGGCTATTCTGAATCATATTCTGAAGTTTAACGCATTTTTTTATGTATGTATGTATGTATGTATATATGTATATAAATTAAATAAGACTCGTAGAGTTTAGAGTTTTTAAAAATGACTTTATTCACTTTTCACAAGACTGAACAAAGATGATGCACTGCGCGATGTTTATGCGGGGACGTACGGGCGGAGACTGAACTGCCGAGGCTGATGGCCGCGGGCTTATATAGGGATTGGCTGCTGCGTCAGCTCGTTATTACCCAAGGGTTGAGGCGTCGTATGTAACTCCTCCCCCCTAAGTTGAAATTTTGGGGACTCAAAAGTTTTGTTTATTATATTTTGTGCTAGGTAATTATTTTTGTGGGCAAATGCAGATTTTAGTTTTGGGGACACGAAATTTCATAGTTTAGTTTTGGGGGTGTGCATCATCTCTGGGTTTTCGATTATAATGGTTACAATGAATACAAAAATGATACAAAAATGATTACAATAAATACAATGATCATCAAAACAATGAATACAATGATTACAATAAAATGCAATAGTAATGACAGTGCTTACCTAATATTTACGATTACATAAAGGTAGCCTGATATGATAATTAAAACAATGAAAACAATGAAAAATGAATTACAATGGTTACGATAAGATGTAATAGTAATAACGGTGATTACATAGTACGATTACATGAGGTGCCCATTAGGCATTTTGTCGTCTTTTGTGCTTCTTGTATTGAACTATAATTGTTACGATGAAACTGAGTAACATGACATAAAGGAGTATAGACCAGAAACTAGGGGTTGCAAGTTGATATAACGTGAAGCGTTTGACAGGTTTCCAATTTTCTAGTTGTATAGAGGACAAATCTAGATTTTTAAGCTGAATTACATTATCTAATGTTTTTGAGGAGTCGGGCGTGAGTTGTACGTTACTGACTATAAGGGGTGTGCCTAAGATGCTTCTATGTGCAGCAAACAGGGTTTGATTGTGATAGGACACTAAGTTCTGGCTAGGTCTGACCAGGTAGATCCCTCGTAAGTTTCGTAACTCTTTTCCGAATTTTGAGGTGATAGTGAGTACATCGCCATGAGGGAAGACGAGCAAGTATTGATTGATCCTATACAAGAGCGAGACGTAGTTGGTGGGGATTTCCAGTTTTGCGTAATTGCAATTTCCCGTGGAACTTGTCTTAAGGAATTCGGCTTCACACTGGGAATTGACATCTATTAACATGTGACCGGGGCAGAGATAATAGGCGAGGCCAGAAGGGCATTCGTCTCTTAGGGTAAGGACTTCATTTTGTG
The DNA here is from genome assembly GCA_030762985.1 of Adelphocoris suturalis. Taxonomy (NCBI): domain Eukaryota; kingdom Metazoa; phylum Arthropoda; class Insecta; order Hemiptera; family Miridae; genus Adelphocoris; species Adelphocoris suturalis. The sequence goes on along the minus strand of CM061040.1, from coordinate 169,790,873 downwards.
ATTTCAACAGGTAGCGAACGGAGGGTACAATCGTTACGTACTCGGAATTTAATGTTGCCGGTAGGGATTCTAAATAGTATAGGTCGAAATTTCTGGGATCTACAATAGGGACATCGAGAAAGTAGACTATTTCGTCTGTTCCGATAAAGCATTGGACTTTTATGTGGGATTTAATTTCGAATAGGTCTTTTCCGGTATGGTTCAGGAACCTAGGGCCATAGAATACCGTGAGGCGGTCTAATTCGTCTAACAAAAGTTCTGAGCTCAGGATACTTGGATGTAATTTACCCAATTCACAGAAGGTGAGTGACGTCTCTATGTCCTGGATAACGTTTATTAGTAGTTGTAGTGAAATTTGGCAATGTTCCAGGAAGTCATTCAAGGCACGAATGTGTGTTTGTTCCCCTACTTTCATGTCTCGAAGGGATTCAAACTCTTTCTGGATCTGAAGGTTGTTATGATTGATGATGTCCATAGTTTTGTTAAAATTTTCGGCAAAAGCTTGATTCACCGAATATTGAGAGTTTAGTTGGTCCTGTAAGTTTTCTTGATTTCGTTGTAAATGGTTTATTATGTTATCGTAGCGTTCGCTATCCTTCGCGTCTAGGTTTCCCGTAACAAATTTGATTAAGGAGCCTAACCCGTCAACTAGTCCTCTTTTTGATCTCTTTGTTCGTTGGTTGCCGATCTTAAAGTTTTGTATTTTAGAGTCAATCACTTCGAAGGTATGGTTTATAGTTGTGGTGAACATATCAGTGCGTTCTATGTATGTAGTCTGGGAGTCTATAACGGAAGTGAACACTTGTTGATACTGAGTGCGAAGGGAATTGATTTTTGAAATTAAAGCGCTGAGGTCGTAATAGTGAGTGATGGTATGATAACCTTCCACTATTTTGGCCGGTCTAAGGAGTACTGGGAGAAGTCCAGGGTTCAATGTGACGTTGACTAATTCTAGTCCTGAGGCGGAGGAGAGGAGGATCAGGATCCTGTAACAATGTCAAAACAGGGAATTCCTGAGGATTTCTGTACACATCTGTTCTCGGAGGTATGGTATGTCAGTTTGGGAGAAAGTAGGGTTCTTATTGCTCGTTATTGCTTTGGCAAACTGGCAGACGAAAACACCACAATCGTCTGAGTTCGATTGTTGTGGGATTGTTAGCAAGTGGATTGTTTCCCAGTTTTCTGAATCCAGTAGGATTCCCCTTTTTTCGAGAAACTCGAAAGCCAAATAGGATTGAATGTTTTCTAGGATTGGGATGGCGTATGCGGCTGCAGTGCCATTTTTTGTACGCGTTTCGGAGAGGGAGTCTAGGTACGTGATCTGTTTACGTTTCGTGTTAATTACCACGAGACTCCAATGATTTGTTTTATGGATTGGTATGATTATTAAATCTTTGCTGAATATGTCTGACCTACGAGTAAAGTGTCTTACTCGGTCATAACCGTGTGCTTCTAACATAGGGTAGAGGAAAGAGTTAAAACAGAAGGTCGAGGGAAATGTCTTGTGGTTTCTATTCCTTTCGTCTATCAACTCCATATAGAAGTTCATAATCATGTCGTCTATCCAGTTTCCGGGTTTTAGTGTCAGTAAGTTTTCCCTAGTTAGTTTGAGTCCGTATTTATGTGTTAAAGTTTCTGAGGATGGTAGTTCGGTATTCCATGCGTTTTGGACTTTGGTCTCATAGAATTTCCTGGGTGGTCTTACGTTGGTTAAGTGAGCCTTCTCTTTGGTGTTATGATGACGTGGGTGAATTTGTACTGTTTTCATAGCCGGGTCTATTTCTTTAACTTCTTCTTTATTATATTTAGGTTTAGTCTTGCTTTGTCGTTGGATGGTTTTAATAAAAATTTCGTCAGGGATTTCAGGGGGGTCTATTCGATTCACGTTTTTTTCGTCAGCTACTTTTTCCTTTTGTTCCTGGAGTTTTTCGGACACTTGTGCGTATAAGGCTTTTACTCTTTCTTTATGTCGGTCTAAATAGTCATGTGCCATCGCTTTTTCGATATCCATTTCTAGGAGAGAGCGGTTATTCACGTGCCCGTATAGGAGTTCGAACGGTGTTAATTTTGACGCGGAGTGGATCGAATTATTGTAGGCAATGATTGCATAGTTGACTTTATGGCATGTGGTACAAGTTTTGAATTCTTCCCTATTGGTTAGTAATCGGACGTGCTCTATGAGAGTGGAATGAAATCTTTCAGCGATACCATTGGATTCCGGGTGTTGCGAGGATATGAAGTGAATGTTTATTTTATGGAGGGCCATCAATTCTTTCACTAATGAATTTTGAAATTCGGTTCCATTGTCCGAAATAATTTTGTTCGGGATCCCGTGGTGGGCAAAGAACTTCATTAGTCCGTTAACTATTTCAACGCCGGTGGAAGAAGAGATAGGGTATGCTTGCGCGTATTTGGAAAATGGACAAATTATCGTTAGGAACTTAGAGTTTTCTATGGTGAATTTGTCTATATGTAGTGTCTCTAAAGGTCGGACAGCTGTAGGAGTGATGTTGTATTTAATTTTGAGCGGAGATCTTTCGTATTTGCATTTTAGACACAATTCGCAGTTGTTGATGAATTTTTGAATAGCGATCTTCAAATTCGGCCAGTAATATTCCCTTTTTAATTTTTCGTATGTTTCGTCTATGCCGCGATGGTTTGTAACTCCATCATGGTATTTGGAAATTAGATCTGTTTGTTCTTTTTCCGATTGGATGTCGATCAAGCGTTTGGAGTATTTAGTGAGGTTTATTTCTGAGTGGGTGAAATGAGTTGCAATGACTTTAGCAAATTTTTCGTATACCTCGGTTTCGAAATAAATGCCATATTTTACCCTAGGGTGGATGTATTCTTTGGTGAATTTTATTACATCGTTTTCAAACTCTTGATCATTTACTTTGACGAGCATGCGAGTTTTGTTTCCAAAAAGGGTCGTAAGTTTAACCATGTCGGGGACAGGGTGGTTAACTACTGTGAGTATTATCTGGTTCGAAGAAATGTTGATTGGCTGATCGCGAATGGGTATATCGACAACTGTATTCCCTAAAAAGTTGGAGTGGACTGTGTGTCTAGATGAGGTTTCGTCAGTCACCCCTTCCTCCCCAGGATCGACGTGCGCGACCACAGAGTCGGCGTCGTCGTTAGAGGTAAGGTCCAGTTGCTTGCCTAAAAGTTGGGTAAGTTGGTCACAGTGTAGGGTATGTAAGTTCGGTTGGTTTTCTATTTTGACTCTGGATAGTGCATCTGCGTTTGTGTTGAGGGCTCCTTTTTTGTAAATTATGTCAAAGTCGTATGCTTGTAATTTCGTTTTCCATGCGAACAATCGTGAACCAGGTTCTTTATGGTTGAAGAGCCATTGTAACGGGTGGTGATCAGAAAAGATAGTGAATTTCCTACCATATAAGTAGGGGCGGAAGTAACCTACAGCCCATACGATGGCGAGTAGCTCTTTCTCAATTGTGCTATATTTTTGTTTGGATTGGTTTAACGTCCGGCTCGCGTAAGCTACCGGTAGATCGGAGTTATCTGAAATTTGGCTTAAAACTGCCCCCAAAGCTACGTTGCTGGCGTCCGTAGTGAGCCTGAAGGGCTTCGAGAAATCTGGGTATTGAAGGATTGGGTCATTGCTTAGGAGGTCTTTGCAAGTTTCGAAGCATTGTCGATACTCAGGGTCCGTGATGTCTATGAGAGCGTCTTTTTTGAGACATTTAGTCATGGGTTTCGTTAATTTTGCGAAGTCTTTGATGAATTTTCGGTAGTACCCTAACAGTCCTAAGAATCCCTTGATTTCTTTTGTAGTTTTTGGAATGGGATAATTTTTTATTGCTTTAATTTTGTCTGGGTTTGGTTTTACTCCGTCTGGTGTGACTACGTGACCTAGGTAACAAACTTCTCTTCTCAAAAAGTCGGTTTTATCTAGTTGTACCTTGAGGTTAGCAGATCGAAGGCGTTTAAAGACTGATTCTAAACGGTGTACGTGTTCCTGTAGGCTAGTGCTAAATACTATAATGTCGTCCAAATATACGCAACAGTATTCATTTGCGATACCACGTAGTATATTGTCCATCACGCGTTGGAATGTACTAGGTGCGTTCTTTAACCCAAAGGGGACGCGTGTCCACTCCAAATGACGTGTGGGGGTGCTGAAGGCTGTTTTGCTGATGCTATTGGGATCCATTTCTATTTGGTGAAAGGAAGATTTTAAGTCAATGGTACTGAAATATTGGCATCTTCCCAACTTGTCTAATAGTTCCGAAATTTGGGGAAGAGGGTATTTATCTTCTATTGTTTTTTCGTTTAGTTTACGATAATCTACAACGATTCGAAACTTTTGCTTCCCACTGCTGTCTTGTTTTTTTGGGACTATCCAGATAGGGGCATTCCAAGGGCTTTGAGAGTTTCGCACGATCCCTTGTTGGAGAAGTTCTTCCATTTGTTTGTCGAGTTCGTTCAAATGTACCTCAGGGAATCTATAATTTTTTGTGTAGACTGGTATTTCGTCAGTAGTGCGAATGACGTGCTTGACGTTGTTGGTGAAACTAAGGGGGGTGCCTTCTTGATGAAAAATATCTGCGTATTTGGTGACTAATTTGGATATCGCGAGTTTTTCTTCCTCGTTCATGTGGTCGAGGCGAAGTTGGCCTAAATCAAATTTGAATGTTGATTTTTCGAAGTGGTTTAAGTTTGAGTTTGAGACGGGTTTTTGGGTTTGTAAGTCAGTAGTTTGAAGGTCGGTCTCTTCGGCTAATATGGGGGTAGCCTGCGTGAATTGGTAGGGGTTTTCGCCGGAATTCAATACTTGGACGTAAGCATCATAATTTTTTACTTTAACCACGCATTGGGGAATTTCTACGGGTCCTATCTTTTGGTAGGGGATGATCGCATCTCCATTTTCAATGTTATTGAGTACCAGTTTTACCTGTTGGATACTCCTACCGTCAATGGTGTACGTCTCAGTGATGTCTAAATTTAGATATTGCAACGGGAGGTTTACATGAGGGGTTTGGAATACTTTATTCCTGATGCTTATATCGGCTTTTATAAATTCTAGGTTATCAATGCCGATCAGGAGATCGAATCTAGAATGGAATGGGAATAGTCGGAATTTTAGGTTTAAACCCTTTTCTCGAAGTAGTTCGTCGCACGGGACCATGGCACTTGAAGTGACTAAGGAGGTTCCGTGGACAGTCGTAACGGAAAAAGGTTCATCATTTGTTTTGATAGGGAAGTATTTTTCTGCTATTAACGGGTTGACAAAACTGGCCGAGCTCCCTGTGTCTACGAGGATTTTTAAGTTTAATTTAGGCAATATGATATAGGGGAGCTTGTTGATCGGTTTAAAGTTTAGGTTCATGAGGTTGCATGCGTTGGTTGGAGGACCCTCCTCTAAAAAAGGAGTTTCATCCTTTTGGCTTTGGGAATTTTCCGCGGATTGGTCTGGCCACTCATATGCGTCGTAATATAGGTCATTATTCGGGTCATGATAGTTATTGGGTTCATCAATCGTTTGGTCGTTTTGGTAATTTGAGTCGTAATAACCGTAGGCTTCGTCACCGTATTCTTCGGTTTGTAAATTGTGAAAATTTGGATTCGGATTCGGATTTGTTGTCTGCCACGACATTGGTTTCCAATTCCTTTGAGTATTTTGGGAAGATTTCTGATTATTTGGAGGGTTTCTTTGATATGTTGGCCTGTTTTGGTAGCTGTTTCTTTGTAAGTTCGAAGGGGTTTGTTGAGGATTTGGCTGTCTAGGCGGGCCAGACCATTGAGGTGGAGGATTTGGCTGCCTAGGTGGGCCGGACCATTGGGGTGGAGCTAGGCTTTGTAGTAGTCTATAAGATCTCGCAACAGGTGTTTGAGACCAATATGCAGGGTTCTGCCTAGGGGGCCCGTAAAGACGGTGCGGGGGTGGAACTCTGTATTGAGGAGCTTGGTTTTGCTTGAGGGGAGCATTTTGTTTTGGACGGGAGTTCGACGGTAACAACTGGTAATCGTTCGTCATCCATCCAAGTGCCTCATTCAGGTCTTTAGGTTGTCGGGTCCGCAATAAGCTTCCTAGTGGTTCTCTAAGATGTAATAAGAAACATCTTAGCGCGAGTTGTGTATGATGTCTAATTATGTTGTCAGCCTCATCGGGTTCGTGGATGTTGGCATACGCGGTTATTTTGTTCAATGCTTCTGTTACCCTATGGTGGAACTTGAATGGGTCTTCGTGCTCTCCTTGTCTCATGTTAGAGAGGTCCAAATTCATGGAGAACACGTCCCGTTTATCGGAAAAGGCATTGATTAATGCGTCTTTGATTTGTTTGTATGTTGTGATATTTCCCGAGTTTATTGCGCTCGAAGCGGGAGGCTGGATTTTTGCTTTTATGGCGTGTAAGATCATCCTATTTTGGAAATCTCCTACATCGTTGTAATTGAAAAATCTATCGTTCAATTCTTGTGTTACGAGTAAGAAATCGTTCAATGTTTCCGGGTCTCCTTTAAACACTGGAATGAGTTCCATGTGTTCTTTTTTAAATGTCGGGACTTCGGCGATTTCGGGTTTCCTATTCGGTAAACGTGCGCCTCCTAATCTCATCAATTCGAGGGCGCCCGTAGCTTCGTTTAACGCGGCTTCTAATCTGAGTTGCGTCGCGTTTTGTTCCCGGAGGACCTGTTGGGTCGCTTCCAATAAGTGATTAAATTGGGTGTTTTGCGCCATCAACTCGGAATTCTGCGCGATCAGATCTTCGATTTTGGGTTTGCCCCCGGTGGCTCCAGTATCGACGGACATGTCGATGTTTTCGGGGATAGTAGAAAGGTGTTGGGGCCGGATTTGATCTCTGAGAAGGATCCCTAGACGATTAGAGACCCTATCGGCCACAAAACGTTTTAGTTCTTTGGGAATTTTGAGTGTTTTAGGACGTGCTTACGGGGTTAAACCTAATCTGACCTGTACAGTGCCGAGTTATAAAAGATACAAAATAAAAACAATGATGATAATGAGAACAATGCTGAAAACAAGATTAAAATTCAAAAGATTAAAATTTCTTAAAATTATCTTAATTAAGAATGGTGTCTTCGTGTAGGAGACGAGAAGAATGCAGAGGTGGAGAATGATTTAAAGGGACGGCGGCCGTCAAGGGCGAGCAGTCGAGCGGGTGAGCTTATCTGCAGCTCGGGAGCGATAAAGTTTCTAATCCGAGACCTACGTCCTGTGCGTGGGTAGATCTCTGACGAGGTGTCGTTTTAACAAATGAAGAGTGGACGTCTATATATTCTGAAGTTTAATTCTGAAGTCTATTAAAGTTCTTCCCGGTCAGATATTCGTTCTTTGCGGGTTTAAAACTTTTAACAGAATTTTTGAAGCTTCTTGGAAGTGAAGTAAGTTGTATATTTGAAGTGGGCTTAAGAATGGGTGAGTGTCCGCCGAATATACTTTTCAGTGGACTGTACTCTTATTAAAAAATGTTGCGCAGTGATTTACTTACAGAGGGATGCCCATGTCCATGTAAGGAGTCCAGTCCCGTTGATTTCCGTCGTGTGTAATCCCAATCAGACACTTTTCTAGAAGGTTCTCGGTTTTTTCCTCGCGTGTGCGGAGCAAAGAAAAAAAAACCACGTCTTTCCGACAAGCGCCAATTAAATAAGACTCGTAGAGTTTAGAGTTTTTAAAAATGACTTTATTCACTTTTCACAAGACTGAACAAAGATGATGCACTGCGCGATGTTTATGCGGGGACGTACGGGCGGAGACTGAACTGCCGAGGCTGATGGCCGCGGGCTTATATAGGGATTGGCTGCTGCGTCAGCTCGTTATTACCCAAGGGTTGAGGCGTCGTATGTAACTTATATGTATGTATGTATGTGTCATTCCAGACGATAACTGTCCGTAGAATTGTGCTAGAAACTTCAAACAAATTTTAAAATGTTAAGGGCACAAAACGAAAGTTCAAGTTCGTTGGCCAGCATGATCGGATTACATCTTCGGGTTGAAATTTTCAAAAATGTAGTCAACAATTTCAAAATAGCCTGTTTTTTGCGATTTGTTGTGCGAAATAATTTTTTCAGCATACTAACATGTGGTATATTCGGAATCAGCGTAAAATTTCCTATAAGAATATGTATCAAGTTTTCAAAAATTTCAAAGTTGAAAAATCAGTCAAAAATCGAAATAATGCCGTTCGCTAGTTGTAAAAATCGGTAGTATATTTGCATGAAACATTGTCCAAATTCAGATTGAACTACTCTTATGGAAGTATCCCTGTATAACCAATCCTAGAAACATGCTGTTTAAAACGTAGGTAGTAGGTGCTTGTTAAAAAAAAAATGTAATCACAACTGTTGAGTTTACTCTGTGAAATATTCCGTCCTCCGATTCTCTCGGTCGCTCTCTTTAATGTTTTACGCTCAACTGTTTTAGGACTTGATGTAGCTTTAATACTGACTTTGGCTTAGAAAATATCAGCCATGAAATTATGAAGAAGTTCTATTTATGTACGTACTAGCACGCAGACCCAAGGCCTCGCTCCGCTCGGGCGTCAGTAACTTTCTTGTTGCTACGGAAAAGCCAAGTGACACTTCCCCATAATTTAGGCTGTCAATAGATGCACAGAGACTACAGTTTGTCTGTCAATTTCTTGCTGTAGGATACTAGATTCGAATGCAACTGACTTTATATCACTCGTAATATAAAGCCTCATCATCGATTGGCTGTGGAAATACGTTTCTTTCATATGACGTCGGTATGTTATTTTATTTTATGTCAAGATTTGATGATGTTGTGATAGGATACTGTTAAGATTTCAACTGCCTTAAATACTGACCACATTGGACATCGAAATCTATGAATATTTACCTAAATTTGTCTTTAAATCTACAAGATTAGTTTAATAATAATAAAGTATGAGTACCTCCTAATTATTTTTAATAATTTGATTCCATGTTTGTCTATCAAAATCATAAACTAAAATTTCTCTACACGATCAATAGCGACTGAAATGTCGAAGATTTCTTCAAAAATTCGCTCATGAGGTCATGCTGCATGACTGGACTTTTATTTGGATGGATTGACCCATGTGCCATACAATTTTAAAACTACCATAAATTCAACGTAAAAAAATAAAAAAATGAATCTTCAAAACATAATTGATGGTTCTTCAAAAATTTACAAAATAATTTGCACTGTGTCCAAAAATTTCAGAATTTGAAGGTAAGTAATCACTGTTTCTTGTACTTTTCAAGATTGCAGAAAGAGACCGTTCTCGAATGATTTCACCAAGTAGCAATGCTCGTTCGTCTTCATACCGGATACTACACTCCATAATGACGTGTTCCATATCTTCTAGTACACTACAATAGGTAAATAGTTCGTTTTCTGCGCGCCCATAGAGATATATGGAGCCGAAACCTACAAAGCTGGCAATGCGGATACGACATAGGGTTGCCAGATCTACTTTAATTTAAAGTATCCTACATTATTTTTGTTCAAAATACTGTATACTTTATAAAAAATTCAAAGTAGACCAAAATACTTTATATTTGAAACGAAGAAGAAAAGTTCAGCCCCCGCACCAACTTACTAGTCAAGGACTAGGTCTAATTTACTTTTTTGTCAAGTATAAAGATTTCTTTCAAATTGTCAATTTTCAAATTTTTTCTGAATTTTCAATTTCCACTGCTCTTTTCCGTATTTTTAATATTTTATAGGTACAGTGTTTCAGAGAAAGAAAGATGGACTGAATGAATGCAACTTTTCGAGTTCCTAACGTCCTTAGGCCTTACGTGCCAATAGATGCACGAGATTTTTTTCAAGTGAGAACGAGATTGAAAATGATGTTCTTAAATACATTTATGTATGTAATACAACCTTACTGAAATACGGGCTCGTTAAGATTGAAATGTCTAAGTAATGTTTTCTTCGGAATAAAAATTTTGTGACCTACGTACAATAAAAATATTACTATCCATGGTTCTTTTTCAATTCCTCAAACCGAACATTCTTATTCTCAGTAATCAGACACATTCAAGCCCTTGTGTGCAGATGCTGAATGAAAAATACCTTAGTGTGTAAGTCGAGAACGTTAACTTTAATGTATACTTTAACTTTCATTGAAATACTTTACTTTTCCTTGGTTGCAGCCAGGATATACTTTATATGATCCGAAAAAATCTGCCAACCCTAATACGACACCACATCGTTGGAAAAGGGTCATTTTCACCACAGCGTACTACAACCTAGAGTGAGCCGAAAAAACCTGGATGTACAACAGTACAACTTGGGCGTGTCCCGAAGAATGCTTGTTCAGTCGATAAAGCTGCGGACAGGACATGACAATTTTTGATTAATATTAATAATAATTTAATAGCCACTATTATAAAAAACAAACAACAACAAAACAATTATTTGAGCTGCTTCATTTAGGCTCGATCGCATCATCACTTTTTTAAGTTCTTTCTTGAACGCTTAAAAGACGCTTCTAAATGGGACTACATTTATCTATAATTGGGCTTAAATACTGCGATGATCTTAAATAACCACAAAAATAAACGGCAAAAAGAAATATAGGGGCGTGCTGACGAGTGGATGAAAATGACTTCACTATTTCAATGGCCAGGAATAGAAACTGGCTGACGGGATCCACCTGGTTCAGTGGCACCAGGAAGTGGGGGAGAATGCTCTCCTTGCCATCAGCTTCCTGACATTGGAGCCGTTTCGATACTTGCCGTTTCTCGTTGAGGTTTTGACTGATAACAAGTGAAGGATTTCAAGTATTCTTTAAAAATTTCAATTTTGTGTCTCTACAATCCATTGAATTGCTCATCATTTACAGGGTGTCCCGACTTAAGTCCATCAAACTCTGAGGGTCGATTCTAGAGATCATTTCTGATCGAAAGTTCCTCCTAGAGATTTTTTTTTAACGCTTAGTTTTCGAGCAATTTAATTTGTAAGATTTTTTTTGGTGTTTTGTTCCTTATGAAATTAAAACGGCTTTAACTCCCCTTAGAGTCACTCTAAACTCAAAAATTAGGACATCGTTGGAAAGAGCGTTAAATTTCCAATCTATCTGATGCCACACCAATATTTTTTAGCCGTCTTTATACGTAGAAAAAGAGGCTGAAAAACAAATTTTGAAAACTTCCCAGAATTTGAATTTTTTTCCATTAGTCGTTTTGCTCTAAATAATACAGACTATTTTGGAAAAGCGCTGCATGAGGAAAACTTTCACAGAATCTCAGCTTTCAACGGTATAGACAATTTTACTTTTACTTTGCTAATTAGAGGAGAAAATTATGCTCTAGTGTCGAAAAATATGGGGTTTTCAATGAAATGGGGTTTTTGTGAACAATGACCCTCTATGAAAATACGAGTTTGGGGCGGTTTCTACGTATTGTTTAACGCTGAATCGAATGGTGACACTAGCAGATCTCCCTAACTTAGTTATAATCGAGTTTTACATTTAACTCACGAATTTTAAGTTTGTTCGTTATGTTCAATTTTAAGTGTTTTGAGGATTAGACTAGTTAGTTGAAGTTTAAAACTCGATTATAACTAAGTTGAGGAGATCTGCAAGTGTCACTCGATTCAGCGTTAAAAAATACGTAGATACCCCAAACTCGTATTTTTAAACAGGGTCATTTTTCACAAAAACCCTCGATATAATTGAAAATGCACTATTAAGTATATATATATATATATATATATATATATATATATATATATATATATATATATATATATATATATATATATATATATAGTTTACAGTTATATATAGGTAATAATTGGAAAATTCTTGGAGTGAATAAGAAAATTCTCATCAAACAATGTAACATTTTTCAGAATCGAATCATCTTCAACCTGAAAACGGTTGTAAGCGGAAATCATCAGAAAACCAACGTATATTAAATGCTTGCATACGAGTCTGCAACACATTGGGACATTTTCATGTGTGTTTTCTTATTATTTTCTTATCATTAGGGAAAAAACTGGATTCTAGAGCCACTCAGCTGATCTGTAATCGGTCAGTTGTGTTCAGAAGTCCCTCAAGGGGCTACATACCAAATCTCAGAATCGTTGGATCGTTAGGGAAAAAACTGGATTCTAGAGCCACTCAGCTGATCTGAGATCGGTCAGTTGCGTTCAGAAGTCCCTCAAGGGGCTACATACCAAATCTCAGAATCGTGGGATCATTAGGGAAAAAACTGTATTCTAGAGCCACTCAGCTGATCTGGGATCGGTCAGTTGTGTTCAGAAGTCCCTCAAGGGGCTACATACCAAATCTCAGAATCGTGGGATCATTAGGGAAAAAACTGGATTCTAGAGCCACTCAGCTGATCTGGGATCGGTCAGTTGTGTTCAGAAGTCCCTCAAGGGCCCACATACCAAATCTCAGAATCGTGGGATCATTAGGGAAAAAACTGGATTCTAGAGCCACTCAGCTGATCTGGGATCGGTCAGTTGTGTTCAGAAGTCCCTCAAGGGCCCACATACCAAATCTCAGAATCGTGGGATCATTAGGGAAAAAACTGGTTTCTAGAGCCACTCAGCTGATCTGGGATCGGTCAGTTGTGTTCAGAAGTCCCTCAAGGGGCTACATACCAAATCTCAGAATCGTGGGATCATTAGGGAAAAACGTCATTTCTGATGGTCATAATCATCGTTGTGGCCACTTGGGACAATTTTCGTGAGCAATTTTCGTGAGCAATTATTTTCCGTGACGTTTTTTTAGTTTATGTGCCAAAGCAAAGACATGAAAATGTCAAAAACCCATGTTTTTCGACATTAAAACGTAATTTTCTCCTCTAATTAGCAACGTAAAAGTAAAATTGACTATTCTGTTGAAAAGATGAGATTCTGTGAAAGTTTTCCCCATGAATATAGTGCTTTTCCAAAATAGTCTGTATTTAAAGCAAAACGACAAATGTAAAAAGTCAAATTCTGAGAAGTATTCAAAATTTGCTTTTCACCCTTTTTTTCTAATCATAAATACGGCTAAAAAAATATTGGTTTGGCTATGGAGTTAATAAGTTGATACACTTTTTTTTACCTTTGTGTGTGTGTGATGATGAAGTGAATTACTTAGAAAAGCTTTATGTCAATAAAGCACTGTGATAATTTAAAGGTAAAAAAAAGTGTATGAACTTATTAACCCCATAGTATTATGGATTATCACAGTAGGTCAAAAAACACTCTCAGAGAGTTTATTGGTTTGGCATCAGATAGATAGGAAGTTTAACGCTCTTTCCAACGAAGTTCTAATTTTTTAGTTTAATGTGACTCTGAGGGAAGTTACGGCCATTTTAATGTCATAAAGTACAAAACACGAAAAAAAATCTTATAATTAAATTACTCGAAAACTAAGCGTAAAAAATATAAAAAAATCTCAAGGAGGACCTTTTGATTTGACATGAGCTCTAGAATCGACCCTCAGAGTTTGATAAACCTAAGCCGGGACACCCTGGTTAGATATAGTTTAATGGTGTTGATCACGTGATCGTTGCAATAGCTATACATAATTTTAATACTCTTTGACTGAAATGGCAAACCAGCCATCAGCTCATCATGGCCTCATGGCTTCATTTTCGGCCTCTTTGGCTTGAATGGCTTTGACTGGATTGGCTCTTTTAATTGGCATGAATGGTCCCTATAAAAAGAAAAAATCTGAACAAATAGGTCGAAATCAGAAAGAAGAAACACCAAATTATTTAATATTTGTCTCGAGCTGTCGCTTTGCTGAAAAACTAGTAGCGTTAGTGGTGTGCTGACATAGTTGAGGGCTGAAGTTAAGTATTCTCAAGTGTTGGTCAATAATTAAAACATTCTGCTAGGCCGACATTTCGTTCTATTTGACGAGATGGTACAATTTGGTCTATATTTAGTTTCTAGAGACTATAAAACTTCGCCACACACAAACACTGTGTAGGTAGGTACTTACTTACTAATGAATTACATAAATAAAATTTAATAAAAATAACAATGCAGATAGGAAAATTGTAGTAATAGGCTTAAAAACTAATGAATAATTAAGTACCTTAGTAGTTGAGCAGGAAAATGATTAGGTCTTCATTGCGTAGTTGTCTTCACAGTAGGGATTGTAAAGCTAGGACACATTGCATTATGATACCCATTTTAAATACAATTGGCACAATTTTCATAATATTGTGTATAATGAGATCATAATAATTTTGTAGTGTCATCCCGAAAATCTATTGACGAGCTGAAGAGAGACTCCAATTCTTCCAGGCTTAAGGACTTTTCGTGTATGGAAGCTTCGGTAAGCGTTGTAAAGCAGGTAAATGAAAATAAAATGCACTGCGTCCTGAGAAATTAAAAATGACAATTTTTCAAAATTCATTGTAGAATCATAAAAATTTGTATTCTTATGTTTTTTTAGCCGTTGAACTCGAATTTGCTTTTTGTTGTTGTTGAATTTAATGAAAATTCTAACAGAAATACGTAAAAATACGAATTTTAATAATTTTACAATGCATTTTGAAAAATTGTCATTTTTTAACATGATTTTGACGATTTTGAGATTCCAAACTATCAAAAGTTGTTGCTGTCGACTTGTTTTGACTGCATATTCGAGTTCAGCGACCCCAAAAACGTAAGTATACGAAGTTTTACAATTTTACAAAGAAGTTTGTAAAAGTTATATTCAAAAGTCTGATATTGGCAAAAAAAGCGTATTTCAAAAACCAAAATCGAGCTACCGGCGTAGGTTTTTGTTATGCAAAAAATCTGAAAAAATTCAGGGGTAATTTTTTTGACATTTTAAACCAAATTTCGGGTGGAGGTCATCAAAATTTCACCTTTCTCAAAATAGCGGGTACCCTAATACGCAGCTTCAAAAATTTCCTATATAGCCTTACCTGCGCCATTAACCTCCCAACGTTGAAGGTTATTATAATATTCATGAAGTTAGTTGTATTCATCAATTATGAATGAATGAATATTATTTAGGTACTTAAATATATTTCCCCAAGTGCCAAGGGAAAGTAATTTATATAAGCATGAATATAAAACCAACCTTTCTATGGTTTTGAAACATCCTCGGTCATCACTTCGTATTCTCACTCACCAATAGAGAATAACCTCCCATATAAGATGATGCCTAAGTTTGTTTATAAGAAAGTAAGAAGAGAAAACGCAGTCAGTTCTTCTTGTTGGTAGGGGATTTGTTTTTTGATGTTTTTTGAAATTTACAATTGTGTTAATTCATGCTGTGCTATTATAATAAATTTCAGAGCCTGAGGAAGGGGGCACAGTATTCTCCGAAAGCGCTCGCAAAAAACGAAAAACTGACCACATTTTCTCTCCTTACTTCCTTATAATACTTCATATAATTCCTTACTTATATATACTTCATTATAATGAGATCTTGATAATACCTAATTTATATATAAAAATTTTCCAGTTTCCTAAACTGGTTAAACTTGATCTCCATACACCTTTTGCTGACGTTATCACCATAAGCTGAAGACATCCTTCAGCTTGATCAGGTACATACCGCTAAATGCTATAGTAGTACATACCTCCTTCACATTGATGATTTCTGTTCACGATTCTCCTAAATAAACGTAGTAAACCTACTTAAATGAATAATACGCCGGCATTAATAACTCCTGGTGGGGACTCGAACATATCAAATTTCTCAAACCTGCGGCTAATCCTTCCTAAAAGGAAGTTGGGACTATTAGGCAGGAGGCTAAGATACAAAAACACTTTAAACGACAGACAAATGGGCGGTAATTTAAAGTGCGTAAATCAGTCAGGGGACGAGCAGAAGAAACCCAAGCATGTGGGCAGATTTGTTATTTGTGGAAGGATTTAGAACTAGAACAAACTTCTGCATTTTGAAAACAAATTGTACATAGTTGTAGCAAAGAGTTCATCACAGAAGGAGGCAAATCATCATAAATGCTCAAGACTAACTTCTGGTAACATATCATGCCTTCGACATTAGTTTTGGGTTTTTATTACAGAATTTAGTTTCATCACCTGATTCCTCCTGACTCAAATGTCAACGCCTCGTAGACTAATGTTGTGAGGTTCTCGAGTTGCTAGTGGACGTCACATGGATGCAATAAATCCGCACGGTCTCTAAACACCCTCTAAGCTCTCCCCTTTGAATAAACGTCAACCATTGGAAGCAAAAAATGGCCGAAGGCCGGACAGTAGATAAATTAAACGATAAAAGCACCTCCATAAGCTGGATGGTGAGACGTTAACGTATTATGTAAGTTATATAAATATAAGTATGTTTCATGATGTAGGAAGTACTTATAAATATTGCTTCATGAAACATACATCATTTTTACGAAAATGAAAATGTAAACTTACCACTATTATAAAAAGTATCATTTCACTTTCTCGTTTAAAACAAGTTTCACAAATTTGAATACAAAACCACAAAAACTATTCATCCCTTATAGATATTGATTCCCTGATTGATACTTATGAAAACGTATTGATTGAAATTGGTCATTTTAAATAGAATTGTATGGTTCATCCTGGACGTCAATCAGGGGAAATGATGCGATTGTACGCTATAAAATGAGACTAATGAGAAAAAAAATGTGTAGAAATGATTGGATGATACTGTGTTGCTAGAATTTGTGGACGAACAAACAGACTTACTGCCATTGAACAGAATTTTTCAGAACAAAATTAGCTTTGATTTTAGTAGGCTAAATATTGTTTCCGAAAAAAAAAGTTCCGGTCATGCAGCATGGCAGCATGATCGTATGAGCGTATTTTCCAAAATTATCGTACCATATTTATGTCAAATCGTTTTAAAATTTGGACATTCTGGGCTCAGAGAATGGTCAACTTTCGAATTCATGGAGAACAAAAAAACTTGTTCTAAATAATAATAAATCTCCTATTCAAACAAAGATGTTGGTTTCCAAGATTTTTTTTGCAGTTTTTATCCATTTTGTGAAGCACGCATTAACGGCATTTAAGTCAAGTTTTCAGCAGAGCCTTGTGCAAACATTTTTGATTGTTCTACTTCATAGTTGATAAACTCCTTTTGAGTAAGCCCCCCTGGACCCCCCTAATCTATACTCGGCGCTTCGCGCCTCGCCGGATCTTTTCTCTTTTCTACTGCGTAGAAAACGAGGATAATTTGCTATGCAATTCTTAGCCTGAAAAAATTTGGATATAAAAAAATGTTCAAGCCTGGCTGGGATTCGAACCCACGATGCGAAAAAAATGGATATAAAAAAATTTGGATATAAAAAAATTTTCAAGCCTGGCTGGGATTCGAACCCACAAACTCGCGCTTCGCGTCACGGACGTTACAAAAAAATTGGGACGTTACAAAAAAAATTATTGGGGGTCGGCCTAAGAATTGCATAGCAATTAATATATATATAAAGATAAAGTGTTCAAACCTAGGAATTTTTTCAAAATGCCTTAAAACGGATTTCCATGAAGACGATTTTGGAAAATTGCCACTGCAATACCTTCATTCTCTAAGTAAAAAATTCGCT
Source organism: Adelphocoris suturalis (assembly GCA_030762985.1). Classification (NCBI taxonomy): domain Eukaryota; kingdom Metazoa; phylum Arthropoda; class Insecta; order Hemiptera; family Miridae; genus Adelphocoris; species Adelphocoris suturalis. The sequence continues at coordinate 169,773,392 of CM061040.1, read as the reverse complement.
AAAAAGAAAATAAATCAATAAAAAAACACAAGGCTTCTTCTGTATGCCGCTGCTACGTGTCATTGTTATGTGTCTGTGCTACGTGACATTGTTAAGTGTTTTTGCTACTTGTTACGCTGTTGAATGACAATTTTCGGCAAGAAGCTCTCCGTAAAAACGTATTCAACGTTAAGAGCCGGTGCAAATTATTACACAAAGGTTCATTATTACTATGTTACATAGTCCTTCTACGTAGATGATTGGTCTATGATGCAGATGATGGTATGTAATAAGTATATGATCAGAACATGGCGCATCGTGCCTCACAAAAGGATTCACATCACACCTTTACAGTTTCAAGACCTCGCAGTTTTACGCTTTACAGTAAATGTTAAAAAAAAGAAGATTGATCGGTAGGGAAAGAATATAGGTTCAGAGGCCCCTTAGCTGATCAGTGCGCCTCCGTACTTCGTTACCGAGGAGTCCCAAAGGAGCTCCATCTAAAAAACAACACCGTGAGTCGATTAGCCTCATAGGTTCTGAAGTTGATCAGATTCCCTCCATTCTTTGTAATTGTATTCACAGATCTTCGAAAAGGAGCGAAATTTCAGGTTTCAGCCTTCATAGGTCGATTAAAAAACAAATAAGGCTCTGAAGCCCCACAGCTGATCAGTGTGCACTGATATTGATTTATTGATATTACAAAGGAGGTCCATTTCAAATTACAGGTCCGAAGGTTGAATCAATATGCCTGCGTAGAATTAATTAAAATAAGCCATACAGCCTTCGGAAATTGGATACAGATAATAATTTAACAAGACATAAAGAGGGTACATAATATAATAGCAAGAAAAGAAAAGAAAAATAAATTTCAAGTGATTCAAATAATTATTAAAACGAAAATGAACGTCCAGACAGAGACTACTGGAACATCAAGGAGCAAGTCGGTTCCCAAACAGCTCTCTCAATTTTCTTTTGGCCACTTCGATTGAACCCGAATAGACATCCACAGCTGAGGCTACAGAACTGCCTGCCCCCTGCATGCGTGCAATAGACGAATTAACTGCATAGTTAGTTCTGTGGGTGGAAAGTTGCAAGGTTTCTCGTAGGTCTAGGAAGTACCCTTATATTCATCCGTTCCAGGAGGCTTGGGAGAGTCATCATATATACGGATTTACCAATCTTCATGAGGGTTATCACGTCGAGCAGCAACCTACGCCACTACTCCAAGGAATCCAACCCCAGAATTTTTTCATACCATCATCGGAAAACCCATCGATGGGGTTGCATTTAAGGAAGGCAACCTTGAGAAATTTATGTTGGACTCTCTCGATGGCATCAGTGTATATAGAATAGAACGGATTCCAGATTACAGAGGCCAATTCAATGTGACTGCGAGCGATGGTACAATAAAGCAGCTTCAAGGTTGATAGGCAACGAAAACGGTGAATTGTTCTCATTAAAAATCCAAGCTTTCGAAACCAAGTCGGACATGTAGGTTGAGTAGGTGAAATTCGACTCAATCAAAACTCCCAGATCCCTCGTGTGAGAACGAATCCATCGATACAATACGGGTAATTCACCGTCACGCCTCGAGTTCGAGAAAAAGAAATAGCGCAGCATTTGTCTACATCAATTGTCAGAGCAAAAAGAACTGAAGGAGAACCTGAGCATCTGCATGGTCCCGAAGGCGACGAAAGATCTTCACGTCATCAGCGTAAATTAGGAAATTAACATGCTACTAATGATAGGATTATGTTGATGTTGATTATGTTGCTAGGGAAATCTCAAATGTAATCTCTCCCGCCTACCCTCCAAATTTTAACGGGATCGGAAGAGGGGGGCGTGAGAAAATTATGCTAGATGGAATTTTCGTTCGAGCATGCGCTGAGTGAAGTAAGTATTGATTGGAGGAACAACAAAACTGATAGGAGACCATCCACACTCTAACCCCCACATTCCATGAACATTTTATTAAAATCGGTTGAATATTGTGGAAGTTAAGCTTGTTACAAGGAATTGCGGATACACGACATACACCCACAGAAAGACACGAAACAAAAGTGGTTCAGAATGGTCTGAAACGTAAAATGCGAGTAGGAATTTGTCCACTGCAAAAAAACAACAACCGTTTGATTTTTTGGACACTAAAACTTTTCTATCTCTCTAAAGTGAAAACAACGCTTCTGCTACCTTTAGGTAGACTTGGGAGAAATCTAGGTACCAATGTTTCACTAGCAGGTGTATCCGCAAGGACAATACCTAGTTAATAAACTCGGTTTCGCAAAGTTAGAATAAATTCCATCGGAACTGTATCACCTGATAATTCCATTATTGGCATTATATCAGCTAATACTTACAAAGCAATTTCTATTGCTTCCTTTCTGACTACCTAGCGATCATTATTGGAATTTAGAGCTTTATTGGCTAATCAATAGGTTCGCTAGCAGCGCATATTTCTTTATCGTCTCGCGCTTAGAAATCCGAATGTGTTTTTTTCTATTTTTTTCGATGTTCTAGCCCTTAGGAAAAGCCAACCATTCAACGTGCAGCATGGCTGAAGGTTCTAATCGATTTTTTGGGATTACATTTATATCACTGACTAGCAAAAAATCATTATTGTTACCTTGGAAGTTTTTGAGGTCTCGACTTTTGAACGTTTAGCCATTTATTGCTACCCTTTAAGGTTGATTAAAATTGATGCCGAGCTTCAAGGATCATCTAGACCGCAAATTATTATGATTTTTAACCCAAGTTTCATAAAGTTTGGTCTTGTAATTTTAGAGAAAACTCTGGGCGGTGGACCGCAAACAGACGAATTTTTTAATTAGATTTTTGGGTTTTACGCATCTTGAAACGTAAAACTACAAATTTTCAGGGGGATTAACCTTTTTTTTCTTGGTCGATTACAAAGGTTCATTATTGAAAATAATAAACCAAAATATATAAATAAAATTAATAATTAAAAAAATGAAGATGCTTGCATTTGTCGACTCTGAAGCGAAATTAATATTAAATTAGTTATAAATGAGAACTCGTGTTAGAAGTTAGGACGAGTGCATGAGAACTGGGCCACACAATAAGAACCCACATGTACCTACCCAACCAAACACATGTAAACTTCTTGTCCCCACTCAACGCATCACTTTCTATTCGACGTCTCTTCGGTGGTGCGTCACTCGTTTTTACGTCCACATTTCCCAAAGGATGTGTTTATTTGTTCTGGGGAAAGAAACCCTCGCAGTTTGGATGGCTTTTTGAGGCAACATTTACCTACTACCCACGCCCAACATTACGGTCACGCTGGTTTGGATACACCAAAATGTGACTTGATGACGAACTTGAGACAGTCAAATTGGTCTACGAAACTGTGGAACGACTGGTTTCGAACCTTCATGAAGAAATGAATCGTTCTAATATGTTTTTGTCATCACTACTAAGATTCATTATTATTCATATTATTGCAAAAAATTAATCAAAAAATCTGTTCCTTTTCAGTATAATGACTCGGATCATACCTCTAGAAACAGGAGTACGATCAATATTGTTTATACCCAATAGAGCCCTATGGGACTTATACGTCAGCTCAAGTGTGTATAATAATCAGAGAATTTTAAACGTTATATTACCATGACGCCATACAAAAATGCCATATTTTGCCGATTGTAGATTAAACGCCACATTATTGCTATAAACAAAAAGTCAAAGACCTCAACAGGTTAACTTATTGAGAGCATCACAGCACATATGATGCTATTCTACAATGAGCGTTACAATAATAGACCTTTGAAATTCAGTTTGATCAATTAAAAGGTGATATTCTTGTTGGAAATGTAACGCTGAACACGCCTAAACCACATATGATAGGTCTGAAATGGCTCCTTAATGTGTCTTATGCCTAATATTTGCATAACGGTGGAGCTCCATTCCATTTTTCCCATCTTGTCTAGAGGAGGCTATCTACCGAATTTCAACGTAATCGGATGAAAAGGAGAGAATGGAGCTCACTCGGCTGATCTGGAAATAACCCGTCATTTTATTTTGTCTCGTGATGTCCCAGAGCGGCAACACATAAAATTTGAAATTCCTAGTTTAAACAGGCGAAGATTTTGCTCACTCAGCTGATCAGGATGGAGCCCGTCATTTCATTCGTCTCTCAATGTCCCCGAGAGGCTGCCTACAAAATTTAAAATTCCTAGAGTGGAAAGTAGAGAATTGAGCTAACTCAGCCGATGAGGATGGATTCCATCATTTCTTTCCTCTCTTATAATATCCTAGAGAAGTTTCCTATATCAAATATCACTTTTGTATGGTAAAAAAGAGAGAATTTATCCCTCTCAGTTGATCAGGAAGATCGCGGTAACCATGTCATAAGTAACTTATTAGTAGATACCTGCTTAATCTTGAAAACAAATACCTAATAATATACCTAGTTCGAGGAGATAGAAATACACTCTTAAACCCGTTGACGTCTTTTCGCCATAATTTAAAAAATATGAACGTTTTTACATGTCGAGTTGATTACGTGTTTTGTGGAATAGGGAGTAAGGGGAGGGAGAATTTGACAGCGCGATGTTTTGAGGTAAATTGAGAGCTTCCCAACGAGCGGTGTACGGTTTTCTAGAGATGATACCTAACACTACCCTTGCAGCAGTTGTAAATGAAGATTTGGGGTGTTTGGTTTGTTTGTATTCCCTGTGTGAAAGAAAGTGGCGCGAATTTTGTTTGACCCCTCGTAAAAGAAGTATCCATGTCAATAATAAGTTTCATGTTAATTAAACACATGCGCAAACGTAAAATTCTCAATACGCTACCTAATCTCTCACGACCCAATGTTCTGATTTTACTCTCAAATTTTTGAAATTGAAAATATTATTAACATTTTAAGGAAAGCTTAAGAATGAACGTGAAATAATTCTCTATACATAGATTTCTTTCCGTTCGGTCAATACATCCAATTTTCATGCCAAGGTGGGTAGAAAATACATTCCCGTGTCCTCACTTTGGCACTTTGGTGTGACGTAAATTGCGAGACGAACTTTGTCACGTGAGCTAGACTCTCTCCTATTCACCCTCGGAAATTGAAGTTTTAATGGGAGTTTGCAGGCTACAATAAATTGCAGTAATTTGTCGTAACAATTTAGGTGTTACGATTTATTGTTGGGTGAAAGCCATTAAGACTTGAGGGAACGTGTAAAATGGCATGATTTCTCGCTACGATTTGACTTGGTTGGCATTCTCAATCGCATTGGTAAGGCGTGGAATAGTTCGTTGGTGGTTCTCGTATTCGAATGGGTAGTTTGTTCATGTTCACATCAAGTAAGATAAACAGAAAAACTAAACTGAACAATTCAATACCTATTTAAAATCTCTTAGTCCATTCTCAAATAATTTCGCCAATCATTTGATCAACTTCTTAATTCTTATACAGGCACGTGCGATAATTCCTTTTGCTTCCTCACTACCGAAGGTAGGGAAGCTATGTGTTCGTGATTGAAGTTGAAAAAATGTTTGTCCTCCAAAATCAAAATTTCCACTTGCTTTTAGCGTTTCAGAGCTTGCGGATCAATTTTGGTTCAATGTCTGTCTGTCTGTCTGTGGTAAATACTTGCCATGCCCAAAACTATACCAAGTTTTAGTCCGATGCCAATGAAATTTTCAGGGATTGTGCTGATTAGCTCCTATACGGTCCTCTATAATTTTCAATACCGTCGAGTCAACAGTAGCCTGAGCGCATGCGCAAACGTTAATTTCTCATAACGTTGATTTTTTATTATCTGTTGGTCCGATTTCGTTCAAACTCGGCAGGTAATTTGGTATATGTTCTAAAAGAAAGCCCTATAAATTATATCGCAACTGGATAAGTAATAACCATTGCGCATGCGCGGAACTAATATCGACTAGGCCCAGGCAAAACTCCAAATCTAATGGGACGGTTTTGATGACATTTCCAGGGATTGTGCGGGCTAGCCTCTAGACGGTCCTCTATAAAGTTGATTGTGGTCACATGAATAGTAGTCTGTGCTCATGCGCAAACGTTAATTTATTATAACGTCGATTTCTTATCATCCATTGATCCGATTTCGTTCAAACTCCGGGATTAGATGGGTATATGTTCCAGGAAAATTCCCTATGAGTTATATCGCTATTGGCGGAGTAATAGCTATAGCGCATGCGCGAAATTAAAATGAATCGACCCTGACGAAACTCCGAGACTGGTGAACCGATTTTGTATGAAACGTCCAAGGATTGTGCGATTTAGGTCCTAGACGTTCCCCTATAAATTTCATTGCCAATATTCGTCTGTGCGCATGCGCAAACATTAATTTCTTATGTTGACTTGCACTTTGTTCTTCAACTAATTGTATATACGTCCACGTTACAATATGTGAGGAAGCCAAACTGTCCATCCAACTTGGCAGATTTTTTTTTTTTTTTTTTTTTTCTTTCTTTCTTTTAAAGCAACCACTGGCGGTTCTAATTTGTTCTTAGTTCTAATTTCCGCTTTTCTCGATTACAAGTTATATACTTGAATGTATAACGACAACACCACTACTTCCATGGTGGCAATACTGCGCTCCATTGTTATACTATCACAACTCTACATATTATCTGCAACACAAACAACATCGTATGGATGAGCCCATACCACAGCAACAACAAATCGGTACGATTTATCGTAGCATGTAAACCAATATTCACTCTTTTGATTTATTGTAACAATAAATTTGTCAATCCCATCGTTACGATTCTTATTATAGCGAGTAAACCCGCCTTTAAAGGGACCCTCTCAGGAACATCAACGGACAAATACAATTACGGGCTCCATCCTATGATCAACCGACTGAACACGGATAAGTTCCACTTCTTTAACGTGATGTCGGGATTTTAGGGATAGGTATGTTCTTTTAATTGTTGAAATTCTAAACTGGTTGCGTCTTTGTAATGAGGCACGATTTTTCGAACACGAATGTAACTTGGACGTATATTAGTGTTTTTCCCTTTCTTTCTTCTTTTGTTAATCCAAGAAAATTGCTAGTTATCATTATTAAACTTCGCTCAGAGCCTTTCATCGTTTGATGATGTTGTGTAGGGGTACATATTGACTTTTCTTTGCACTTAGATGATTGGTAAAAAATTTTCGTCTAAATCATCGAGGTCGTTTGAGAAGTAAAACAAGAAGCTTAAGTTCCTACGTCATAAGGAACTACTCAATATTTTAGAAAATGAAACTCGGTTGGATGATGAAACCCATTTGTATTTCCTATAGTGTCATATCCAGGTATTAAAATTTATGTATGGTCCTTTAAGGACCACTATAGATTCCTCCTAGATGATGAGAAAACGATAAGAAATTCACGTTTACGCATGCGCACAAGCTACTGTTGATTCGAAGGCATTGAAAATTATAGGAGACCGTCTAGGAGCTGACCCTCACAATCTCCAAGAATTTCATTGGAATCGGACTGAAACTTGGCATAGTTTTGAGCTTGACAAGCCCAAATGGACAGACAGACAGACACGGAACCAAAATTGATCAGCAAGCTGAAACTCAGAAAGCAAGCGGAAATTTTGATTTTGGAGGTCAACAATTTTTTCGACTTCAATCACGAACACAAACCTTCCCTACCCTCGGTAGTGAGGAAGCAAAAATAAGAAGATCCCCGTTATGGAGTAGAAGTACTTACATAACTGTTTGAGGGTTCCAAGTTACCCTCATCATTAATATGCTAATTAGTACCTATGTAGGTAAATTGCATTGAGCCGCGATGTCATAATCATTGCATATAGCTACTGGATACAATGATAGTCAAGGACTAAAGATTCCTCCTAGTGAAACCATTTTCGAGCCAAATATTATCGAACGTACATTTTGGTGTTTGAATTTTAATGGTAATTATACAGTTGTCTCCTCAGTCACGTAGCTATATATAGCCGGCCCTACACGCTCAATAATATTGACATCATTATTGTCATTGCATATCAGTATTGTCAATATTATTGACGACGCTGTTTTTCACTTCAATATATTCATCAATAATGTCGTATCCTACACGTTCAATATTATTCTCAATATTCTTGTCAATAAAACGTGCTCAGTACGTCTGTTCCCGCCATTCCGGCAAGTGAATTTGTGTCTTTTTTGTAGTGAAATTGTGTCTTTTTTGAAGTGAATTTTCGGGGAGTGGTTTGTTTTGGCATCATGGACAACAGGAAAAAAAGGCTGTGTAGCCATAGTTATGGCTATCTCAATGTTTCGTGGAGTTCAGCGAAAAAGATGTGTGAAAGAGTGGTTGAAAAGCGGGAAAAATATTCTCATCTGCGATTACTGCGAGAAATAAATTTGACAGATACTGCAGACTTTCACAATTACTTCCGAATGAACGAACAGACGTTTATAAAATTATTACTGATGGTTGAACCACTATTGAGTCGACAGAACACAAACATGAGGGAGTGCATCCCTGTTAGAGAGAGATTAGCAGTAACACTGAGGTACTTAGCTACAGGAAGAAATTTTGAAGATTTGAAGTTCCCCGGTTCACCGGAATTTCACCGGTTCCCCTCCACTTTCTAATATTGACGCCTCGAGAACAGAATTTCCGGATTTCATCAATATCGCTTCAATATGGCCGTCAATACTCATTCTTTTTCCCTACTCGGTCAATACTATTGTCAATGTGATAAGATATTGACAATATTATTGACCGTGTAGGGGCTGCTTTGAGATCATCCAGTTCTCAATGTACCAACCATCCTCCTATCCATCCCCCGGCACTCGAACTCGATTGGACCAGAGCATTCTGAGGTCGGCCAATCGCTATCCAGCACCGTCAGCTCCGCCCCCTCGTGGTTTCAAACCTTCCCGATCTGAATAAAAAAATGCTCCCCCCTCCCCCACTTTTAAATTTGTTCAAATTAGTTGCAAAGGGGCGTCATCTGATGTTGTCAGTTGAGTTTCACGGTTCGTTAGTTCCGCCGGTCCTTCATTCAGGATTGCCCCCCAAGGTATGTGTGTGGTCGAAGTCAATCGGAATTTGATAGATACAAAAACTTAATCGTCAAACTTTTTTCATGTTATGGTTAAAAAAGGGTTTCAAAATGGTTGCAAGGAAATTCAGTTGGTGGGGACATAAGCCGTAAACATAATCAGCTATTCCATGACACGAACATTTTAGCATGAATATGCTTTAGCCGTGACCTAACTACCGAAAAATGTCCCACGAGAGTGCAACGAAAGTAGCGCCAATAATTGTGATGATTTCCGCTTACAACCGAGTCGTTGCTAGGGATATGATACTTCGTCGTTTTTCATCCCACAAAATTTGTTGACCATTCGTTCGAAAAAAGCTCTCGATTTATCCAACCGTATTATATTAACTACTGCGAACTGCGTGGCCAACAAGCTGAGTTATGAGCATGGTTATTTGAATAATTGTGTACACACAGATGATCATTCTCAATAATTGATATTGTGTACATGATTGCAACCGCTTGTTAATTTCTGACGATTTCATTGAATCTGGGTTTGATTCATAGCAGGTGAACCGAATATTCAGAGAACGATTCGTGAAGCGGTGGTTAAATCATTTTAATAGGTACCTAATTTCTATACTTAACACTCTAGGAAGCTGTAATTTCGTATGTAGCCTCTTTAGGACATTTACTTGACGATGCCTAGGGTCCGGATCAGATGAGTGGCTCTTAAAGCTAATGTATATGCTTTAGACTCTATTAAGCTGTAATTTCGTAGGTAGCCTCTTTAGGACATTTGCTTGACGATGCCCAGGGTCCGGATCAGATGAGTGGCTCTTAAAGCTAATTTATATGCTTTACACTCTAGGAAGCTGTAATTTCGTATGTAGCCTCTTTAGGACATTTACTTGACGATGCCCAGGGTCCGGATCAGATGAGTGGCTCTTAAAGCTAATGTCTATGCTTTACACTCTAGGAAGCTGTAATTTCGTATGTAGCCTCTTTAGGACATTTGCTTGACGATGCCCAGGGTCCGGATCAGATGAGTGGCTCTTAAAGCTAATTTATATGCTTTACACTCTAGGAAGCTGTAATTTCGTATGTAGCCTCTTTAGGACATTTACTTGACGATGCCCAGGGTCCGGATCAGCTGAGTGGCTCTTAGAGCTTGTAAACGAGTCTGCCACATATACCTACGAGTCTGCAAGTAAAGACATAAAAGATCCCAATGTGTTGCAGACTCGTATGCAAGAGTTTCTTTTACTAAGGTTTTTTTTTTTTTTTTTCCAAGTGTTTTCATTAGACGTTCTGCGGAGTTGGGTGCGGCATAATGTGGTTGAGTGTATTTTTGGTTTATGCCATGAGATAAGAGGTAGTTTTTTTCCAAGTTTCACTACAATAGGTATGGACACGGAAAGTGTTATTCCAAATATTTAGTTTGAAAACCCATGAGAAATGAAATAAACACATATCAATAAATATAGAGAAGCCAAGTACGGTCATAATTATATTGTCGATAGATGCGAGTGGAATCCCATTCTGCCCGTCTTAACCCGAAACTATGTTTTTACTATGTTTATTGTATCGTTGGAGACAATGCGCATCGATAGGAATATCACGTACAATTATTGTATAAGTATTATACATATCCAACCTCTACTCAGTTCAATACATTTTATAATAATACACAATATTATGTTTTACAAATAATATCATCTATTTAAACATTACGCTTCATTAGTCCAGCTTGTTAAGATTATTGTGGGTTTGTACGTATAGTAATGAACGTACAAACGGTGCACATATCCATACTCATATCACCAACTATCAAGCATTGAACAGTCCTTGCTACTGACTATCGCTGTATCCAGTAGCTATATGCAATGATTATAACATCGCGGGTCAATGCAACTTACATAGGTACTAATTAGCATATTAATGAAGTAACTTGGAACCCTCAACAGTTATGTAAGTACTTCTACTCCATAACGGGGACCTTGTTATTTTTGCTTCCTCATTACCGAGCGTAGGGAAGTTTTGTGTTCGTGATTGAAGTCGAAAAAATAGTTATCCTCCAAAATCAAAATTTCCACTTGCTTTTTGCTTAGTGCTTACTGATTAATTTTGATTCCGTGTCTGCCTGTCTGTCCATTTGGGCTTGTCACGCCCAAAACTGTACCAAGTTTCAGTCCGATTCCGATGAAATTCTTCGAGATTGTGGGGGTCAGCTCCTAGACGGTCCATTATAATTTTCAATGCCATCTAATCAACAGTAGCTTGTGTGCATGCGTAAACGTGAATTTCTTATACCATCGTTTTCTCATCATCTGTGGGTCCGATTTCGTTCAAACTTAGTAGGTAATTGGGTATATGTTCTAGAAAGATGTCCTATAAATTATATCGCGATTGGTACAGTCATAACCATTGCTCATGCGTGAAACTGCTGTTAATTGACTCGAGTCTAATGGAACATTTTGATGATTTTCAGGGATTTTTAAGGATTTCAGGGATGATTAAACGTTAATTTTATTATAACGTGGATTTCTAATCATCTATTGGTACGGTTTCGTTCAAACTCGGGGAGTAGATGGGTATATGTTCCATTAAAATTCCCTATGAATTAATATATCGCGATTCGTGGACTAATAACTTATATCGATTGACACATAGGCAAAACTCCGAGACTAAATGTTTATATTTTGATTATTGACATTTTATGTCTTTGCTATGGCACATAAACTAAAAAAACGTCACGGAAAATCGCTCAAGAAAATATTTTGATGATTTCCACTTACAACCGAGTCGTTGCTAGGGAAATGGTACTTCGTCGTTTTTCATCCCACAAAATTCGTTGACCATTCGTTCGAAAGCTCTCGATTTATCCAACCATATTATGTTAACTACTGCGAAGTGCGTGGCTAACAAGCTGAGTTATAAGCAACGTTATTTGAATAATTGTGTACACTCAGGTGATCATTCTCAATATTTTGATATTGTGAACATGATTGCCACCGCTTGTTAATTTCTGATGATTTCATTGAGCTGGTGTTTCGATGATTTGATTCATAGCGGTGATCCAAATATTGCGAGAACGGTTTGATTTGTGAAGCGGTGGTTAAATCATTTTAATAGGTAATTTCTATACTTTACACTCTAGGAAGCTGTAATTTCGTACGTAGCCTCTTTAGGACATTTACTTGACGATGCCCAGGGTCCGGATCAGCTGAGTGGCTCTTAGAGCTTGCATACGAGTCTGCAACACATACCTACTTGTCTTCAACTAAAGACATAAAATGTCCCAATGTGTTGCAGACTCGTATGCAAGCGTTTCGTTTGCTTCCGACTCTTTCCGTATAAACTTCTATACCGTCGGGTGATTTGGCACTATAATACGACCTGTCATTACTTTTTTAATGACGCCAAGAATGTAGTTATGTCAATAGGACCTTTAAGATACGTCCATATAATCTTTTTGAACTGAGAGTTGATTGTCACTTCCTCTTGTGTAGAGACGACTCATTCAAATTTTATTGATTTATTGTGTAGTTGGTAATATGTCTTACAGTTTTATGATGACGAGCCCAGTTCGATTTTGTTACCAGAATATTACATGAAGAACAATGTTTTTTACCTTGTGTATGAATTGTGAACAATGTTTTTGGAACCGTGGAGTTCTGAGATGCTAAATTTATTTTGCTTCTTCACTACCGAAGATAGGGAAGCTTTGTGTTCGTGTGAGAAGTCAAAAAAATGTGTGTCCTCAAACATCAGAATTTCCGCTCGCTTTTAGCGAATTTTCGTAAAAAATGAACTATTGCAATGGCTCAGAAAATTTTAAAATAAAAATTTTTGATAAATTTCTTCATTGAAATATATATATATATATATATATATATATATATATATATATATATATATATATATATATGTATGTGTGTGTGTGTGTGTCAATCCAGACGATAACTCTCCTTAGGATTGAGATAAAAATGCCGTTTTTGCGCCAATAATCAAACTTCCAACGATTGGTTCGTTGCCCAGCACTTTTTGAGCACATTAAATTGGTCAAATATCAAAAAATGTATTAAAAAACTACTAAAAATGGCTAAAAACGGATGTAGTTAAAGTTATATTTCAAATAAAGTTTATTAATTATAAAATAGAACATTCAAAAATTTATGTACATAACGATGATGAAAAATGTTCTTAAATTTCATTAAAATTTGTTGATAAACCGATGAAAACAGCAAAAAAAGCTAAAAATCTAAAACCTCTTTTTGGATATTAGGTAATTATTTAGAACACGTTTTTTGCCATAAAATTAATGGTTAACAATTTCTTTGCCCTCAAAAAGCTCTAATTGGAAAAAATTTAACACTATACAATACGATAATTTACGAAAATTCGCTCATACGACCATGGGCGCCGACTTGTCCAAAACTTTTTGGTGGGGCTTGTCAAGGCGGGGGGGGGGGGGGGGGGTATGGAATTTGACGAATTTCATGCTAAAAGTAGCCATTTTTGCGCCCTTTTGGATGCTTAAAAAGAACACTTCTATCCTGAAAGTAAAGTAAATTTGCTAAACAGCTTCTTTTTTTATTTGTGATGAGTAATAAACAACGTTAATAAATCAAAACGGGTATAAAGTTCAATGATACACCAAACAATGAGTACAATGAATAAATGAAACACCAAAGTATCATGGTCTAAAAAATTTATTATTTATAATTAATAAAACTTCTACTTTAATGTATGACAAAATAAGAGTGAAAAGTACGTAAAACAATTTTGACTAAACTTAACTTAAGATTCTTTAGCTTATTACAAAAAATTAATCTATTTGTTTAAAAAGAACTAAATTTTGGCCTAATTAGGATGAAGGCACATGAAAAACATTCAAGTAGCCTAACACTATATTTTATGAAAGGAGAAAACCGTAATTAACAAAGATAATAATATTAACTTAGAAATAAATTTAAATAAATGAATCTCATTCACATAAGTAACGTTCTGAGGGTGTACATTAAAGTTAAATATTTCTGAAATGTGAGAGTAAGTTAAACTTCAGATTTATTTAGCTAATTACCGAACATTATCAATTAAATTAAATATTTCTGACATATGAAAAAAATACATGAAGAAACTATAACAAAAGCAGTAAGCTTAGTTAAATTGTTGCTAAAACAAAGCAATACTTGCTTTTCTAATATTATTTTTATTAACAAACTCGTTAACGAGGGGCCTCATGTCCAAACTATCTAGAACTTCTTGATGGCAGTTGAGAATGGCTATATAGTTTAGTCTCTCCTGTCCCATTGTTGACCGCAAGTAAAATTTTAAGATTTTCAGTAAGAAAAATATTGGTGGGGCACAGCCCCACCACTCTCATTATTGGTGGGGCCCGGGCCTCACCATCTCTTATGAAGTCGGCGCCCATGCATACGATCATGCTGTATGACTGGAACTTTTTTTGCTTTTCAGAGCTTGCTAATCAATTTTAGTTCCGTGTCTGTCTGTCTGTGGTTAATCCTTGTCACGCATAAAACTATACCAAGTTTTAGTTCAATTTCAATGTTATTTTCAGGGATTGTGCGGATTAGCACCTTGACGGTCCCCTATAAATTTCATTACAGTGAGACCAACAGCTGACTGTACGCATGCGCAAACGTGAAATTCTTGAAACATCAATTTCTCATCATGTATCTATTGGTCTGATTTCGTTCAAACGAAGGATAGTTGGGTACCTACATGTTCAAAAAGGATGCCCTATGAATTATATTGCGATTGGTGGCGTAAAAAATTATTGCGCGTGCGCAAAAATAATATTGATTGACAGCACCCTCCGAGTCTTACGGACCGATTTTGATGAAATTTTCAGGTTTTGTGCGGCTTAGCCTCTAGACAGCTTCCTATAGCTCATTGCCGTCGGATCAATAGTAGTCTTTGCGCGTGCGCAAATGTGAATTTCCTATATTGCAAATTCTTCATCATTTATTGGACCGATTCTAACTCGGGGAGTAGTTGAATGAATGAATGAATGAATGAAAGATTTATTCCAGCGTAAGACAAAATAAACAAGAATGAACATTGTGGCGTGTAAAAAATAAGTGCCTTCAATAATCTAAGTGGAGGATGTACGGAATCACCCCAACACCAAGAGACAGGCTCTGTGCGGTGTGAGGGAGTAGACATTTTAAGTAGTAAATACACAATCCAACACGTGAACACGCAAATAATTCAAATTCACACAATAAATTCAATAACAATATATATGCATACAAATACAGATCGTAAAACTTACAAAACCTAAATTATTCCTCTTTGTATAGATACTGCACAAAATGTTTTTGTGTCTGGCCCCAATGAGATGAGCCAAGAGACAATTTTTTTCTTATAGTTTAAGCGAGAGTGCTCTCCCGGTTTCTGGAGATAATTGGGTAAAACTCTAAGAATGAACTGGAAACCATAATAAACATGACGGGATGTGGTCCATAAGCGGGTGGGAGGGACCGGTATGGTGGCTTGAGTAGTTAGGCGAGTGATATATGTCGAAGTACGAGGGTAGTTGAAAAAATCAGGGTGCTTATGAAAGAAGCAGAGTGCAGATTTTAGGTATAATTGGTTAATGGTGAAAACCGGGAGCAATTTGAAGAGTTCTTGGGAAGCGAAACGACGAGGCTTTCGGGCTATCGTTTTCAGAATAGATTTCTGTATTATAGTAATGGGGTAGACCAGTGTGGGACGGGCAGAGCCCCAGACCAGAATTCCGAAGCTAAGTACGCTCTGAACAATGGCCTTGTAGATCCAGATTAGATTATTTTGTGACAGGCGATTCCGCATGAGATAAAATATGTGGATAAATTTACGAGTTCTCGAAGTAAGTGCTGCAATATGGGCTTTCCATGATAGATCCTCGTCAATCACGACCCGAAGGTATCTCGTGGATTGAACGCGTTCAAGTGACGGGCATGAGCATGAAGATAGAGGGTTCGGACTGCACATATGTATCTTTAGCTTGTAGTTCTCTAGGCTGTTTCGGGTGGGTGATTTGGAGAACACCAGGTATTTGGTTTTTTTAATATTCAAACTCAATGAGTTCACACAGAGCCACCGAAAGACGTTATTGGCGTCGATGTTGGCGTTCTCAAAGACCTCGTCCCACGAATCGCCTTCGCTCAGGATGGCTGTATCGTCAGCAAAGAGATATAGACGTCCCTTTAGATTTAATTCGTTGATTTGATTTATAAATATCAAGAAAAAAACAGCAGCAAGGGTCCCACCCTGAATTACACCGAATTCCAAGTCTGCAACATCACTATCCCGTCCGTCGATTGTCACTAATTGTTTTCTGCCTTCAAAGTAGTTGCGAACCCACTCCAGCTCAACACCTTCAAATCCGTAATTTGGCATCAAATCCAGAAGTAGGTTACGGTCGATCGAATTAAATGCCTTGGCGAGATCAAGAGTGATCAATAACCCTTTTTTTCCCCGATCGAGCAGCGAATTGACGTCTTTGGTCAAATCGTAGAGGACTTCCTCCACTCCGATCGCCCGCCTGAAACCGAACTGCCTATTCGAAAGGAGATTGTTTTTCTCAAGGTGCTCATATAAAAGTTGTTTGACCCACATTTCGATTAGCTTAGAAATTGTGCTCAGTAATGAAATTGGGCGGTAGTTATCGAGCTCCAGTATATCACCCCCCTTGAACAGGGGGATAACTAGGGCGACTTTAATGCTGTCGGGAAACTTGCCCTGGGTTAAGCTAGAGTTGATAATATGGACGAGAGGATCCTTCAGAATCAGGAAGTAATCCTTAATCATCTTGAGGGAAACGTTGTCGACCCCAGGCGCAGAGTTGCCATTCATATTAGCTATGATCTTTTCTAGATCGCACTCAGTAATGCTTTTGAACCTGAATTGGGGTTTCACTTGATGCCGGTGTTCACTGAATACGGTTTGTGTCGTATCGCATAGCTGACGGAATATTTTCGACCAGATTTTTTCCGACACTACTGAAGAAGCTGTTGAATTTCTCAGCTACCTTATCTTTTGCGGACGAATCATCTAAATTAAGAGTTCTAGCAGTATGCGAAATGAGCTTGTATATAGAGTCTGGCTGAGAGTGAGTGCCTAGAAAGTCACTTTTCAGAATTTTCCCATTCTTTGGGGTCGTTTTGGGCCGACTCAAATTTTCGAGCGTAAAAATAATCCTTGACTTTTGAGATAAGGTGTTTAATAGTATATTTATATTTTTTAACACGTTCCCGTAGAGAAGAATTAAAAGGCTCCTTTTTCAGACGTTTACATAATTTGTCTCTAGTTCGGATAGCGGTCAGGATGCCACTCGTCATCCATGGCTTAATTAACTTAATTTTTGAGTGGGGCATGGTTACCAAATTGGATGATTCAGCAACGCAATGGCTGAAGCCATTGGTGAATAACGCAACTGATTTATCTAATTCATTTTCCTTAGTCACCTCCGCCCAATCAAATTCATTCAGGGTTGATTCCAACTTGGAGAAGTCGATCCGACGTCTCACATGGTTTTTGTTGTTAACGCATGTTTTATTTTTAGATGAACTATTGATTGATAAAGTCGTAGCATAGTGGTCAGTGATGTATAACGTAATTATACCAGGAAGGATTAATTCTTTATTTTTACAACGAATTAAGATGTGGTCAATGCATGTCGCTGACTCAAGCTGCACTCTAGTTGGTTTGTTTATAACAGGTTCGTATCCTATTTCATTCAAAGAGGTCAAATAATATATGACGTCTTTGTTGGTCACATCCATAGTGTTTATATTTAGGTCGCCAATTATAATTGAGTAAGTACGTAGAGTCGCATTTGGTAGTAGTTGGATATATGTCCCAGGAAAATTCTCTATGGATTATATCGTGGTCGGTGGAGTAATATCTATTGCATGCGCGCGAAACTAAAATTGATTTACACAGACAAAACTCTAAGATTAATGGACCGATTTTTATGAAATTGTTAGGGATTGTGCAGATTAGTTCCAAGACGGTGCTCTATAAATGTCATCACTATTATTTTTATTAACAAACTCGTTAACGAGGGGCCTCATGTCCAAACTATCTAGAACTTCTTTATGGCAGTTGAATGGCTATATAGTTTAGTCTCTTCTGTCCCATTGTTGACCGCAAGTAAAATTTTAAGATTTTCAGTAAGAAAAATATTGGTGGGGCACAGCCCTATCACTCTCATTATTGGTGGGGCCCGGGCCCCATCTCTTATGAAGTCGGCGCCCAGCATACGATCATGCTGTATGACTGGAACTTGTTTTGCTTTTCAGAGCTTGCTGATCAATTTTAGTTCCGTGTCTGTCTGTCTGTGGTTATTCGTTGTCACGCATAAAACTATACCAAGTTTTAGTTCAATTTCAATGTTATTTTCAGGGATAGTGCGGATTAGCACCTAGACGGGTTCGGAATTTTGCCTATGTCTTTTTTATGGTATATCTTCTTACCTTAATCTCTTAAACATTTTCCCACTGATTTGTGTTGAAAATTTCAAATTTAAATTTGCATATATTGGCCGTTTTTTGAAAATTTTCATATATCACGAAAATTTGCATGTGCGAGCATTTATCTCACTCATTTCTTGTGAAAAACTGCATCTAGGAAAATAGGGCAGACTTTCCAGGTTCTGGCTAGAAGGAGGTCGTTGGCCTTGGATCAGGGGGAATTCAGATAACAAGGTATTAACGGGACAGGGTGGTCTCATGTTGTGCAAGGATTGAAGTGAAAAGCCCTTGGGTAGACGACTGGTCATCGTCTGCTTAAGCCTAAATCGGATTATAGCCCTTCGTCTGTACGCCCGTATGTACCTGCTAATAGATACTCGAGTCGCTTCCTATTGTTTTCTCCACCCAAGCTAAGTTTTCCTGCCTATAAAAATCAGTGCCACCTAAAAGGAGATTCTGCTTGAGTTATTGTGAGCGATACTCAATGTTCCTTTCGGGGGGTACGGGTTTGGGCCCGAGCGGCTGAAAATGCACCGGTTTTTGGCCCGAACTGCACCGGGTTTGGGCCCGCTGGAGTCGGAAAAAGTGACGGGTTTGGGCTCGCTCAAAAAACGATAGAATTCCCTCGTAGTCGTGAGAGGTGAACTCGTCAGATAAGACTACAAATATGGGACATTAAAAAAATACAGTAAAATCGTAAAAGTTCCTGTCTTGCTGCATGAGCGAATTTTCTTGAATTACCTTTCGTATTAGGTATAAGATGTTGAATTGTATTGAAGTTAAAAATCCAAAGCTAAAACCAACCAAAGCTCCAACGTGGAGAAGTCGTTTAAAAAACCCAATAAGTGAAAATTTATCAGTTAAATACTTGAAATTAATAATTTTTCATCTTCTCCAGAGTCGATAACTGGGCTTCCAGATCTGTTGCTCACTCCTGTTAGATAAGTCTTGTTTGTTTTGTATGTCTGTTATATATGTCTTTGTTTTCAACATCGGTTTTGATTTTGGGCGGCGGGCCCAAACCAGGCGCTGTTGACAAGCCCAAACCAATTGCGATTTCAAAGACCGTTCACTTGCTCTGAGCCCAAACCCGTGACGCCCTTCCTTTCGCGATTTCAAATATTCATCTACCATGCCGTCTCAGAAGGACCTCTGGAGTAGGATCAAGAACGATTCCGCATTCAAATCGGATGGTAGTGACTTGTTTTGCTGCTTGATTTGAAAAACCCTGGATGGTCAAACGTTGTGGAGATTTCAAAAATGCTGAACGGCAAGATTTCTACACTCCAACTTGAGTACTCTCCTGGAGGACTTGCAGCATTGAATTTTTTACCTTTAGTTTCATGAACGTTCTTTCTCTATTTTAAAATGTTTACTATCCTTGAGCAACACATAGCTGTATAGTTTTATAATTAATGTTTAATACAAGCTATTGTCACTTAGATTTGATTGTGTTCATTTTAAATTTATTCTCTCCTCTTCACTCTAGAATGTTGAAATTCATTAGGGAGTCTCTCTGGAACATCAAGGGATGAATGATATGACAGGCTCCTACCTAATCTGCTGAGCGAAATAAATTCTATCCTCTGTAAAAGTTTGATTTACGTCCTGTAACACCTATTTTCTATGTCTCCATACTGTATTATACTAGATCGATGCAAAATAACAAGCTACATTTTAGTTATGACAATCCTGTATTGGCTATCACTTCTGACAGGTTACGGAAATGGGTCTGTTATTCGCAATTACCCCATAAATTCCTTCAGTTTACAGCTGAAGCATGCTATATTTTTTAATTTTAGTTGGTAGGCCCTAAGTGCAGGGTGCTGGCTCCTTGCCGAGGCGCATACAGCCGAGTTCGTATTTTACCCAACTTATCGTAGAAAAGGCGATATTACAGCCGTCGGCACGGCGGGAACGGGGGGTGGGGATGCATTTTCTTTGCGTTTCAGAAGGTGTAGAACACGTTTACAATAGTCAATCATTTTCAGATTTCATTATATATGTGTATATATATATATATATATATATATATATATATGCACTTGATTAGTGATTGTTCTACTGAACTATATATTACATGAACTTAAATGATAGAAATTTGACAAGTATAAAGGTGAAAGAGTGATTTGATATTTCGAGTAAATCTTTTTCAAAATTAGAATGGGTCGACCCCTGCCATTGAAGCTGCATGCGAGATCGCACAATCCTACTGTGACGTTCAACGAATGCTTCGGAGTGAAAGTTCTGAAGCAGATGCCACAACCCACGAACGACAGACTGCTACAGCAGTCTGAACGGGCTCATAGGTGGGTATTGGGATCAATGAGGCCTCCTGGTCTCAATCTAAACGATTGAGATGTACTGAGCTAAAAGTAATGAAGCCATACTTGCTTACATGGTTACAAGCTTCCAAGAAACAAGAAACGCTCCAAGTCCCATAGTTCAGAAAAAACCATTAGGTACTCTTCTAATTTTGAAAAAGATTTACATCACTCTTTCACCTTTATACTTGTCAAATTTCTATCATTTAAGTTCATGTAATATATATATATATATATATATATATATATATATATATATATATATATATATATATATATATACACATTTGTGGACAACATTTTGTGCTCACTACTCCTCCGAAACCGCGGCTCCGATTTGGACTAAATTTTGATATGATGTATTACCATGTCTGGACTTGTGCCTCGCTGATTTTGGTGAGGATCAGCTGACCACGAGCCGTAATATCAATCGGAATGATTGCAAAATCGCACTCAAATCTCTCTTATTCACCGTAGGACGTCGAAATCCGATAAGGAGCCTCTCTGGGACAACAATAGACGAGCAAAGTGAAGAGCGCCATCCTGATCAGCTGACTGAGCTAAAATCTCTTCTGTTCACCGTAGGACGTTGAAAATTGATAGGGATCTTCTTTGGGACAACAAGAGACTCATAACCTTACAGGCTCCATCCTGATTAGCTGAGTGTGCTAAAAGTCTGTCTGATTACAACAAAATTTGATAGGTAGCCTCTCTAGGACATGAAGGGATGGATGAAATGACGGGTTCCACCCAGAGCTCCAGCTAACCGATTCGAAAAGTTGGTTTTGCAAACTGCGTGAGTCTTTTTTACAATAATTTTCTTTTGCTTCAATACACCGAAGGTAGGGAAGCTTTGTGTTCGTATGAGAAATCGAAAAACATTTTGCCTGCCAAATCCAAATTTCTACTTGCTTCTGCGTTTCAGAGCTTGCTGATCAATTTTGATTCCGTGTCTGTCTGTTTTTGCGTCAGTGGTAAACCCTTTTCATGGCCGAAACCATACATTTTAGTCAGAATTTTATGAAATTCTAAGGGATTGTGTGGGTTAGCTGTTAGACGGTTTCCTTCAACTTTCATTTCCGTTGGATCAATAGCATGCGCGAACGTGCATTTCTTATAACATCGATTTCTCATCATCTATTGGTCCGATTTCTTTCAAACTTCAAGGGGGTAGTTGGGTACCTATATTCCAGGAAGATACCCTATGAAATATATCGCGACTGGCAAAGCAATAACTATTGCGCATGCACAAAACTAAAATTTATTAACGCACGGAAAACTCCGATACTAATGGACCGATTTTCTATACGTCTATATCACATTATGTGAGAAAGATATACTGCCCACCCAACTTGGTAGACGTTTTTGTTTTCAAACACTTTGAAATTGCTCGACTCGAATGACAATCTATAGCTTCCAAAACTGTGCAAAACTAGATGTAAAGGGAATACTATTAGTTGGATTTGAATTTACTGCCATGAAGAGTAGTGATTTTCGTCAAGGAGATGTACGCCTTTCTATAAACCGTGTGTCTATTTTCGATAGGAAATTAGTAATAAATCATGTTTTGACTAATGCCCTGCTTGTAAAATATTATTGCTTGTTATTGTAAAAAAAGGCATCCTAAATCCTCCCTATTAATACATTTCAATTATATTACCTATCGGTACAATTATAAGACTTACGGATATGTGGAAGCCATCTACGTGTCACACCCTACTTGGCAGGCGTTTTCTGTCATCGCTGAATGATTTCCTGGAGTTATGGAGGGAACTCGTTGGGATGTTGGAAATTTGGCATATCATCACGTATGGAACCCCTCAAAAACTTGATTGCATTCCCAGATAAGGTCAGCAAAATCCCTTCGGGACTGGCTAAAACGTTATAAAAAATTATGAAGTGATGTTAATTTCAGGTAATGCCTCGGCGACGGAGCGTGGAGGAAGAGGAGGAAGACGAGGAAGAGAGGCCTCAAAGGAACGCGGCAAATGCCCGAGAGAGAGCGCGAATGCGAGTGCTGAGTCGCGCATTCTGCCGCCTGAAAACCACACTACCTTGGGTCCCACCTGACACCAAGTTGAGCAAACTGGACACTCTCAGGTGAACTTACTATACAACAGTAGGTAGGTACTTAGATGGAGGGGCGAATCCAGGATATTTTGGAGGGAGCAGCGCACTGAGAGCTATAGGGAGCGGAATACCTTCCATCAAAAACGGAGGGTCCGGATTAAATCATCGAAATGTAACATTCAAATGACAGTATTTCCATGCTTTTTGTTTGTAAAAAAAAGTTATAGTCACACAACATGATCAAATGAGCGAATTTTTTAAACTCTCATATTATATTTATGTTGAATTGTTTTGAAATTTCAGCATTTGGAGAGCAAAGAAAATGTTAACAATTAATTTTATGGCAAACAAACTTTTTCTAAATAATGGTCTGCTACTAATTCAAAAAGAGATTTTGAATTTTCATTGTTTTTTGCAGATTTTGTCTACGTTTTTAGCACATACTTAATAATGAAATTTCAGTACATTTTTCAACATAATTTTGTACATAGATTTTTGAATTTTCTAGTTTATATAGTTGATAGACTTAATTTGAATAAAGTTCTGCTAAAAATGTTACTAATGATTTTTAGTGGTTTTGTCACTCTTAGAGGTTTTACCAGCAAATTGTTTGAAATTTAATTTGAGAATCATTGTGCTCAAAAAGTGCTGCCCAAGGAACTCATCCTTTCTTTTAAAATGCTTGATTTTATGAAGCAAAAACGGGATTTTCATCTCTGTCCTGAGGAGAGTTGACCAGAAAGACCACACATCATATGAAGAAGAAAAAAAAGTTGAGCTCCAGGAATCGTTTTAAAATGCATCAAAACGTATTTACAAGAAGAAATTATGAAAAACAAATTATTTCAAAATTTTAAGTGCTATTTTGGTCTTATGAATAATTTTATGAGATTTGAGGATAGTTAACAAGTGAATAGAGTAAAATTTTGCAAGAGTACAGACACACTGAAACCTTGCTCATACAAAATTGAAGTTGAAAAAAATTTACGCTAACCAAATAATACGATTTTTCAATACCTGATAAATAGGGGGAATTATTTAATAATAATAGGCGCAAATAAATTATATTCAGTTTGTGTTCAGACAGAGGCATCCTATAGCAGAGATCTGTGCGTAATATATAGTTATCTAAAATTGAAATAGTAAACCGTTGTGTAATAATTTGGAGTGGTACAAAAAACGTTTATTAGAACGATTTTGGAGTGGGCAGATCAAAAAGGGCACTAGTATATAGTAGTATATATAATAGTAATATATATATAAGTTACGTACACACTAGCCGACACTAGGCGTATTGTAACAGCAAACTGCTGATCACGCATTACTATCCTATATATACAGCCCGTAGGCGGCTCCAACCTTCAGTCTTGTTCCGCCGTCCGAGCCATCTTCATCTTGTTTATTTCTAACACCAAGTCCGTATCAAGTCCGTATTGTGTTATATTCCAATAAATCAGTTTTTAAAAACTCTAACAACGTGAGTTATTCTATTTTTGGCGCAGTCTCCGGATCGATAGTGTTTTCTTCGACGCATACGACGTAAACTCTATCGGAACCTACATTTTACAACTCCAGTTCGGATCGGTAGTGTTTCTTCGACGAATACGACGGAACTCTATTGGGATTACCAACGGGCAAGACTCCTTACAGCATGACACTCCAACATCTGTAAGTAAATAAGCAATACGAGACCTACCACTTCTTCAGTAATTATTCGCACACACCCAGTGCTCATCGTTAATTTCGCACACACCCAGTGCTCATAATTAATTTCGCACACACCCAGTGCTCATAATTGATTTCGCACACACCCAGTGCTCATCGTTAATTTCGCACGCAACCAGTGCTCATCGTATTATTTCTCGCACACACCCAGTGCTCATAATTAATTTCGCACACACCCAGTGCTCATAAGTAATTTCGCACACACCCAGTGCTCATCGTTAATTTCGCACGCAACCAGTGCTCATCGTATTATTTCTCGCACGCACCCAGTGCAATTCGAATTCGCACACACCTAGTGCAATTCAAACTCGCCCACACCTGGTGCGATTTCACCAACAGTTAACTTGGAAACAAATAACTTTTGTCGTTCACTCCAAGTAAACAAGTTAACTTGGACACAAATAACTTTTGTCGTTCACTCGACGGAACCTTGGCTGACAATCTTTATCTCAGCCAACTCACATCCTGTTCGCCCCGCGAGAGCCTGACGTTATCTCTCGGAGGGGGAGAGGCAGGAACGTTATCTCTCGGAGGAACTCTGACGACCTTCACCTCTCACGACCTTCGCAAGATCGTAATTTAAGTTCCCGCGTCAACTACATTCGATTTTATTTCATTAATTCAACCAATTTCATTGTTTGTGCTATTTCATCTTTTATTTTGACTAATCTTTTACTCTAATTAATTAATTAATTCATAAATTTCATTTTATTTCCTTGTATTGTATGTGCATGTCTACTGTTTAACTAACTGATAACTGAATTCCACACCAAAATTCCCAAAGTCAAAGAACCGAAACCCCAAACTAGCTTTTGGGATTGGAGCTCACAACGACTCCACAGAACCATGGATTCTAATAACGTCGCTAATATTCCCCTTCCACTCGGACCACCACCAATAAATGGGGCCGCCCTGATTCGTCAGGCACTGAACCCCATACCCGAAATACCCGAAATAAATCCACCACAATTTCCCCCTGAAAATCAACCACAACTTCCAATTGAAAATCCACCACTTCCGCCCGAACACAATTTCCCACAAGTAAACCCACAACTAGGTCCAAACCAACAAATACCCCAAATATTCCGAAAAGAATATGATAGGTTAATCCCGGAATTTAACGGGGAACCCCTCGTTTTACCCAAATTTATAAAACAATGTGATAAAATATTTGAGAAATTCCACGACCACAACGACCCAGATAACTTTCAAAATGAAGTAATCATGGGGACATTCACTTCAAAGTTAGGTCCCAAAGTAACGGAAAAAATATTCATAAATTCTATAGATAACTATCAGGAACTAAGGGGAGCGCTACTTCAAACTTATAGCGACAAAAGGGATACGTATACTCTATTACAAGAAATGAGTGAATTGAAACAGCTCCCACAAGAGGATTGTTTCAATTTCCACGACCGTCTTTGCCATCTATTAAATGCGCAGGTTGCCTACATCAAACTGAATATGGGCAGCGCTGCTCCGATTTTAACGGAGTATATGAAAAATTACGCCCTAAGAGTGTTCGCTCATGGTATTTCGGAACCATTGGGTGGCCTCTTAAGGACCAAAGGCCCAACCAGTTTGGGAATGGCTCTCACTATGTTGACAAACGACTTCAACCTAAAACCCAGGAACAAAGCTTCCCCAGGTTATTCCTCCGCTCATCCGGCTTATCAACCTGCCGCTGCGTCAACGAGCCGGAACGTCCCAAGACCAAACCCCTCGTTTCAACCACAAACATCGCGCTTCACGCCCAGACCCACTCAAAACCAATACCAAACACCAGTTGCTAAAGCCTACCAACTATTGCAAAGCTTTGCCCAAGGCGGCCAGTCGAGGCCCGGCCCACCTTGGCAACCGAAACCTCAATACCCGCCGAAACCTCAATATACCCCAAATCAATATCAAAACCAAACCTCCCCAAA
This sequence comes from Adelphocoris suturalis, assembly GCA_030762985.1. NCBI lineage: Eukaryota > Metazoa > Arthropoda > Insecta > Hemiptera > Miridae > Adelphocoris > Adelphocoris suturalis. The sequence continues at coordinate 169,746,911 of CM061040.1, read as the reverse complement.
CCAAAACGCACAAACATACAATAGGCCTGCTCAACAACCCAAAACATCTCAAACTAATTCCCATAGAACCCCAACGGCGAAACCCCAATCTCAAAAATGGAGGCCTATGTCTTGGAGAACATCCAACCCAAATTTCCATAACCTCGAAAATGACGAACCCCAAATTCCCGACTCTGAGGAACAAAATCGGGACCACGAAACTTGGCAAATCTTACAAGATGAACAGACCCAGGACATCAACCCGACCTATGAACATAACATAGACGAAATCACAGATTTTTTAGACCACGCCAGCCTCGAACCCCCACATACGACCTAATGTCACTATACTCTAAACCGACTGACGAACTAACGTACATAACCATGCCTAAACTAAACCTAAAAATTCTAATCGATACAGGTGCTTCTGCAAGTTTTATAAACCCCGAAATAGCCAACAAATTTTTCCCCGACAAAATTTCCCAAAGTACTTTCCTTGTAAAAACCGTACACGGAATTTCTAAGGCAAAAACTAACGCAATGGTCCCATGTGGCGAACTCTTCCAAACCAAAGGTCTAAATTTAAAATTTAACATCTTCGATTTCCACAGCAGATTTGACCTCCTCTTGGGCTTAGACAATCTTAGACTACTGCGAGCCGGAATAATGCTGCATGAAAACGTCCTAAGAACACCAAAGGTTGACATACCCCTCCAATTTTTAAACCTCAAAACCAACGAAATCCATAACATTGACAGTAGGTGCGTCCAACAAATCAAATTGAAAATAAACAATGTTAAAGAAGGTGACGCTATCGTCCCTTACCAAAAGATAGGTCCCATAGAAATACCACAATGCTTAGTACGAGTAGACAACTTCGAAGCCCATGTTCACGTCCTAAATTCAGAAGAAAAACCCACGAGACTCGTACAAACATTCCCTGTAACAGTTGAACAGATTACCCCGAACGAATTAACACCATCACACGAACCACAAAATCCGAGTCAAAACTTCAACAATTTCGACTGTCCCAAATTCAAATTCGATCTAGGACAACTCAGGATGGACCATATGAACGAGGAAGAAAAAACAGCTATCTCCCAGTTAGTAATAAAATACGCGGATATCTTTCATCAAGACGGCACTTACCTGACCTTCACAAACAACGTAAAACATGTGATTAGGACGACAGACAATGTACCGGTATACGCGAAAAACTATAGGTTCCCCGAAATATACAGAGAGGAACTAGACAAACAAATGGAGGAATTACTTCAACAAGGCATCGTTAGAAACTCTGAAAGCCCTTGGAACGCCCCCATTTGGATTGTCCCAAAAAAGGCAGACAATAGCGGTAAACAAAAATTTCGAGTTGTTGTCGATTACAGGAAGCTTAACCAAAAAACGATAGAGGACAAATACCCTCTTCCCCAAGTCTCAGAATTACTAGACAAATTAGGGAGGTGCCAATACTTTAGTACGATCGATTTGAAATCCTCATTTCACCAGATTGAGATGGATCCGAACAGTATTGAGAAAACAGCGTTCAGCACGCCCACACGCCATCTAGAATGGACTAGAGTCCCATTCGGATTGCGTAATGCACCCTCGACTTTCCAACGTGCTATTGACACCATATTACGCGGAATTGCTAACGAGTACTGTTGTGTCTACCTCGACGACATAATAGTATTCAGTACTAGCCTGCAAGAGCACATCCAACGCTTAGAAGCCGTTTTTAAACGCCTTAGGGACGCGAACTTAAAGGTACAACTCGACAAAACAGACTTCCTCAAACGCGAAGTTAGTTATTTAGGACATGTAGTAACCCCACAGGGAGTAAAACCTAACCCCGATAAAATATCAGCCATACAGAAATATCCTATTCCTAAAACACCAAAGGAAATCAAGGGTTTTCTAGGACTGTTAGGGTACTACAGAAAATTTATCAACAACTTCGCCCGACTGACTAAACCCTTAACTCAATGTTTAAAAAAGGATGCGACGATAGACATAACGGACCCCGATTACGTAAACTGCTTTGAAACGTGTAAAAACCTCCTGTGCAATGATCCGATACTTCAGTATCCTGACTTTACCAAACCTTTCCACCTCACAACGGACGCGAGTATCGTAGCATTAGGAGCTGTTCTCAGCCAAATAACTAACAATGCGGACCTCCCGATTGCCTACGCCAGTCGTACACTAAATGACTCTGAACAGAAATACTCGCCCATCGAGAAAGAACTCCTTGCAATAGTCTACGCTGTGGGTTATTTCCGACCATACCTTTTTGGAAGGAAGTTCACAATCTACACAGACCATCGCCCCCTTCAGTGGTTATTTTCCCACAAAGAACCTAGCTCAAGGCTGTTCGCCTGGAAAACCAAACTTCAGGCTTACGACTTTGAGATAGTATACAAAAAGGGAGCATTAAACACGAACGCTGACGCGCTGTCCCGACCGCCGCAAACAAAGTCTGTCTCGCCGAGTCCAAAATCTGTCTCGCAAAATCTAAACGCAATCGAAAACGAGTATGAGTCTTCCGACTCAGTGATAGCCAACTTTGATCCGGAGGAGGGAGGAGAAACTCACTCTCACTCCGATAACTTAGAAACTTTGTCTGGCCTTACAGTACACTCGAATTTTATCGGCAACACCGTAACGACAATAAGTATCAGAGACCAACCCGTGAACCTATGCACTAATCAAATATTACTCACTACCGTACGACACCCTGTTTTTAAACCCGTTACGACGATCAAATTATTTGGAAACAAAACGCGCATGATAGTAACAGTCAGCGAATCACAATTCGAATCCGAAATTACAAAATTTGTTAAGGAATTTATTCACCCAAAGGTCAAATATGGTATATATTTTGAAACTGATACCTATGAGAAATTTGTGCAAGTAGTCACCAAACAATTCACCCATACGGAAATAGACATCACGAGGTACACCAAAAAACTAAGAGACATACAAACTAACGAAGAACAAACCAAAATAATCCGCAACTACCATGAAGGTCACACTAATCACAGAGGAATAGAAGAAACATACGAGAAGTTAAAACGAGAATTCTACTGGCCCAATTTAAAGACAACAATACAAAAATTCATTAATAATTGCGAATTATGCCTTAGGAGCAAATATGAGAGATCTCCCCTCAAAATCAAATATAACGTAACACCAACCGCCTCACGGCCATTGGAGACCCTTCACATCGATAAATTCACAATAGAAAATACGAAATTCCTCACAGTAATCTGTACATTCTCCCGTTACGCGCAAGCATACCCCCTAAACTCGTCCACAAGCATGGAACTAGTAAACGGACTCCTAAAATTTTTTACTCACCACGGTATACCTAATTCTGTAGTATCGGACAACGGTGCCGAATTTCAGAGCAGCCTCATAAAGGAACTTCTGGATTTACACAAAATAAATATTCATTATATTTCTTCCCAACACCCAGAGTCAAACGGAATCATAGAAAGATTCCATTCAACCCTAATTGAACACGTGAGACTCCTAAACCAACAAGAAGCGTTCAAGACCTCCAACACCCGTACCAAAGTCAATTACGCGATCATCGCATACAACAATACGATACACTCAGTATCGAAACTAACCCCTTTTGAACTACTTTACGGACACATAAACAACAGACCATTAGTAGAAATAGATTTAGATAAACTAATAACAAATAATTACCTCAACGAACACAAGGAAAAAACCAAGGCTCTTTACACTCACATGACAGACAAGTTCAAAGAACACAAAGAAAACCTGACCAACACAAAAAACATAGGACGAATAGACCCCCAGAATTGCCACCTGAAGTTTTTGTCAAAACAACGCAACGTCAAAGTAAGTCAAAACCCAAATTTAATAAAGAACAGTTAAAGGAAATTGATCCAATAACAAAAACAGCCCTCATACAACCCCGTCACCACAACACTAAAGAAAAAATACATTTAACAAACATCAAACCCCCACGGAAGTTTTATCAAACCAACGTGCAAAACGCTTGGGATGATCAAGCACCGCCCTCCGAAATTCTTGCCCATAAATACGGCTTAAAAATAACGAGACAAAACCTCCTTACTCTAAAACCAGGAAACTGGATCGATGATATGATCATCAATTTCTATATGGAACTCTTAGACGAAAGGAGTCGCAATAATAGAAACTTACCCTCGACCCACTGTTTCAACACCTTCCTTTATCCTCTACTGAAATCTGGGGGCTACGACAGAGTAAGGAAATTCACGAGTAGGTCCGACATATTCGGAAAAGACTTTATCATCTTTCCGATCCATGAAAACAACCATTGGTCCTTGGTCATAGTAGACGTCAAAGAAAAAGAAATTAGGTACCTAGACTCCCTTTCCGAAAACAGACTCAAGCTAGGAACAGCTAACAAAATCGCAATCGAGATCCTCGAGAACATCCAATCTTACCTAGCCTTCGAATACCTCGAGAAAAGGAATGTTATGCTCGATTCCGAAAACTGGAGAACCACCCTTCTGAGGACTGTTCCCCAACAAGAAAATTTCGATGACTGTGGTGTGTTTATGTGCCAATTTGCAAAAAAATTAACACATAAAGAAGCCCTGTCCTTCGAACAAAAGGATATTCCCCAACTTCGAGAACAAATGTGTTCCGAAATTTTAAAGGGTTCACTGTCCTAAAACTCCTTATCGATTTTCATTGTTCCAGGATCGTTCTCCCCCTTTTTCTCATGGCGACATATGGAATCGAGGTTATCGATGTAACCTCAAACCCTGGGCTCATTGCGGTGAATATGAAACCCGCAAAAATTGTCAAGGGCTACCACACCCTTTCACACTATTACGACCTCAATCAAATTTTGGATCAACTCAACCTCCTGCGACTGACTTACAACGAAACCCTCAAAACATTCCACAACAGCTCCCACACCGCCCAAAAAACGATGATGCTCACAGCCACCGTAAACCACACCTTCAGACTTATAGACCAGAAACTAGACAATATCATAATAACTCCACCCAAAACTAGATCTAAACGGGGACTGATTAACGGGCTAGGCACGTTAGTAAAATTCATCACTGGTAATCTAGACTCCCGCGATGAGGAGAAATACAATAAAATCCTGAACCATTTATCAAACAAGCAAGAGGACCTTCAAGAACAAATAAAGTCACAGTATTCTATCAACCAAGCAATATTAGAGAATTTTAACAAAACCATAGATACCATAGCACACAATAACCGCGTGATCATCAAAGAATTAAGACATCTCAAATATATAAACTTGGAGTTAGGACGAGTCAACGCAATTATCACTACACTAGAACACCTTCAAACGCTCCTCAACCTACTTCTAAGCGCCCTACAAGACATTGAAAACTCACTCACATTTTGCAAACTAGGAAAATTACATCCTAGCATAGTCGACTCTCGGGAACTCTTCACTGAATTACAAAGATTGTCCAAATTCTACGGCAACACGTTCCTAGATTACTCCAATAAGGCCCTGTTTGAGATTCAATCCTACATTCAAGTCCAATGTTTCGTGGGAAGTAGCGAAATCATTTACTTCTTAGATATACCCATTGTGGACCCAGAAAATTTCGATTTGTATTACGTGGAACCCTTACCAACACAGTTAGAAAACGCTCAAATAGTAACCATCATCCCAAAGAAAAAATTCTTCCTCAAATCCCAAACAAGCTCAAGAATCGTAGCATTACGCCACGAGTGCCCTGCCGGTCACCTATCTCTCTGTCCAAACCACCTAACATCGGAATTAGATCTACCATGCGAAATTCAATTCCTACAAACAGGTTCCACCACTCAATGCAAGTACGTCAATCTTGACATCCCCACCAATTACGTGAACTTAATACCGGAAATCAACCAATACCTTCTTGTCTTCCCACACGGAGACACGATTCAAATTATTAATACAGAAGGGACAGAAGTCCGAACCCTATACGGAATCCATCTCGCGAAACCAGGGACGGACCGATTAGTATACCATGACCAAACTTTGTTTGCCCCCGAAAGGAACTGTCCGGCCGACCCCTGATCATGAACTCCATCAAACTACAATTACAACCCTCTCAATATCCGGAATCGGAAATTCAACTAAAAGGTCTCGACCTTAACCTAGTTCACATGCCCGATGCCCGCGCAATTCCCATCTCGTATTATGAGAAACTCAAAACACCCAGCTTTTGGACCATCCTCCTGTACTTATTCCTCGTGTCACTCGTCACATACATTATGACCCAGTACTACCGCCACAAAAGAAAAGTAAGGCTTTCCCCAAACCATCAGTAACCGTATTTTTATTGTACAACATTACAATACAAAACAGTAGTACAGTACAATACAATACAGTGCAAGCATCTGTAACCTAATTTCTGTAATTTGTAATCAAAACTCTGTTTTTTCCCTGTATTATCATGTAATAGGTTTTAGGTTGTACTTTGTTAATGTACTAATTTTCATACTAGTATTTTTGTATTAATTTGTATTAATCTTGTATTTTTGTATTTTTGTAATTTTGCATTTTTGTATTAATTTTGTATTTTTGCAATAATTTGTACTAATTTTTTGTACCAATTTTCGTACTAGTATTATGTGGTAGTATTATGACATTGTTATAATGGAAATGTAATGTAACGTAATGTTTGTAATATCATATTTGTAATAATGCGGACTAACTTAACTTTGAAACTTTAAATTTTGAACTTTGAAAATTTTTATTAATTTTGAACTTTGAACTTTGAAAATTTTGTTAACCCCAAAATTTTGTCTCGGCGGGGAGGAGTTACGTACACACTAGGCGACACTAGGCGTATTGTAACAGCAAACTGCTGATCACGCATTACTATCCTATATATACAGCCCGTAGGCGGCTCCAACCTTCAGTCTTGTTCCGCCGTCCGAGCCATCTTCATCTTGTTTATTTCTAACACCAAGTCCGTATCAAGTCCGTATTGTGTTATATTCCAATAAATCAGTTTTTAAAAACTCTAACAACGTGAGTTATTCTATTTTTTATATATATATATATATATATATATATATATATATATATATATATATATATATATATATAATAGTAAGTGGAACTTCTATAAAAATCAGATTTTATCGAATGGTATGTTCTCACTAGCTATCTTCCTTGTGACAGGTTCCGTCACGCGCAATACACCCATCTCCACCAAACCAGACAGAATTTTCATCCAAAAATTGGCGGTTTTCAATGATTTTATACTCGTATTTTTTATTAAATTCCATTGCAATAGAATTCGAATTTAAGTTTACATATTAATTGAACGTTTGTTGAGTTGAATGTTTTTGTTCCATGCGAAGATTGGCTACGTCATACATAGCGCATTTGCGACGAGTTCTGCACGGCCCTCAAGCTGACAATGAACTTCCTAGTCCTTTGAACCTCGTAAGTGAATTAAAGGCACAATTTATTGTAGTTATTGCATCGATATTCATAATATTTAATTACCAGAATAAATTAATGATGTCACCGCTTGAAATTAAAAGCTCACATTCTCTTGTGTCGCTCTTAATTTCAATTACTGTTATTTGTACCCATCTTTTTCTCTGGGAATTTAAAAAAATAAAATACCTTCCTAGACGAAAATTTTAGCACCATTTACTGAACATCGTGCATATTTTGAATCTCAGCTTTTGCATCAGTCGTATGATCGACAATGTCAAAAACCGAATGAGGAAGTTAAAATCGGAGAGATTGTTTTGGGTGACGTTAACACACAACGATGAGACGTTCTAGAACAATCTAGTCTAGTTACGAGACTCTTCACCCTGACCAACTAATCCAACTAATCTGAATTATTACTAAGGGATTGACAGCTTGATGGTATGTATATTTGAGATGCGAGCGTAGCGAGAATCCAGTCCTCTGATCTACGCAAAAATCCGATCTGTGTAAAATCTTATGGTAACTGGAGCGCTGGGAATGCCTCGCGGTGGGTAGTCGAACTAAAGAGCAAGTCAGGGTCTAGAGTCTCGTGACTCGACTTGATTGTTCGAGGACGTCTCGTGTACCCTACGCAATCAGCAAATTAGTTTTACAATCTAGCTTCTATTAGGATTTTAACTGAAGTTTAATTCTTATCTACGTAAATCACTCTGTTACTTTGGCAGAATTTCCTCTGCATTAGTTTTTGATCGACTGCGCCGCGTTCCCCCTCCTTATTTTTGCGAAGGATTGGGGAAGTGGTAGGTGCCGTGGAGAGATATTGTTAACTTAGTCTTACTTGTAGGTAATATAATTTATTCAAAAATTTTAATATTCATCGTTAATAATTCATCCGGCTAAAATTCATTCTTTGCGGCACCAGCTGAAAGTTGTAATGATGAGAAGCACCTTTGAGAAAAGCAGAGCGAGAAATTTCCCCCTCCTTACAGTCCGCTAAAGTTGGTAGAAGTATCATTCGCCGTTTTTCTTGTTGGGTCATTCTCATTTCATTTGCCGCTTTGGGGTATTTGAGAACCACAGTGACGTGAAATATTAAAGTGCTCGAAAATGATGTTAGATCAGCAAATACTACTCATTGTACATTGCAGATTTGTGTTCCATAGATCAACAGTGAGTTTTTCATTGATGTATTTTATACGTGTTTTTGTATTAAAAAACAGGATATCCAACTCATGAGTGTTACCAGATTTCAAAATTTGATTTCTGTAAAATGGATGATTTGGCAAAATTGTTGTCGGGGCTCAAGTAAGTACAAAAGAATCACGTTCAAACGTAATATTCAGATTTCACGGAATTCATGTTGAAGGCAGTGTAATTGTGCTTAAATCTCAGGAGTGTTACCCTATTAGTGTTACCGTAATGTCAGGAGTGTTACCCATCCTTGGTCACACTCCTGAGAGGTAACACTCGCAAAACTCGGGGATGGCTACTGTTTGAAACCTGCAACCAAGCAGTATGGTTGTTGATATAGGATTATTTTGTTTAAGCACCAACAACACTCGTAATTTGTGTAACAATCATGATTGAATATAAAAATACTCAACATGTTTTCAGGCTTATTTCGCTATAAAACCTGCTGCAACTCCAAGCGCTCCACTAAAGTCTCACATCTTCAACTGGACAATATAACCTTCACATCTGACTGTTTCCCACCATTTTCCATTGGTCTTTTTGATCGCAAAAATGGTAACACTCCTGTGGTCCCATTGAGAAGAGATATGGGTTACTGACTGAAAAACTAGTTTTTCACGGGTTGGGAAAAATCTTAAAAATGTAAATCCTTACTCTAAATAAAGAGGAACCAACCTACTGCAGCTAGTAACCCTGGCCAGTTCTAGATTGTCATTGTTTCGTAACTACCTAACTTCTACGTACATGTTAGGTAGGAGGGGACACTAACACTCATGAGTTTCCAGGATTTCAGGTTTCATTCGTCATCAATGTATATTGGTTAAAGGGGATTTTGGGCAGTCAAATTATTACTTCGTTGATCTCCCAACTTATACTACCCTTTTTTCCCCAAAATCACTAGTTTTGGTCAAGAATTGTGAGAATTCGTCGTCGGGGACATGAAAGCGGCAAATGAAATGAGAATGACCCTGTTGGGAAATTCGCGGAGTTTTGGAATCGCCACAACTGTTGATGACGACGTACCTCAATGTCAGTTTGCATTTTGAGAAGAACTTCAACAAATAGAAAAATGTTTGGATGCGGAGATGTAGACATACTGTTGAACTTTGAGGTGGATGGATTCACAGGAATTCGTCGTCCTGTCAGATATCAGCTCATCAGCCGCCCACACATTCGGCGGAATTTGGCGTGCGAGGCTTGTCTAAAAACCCATCCATTTGTGTTTATTCCACTGTTTATCTTTCAACCTTTTGTCTCTGTATGAACTGCGCACTTGATAACTTGAAGGCTACAAAAATTGCTGCAGCATATTAATAAAATGTTTTAGCCTCTCTTTTTTTGACGGTTGATTCATTAAAAACATCATAAAAATACCAGGAAAAATAAGAAAATCAAGGTCATCAGGAAAATCAGCTTCATCTTGAATCCTAGTTTCTATTCAGAACCTCTTCCTCAACCCCCACGCACAACCGCACGCTTCTGCCAAACTTCATTCCTATCTTATTCTTCAAATTCTCTCTCACGCAAACCTCATTCCCCAACCAACAGCGAACCAGAGGACAGCCAACAAGTGGATGAGTTTATCGACCATTTTATCAACTCAGGAATTCATGTTGAGTTGCTAAAAATTATCTATTTTGCGGCGTTTTATTTTTCATTAAAAATTAATTTGAAATTATACCTAAAATCTACTTACATTAGTTCATGTTATTTTTATTATTTTTCGGGTAGAAAGTACTTGCCCCACTATAGGTACACACTTACCCCCCAAAAGAGGGCAAGTGCGTTATTTGAATGTTTCTAGGTTTTTCCCAATTCTTAATGAATTGCTAACTTGAATTCATTATATCCACACGTCTTTCGACGTAGAAATGTCTGGGGAATGTAATAAAACTGTAGTCATTATTTAACTTGAACTTAGTTAAAATAATGAGTTGTTGGGAAACAGTAGCATCACAAAGCCAGATTTATGAAAAACTTGCCCCCATTGACCCTACTTATTTGTTTTCCATTTTATCATTTAATAATGATTAACAGGACGTTTCCATTTGTTTTCGTCACGTCACGAGCGTCACGTCACGGTGGGGTTTCCTATTGATTTTCACGTACAACCAATGCGTTACTAGGGAAGTGTAACTCCCTTAGTTTTCATAGCAGGAAAATTGTTAGCCACTTTTTGGAATGCTCTAATTTTATCACAGCATCTCATAATCCCTAAGCCTCTGTAGTGTCAAGGAAAGCTGATTTATTACGCTCAGTTATGAACTAATATTGCTAAGTAACCATAATGAACTAATAATGTCTAAAATTAATCATTATTAAATGATCTGACTGTAGAACCGTAGGTCTACCGTCCGTTTTTTGGTTTATTATTTCCAATAATAAGCCTATGTGATTGTATAGCCAAAAAATTTTATGACACCCCCCCCTCAAACTTTGTCACTTTACGTTTCAAGGTGCGTAGAATCCAAATTTGAAATGTCCGTCCGCACAAATAACACCAACCCTAATAACAGGATTAAATAGGAACTCTAAATAGGCATCTGGATATCCATGTGGACCATACCCTAAGTATAGCCCTATTGAAAAAATATTTTCTGAATAATTTGACATGAAATAAGGTAGTTGTATGTTATGAAATTCGCAAAAATGTGGTTATGAGAGTTACTTAAATGTGCATGGAATATAGTACGCTCATCCTCTTCACGTCATTTTCCTCTCTAACTCTGAGTGGTTTTAAACAGGGGTGCCCACAGGGGGGGGGGGGGGGGGTCACGACGCAAACTGCGTCGTTAAAATTTGGGGGGGGGGGGGGGGGGTTAGAAAATGTGTATTTTTTTTATTTTTTTATGAACAAGTAATAAGATTTATACTAACAATTTGCTAGCGTCAGCTGTTTTGAATTTGAATTACTTTATTGGATAATATGTTGTAGAAACAGGCATTGTGCGCAAGTGTTGTGATACTTATTTTGACTTATTGTACTTGTTTTACTGTCAATTAAAAATTAATTACTTACATTTGTAAAACAAGAAATACAACATTCTTTATCACATCAGTGTATCATTTACATTACCTATTTAATAAATATTTTAGTTGGGGGGGGGGGGGGGGGGGGGGGGCTCGAGTCGTTGCGCTTAGGGGGGGGGGGGGGGCACCCCTGGTGGGGCAAGTGCGTTTTCAAACAAGGGACAGGTGCGTTTCATTAAAAACAACATAAAAATACCAGGAAAAATTGGAAAATCAAGGTCTTGAAGCCTGGTTTCCATCCAGAACCTCTTCCTCAACCCCCACGCACAACCGCGCGCTTCTTTCAAACCTCAGTCCAATCTTATTTTGCGAAAATCTAGTCTTCGAATTCTCTCTCACGCAAACCTCATTCCCCAACCGACAGCGAACCAGAGGACAGCCAACAAGTGGATGAGTTTATTGACCATTTCATGAACTCAGGAATTCACGTTGAGTTGCTAAAAATGATCTATTTTGCGGCGTTTTATTTTTCATTAACAAATTGAAATTATACCTAAAATCTTCTTACATTAGTTCATGTTATTTTTATTATTTTTGGGGTAGACAGTGCTTGCCCCACTACACGTACACACTTACCCCCCAAAAGAGGGCAAGTGCGTTATTTGAATGTTTCCAGGTTTTTCCCAGTTCTTGATGAATTACTAACTTCAATTCAATATAATCACACGTTTTTCGGCATAGAAATATCTGGAGAATGTAGTAAAACTATACTCATAATTTAACTAGTAGTTAATGAGTTGTTAGGAAATACTCGTAGTAGCATCACAAAGTCAGATTTATTATTTCACTCAGATCAGATTTATTTATTATCACTTATTTGTTTTCCATTTTTTACATTGTGGGAGCTACATTCAAGAGTGATAACATAATTATTGCTTATACAAATCACAGTTTACACTTTTTTACATTGAAAATTTCTTAGTCGACGGGTCAATCTGAAATTTTGTTACGCAAAGAAAAAAACGTCACGCAACCTATAAACAAGTTAGGTGTTGTTTTCTTTTGATTTTCACGTACAACCAAGCCGTTGCTGGGGAAACGAAACTTCTCTTAGTTTTCACTGGACAAAAATCGTTCTCCACTCGTTGGAAAGCTCTCGATTTATCACGCATTTCTTTCGTACTTGTTCTTTTATTCATGTCGCAGTTTTATATTTATTTATGTTATAAATGGATATATTAAACAATGCTGCTTGTTTTGTTGTCCCTTGGTTGAGAAGTTAATCTTAGTTATAGTAATTGTAGACGCACACCATAACAGAAAATTACCTCCCTGTGGATTCATATTCGTGGAAGAATGGGTGGGGGGGGGGGGGGGGGGGGTCGAGACTGGCTTACAGCAAATTCAGTAATTGTGTGTCAATAATTATTTTGTTTTCTAATTGTTATTATATTTAAAACAATAAAAAAACATTGTAATTACTGAGACATTTTCAATGCTCATAGCTCTTCTCTCATAGGAGAGAAAGTAGGTACGCACGGCCTGCCGCGTTTTTTTTTTTTTTTTTTTTTTTTTTTTTTTCTCATCCAGTGGCGACCTATTACAATTTTGATTTGTACAGAGATTTTAAATCAACACACAAATAACACCAACCCTAATAACAGGATTAAACAGGAACTCTAAATAGGCATCTGGATATCCACAAATAATAGCACTGTATGTGGACCATACCCTAAGTATAGCCCTGTTGAAAAAATATTTTCTGAATAATTTGACATGAAATAAGGTAGTTGTATGTTATGAAATTCGCAAAAATGTGGTTATGAGAGTTACTTAAATGTGCATGGAATATAGTACGCTCATCCTCTTCACGTCATTTTCCTCTCTAACTCTGAGTGGTTTTAAATACGAGATTTCAACAATCGGTTCGACATATTGGTTCTGAGAAATTTTGATAAACAATTACCAACAAACTAAACATATAAAAAATAAACTCAAATGCTGAACTTTGCTCCATAGCTTCCTATTTTTCAATCTTATTTGTTCTAAAATCAGGAGTAAAGAAGAAAAGATTACTCTTAATGGTTACCGTCAACTCATACAACTTTGTGCACCCCGTTCAACATTGTGCCAATCTCGTTTTTTGAATCTTATGCTCTCTAACGGTAACAAACTTGAAGTTATTAGTTCGAAAAAATTCCCACGAGCAGCGGGATGGTAGAAGAGGATGCCGACGCTTCCACAAGTCTTCCCTGTGGATTTCAGTGCCGGCATGGTAGCTTTTTCTCTAGTCCACTAAAAGGGAATTGTTCAGTTTGTGCTGGGAGTCTCCTTTGGATGAGTATGCTGCGGATTTCTGAATAGTCTGGTAAGTTCATATTTTCATCCCTATACTGTCAGCTACCAATTACAGTATTTGGTGTTATCAGAAGTTTGTTTGTTTCTATGATATGACCAGATATGTTAGAAACGGGAACTTAGGGGTACAACTTTGTGCCACCGTTTTTTTATTATTTCTGCAATAAAATTTAATGCTTTCTCGTTGTATTTTTACAGAAAATGGGTGCTCAGAATCGGAGAAAGGTGGCTGGACGAGTTGAAGATTTGTTGGGATATTTTTGTATGAATTGTTAAGATTTTATAATAAAAACGAACAGAAAGTTGCCTTGCATTGATTTTTATATTCACCTTGTTTAAAAAATCGAAAAAACATTAAAAATTCCGAGGGCAATTTTTTTTTGTATTACGTTGCAAAGTCAACATGCTGATTAACAAGATTCAGACCGCCACAATGAGCCACATTAGGTTTTTCATTTCATTATAGGCTAAAAAAGATGGTGGCTCAAAGTTGCACCTTCCTGGGGTAATGAATGTGCCACGAATAAATAGTTCCCATTCTATTCGCTGAACAGATGGAATTTTTTCCTTAGCGACATTTGATCACTGAGATGTGTAAGTATCTTGGGTAAACATTTCAACGAGATACGACGACAAATAAAGTTCTGACGCTCAAAAAACCAAAAAAGTGGCACAAAGTTGTATGAGTTGACGGTACTTAAGGAATTTTGTTTATGTTGCTCACTAACTTTAACGGGTGGTCTTTCCAAATGTTAGACGGGCTATCCCATAAGAAGTGTAAGTGGGGCGAAACAGGCTGGATCGTAAACAAATTTCCAGAACAACCGCACTTCAAATCGCTCGCTCCATTCCGAGAGGGTCATAAATCGGTGGATGGGGATCCATTCACAGTAAACAACCCCTAAATCAAACGGGCGGAGTAACTGACGAAGTAAACACCAAATGCCGGCAGCTTTAGTTAGTATAATAACGAGATGCTTACTGGAAGAATACATACTAGATATTATACAAGACCAAAGCAAACCCAAAAAAATATAAAAATTGTCAATTTGTAAAAGAAAATTAGAATCAAACGTCAGTTCGCCGATAAATCCCAATTTCCTCTACATCCATCATCATCTTCCCGGTTTTGCTGATGTATCGGCGAGCTGACGTAGGATTTAATATTTTTTTGTTTATACAGGGTGAACTGCTCGTAGATGCAAACATTTTTTTCTTCTTAAACTACACCGAAAATGAAGTAAAATGCGGCCAACCGCATATTTTTTATCTCATTCCGTTCTCAAGATATGATTTGTTGAGGTTTTTTTTAAGGTAACCGTGTTTTCTCTTAAACTCGAATTTCTCCACTTGAATTGAATCAATTTAATTTTGACTTTTTACCACATTTTCGGAATCAGCGTTAAATTTTCTATAAGCGTGGTGTACCTTGATTCAGGAAAATTCCCATCTACGGACTACAACAGCAGCTCAAACATAGACAAATTTGGAAAAATCAAATTGCTGAAAATCTTTATAACGTTTCAACTCATTCAAAAAAGGCCAGGAAACTGGCAAATCTCATGAAAACTCCTTCATATACCTATGTAATATTCTTTTCAACGGTATTGTCAGTTTTAAATTTACACTACTATTTAGCGGTGAAAAGCTAGTTTTAACGTTAATAAATGTGGTTTTTTCAATTAAATCGAGGGTTTCCTTGCCAAAACATTGATAATTTTTTTATTATTGAAGTATTTCGTCATAACGCAACGTTATGTGATGCATTTTTTAGATGTCACCTAGGGGTCTAAAGTAAACATAATTTTCAGCTTTTCCGCTTTACCTTTACGATTTTCCGTTACGCTTTGTGTGATGCAAATTGTAATAAATTCCCAACAAGGGGGGGGCCATTATAGTAAACACATGGAAGTGTAAAAAAAAAAGTCGGCAAGCGAAAACCCAAGCTCAAAAATTACCCATGACTCGATTTTTTGTGAGCGCAGGAAAGGGCGCTCTTCCGCTTTGAAGTGCTCAAATTGTGAAATACTATGTTTTTGAAAATCCCCAATTGCCACTTGTGATACATGATTTTGGGGTACCTATTTTCTCACGCCGTCACGCAATGATGTTTATTTAATGATATTTGCAACACCAACTTGTGAAAACAATTAAAAAAACTGGCCAGAATTATTGCTCTTGGCCTTATTTGTTTCCAAATAGGGCAAAGCGCACTAAAATTTCATTTTTTCGGTGTGTGTTCCAAGTTGGTGTTACAAATATCAATAAATGAACACCATTACGTGATTCAGAGTGGAAAAAATCCCCAAAATCGTGTTGTAATGCATGTGGGAATTGAATATAGGTATTTGAAAACTCGGTGTTTCACAATTCGCGCACTTTTGAGCGAAATCGCGCCTGTTATAGCACATTCAAAAAGCGAGTGATTCGTGATTTCTTCAGAAATTGTTCCATAGAATTCGAATCAGTAGGAAAAATGGGAGTTTTTATGTAAAATTACGTTACGCGCATGTGCACGTGCTCCAAAATTAATGTCTTATCTGAGTTTTACGGAAAAAATAAAGTGGGTTATCATTTGATTTTTTTCTTCTAACCCATTTATTAGGGATGTTAAGGGAGGGGGCTCTTTGTTGTGTGGGACACCTTATATATATATATATATATATATATATATATATATATATATATATATATATATATATATATATATATATATATCTTCACAGAGATTTTTTAATGCAAGGTTTTCGACTAATTTAATTTTTAAGATTTTTTTCATGTTTTCGACCTTTAATCACTAAAGCGATCATAACTCTCTTAAATTGCAGTGAAAATTCAAATTTGGGGATACCGTTGGTAAAGCATTAAAAATCCTATCGGATAGATGCCTGACCTTTTTTTTTTACGAATTAAGGTTTGAGACATGAAAAACCCTCTGAAAACCAAATTTAACCTAATTCGGGAAACCTCGAGTTTTTTCAATCGGGAATTGAACTATGAGAATGAAATTATAATACGAGTTTGGGGCCGGTTTCTACAATTTTTACGCTGAATCGTAATCGCTTTCACATCTCCCGAACCCCGTTATAACTGAATTTCACACTTTAGCTAACTAATTTCATCCGAAAAAACTCATATAATTTAGCATACCAAATGAACTCAAATTTGTGAGCTAATATGTTAAACTTGGTTATTACGGGGTTGGGGAGATAGGCAAGTGTTATCCATCGATTCAGCGTAAAAAAATAAGTAGAAACCGACCCCAAACTCGTTTTTTCATAGAAGTTCATTTTTCTAGAACACCCTCAATTTAATTGAAAAAACAATATTCGTCAACATTAAAACATAGTTTTCTCCCATAATTGGTAAAAGTAAATTTGACTAGAACGTTGGAAAGGTGAGATTTCGGCGCAGTTTTTACCGTTCTTGCAACCTGAAAAATATTGGCTCTTATAGTTTTATTCCCGATCGAAAAAACTCGAGGTTTCCCAATTTAGGTAAAATTTGCTTTTCAGAGGGCTTTTTCGTGTCTTAAACCTTAATTCATGAAAAATCTCAGGCATCTATCCTGTAGGAAATTTAATGCTCGTTCCAACGGTATCCTCATATTTGAATTTACGCAGCCAATTAAGGGAGTTATGATCGTTTTAGTAACAAAAGGTCGAAAACACGTTTAAAAAAATCTCTAGGAGGAACTCTCGGTCAGAAATGAGTTCTAGAATCAACTCTTGCAGTTTGGCGGACCTGTTTCGTGTACACCCGGTATATATAGCATATATAGCATTTACAGTTACACAACAAATTGGAGATTTTTAGTATCAAATTATAGGTTTTAAATATAAAATTGTGGGATGATTTCAAATAAAGACTTTGTTAGACCTGGCAGCCGCTGCTACAGGCAAGAATTACGTTAAAAATCACCGACGAATTATGTACCTATGATTTTCGAAACGCCTTATTCCCATTCATATTTACAAGTTTCTTCGTCATCTATTATTATTATTATTATTACTTTCTGATGTAAATTTGCTTAATGCTTTCCCAGAATTAAATTACATATTTAAATTTCCTAAATTTAAATTTAAATTGACTAAATTTCCTTCATTGTGTAACAAACTCCAATTTGAAACGATGAACTGCCAGTTGAAATGAAAAACCTCCAAATTGTTGTGTAAAACCTCCAATTTGAGGAGTAAATGCGAGGTGATGCATATAATATGGTGCGTAATGATATGCACTGAATATTATACAGAACTTATAAACTATTGTGTAATAATTTGCAGCGTTTTCATGATGCTAGTGACATGTTTTTATAAGGTAGAATTGGGAGCCGAACCACTGTTTTGACAAATAATTTAGCTGGATCGTTGCACAACTGAAATTCCCTCGGTTTAAAAATAATTGAGCACCAGGTGTAGCCCATCTCGAAAGAAGGCCTAGTAGAAAAATATAGATCTTGGCCAGAATGCCAGCGTTTTCGCTTCGTAATCACTATCCTGAGCAAAATAATGATTTCCATTGAATGTTGTTAGGTGGTAATGTTGCCAGCTAACTTACATCAAAACCCCCACAACCACAGAAAAATACGCCTAAAAACCTGCTAAAAGAGGAACAACAATCTACGGTGAATTAAAAATATGTACTCATATTTGTACGAAGAGAAGTTTTGAATACATTACATTGAAAAGTTAAAGCGTTTTGTTAGACAGACTAATTAACTTAAGCACATTAGTTAACGTTTATAATCTTTATACGATCTTCAATCAAGGGAAAATTATGCTTTTGCTACATGAAATTTATAGCATACTCATGTGGTTCCAAGTTGAAAATCCCCCCAAAATTCCCCCTTTAACGAAAAAAACCCTAAATATAGGGGGGAAACCCCCGACTTGGCAACAGTGGCTAGGCGCCTGTGTGTGAATGTTTATAATCCAATGTTCGTTGCTCCTCTTGATCAGGGGTCTCCAACCTTTTTTACTGAAGGGCCACATTATAAAATATTTGAGACAAGGCCAACAATTTACTAATATTCCCCCCCCCCCCCCCCCCCCCCACATTCACACGAAGTTTTGTTTTAATTAAGAATGCTCCAGCGGTGGTTATTGAGATATTCTGGGCTTAGTTTTCTAAGTAGCTATATTCCCTTATATATCTTTGTTGTTGGATAACTCAAATCATGTTCTTATAAGATAGTTAAAAATAATGTTGTAAACAAAATATACCAGACCTAAGTAAGACAATTATTAATGATTTTTACTTAGGCCTACTTTCACTAAAAATTTCAATGATTATTTCAAATACCCACACATTTTTATTGTAACATTAGGTAAACCTCTATAAATTAGAATATAGCTCAGAAAACTGAACTAATATTACTGCTTGTCATAAAATTATATTTGTTCTCTAAAAGAAGTTTTCAAGTAAGCCTTATGAAAACGCTGGATAATAAAAGACAAAATCACCAAAAGACCACATTTATATGATTCTTAAGTCTTAATGATGAAAAAAGAAAAACTTGACAATAAATGAGTAGATACACAAGTGTAAAGCTTAAAAATAAAAATACATGTTGTGGTGAAAACCACCCCCTCTTTTCAACAGCCCTTTTCAGGGCTACCAAAAAGAGGTAGGCACAACACAAAAATATTTATAAGACGTCGAGTTACAACTCCGTCAAACAAAATATTTCACCAGAGAGAAAATACGAATTTCTCTCTCAAAAGTGAAATATTAACGAAAAACATACAAGGCGACCTCCCTAGACACTTACTGGGCGAGAGAGATGCGACAAGTATCTCGAACCAAGTCGCCTTGAAAACTCAAACAGAAAATCAAACGTCCTCTAAAACTAGCAAGGACAATTCAAACAAGCCTACTCGCCAATCAGAAACACTGATTACACGAGAGACAATAGGCGAACCAACCAAGAGGCGGCAAGCAACCACCTCTGGTCCAGCAGCCACCCCGGGGACCCCGTCTGAACAACTGACGCAGAGAAAGCACCCGAGGTCCCCGGCTAAACTCAAGGTCGTCGGCTCCGCGACGGACGCTCGTAAGCACCCCGGAGGACCAGCTCAGCTATCATACTCGCAGATACTGAGAAAACAATGTGCGAGCCAATGAGATTACACAGTCGAATTAATGAAATTAAGCGGACCAACCAAGAGACAGCCCAGATGAGCTGAGAAATTGAGAAACTAATTTGCATACTAACCATAAAGTGGCCACCCCCGCGGAGGCGGCCACCCCCCTATAAATACCCCGCTCGGAGCCTCCGAAATTCATTCTACTCTCCGCTCTCGACGACGACACTTCGAAGTACGAAGAATTCTACACGCTCTACGCTGACGAACCTTCTGCATTCCGAGTTCATCTCAAGAACGGCTTCCTACTGCTTTCTACAAAGCCTACCTTCTCTCCACACAGATCTCGCATTGGCATCTACGAGTCCAGTGATTATTCATCCTGCTCATTGCCCAACGTAGTTCATCTGTCAGGACGCCACCCGGTACATCTATCGATATTCTCTTTAGATCGTACGCCCGAGGGACGTTCCGAGCCGTATCACCCGGGTTTCGTAGCATTAGGCTCGTCACCGACCGCCGGGATACGCCGGTAAATTACTCTGCTCATCCGCTCTAATTTACCGTCCAAGGAAGTCTTTTTCAAGACTACGAGGTAGGACCCTGACATACGAGCATTGGAAAGACGCTCTGTCAAGCGAGTCCACCTCCCAAACC
Source organism: Adelphocoris suturalis (assembly GCA_030762985.1). Classification (NCBI taxonomy): domain Eukaryota; kingdom Metazoa; phylum Arthropoda; class Insecta; order Hemiptera; family Miridae; genus Adelphocoris; species Adelphocoris suturalis. The sequence goes on along the minus strand of CM061040.1, from coordinate 169,726,214 downwards.
CTCTATTTCTATACATAGAGGCATCGAAACGAGCTAATAACTCGACTATTTCGATGGAACGTCGGCCGTCTTATTTCCTCATGCAAGGGGAGGCAGACGACGGCGAAGCCGGGCCGCGTAGCCCCCGTAGCGCTCCCTACAGGCTACCCGGCGAATCCGCCGGTCCCAGCGACGACGCAAGGCTCGATCCTCACGACGAGATCGCCTTCTCACCTAACGTATTCGTTAAGGAAACGTTCGATCAAGCCTCGCCTATACAAAAGATCGAGGATACCTTTCAGACCCGCTCTGAAGTCAATCATTACGATTCGACCAAGCTGTCCGAGTACCCACGATATTCGACGCAAGCCTACCCGGCCGATCCGAGTGTCAAATACACTCCAAATGTGCAAAAAGCGAAGGATACTTTTCAGTACCTCAACCAAGCTCAACATATTCCTCCTACAGATATAAATCTTAGGCCGGAATATTACAAAACGGCTCAGTACCAAACTGATCGAACCCAGCACCCACTATGCGAGCCCAGTGCTCCACGCGGCTGCGACACGAACTATCTCTCAGTTCGCCCCGCCGAGCAAGCTGACCTTGACGGATCCGCCCACATTCCTTACAGGAATAACACAGGGACTAACCCGCATAATCAGAATATAAATGTCCCACTTGGTCTACCGACGCCAAGTAAAACATATTTAAATCCACTACACATGTTTAATGAGAAGATTGCATTTGTTTGCCACTTAAAATATCAGTCCATTTAGAACTTAGTAGTTCCGATCATTACTATTGATTTCAAATGTTCATAGGAAAAGAAAGATCTGTATTTAGATTTAACAAACTTCATTTTTGAAAAAGTCTGCTCACACTTGAAGGTGGATCCAAAAAGAGAAAACATAGCTCTAGCATGATTTTTTATGTTCTTAAAGTCTTTTTCTGGGAGAGAACTGTAAAATGGAAGCATGTTACCTTCTTTGTAGTATTCCTGGAAATCCTTCTTGAGTGAGTCGTTTGTTGTAAGTTCGATGACTTCAAGTTGAATTTCAGCAGGCACTTTGTCAATGTCACATGTAAAAGGGTTTTGAAACATCTGAATATCTCCTGATGCACGGTCAAAGTTTTCAAAGCGGGTTTCAAATTCTCGTCGTAGCTTAGACATGATTCCCAAAGCGAAATCCTTGGTAAAGGGAGCTTAGAGACGATTACTGTACTCGTAGTTACCGGTAAAAGTGTTTTAAGGAAAATATATTTTCAAATAAAAAAATCTTTTTTCAGTTTGTAATTTTTCCGAGGGCCGGTCAAAATCTGCGCCCGGGCCGTAGGTTGGAGACCCCTGGTCTAGATCATTCCGTTTCGTCGATGGAATTGTACCTCACTCATGATCAAATATTCAAACCATAGGAATACTTGCTGTACCTGCACCACATTGGTCAAAAGACGCCAACTAGCACTGATTATTTTATTATTGTACACAAATATTTATATATTAAAACTTTCTGCCTTATAGAGTTGGCCATTCAGTTTCCAGCAACAAGCGGATCTCCACACTTCTCAAGGCGACATCGATAACTCCAGCCAATACCATTCTTCATATTTCCCGGATTCCCTCATTCAAATCTGAACCTTAGTGGAAGCGACTGACTGAATAATTTTAAGTTTGTTAATGATCGCAATATTAATCTACTCAAAAGTTCTCTATATTCTAAGAAATGTAAAATATTGTACAGGCTAAAATAAAAATAGTATTTATTGAGTGAATGGTAGAATCCCTTCAACCTTATGATATACCTATAGAGCAATAATAAATTAATATTACCTAGGTCATCATCATCTATTTTGACATGGATATGTCTTTGCTCTGGGGGGTCAACCAAAAATTTCCGTCACTCAAAATTGATGTCACAATTTCAGTGTTTTTCACGTACAACCCAGCCGTTGCTAGGGGAATGGAACTTCCGCAGTTTTCATCGCACATAAATCGTTCGCCACGCATTGGAAAGCGCTTGATTTATGTGATAAATGTTCACATCTCAAGCTACCAATTTCCCCCTCCTTACGTACCTGGCTACATTCCTAAACTAAGTTGATTGGACTATAAATAATTTTAATAAGCCGGTTACAATATTCTTAACGTAAAGCAATAGCATCATTTACTCCACTCCACAGGAAACATTTTTATCCTCTTGACAACAGTCGACTGTTAACAACAACTCATTGTAGTGGCTTCTCTCCACATGGATATGTCTTTTGGCTGGGGGCCAAGGAATTTTTCGCGACACTTTTTTTTCCCGACCGACACATTTTCTATTGATTTTCACGTACAACCAAGGCGTTACTAGGGAAGAGTAACTCCCATAGTTTTCATAGCAGGAAAATCGTTCGCCACTTTTTGGAATGCTCTCATTTTACCACGACATTTCATTACCTCTAAGCCATTGTAGTGTCAAGTAATGCTGATTTATTGCTCTAAGTTAAAAACTAATATTGTTTTGTAACCATAATGGAATAATCTTGTGAAAAGAAGGCACTACATGGTTGGTATACAATTGAGTAGTAGGTACCTACTGGTAAGCAGTAGGTACTAGACATATCCATGATCTTTTGTTTTTCCCATCATGGGAGAAATTGATTTTCAACATTTCTATAAGTAAACCGTTGTTTTTGACATGGATATGTCTTTTGGCTGGGGGTCAAGGAATTTTTCGCGACGCATTTTTCAGGACTTCACTGCACCGAATGTTGAAGTTATATTAAAAAATTAATTGACACTGATTCATTATTGACGTCATACTAAGATTTGTGATATCGGTGCTGTTGCTATGATGTTTTTTTCGCTAATGTATGCAGAGTGTAGATTTTTCAGTTTTTTCTCTTCTTAAATAAAAGTGTTAATGTTAATTTTGAACAGGACCAATTTTGACATGGATATGTCTTTTGGCTGGGGTCAAGGAATTTTTCGTTCACTTTTTTTTCCCGACCGACACTTTTTTTCCCGACCGGCACATTTTCTATTGATTTTCACGTACAACCAAGGCGTTACTAGGGAAGAGTAACTCCCATAGTTTTCATAGCAGGAAAATCGTTCGCCACTTTTTGGAATGCTCTCATTTTACCACGACATTTCATGACCTCTAAGCCATTGTAGTGTCAAGGAATGCTGATTTATTACTCTAAGTTAAAAACTAATATTGTTTTGTAACCATAATGAAATAATCTTGTGAAAAGAAGGCACTACATGGTTGGTATACAATTGAGTAGTAGGTACCTACTGGTAAGCAGTAGGTACTAGACATATCCATGATCTTTTGTTTTTCCCATCAAGGTAGAAATTAAAATGCTTGATTTCCACTTTGACATGGATATGTTTCTCTGTCCATTCTCATTCAAGGAATCATGATGAAGATGCCATAGATCGTACTATGTTTTGACATGGATATGTCTTTTGGCTGGGGGTCAAGGAATTTTTCGTGACACTTTTTGGAATTAGTCGGGATGCGGCCAGGCGGTTTAAAGTTAAAGGATTTGTTTACAACTCTCGAGGACAACCGTTAAGAAATCCCCAATCAAAGACATATCCATGTAACATGGTATCTGCTTGTAAAGCAGATGGTGGAACTCGTTTACTTTTAATATTGGCATTGTTTTTTTAGGTGCCTATTGGAACTGAAGGTAGTCATTATACTGGTTCAGCGAATAACGAATAATATAAATTTATCATGTGATGTAGGCGTTACTTGAAAGTAGGGGAAAATAGGGTAATACCGCCACCTTAAGCAAATTTGTCTATCACAGGCCAGGTTTGCATTCAGGAGCTTCAGATTTTGAAGCAAATCATAATAAAACAGCTCCAGTAGTGAATTACAACGTTTTTGCAGGTTGTGTAGCAACTTTATATTAGTAAACAATTTACGAGATCCTTGTAAATGGCGGTACTACCCCAGCTAGCTGTGGAAATACTAGGGTTGGGCGATAGTCGATAGTTAGCACTATCGATAGGCCGATACTATCGGTTAAAAACTATCGAATGCTATCGATAGTTTTCGATAGCTGCTTCTTTTTTTTTCCAGACCTATTCAGTAAAGAATTTCAACTAATTTAATTAAATTCAATTACCTACCTACTATTTGAAATTTGCAGGATATAAATTATAAGATTGTAAGATGAGAAAAAACTAATTTATTTGAATTTTAAAAAAGTATTTACAATTTACATTTTTACAATGACAATTAACAAATTAAATCTTCAGAAAATAAAACATAATTCCAGAGCAAGCGGTATAAAAACTAAACTCGCGCTAAAAGCGGGGAGCGTCCAAAACATTACCCAAACAACACATAGGCCACACGCACATGGAACCTGACCAACAACATGGAACTTAGAATGATTAGCCGATTGATTCAGTTCATTTGTTTTCTAGTTTGTCAATACATATAGTGAAATGATTCCCCGTTATGATCGCTAGTGACGCAAAGTTATTTCCTAACACCTCTTCCACACAGAAGATCTGTCATTATTATTTAACGAAATCTAATATACATTAGGTATCATTATACATTAGGTAATAATTCCGAGAATTTCAAACCAGAGGGTAATAAAGATTCATCGATGGTGGACACTATCGATAGTGACCATCGATAGGCATGACCTATCGATATATCGATAGTAACTATCGACTATCGCCCAACCCTAGGAAATACCGCCGTATTAAAACAAGGGGAAATGAACATTCTCATCAGAAAATCGGAATATAGTTTTATTGAATTTCAAAAACTCTTCCTGGGTAGCTTCTCACCATATTGAGAACTTAGTTGACAAGAAAAGGATTCACTAAAGGTTGACAAACAATTTCCACATCAGAATAGTAAAATTAGAACAAAATAAATACTGGTAAAATAGTGTTGGTTCTTCATAGGAACTGAATTATTGACAACGTTAGTACAGGAGTGAATCCCGGAGCGAAAATTAAACCAAATAGTGTTTAAATAGATTAATTAAGAAGGCTAATCATACTAACAAAATCAGAATGCCCTGAAATTTACTTATATAATATACTCTTCATTCCGAAATGCCAGTTTTTTTTTTTTTTTTGGAAGGTGGCGATGTAAATTTGGAAGTCATTATTACTACTTACATTGAATTACGCCATGTCTAACAGACAGTTAGTAGTTGGTGATGCCACGAACGAGTCCTTAGGTACAAACGCCTTCGACCCTTAGAAAAAAAAAGATGTTTTCTCCCTTGTCTACACATGTTACTGCCTTCTCAAGTTCTTAGCCCTCCTTAGCTCTCCAAACAAACAACCCAGCTGATCTGAGAGGAAGTTCTCTTTAGGCGATGACAGCTAGTGAGACGGTTCATGGGATGCCTTAGGCTATCCGAAATTTCCAAAGTTAGGAACAGGATGGATGTAAAAGTGCTAAGTCACTGTTTGTGAAGTGATTTCAACAGTATAGAATTATTCTATACATGATAGGTACTTTCGTGGTAGGTACATCATTAATGACACTGCACAAGATGATAACTTAGGTTAGGTAATTTATCTATATCTATAAAAATGTTATGTTGGTATGTGTACGGATCAAGATCTCAAAAAGTTCTTCGCCGGGTAGGCACAAATTGACGAGAAAGTTTCTGGGAAAAATTTAGGCTATATCACAATCCTCTAGATTTACTCCTTCGTTGTAAACTTGGACTTCCCGACCGACGTCGCCCGGATAAACAACTTCATAATTAAGGAAAAACTGAACACGCATCGACATTTTCACGTCAAATGTTGATGGGGTGGTTTCAGGCGTAAAGAACTTTCGTCTTTTGATGTCCCAAGGGTTGCCCTATCAAATTCAACTCCCTTGGGTGTACAGTTAAAGATATTTAGCTCTCCTTTTTTAGAAAATGGTATTTTTATTTATTTATTTTTATTTTTTTTATTTATTTTTTTTCAAGCAATAGGTACTGGTAAAAGCGTCCCGGTTTCTTCAACCCCAATATAACCGTAGCTACGTTAAACCTCTCCCAACCAACATTGGTACAGTTAATAAGGCGATTTTAATATCAATTTTTGATGATCTATCTTTACACATAGAAATGGCTCGGCTGAACCCACCAAAATCATTTTGGTATCGTTGAATTGTGCTTTAGAACGACGGTCAAAAGTTGAGCTGAAATACAAGTTCACTCAAAGTGTAAACATTTCAAAACATTGCAATGCAATATAATTACTATAATGTACCTACAAATATTCGCTCATAGGATGATGCTGTACGACTGGAACTTTTACGATTCGTTTATATTCCCAATATCCTATGTTGCCTTTCAATATTTAGAAAGTTTCGATGTACAAGACGATTGATGGAAACAACCCTCGACAAAATCACAACTCCCTCGACAAAGAAGGGATTCCATCTACAAAATATTCTTGCCAACAGAATATTTATCCTCCGTGAATGAGGTTTCAGTTTCACGGATATCCCAATAAAGCTGAGGAGTGTGCGCTGATAAGGAAGTTTTGTCAACGTGACAAATCGAATCATGCGGCTTGTTTCATCAAGTCCGAAGTCTTTCGAGATTACGTTCATCGGATTCAATAAATTTGCAACCCGATTAGTCCGGCTGGCGCAACGGAAGAAAGCAACTCGAAACCGTCTGTATTCTGGTAAGTAATACAATTTTTATTCAATTAATAATTGTTAGTTCCGACTGAATACTCCATACTTCATGATTTCGATAGTATCTATTCTTTAATTCCGTTCGATCGATACCTAAGAACTGAATGTATGGAGAGACTCAGTGGTTGTTCCACGTTCAACCACCTTTGCTCATGGAATCTCGTTTTAGGTAATTTTGGAAAAAAATGGTATTTCAAAGGCTCCAAAATGTTTGAAATTAAAATTATGCGTGGTCTTTTTCATGAAAATCCGTTTTGAAGTAGGTTTTCTGAAACGATTACGGGATTTTAACACTTTTTCATGTATCCATCTAAAAGCTAAACCACACATCACTATATATACAGGGTGATTCCCTCGCAGATGCAAAAAAAAATTGGGTGGAACTACATCAAAAATGGAGTAAAATGCCGCCAACTGCATATTTTTATCTCCATCCGTACTCAAGATATGATTTTTTAAAGGTTTTTTCAGGAATACCGTGTTTTTTCATTTTAAACTCGGATTTCTCCACTTTGCCTCATTTAATTTTAACTTTCAACCTCATTTTCGGTATCAGCATTAAATTTTCTATAAGAATAGTGTACTTGGGTTCTTAAAAAGTACCATCCAAAGGCCCTCACATCAGCTCAAACATTGACGATTTTGAAAAAATAATATTTCTGAAAATCTTTAAAACTTTACTACTCTTTTAAAAAGAATCCTGGGAACTGGCAAATCTCATGAAAACTGCTTCGTCTAATATGCTTTCCAACGGTATAATCAAGTTTACTTTTATTTTGTTATTTAGTGGAGAAAACTATGTTTTAATGTTAAAAAATGTGGGTTTTTCAATGAAATTGTTGGTTTTTTCGAAAGATGACCCTCTATGAACTTACGAGTATGGGGTCGGTTTCTATGTATTTGTTCACGCTATATCGAATGATAACATTTGTAGATCTCTCCAACTCCTATATAACCGAGTTTAACACTTAAAATCGCAAATGTTTAGTTTGTTTGTTACGATTAAATGTATGTGTGATAAGGGGTAAAACTAGTTAATTAAAGTGTAAAACTCGATTAGAGAGATCTGCGAGAGTTTCCATTCGATCCAGCGAGAAAAAATACATGGAAACCGACCCCATACTCGTTGGTTCATGGAGGGTCATCTTTCGAGAAAACCAACAATTTCATTGAAAACCCCACATTTTTTAACATTAAAACATTATTTTCTCCCCTAAATAACAAAATAAAAGTAAAATTGATAATACCTTTGGAAAGCATATTAGATGAACCAGTTTTTCTGAGATTTGCCAGTTTCCAGGATTATTTTTTAAAGAGTAGTAAAGTTTTAAAGATTTTCAAAAATATTATTTTTTCAAAATCGTCAATGTTTGAGCTGATGTGAGGGCCTTTGTATGGTACTTTTTAAGAACCCAAGTACACTATTCTTATAGTAAATTAAGTGCTGATTCCGAAAATGTGGTCAAAAGTTAAAATTGAATGAAGTAAAGTGGAGAAAGTTGAGTTTAAAAGGAAAAAAACACGGTTTTCCTGAAAAAACCTTTAAAAAATCATATCTCGAGAACGGATTGAGATAAAAATATGCAGTTGGCGGCATTTTACTTGATTTTTTATGTAGGTTCACCCATTTTTTTTTTTTTTTTTTTTGCATCTGCGAGGGAATCACCCTGTATATATATATATACATTTAAGTAAAGGTGGTAAATTGGCGTCCAACAGTCGGCTGCGGCACTCCGGCGTCCCCCTTAATACTGAAACATCGTTGTGCATTGAAATTCAGGATTTCAATAAAAAATGGGTATACATTTTCCCCCTATACACCTTTTAAATTCCAGTACTTGAAATGGTTTCCTTTACATACTCGGTCGTAATGACTACCATATATATACTCATTTCACCAAGTGACGTCCGAAATGCAGATCCATAGTATACTATTTGGCGTCCTCAAGGAGCCTTTTCAGAGGGGCAGGCAGGGTTTTTGCATGTGTGTCTGATTTGGATTCAACATCCTTACCTATAGGTGAAAATATAGGGGGCGTAGAGGGTTTAGTAACTAGTTCATTCATGCGCTGTCCAAGCTCCAATGCTCAACAGATTTTCGTGTTTTTACTTCCGAGTCTACCCAAAGGTAAAGGAAGCATTGTTTTCACTTTCGGGAGAAAAAATGTTTGGTCTCCAAAATCAAAATTTCCACTCGCATTTTACGTTTTAGACCATTTTGAACAACTTTGGTCCCATGTCTGTCGTGTGTTTGTCTGTCGTGTGTCCGTAAATCCTTGTAACAAGCTTGTTTCCCATAGTTTTCATCCGATATCGATGAAATTTTCAGGGCATGTGCGGGCTAGAGGTAGACCAGGGGTGCTCAAACTTGAACTGCTGGCGATTTACCTCAATATTTTTAGACTACTTACGATCGACTCTGAGAGGCTGCAAGTATGTGTGATGCAGGGTTGTCGTACATACACGATACACCCTACCTACCTAGGTAGGGTGTACCGTAGCATATATAGATATTAGCTTTCCGCACAATTTACATTATTTTAGTCAAGGTTTGGGTTAGGTTTACTTAAGTTCTTCTCTACAATATCAATGAAAAAACTCCTAGTTATTCAAAATTGCGAGTTTATTCGTTGTTACTTTTATAACAGTAGAATCAAATTACTCTTGATAAATTCGTAATAAACTATATTCTTGAATAGAATCACAATATTTTCAGAAAACAACTATTGAATTTCAAGTGTATACCAACAGGTTGGAAAATATCACATGTGTCACAACAATAATACATAATAGTCACTGCCGGTGATCAATTTCGTTTCAATACTCCCCCTCAAGCTGGATGTTGGCTCCTAACTCCCAAGCTTGAAGTTAATGTCTGATGCCTTGGACCCGGCAGAGATTTCGTCATTATATCTGCTACCATTTCTTCTGTGGGCTTATAGTTTAGGGTAATTTTCCCAGATATTACTGCCTCTCGAACAAAATGGTGCCTGATATCAATATGTTTAGTTCGAGGGTGATGTACTGGATTATGCGCTAGTTCTCGAGCCCCACGATTATCAATATAAAGTACTACTGGTTCTTCAACTATCTTTGGGTTCAGTTCCATCAGTAATAGTTTCAGGCTTATTGATTCTTTTGCGGCTTCAGTCGCTGCCATGTATTCCGCTTCTGTAGTAGAAAGTGCGACGGTCCGCTGTTTCCGAGCTTCCCAGCTTATTGCACCACCAGCAAGTAGAAACGTGTAGCCAGTGTAGGACTTCCGATCGTCCACTGATGAAGCCCAATCAGCATCGACATATCCGGTCAGCTCTCCCCCTGAACTTGAGAACGTTAGAGCATGGTCTTGTGTCCCTTTTAGGTATCGCAACACCCGTTTTGCAGCAAGGAAATGTTCTCGTTGGAAACATGTGTTGAACTGGCTAAGCATGCTTATAGTGTGTGCCAAGTCAGGTCTCGTGCATGTGGCCAAATACATCAAAGATCCCACTAAATTTTGGTATGGATACTCGTTAATCTCGTGATGTATCAGACTTTTAGGTTTTTCTAATTTAACGTTTAAGTCAGCTGGCGAGATGACTGGATTAGAGTGATCCATTCCGAATTTTTCAAGAATCCTCTTTATATATTTCGTCTGTGACATCTTCAGTATTCCGACTTCCGTAGTTATCTCAATTCCGAGAATATAGTGAATTTCCCCCATGTCCTTCATGTCGAAATTTGCTTTCAATTTTGCCTTAATTTCATTCATAGCTCGCTTTGAAGAAGTAGCACACACTAAATCGTCGACGTAAACTCCGATTATAGCAAAATCTGAGCCTATCGTTCCGGTGTATACACATGGATCAGCATTCGTTGGTGTGAATCCACTTGATTTCAGCTGTTGATCGAGTTTTTGATACCATAATCTTCCCGATTGTCGAAGTCCGTAGAGAGCTTTTCTTATTTGGCATACTACTTCATTTCCTTCCTCCAATTTCTTTAAGTGAGCTAGCGCTTTTTCCTTAATTTCACTTCCGATTTCTTCTTTCTCTATAATTTTATGTAGGATTTCGCCATACGATTCAGGAATTGCCATCACTATGTCAGTGTCAATGTCCCCGTTGAGGTATGCAGTTTTTACATCCAACTGGTGAATTAGCATCCCTTTCTGAACTGCTACTGCCATTATCATTCTGAGCGAGCTCATCCTCATCACTGGGTTATACGTTTCAAAAAAATCTATTCCTGGCCTCTGCGTATATCCTTTTGCTACTAGCCGGGCTTTTCGCCGTTCTAGTCCTCCATCCTTTTTGAATTTATTTACCAAAATTAATCGGCTTCCCACAATGTTTTTGTTTGCAGGTTTATCTACGACTTCCCAAACGTTGTTCTTTAACATGGCAATGTACTCTTCCTTTATCGCGTCCATCCATGCCTCTGTATTTGGTCCAGATAACGCGTCTTTTACTTTAATTTCGCCCAATGGTTCTGTAGTGATTGGTATTTGTCTATCCTCGTCAACTTTGCATTCACAGCAGTCCCACTTCTTTGGTTTCGGTATTCTGCTTGATCTTCTATGTATTCTTTCTTGCGTTCTTTCTTCGTGTAGTATTTCTTGAGGATTTGGTTCAACTTCCATTTCAGAATTAGTTTCAAACCAAATTTCACCGTTTTCAACAGAATTTTCTGGATTGTTTGAATTAATTGACTGGATATTGTCTTGACGATCAGCCTGTACCTCCAAGTTACTGCTTGGTTTCGTCCTTGGTATTTGTTTACAAATATCAATTTCAATTACTTTCCCATATTCTCCTTTCGTTGTCAATGTTTGAGAATCTTCGAGAATCCCATAAAATTCATCAAAATTTTCAATTTCATTGTCATATTCATTTAGAAATTTCACATCTCTAGTAAATGCAATTCTTCGATCTTTCAAAATCCATATTTTATACCCCTTCACTTCTTCTGAGTATCCCAGGAATATGCATTTGTCAGTTTTTCGTTCAAATTTTCCTCTTCCTATTCGTTTGTGCAGTGCATATCCCACACATCCAAATGTCTTGAAATACGACACATTTATTTTCCGACCATTCCACAATTCGTAAGGTATTTTTCCTCCTATGCTGCTTGATCTGCATCGGTTCCTGATATAATTTGCCGTGTTGACAGCTTCTGCCCAGAATGATGGGCCTAAATTAGCTTCAATCATCATGCATCGGGCAGTTTCAACAAGAGTTCTGTTTTTCCTTTCACTGACTCCGTTTTGTTGGGGAGTGTCCGGAACTGTCAACCGCCTAGCTATCCCTTCTTTTTCCAGATACGAATCAAACTCATTATTCTTATATTCCAAACCATTGTCAGTTTGCAAACATTTGATGCGCTTGCCTGTTTGTTTCTCAACTTTACTCTTGTATTTCTTGAAACTTTCCAGTGCTTCCGACTTTCTTGAGATAAATTGAACCTCACACCACCTCGTGGCGTCGTCAATGAAAGTGATAAAATATTTTTTTCCTCCAATCGAATTCACCCTCATAGGGCCGCAAATGTCTGAATGAACTAAGTCCAACACCTCAGACTTCCTGTGTGATTTCTTTGGGAATGGGGTTTGTGTCATTTTTCCTTGCAAACAAGTCTTACATGGTCCCAACTTTGAATTTTTCGCAATATTCATTCCGTACACATTTTTGCTCATCTTCTTAAGATCTTCTTCGTTCAGGTGTCCTAATCTTTTATGCCATACATCAATTTGACTTCCCCCATTTTCTTCTTTCCGGAATAAGACATTATTAACTGTAGGCTTCGAATTTCCTTTCATATAGTATAGATCTCCCATTCTTTCTGCTCTGAATAGGATTTCACCATTTTTAGATATAATTGCTTCGTCACTATTAAAAACTACACTGTACCCTTTATCCGTTATTTTCCCCACTGACATTAGGTTCGTTCTCAGATCTGGTACAAGGAGAGTTTCCTCGAGCATAAGTTTTAGTGGCTTTGCATTGTTTTCCACTAAAAGGGGGACTGTTCCTTTTCCTTCCACTGGAATGGTATGCTTACTAGCTAATTTCACACAGTTCTGCCTAGTTTCACTTATGTTCCTGAATGCACTTTCATCCCTGCACATGTGGGTTGAACATCCACTGTCTAGAATCCATTTCTCACTACCACCGGATTGTCCAGTCATCAGGGCTACTGTTGCGATTCCATCATTTTCATCACTATCATCACCATTTTCTGCTAAATTGCTTTTAAATTTTCTTCTTTGTGGACAATTGAAAGATTTATGTCCAAATTTCTTGCAAGAGTAACATTTAACGTCTTCATATTCACAGTAATACTTGTTCGTGGGTTGTCCTTTGCACTCTATCTGCTTCTTACGAAATTTTCGTGCTGCAAGAGCATCACTTGTCCTAGAGATTTGATGATTTTGAATCCTAGCTTCACTTTCTTCAATTATCTTTAGTCTAAGTGCCTCTGGTGTCGGAAGATCATCTCTAGTTTCAATGGCCACTCTAAAATTTTCATACGACTCTCCCAGACTGTAGAGCATTATTATTGTCAGCAGATCTTTATGAATTTCTACTCCCATATCTTGCAATTTATCAACTGCTTCCATGAATTGACTAAGATGTTCATGAATATCTTGGCCCTCTTCCATCTTGCAAGTTATCAGCTTCTTTAACAGTGTAGCCTTTCTTGCTGGATCGGAGGACTGATGGAGCTCCTTCAACCGTAACCATACATCATGTGCTGTCTTACAATGCTTTATGTGTTTCAATTCTGACGGTGCCAGCGTAAGAATTATATCTGCCATTGCTTCCTGGTCTTCTACATCCCACTGTTCAGCAGCAGCTGTGGTCAAAGGATCTTCAGTGACTGTGGGTCTTCTGCTGTCCCCGTTCGCAAATTTCCATGTTCTATTTTTGAGCAATAAAGCGGCAACATGTATAGCCCATGTATCATAATTATTTTTCTCCGGCGATTCTATTCTTACTGAACCACTCATCCTGAATTCACTGTTGCGCTGAGCCATAATCTTTTATAACAGTAAAATCAATTACTCTTGATAAATTCGTAATAAACTATATTCTTGAATAGAATCACAATATTTTCAGAAAACAACTATTGAATTTCAAGTGTATACCAACAGGTTGGAAAATATCACATGTGTCACAACAATAATACATAATAGTCACTGCCGGTGATCAATTTCGTTTCAATAGTTACAAAACAAAAGAGCTACATATGGTGTTAAACTCAACTAAGGAGTGACTTTGGATGTTGAAGCGTGGCACTGCATGTCCTCAGCATACTTTTCATAAGATGGTGCGTAACCACTGAGTGCCAATCGCAAGCATGATGACATATGATCGTCAGTTAGTCTATTGCGATATTTTGACTTAATTATCTTCATTTCAGAAAATGCAGACTCGCACAAGTAAGTTGACCCAAACATTGCCGTCAGTTGAAGGGCGATTTGCCTTAGATTCGGATATTTATCTTCAGATATAAAACACCAGAAATTTGTATCAGATGCTGTAGCTTTGAGATGTATATCTGATATAATCTGCAACAACTCATTTTCATATTAAACTGACTTGCTGCTTCAGTAGCTAATTCCTCAATGTTTTTACATGAAAAAGGATAACTGATGCTATATTTGCCAATTTACTGCAATCATAAAAACGCATTTCGAATTGTCCCAAAATATTTGATAAGTCAGCCTCATACGTATCATAATTCAACTCCTCCTCAATCCTTGCTGGAATCCTTGCTTTCAAAGACGGAAAATGTTTCAGTTCCTTTCTTTTCAGTTGATCTATCATAAGTTGCAATTTACTTTTGAATGCGTTTACTGCGCTAATCATCTCAATAATAGTTTTTCCTTTACCTTGAAGCTCCAAGTTAATGGTGTTTAAGTGCATTGTGATGTCAGTCAAAAATGCCAAATCAGTCAGCCATTTTTCGTTTTTCAACATCTCAGTGCTTTTGCCGCAAGCAGTGTTATTACGTAATAAATTTTTGTAGTTTAGTTACCTACTTATTAAAAAATTTTTTCTTCTCGAGATCTACTCAAAAAGCACTCGCGATCGACTGGTCGATCGCGATCGACCGTTTGAGCACCCCTGGGGTAGACGGTCTCCTATCAGTTTCATCGTTTTATCAGTTTCTTGACAACACCTCACTCTGCGCATGCGCTAACGTAAATTCTACCAAGCATCATTTCCTCACGTCCTAGTCGTTAGATCTCGTTCAAATTGGGATGATAGTTGAGGGATGGCGATTTGATCATTCTATATCAATTTCAACTTGATTGTATGATTAAGAGCTACTGCACTTGTGCCTATGTGAAATCCTTGTAACTACTTTTTTTTCAATTAGGAATTCGGTCAAGTTTAGAAAAATATGCCAGGAGCTTCAAATTTCATTATAGAAGAGGGTTAATGGAGGGAATAATACTGACATTTTTAGGACCTTCCTTTGGTGCTACGCTTTGTCAATAGAAGGACGACCTATTGGAATCAATCCAGGAGGTGTGGGATAACCCAAGCATGAGAAAGAAAGAAAAACTGCACACAAATCAGTTTCAGACCATTCTTAGACCGGATCTGTGAAAAAAAAGAAAAAAAAAAAACATAGGTGTCTGTATGTAAGTGTGTGTTGTATGTGTGACAAATTTTGTCGACGCTGCCCAGGCCACAAGTCTCAACCGAATTTTTAGTCTTTCTTAGTTCAATCCAAATTTTAGTCTAGAACCCCGAAAATTTTGAATTTCATGATGGAAAAGAGAGAATGGAGGGGATAAAGCCGTAAAAACAGGTTTTTTTTCGATGAATTTTGTTGACGCCACACTGGTTACAAATCTCAACCAATTTTCGTGATTTTTATTATTATTATTTTTTTTTAAATTCCAATTTAGTTTAGTAGGAAACTAAAAACCTTTTTAGTCAAAAAACCTTAGGAATTTCGGATTTCCTGTCAGGGTAGAGGGGATAAGTACCTCTTCTTTCTACCGCTGCCCACCCAATCTTGGGCGACTTTCGTGATTCCTAATTTTTTTCACTACGAATTTGATAGAGTTTTGGAATGTATGTCAGGAGTTTCAATTTTCATCATGGAAGAGGGAATTTCAATTTTCAGTTCAACTCGATTGGGTATGATGGTAACTATGTCATTGGGCAGTGACCCACATCATGCCAAACGTAAGCAGCCTAAAAGTTTTTTGAAAAATGCCCAATTATCATAAAGATTTTAATTTGTTGGTATTTCGGTGGTATCGACAGGTTCGATCAAAATCTTGAATCCCAGCGTATTTCTCAATGAAAAGAAGAAAGTGGTTGTACAAGCTATCTTTACTTATTTTATACTTTTGGTGTCTTCGTATTATGCCGAAATGCGTGTGTACACTGAAAAGGACGCGAAAATTCCTTTCTCTGACTTCAGGAGTGCAATTTTTTAGGAATAGTAGTACCATAACCCCCCCCCCACCCCTCCTCCAATGTTTTCTCCCTACACAAAAATCCATCTACAATAAGTATGAATAGCAACGAATTTTATCACCAATTAATAATGTTCAATTGTGAACACAAGCGAACGAGGAAATATAATTGAAATCGGGGGTTCCTCGTCCACTGTTCACACGAGTTTCATTCCAAAATGTAATCATATTTTATTCATATTTCGCTTCGATTTATTAACTTAATTATTTAGTTTTTTAGTGTCAATAAATTATCACCGTAGGCATATTTATGGATTACCATTCTTCTACCCAATATAAAAGTTTGTGCCAGGTGTCTACCGCTGTAGGTGCCACCCCAATTTCTCCTAGAAATTTGAAATATTTTGACATCTAATTATTTTAACTTGCTATTTGAGGGAAAAAAAACTGAATTATGGGGAAAATTTTGAAAAATGTGGCTCTACCTAGCCATGGGAACTGGTGGGTTAAGAAATGTACGGGTTAGCTTCTTCTATAACATTCATTGGTGTCTGGGCACGTGAATTTATGAGAATAAATATTAGTTTGTGCGTGTGCACTATAAATTATATTACAACTGGTGGAGAAATAACGATTGCGCATGCGCAAAACTAATATAGATTGACACAGGCAAAACTCCGGCTCTAATGGAACGATTTTGATGAAATTTTCAGGGAATGTGTGGGTTAGCTCTTAGACGGTTCCCAATAAACTTCACTGCAGTTAGATAAGTAACAGTCTGTGCAACCTTTCTTTTTCCGTCGATTTCTCAACTTCTATTGGTCCGATTTCATTCAGACTCGGGGAGTAGATGGGTATACGTTCCAGGGAAATCCCCTATGAATTATATCGCAATTGATGGAGTAATAACTATAGCGCATGCGCAAAACTAAAGTTGATTGACACAAACAAAACTCCAAGACTAACGGACCGATAAATGACTATCGTGCGTTCATTCTATTTTCCTTATTGATAAATGTAACCCTTAATATTATTAGGTAGTAACATACAATAATTGTGTAGCATTATTTACCTATTCGATTATTGTCATCCTGATGGTATTAGGTTATGTTTGAAAATAATTATTTACTGATATCCAACCATCAACTATTGTTTTAGGTTTCTATTGTTTTACCATGGCGAGTAAAATTCCAATCAACAGTAACGTCCAGGTTCGGCAAGCAGGTAAGTTTACGATTCAATCTAAAGGTTTATATCTCTGAGATCTCTTACCTAAGACTGCGTTTTACTGTTATTTTATAGTGGGTACGATACGGGTTAAGCCCGATAAAAAAAGATATACATTCATTTCCATAATATAAGGAAACAACAATTGAGAATACATTATTTGAATACTATTGATTCGGTATATACAATAGAACGTTTTGTGCTTAAATGACGTTCAATAAGTATACGCTATTTTTATTAATGAACATTTTGAGTGAATTGAATTTCAGCACGTTTCTAAAACCGTCTTTAGATTTCGGTAAAAAGTTTAAAATATTTCATTTCATTCTTGATAAGATCAATTATTCAAATTGATAGGATCAATTATAACAGCATACGTAACACAGTATATACCTACGCAGCTACGCATTATTATAAACCAGTGTACTTTTCTGGTTTATAGTCTAGTTTTGTTCTCGGTTGTGTGGATGCGATGGGATGGGATGTTGCTGTTGAGTCCATCCCGAGTCCGTAGGAAAAACACCGTTGAAATCCGTCGTGTGAAGACGCAAAAAACGCAATAAACACATTAAAAAACACGGCCGGCCGAGCACTGGCAACTTTAATCGCTGGCAACTATTTAGTTGCCGGGGAGTTCCCACCACCGCGCACTGGTAACTAAATAGTTGCCTTTCAGGCCAGTCCCTACAGTGACGAAGCTGCATGTGTTTGTGCGCTCATTTTGAGACGAACAAGGAAGAAGCCTTGATGGGCAGTTCCATAACCTCTAGGGCAAATTGAGATAACATCCGAATAAGTTCTTTAATCACTTCAGAATGAGCAGAGAAAGTTTTGATGAATTATTGGTAGCTCTCGGACCACGTATAACGCACCGGAATACGTCCTTCCGACAGGCTGTACCACCGCAAGAGAGATTGGCCGTGACTCTAAGGTAGAAATAAATAGGTAATAAAATAAATACAATTAACATTTAAATGATTTATAACTAGAAAAAATTGAAAGATTGCAATTTTATTACTTCATTTTCTAAGTTGATCTGGTACAAATTGTTGAAAATTGAACAAACT
This sequence comes from Adelphocoris suturalis, assembly GCA_030762985.1. Lineage (NCBI taxonomy): Eukaryota > Metazoa > Arthropoda > Insecta > Hemiptera > Miridae > Adelphocoris > Adelphocoris suturalis. Next base: position 169,707,840 of record CM061040.1, on the reverse strand, counting down.
ATGTCATAGTCATAGTCTTTATTTTCATGTTTTGAATACAAATTGTACATAACAATCGTCATTACATATTCTTATGAAATTCAATAATACCTACTATTAGAAACTTGTCGGAACAATAATTAAGGAGTTGAGGGGGCATGCGGTAACCCCCACGCCGGCCGGGAGCACCCCGACCGGCCCCAGGCCCCACCCACCATGGCGGCTTCCCGGACCAGGCAACTGATGGTGGAAACCGCCAGCGGGAGCAGAAGCTCTCTCCAACACCAAAAGCCCTGTCAAAACGCAACGTAAACACGCAGCGCATTTACCAAACAAATCAGCGCCAATGGGGGGCCGCCGCCCAGGACCAGCCAGGAAACCCGACCAACAAGGAAAGAAAACCACACACACACAACAGTCACATACTAATAATTTACATTCACGCTCCAGATACATACCTATTATAAAAAAAAATAACAATATGATGATAATAAAAACTGACAACAAACAATGAAGAAAAATACACATTTTGATAGGTCGATAACAAGATAATTTTTAAAACACCTAAAATATCACAGACCAACGACTAGTACTACAGATCAAGCGAGAGCACTACACATAATATCCTCCGCTTGAGTCACAATAAGTTTAGGGCAAAACAATACCATCTAAAAAATCCACCCGAGTCTGCAATATCACCTAAGTTCTTTGGCCAGTATTTCACATATGCTAAAATCATATTTCATTTTTTATTTTATTTATTTATTTAAGTTGTAATTACAATAAAAACTTAAATAATTCAAGGTAATAATGATTCAACTTTATTGCAAGGCAGAAGGCTGAGAGCCTGTAGCGCCCTACAAGAGTAGTGCCAAACTAAATGAAAAATAAAGCGTTACATATACATCTGTATAAAATACTCGTAAAAGAAATCCATACACCATTGAATAAATGAAAAATAAAGCGTTACATATACATCTGCAGAAAATAATCGTAAAAGAAATTCATACACCATTGAATAAACTACTACTCAATAAACTATCACAACTTACACCATACTAAACATATATGCTACGAATTATATTTTCTGCTCCCTCTATACCTAGATTAATTAGCCAGTCATACATTTTCTTTTTACAGGCCACTCGTGTACATAATAGTGGAGATTTTAAGGGAGAGTCCACAACTTGAAGAACAATATAAATAATATAGTTCGGACTCCTTGTCGTGAGCGTAAGCGCTGGTCTTGGTGCAACGACATTTCCCATCAATACAAACCGGGTTTGATAATCATGCTGTTTGCTTTGTAGAACTATGGTAAGGTTTCTGTGGTATAATAGTAGAAGGGATTTCAAAAATAACTTTCTCGGGGTGAAAACTTTAAATTCGTTCAGTAAATTTCGACTGGAGTATAGACGTCCTCTCCTCATTATAGTTTTGACATGGATATGTCTTTGCTCTGGGGGGTCAACCAAAAATTTCCGTGACGCAAAATTTGTGTCACAATTTCAGTGTTTTTCACGTACAACCCAGCCGTTGCTAGGGAAATGGAACTTCCGCAGTTTTCATCGCACAGAAATCGTTCGCCACTCGTTGGAAAGCGCTTGATTTATGTGATAAATGTTCACACCTCAAGCTACCGATTTCCCCCTCCTTACGTACCTGGCTACATTCCTAAACTAAGTTGATTGGACTATAAACAATTTTAATAAGCCGGTTACAATATTCTTAACGTAAAGCAATAGCATCATTTACTCCACTCCATAGGAAACATTTTTATCCTCTTGACAACAGTCGACTGTTAACAACAACTCATTGTAGTGGCTTCTCTCCACAGTTATTTTCAACATTTCTATAAGTAAACCGTTGTTTTGTTGAAATTAGTCGGGATGCGGCCCAGGGATTTGTTTAAAGTTAAAGGATTTGTTTACAACTCTCGAGGACAACCGTTATGAAATTCCCAATCAAAGACATATCCATGTAACATGGTATCTGCTTGTAAAGCAGATAGTGGAACTCGTTTACGAGTTTTTTATAATACTTCTCTGCAACACATTTATTTTCTCCAGGTGAGTTGGGTAAGTTCCCCCCCACGAAACAATGCCATACTGGATAGTTGACTGCACCAAGGCCATGTATAGTAAACGTAGTTTGTCACGCTTAAAAACCTTTCCAGCATGGTATATAACGTAATGAACTCGTATCAACTTTTTGCACATGGCTTCAATATGTTTTTTCCAGGTCAAACCCTCTTCCACAATAATTCCCAGGTAACGATAACTCACTACCATATCTAAAGGTGTACATGAGCAGTTTGCAGGATCAGAATTGTCGCAAACATGAGATATAATTTTTAAACATTCCAAACCCAAACTTCCGTCAGCATTCCCTATTCGCATATACTTTGTTTTTTTGGCATTTAAAGTTAACATACTGTGCGAAAACCAACTACCCAGGGCATCCAAAGCATGTTGCGCTTTAGAAAAAACGCCATCCCAAGTCTCGTCAGACACCAGAACAGTGGTGTCATCAGCAAATAAATATGTTCTGAAGCTCGGCAAATTTCGGGGTAGTGAATTTATATAAATCAGAAATAAAGTCGCACTCAGTGTCCCTCCCTGTATCACCCCATAATCGATTCTCCGGGGTTCACTCGTAAATTCACCAATGGAGACCACCTGAGTTCTATTCGAGAGCTAACTAGAAAACCAATGTAATGCAACACCCCTTATACCAATCTTTTCCATTCGTTCCATTAATGTAAATCTGTCAATAGTATCAAAACACTTAAATTCATAAATTCGTCATAGGTGTAAAACGCAATTTTTTCTTCAAAAATCTATCAATGAAGGTAATGAAACATTTGAATGGAAGTTTTCGAATAGCAGGGGGTAATTTATTCCAAAAGGTAATTGCCCAATGACTATAAGAGTGCTCTGACCTTTTTTACCTGTTAAAACCTGCTATGTAATTTTCACCACCCCTTGTAAAATGGTGGTGGGAGTCACTAAACTTTATTTACTCTTTCTTATTGATATTAGCATAATTAAGGCACTCTTTTATGTATATACAGGGGAAGGTAAGTATGCGGGCGACTAAACAGTTGCCAGTGCGCGGGGGCAGGTGGAATCCAACGTGACTCATTCCTCCCGGCGATTGTTTACTCACCTGTCTAATAGGACTCACTCATAGGTCTCGACGCAATTTTCTAGTTGCCGTGATTAAAAAGTTGCTCGTGCGCGGGGTCGCATTCAAGGCTGTGTGATTCATTTCAACTTCCTCAAGGCGACTAAATAGTTGCCTAGAAAAAGTTGCCAGTGCGCGGAGCCCGGACGAAAGTTTGGAGTCGCTCTGAACGCCAAATGTTTGGTTTTCTCAGGAAGGGCGGCAAATATCCGGTTTTCTTAGGTGCTATCGCAGGTTGCTATCCTACGAAAGCAGTCGTGACTTCTGGACGACCTAGGGTCAGTGGGGGCAAGTGCGTACATGTTTTCCATAAATCTGACTTTGTGATGCTACTATTTCCCTCAAACTATAAGTGGAATAATGACTTCAGTTTTATTACATTCCTACCCTAGACATTTCTACGTCGAAAAACGTGTGGATATAATGAATTGAATTTTTTTTTTTTTTTTTTTTTAACTCTTTCTTTTAACTTCGATTCTCTTCTTGCTTGAGACAAAATTTCAGATCGATTTTTAACCCACTTCCCGATATCCAATCGATCTGAAATTTTGCACACGAGTTCATGCTGGCGTACATTTTAATTTATCAAATTTTCGCGAAGAAAAAGTTAGTTATACTATAAATTTTCGAAAATTTGAAATTTAATATGGGAAACCTTACAAGTGTTGTGTACTGTAGGGAGGAGGAGTGAGGGAGGGAGGAGGAGTGAGGGAGGAGGAGGAGGAGGAGGGAGAGGAGTGAGGGAGAAGGAGGAGGGAGGAGGAGGAGAAGGATACTATTGAACGTCTGCATAAAATGACAACGAATCCAGGGACAATAAAATATTAAATGATTTTCCTTGTCAATTTAATTTAAGTTATTATCAATGTGATTTTGAAACAATGTGATTTTGTTTCAATTTACTGTTGCCAAGAAACTACCAAATATTGAAACAACAATAAAATTAACCGAGAACATAAGAAAAAGAAAGAGTTACATTAAAAACTTGTTTTTATGGGTTCCTTTTTTTTTATCCCTTAACGGATGTTGTGGAGACTCCACACATCCTGGAGAACTAATCTTCAAGGGGGCCACCCCCGGACCGGCCAAAACCCCCGAACCCCTTCCAGTTGTTTTTTTCTTGTTTTTCGTTGTTTTTCCTTCTTTTTTTATTTTTTAAAACTCTTTGATTTCCAAGAAATACTAATAGTCTCATCAACAATTTCACCTATAGTCCATCAAATCTTCGCATTACTATTAACTAAAAATGCTAAAAGGCTGGAAATAACACTTGATTTTGAAGTATAACTTGAATTGAAGTTAGTAATAAATTAAGAATTGGGAAAAACCTGGAAGCATTAAAACAACACAGGGGGCAAGTGCGTTTTCAACTTGCTACCCGAAAAATAATGAAAATAAAATGAACCAATGTAAGTAGATTTTAGGTATAATTAAAATGAATTGTTAATGAAAAATAAAACGCCGCAAAATAGATAATTTTTAGCAACTCAACATGAATTCCTGAGTTGATAAAATGGTCAATAAACTCATCCACTTGTTGGCTGTCCTCTGGTTTGCTGTCGGTTGGGGAATGAGGTTTGCGTGAGAGAGAATTTGAAGACTCTAGAGTTTTGCAGAATAAGATAGGACTGAGGTCAGGCGTGCGGTTGTGCGTGGGGGTTGAGGATGAGGTTCTGGAAGACCTTGATTTTCTCATTTTTCCTGTTAATTTCATGCGGTTTTTAGTGAAACGCACTTGCCCCACTGTGAAATTTACTGCAGCAATTTTTGTAGCCTTGAAGTTATCAAGTGCGCAGTTCATACAGAGACAAAAGGTTGAAAGATAAACAGGGGAATAAACACGAAAGGATGGGTTTTTAGACAAGAAAACCATTGATATGAAAACTGTACCTCCCACAGATTCGCACTTTGATATCGGACTAAAGCTTCGCGGGAAATGGTTCCAATCCTTCTGACATTCCGGGTTACTAGTCAGCTGATCAGGTCCTTGATGTGTGTATTCGCCGGCTTCCCGCTTACACTCGAATTTCGTTGCTTTTTAGTGAATCTGGGAGAAATCGTGAGTTTGGTATTGAAATAGATCCAATACGAGTAATTTCGTTAAGCGGTTGGCCATCATCTCAAAATAGGTTTAGGTACAGGACATCAGTGTTTGGCGTTTGAAGAAGTACCTAGGTACCTAGTTTGTATGGGTGGGGTATATACCTAGTTTGTATAGGTAGGTAGGTACCTACCTAATAAGTGTTGAGTGTACATACATCTTGGTGTTTCATTTTTTTGCAGCTCTCCTCGATGACACTCATGTCAAGCGTCTTGGGCAGATCTCTTTTTGCCTCCATTCTATCAGTATTTTGCTCTTTGCGGAACAAAAAGTGGAAGCTTTGTGTTAGCGACAATTCTTGTACAATTCCTACATATTCGTATATAATTGGCCGATAATTTGTTCCGAAAAGAGGAGAGAAAACCAACGAAAATTCGCTCTTTTAGTTCTTAGTGTAGTTTTAGTCATGGCTGGAAAAGCTCATCTTCTAAGGAATTTTTCTAGGTATTTTCCTTTTTATTAGGTACCTATACATATGTAAGTTTTCCGAGAATCAATAATAAGGAATTCATCCGTCTCTGTGTGCTTACTAGGATCTCTGGGTGTGATTGGGACAGTTTTTAACCAACCATCCTGAACCTGAAATGTAAAGCACATTGTTATCACCAATGATACGCGATCAACAGCTGTCTAGTTCTGTAAGTTGCCCAGAACGCCACAAGGAAGCGCTAGTTGTGCCTTTCAATGTGCTCCCGCGAGACTTTCCTTTATTTGTTCACTGAGGAGGTTAAAATTTGGTTGTGTAGAACGTTGTATAAAGTGATAATAAACATCTGTTCTATAATTTGCTAAGAAACTAATTAAAATAGAGTGGCCTCATTGCGAAATAAAACGAAGAGACGCACTTGCCCCGAAAAAGCACTTGCCCCGCCTGATCCTACAGCGTTTATTTTTGACATTTTCATGTCTTTCATATGGCACATAACAAAAAAATCGTCACGAAAAAAATTGTCCCAAGTGGCCACAACGATGATTATGACCATCAGAAATGACGTTGACCATTCATAGGTAAACACATAAAAATGTCCCAATGCGTTGCAGACTCGTATGCAAGCGTTTTAGTCATTCTTCGCTAGAATGCTATGCAAGTCCAAAATCATTATTTGTAGTCTCGTCCTTTTTTTCGTGAGAAGGAACTCTCTATCTCTTCTGTTAGCCATTACTTGTGCATTCTCTCTTCCAGTTAATTCTTCTTTCAGGATAACCTTAAGTTATTAGTTCAAGTCGTAGGTAATATTGAGATTTTTGTTGCTGAATTCCCAGTTACCAGATATTTACTGATTCGAACGTTTCCTGCCTACCTAGGATGTTAATTACAAGCAGAGTATTTCATAAATGTTTTAAAACCTATCTGCACTGATCGGTAATTTGAGAAACCAAAAACCGAAAAATTGTTAGGTATTTCAAGCTGTAAATTGTTCAATTAGGCACCAACGTGAATTATAAATCAAAGAATTAAAATTAGAAGAATAAAACCACAAATTTTAACCCCAGAGTCGTCCAGCTCTATTCAACTGTCTATTAAAGTTGTGCATTTTCAGTAGTTCCCAGATGATGGATAGCAATTATTATTTAGTCACCAATTATTAAATCTTAATTACATACATTGAACTTTATAAAAGTTGTTATACCTATCTACACTGCACAGTATTTTTAGAAACCAAAAACCGACAAATTATTAGGTATTTCGAGCTGTAAATTTTTAATTAGGCACCACCGTAAATTATAAATCAAAGAATTAAAATTAGAAGAATACGACCACAAATTTTAACCTCAGAGTCGTCCAGCTCTATTTAACTGTCTAAAGTTGTGCATTTTCAGTAGTTCCCAGATGATGGATAGCAATTATTATTTAGTCACCAATAATTAGTGAATCTTAATTACATACATTGAACTTTATAAAAGTTGTTATACCTATCTGCACTGCACGGTAATTTTAGAAACCAAAAACCGACAAATTATTAGGTATTTCGAGCTGTAAATTGTTCAATTAGGCACCAACGTGAAATTATAAATCAAAGAATTAAAATTAGAAGAATACGACCACAAATTTTAACTTGAGTCGTCCAGCTCTATTTAACTGTCTATTAAAGTTGTGCGTGGTCAATAGTTCCCAGATGATGGATAGCAATTATTATTTAGTCACCAATTATTAAATCTTCTGACTGTATGTCATACGTTTGCTATTATCGTTTAGGAACGAATAAAGGTAGCTAATCGTTGAAATCATCGTTGCATAAAAATTTATTCAAAGCATCACATAATTATAAAATTAAAAAAATGACGTAAATTGAAGAAAATATTATTTATTGAAATATATAGAGAATGCATTTCAGGTAGTAAATTCATATAGGAAAAATTTAATAGCTACCTGTAATTCGTAAACGTAAAATCCACCAAGCATAATTTTCTCACAGCCTATTCATCAAGCATTTACTTTATATTTTCCTAATTGACAGATTTTTCTCAAACTCCTAAAGAATCGTTTCCTCCACGAATCTTAGGAAATTTTGAATTGCATGATGGAAGAGAGGGGATGGAGGGGGCAAAGCCGAAAAAGTTCCAGTCATGTATAATGATGATGGCAATTTCCCGTTTTAAGTAATTTAGGAAAGTACTTGTAATGACTTGTTCTATCTACTCATTGTCTATTCAATGGTTTACCACCAGCCCTTGATCATGAATCGGTACCCAAATATGAAATATTATAGTTTTCCATAGTCATATAACTTCTTATATGAACAGTGATTTGTGTACTTTATGTTTTACTTTGTCAAGGTTTATCACACAGACAGCTGACGTACATCAACCTACAGGAACCAGAAAACGGCCCAACATTCCACAGGTAAATCAAAATTACTTGTCCCCAAACACCTACTAGCACTTTGGATTGTTTTAACCAATCAGATTTCCGTACCAAAGGTTGTACCTCGTTTCAGATCTACATCGCAGTTTTTAATGATTATATCTGTCCGATATAAATAGATCTGTCCATCCGCCACTTCTGGAGGACTTACCAGCCCTTCCGAGTGGGAGGGGGGGGCTCAGTTCAGTGTTGGGCATAATCTTATCGTCGAATACGAATACGTTTGTAATCGCGATAATTATTCGTTGAGTCTGAGTCAACTGCGATTATATTCTTATCCGTGTAATCGCATTCGTGTAATCGTATTCGTCTGTCGGCAATTACACGAATACAACCCATAAAAATGCGTCACAGTCATGAATTTCAATACGGCGTCCCTCCAATAATATGCGAAGCCTTGCTAATATTACCTAGCTTCAGAGGGACGTCCTGTTGAAATAGATTTGAGACAAATAGGCTGGGCTCCAATCGTTGAATTCACTTTAAGGACGTCCCTCTGAAGCTTGGTAATATTAGCAAGGCTTCGCATATTATAGTTGGGACGCCCTATTGAGCTTGATGACCGTGACGCATTTTTATGGGTTGTATTCGTGTAATACGACTACACGAATACGAATATAATCGCAGTTGACTCAGAATCAACGAATAATTATAGCGATTACAAACATATTCGTATTCGACGATAAGATTATGCTCAACACTGCCTCAGTGTCACAACTCGGGGGATTTATCCCCCCCCCCCCCCAGGAATGTTTGAGGGCTCACAGAGTTCTGGGGGATGAAGTCTGGAGAGGGGGTGGGGGTTCAGCTGAAACGGGGTAGCAGTACTCTGCTCAGTCGTTTACGTTTTATCGTGCCCAAGAACCGCTGAGCTCTACTACAAATTGTGATATCTGATCTGCATATATTATGTAATTGCAAAAAGTCATAGCTGTACCTCACTTTGCTGATTGTATACAGCAGGTTAAATATATATGCATTTTGGTTTTTATTTTGCTTCCTCACTACCGAAGGTAGGAAAGCTTTGTGTTCGTGAATAAAGTCGAGACAATTTAGTCCTCCAAAATCAAAATTTCCTCTTGCATTTTGCGTATCAGAGCTTGCTGGTTGCGTCTGTCTGTGATAAATCGTTGTCACGCCCAAAACGATGCCAAGTTTCAGTCCGATTTCGATGAAATTATCAGGGATTGTGCGGGCTAGCTCCTAGACGGTTCCCTATGATTTTCAATGTCGTTGGATTGCAGTAGCCTGTATGCATGCACAAACGTTGATTTCTCGTAATGTCGATTTCTCATCATCACTTTGTCCGATTTCTTTCAAACTCGGTTGGTAGTTCGGTATATGCTCTAGAAAAATGTCCTGTATATTATATATCGCAATTGGTGAAGTAATAACAGTGGGGAATGCGCAAAACTAAAATTGATCGACACAGGCAAAACTCCGAGTTTATTGGAACGATTTTGATGAAATATTCAGTGATTGTGCTGGTTAGCATTTCGATGGTCCCCTATAACTTTGATTGTCGTCGTATAAATAGTAGTCTGTGCGCATGCGCGAACGTTAATTTCTTGTAACGCCGATTTTTACCTCCGATTTCGTTCAAAGTCGAGAGATTGTTGGGTTCAGGATGGTGCCCTTTGTATTTTATCGGATTTGCTTGAATAATAGGTCACTATTGAGCGTACGCAACACCAGTGTTAGATAACACTTCGAAAATAATGAATCGATTTGGATGAAATTTTCAATTATTGAATGGTTTAACCTTAAGACATTTTCCGCATATGCAAACGTGCATTGTAGCCCTAATTTGCATTCTAGCATTTATACAGGGTGTCGCACTTTCGGGCGCACCGCAGGCTAGGGTTCGATTCTACTAGTAATTTGTGACTTTTTTGTCCTATAACATATATTTTTTAATTCACGTTAAACACCACATTTCTCACTTTTAAGATTTTTTCACATTTTCGACTTTGTGTCACTATAACTCTGTCATAACTCCCTTAATTTTCAGTCAAAACTCAAATCTGATTATACCGTTGGCAAGAGTGTGAGATTTTATATCTTCCTATTGACTGTTTAAAATGTTTAAATGGAGCGAACGGGTGCAAGATAATCCGTAAGTGAAAAATTTGTGGAATAAGTGAAAATTTTCACTTTCTGCAAAGAAGAGGAGTTTGTCCCACAAAACGTCCTGTATGGAAATGTTCATATTGTAAGCCTGAAAGTTGCATCCCATACCTAGCTTTCTAAAGGTGTAGTCAATTTTTATTTTACTTGGTTGACTGGAGGAGAAAAGTATGTTTGTTTGTGGAAAAACGTCGTTTTTTCCTATGAAGTTGAGGGTTTTAGTGAAAAATTACCCCTTAAGAAAATACTAGTTTGGGGACGGTTCTACGTATTTCTTCACGCTGAATCGAATGTTAACACTCGCAGATCTCTCTTATTCCGTTACAACCGAGTTTTACACGTTAACTAACAAGTTTTACCCTTAAAAAACACATAAAATTGAGCATAACAAATGAACTAAAAACTAGTTAGTTAAAGTGTAAAACTCGGTTGTAACGGAGTTGGAGAGATCTAGGAGCGTAACCATTTCGTCGCTAAAGTACGATCATTGCTCATCTCAATGTTTGGCCATATCGAAGTTTACATCATTCTTGACTTAAATTTTCACATTGAATTAATTGGTGTGCTTAGTTTTGCGAAAAAACCGATAGTAACGCTGCTATCGCCACTTTTGCTATCATGACACAACTGGAAGCTGTTGGAATCAAGACACAACTTTCACTTTCCTGAAAAGCTGCCGAAATTGAATTGTGTCACGATCGTACTTGGAAGCGAAGGTGTCCCATTCTCCTCTAGTATATTCGTTTGGCATCTTATTGTTGTTGGCAGGCTGAGACTTGAGCAGGAGGAAACCAAATTGATGGGCGTTGCTCGATACTGGGAAGAATTACTTGCCAAGACTGAAAACGTGCCGGATAGCGTTAGAGGGGAAATCCTCACGTTGGTCGGCGGGATTAAGCTAATGATTTCCTCGAAATTCGAACAATTTCGGGGACTGGTTGATGAGTGCTCGGCCGGATACAGAGTCCTGAGCAGAATCCCCATCATGATGCAGTCATCGAACGGCAGCACCAGCAGACCCAGGACGCACCCAAAGCCACTGGTGAAACCCGAAGACCTTGACGGTTTTTGGGAGATGATGAATGTACAGGTATATTGTAAAAATCATATCATAGAGTTGGATTATTCACATAAACTGATCACAATTAGAACAATATTTTATGCGAGGCTTCACACAACTTTGCTTACTTTTGAAATTGACGGTTGCTAATATGATTGGTTCAATAACACCTCAAGAAACCTCCTAAAAATCCTTCTCTGCTTCCTCACTACCGAAGGTAGGGAAGCTTTGTGTTCGTGATTGAATTCGAAAAAATGTTTGTCCTCCAAAATTAAAATTTCCACTTGCTTTTAGCGTTTCAGAGATTGCTGATCAATTTTGGTTCAGTGTCTGTCTGTCTGACTCTGTCTGTCTGTCTATCTGTCTGTGGTAAATCATTGCCACGCCCAAAACTATACCAAGTTTCAGTTCGATTCCGATGAAATTCTTAGGGATTGTGCAGGTTAGCTCTTAGACGATCCCTTATAATTTTAAATGCCGTCCGATCAACAGTAGCCTGTGTGCATGGGCAAGCGTGAATTTCTCATAACGTCGATTCATCATCATCTGTTGGTCCGATTTCGTTCAAACTCGGTAGGTAATTGGTTATATGTTCTAGGAAAATGCCCTATAAATAATATTGCGATTTAGCTACCCTTAGTGATCTACCGTTTCCAATCATTCTACCACTCAACAGTAAAAGAACATAGCATCTATACAGCCATACCGAGCGATCGAAGGAGGCTTGTTCATTAATAGGTCAGAAGATACCGCAAGAGGGGAACATTAGTTCCTTCGACCGGAAATGTTACAACCTTGTGCGGAAGCAGAATATCCTATCAACAATTTAAAGACCATGGATACACATTCTGTCATCCTTCCAAATATCTCTAAAAAGAGTGAAAACGTAGAAAGTGCGTTTACAATACTTTTCTACCATTTTTCAGCTAACGTCTATGAAAAAGAAGATTGAATGCTTGGAACACCTCAAAGATAACAATTGGGAGCCAAAGTGCACCACTCCGCGACCTCAGTCGAAAGCAGCGGTAAAGAAGACCATGAAGAAACCACTTGGGAAGTCGAAGTTTCGGGAATTTTTACGAAGTAAGTCATGTAATGAGCCCCATAAACAAATACTACTGGCTTAAAAAATGGAATTGGTCTTCCCTCCTTTCGCATTCTCTCTGCTAAATACTTTCTGTGTATTTTATACGAACCCCTCTCCATTGAAAGGAGCGAGGCAATGAGTAGCAATGGGATTGGGACGGTTTAAAAAGTCCAGTCATGCAGCATGACCCCATGAGCGAATTTTTGAAGAATATTACCGATTTTTACAACCAGCGAACGGCATTATTTCGATTTTTGACTGATTTTTCAACTTTGAAATTTTTGAAAACTTGATACATATTCTTATAGGAAATTTTACGCTGATTCCGAATATACCACATGTTAGTATGCTGAAAAAATTATTTCGCAAGACAAATCGCAAAAAACAGGCTATTTTGAAATTTTTGACTACATTTTTGAAAATTTCAACCCGAAGATGTAATCCGATCAAGCTGGCCAACGAACTTGAACTTTCGTTTTGTGTCCTTAACATTTTAAAATTTGTTTGAAGTTTCTAGCACAATTCTACGGACAGTTATCGTCTGGAATGACACATACATTTTTTTTTTTTTTTACGAAACTCCCCTCAAAGGCGGAGGGGGCACACCATTAAATTGAAAAATGAACAAATAAAATGAAAAAGTGGGGAGGACGCCCAGGTTTACCCGACGCCGGCTCTAGGGATAAGGGAAGTTGCAGGATGAGGAGGAAGAATGGGATGAAAGGAAGTGCCCCTATAAAACGACCACCAGTTCAGGTAAGAACCCCTCAGGACGCGGGTGGTGATACCACGGAGCACTCCTGCCGAGGATGCCCAACTCGAGTAACTCCGTGGCGCTTTTCCCGCACCACACCCCGCGCCATGACACGGTTGCAGCCATGACCTTGATGTTATTGGTCGCCACTCCTTTTAGCTCGGAAATTGCTTGCCGCAGGTCACTGTGTATATACATACATATACACATACATACATACATATATACATAAAAAAATGCGTTAAACTTCAGAATATGATTCAGAATAGCCTGAAACGGATTTCTGCATAATTTTTTTTCAAAAATTCACATTCTACAAATTTTGAGGCGAGAGCAATAGCTTAATTTTCTTCAAAAATTCGCTAAAAAAAAAAAAAAAAAAAAAAATGTTTAAATTTATTTTTAAATTAAATTACAATAATTTGTGAACATATTAATGCCAACGGCATGTCCGTACTACAAATATTAACGAAGAAAAGAGTAATAAAAGATAATACCCTCTCGTGTTGCACTGGTCGGATCTTCCTGCTGATGAACGGACAGTACTTTACTTTTTTCCACCTTGGTGTAATAATTTGCAGATTTTTTATGGATCGTTTCACGCTATTTCTTTCTTATCAACACCAACATTAAAATTTTGACAATAAAGAGAATGTTATTGGAAACAACTAGGAACGGCCGGGGAATTTTAAAATTATATGTTAAGTCAGATAATAGGGCAAATATGAAGGAAAACGTGATTTTTTCCGAAAAAATAAGGTGATTTTATTTGACGATTGGGGGTCCAAAAATGCTCCAATCGGTGAATATTTCAGCTTTTAGGATATTAAATTTTCTAACGAATCCAGTGATATATAACAAAGTAAATTTAGTCGTATTTCAAGTAGTCAAATAATGAGTTTGTGTTGAAGGGAACAACTTCAAGGTGCCCCGGATAGTAAACCTTCCCAACCCAGCTAAATCATCAGACCGAATTCTGATACTCCATTTGGAGAACAGCTGATGAAGTCCACGACGCCCGAGGCACTCGGACGATAATCCCCACCATGTAACTGTTGCTTACTTTACTTACGTTGCTTTACTATATTTGATAAGTATCTATACTTAATCGTATAATTGAACTGCAGAACAAAAACAAGCAAAAGATGGAGATGAACAAGAATCAACAAATTGCGCCACTAGAGAAGGAGCAATTCCAGATGTAGAAGGAGCAGTTACTGGCTTTGAACTAACTGCTCCGTCACCCCAGGAAACGCCAGAACGTGCCAGTGCCACACGGATGTCAGCTGCATGCCAACCTGGTACTTCCAATTCACCATTCACCCCAGGATTCAAGACGCCTGTACACAACAGAGCGACACCCATGCCGGAAACTCCAATGTCAGAGCGTTGGGATGCGAAGGAAGATGCCATTCAATTGGAACAGATACTGCTTGAAATGAATCGCAGAACAAGAAACTCGGTGGAGATCGCGTCGAACGGGATAATTTTTAACCCTTACGACACTCAAGGTTAGATATTGTTTCAGTACCTACCTATTGCTTTAGAGTCTAACTATAGGTAGCGGAAGCATTGTTTTCACTTCTGGGAGATGAACCTTATTTCTTCAAAATCTAAACTTTGACTCGTAGGCATTTTACGTTTAATACCGTTTTGAACAATTTTGGTTTTGTGTGTCCGCTCATCATTGAAACAAGTTCAATTTCTGTATATAGTGTCCATCAGATTTTGATGAAATTTTAAGAGAACGTGCCGGTTGGGCAGTAACAAATGGTCTCCTATAAGTTTTATTGCAATGAACTATATTGGAACGGCAACCAATTAACTTGGAACAATTTTAACGTATCTTCAGATTTTCGGAATAGCTACTAAGATACCTACCTACCTACTTACCTTAGAACGTAAACCAACATATTTTGAGATAGGGTTTTCTTAATCAAAGCAAACATTACTAGGGTAAGGTACAAAGGTTGTAGATGGTCCCGTACCTATTTCACTGTTCTCAACTCATCTGTTCATTCTGAGCATTACGTGCAAACGTAAATTACTTTGAGTACCATTTTTTTGTTTCTTAGTTGACCAATTATGACGTTTCACGGCTACTTCTTGATTTACTCTTTTCTGCTATGGAATTTTTCAAGATCATTTAAAAGCTTTCAATGATCTATACGTTCAAGATACGTAAACGTTGGTATGGCACACCAAACTTGGCAAAGGTTATTTTTACTGTTTTAAACCACACAGTCGTTTGTAAAAAACACTGTTTTTCGGACTGACTAACCTTAAATTTATGGAAGGATAGGTTAGATTCGTTGTAGATAGTTCCATCCGTACCTACATGGAAATCAAAAATGAAAATTAGTATACTTATCAACAGATGATGGAGTACGAGAAGACGAGGACTTGTTTAAAGAAGATGCAGACATTCGAGATGGTATGATACTTTCTTTTCTTAATTACAAAGGTGTTCAACAGACGTCTTTATTTCATTGCACCTTTATTTATTATGATCATTTGAAGTCATGATGATTCTTATATTCTTTGTTATTTGTTCCACTCCTATGTTTATAAAAAGGTACCTATGCATATCCAAAAATTATTTTTCAGGTAAACCAAGATCTTCCGAAGAAATGTTGGATATAGCGCTGAGACGTGGTAAGTGCCCTGTTAGCAATCATCTAGTTACCATGAAGCTATTATGTTGAAAAAATGAAGCTGCTTTTTTCGAAAACTGTTTTCACCATTAGAAGACACCCAAAATCGGACCATACATTTGAATTATTTTTCCGAGGATCTTATGATACTAGTATACAGTTTTTTGGGCATGCGCAAACAGTGTGATCTACGCTACATTAGGTACTTTAAATGGAAATTCCCATTTTCTTTAATGCAGACTCGAATTCTACGTACAATTTATTAGATCACGAACCGTTACTTGAATATTTGAGAGCAAAAAACGTGCGCTGGATGCACAAGTTTTGCGTAAAACCTGAGAATTGATTTTCGTTGTTTTTCGCGCTGAATCATGGGTAATGTGACATTAATTTGTTCATCTTTATTTTTTTAAGATTGTACTAATCTAAATTTTCGAAAAATTGGATCATTTCAGTGAATTTACGTAGAAAGTGAAGCTATTGCTATGCCTCCTAAAATTTTGCTTCCGAGACTGCAAGGCAGCGGAAGCTTTGTTTTCACTTTCGAAATGAAAAAATTTTTTTGCTCCAAAATCAAAATTTTCACTCGCATTTTGCGTTTCAGAGCCTCCTCAACAAATTTGGTTCCGTCTGTCTGTCTGTCTGTCCGTCCACATTTCCTTGTAACAGCCATAACTTCCACAATTTTGATCCGATTTTAACCAAATTTTCAGGGATCGTGCGGGTTAAGCTCTAGATGGTCCCCTATCAACTTCATCATGATCGAATTAACGGTAGCTTCTGCGCAGGCGCTAACGTGAATTTCTTGTGACGGTCATAACTCAGTCAATGTTGAACGGATTTCGGTCAGATTTTCAGGGATGATATGGGTAAGGTCCCTTAAAGTCTCATAAGACAATCATCATAATTGCATTAGCGGTACGCCCTGCGCATGCGTGAACAAAATATTCTTGTTACGGTCCTTGCAACAGCCGTAATTTCCACAATTTTGATGCGATTTTCTTCAAATTCTCAGGGATCGTGCGGGTATAGCTCTACATGGTCCCCTATCAGTTCCGTCATGATCGAATCAACGGTAGCCTCTGCGCAGGCGCAAACAAAATGTTCTTGTTTTGGTCATAACTCAGGCAATTGTGAACGGATTTCGGTCAGATTTTCAGGGATTATGCGGGCAAGGTTTCTTGAGGTCCCGTATCACATTCTTTGCGGTCATCAGCAGCGGTACGCTAGGCGCATGCGCGAAAGTGATGTTTATGTTACGGTCACAGCTTCGTTATGAGGAACATGCGGACTACATCCTGGATGGTCCCATATTAAAATCAAAATTTTCCTTATTAATTTCATTTATTATATGTACCATTCAGCTTCCAATTCCCCACCTTATTAATTCCCTGATGCCAGAACCTTCCCTGATGTTTCTAGTTTTCTGGAATTTAATGGTGACGTACTCTGAAGGTCACGAGGAAGCTCATGTGGCATTTCCTTGGCAGTGTATTTTCTTATGATTTTCAAGTATAAACAAGCCGTTGCTGGGAAAACGAAACTTCTGTAGTTTTCATCGGACAAAAATCGTTCTCCATTCGTTGGAAAGCTCTCAATTCATCACCCATTTCTTTCGTACTTGTTCTTCTATTTATGTCGTAGTTTTATTTTTATTTATGTTATAAATGGATATAGTAAACAATGCCGCTTGTTTTGTTGTCACTTGGTTGAGAAGTTAATCTTGGTTATAGTAATTGTAGACGTGGACCATAACGGAAAATTACCAACCTAGGTACTTACTTCTAATTTCGATTATTAAAATATTTATGACGTAGTTTTAGCTCCCCCCTTTTTTTAACCCCCCCTCAGAATCTGTTGGTTTACGTTTCACGATGCATAAAATCCAAAAATCGGAAAAAAAGTCAGCCAAGTTGAGAAGGGAGTATAGCTTTCTCACATATTGTATCATGGACGTATAGAATTAGTTGAAGAACAAAGTACCATCAAATTGAAATTATTGATATGTCAACATTATAAGAAATTAATGTTTGCGCATGCGCACAGACTACTATTCATCCAATGGCAATGAAATTTATAGGGAAACGTCTAAGAGCTAAACCGCACCATCCCTGAAAATGTCATCAAAATCGTTACATTAGACTCGGAATTTTGCTTGTGTCAATCGATATTTGTTCCGCGCATGCGTGATGACTATTACTCTACCTATCGCGATGTAATTTATAGGGCACTTTTCTAAAACATATACCCAATTACCTACCAAGTTTGAACTAAATTGGACCAACAGATGATCAGAAATAAATGTTTTGAGAAATTCACGTTTGCGCATGCGCACAAGCTAATGTTGATTCGACGGTATTGAAAATCATAGGAGACCGTCTAGGAGCTGAACATGTCATCGGATTCGGACTGAAACTTGGTATAGTTTTGCTCGTGACGAGGATTTACCACAGACAGACAGACATCAGACAGACAGACAGAGGCACCGAACCAAAATTGATCAGCAAGCTCTGAAAGGCAGAAAGCAAATTTAAAGTTTGATTTTGGAGGACAGACATTTTTTCGGCTTAATCACGAACACAAAGCTTCGGTAGTGAAGGCGCAAAATAAATAAATAAAAATGAAAAAATAATTTAAAAAATCCGTTCGTACGTGCCGTCCAGAGCTTTTCTCCAAAACTGCTGGACCAAAGTTTATGAAATTAGGCTGAAAAACCATAAATCGGCCGAGGATGTTCCAGGAACAGCGACAATGAGCGTTACCCACTTATTCATTTTATAATTCTAAATGGAAATGGGAAATAGATTCCATTCTAAGAGATTTGATACCATCTGCACTCTCGTACGTTGATTAGTTTTCTTTCTGAGTTTTCAGTTTGCACTGGTGATGTCACACTGGTAGGCAGGGGGGTCCCGCCGAGGCGCGGGGGGGTGTTTTGACGTCACCTGTGCAAAACTACTCATCTTTGGAGAGTGCGGTTGATGCCAAACTTCTTAGGATGGAATCTTCTTACATTTAAAAATAGTTGAAATAGCTTTTTCCCACCCATGGGTAACGCTCATTCTAATCACGCTGCATGACTGAAACTTTCCGTACCTATTGGTTTTATGAAACTTTTTTTGGTTATGTTTGGATTTAAAGTAAAATTCCATGGTAGTAATTAAGGGCTGAAATATTGAAAAAAATTAGATCTCGAGAACATCAAAGGTCACAGTAATTTTTTGTTGTTGTTGTTGTTGTCATGTACTTTTATTTTCCCAATAAATCGAATGAAACTATCCGGAAGCCGTACGATCTTCCGTTCTCTTACTACGAGCCACAATAGAGCAGCAACCTATAATTTTTCGGGGGAACTAATTAAGTTTCATCAATGAATAATCTGTTTCTTTCTTTTTTTTTTTTTTTTTTTTTTTGGGTCCCAAAACTATCTCTCTTTCCCCAATAATCATCAAAGCTAGAAGTTTCTACCATTTTCATTGTACTTATAATTGCAAAAAAAATTTCAGTTTTGCCAGTTGGGTGAAAATCTGCTGAAAATTGTTGGGCCCAATTTTTGTTAACTATGAAAAATGATAAATTTTGATTGGAAAATGATAGAAAAATAAAAAAAGAGATTTTGTTCAGAATAATGTGGAGAAACATAAAAATTTACACTCAGATTTGACATCTGGAAAGTTAAGCTCCCTTTTCCCTAGCATGGTCACATATGTGTGTGTGTTTTTGTGCTTACGTGTGTGTGTGTCATTCCAGATGATGTGAAGATAAAAATTCCGTTGTTGCACCAAAAAAAACCAAGTTTTCCAAATGATGGGATGAGTTCGTTAGCCAGCACTTTTTGAGCACATTAAATTGGTAAAATTTCAAAAACTTACTAATCACCCAATGACTGAAACCCGCTTGAAATTGTTAAATTTGTCGTTTTAAACAGAATTTGAGTCAAAAAAGTTTATAAACAATGAACTAAAAAATGCAACATATTTGCACAAAATTCTGCTGAAAATTGTTGGTATTTCAATAATTTTTGTTGACAATTGATAAAAAATTATTTTAAAAAATTCAGAACCTTTTTTGACTTGCTGAATATTATTTAGAACTAGTTTTTTGTCATAAAATTGGTAATTACACATTTTTTTGCACTCGAAGTGCTTAAATTTCAAAACACTGTAACATCACGATACAATAATTGACGAAAATTTGCTCATACGATCATGCTGCATGACAGGAACTTTTATTATTGGTCTTATGAAACTTCATTTGGTGATGTAAAATCAGTCATTCAAAGTAAAATTCCTTGGATAATGACTCCATAGCCACCGTTTATAAACACACATAAAAAAAACGATGTGTCAAAATAAGCAAAACATTTCAATTGTTCGAGAATTTAATGAAATTTCGAGTGAGTTATGAACTGAATTAAAACCAGAACAGATTAATGTGTAAAATCGAATATCCGAAAACACGGGTTTCGCGAAATGAGATGAGATCGTTTCTCTCTCCCTCTCTCTTGGTCTCATTTTCAGTTGACATGAGTGTTCCTAATCAGCACTAATTTCATTATTTCGAATAGGAAAATCCATTTTATAATGCCGTTTCGAATTCTTCGCAACATTTAAAGCAAATGATTTTTTCTATATTAATGCCTTATCAGTGATTGGGGTAGTAGCTACAGAAATAGTGAGCAAGCAAACGATAATCATCAGTAACGCTTGCATACTAGTCTGCAACACATTGGGACATTTCATGTCTTTAGTTGCAGACTCGTCTATTAAAATGATTACCTATTAAATGATTTAACCACCTCTTCACAAATCAAACCGTTCTCGCAATATTCTGGGATTGTGTTCAGAAGTCCCTCAAGGGCCCACATACCAAATCTCAGAATCGTGGGATCATTAGGGAAAAAACTGGATTCTAGAGTCACTCAGCTGATCCGGGATCGGTCAGTTGTGTTCAGAAATCCCTCAAGGGCCCACATACCAAATCTCAGAATCGTGGGATCATTAGGGAAAAAACTGGATTCTAGAGCCACTCAGCTGATCCGGGATCGGTCAGTTGTGTTCAGAACTCCCTCAAGGGCCCACATACCAAATCTCAGAATCGTGGGATCATTAGGGAAAAAACTGGATTCTAGAGCCACTCAGCTGATCTGGGATCGGTCAGTTGTGTTCAGAAGTCCCTCAAGGGGCTACATATCAAATCTCAGAATCGTGGGATCATTAGGGAATCTCCGCGTAACGCTCTCCGCGTAACGCTCTCCGCGTGACGCTCCCCACGTGACGCTCCACGCGTGACGCTCCCCGCGTGACGCTTTTTCATTTATGTGCCATAGTAAAGACATAAAATGTCAAAAACATTAAAAACCAAATTTCAGCTATAATCATATAGGTACCTACCTACCTCACTTCTACGAATCATAATAATCATTGAGCATATTTCGTTACGTAACATAACGAAAATTTGGTTGTGTGCCATAGCAAAGACATGAAATGTCAAAAGACAGCAGATGACTCTCACGGCCAATAAAAACTCGTCGTGATATAACAAATACCGCCTCGTGGGTTTTAGCTCCGTTATCTCACTGGCTAACTGAGCGAACAGGAAAACCGTCGATATAATTATAATTTTTTAATAAGAACGTTATAATAATAAAAAAACATACAGAAAAATAGTTTTCCTGTTAGCTAAGGTCCCTCACTTAAACGTTGTTACGGGAAAGATTGCTAACAGTCCTTTAATAATAAGTCCTTTATAAAGTCCTTTAATATCCTTATGATGTCCTTTATACTACCGTACGAAGAATAGATCCCGTATCGGACCAAACCCTACTTTTGGGAGAATGCGTATCTAGGTCTTGAGTCTAAATTTCCTGATATTAGCTCTATTTTACGTTGTCTCGAGCTCCAAAAGCACTCATTCTAATCGAAATTTCTCGCTGAATTCCGTGGTGCGGCAGGAAAAACATTATTTTGATCAGAAAATTGCAAAAAAAAAAAAAAGGTGTAGACTATATGTACCTACTAGGAGATTTCCTCGTATCTGGTGCACATATGAGTTTTTTGTTTAGCAATAAGATTGATACGTTTTTTCTAATACAAAATTAGTACCGCTCTACGTGGCGAAAAAAAATATATTTTCTCGTACATGCAGGATGCTAGGATAAAAAATCGTGGTTGCCAACCTCCAAAACCCGTATCTGATCTGACAAGAGAAAATAAATTCGTATGATCAAAATACTGGGAAGAAAAATCGTATTTGTCACTGATTCCGAAATCATGTCAGACGCCACGAGTCCTAAAATACTACGAAATCAATTCTAATCTGGAGCATCCCGATTTGCATGTACCTGAATACAAATAAAGTAATCGTATCTGACGCCCAGATGCGGGTTTTTGCTCTAGAAAAGGCAAGTTACGGGATTTTCATTAGTAAATCGAACCAAAACGGAGTTAATGCGCTAATTGTCAGCCGTTTTTGAGACATTTTCCGTTGAGATCTGACTTCGAGAGTAGCGAAATCGAAAGAAACCACCTCCTATGGCCAAAAATGCAGATATGGGATCTATTCTTAGTACGGCAGTATATTGCTATGGTTCGCCCTCATGTGGAGTATGGAAATACGAGTACGATTTGGTCTCTATACTACCAAGACCATAAAAGGCGTATTGAATCAGTTCAATAGATTTCCCCGTTATATTGCATTTTTAAAATTGTTCAGTCATGCAGCGTGGTCGTATAAGCGAATTAAAATTTCGAACGGTTTAGAGGAACAGGCCCCCCCATAATGAACTAACTCAATCGCTAGCGAATCACTGGTATTTTTTTGCGCAAACGTAACATCTATCAGCTTCATTTTCTTATTGGCTGATTAGAAGATTTTGATCAAACTCCAAAGGAAACCATGGAAACTTTCCAGATTATTTGAAACATTTCAATGATCTGTACATTCCTGTTACGGAAACGAGAGAGGTATGTGTCACACCCAACTTGCCAGACGTATATATTTTTTGTACGAAATTATACTGCACAGCTGCTACCGTACTGCTGCTGCTACTTTTATATAATTGAAATGTGCTAAAAAATGGATAAAAACTGCAGAATCATTGTAAAAGCTCAAAAATGTTTTCAAATTGTAGAATAATATGAAATCTTCATTTCTCCATAAAATTGATCGTAAACAATTTCTGTGCACGCAAAGGCCTCTCATTTCCGAATAATTTGTCATTATTCGATCATTTACGAAAATTCGCACATATCGTAGTGGCTGGAGCTTTTATTTTATTACTAGCTGACCTGGCGGACTTTGTCCCATATTATTGGTACAGTCATGGTTACAAATAACAATAATTTAATCATTAAAATTTATTATTTAATTGAGGCGAAGAAAACGTTGAATATAAACAATAAAGTAATACGTATAAATGGTGAATACTGGTATTTGAATTAGGTTCTGGTATGTGAATGTAGTTTGCCCAACCTTTCGGAGACGTTGAAACTAAGTGATGGTTCATGGAAAGAGACCATCATTTTATTCGTTTCTCGATGTCCAATAGAGGCTCCCTATCAAATTTCAAATTCTCAGGGTGAATGGGAGATAATTTAGCTGAGTCAGCTGATCTAGTTGAACTCGGCATTGCATTCGACTCTTAATCTATACTATTTATAAAAACGCTGCAAATTATTACACAAAGGTTTATTATTTCTGTATCATACAGACCTTCTACGTAGAAAACTGACCGTAATTATTTAGCCTCACTTATAGTATATTTACTAGGTATCGAAACTCGGGGCTTTGTGCTTCCAATATTTGGTTCACTCGTTCACTGCATTACAGCTCCAGGACCCCATAATTTTACGCTTTATAGTAAAGTTGAGGAAAAAAATAAAAAATAAATGGGGCCGTCTAGGGACGCCCGAAGGAAGCGAAGCTTTACAATTATCATAAAGCGTAGAATAGAATTTTGAGTATTTTTATACTCATAAACAATCTCTTTTAATTGGAATTAATTTCATCACTCTCTCTCTCTCTCTCTCTCGCCTTCCCTCACCCTCCATTCCATCTCACTCCCTCCGCCTCCCCCACACTCCCTCGCCCTCCCTTCCCTCTCGATCCATCTCCCCTTCCCTCCGCCTCCCCCACACTCCCTCGCCCTCCCTTCCCTCTCACTCCCTCCGCCTCCCCCTCCCTCTCACTCTCTCTCCCACCCACAAGGCGTTCGTCAGTCTAACACTCAAAGCCTCGAAAAAGACACTTTTTCGCCCGTTTTTGGCCCATAGCATCTATGCGAGTAAAGCGATCGGGATGGTTAAACGTTAGGACCAACTAGACCCCAAATGGAGTCTATGTGCGAAAGAACGGGTTTTTTAAGTCAATTCTTAGGCCTTTTATGGCCCGGACGGCGAACGGCGGACAGACATTTCAAATTTGGATTCTACGCACCTTGAAACGTAAAGTGACAAAGTTTGAGGGGGGGTTATAAAATTTTTTTGCTATACGATCACATAGGCTTAATAAACCAGAATGAAACTCCGTCTGTTTGTCTGTCGTGTCTATGCACGGCCAAACGGCTGAGTGGGGGGAGTCTACGAGTGGGGGGATCTTCCTGGGATTTTCCGATAGGGTGTATAAGCGAATTTAAAATTTTCTAATCCCACCCGAACCATGGGCTGTATGGCGGGAGGGGGGTCGAAGTCCGGGTTAATGGGCGCTTTTTCGACTTCCCCGCTTCCCCTACCCCTCTAAACGGCCGTTGAAAATTCCGGAAAAATACCGGTTTCGTAGGTTTCTGTACGACCAAGACGACGGCGCGATCGGATCGCGAAAAAAAGTATCGGGAAATGCGTCAAAAAATTGCGAGAGTATGGACCCGTTTTCTCGAAAATTCCGACCAAAAAAGTTGATTTTTTCCCATTAAAATATACCCCATAAACGTACGTGGAGGCGAGCGAAGCGAGCCGGAGCGGCTAGTGTCCTAGAAAGGCTCCCTGTCAAATTTCACATTATTAGGGCGAAAAGGGAAGCATTTAGCTCACTCAGCTGATTAGGAGAGAGCTCATATATTTATAGGTTTCTCAATGTCACAGAGAGGCCCCCTATCAAATTTCAAATTCCCAGGGTGGATCGGAGAGAATTCAGCTAAGTCAGCTGATCGGGTTGGAACCCGTCATGGCATTAGTCGTATACTGTCCTGGAGAGGCTCCCTGTCAAATTTAACATTCCTAGGGTGAAAAGGAGAGAATATTTAACACACTTCTATTTTATTTTTTGTTTAGGTGTTGGTATTTGTTTTTAAACAATTGATTTTTAAGCAACAGCTATGTTAAAACTCTTCCCGACCAAGACTGCGCCAGTTTATAAGACGTTTTTAATATCAATTTTTTATCATCTACCTTTAGAATAGAAAATGCTCGGCTGAACCCACCAAAATCGTTTTGATACCGTTGAATTAGTTTTCTAAAGTCCTTTACACATAAAACCCACCATGATGATATCTAAAGAAATTGTCGAAGTAAATAAGTTAGTGACAATGAATGAGTTAGTGATGATGAATTGTTGAAGTGAGGTATATAAAATTAGGCCAGAAGCAAACGCGGATTTTCAATAAAATGGTGATTTTAAGGTTGAAAGGGGTGAGTTGGGAAATTTCTATATAGCATATCTTTCTCTCTGGTGTTCAAAGGACATGCTGTAAAAAACAGCATCAAAATCGGTTAATAATTGCGGTCGCGCATAAAGGACATACAAACAAACTAACTAACATAATTTGATTTTTATAGATATAAGTTGTTTAATCTAAGAGTGACCTGACTCACTATCATACTTGGAGTGAATAGGAACACCACTGTTACTTATTTATATTGAAAACATCGAGTCTCGTTTAACTTCTGATTGATTCCGTTTCAGCATCCTTCTGCACTCCTAGAGCGGAGCACAATGTAGCGAGAGCGAGGAGTTGTCGCACCCGATCCATAGGAATCCTGATGCAGCAATCTTTAATGGGAAAAATTATATTCGATTTGGATGAAGAAGTGAGTGCAAATTCTTTATATAACTAGAAGGGCTTAAAAATAGGATCTGTTTTATTATTAATGGAACAAATATCTATCCAGATTCATTTATCTACTAAAACACAGCGAGTTTCGTTCAATTTCGATAAATGAAATCAATACTAGCATACATACATTAACATATCTGCATACACCGGCAACCAGTAGCTATGTATACAGGGTTTACACATTAAGAACGCACCACCGGCCAGG
Organism: Adelphocoris suturalis; assembly: GCA_030762985.1. NCBI lineage: Eukaryota > Metazoa > Arthropoda > Insecta > Hemiptera > Miridae > Adelphocoris > Adelphocoris suturalis. Next base: position 169,681,770 of record CM061040.1, on the reverse strand, counting down.
GTTCGATTCTACAACTAATTTCTGATCAAAAGTGTCATCAGTGTGCTGATCAAAAGCAATTTTTTTTTTTTTTTTTTTTAACTCCGCTAAAAAATCGAGTTTTTTTCCATTAAAATTTTTTTTCATTTTCGTGCTTTCGATTTTATGATAATGAAATGGCCTAGACTCCCTTAATTTTGTGATTAAAATCAAATCTGAGAAGACCGTTGGAAAGAACATTAAATTTCCTAGCTTGCTGATGCTAAATCAAAAATTTTCGGTTGGGTTGAACGGGGGATAAATCGGCCTAAAAAGAGAAATAGGTCAATTTTCAAAAATCTTTGGTTTTTCAACGCTCATAGGTGAATTCTTGCAGGTAAGCTTAAAAACTGTACCAAATCTCAGCTTTCCAACGGTATAATCAATTTTTATTTTACTTTGTTAATTGAGGGAGAAAAGTATGTTTGTGTGTTTTTTCTACGGTATCTTTTATGAAAAACGTGGTGAACATGCTGAATCGAATAGTAACACTCGTCGATCTCTCCGACTCCGTTAAAACCGAGTTTTACATTTTAAATAACTAGTTTTAGTTAATTTGTAATGCTCAATTTTATGTGTTTTTAAGGGTAAAACTTGTGAGTTAAACTGTAAAATTCGGTTATAATGGAGTAGGAGAGATCTGCGAGTGTTACCATTCGATTCAGTGTTCAGTCCAACGTTAGCTTTTGTTCAAGCAATTTATATTTTGTATTTTTCTAAAATAAATAAATAAATTATAAAAGTTTTACTCTTCTATAATTTCCACGGCGTAATTACTATAGAAGAATTTAAATTTTTTTTGTTCCAGAGTCTAGTCGCCTCTCCTTCTTCCTCCTTGCACCCCTCCACCGCCATTTCCGCTGACCCCAGGAACTCGACCCCATCGATCAAAGTTACATCGGAGACTAATGAATCCGACGGAGAGGAGGTAAGTCTCCAATTGGTATGTTGTTCGAAGTTGGCATAACCTTCGCTTTCTTTTAGCAGATCATCCAGCAATGGTACTATTTATCTCTCTTTTAGCGAATTTTTGAAGAAAATTATTAGCGAATTTTTGAAGAAAATTAAGCTATTGCTCTCGCCTCAAAATTTGTATAATGTGAATTTTTGAAAAAATTTTATGCAGAAATCCGTTTCAGGCTATTCTGAATCATATTCTGAAGTTTAACGCATTTTTTAATGTATGTATGTATGTATGTATGTATATATGTATGTATGTATGTGTCATTCCAGACGATAACTGTCCGTAGAATTGTGCTAGAAACTTCAAACAAATTTTAAAATGTTAAGGATACAAAACGAAAGTTCAAGTTCGTTGGCCAGCATGATCGGATTACATCTTCGGGTTGAAATTTTCAAAAATGTAGTCAAAAATTTCAAAATAGCCTGTTTTTTGCGAATTGTTGTGCGAAATAATTTTTTCAGCATAATAACATGTGGTATATTCGGAGTCAGCGTAAAATTTCCTATAAGAATATTTCTTCAAAAATTCGCTCATGGGGTCATGCTGCATGACTGGACTTTTTTCATTTCCCACCGTTACTAAGTTGTTGCCACTCGAATATGGAGTTTCATCTTCAATCTTTTTGGGTTGGTTCTTTGGAGTAGTTTTTTTAAGAGCTGGAAATTCCTTATCAAGGTCCCAGTCAATTCGCTATCCGAATCTCTTCCCTCTGATCCACGCTCTCTCTAAACGGAATTCAACCGTTAGGAAGACTATTTCTTCTAATCTATTTGTACCCACTTTTGAAACTGATATTTCGAAGTACGTGATCTGACCTCCTTTTTCGAATTTAACCAGTTTCTAGTCATCGAAATCCAACTCTTCATGCCTTCGGTTATTCATAGTCTTCTTTCTCAGTGACGAGTTCGTGTGACCTCCCACACAAAATCTCTCTCTTCGGAAATGCTTCCTCTCCCGCTCCTGTCCAATCATTTTTCTCGGCAACGTTCTGGAGGATATTAGTGAGGAATTGCATTGCCGCTTCATTCAGGCAGGTAAAGATGTAGTATTTCTTATACTTATGGACACCTGAGTTTAAGAATCCCATTTTTATCGACCTATCTGCTCCCGGTCTTCTTCCAATATTGGTTAGAACCTCTTTAATAATAGCTTTTCTCATTTCTATTATGTCTTCTTCGGTCCAGTTATCCTTTTTTCCCAGTCTGACTAGTCTTTCGTTAGTCAATTTATTTTTTTCCCAACCGTTAAAGCCAAATCTTTCTCAGCTATAACGAAAACTTTTTTCGTTGCATTGACCTTATCCTCTTTAGTTGGCGTTGTGTACTGTCGTCTCTTTAGGATTTATTGTCTTCTTTTTTATCGTTATGTAGGATATCTTCCCTTACTTTTATCAAATCTTATTCAATTTGTAAAAGGTTTTCCCTTTAGGAGACAGATGCTTCCTTCCCCTGTTTCTGCATGATTTCTATTTGCGGACATATGCTTCAGGGGCAAGACGTGACATTTTCCCGCACTCGTTGACTTGCTCTCCAGGCATTGGGTTCGTTGTTTTTTCTACATAAATCGTATTGCCTAGTTATAACCCATGCATTTGGGAACCCTTGAAATGTTACCTATACGGATTTTGGTGCGTAAACACTGGAACAATGGTCTTCAGATGATTGCCATTTACACAGATTTTACCAAGGCGTTCAATCGCGTCTCCCACCCGCTGCTGCTGACAAAATTAGAGCGTTTTGGCTTTAGTGGTTCCTTGATGGCCTGGTTTCGCAGCTATTTATCTGATCGGATGCTGGTGGTGCCTGTGAGTGGTACCTCTTCTGTTCCTTTCAGAGTAGTATCTGGAGTGCCGCAGGGCTCCCATTTAGGACCATTGTTGTTCCCAGTATTTGTAGAATATATATCCCACTCTGCTTGGGCATAGAGTTCAGTGGCTCCTTTATTTTGATCTCAAGATCTACTTTGTCTTCAGGAAAATGGAGGACTGTGTTGCCTTGTAGAGATCCATGGGTTCGCTCGAGACTTGGTGCTCCACAAACAGCCTTTATTTAAACATTAGAAAGTGCCTGGCCATAACTTCCACCCGTTGCTGAACTCCGATCCACTTTGGTTGCATTCACACAATCCTAAATTCTAAAAATGTTCTTTTCAACCGAACTTGACCTAACTTTTACTAGATTTATTTGTGAAAAAAATCATCCAATTTTTTTCCTCCAGACGTAAAGTAAAAAGGTGAAGAATAAATTTTACACACCACACCCATTCGAGGCTTTTTCAGGGGTGCCGAATGAAAACATGCAGCCTGTTTTTGACACACCACACCACAGAGGTTTTTTCAGGCGTGCTAAATGAAAAGGTGCAAGATGTTTTTGACACACCACAGCCATTCGAGGTTTTTTCAGTTGAGATAAATGAAAAGATGCAGGATGTTTTTGACACACCACACCCATTCGAGGTTTTTTCAGGAGTGCTAAATGAAAAGGTGCAGGGTGTTTTTGACAAACCATACCCATTTGAGGTTTTTTCAGGGGTGCTAAATGAAAAATTGCAGGATGTTTTTGACTAAACACACCCATTCGAGGTTTTGTTTGGGGTGCTAAATGAAAAGGTGCAGGCTGTTTCTGACAGACCACACCAATTCGAGGTTCCTACAGGAGTGCTAAGTGAAAAAGTGCGGACTCCCTCTACTTAAGAGTGCAACAACTGTTGTTTGCTTAAGGCTTGTTTTCCTAGCGACAGGTTTTTTGCGCCGGTGACAACGTGATACGCCGGGCGTTCAACATCGACCACTGATTCCCTTGAATTTGGTTAGGGTGTTTTCCTAGAGAGCGCATCACGTCTGCGCAGAACGTGTTGCGTTGACGCGACTGGCCCAACTGCTCGAAGAGGAGTCAACTGCGCAGTACGCTGGCGCAATTCCCTTGAATTCTGGTGTTTGTGTTGCTCTAATTTTCGATTTCCGAGGTTTTCAAGATGTCCCAAAGCGGGACACCTTCTTGGGACACCCCAAACCTTTCTCTGGTCAGTCTGAAGTATCTTTGGAATTTCTCTTCATAGTCAAGCAGATGATTTTTGACTAAAACGCTGAACATTCCTTAATTACTGCGATTTGAGAATACCTACATCACTCGCACGTTTCCTTACTTTGGCATATTTTGTTAATATGAACTCTTCTTCTTCGTCACCATCTATCATTTCTTTAATTATCAATGCAGCCATCACATTTCTGTTTCTCATCATTTTCTCCATTTCAGCAGTAGGTAAATGTGTTCACACACACAAAAACGTGCTACCTTCAACACAACACGCCAACTGAACAGATAAAACACGCCGCTAGGAAAAAACTTTTACGCAGCGTAATATACCTCACGCTCCTGCCGACGTTTTTCAGGCAAATTCGGTTCCTGCTGCGCAAAAAACCTGTCGCTAGGAAAACAAGCCTTTAGATCAATTCATAGGTAACTACTACAACTAAGTGTGATGTTTACAATTACGATCTAAATATTTTTTTATAAATATTAATTTTAAAATCTCTTCTTTTTAGGAAGACTGCATGTCATTTTATTCAACCGTGGAAAGCCCATCAGTGCTATGAATATTTTACTACTTAATTGACTTTCCATTAATTTAAAGTCGTTATACGAATATTTTACTACTTAATTGACTTTCCATTAATTTAAAGTCGTTATATACGCAATGTTGCTGCATGTAATAAAGTTCTTTTTCAATATTTGTTTTTTTCTAGTTCCTGTTAACCACCAACCTAATGAAGTGTAGGTTGAGATATATATATGGTATGTATAAGTTGCTGATGAAGCTACAGGAAAGGTTACTTAATACTTAATATCTTTGCTGACTAAGCAGTAGCGAACTATTATGAGGGACCCGGCTTCTCCAGGCCTCTCAGCCTTCCGTTGTCCGTGATCTCCGCTCCTTTACATGTGTAATTAACTGCTCTTAATAGGAAAAACTTGTAAAATAGATCAATGTTTCTTTTTCAAAACTTGCTATCGATATCTACGATCTTAGCTGGCGCAGTGCACTAGTAGTACCAGATTATTGACTGAATATCAGTAATTTCCGTATTGATGGTTAACGGTACTCAAACCTATCTAGTGTCTTGTATTTGAGGATTACGTGATACATTTTTCACTACGTCACGGAGACTCCTTGCAACGGTTCCATGCTTTTTTAAGCATACGGTTCTTTGGTTTATTACACCAGCCTACCATTTTCATCATTTCAAGGTTTATTTCTTCTGCTGTTCGTTCTATTTCATTTATTGTAGGTACAAGCACGATTGACTTGTATGCCATCAGCGTACAGTATGTATGAACATTTTTCAAAAACAAGAGGCAAGAGGTTTATGGCTAAAGAAAAACGTCTGCCAAGTTGGGTGGGCAGTATAGCTTTCTCACATATTGTAACATAGATATGTAGAATTAGTTGAAGAACAAAGTACAAGTCGAAATGATTGATAAATAAATGTTATAAGAAATTAATGTTTGCGTATGCTCACAGACTACTATTAACCCAACGGCAATGAAATTTAGCCGGAGCTAAACCGCACAATACTTGAAAATGTCATAAAAATCAGTATTAGTATCGAAGTTTTGTCCGTGCACATTAGGGTGGTTCAAGAAAAAAAATAAAAGTTCTGGGATTTCTGGTCCCCATTGTGTTTTTGCTTCCTGGGTATGTCAGGATGACCCTCCTAAATTTTTAGCAAAAAATATTAATCCTAACCACTTTACCTGGGTCGATTTTTGCCAGTTATCGACCGCTATCGTAAACCAACCTCTAAATTGGTGCCGAGGTGATGATTTGAAGGACGGATTTCAATTTTTGGGTCAAATAGGTTTTCGCATGCGCTGAACACGATGAACTTATTTATTTTACGCTCCGTCCACTAGTTATCCCGTAAACTGGCAGAGGGCGCTGCTTGAAGATAAGTAAAAGTCGGAAATTTCACCGAAAATGCTGTCGCCTGGTTAAGAATTGTACTAGAAACATGCTATTATGGTCGGATAATATGCTTTGGCATGTTCTGAACATGATCCCGTTTTTTACTATACTTTTCCGCCGATGATTGCTCCGTTTATTGGCCATAAACCTCACATTAATTGTAGGGTAATAGACAAATTCACCCTAATTTCACCGGAAATTATGTCGCGTTGATAATTTAAGGTCCCGAAATACCTTGTGTCGATAAAATTTAGTATTTTCCAGGACACTCGGTACAAAGCCGTTGGTAATTTGGCAAGGACTTGAACCGGCATTGTACTTATTTGCCAAATATAGCGGCAAAATGGAGAAAATAGCTAAATTTCCCCATTTTTCTGTAAAATTACTTAGTTTCTATCGGTTTTCCGGGGTCAAATTCGTAGTTCTGAATTGTTTGAACTGTGATTGGATGGTTTGAGCGTAGGGTTAGCTATTGTCAGCGGTACCGTTCACGTGTAAAAGTTTGTACAATGGTATCGGGTCGTTAAGCGAATAAGTACAATGCCGGTTCAAGTCCTTGCCAAATTACCAACGGCTTTGTACCGAGTATCCTGGAAAATACCAAATTTTATCCATACAAGGTATTTCGGGACCTTAAATTATCAACGCGACATAATTTTCGGTGAAATTAGGGTGAATTTGTCTATTACCCTACAATTAATTTGAGGTTTATGGCCAATAAACGGAGCAATCATCGGCGTAAAAGTAGTATAGTAAAAAACGGGATCATGTTCAGAACATGCCAAAGCATATTATCCGACCATGATAGCATGTTTCTAGTACAATTCTTAACCAGGCGACAGCATTTTCGGTGAAATTTTTGATTTTACTTATCTTCAAGCAGCGCCCTCTGCAAGTTTACGGGATAACTAGTGGACGGAGCGTAAAATAAATAAGTTCATCGTGTTCAGCGCATGCGAAAACCCATAAGTTGACCCAAAAAATTGAAATCCGTCCTTCAAATCATCACCTCGGCACCAATTTAGAGGTTGGTTTACGATAGCGGTTGATAACTGGCAAAAATCGACCCAGGTAAAGTGGTTAGGATTAATATTTTTTGCTAAACATTTAGGAGGGTCATCCTGACATACCAAGGAAGCAAAAACACAATGGGGACCAGAAATCCCAGAACTTTTTTTTTTTTTTTGAACTACTCTAGTGCACATGCGCTATGGTTGTTACATCACCAATCGCGACATAATTCATATGGTATTTTTCTGGAACATATACCCAACTACCCCCCGAGTTTGAACGAAATCGGACCAATAGATGATAGACATCAACGTTATAACAAATTAATGTTTGCGCATGCGCACAGAATACTATATTATGTGACGGCAATGCAATTTATAAGGGACTTTCCAGAAGCTATCTCGCACAAACTCTGAAAATTTCATCAAAATCGATCCATTAGACTCGTAGTTTTGCCTGTGTCACTCGATATTAATTTTGCGCATGCGCTATGGTTATTACTCAACCAATCGCAATATAATTTATAGGACATTTTTCTAGAACATATAAGTACCTAATAGCCTACCGAGTTTGAATGAAGTCGAACCAACAGATGATGAGAAATCGACGTTATGAGAAATTCACGTTTGCGCATTGGTACAGATTAATATTGATTCGACGGCATTGAATATTATGGGGAACCGTCTCGGAGCAAACCCGCACAATCACTAAAACTTTCATGAGAATCGACTAAAACTTGGTATAGTTTTGGGTGTGACAAGGATTTACCACAGACAGTCAGAAATCAGACAGGCAGACAGACAAGGAACCAAAATTGATCAGCAAGCTCTGAAACGCAAAAAACAAGTGGAAGTTTTGATTTTGAAGGACACAATTTTTTTCGACTTCTACCACGAACATAAAGCTTCCCTAACTTTGGGAGTGAGGAAGTAAAACAGGATTTTTAGTAGGTTTCTCAATGTGTTATTGAATCTTCTTTCAAAAACCACGCATTCAGTTTAATTCTGTCGCTGTCCCTCGACGAACCAACCTTACTAGTAACTATATTATTCAATTTCAAAAGATAGCAAAGTTCGCATCAAATATTGTTTTAATTGCAATCAGTTTATGTGATTAGTCTAACGCTATGATATGATTTCTACAATAGGTACCTGCACAATCATAATCTCCCAAAAACCGTCAAGGTCTTTGGGTTTCACCAGCGGCTTTGGGTGCGTCCTGGGTCTACTGGTGCTGCCGTTCGATGACTGCATCATGATGGGGATTCTGCTCAAGTCTCCGTATCTGGCCGAACACTCATCTGCCAGTCCCCGAAATTGTTCGAACTTCGAGGAAATCATCAGCTGTCCCGCCTACCAACGGGTCTCTCCTCTCACGCTCACCGGCACATTTGCAGTGTTGGCAAGTAATTCGTCCCAGTATCGAGCAACGCCCATCAATTTAGTTTCATCCTGTTGTCAGCCTACCAACCAACAACAGTAAGATGCCAAATTAATATAACAGAGAAGAATGGGAAACCGTCGCTTTTAAGTACGATCATGACCCAGTTATATTTGTAAAAGTACATAGGGAGAAAGGGGTAAAAATGAACGAAAGAGCAGTAGTAGATTAACATTTAACTATATACATATATTTATATATATATATATATATATATATATATATATATATATATATATATATATATAAAACAAATTTTCTCTTTGATGATGTACCTACACCTACCTAGAAGTATTTTACTCCAAGTAATTTAATTTATGAGTAGGTACCTACGAGAAAGCTTGTGCCCACCCATATTTACTGAAGTATGTTTTAATATAGAAGTCAATAAAACAGATGTTCGAATTCTCTGCATTCAGATGTTTATTTCAATATCCCACTGAATGGATGCGAAAAGAAATTCACGATATGAAATTTATTACACAAAGGTTTATTAGCTCTGAACTAGATAGCCCTTCTGCGCATGATCACTAGTTTATAAAATAATATTGATTACCTAAATATTTTGTAGACAGCCAACACTCGTGCATAGATAGTTATAACTAGGGAACAGAATAAGATCGAACTAAGTTAACAAAAGTTCAGTTTACACCATTATGTTAAAGTAGCTTGATGACATTTTTCCCCGGTCCAACACGTCTACGTTGGTTTACAAACCCTTTTAGAGCGCCAACAATTGGTCTTACATTTCTCCTTGTGGTCTCATACAATGATTTCTATCTAAATTCAATAAAGAGTACAAAACTACTTACCCTGTTATTTTTAAAATTTTTCGTGGATTTTTCTTCAAATATTTCACGATTAAATTTTACCCCTTGGAGTTGATTAATAGTGGTGCCGAAGATCCAGGACTAACGTCGCGTCGGAATGTGTGGTGTGTCAAAAACAGCCTACACAATTTCATTTAACATTCCTGACAAAAACTCGAATGGGTGCGGTATGTCAAAACAGCCTGTACTATTTCATTTAGATACCTTTAAAACGAACTTGAATCAGTGTTGTGTGTGAAAAACAGCCTGCACAGTTTCATTGAGCTCTGTTTAAGAAGAAATCGAATCGGTGTGGTGTCTCAAATACAGCCGGCACAATTTCATTTAGTTCCCTCTAAGAAGAAATCGAATCGGTGTAGTGTGTCAAATACAGCATGCACAGTTACATTTAGCTCCCTTTAAAAAGAAATCGAATCTGTGTGGTGTCTCAAATAAAGCCTGCACAGTTTCATTTAGCTCCCTTTAAAAAACTAGAATGGGTGTGGTGTGTCAAAACAGCCTGCACCATTTTATTTAGCTCCCTTTAGCTCCCTTTAACGACGAATCGGGCTAATAAAAAATATTGCAAAAACTGGTTGTTATTTATTATCGTCTAGTATAATATCAAGGACTGTGGTATTGGTAACGTATAGAAAACCTTTCATGATTCATGATAAAATCTGACGCGAAATTATTCTCCCCACCACCACTGGTTACACAATCCACCATCATGTCTAGGAGGAAAGTACATCTCGTGCATTCACAAAATTCTAAATTCCAAAAATGTTCTTTTTAACCGACTTTACCATACTTTTTACCAGATTTATTTCTGAAAAATTCATTCAATTTTTTCCCTCCAGGTGTTAAGTAAAAAGGTAAGGAATATATTTTACACACCACACCCATGTGAGGTTTTTTCAGGGGTGCTAAATGAAAAGGTGTAGGGTGTTTTCGACACACCACGCCCATTTGAGGTTTTTTCAGGGGAGCTAAGTGAAAAGGTGCAGGATGTTTTTGAAAAACAACCCCCATTGACGTTTTTTCAGGGGTGCTAAATGAAAAATTGCAGGTTGTTTTTGACACACCACACCCATCTGAGGTTTTTCCAGGTGTGCTAAATGAAAAGGTCGAGGTTGTTTTTGACAAATCACACCCATTTGAGGTTTTTTCAGGGGAGCTAAGTGAAAAGGTGCAGGATGTTTTTGAAAAACCACACGCATTTTAGGTTTTTTCAGGGGTACTAAATGAAAAGGTGCTGGCTGTTTTTGACACACCATAGGTACCCATTCGAAGTTTTTTCAAGGGTGCTAAGTGAAGAAGTGCAAACTCCCTCTACTCATGAGCGCAACAACTGATGATTGCTTAGTTAAATTGATGGGTAAATGATCTAAATAATCTTTTTATAGATATTAATTTTAAAATCTCTTCTTTTTTAGGAAATAAACCCGTCGTTTGATACAACCGTGGAAAGTCCGTCAATTTAATGACCTTTTTACTACTTTACTGACAAGTAATTTGAAGTCGTTATATACATGTAATGTTGATGTAATAAAATTGTTTTTCAATATTTGTTTTATTCTAGTTCCTGTTAACACCACCAACCTAATCAAGAGTAGATTGGGATATATAATATACTCGTATATATATATATATATATATATATCGAGATAGAGAGAGAAGAACCCTGAAAGAGCCATTACAAAATTTAAACCTCGTAAAAGTTAGTTCTCAATTAGAAATTAAATTAAAGAAATATCAATGATTAAACAGAAATGTCACTGTGGGCTTCGCCCATTCGTTATATCTAATTCAAAACTTGAATAAATTATAAAATTTAGTTCTAATTAGTCTAGAGTAATATAGACAGATAAACAAGATTATTGTAAATTTTAATGTCCATCAAAGCTTGATTGTTAGGCGCGAGAATTGAGTTTTTTATCTCAATCCTAATGAGAGTTATCGTCTGAAATGACACGTATACACATATGAATAAGCGTTGAACCTCAATTAAAGCCTTAAAATTTATTTCAATGAAGAGAATTTTCGGAAATTTTGATTGTAAAATTTGGAAATGGCTTCAAATATTAAAATTAAAATCTTCATTTTCTAGAAAAATAGGTTAAATTTAGGAAGAAGTCGGAATCGAAGCAGAGTTAAAAAGCTGCAAATTATTACACAATGGTTTATTATTTCTGTGTTAGATAGCCCTTTTAGGCAGATCATTGGCTTATAATTTATTATTAAACCCCTACGTAGTACAGAGCCGCCACATGGGGGGGGGGGGGGGGCAAGTGGGTACTGTTGCCCCGGGCCCGGGCCCAGGGGGGGCCCGGTCCGGTCCTGTAGTTAGTAAATAAAGTATTTTAGAATTTTTAGGCCTACATAAAACAGAGTGTATTACACTTGACGGGCCCTGATCAGATTATACTTGATTTACTACACCAGACTATTTCTCTTAAACAGTTGCGATGGCCCAAAATATTACTCATTACCCTTTACCATCTTTACCAGTAGGCACTCGACTGAAGACTTGGGAGAGAGCATCCATGGGCCAAGAAAGGCTGAATCCCCTTGCCATTCTCAGCATTGAGCACAAGTTAGCATCCAAACTTGACTTTTCTAAGGTTATTAAAGAATTTTCACTTAAAAAGGCACGAAAGTTTCAAGTGTTTAGTCTTGTATTTTTCAAATGCAAATACACTTTTCTTCACTTCACTTTATTAGTTTTAAAATGTTTCATTTTATAAAACATGAAATTATAGCCTATTACAGTTTTCTACATTTAAAAAGTTTTCCACAATTATAATTACAATTACAGAATACTATTGTAACCCAACAATACGAATTTTTCATTTTACTAATTCATATTTTTGATAGTTTTTCACTAAATAATTCTTGTATCTTTTGTTGTTATAAAAATCTAATTCTTTACTGCATAGCTTCATTACAAGTAGATAAACTGTAATAAAACAATTATATTTTTGTAGTATTTTATTTTTTTCCAAAATTAATAAATGTATTCTTTCAAACATAATCATTGTTTCAATTAATTCCTTCAGCCATCTTGTATACAGAGACTTTCCTTTTTAATCCGTCGATAACATTAAAATGAAGTTGATTGTATGTGTTGATTAATGATTATATGAAATTTAGTCAATCATAATTTCAGCCATAATCATCCAATTGAGGAATGAGTAAATTGAAACTTCTCTGAATACGCCCTCTATTCACAAACAATTGTATTTAAAGTAGTTGAAATAAAAATCCTATGACTGATTGGATAGAAAATTTTTGTTTCAAGGTAATTTATGGCATTTTTATGGTTTTGTAATTGGTTGGTAATTACTAGAGTATGAATACTTGAATTTTAAATTCTTAAGTTACACTTCACTTTTGATTAAATGTTCAGCCCCTCAAGTGTTCTTATTCGAACACTGAACCTTGGTAGGAAGTATAAATGATTTTTCGTTTGGTTAGAGAAGGTTTAATAGTTTTTTTTTAAACAATTATCATAGCCATATCTAGTAAAAGTGGCGCGACAAAAAAAAAAAAAAAAAAAAAAAAAAAAAAAAAAAAAAAAAAAGGAGGGGGGAGGCCCATGGCCAGAATCTGGTCCCGGGCCCGACTTGGAGATGTGGCGGCCCTGATGTAGTAATTATGATCAGAACATGGCGCATCGTGACTTCGAGAAGAGTTATCATTTTTACAGTTCCAAGACCCAACAATTTTTCGATTCACAGCAAAAATGTTTAAAAAAGGTCGATAGGTAAGGGAAGAATATAAGTTCAGTAGCCCCTCGGCTGATCAGTGCGCCTCCGTACCTCGTAATTATTGGAGAGGAATCTTAGAGGAGCTCCATCTAAATAACAACACCGTGGGTTGAATAGAAAATTTAGCCTCGGAGGCTCCGAAGCTGATCTGAGTCCTTCCATACTTTGTAATTGTATTCCAGATCTCCAAAAAGGATCCACATTTCAGGTTTCAGTATCATAAGACAATAAAAAAAACAAATTAGGCTCAGAGGCCCCACAGCTGATCAGTATACTCTGATCATCAGTATATGCTGATATTGAATCTATTCTCGATATTACAAAGGAGGTCCGTTTCAAATCGCAGATCCGAAGGTTGACATCAACATGCAGCGTACATATAGGCACCTGCCGAAGAATAATTAATGCAATTAATTAAAACATCAAAATTTTACTGGTCCCCCTGATCTCAGTATGACGATATTCAAGTAAGTAGGTACATACCACTTGAAAATAACATAAATGTATAGATCATTGAAATTGTTTTAATAATAATTAAAAACTCCATAGCGGATTAAAGTCAATGAAGATGTATGTAATGTGAAACTTCAAAATCGGTCATTTAGGAAACGGAAAAATGATGCTGGAAGTAATTTACGTTAGCGCATGCGCAGAATGGCGTAATGATTTGAGAAAAATGAAATTGGTAGGGTACAATCTACAGCCTAACCCACGAATTCCCAGAAAATGTAATCAAAATCTGATGAAAACTAGACCTTGTTCTCGGAGTACACTTCGCGCATGCGCAGGAGCTAATAGTGATGCAATCATGTTGAAATTAACATGGAATAATTAAACCATTGTCCCCCAACTATGCACCAAATTTGAGCGGGATTGGACGACTAGGGCGTAAAAAATTATGCTTGAAGGAATTTACGTTTGCGCATGCGCAAAATGGAGTAATGATTTGAGAAGTATGGAATTGATAGTGGACCATTTACAGCCTAACCCGCACATTCCCTGAAAATTTCATCAAAATCGGATGAAAACTGTTGAAATTAGGCTCGTTTAAAAAGGAATACATATTCGCGCATGCGCAATAGCTACTAATGATTGGATCATGTTGAAATTGCTAGGGAATGCAAAAATTAACCTCTTCCACCTATCTTCTGAATTTGAGCGAGATCGGACGACGGGGCGAGAGAAAATGATGGTTGATGGAAGTTACGTTTGCGCATGCGCCGTGTCAAGTATTAATTTGGGAACAACGAAACTTATAGGGGACCATCTTCACCCTAACCCGCAAATTAAATAAACATTTCATAAAAATCCGTTGAATATTGTGGAATTTAAGCTTGTTACAAGGATTTGCGGATACACGACAGAAACACAAACTCACATGCACACACAGACACACACACAAAAAGACACGGAACGAAAGTTGTTCAGAATGGTCTAAAACGGTTAATGCGAGTGGAAATTTCACCACTGTAAAAAAACAACAACCGTTTGATTTTAGTGGAGACTACATCTTTGCCATCTCTCAAAAGTGAAATCAATGCTTTCGCTACCTATATGTAGACTTGGGAGCAATGCAATTTAGCATAATTTAAGTACCAATACTTCACTAGTAGGTACATCCGCAAGGTCCATTGAAACCATATCACCTGATAATTCCATTATTGGCATTATATCAGCTGAAATGTACAAAGCAATTTTAATGTATCTCAATATCACTATCTAGCGATCATTGATGGAATTCAGAGCTTGATCGTCTAATCTATAGATCCGTTAACAGCGCATTAAAAATCGCGCTTAGAAATCCAAAGGTTTTTTTAGTAGGGATGGGTATCGTTACAAAAGTATCGATATAATGTATCGATACTACATCGATACACCAAACATCGCTTGAGCAAAATATCGATATTCATAAATATTGGTATCGATACCACATCCACAATATTGCTTGAATACGTCTTTCCCAACAACAAAATTTCAAACCGGAGTTTGAATTATTCATCTTGATGGATGGAGGTCATTGTAAAAAAAATTTCATGGTTAAAGATATATTATCTGGAAAAAATGATATTATTTTCATATTAAAAATTACTTTATTGAGGTTTTCTCTAGTTACCTAGTTACTTCTAGTTTCCATCTGAATGTTCTAGAACGTGTTTTGGGCTTCGAACGTAAAACCTATTTAATTTCTTCAATATCATTAATTTTTTGATCAGTATAATTTATAATATTCGTTGATTTTTTTGTTGTTATTTTACATAATTTATAATATTCGTTGATTTCGATCGACTTCGAATTCGTATTGATCGCGAGTATACCTACCTATCGAAATCAAACTGTAGGTATCAGCTGTTGCCATATCTGCCATTTTGCTCGATATCATTGTTATCACGGCTAAACGGAGATTGGCAATTGGCCCATAGTCAAAGAAAGAAAAATTGAATTACTTAGGTAAGTTTGTTAAAGTTGTTGAGAAAAATTTAACGTAACGGTTTTTTCTGTCGATTTTTTTTCGGTAGGTCATCGCAAAAACACATTCTGTGTTAAAATTCCCGATATTTCAAAATATCGTAATGCAAGTATCGATACTCAATAATATCGGAGGGCACATTGTTACCAAAATATCGATATGAGGTGGAAAATATCGACATTTTGAAATATTGTGTATCGATACCCATCCCTAGTTTTTAGTTTTTCGATGTTCGAGCTCTTTCAACGTACAGCGTTGTGGGTGGTTTCAATCGATTCTTTGGGATTATATTTATCATTGACAGTCAAAAAATCATTATTGTTACCTTGAAAGTTTTTGAGATCTCGATTTTTCAATGTTTCGCCCTTTAGGGTTGACAAAAATTGATGCCTAGTTTCTAGGCATTGAGATTTTTGACGCAAGTTTCATGAAGTCTATTAATTTTGGAGAAAACCCGCGGACGGCGGTCTCCATTTGGATTCCATGGATCTTGAAACGTAAACCAAAAAATTGTTAGGGGGTTAAAAAAAATGTTTCTTAGGGGCCGTTTATCAATCACAGATAAAGCCCAGCCAACTCTAGGTTACTAGCAGCCTAAGATAACTTCTCGTTGGCTGTTTATCAACTCACATTTATCCGCAAGATAGGTACCGCTATCTGCTTGGTATCCTTACCTGAGACTCACCTGCACCTCCCTCAGTTAGCGATTTATCTTGTGGGTAAAGTAATGTGGAGAGGTTATATAGCTTGTACTAATAATAATATAATCTATATAACAATAAAATAAAGTCAGATAAGATAGTCATGATGTATAATTTTAACGAAGTTGAATTGATGGATTCGGACTTTTCGGATGAGACATTCAATTTTTGGAATATGAACGGAGACCGTGCACGGTCCGGACACGCCCGGATTATTTTAATGAACTTGACGATGTAGATTTTCAAACACGTTTCCAGTTGTCGAAAGAAACTACTATGTTTGTGCTACGGTTGAAAGAAGGTAAAATAGAATCCCACAGTGATAGGAACAACTCTATATCGCCTATTAGTCGATTACCTATTCTCTATGCCTATTCTTCTTTTATATATAATTCCGAACGGTCTTTGAAATTGTGAAGAACTTCTCGGTCCGATTTTATTGTTAGACTGCTCATTCGAATCAGCACGGCCCCAAGTTTGTTGCAAAAGTGTCGCCGTTCGTCTCTATACCCGCTTTGATCGTGTTCTAGGCGGTACTTATCAACGAGAGTTGTTTATTAGGCTGTGGCGGTAACAACAGTTGCCATCAATTCACGGTAAGTAAGAAACGTAGTGTAGTTACTAACATCTAGGAGAGTCATTTCTGAACACGAGACCTTCTCGAACGATCAAGTTTGTCCCCCACCCCGGCAACTACTTGGAACCGTTCCCAACAAGAAGAACTGTGAGTTCTTCAATTCCGTTCAACGCGGAGCAGCTCATGAGTCACAAATGAAAAGTCTCATTTACGTTTCTAAACTGTTATGTGATCGTGTTATGACCACCAAACTATACACTTTATTCTGATCTACATATCCAACTAATCTGCATTTTTACTAAGGGATTGACTACTTGATGTTATGTATTTTTGAGATGCGAGCTTGCGAGCATCCAGACCACCAAACTATACACTTCATTCTGATCTACATGGAATTGAAGAACTCACAGTTCTTCTTGTAGGGAACGGTTCCAAGTAGTTGCCGGGGTGGGGGACAAACTTGATCGTTCGAGAAGGTCTCGTTTTCTGAACGAAGAAATTTCCTCTTTTTTAATCATTTAATAACATCGCCTTAGCTTTGCACCAGGTCACATAACACCGCAAATAGGTAGGACTTATATCGTTACTATAATGTGCTGAGTTCCTGTTAGGTACTACTGTTATACGGACTAGATTAGGGCTTTCCAAGCCCTAACAGGCCTCTAGTTGAAAATAATATCTACCAAAGGCCGCTGAATGGTGAAATCGTGTCACCTAAAACCTATAAATTAATAGTTTACTTAAAAAAAAAAAAAAACCTACGAGGGCGAATTGCAACCATTTTTCAGAATATCTACTCATTACAAAGATTAAAAAGCCCTAGGAGCCCCCTCCCCTCATTCTTCCCCTCCGTCCATTGCTTCGAGTGTTCAGCGCGTGAAGGACAACAGCGTCGTAATAAACCAAGGCCCTACAACTGTACGTGGATCTCAGACGCCGCCTAATGCAAATTGAAGAGAACATTGGCGGACATATTGGGGGCAACTTCGCGCATCCTTTTTGAATTGTAAGGCTAGCTAGTTTGTGAATAAGTGTTCGTAGAAAACATATTTTGTATTATCTTGATGAAAACTAGTCTAAAATCATTAAAAACGTCAATTATTATGATGACAACACAGTTTGTAAATGAATTTTATGAAATATTTTCAACAGAGACAAACTGTGGGAGCTGCTTGTCTTTGGAATATCTAACCAAATATGACAATTTACAAACTTATTTAGGCCACAATTCTCGTCCGATTTTCGTGATTCTTTTTTTGTTCAACTATGAATTTGGTCTAGTTTTGGATCTTATATCAGGAATTTCAAATTTGATTATGAAAAAGGGTGAATGGAGGGGGTAACAGTAAAATATCATGATGTTTTAACTAATATCGTCAGCTTTTGTGATTCTTTTTTGTTCAACTAAGCATTTTGTCTAGTTTTGGAAGGTATATCAGGATTTTCAAATTGCATTATGGAAGAGGAAAAATGGAGGAGGTAATAGTAATAAATCATGATGTTTTAATTATTCAAGTCAGATTTTCGAGATCATTTTTTAAATTTGATTACAAATTCGGTCTAGTTTATAGAAATATGTCAGGAGCTTCTAATTTCATACTGTAAGTTTTATTATTTGAATTTGCTGTCGGTGGAGGGAGTTAATTGGGGGGGGGGGGGGGGGGGGGTTCGAGAAGTCATGATATTTTTGTTTTTTCTCTCATTTCAACTCTCACCAAAATTATATAAAATCCATTCATAAGGACGTCCGTGTAATGCATGCATTACCTACTTACCAATATGATTCGTGTAGTTTTGCGTATTGGCGATATTGTACTTTTTATACCGTACTTATAATAGTTAGGGCATAAGTTAGTAAGGTATTTTGAAGTGAAAGATCCTTCCATTATTCAAAAGCAATTATCTCAGAACCATTCTTCCAAAGAAACAGAAGAATCGCTCTGCATTTGAATATTAAGACAATATCTTGTACATAAGACACAGTTTTACAAAAACCATGGGTTCACCTGGATGGGGCAAGGAATATGATCAGAGGAGCTTAACAATTGAATAAATGAATACTTCATGGCACTTTCTATGTTATTATATTATTTTCATTTTACAAACAATTTCATACAATTCTGTCAATACAATACAATGTCAATACAAAATACAATTTCATACAATTCTCTCAATTTCTTGTTTAAAGGAAATCTGTTGAAAAAACAAAACAAAATT
This sequence comes from Adelphocoris suturalis, assembly GCA_030762985.1. Lineage (NCBI taxonomy): Eukaryota > Metazoa > Arthropoda > Insecta > Hemiptera > Miridae > Adelphocoris > Adelphocoris suturalis. Next base: position 169,662,831 of record CM061040.1, on the reverse strand, counting down.
TAGATTAATTTGAAACTTTGTAGCTCATACATATTGATAAGTTAGTAAAAAGAAAATTATTATCAACTACATTAGGTACTGAGCTACCACATCAAGAGACCTACAACGGACCAAAATAATCTGAAGGAAATATTGAAAATTTATACTTACTTGTGAAATGAGAGTGTGCAGTCTTCAGTTTTGCGGTTTGTGCAGTTAAATACTGTGGTGAAATCCACCCCCTCTTGTCAACAGCCCTTTTCAGGACTACCAAAAAGAGGTAGATACAACACAAAAATATTTACAAGACGTCGAATTATAACTCCGTCAAACAAAATATTTCACCAGAGAGAAAATACTAAATTCTCTCCCAAAAGTGAAATATTAAAGAATAACACGCAAGGCGACCTCCCCAAACATTTACTGGGCGAGAGAGATGCGACAAACATCTCGAAACAAGTCGCCTTGAATGAGAACACGCAAGGCGACCTCCCCAAACATTTACTGGGCGAGAGAGATGCGACAAACATCTCGAAACAAGTCGCCTTGAATGAGAAACCTCAAACAGGAAAACTCAAGGTCGTTCAGCCACCCCCGGGGACCCCGTCAAAGCGACGGACGCAGGGAAACCACCTCGGAAGACCAACTCAGCTATCATATGCACAGATACTGGGAAAACACTGTGCGAACCAATGAGATTGCACAGTCGAATTTATGAAATTAAGCGAGCCAATCCGAAGTTAGTTTGATCGTACCAAATTAGTTGACGAAACTAATTTGCATACTAACCATAAAGTGGACACCACTTTTTGTTATAAATACCTCGTTCAGAGCCTGGCATTTCATTCCACTCTCCGCTCTCGACGACGACACACTCTGAAGTACGAAGATTTCTACACGCATCAAGCTGACGAACCTTCTGCTACACGAAGTCATCTCAAGAACGATTTTTTACTGCTTTCTACAAGCCAGTCCTTCTCTCCACGCAGATCTCGCATTGGCATCTACGAGTCCAGTGATTATTCATCCTGCTCATTGCCCAACGTAGTTCATCTGTTAGGACGCCACCCGGTGCAGCTATCGATATTCTCTTTAGCTCGCACGCCCGAGGGACGTTCCGAGCCGTGTCGCCCGGATTACATAGCCTTAAGCTAATAATCGACCGCTGTGGGCACGCCGGTAAATTACTCAGCTCATCCGCTCTAATTTACCGTCTAAGGAAGCCTTTTTCAAGGCTACGAGGTAGGACCCTGCCATCCGAGCATTGGAAAGACGCTCTGGCAAGCGAGTCCACCTCCAAAACCCTCTATTTTTCACACATAGAGGCATCGAAACGAGCAAAAACTCGATCAATTCGATGGAACGCCGGCCTTCCTACTTCCCCTTGCAAGGGGAGGAAGGCGACGGCGAAGCTGGGCCGAGTAGCCCACGTAGTGCACCCTACCGGCCACACGGCGAGTCCGCTGAACCCAGCGACAACGCAAGGCGCGGCCCTCACGTCCGGATCGCCTTCTCGCCCGACGTATCCGTTCGAGAAACTTTCGAACAAGCCTCGCCTATACAAAAGATCGAGGAAACTTTTCAGACTCGCTCTGAAGCCGAGCTTTACGATTCGACCAAGCTGTCCGAATACCCACGATATTCGACGCAAGCTTACTCGGCCGATCCGAGTGTCAAATACACTCTAAATGCACAAAAAGCAAAGGATACTTTTCAGTACCTCAACCAAGCTCAACATATTCCCCTTCCAGATATAAATCTAAGGCCGGAATATTACAAAACGGCTCAGTACCAAACTGATCGAACCCAGCACTTGCGACACGAGCCTAGCGCTCCACGCGGCTGCGACACGGACTATCCCCCCTTTCAGTCCGCGAAACCAGTTGACCTTGGCGGCTCCGCCCGCATTCCTCGCGGGGGTGGCACAGAGACCAACCCGCATAACCGGGATATAAATGTCCGACTTGGTCTACCTACGCCAAGTCAAACCTATATAAATCCACTACAAATGGTGACCCCGCCTTTGAACAGGCTCAACACGGAGCATTTCGTTCCCTCTTATGAAGCTAGTGGATTTCAGGGAACCACTGCGGGCGTGCGACCCCCGCCGGGCCTCTACGCCCCACATCTCACGCAACATCCCTCTACACAAGGTGGTTTTCAAGCACTTTTAGAGGAGATGGGAGATTATCAAAAACCAGTCTTCCAAAAGAAGAATATTGATCGTGCACTCGCCGAGTTCGATCAATACTGCGTGAGAAAACACATGAGAACGCAAAACGAATGCTTCTCAGCTATATACAAGTGGGTACCAGAAGAAATGAGGGAAGCTATCGACTCAGCTTACCTCACGGCACCCTACGAAGAGGCCAAACAGCGCCTCCAGCGAGAATATGGGTTGTCCTTACAGGACAGGCTCCTCGCACTCGAGGACCCCGCATCTCTCGCCAAAAAACCCAGCACCAAGTACCACGAGATGTACTCGAAAGCTGTTGGGTACTTTTCGGAAGCTCTAATCACTCAAAAGTGGATCGAGACTCTTCCCATCGAAGCACGAGGTATGGTCGCAGCTCAGCCTACCACGACCTCCCGGCTCGACTTAGCTGATACGCTACACGCGTACAGAACAGAGAATACTTCTCTGAACATACGAGGAGTAGAATCTACTCCGAAACCCATCAATACTGGTTTCAAAAAGGCCCTCTCGAAACAAGCTGAGTTCAAACCTCAACCAGTGGAGAGTAAGCCTCACAAACCGACGGCCTATGTCTGTCGAAACCACGCACGTTTCGGTAACGAAACTCGCAAATGTGCAGACCCAGAACACTGCACTTGGAAGACAAACACTGCTTCCAAAACTAGCAAAAAGGCTGCGACTATAAGCCAGCCTAAAACCCGGGTTTCTACCAAAAACACTCAGCAGTCGGTACAAGAAAGTACCATTCCAACCTCCGACACAGAGAGTTCGGAAAACGAATAACTGCCAGCGTATCTGAGCCTATACGCCGGCAGTCTACTGAGTATAAAAGGCTTTTTTTCAAGTGCAAACTGAATGGCACTGAATTTCTCATTGACACGGGAGCAGAAGTGAACATTCTGCCCCACAATGTCACAAAAAAATTGGGCTTGAAAATTCTCAAGTCCAACGTTAAGCTCACAGCAGCTAACGGAGCCCCTATAGATACACTAGGGCGAGCTGACACAACAATTAACATCGGCCTCGGGGACATGACCACCGAGTTTATGATCACGAAAGTTGATCTAGCGATCCTAGGTATCCCATTTCTCGAATCTTGGGATATCGGAATACGGGTCAAACACAAGTACATTTATAAAGATAAAATGAAATGCTATGCCGATCAAAAAATAGCTGCAGTCATGAACAAAAAGTTCACTGACGAACAAATTACAGCTACTATCCCTCATCGTGACAATACACCTCAACCAGAGGACGTGCAAATCACGGAGGACGAAAACATTCGCTCTATCATTAACAGATACAATGATAAAATGAGCAAAATTCATGGTAAATGGAAGAACAACGGGGTTTACCACCGTATAACCACGGAAGGAACACCAGTACACTTCCGAGCAAGACCCATGGCAGGCGAAAAACGGACTCAAGTCAAAAAGACTTTTGACGAAATGCTTTCAGAAGGCATAATTGCACCTTCGGATTCCGAATGGGCATCTCCGTTACACTGTGTGCCAAAAAAAGACGGGTCATGGAGAATCACCGGCGATTACCGTTTCCTCAACGCGAAAACGAAGAAAGACGCCTACCCTCCTCCTCACATTCGCTCTTTCCAAGCGAATTTACATGATACGCAAATCTATTCAACAATAGATTTAAAATCAGCGTATTATCATATTCCGATGCACCCAGATGACGCTCATAAAACTGCGATTATTACACCTTTCGGTCTTTATGAGTTTAAGAAAATGAGCATGGGTTTGGCCGGAGCGGCTCAAACATGGCAAAGATACATGGACAGCATCATGCGAAAATTTGATTTCGCATTTGTATACCTAGATGACATCCTGGTGGCTTCTAAAAATTATAACGAACACATGAACCACCTCAGACAAATTTTTGACAAACTAGGGGAACACGGACTTCGAGTAGGTTTTGATAAATGCATTTTTTCGAAACCTACCGTCGATTTCCTAGGTTTCACTATCTCGAAGGAAGGGATAATTCCTAAACGAGACAAAATAGAAGCCATAGAACAATTTCCTAGGCCAGTAGACGTACGAAGTCTACGCAGATTCCTAGGTATGTGTGGTTTCTACCGAGCATGCTCAAGCAAGTTCGCTCACACGGCACAACCTCTGTATGACTCCATTCAGTCAAACAAAAAAAATGACAGAACACCTATCGAATGGACGTCGGAGAGAGAAAAAGCTTTCAACAGCTTAAAGCAAGCAATGATCAAAGCAACATTGCATAACATTGCTCACCCACACCCTACGGCGGAGTGGAGATTAGTCTGTGACGCGTCCGACACACACATCGGAGCGGCACTAGAACAAGAAATTACAGACAAACATGGCTCGAAATCATACCAACCATTGGGATTTTTCAGTAAAGAAATTCCAGAACAATGGAAGAACAAAGCATCGTTCGACAAGGAAATGTTCGCCGTTTACCAAGCGTGCATTCACTGGCACAACGACTTGGACGGCAGATCTTTCCATATTTGTTCAGATCACAAGCCTCTGCTAGGCACGATGCTTAAGAAGAATGCACATTTTTCTAAAATGAGACTAAGATGGCTAACGTACATCTCTCAAATGACGAGTGACATTCGTCATATTTCCGGAGAGAGCAACGTCGTCGCCGACGCACTCTCCAGACCCTTCGATCCGGTTGAAATTCAAACGAAATCGATTTCAACCCAGACGGACGAGGGTCCACCCATAGCCGAAATTTCGAAAATTACGGCTGCAATAGAATGCAATCTTCTACTGCACATTGCAAATTCACAAATTCGTTCTCCCCCTACCGCGGAGGACAAATTGAAACTCACACGAGTTGAATTCTCTCAAGGAGAAATTTGGTGTAACCTAGACCTAGGACACCCTAGACCTTATATTCCGAACGAAATAAGGGAAGAAATAATAAGCCAAATTCACAATTTGGGACACCCAGGTATACACTCTACAGTGTATAAAGTTAAACAACGATATTTTTGGCACGGACTACGTGCAGATGTCTCAAACTGGGTCCGAGCGTGCGAAACTTGCCAACGAGCAAAAATCACGCGCTCCGTGAAGCTCCCTTACTCCGAATTTGAAACGGCAAACAAATTTTCACACGTACACGTGGATATTACCGGACCCTTACCTTTGGCAAAAGGAGGGAAACGTTACATTTTGATGATGGTTGATAGAGCAACGGGTTGGCTAGAGGCAGTCCCTCTTAACAACATCGAAACAACCACAATCACAAATGCCTTTATCAATATTTGGGTAGCTTCAAAAGGCGTACCTAAATACATCACAAGTGATCAGGGCACCCAATTTGAATCAGATCTGTTCAATTCCATTATGGAACGTCTCGGAGTAAAACATACTCACACGTTACCATACAAACCATCAACAAACGGTATGGTAGAACGCAGAAATAGATCTTTGAAAGAGGCTCTCAAAGCTCAAAACGAAAATTGGCTCGATGCACTGCCCAAAGTTCTACTCGCCATGCGTACGGCAGTGGACCCGGCGACCGAAACTACGCCTTTTCAAAAAGTTTACGGAATTGATGTACCACTCCCGGGAGACATTTTCGTAACTTCTACGAACCTTTCGGAGCCTCTCTTCTTCCGGCCTACGCATATTAAACATAATAATACGAAATATGCCGTAAACATGCCCAAAAATTTGGATACATGTACTCATGTCTATATCAGAGTGCCCACACAGCTCACCTCTCTGCAATGTCCTTACACGGGACCATTCAAAGTGGTTAAAAGAGATAAGTTTTCGGTTACAGTGCAAATTGGCGAACATACTAAAAAAGTATAGTAATAGTAATAAATCATGATGTTTTGATTATTCAAGTCAGATTTTCGAGATCATTTTTTAAATTAGATTATAAATTCGGTCTAGTTTATAGAAATATGTCAGGAGCTTCTAATTTCATACTGTAAGTTTCATTATTTGAATTTGCTGTCGGTGGAGGGAGTTAATTGGGGGGGGGGGGGGGGGAGTTCGAGAAGTCATGATATTTTTGTTTTTTCCCCCATTTCAACTCTCACCAAAATTATATAAAATCCATTCATAAGGACGTCCGTGTAATGCATGCATTACCTACTTACCAATATGATTCGTGTAGTTTTGCGTATTGGCGATATTGTACTTTTCATACCGTACTTATAATAGTTAGGGCATAAGTTAGTAAGGTATTTTGAAATGAAAGATCTTTCCATTATTCAAAAGCAATTATCTCAGAACCATTCTTCCAAAGAAACAAAAGAATCGCTCTGCATTTGAATATTAAGACAATATCTTGTACATAAGACACAGTTTTACAAAAACCATGGGTTCACCTGGATGGGGCAAGGAATATTATCAGAGGAGCTTAACAATTGAATAAATGAATACTTCATGGCACTTTCTATGTTATTATATTATTTTCATTTTACAAACAATTTCATACAATTCTGTCAATACAATACAATGTCAATACAAAATACAATTTCATACAATTCTCTCAATTTCTTGTTTAAAGGAAATCTGTTGAAAAAACAAAACAAAATTTAGATTAATTTGAAACTTTGTAGCTCATACATATTGATAAGTTAGTAAAAAGAAAATTATTATCAACTACATTAGGTACTGAGCTACCACATCAAGAGACCTACAACGGACCAAAATAATCTGAAGGAAATATTGAAAATTTATACTTACTTGTGAAATGAGAGTGTGCAGTCTTCAGTTTTGCGGTTTGTGCAGTTAAATACTGTGGTGAAATCCACCCCCTCTTGTCAACAGCCCTTTTCAGGGCTACCAAAAAGAGGTAGATACAACACAAAAATATTTACAAGACGTCGAATTATAACTCCGTCAAACAAAATATTTCACCAGAGAGAAAATACTAAATTCTCTCCCAAAAGTGAAATATTAAAGAATAACACGCAAGGCGACCTCCCCAAACATTTACTGGGCGAGAGAGATGCGACAAACATCTCGAAACAAGTCGCCTTGAATGAGAACACGCAAGGCGACCTCCCCAAACATTTACTGGGCGAGAGAGATGCGACAAACATCTCGAAACAAGTCGCCTTGAATGAGAAACCTCAAACAGGAAAACTCAAGGTCGTTCAGCCACCCCCGGGGACCCCGTCAAAGCGACGGACGCAGGGAAACCACCTCGGAAGACCAACTCAGCTATCATATGCACAGATACTGAGAAAACACTGTGCGAACCAATGAGATTGCACAGTCGAATTTATGAAATTAAGCGAGCCAATCCGAAGTTAGTTTGATCGTACCAAATTAGTTGACGAAACTAATTTGCATACTAACCATAAAGTGGCCACCACTTTTTGTTATAAATACCTCGCTCAGAGCCTGGCATTTCATTCCACTCTCCGCTCTCGACGACGACACACTCTGAAGTACGAAGATTTCTACACGCATCAAGCTGACGAACCTTCTGCTACACGAAGTCATCTCAAGAACGATTTTTTACTGCTTTCTACAAGCCAGTCCTTCTCTCCACGCAGATCTCGCATTGGCATCTACGAGTCCAGTGATTATTCATCCTGCTCATTGCCCAACGTAGTTCATCTGTTAGGACGCCACCCGGTGCAGCTATCGATATTCTCTTTAGCTCGCACGCCCGAGGGACGTTCCGAGCCGTGTCGCCCGGATTACATAGCCTTAAGCTCGTAATCGACCGCTGTGGGCACGCCGGTAAATTACTCAGCTCATCCGCTCTAATTTACCGTCTAAGGAAGCCTTTTTCAAGGCTACGAGGTAGGACCCTGCCATCCGAGCATTGGAAAGACGCTCTGGCAAGCGAGTCCACCTCCAAAACCCTCTATTTTTCACACATAGAGGCATCGAAACGAGCAAAAACTCGATCAATTCGATGGAACGCCGGCCTTCCTACTTCCCCTTGCAAGGGGAGGAAGGCGACGGCGAAGCTGGGCCGAGTAGCCCACGTAGTGCACCCTACCGGCCACACGGCGAGTCCGCTGAACCCAGCGACAACGCAAGGCGCGGCCCTCACGTCCGGATCGCCTTCTCGCCCGACGTATCCGTTCGAGAAACTTTCGAACAAGCCTCGCCTATACAAAAGATCGAGGAAACTTTTCAGACTCGCTCTGAAGCCGAGCTTTACGATTCGACCAAGCTGTCCGAATACCCACGATATTCGACGCAGGCTTACTCGGCCGATCCGAGTGTCAAATACACTCTAAATGCACAAAAAGCAAAGGATACTTTTCAGTACCTCAACCAAGCTCAACATATTCCCCTTCCAGATATAAATCTAAGGCCGGAATATTACAAAACGGCTCAGTACCAAACTGATCGAACCCAGCACTTGCGACACGAGCCTAGCGCTCCACGCGGCTGCGACACGGACTATCCCCCCTTTCAGTCCGCGAAACCAGTTGACCTTGGCGGCTCCGCCCGCATTCCTCGCGGGGGTGGCACAGAGACCAACCCGCATAACCGGGATATAAATGTCCGACTTGGTCTACCTACGCCAAGTCAAACCTATATAAATCCACTACAAATACCGCACACACTTTAACCATTGTGCATTATCAAAGAAATTTCATGAGTAGATAAACTATAATAATACAATCTTCATTGCACATAAACGATTTTGCCCCCAATATGGCCGAATACAGACCATTCAATTTGCAACGCGACACTAGCGCTATGAGTGGGTCTAGTTTACTATTACAATGTCTTTGCCTTAAACCTATAAATTTAAGAGAGTATACTTTTAAAAAATTTTAAAAAAGTACTTACGAGGGCGAATCGCAACCATTTTTCAGAATATCTACTCATTACAAAGATTAAAAAGCCCTAGGAGCCCCCCCCCCCCCCTTCATTCTTCCCCATCCGTCCATTGCTTCAAGTGTTCAGCGCGTGAAAGAAAACAGAGCGTCTTAATAAACCTATGAACCAAACTAAATTTTAGCGCCAAACGGTGAAGGTTGCAGAGGTTCAGGGTAGAGCGCAGCACAATCCAGTGACACACTTATTGGAAGAGTTCACCCCATGGCGAAAAGCGCACTCGAATGGGACTCCTCATCCTCAAGCCATCCCGCCTGACTTCTTCCTACTAAATAAGATTGAAAATATAATGAATTCGGGTTGAAAGACCAGTCCAGTCGTTGGGCGTAGATGTATATTGGGAGCTACATTGCAGTCCTTACAGCTACAGTTGGTTCAAAAGTGAACATTTTGAGCGACGTTTCGGTGCCGATGATGGTCACCCTTGTCAAGCTCAGCGAGTGAACGTGTTTATCTGAGTAGAACACAGACACAATATGGTATCACACAATTGAAGACACTAAAACTAGAGAACAGGCTCCCTCGAAGAGGTGAGCACTGTGTGGAAGAAAAAATCAGCCCCCTCGAAGAGTTGAGCTCTAATAGGGACACTATGTTGGATACGTGGAGAAAAATATGATAATAATTAATTATAAAACTATTTATACATAATATGTTTGCACTACTCATTCTGTGCAGAATGAACAAGATTCGTGAATATATAGGCATACTACACTTTACTTACATCACTGTCTGGTAGGTATATTTCGCGTGAGGTGACCATCATAAAACAGGTTTTGTTGAAGTATGGGTCTGCACCATGGACAAAACTGAGTTAGGTTCTTCCCCATTATTTCCTGTGTGGTAATATCAAGTTAGGAATGAGTGAAAAGTAGGTTTGAAAATAAGATCTATGGTTGGATGTAACTACCGACTTGATTTGTTAGGTAGGTACCTAAAAAGTCCAGTCATGTAGCATGACCCCATGAGCGAATTTTTGAAGAAATCTTCGACATTTCAGTCGCTATTGATCGTGTAGAGAAATTTTACTTTATGATTTTGATAGACAAACATGGAATCAAATTATTAAAAATAATTAGGAGGTACTCATAATTTATTATTATTAAACTAATCTTGTAGATTTAAAGACAAATGTAGGTAAATAGTCATAGATTTCGATGTCCAATGTGGTCAGTATTGATAGTCTGGGAGCCCGGCTGAAAAAGGGCAACTGATCGATAGAAAAGTACCAATTATTGAATTTTATAGTACTCATTGTGGTTATATATAAAACGCACGTCTGCCATTCTAAAGCCGTCGGATTAAAAGATGGCGGACAGTGAAACAGAACTCAAAACTATGAAAATCCGACTTACAGGTAGATGAATACCATTTCGGCCTATGATACTTTTATCCACGAGCAACTCAAACATGTTCGTCTGCCACTTTACATTGGCTGGGTTTTACGTGCAGACGAAGTCAAAAAACACGAATTTGAGGGTCTAGAAACGACTGATTTGTAGATGGGTGAAATTTTGGTCAATCATACTTGGGTTGATAGGTAACGTATAAATTCAAGTCTGCCACTTCAGTATCGCTGGGTCTTCGCAGCAGACGCTGTCCAAAAACGCATATTTTTGGGCCTAAAATCAACTCATTGGTAAATACATGAAATTTCAGCCGATGATACTTGAATGTACGTGTAATGCAAAAATGCACGTCTGCCGTTGAAAAGTCGCTGGATTGGTAGGGCAGACGAAGTCCAAAAACACACATCCGGGGGGTCCAAAATTGACTCATTTGTAGATGACTGAAATTTTTAACCAAGATACTAGGAGAAAATTGTAACATAAAAATGCACGTCTGCCGTTGAAGAGTCGCTGGGTTGCTAGGGCAGACGAAGTCCAAAAACACACATCCGGGGGGTCCAAAATTGACTCATTTGTAGATGACTGAAATGTTAAACCCAGATACTAGGTGAAAATCGTAACATATAAATGCACGTCTGCCGTTGAAGACTCGCTGGGTTGCTAGGGCAGACGAAGTCCAAAAACACACATCCGGGGGGTCCAAAATTGACTCATTTGTAGATGACTGAAATTTTAAACCCAGATACTAGGCGAAAATTGTAACATAAAAATGCACGTCTGCCGTTGAAAAGTCGCTGGGTTGCCAGTGCAGACGGATTTTGCGAAAAACACAAATTTTTGGGGTCCTTGTGGACTTACAGGTAGACGGCTGAAATGTTGGCCCGTAATATTAGGTTTGGTATGCAACATGAAAATATACGTCTGCCGTCGAAAAGTTGATGGATTTCTGGTGCAAACGGACTTTAAAAAGTCCCGTCATGCAGCTTTAGTTAATGATCGAATTTTAAAACTGCCGTTTCAACTAACTTTTCACAATTTTTTAAGATGTCAATGTTGAAGTTCTGATGAGGTTTTTCTGATAGAAATTTTCAATGTGATTCAAAATATATCATACTTAGGTAGTATGTTCGAGAGGATACTTTCAACAATTTCCAAATATATAAATTTTGTAGATTGCTGAAAATTCGGCCTACAATATTAAAAATGTAATGGGAAACTTTAAAGCATACGTTTGTCATCATATTAGTGGGATCATCCACAAACTTTCGTTACCCTAAATATGTTGTAGAGTGGAAAAATATTGAAGAAAATACTGTAGTTTCGTGAAAACCTCTTTATAATAATGAAATAAGCGAAAGTATTGTAAAACATCAAATACGTAATATACCTAGGTAAGTATGATTAATTAATATAGTTGGGGTTTACCTGATTGGATGTTTTTATATTGTTTAATCTATAAAGTCAAAAGCCTCCTTAAATTATCATTAGTATGTTTGAGGGATGGATGCATAATCGCGTGTTAAAATAATCCCCATTCTTAACACATTCAATCTTTATCGAGCAGTTTTATAGTCTACATTTAGGCGCATGACTGTTACTGACTTATTGTTGTTACTTAAAAATAGTGACCAGTGTAGGTATATCACAAAGCAAATGATCAAAAGCTGATTCAACAAAAATGCTAATACATCAAGTCTGATAATTCCAAGGATACTTTCAACAATTTCCAAATATATAAATTTTGTAGATCGCTGAAAATTCGGCCTACAATATTAAAAATGTAATAGGAAACTTGAAAGCATACGTTTGTCATCATATTAGTGGGATCATCCACAAACTTTCGTTACCCTAAATATGTTGTAGAGTGGAAAAATATTGAAGAAAATACTGTAGTTTCGTGAAAATCTCTTCATAATAATGAAATAAGCGAAAGTATTGTAAAACATCAAATACGTAATATAGGTAAGTATGATTAATTAATATAGTTGGGGTTTACCTGATTGGATGTTTATATTGTTTAATTTATAAAGTCAAAAGCCTCCTTAAATTATCATTAGTATGTTTGAGGGATGGATGCATAATCGTGTGTTAAAATAATCCCCATTCTTAACACATTCAATCTTTATCGAGCAGTTTTATAGTCTACATTTAGGCGCATGACTGTTACTGACTTATTGTTGTTACTTAAAAATAGTGACCAGTGTAGGTATATCACAAAGCAAATGATCAAAAGCTGATTCAACAAAAATGCTAATACATCAAGTCTGATAATTCCAAGGATACTTTCAACAATTTCCAAATATATAAATTTTGTAGATTGCTGAAAATTCGGCCTACAATATTAAAATTGTAATAGGAAACTTTAAAGCATACGTTTGTCATCATATTAGTGGGATCATCCACAAACTTTCGTTACCCTAAATATGTTGTAGAGCGGAAAAATATTGAAGAAAATACTGTAGTTTCGTGAAAACCTCTTTATAATAATGAAATAAGCGAAAGTATTGTAAAACATCAAATACGTAATATACCTAGGTAAGTATGATTAATTAATATAGTTGGGGCTTACCTTAAAATTTACCTTGGGGTTGTTACTTAAAAATAGTGACCAGTGTAGGTATATCACAAAGCAAATGATCAAAAGCTGATTCAACAAAAATGCTAATACATCAAGTCTTATAATTCCAAGTTCAGTGGGTTCAAAAGGACTTCAGTCTTATGATAACGATTGACTTTATTACATTGGTTTCGGAAAATGATGCGACTGAATATCCAAAGGTAATATCTGGATTTAAAAACGCTGCAAATTATTTCACAAAGGTTTATTATTTTTTCAATTGAGTATGATCGTAGTTTTAGTTAGCTAGCGTACGTCATAAGGCCCGTCCAGACTCCTCGGCGTGTCCTACTTCGAGTTGCCACAACCTATACTTCTATAATTATATACCCTTGTTTATATTTCTCGATTTGAGCTCCTTCTATTCAAATAGTTATTTCCTTAACAGGGCCGGTGCAAGGCATTTTCACTGAACATGCGAGAGTCATTTTTGGCCCCCCCCCCCCCCCCCCCCCCCCCCCAAATAATCCCTCCACTTTGGTATTATATATATAATTATATAAACTCCTAATTATAATCAAAAGTGAACACATTGTAAAATGTAAGTAATAATATAGTATTGAATAAAATTACAAAATTAAAGTAAAAGAATTATTTATTTATATCAAATGTAGGCCTTTTTTTACAACGAATAATGGTATCAAATGGAATAAAAAGTTAGGACTGGGAGTTAAAAAATTTAAGCTCACATTTAAATATATATAACAATATTTATTTTTAACTATTTATTTTAAATAACAAATATCGCCCAGAAAAACAAAATATAAAAGTTTAATGATTGAGAATAAATATTTAGGTTGTTAACTAAAAAATATATTTAAATAATATAGATATATATATATATATATATATATATATATATATATATATATATATATATATATATATATATATAATGTTTGATGATAAAATGAATAATTTCGTGTTATTTAAACGGTGTAAGTAATCTTAATTGTCCATAATGCAATAAAAAAACGTCAAACAGAAATGGAAACCCCCTATAAAACGAGTCCGTGAAATTTTTATTAAAACTTAAGGACTCCTTACGGAAGACGCCCTATTCCGATGTAAGTTTCCTATCTCAAAAAGAAGTGTTAAACATAAATAGACCTTTTCTTTAATATCCAAAAAATATATGTCTTCAGCAAAAAATGTTTTGGTTCAGAAAAATGGACTTTAAAAAATCTTTAACACGCCGTGCAGCCGGCCGCGCCGTTTGGCGCCCCTTTCCTCTCGGCGCCCCATGCGGCCGCATGGCCCTAGCGCCGGCCCTGTACGTACCCACCACAAGCCGCGGCGCCAGCGCCTCCTCTCACTCCACCCCCCCCCCCCCCCCCCCCCCCCCCCCCCCCCCCCCCACCACCCACCGTGACCCCCTGCCAAGCGTGCCAGGCGTGCGCGCGTCGAAAAAGACACTTTTTTGCCCGTTTTTGGCCCATAGCATCTATGCGAGTAAAGCGATCGGGATGGTTAAACGTTAGGACCAACTAGACCCCAAATGGAGTCTATGTGCGAAAGAACGGGTTTTTAAAATCAATTCTTAGGCCTTTTATGGCCCGGACGGCGAACGGCGGACGGACATTTCAAATTTGGATTCTACGTACCTTGAAACGTAAAGTGACAAAGTTTGAGGGGGGGTTATAAAAATTTTTTGCTACACGATCACATAGGCTTATTATTGGAAATAATAAACCAAAAGCCATATTTTTCAGTAATGGTTACTAATCTACTACATCAAAATGATACTAATCTACTACATCAAAATGATAATTATTTCGATTAAAATGTAAAATCCATAAACTGAACACTACTTTTGGTTGTACATAGGGATCAGTAGTTTTATATGAATCTAGGTATGTCTTCTTTCATCTTCAGACATTGATATCTCGCTATTACTGCCATAATCCTCGTCATCCTCATGTTCAGTGGTACATAACAGAATATCCTCTAGTGAATTGGGCAGTGCTGATCCTTTGAACCATCGTAGCACGTACATTCCATTCTCTTCAAGCCATCCGTAGTCAGTGGGCGAGATTCTCGGGGGATGTGGAACGTTCAAGTTGGACCATAGAATGGCGACGAACTTACATCGCTGAACGTATTCTCTCAACACTTGCCGACATGGCGGTAGGCTGCAGCTGTCAATTCTTTAAGGAAGTTTCAGAGGGTGCTTTTTGCTTTTCCTATTATAGGCATCAAAAAACATTGCAAACCTGAGATCGTTGATGGTGGGGGAATGTTTTCTTCTTGTAGAAAGAGCAAACAAAATTTTCAACTGCTTTGAATTGCTCTTCAGTAAGGCATTCACTTAACCCCAATGTACTCCATGTAGACTGAAAATTACGATTCGATTCCAAAATGTTATATTTATATACCTTCTCGTATGGGAAGGGATGCAATGGCCTCCTCGCTTGATCTCTGGTATATTTCCTGCTTCACTTTCCGTTCTCTGCCAATAACGCCCCTCACATGGTCAATATGTTCTTCTTCTACATAACCACTTCCAGATACAATAACCATGACTAGAACATCAGTTGCCCGCCTTGGGGTTTCGAATGATGTCCTCGAAGTTGATTTTGGATCCTCCAATGCCAGCCCTCCATATTTCACTAGAAGGGAGAACAACGCATGTTCTTCTGGCTGAATCGCACGACTCAAGATGGCTGGTGTTAGATCATTTCGAATAGCATCCCTTAAGGGTATGAAAGAATCATCGCATTCAGGAAGAACTCTTTGAACGAAGGACCACTCCCTCAGAAGAGATTTCGTAAAAGGTGTATGTACAGGGGCTGGGTGTATGGACATGGTGTCAGTTCTGCAATGTAAGTTCGTCGCCTTTCTATGGTCCAACTTGAACGTTCCACATCTTCCGAGAATCTCGCCCACTGACTACGGATGGCTTGAAGAGAATGGAATGTACGTGCTACGATGGTTCAAAGGATCAGCACTGCCCAATTCACTAGAGGATATTCTGTTATGTACCACTGAACATGAGGATGACGAGGATTATGGCAGTAATAGCGAGATATCAATGTCTGAAGATGAAAGAAGACATACCTAGACTCATATAAAACTACTGATCCCTATGTACAACCAAAAGTAATGTTATTTTACATTTTAATCGAAATAATTATCATTTTGATGTAGTAGATTAGTATCATTTTGATGTAGTAGATGAGTAACCATTACTGAAATTGGAATTATTATTGGAACTATAATCCACTGAACTTGGAATTACAAGACTTGATGTATTAGCATTTTTGTTGAATCAGCTTTTGATCATTTGCTTTGTAATATACCTACACTGGTCACTATTTTTAAGTAACAACAATAAGTCAGTAACAGTCATGCGCCTAAATGTAGACTATAAAACTGATCGATAAAGATTGAATGCGTTGAGAATGGGGATTATTTCAACACACGATTATGCATCCATCCCTCATACATACTAATGATAATTTAAGGAGGCTTTTGACTTTATAAATTAAACAATATAAACATCCAATCAGGTAAACCCCAACTATATTAATTAATCATACTTACCTATATTACGTATTTGATGTTTTACAATACTTTCGCTTATTTCATTATTATAATGAGATTTTCACGAAACTACAGTATTTTCTTCAATATTTTTCCACTCTACAACATATTTAGGGTAACGAAAGTTTGTGGATGATCCCACTAATATGATGACAAACGTATGCTTTAAAGTTTCCTATTACATTTTTAATATTGTAGGCCGAATTTTCAGCAATCTACAAAATTTATATATTTGGAAATTTTTGAAAGTATCCTCTCGAACATACTACCTAAGTATGATATATTGGGAATCACATTGAAAATTTCTATCAGAAAAACCTCATCAGAACTTCAACATTGACATCTTAAAAAATTTTGAAAAGTTAGTTGAAATGGCAGTTTTAAAATTCGATCATTAACTAAAGCTGCATGACGGGACTTTTTAAAGTCCGTTTGCACCAGAAATCCATCAACTTTTCGACGGCAGACGTATATTTTCATGTTGCATACCAAACCACAATTTGTGTTTTTCGCAAAATCCGTCTGCACTGGCAACCCACCGACTTTTCAACGGCAGACGTGCATTTTTATGTTACAATTTTCGCCTAGTATCTGGGTTTAAAATTTCAGTCATCTACAAATGAGTCAATTTTGGACCCCCCGGATGTGTGTTTTTGGACTTCGTCTGCCCTAGCAACCCAGCGAGTCTTCAACGGCAGACGTGCATTTATATGTTACAATTTTCACCTAGTATCTGGGTTTAAAATTTCAGTCATCTACAAATGAGTCAATTTTGGACCCCCCGGATGTGTGTTTTTGGACTTCGTCTGCCCTAGCAACCCAGCGACTCTTCAACGGCAGACGTGCATTTATATGTTACAATTTTCACATAGTATCTGGGTTTAAAATTTCAGTCATCTACAAATGAGTCAATTTTGGACCCCCCGTATGTGTGTTTTTGGACTTCGTCTGCCCTAGCAACCCAGCGACTCTTCAACGGCAGACGTGCATTTTTATGTTACAATTTTCTCCTAGTATCTTGGTTAAAAATTTCAGTCATCTACAAATGAGTCAATTTTGGACCCCCCCGGATGTGTGTTTTTGGACTTCATCTGCCCTACAAATCCAGCGACTTTTCAACGGCAGACGTGCATTTTTGCATTACACGTACATTCAAGTATCATCGGCTGAAATTTCATGTATTTACCAATGAGTTGATTTTAGGCCCAAAAATATGCGTTTTTGGACAGCGTCTGCTGCGAAGACCCAGCGATACTGAAGTGGCAGACTTGAATTTATACGTTACCTATCAACCCAAGTATGATTGACCAAAATTTCACCCATCTACAAATCAGTCGTTTCTAGACCCTCAAATTCGTGTTTTTTGACTTCGTCTGCACGTAAAACCCAGCCAATGTAAAGTGGCAGACGAACATGTTTGAGTTGCTCGTGGATAAAAGTATCATAGGCCGAAATGGTATTCATCTACCTGTAAGTCGGATTTTCATAGTTTTGAGTTCTGTTTCACTGTCCGCCATCTTTTAATCCGACGGCTTTAGAATGGCAGACGTGCGTTTTATATATAACCACAATGAGTACTATAAAATTCAATAATTGGTACTTTTCTATCGATCAGTTGCCCTTTTTCAGCCGGGCTCCCAGACTATGAAGGCAGTTAAAATCTAAACAGTATCCTATCATAACATCATCAAATCTTGACATAAAATAAAATAACATACCGACGTCATATGGAAGAAACGTATTTCCACAGCCAATCGATGATGATGCTTTATATTACGAGTGATATAAAGTCAGTTCTCAGTTACATTCGAATCTAGTATCCTACAGCAAGAAATTGACAGACAAACTGTAGTCTCTGTGCATCTATTGACAGCCTAAATTA
Organism: Adelphocoris suturalis; assembly: GCA_030762985.1. NCBI lineage: Eukaryota > Metazoa > Arthropoda > Insecta > Hemiptera > Miridae > Adelphocoris > Adelphocoris suturalis. Next base: position 169,644,425 of record CM061040.1, on the reverse strand, counting down.
TGGGGAAGTGTCACTTGGCTTTTCCGTAGCAACAAGAAAGAAATTGAAAATATTTAATACTAGCATTAAATCCCAATTATTATTGATTTATCAACGATTCGGTTAGGTAAATTCTTGAACTTTAACTCCTTCATGTTATTTCTTCACTCTACTATTTGATAATTATATCCAATATCGAACATATTGGTTATTGAGGTACATACCTATCCCATATTACCGATTTTTACAACTAGCGAACGGCATTGATTCGATTTTTGACTGATTTTTCAACTACGAAATTTTTGAAAACTTGATACATATTCTTATAAGAGATTTTACGCTGATTCCGAATATACCACATGTTAGTATGCTGAAAAAATTATTTCGCACAACAAATCGCAAAAAACAGGCTATTTTGAAATTGTTGACTACATTTTTGAAAATTTCAACCCGAAGATGTAATCCGATCATGCTGGCCAACGAACTTGAACTTTCGTTTTGTGTCCTTAACATTTTAAAATTTGTTTGAAGTTTCTAGCACAATTCTACGGACAGTTATCGTCTGGAATGACACATACATATATACATACATACATACATATATACATACATACATATATACATACATACATACATACATACATACATAAAAAAATGCGTTAAACTTCAGAATATGATTCAGAATAGCCTGAAACGGATTTCTGCATAATTTTTTTTCAAAAATTCACATTCTACAAATTTTGAGGCGAGAGCAATAGCTTAATTTTCTTCAAAAATTCGCTAATGAACTACGAATTGGAGTTATTTTAAAGACTCACATTGATATTTGTTGCACTGTTCTGTGATGGTGGCATCTAGTCACTTGTAGCTACTACTAGACTACTTATTGAAAATATATCTAGAGTGGAAGACGAAGGTGTTGAAGGGTTGACAATAAGGTCGTTCTTTGTAGGTACAAGGGGGTAGGTAGGTAGAACCTACTTATGCGTTTTTCACTTCCCCAATGCCTTGAATACCAATTAAAATACTTTGTAGTTGTAGTCATAATAGAAGGGAGTACACACAAATAAAATGTCTACGCCAATTTATTTAATATAATTGTTGGGAAAGTACAGTGAAGTAGGGGAAAATGGGGTAATACCGCCACCTTAAGCATATTTGTCTATCACAGCCCAAGTTTTCACTCAGGGGCTTCAAATTTTGAAGCGAATTGTACAAAAAATCTTCAGTAGTGAATTACAACGTTTTTGCTGGTTGTATAGCAACTCTATATTAGTAAACAGCAATTTACGAGACCCTTGTAAATGGCGGTATTATCCCAGCTAGCTGGGGAAATACCGCCATGGGGTTAGGGTAATTAAAAACAACGAGGAGATGAACAGTCTCATCAGAATATCGGAATAACGATTTATTGAATTTCAAAAACTCTTCATGGGTAGCTTCTCATCATATTGGGAACTTAGTTGACGGATTCACTAAAGGTTGACAAACAATTTCCACGTCAGAATAGTAAAATTGGAACAAAATAAATACTGGCAAAATAATGCTGGTTCTTCACAGGAACTACATTATTGACATTGACAACGTTCAACGCGGAACTACGTTTTAAAAAAAAATATTATATAGCATTCCATCTTCCCTGCTTTTAAAGTTTTAAATGTGTGCTCTTCTTCAGGTCGCAGCAAAATTCACAAGACTAACGTCCATTGTCAAAATCAAAACGGGAGCAAGAAGAGTGGAATCTTACGATTATATTAATTTAGGAAGGCAGTTAGGTCGATACCTACTGTACAATTATTCAGTAGATAGGTAGGTAAACATCTAATAAATCACGATTAGGTATATATGGAGGTGCTTATGGAAATAAGCTATCACAATATAATTCGTATTTTAAATATTAATTTATATTTTAATTACTCAGAATCAATAGAAATAGGTAATTACTACCACAAAAAACTTCCAACAAGACTGATGATTGGAGCATTGGGGCAATACCGCCATGGCGGAATTACCCTGGATTCGGTGTGGCGATATTGCCCCAGTAAACTTTTCGAGATGAAAAATCATTAAAAACTACAGTTTTCGTAAAAAATCATGAAGTAATGGGTGGAAATTAAAGCTAAATGATTTTTCTACGTCGTCATGCTCAACAATTTACTTAAACGTATGAAAAACTATTACTTACCACGAAAAGTCGACAGCAGTAAAACTGGAACGCCAAGCTTCAAAAACTGTGAACTCGCTTATCTTTGCTGAAAACAAATTAATGACCCCAACCCAACTTTTCCAACATTACTGCTGATCTAAATATGACGATATTTGGCTACAAGATTTGTCACTCAGGTGGTTAAATAATTATATGGGGTGGCGGTATTATCCCACTCTCCCCTACTACTGCCGAAAATAATCTAAAATAAGCTATTCAAAGATGTACCTAGTAAATATATATTTAACGTTAAATTTTAAAAGAATTGGATTCCTTACTCTAAGTAATCAAGAAGAAGAAAATCTGTATTGAGAAATGCAATCGAAAACGAAATTGAGGACGCATTAATTTATTACGAATAATGAACCACAAATAAATTGGGTTGCGTTATTCTCAAAACGAATATAATAGTGCTTGGTTATCACCGTCCAAATTATTGCGACTTTGGAGTTATGACGACCAACCAACCAAGCTTTTACAACTTTGAAAAGTGAACCCATCTCGGAAAACTTTAAGTAATGATGAAGTACCTACCTAATGATGATATACCTAGATATCAAATCAAATTTATTGGCAATGAGAAGGAAAAATAGTTCCAGTCATGCAGCATGATCGTATGAGCGAATATTAGTAGACTATCGTACTAAGTATATTATGTTACTTTGTTTTGAAATTGAGCAGTTTGAGTGCAAAGAAATTGTTAAACACAAATTTTGTGGCAAATAGACTCGATCTAAATCATATTCTACGATTGAAAACATATTTTGGATGTTTAGCAATTTTTCAGTTTTTTAAATCGATTTTTCAGCAAATATTAATGAAACTGAAGTGAATGTTTCACCATAATTTTGTGAATAAATTTTAGATTGTTCTAGTTCATCATTGATAAACTTTTTTTAGTCTAAAATTATGATAAAAATATAAATTTAACGATTTTTGAGCGTTTTTAGACATTTTTAGTGATTTTTTTTTAGCACATTTATTGTAATTTAGCCAATTGAATGGGCTCAAAAAGTGTTGGTCAACGAACTCATTCTTTCTTTTGGGAAGCTTGATTTTTTGGCGCAACAACAGGATTTTTATCTCAATCCTAAGGAGAGTTATGTTACGAGAGTTAGTACGGGATGACACACACATACACACACACAGATATATATATATATATATATATAAAGCGGTGAACTCTAGGATTCCTTTATAATGTCTCAAACCGGATTTCAATGAAGAAATATTTCGAAAATTTTGATTTTAACATTTTTGGATTCACTGCAATAGCTTTATTTTCTACGAAAGTTTGCTAAAAAGTTACAAAATATAAGGTAGTTGAGCAAAAATGGCTTATACGAGATTAGTTGAGGGCAAAAAGAACATTAACAAAATGAGATAATAAATATAAAAATAAATAGATACCTATTATTAAAGAAAATGAAAAATGTTAGTCAGTATTATTGGTTCCTATAGCTTAAAAGCTGTCCAGGAAACCAAGAGTGCTCATGATTTACAACAACAAAATTTAAAAATTTGCATACAAATTTTAATCGTGCTTATAAAAATAGTTAAATGAAATGGATCAAGGAATGGATAGATAAATGGATTTACATAATATCGTGGACTGTTTGATTTCAAAATACAAAGGCATATTTTACTTCAGAGCAAGTGCAAATTGACCAATACCTCTTTAACATTGGTATATTGAGTCTACATCCAACAAAAATTTATGAAGTGCCTTTTTAAAAGTTATTTGAGAACAAGCGGATGTATTTACCAGTCGCATTGAATTAGTGGACTCATCATGTTGAATTGAATTCAGTGAAGATGCAAGAGCTTTTGTAGCACGTTTCAATGATCGGGTAAACCAACTTCGAAGATGCCCTGGAATTACTCATGATGATGGTGCATAGAAATATGACTTCAAGAATGCGGTCAGGAAGATCTATCCACTTGCTATGCTGATAGATTCTGTAGACAATGAAGGAAAAGGCAAACAGCAAAAGAACTTAAAGACCACTTCATCCAACATGTTGTATTCAATCCTCATGATGATGACGATACGAACCAAGCCATGATCAATAAACCTTCAAGTTCCTCCAATCATGCAACGAAATCTATGCTGCCTTCCAATGTTTGTAAAATATGTGGTCTTCTAGGACATGTCCCAAGTCAATGCAAAATACAGGCTATCGTATGCTACAATTGTGATGGCCAAGATGAGCACGTGTCCTGGCAATGCCCTAAACCACCTACTGAACGGACAGGAGAAGCTAGGAGTAAAAAGCAAGGGTTGGGTAGAAGAGCACCTGAGAGAATCCCTTCATATCCTGCTAAGCGACATAAACAAAATAACGAGTATCCAACCAGTGCTATTTCTAAGACAAACTTGAGAGTAAATCAAAGGAAAACCCGAGGAAAAAGAGTGTTGATGCCCATGTCAGAATTTATTGATGAATCGAAAAGACGGATCAGGAGGCTCAGCAAGGTTGGTTGTTGAGGAATCACTTGAAGACAGTGCAGCTGACGCAGATGGTTTGGTCCTATTATCGTACCCAGATGCTCACTCCGACTTGAAAACTGCAGCTGCCAAAGACCTCAGAAGGCATAATGATGAGGGAGACTTAGATCTGAACTCTGGTCCCTATGCTGGGGCAGCCAACTTACAGTATGACGATAATTACTCTGGCAAAACTTCTATCTCTTTTGTGGTGGATACAGGCGCTACTTCTAACATTGTTAATCACATTTCAGTATTAGTTAGCGTTAGGAGGCTAAGCAAACCCAATTTCATTTCTTGTGCTAACAAAAGTACCATTGCCAAATCACTGGAGATTTGGTCGCCTTCAATGGGTATAACAATAGATACAGCTGCCTACGACAAGTGCTGTATGATCCAGTACAAGTAGAAAATCTTTTCTCAAACAGAAAACAAATATCAGGCTCAATATCCGTAACCTTTCATCACAAAAAAGTTAAATTGATAGACAACTAAAAAAAAGAAGTCATTAAAACAGGAAATTATGATGGCTATTTCTGGTGGTAACATTTTACCCTTCCACTCGCAAATCGCTCAAATGAGGAAATTGTGGCAATTTTACTAGAGTTATATAAACAAAATGAAATTAACAATATCAAAAAACCTCAAGTTAACTGTGCAGTTGATGGTTTAGGAGGGAGTACAAGTGATATAGATTTAGGAGGGAGGTCAATAACAATCCATCCAGGACAATCACCCAGTAACAGAATCTTCAGGCTCAAATTCCCTTCAAAATAACATGGGGATGTTGTGGCACCTAAGATTTAACCATGCTTTACCTAAATATCTCATTAAACTTTCACAAACAGTCAAAGCACTAAAAAATGTCAAATTCGGGTCTGATATTCTTGATTGTAGAGCTTGCAAAACAGAAAAAGCTAAAAGAAAACCATGTAGTGAAACTAGGGCACGTTCTGAAAAGGTGTTTAGTAGGTTGTACTCAGACTTAGTTGGGCCCATTGAACCAGTAAGTGTAAGTACCAAGAGTAGGTATATAGTGACATTTACCGATGATGCGTCCAGATACATATTTGCTTATGAATTAAATAACTAAACCTCAGTTCATATTGCATTAAGCCTGTGGTTGCATACTGGGCGCAGATATAATACCTGTTGAACTCCGTACACATGGTGGTCTGGAGTACAAAACTGTTCAAATGAATAATGTGCTTTCTAGTGAACAGATTACTCATACTGTGAGCCAACCCTATACCCCCCAACACATAGGAACTGGAGAAAGATTACATTTAGAACTTGAAGAGAAAATTCGTACAAATTTGGTCTCTTCGGGTATCCCTCAAGGCTTTTGGAATTATGATTTAAGACATGTGATTTTCATAACTCTGCCAATAATTTTTTTCTCATTATGAAATAATCCATAAGAAGCCACCAAAACTTGAGTATGGCCTGTAGGGACCTGACATCCTTACGAGAAATGTGTAAGCAACTAATAAATTTAGATATGATCCCTTTGATATGTGAAGATAGTAGATCAGCTATTTTACTAGATGAAAACGAGGAAGCACCTTCTGTTAGACACATTGTTAGTCTCTCATTCCACTATGTGAGAAGTCAACTTCAAGAAGGAAATTAGATGGATTACATGAAAATTAGATGAATAGGAACTGAATCACAGCTTGCTGATTTTTTCATAAAGGCATTAGGAAGAGAAAAATTCGAGCTTTTTAGGGACCAAATCATGTGTGAAGTACCAACATCAGGTAATGCGTGATTTTTGGTTGCAGGTAGACTTCAATGAATATATGTGATATACACATTGTATAACACTACTCCATCACACTGTTATCAAATCTGACTTGCTAAGATATGTTTCTACTTACAATCTTGTTAAATTAACTTTGAAAAAAAGTATCTACCAATTTTTTGAACTCTTATATTTTTGTTATATTAAGTTGTTGATTATGTCTCATCTATTTGCTCAAATAATTACTGTGCACATCTACTTGTATCGAAACACATGAGTAATTTGCATAGGTAGAGCACTTGAAATTTCATGTTGTAAATACTTAAAGCTCCCCGTTGATGAGAGGGAGTGTAAAATTTAAACATAGATGGTCCGCTACTTATTATGTGCTAGCTGGTTCACCCGTGCGTTGCACAGGTTGACTTGAACATTATGAAATAACCTGTGACCCAAGTTAAAGTAATTCTGATAGATTCGCCCACCAAGATCCCCAATTGGTTCAGTGACGTTCAAAATGCTTTAAAATCCCCCCCCCCCCCTCCCTTCACCACTGGGTCAGATTTCCAAAATTTGAAAAAGTCTTTGACTTGAATTACAGTAATCCGACAATATTCGACAATCAAATCCCCAGTTCATTCAGTGATGACAAAGATACCCTATCCCCCCCCCCTCCCCTTCCCCTAAAACACCCCCTTCTATGGATTATATTTGAACATTTTCAAGTTGCCTGTGACTTAAGTTAGAATACTCCAAACATATTTGACTACTCAGATCCCCAGTTCGTTCAATGACGTTAGAAACGCTTTAACTCCCCCACCCCCTCCCCCCAAACATACTCGACAGTCAAATCCCCAGTTTCCTCAGTGATGACAAAGACACCCCATCCCCCCCCCCCCCCCCCTATGAGGCAGATTTGAAATTTTAAACTTAATTTAAAATTAAAATTAGCCAAATTTTAAAATTAGCCAAATCGGTCCAGCAGTTCTCGAGTTTTAGCGAGACTAACGAACAGCAATTTTTTTGACATGGATATGTCTTTTGGCTGGGGGTCAAGGAATTTTGTGCGACACTTTTTTTCCCGACCGACACTTTTTTTCCCGACCGGCACATTTTCTATTGATTTCCACGTACAACCAAGGCGTTACTAGGGAAGAGTAACTCCCATAGTTTTCATAGTAGGAAAATCGTTCGCCACTTTTTGGAATGCTCTCATTTTACCACGACATTTCATGACCTCTAAGCCATTGTAGTGTCAAGGAATGCTGATTTATTACTCAAATTTAAAAACTAATATTTTTTTGTAACCATAATGGAATATTCTTGTGAAAAGAAGGCACTACATGGTTGGTATACAATTGAGTAGTAGGTACCAACTGGTAAGCAGTAGGTACTAGACATATCCATGATCTTTTGTTTTTCCCATCAAGGGAGAAATTAAAATGCTTGATTTCGAAAACACTGTCTCCTACAGAATAGCGAAACTCCTCAGTTGAAAAAGAGGTACTCGCAATAGTTGAAGCACTCAGAAGGTTTTTGACATGGATATGTCTTTTGGCTGGGGGTCAAGGATTTTCATTTATTTACTAATAAGTAAATAACCCGTTTCCCTGTCAGTTTTGTATTCCCAACATATTTTATTCTAAATTTTATTTTTTAAATTAAGGTGTTGATTACAGACACGAGGTATCCATTATGCACCTGCATGGGCACGTGTATTGGAGTGTTAACGTTACCTATAACATTGAGTACCTAAATAGGTACTTACTCAAACATGTTTTCTGTATAGAAGCTTATTTGACCAAACAGATGAAATCCCTAGCATGGATATTTTAACGAACCACAAATGGGAAAATGGACCTTCTGCAGGTCTCGTGAACTTGAGCTGATGGCATAGTTGACCTTTCGTCGTCTTTGAGACGACATCTCCCGCGGTCATCAGTCCGACAGATCGTGTACTCATTGACAGTGACCCTTCCAGACCTTTCAGCGCCAGCGTTCCTCTCAAAGTAGGCGGTATATGTAAAGTATCTGTGCTTAGATATTCACACAATATTTAAACGCAAATCTTAAGATTCATCCATTGGCATTTCACTGATATGGCTGAAAAAAATGTCGGTATATACCGTATCTATTCCAAAACTAAACAAACAAAAAATTAGCTCGATATGTCGATAAGTTGCTGAGAAAAGTGTACCAACATGTTCAAAAACGTTGTTTTCAGAAACAAGCGAAAACGCAAACCGGCTCCCGCCTCGCACGTTCTCACAGAGTTCACGAATTCAACAAAGTGTCCAAAAAAGTACTGCCTTGCTTCAACAAAGAGTTCAGATGTTTATAGACGTATTTATATGCATAAATATAGTATCCGTGGACATTTAAACAATGGAAGAAGTTCATATCAATCTGTTTGTTTTCATTTGAATAGTACCCTAGTCTGAGGTAAGTTTTCTTCGTTAATTTCGCGGTAGTTTCTATCCGTTATGTTAGCTTGTTTTTTTGTGGGGGTACCTAGATAAAATGGGTAGACCTCAAGTCTACTGGAAGAATCTTTTGAATAAAGTGATATATAAATGAATTGTTTGATCAGTAGCCTTACCTATTCCGAAAAGTTTTTCAAAAATGTGAAGAAAAAAAATTCCTAATAATAATAGGTAATGATTTTCCAACTTACATTCAGAATTTTCATTCCACAATGTGTTATTTGAAAACTAACGAAAAATTTATCTTCAGTAGGTACCCTAAATTATCTAGTCACCACAAACCACTAGCCAGAGTTTGTGAAACGCCCAACTTTAAACGCATTTTTCAGGACTTTCACTGCACCGAACCCCCAACATTTTTGTATCAAACAAACAAGTAATTAATGGAGAATTTTTGTAAGGAAATACCAAAAAAACGTTTTTTTTTTTTTTTTTTTTAATTATTATTGACATTTCATGTCTTTACTTTGGCACATAAACGAAAAAAGCGTTACCGTTGGTTTTCTGATGATTTCCGCTTACAACCGAGCCGTTGCCAGCGAAACTACTTCGTCGTTGTTCATCCCACAAAATTCGTTTACCATTCGTTCGAAAGCTCTCGATTTATCCAACCATATTATGTTAACTAGGTACTGCAAAGTGCGTGGCCAACAAGCTGAGTTATGAGCATGGTTATTTGAATAATTGTATACACTCAGGTGATCATTCTCAATAATATTGATATTGCGAACATGATTGCAACCCCTTGTTAATTTCTGATGATTTCATTGAGCTGGCGATTAGATGGTTTGATTCATAGCAGTTGATCCGAATAATACGATAACGGTTTGATTTGTGAAGCGGTGTTTAAATAATTTTAATAGGTAATTTCTATACTTTATACTCTTGTATTTCGTATGTAGCCTCTTTAGGACATTTACTTGACGATGCCCAGGGTCCGGATCAGATGAGTGGCTCTTAAAGCTAATTTCTATGCTTTACACTCTAGGAAGCTGTAATTTCGTATGTAGCCTCTTTAGGACATTTACTTGACGATGCCCAGGGTCTGGATCAGATGAGTGGCTCTTAAAGCTAATTTCTATGCTTTACACTCTAGGAAGCTGTAATTTCGTATGTAGCCTCTTTAGGACATTTACTTGACGATGCCCAGGGTCCGGATCAGATGAGTGGCTCTTAAACCCTTCAGAACCGATTGTTTTCTACTGGGCCAAAAAATAAAAAATAAATAAATAAAAATAAAACTTTGCACATGACTTCCTACTAGTCTAAGGGTGACGAGGTTCAAATTTGGTCCAATTTGGTCCACCCCTTCAAGAGTTATGCAATGTTCCCAACCACCAACCTCAGAAAAATTCGTGCAAGTCTCGGGAAGATTCTGTGGTGGTGGTTTTCAACCTTCAACGCACTCAAGGTCATTGGGACACCATGACAGACACAGGGAATAAAGAAGATTCGAAGGATTGATGTACATGGGTGCTGGAGCCCTAGAAATTTCAAGTCCACTATAGGGTGCGTTGGTTCTAAAGGGGTTCCTCTTTAGGACATTTACTTGACGATGCCCAGGGTCCGTATCAGCTGAGTCGCTCTTTAAGCTTGCATACGAGTCAGCAACTAAAGACATAAAATGTCCCAATGTGTTGCGGGGAACAGGCGATTCCTTCCCGTCAAAGTGAAAGTTGGACCTTGCGACCCGAGGGAGATGGCGATTCCTACCGGTGTGAGGCCGGCCAGTGAGCCGAGGTTCGGCGATTACTTCCCCTTCAATCTCAAAGTGATGGTCAGGAGGAGTCGCAAAACAACAAGTTGCAAGTTTAGTTATAATAGATGATCGACGATGGATCCTGGCGCTGCCGACACTAGACTCGTAGATGGTTTAATAGCTTTTCAAACCGAAATCTACATTAAGACCTATCACAGCGACCAACATACTCCCAAGAGTCAGAAAAAAAAAAAAAAAATTGGATCCGGATACTCATCGCTCGGCAAACTCCCGACGATGTCCCTTACCAATTTGCTGAAAGGATCAGTGTTAAATTTGGGGGATTTTTGATAGAGACTTTTTTTAATTTATTTTATTTATAGAGGGATTTTTTAAATGTTGTGATTTTAATATTGGTGATTGTAATACTTTGATTAGGGTTTTAAGTACTTAATTGTGCAATTAAGGGTTTAGTCCTATTAAGAGTTAATTTTTGCTTCAAAACTAACCAACAACTGGGAGGGAAGGAATTGATTAACGGGAAGGAATCGCCGATTGCATGGCGGAAGGAATTGAGTAACCGGAAGGAATCGCCAGCATTTCAAGGGGAAGGAATTGAGTAACCGGAAGGAATCGCCAGCATTTCAAGGGGAAGGAATCGCCATGCTTTTTGGAGGTCGGGAAGGAATCGCCGCACACTGGGGCGATCCTACAGTAATGTTGGACATTGGGGGAAAAAATAAAACTTTTGATTTGGGATTTTGATTGTTTTGTTAGTACCAAATAAATGCTTTTCAATTGAGCAGATTGATTTTTAGCCATATTATTGCATTGGTTTTCACATAAAGCCTGGAAATATTTGCTATGTCTAAAAAAACCTTGGCTTATTAAATTGGTCGTGAACTCTCATTTCATTTTATAAATTATTGCTGCTATTAGTACACAATAAGGGTATTATAATAAATCTAAACCTGGCACAAAAGGTTTTTAAAAATTCCCCTAACTTTTTTTTTTTTTTTTTTTTTTTTACATCGAACAGAAAATAATTCTATTCGCAAATCGCCGGTATTTACCGGAAAAAAATACCATTTGGCACGTTTTTAGAAGTATATTGTCTTATTTACAACGTTGTCAGATCTTGCCTAAACTTGCCTATTCAATAGATATTTTGTTTTTAAAGTTGATACCTACGCGCCTTTGTTGACATTTTGTAATCAGATTAGTCGTTGCTTCTGTATATTATTTGATTCTCCTCTTTAAAGGTAAACAAGGAATCAGTCTGATGTTGTCTCTCGCTTCGACACATTGGAAATTAAAACAAATGACGATCTATTTCAATTTTTTAGATCTAACAATATTAATTTAAGGATTTTGACGTGGCTTTGGAAAAATGGACAGACTTACTTGGTTTTGCGATTACTAATAGTGCGAAAAACGGTTTGCGGGAGAAATTGAGGAAATAGTGCTATCATTTTCAACTTAAATGGAATGATGCAAATAGATCTTTAACCATTTTTGAGGAAAATGGTTGAAAATTTCATTATTAAATTAAATACATGTTATAACTTCTATCTTTTTTAAGTTAGTTAATTAAATATTATTTTTCCCAAAGTGTATTTTATTTATATACAAATATTTGTAGCAAATATTGTATAAATATGTATTATATACAGCAAATAAATGTTAAGTAAATAAATGAAATAAAAATTAAAAAAATACATCGATTTTTTTTCTACTTCTAGATATATTTGTTTATAGTTTTAGTTTTGCGTTTGTGAACTTCAATTTATTAAAAAAATGTGGGTACACACACACACCAATTTGCAAAAATGGTTGCTTTCGACTCAGGAGAACTCGCAACTTAAAGATTTGATAAAAATTCGAATTTCGATTTTTTGGCAAATTACAATACTTCCCTTACCCTTAGGGGTAAGGAAAGTAAAAATAAAAATTTATAAAACATGTGTTTTTATTATGTGTTTAAAAATTGCAATTCTCTATTTAGCAAGTGATACATAATATGTATGTACACATTTAAACGTTGTTCTACACGTTATATCGCCACTGGCGAAATTGCTTTAAAAAATTCTGATCATGTAGTTCAATAGAGTATTCGATTTGCTTTAAAATGATACCTGAAGCAATATTCTAGGACAAGTAGAAACGGAGATATTATTGAATGTCCGGCCTACCCTATCACTCGCTCCACTGTGCGCCGGTCCCCGTGTGTTGCAGACTCGGATGCAAGCGTTTCTTTGCCTGTTAGATTGCGTCCAGGGAGAATGTAGTGGCTGATAATTGCTCAAGGCTCCTCCCCGGCCTTTCTTATGATTTTCACGTACAATCAAGCCGTTGCTGGGGAAATGAAACTTTTGTAGTTTCCAATCAATTTTTTTTATTTTTTGACTTAGGAAGGCCCTTAAATCAAATTAATGTTTTATCTACAAATGAACAATTATTAAATACCTATTAGGCGCATTAATTACAACATTAATACAGTAATTATTATTACAAACATTAATATTTTTCGTTTTCAAACCGCTGCAAATTATAAAAAAAAGGTTTTTCCATTTCTACCTATAGGTAGGTACTTATTGGATACCATAAAGTGGAGTTACTCTGTAGTGGATTTAAATATGTTTTACTTGGCGTAGGTAGGCCAAGTGGGACATTTATATTCTGATTATGCGGGTTAGTCCCCGGGTTATTCCCGTAAGGAATGTGAGCGGATCCGCCAAGGTCAACTGGCTTGGCGGACTGAACTGGGAGGTAGTTCGTGTCGCAGCCGCGTGGAGCACTGGGCTCGCATAGTGGGTGCTGGGTTCGATCAGTTTGGTACTGAGCCGTTTTGTAATATTCCGGCCTAAGATTTATATCTGTAGGTGGAATATGTTGAGCTTGGTTGAGGTACTGAAAAGTATCCTTCGCTTTTTGCACATTTGGAGTGTATTTGACACTCGGATCGGCCGGGTAGGCCTGCGTCGAATATCGTGGGTACTCGGACAGCTTGGTCGAATCGTAATGATCGGCTTCAGAGCGAGTCTGAAAGGTATCCTCGATCTTTTGTATAGGAGAGGCTTGACCGAACGTTTCTTTAACGAATACGTCGGGTGAGAAGGCGATCCCGGCGTGAGGATCGCGCCTTGCGCCGTCGCTGGGTTCAGCGGATTCGCCGGGTAGCCTGTAGGGAGCGCTACGGGGGCTACGCGGCCCGGCTTCGCCGTCGTCTGCCTCCCCTTGCATGAGGAAATAAGACGGCCGACGTTCCATCGAAATAACCGAGTTTTTAGCTCGTTTCGATGCCTCTATGTATAAAAATAGAGGGTTTGGGAGGTGGACTCGCTTGACAGAGCGTCTTTCCAATGCTCGTATGTCAGGGTCCTACCTCGTAGTCTTGAAAAAGACTTCCTTGGACGGTAAATTAGAGCGGATGAGCAGAGTAATTTACCGGCGTGCCCACAGCGGTCGGTTACGAGCTTATTGCTACGAAACCCGGGCGACACGGCTCGGAACGTCCCTCGGGCGTACGATCTAAAGAGAATATCGATAGATGTACCGGGTGGCGTCCTGACAGATGAACTACGTTGGGCAATGAGCAGGATGAATAATCACTGGACTCGTAGATGCCAATGCGAGATCTGTGTGGAGAGAAGGTAGGCCTTGTAGAAAGCAGTAGGAAGCCGTTCTTGAGATGAACTCGGAATGCAGAAGGTTCGTCAGCGTAGAGCGTGTAGAATTCTTCGTACTTCGAGGTGTCGTCGTCGAGAGCGGAGAGTGGAATGAATTTCGGAGGCTCCTAGCGGGGTATTTATAGGGGGGTGGCCGCCTCCGCGGGGGTGGCCACTTTATGGTTAGTATGCAAATTAGTTTCTCAAATTTCTCAGCTCATCTGGGCTGTCTCCTGGTTGGTCCGCTTAATTTCATTAATTCGACTGTGTAATCTCATTGGCTCGCATATTGTTTTCTCAGTATCTGCGAGTATGATAGCTGAGCTGGTCCTCCGGGGTGCTTACGAGCGTCCGTCGCGGAGCCGACGACCTTGAGTTTTTCTGTTTGAGATTTCTCATTCAAGGCGACTTGTTTCGAGATGCTTGTCGCATCTCTCTCGCCCAGTAAATGTTTAGGGAGGTCGCCTTGTGTGTTATTAGTTAATATTTCACTTTTGAGAGAGAATTTAGTATTTTCTCTCTGGTGAAATATTTTGTTTGACGGAGTTATAACTCGACGTCTTATAAATATTTTTGTGTTGTGCCTACCTCTTTTTGGTAGCCCTGAAAAGGGCTGTTGAAAAGAGGGGGTGGTTTTCACCACAGGGGCCCCCCCAAGACGTCGTGTTATTAACGACGACGCCGATGGGGGAGAACTGGGAGGTCCACACGGAATTCTCCGTATGAGAACCTCGCCAGTTGGGGCGGAGGCGGAGGTGCAGGCCTCGCGTCCCGCGCCTGTGGTGCGCCCCGGCCTCGTCGGTTTCGACGAGCGCCGCGGGGCGGCCGTGGCCGGCCCGAGCTTTGCCGACGGGAGCCAAACCCGCGAGGGTTTGGCCCGCGGCCGCGGCTGGGCTGTTGCGGAGGTGCTCGTTCCGGCTCCGTCCACCCCGCTGTGCTCATCTCTTCCCACCGAGGCACGGGCACGTCGCCCGAGCTGATCCACTTGCGTGGTATCGTGGGGAGCTGGTGAGCGGGTGGAGCCGTGGGTAGTGGTTGGGCGGGTGGAGCCGGTGGCTGGAAAGGCTGAGGTCTTCTCCACACGACTTCCCTGGGAGCGCTGTCTCCTTGCTGTGTCTCCCTCTTCGGTGAAGGCGGGAGCGGGCCGAGCGGAGCTGGGAGGTTCTCCTCGGCGAGGAGGAACTCCTCGACTTCCTCTGTCAGCATGTGTTGTTCTTGAGTTGGAGGTTCGGAGGCTGCCATGGTCAAGATTGGTATGAGCTCCGGTCGTGGGGTGTTCCATATTTATATCTCCCACTGTTCCTACCCGAGAAAAGTGGGCGTGGCTTGTTTCGAGTGCAGTCACCCACTTCTCGTCGAATTTGGTAGATGGGACGCGCCCTCTGGCGGATTTTCGGGGAGTTTTCTCCTTACTTTCTGCCTGATTTTGGCTTCGTGACACAGCTTCGTCCGAGTGTAGAGTATAAGCTGGTTTTATTTGCTGTTTGGGAACTTTTTTCGTATGTTCGCCAATTTGCACTGTAACTGAAAACTTATCTCTTTTAACCACTTTGAATGGTCCCGTGTAAGGACATTGCAGAGAGGTGAGCTGTGTGGGCACTCTGATATAGACATGAGTACATGTATCCAAATTTTTGGGCATGTTTACGGCATATTTCGTATTATTATGTTTAATATGCGTAGGTCGGAAGAAAAGAGGTTCCGAAAGGTTTGTAGAAGTTACGAAAATGTCTCCTGGGAGTGGTACGTCAATTCCGTAAACTTTTTGGAAAGGCGTAGTTTCAGTTGCTGGGTCTACTGCCGTACGCATGGCGAGTAGAACTTTTGGAAGTGCGTCGAGCCAATTTTCGTTTTGTGCTTTGAGAGCCTCTTTCAAAGATCTATTTCTGCGTTCTACCATTCCGTTTGTTGATGGTTTGTATGGTAACGTGTGAGTATGTTTTACTCCGAGACGTTCCATAATGGAATTGAATAGATCTGATTCGAATTGAGTGCCCTGATCACTTGTGATGTATTTAGGTACGCCCTTTGAAGCTACCCAAATATTGATAAAGGCATTTGTGATCGTGGTTGTTTCGATGTTGTTAAGAGGGACTGCCTCTAGCCAGCCCGTTGCTCTATCAACCATCATTAAAATGTAACGTTTCCCTCCTTTAGCTAAAGGTAAGGGTCCGGTAATATCAACGTGTACGTGTGAAAATTTGTTAGCCGTTTCAAATTCGGAGTAAGGGAGCTTCACGGAGCGCGTGATTTTTGCTCGTTGGCAAGTTTCGCACGCTCGGACCCAGTTGGAGACATCTGCACGGAGTCCGTGCCAAAAATATCTTTGTTTAACTTTATACACTGTAGAGTGTATACCTGGGTGTCCCAAATTGTGTATTTGGCTGATTATTTCTTGCCTTATTTCGTTTGGAATATAAGGTCTAGGGTGTCCTAGGTCTAGGTTACACCAAATTTCTCCTTGAGGGAATTCGACTCGTGTGAGTTTCAATTTGTCCTCTGCGTTAGGAGGAGAACGAATTTGTGAATTTGAAATGTGCAGTAGAAGATTGCACTCTATTGCAGCCGTAATTTGCGAAATTTCGGCTATGGGTGGACCCTCGTCCGTCTGGGTTGAAATCGATTTTGTTTGAATTTCAACCGGATCGAAAGGTCTGGAGAGTGCGTCGGCGACGACGTTGCTCTCTCCGGGAATATGACGAATGTCACTCGTCATTTGAGAGATGTATGTTAGCCATCTTAATCTCATTTTAGAAAAATGTGCATTTTTCTTAAGCATCGTGCCTAGCAGAGGCTTGTGATCAGAACAAATATGAAAAGATCTGCCGTCCAAGTCATTGTGCCAGTGAATGCAAGCTTGGTAAACGGCGAACATTTCCTTGTCGAATGATGCTTTGTTCTTCCATTGTTCTGGAATTTCTTTACTGAAAAATCCCAATGGTTGGTAAGATTTCGAGCCATGTTTGTCTGTAATTTCCTGCTCTAGTGCCGCTCCGATGTGTGTGTCGGATGCGTCGCAGACTAATCTCCACTCTGCTGTAGGGTGTGGGTGAGCAATGTTATGCAATGTTGCTTTGATCATTGCTTGTTTTAAGCTGTTGAAAGCTTTTTCTCTCTCTGATGTCCATTCGATAGGTGTTCTGTCATTTTTTTTGTTTGACTGAATGGAGTCATACAGAGGTTGTGCCGTGTGAGCGAATTTACTTGAGCATGCTCGGTAGAAACCACACATACCTAGGAATCTGCGTAGACTTCGTACGTCTATTGGCCTAGGAAATTGTTCTATGGCTTCTATTTTATCTCGTTTAGGAATTATCCCTTCTTTCGAGATAGTGAAACCTAGGAAATCGACGGTAGGTTTTGAAAAAATGCATTTATCAAAACCTACTCGAAGTCCGTGTTCCCCTAGCTTGTCAAAAATTTGTTTGAGGTGGTTCATGTGTTCTTCATAATTTTTAGAAGCCACCAGGATGTCATCTAGGTATACAAATGCGAAATCAAATTTTCGCATGATGCTGTCCATGTATCTTTGCCATGTTTGAGCCGCTCCGGCCAAACCCATGCTCATTTTCTTAAACTCATAAAGACCGAAAGGTGTAATAATTGCAGTTTTATGAGCGTCATCTGGGTGCATCGGAATATGATAATATGCCGATTTTAAATCTATTGTCGAATAGATTCGTGTATCATGTAAATTCGCTTGGAAAGAGCGAATGTGAGGAGGAGGGTAGGCGTCTTTCTTCGTTTTCGCGTTCAGGAAACGGTAGTCGCCGGTGATTCTCCATGACCCGTCTTTTTTTGGCACACAGTGTAACGGGGATGCCCATTCGGAATCTGATGGTGCAATTATGCCTTCTGAAAGCATTTTGTCAAAAGTACTTTTGACTTGAGCCCGTTTTTCGCCCGCCATGGGTCTTGCTCGGAAGTGTACTGGTGTTCCTTCCGTGGTTATACGGTGGTAAACCCCGTTGTTTTTCCACTTTCCTTGAAGTTTGCTCATTTTATCATTGTATTTGTCAATGATAGAGCGAATGTTTTCGTCCTCCGTGATTTGCACGTCCTCTGGTTGAGGGTTATTGTCACGATGAGGGATAGTAGCTGCTATTTGTTCGTCAGTGAATTTTTTGTTCATGACTGCAGCTATTTTTTGATCGGCATAGCTCTTTATTTTATCTTTATAAATGTACTTGTGTTTGACCCGTATTCCGATATCCCAAGACTCGAGGAATGGAATACCTAGGATCGCTAGATCAACTTTCGTGATCATAAAATCGGTGGTCATGTCTCCGAGGCCGATGTTAATTGTCGTGTCAGCTCGCCCTAGTGTGTCTATAGGGGCTCCGTTAGCTGCTGTGAGCTTAACGTTGGACTTACGAATTTTTAAGCCCAATTTTTTTGTGACATTGTGGGGCAGAATGTTCACTTCTGCTCCCGTGTCGATGAGAAATTCAGTGCCATTTAGTTTGCACTTGAAAAAAAGCCTTTTATACTCAGTAGACTGCCGGTGTATAGGCTCAGATACACTGGCAGTTATTCGTTTTCCGAACTCTCTACGTCGGAGGTTGGAACGGTACTTTCTTGTACCGACCTCTGAGTATTTTCGTTTGAAACCCAGGTTTTAGGCTGGCTTATAGTCGCTGCCTTTCTGCTAGTTTTGGAAGCAGTGTTTGTCTTCCAAGTGCAGTGTTCTGGGTCTGCACATTTGCGAGTTTCGTTACCGAAACGTGCGTGGTTTCGACAGACATAGGCCGTCGGTTTGTGAGGCCTACTCTCTACTGGTTGGGGTTTGAACTCAGCTTGTTTTGAGAGGGCCTTTTTGAAACCAGTATTTATGGGTTTCGGAGTAGATTCTACTCCTCGTATGTTCAGAGAGGTATTCTCTGTTTTGTACGCGTGTAGCGTATCAGCTAGGTCGAGCCGGGCGGTCGTGGTAGGCTGAGCTGCGACCATACCTCGTGCTTCGATGGGTAGAGTCTCGATCCACTTTTGAGTGATCAGAGCTTCTGAAAAGTACCCAACAGCTTTAGAGTACATTTCGTGGTACTTGGTGCTGGGTTTTTTGGCGAGAGATGCGGGGTCCTCGAGTGCGAGGAGCCTGTCCTGTAAGGACAACCCATATTCTCGCTGTAGGCGCTGTTTGGCCTCTTCGTAGGGTGCGTGGGGTGCCGTGAGGTAAGCTGAGTCGATAGCTTCCCTCATTTCTTCTGGTACCCACTTGTATATAGCTGAGAAACATTCATTCTGCGTTCTCAGGTGTTTTCGCACGCAGTATTGATCGAACTCGGCGAGTGCACGATCGATATTCTTCTTTTGGAAGATTGGTTTTTGATAATCTCCCATCTCCTCTAAAAGTGCTCGAAAGCCACTTTGTGTAGAGGGATGTTGCGTGAGATGTGGGGCGTAGAGGCCCGGCGGGGGTCGCACGCCCGCAGTGGTTCCCTGAAATCCACTAGCTTCGTAAGAGGGAACGAAATGCTCCGTGTTAAGCCTGTTCAAAGGCGGGGTCACCATTTGTAGTGGATTTAAATATGTTTTACTTGGCGTAGGTAGGCCAAGTGGGACATTTATATTCTGATTATGCGGGTTAGTCCCCGGGTTATTCCCGTAAGGAATGTGAGCGGATCCGCCAAGGTCAACTGGCTTGGCGGACTGAACTGGGAGGTAGTTCGTGTCGCAGCCGCGTGGAGCACTGGGCTCGCATAGTGGGTGCTGGGTTCGATCAGTTTGGTACTGAGCCGTTTTGTAATATTCCGGCCTAAGATTTATATCTGTAGGTGGAATATGTTGAGCTTGGTTGAGGTACTGAAAAGTATCCTTCGCTTTTTGCACATTTGGAGTGTATTTGACACTCGGATCGGCCGGGTAGGCCTGCGTCGAATATCGTGGGTACTCGGACAGCTTGGTCGAATCGTAATGATCGGCTTCAGAGCGAGTCTGAAAGGTATCCTCGATCTTTTGTATAGGAGAGGCTTGACCGAACGTTTCTTTAACGAATACGTCGGGTGAGAAGGCGATCCCGGCGGGAGGATCGCGCCTTGCGCCGTCGCTGGGTTCAGCGGATTCGCCGGGTAGCCTGTAGGGAGCGCTACGGGGGCTACGCGGCCCGGCTTCGCCGTCGTCTGCCTCCCCTTGCATGAGGAAATAAGACGGCCGACGTTCCATCGAAATAACCGAGTTTTTAGCTCGTTTCGATGCCTCTATGTATAAAAATAGAGGGTTTGGGAGGTGGACTCGCTTGACAGAGCGTCTTTCCAATGCTCGTATGTCAGGGTCCTACCTCGTAGTCTTGAAAAAGACTTCCTTGGACGGTAAATTAGAGCGGATGAGCAGAGTAATTTACCGGCGTGCCCACAGCGGTCGGTTACGAGCTTATTGCTACGAAACCCGGGCGACACGGCTCGGAACGTCCCTCGGGCGTACGATCTAAAGAGAATATCGATAGATGTACCGGGTGGCGTCCTGACAGATGAACTACGTTGGGCAATGAGCAGGATGAATAATCACTGGACTCGTAGATGCCAATGCGAGATCTGTGTGGAGAGAAGGTAGGCCTTGTAGAAAGCAGTAGGAAGCCGTTCTTGAGATGAACTCGGAATGCAGAAGGTTCGTCAGCGTAGAGCGTGTAGAATTCTTCGTACTTCGAGGTGTCGTCGTCGAGAGCGGAGAGTGGAATGAATTTCGGAGGCTCCTAGCGGGGTATTTATAGGGGGGTGGCCGCCTCCGCGGGGGTGGCCACTTTATGGTTAGTATGCAAATTAGTTTCTCAAATTTCTCAGCTCATCTGGGCTGTCTCCTGGTTGGTCCGCTTAATTTCATTAATTCGACTGTGTAATCTCATTGGCTCGCATATTGTTTTCTCAGTATCTGCGAGTATGATAGCTGAGCTGGTCCTCCGGGGTGCTTACGAGCGTCCGTCGCGGAGCCGACGACCTTGAGTTTTTCTGTTTGAGATTTCTCATTCAAGGCGACTTGTTTCGAGATGCTTGTCGCATCTCTCTCGCCCAGTAAATGTTTAGGGAGGTCGCCTTGTGTGTTATTAGTTAATATTTCACTTTTGAGAGAGAATTTAGTATTTTCTCTCTGGTGAAATATTTTGTTTGACGGAGTTATAACTCGACGTCTTATAAATATTTTTGTGTTGTGCCTACCTCTTTTTGGTAGCCCTGAAAAGGGCTGTTGAAAAGAGGGGGTGGTTTTCACCACAGGATCTTTTTCTTCTGATATAAGCTCACCAATATCAATAAACTACTTTTGATGTTTTTCCAAACTCGAGCGAACTTTGTTTTCCTGTTAAGTAGTGACTGGAACTTCTTGTTGACAAGTAAGTATTTTTTCCTTGTTTTATAACTATTTGACTCTGCAATACTGCATCAAATCTTACGATTCAAGTGAAATATGTTCCCAAAATTATCTTTTCTTTTATTATCAACCTTTATCCCACTAAATCATTTCAATTTCATACTAAAATGACGTTTTCTTTTTCACAATGCCCCTTTCACATAAAGGCAAGTTCCAGAACTTTTGACATGATATATTGTAAAAACGTTTCATATCTATCTACCAATCTATCTACCTACTGAGTTGCAAAACTGGTTAAGTCCATTTTTTACTAAATCGGGCTAACAGCTGTTTTTGAAGGGTTTCATACTCAGAAATCGAGGAGTGATATGATTGTGCACCAAAAGTGGTTAGATCTCCTGGAAAACGAGGGCCAAAAGATGGGTTTTATAGCAAAAGTCGTTATGTCCATGACAAGTTTTGAATCAAAGAAGGCTATCGCTGAATTCTGAACCGGCTAAGTCCACTCACTACCTAGGTAGGTACCCTTACACTACAATGGTGTTTCTAAAATAAGGATTTCACCTTTTATTTGCTACCGTCAGAAATCTTGGTTCAGAGGTGAAAGTCCATGATTGGAGGACCTGTGCCTATGCCAATTGAAAACCAACCCAGAGCCTCCACTTCAAATTTTCCCTGAGTAAGAGGATCCTCTTGGACAAGTCCTCAAAAGGCATACAGCTACGAGGGGAGCCATTCTACAGGAGTGACGTCATAGCCTTCAAACCGTAAAAAAAAAAAAAAAAAAAAAAAAAAAAATCACAGTCCCCGTACCATCGTTCCTGAAGAGATTCCTTGCGGCTCAGTTGTAATTAAAGGTGAGAAGCTGGCTGATGTCAGAAAACTCCACTATTTCAAGGGTGTTCTGGAACAGAGCCCCCAGGCCCATCAACCAGCAGAACAGGACGAAGATGATATCGTTTTCGAAGATGAATGCGAAGACCTACGCGTTTAAAAATAAAAACTTTTCAACCACATTGAAAAAATTTTAAACAAAAAATTTTGAGAGTTTTTACAGTTACAAATTTAATTTCGCGTAAAACAAGTTTTACAGATGTTTCTAACATTTTTTTACAAGTTAAAAATACAAGGATGATGATTTTGTCTAATTGATTTCCTCATTTTTAGTGATAATTTCCTTAAAGTTCAATTTCAAAACTAGTTTAGTCCATCAAGTTCAGTTTCAAAACTAGTTTGGTCCATCAAGTTCAGTTGCAAAACTCGTTATGTCGTCACTTTGTTTTCAAAACTGGTAAAGTCCAAACGTTTTAATTGAGTTTTGCTTCTACAAAGTGTGTTTTAGGTTATATAATGATGTCTTTTGATGCGGTAGCCAACAAAAGTCAAAATTTGACAGAAAATAGATCTCTAAACGTTTTTTGCGGTTTTTGCAAAAAGTGGAAAAATGGACTTAGCGAGTTTTGCCACTCAGCGCCTCAATTGGGTATTAACAATTTTCACTGATTCCAAGACTTGAGTATAAGACTGCGGAGTTCTATACAATTGTATGGCCATTTGGGCCTCAAATTCCTTTATAAAATAAAGGTTGTTTTACATTTACAGTGGTTTGATTCATACGTTTATCCCCTATACCTAACTTTATCGTAGTTTAAGTCGTTAGAGGTCTTAGGACCTTAGGAGGGGTTCAGCATGGACTTGACCATAGGTCTTCTCTATCATTTGGTTTTCTTGTTTATTAAGCAAAACCTGATCTTTGCTAAGGTCATGAGGTGTCCAACGTAATGTAGCTTTGCAACAGGAGTCAATTTGAAAGTTCTAAACGGTGTAAATTACCCCCTCTTATAGACTGAATTTTGAAATTTGGACTTCACCATCGAAAAGAGCATGTCAAAATCGGGGGGGTGGAGATGAAAATCTCATTTTCGGAAAAATTGAAGGCGTTCTTCCGTTAATTGGCAGAATTCCTAATTACCTGCCCACTTGAAGTAAGTACAATAATTGTACAATAATTATTATCGATGGGTGAGTCCTACTATGGAAAAATCTACTGTATAAGGCAAGGAAGTAAGACTATCTCGAAGTAATACGAACAAGCAGTGCCGGAAAGTCTTGAAGAAAGGGGGGGGGGGGGGGGATTAGCGGCTACTTACAGGAATCATAATCGCCTATTGTTAGGTAGGTACTAAACTAATTAAATAAAAGACAAAGTACAGCCCTGAAGATGTTGTACGAATACAACGAAACGTTTGCTAAGCAGAAAGATTTAATTATTGACCAATCCCAGAGAATCCTCAACTTCAAACAAATTAAGAACAGCAATCCGAACCTACTACCTAGGTACCTACCAATGTATGACAATGAGCCAAAAGGGAACTATCTATGGATCTATGCAATCGGCAAGAATATCTATATTTCCTAGAACTTCCCCAATGCATTGGTCTGAACCCAAGCTGGTAAGATATCTTCACAAATCCGAGAAATGTATGTATCTATACAATGTTAGGGGGTTTGGTTTGTATACCTAAGAGCAAAGGTCAGCCAAAAATTTAGAATACGTGAATTTCTCTTAATTTTTATTTTGATGAAACACCTAAATATTATGTCCGATTTACAAGCCAATTTGGAATCATTATTTGGCTGATCATTATATCGAATGATTCTAAAGTGACACGTACTACACGAGACGTTCGCGAACAATCGAGTTGAGTCATGAGCCTCTAGACCCTGACCAACTAAACTAAATTTTTACTAAGGGATTGACTACTTGACGCTATGTGTTTTTGAGATGCGAGCGTAGCGAGCATCCAGACCACTAATCTAAGCAAAAACTGATCTGTGTAAAATGACTAAAGTCTCGTGACTCGACTTCATTGTTCGAGAACGTCACGTGGTACTATCTACTGTGTTCAGTCTCCACAAAGGAACTTAATGATTCTTGGGATGACACTCCGTAGAAGTTTTTGGGCATTATAGGTTATTGTATACAATCTCCAAGGCTTTTTCGTAGGATGAGTGGAATTATTTCCCTGCTTACGTAGAATTCTGTTTTCTTCGTCTGTATCATATTCAGGGTGGCCCCCAAATGGAAATTTTTAATTTCCCTGACTTTTCACTGACCGAACTTCAGATTTCCCTGACTAAAAATATCAAATTCAAATTGTTTTTCTCGTCATTTTATTGTACCTTTAAGTAATGCTTCTTAAACGAAAATCGTATAATTTGAAGAAAAAAAAAAACATGCTACTAATGTGTAGTCTACTCAAATTTAACATTTCATTGCCCTCGAAGTGCTCACTCAAATATCATAACAATTTAACCTAAATTTAATACGATAATTTACGAAAATTCACCCTGTCGATATTTTCTGCATGACTTTTTATTTAATATGTTATCAATTTGTGATCTGAAGCTATTTGTTGAAGTACATTTTTCCATACATGGATTCCTTAGCTCTGGAGATTCAAAATTTTCTTTCCGATAGCAAAAAATGTCACTTTTTTCACCTACAACCAATCGTTGCCAGAAAGAGTATAACTTCCTGATTTCCCATCCCACAAAAACTGTTCGTTGGGAAGTTGCTCTGTGAATTTATAACACATGACTCCACATCCCGATGGGCCCATTTCCCCCTCCTTAAACCTCCTGAGAAGTCCTAGCTTATGTATACAAACTAGTTTTGGGACTCTTACTGGATCAATCCACTACTCTGCTGGGTTTTTTCTCCCTAGTTCAATACTCAGTTGATTTTTCTCACAAATGGTTTACTCTAGTTCAGGGGTGCTCAAACGGTCGATCGCGAGTGCTTTTTAAATAGATCTCGAGAAGAAAAATTTTTTTAATAAATAGGTAACTAAACTACAAAAATTTATTACGTAATAACACTGCTTGCGGCAAAAGGCGGCTTTATCAAAGGAACGCGCGGTACTTGTCAAAGAAAAGCCGCGTTGTTTCTTGACTAGACTGTAGATGACACTGAGATGTTGAAAAACGAAAAATGGCTGACTGATTTGGCATTTTTGACAGACATCACAATGCACTTAAACACCATTAACTTGGAGCTTCAAGGTAAAGGAAAAACTATTATTGAGATGATTAGCGCAGTAAACGCATTCAAAAGTAAATTGCAACTTATGATAGATCAACTGAAAAGAAAGGATCTGAAACATTTTCCGTCTTTGAAAGCAAGGATTCCTCAGTTGAATTATGATACGTATGAGGCTGAATTATCAAATATTTTGGGACAATTCGAAATGCGTTTTTATGATTGCAGTAAATTGGCAAATATAGTATCATTTGTGAGTTATCCTTTTTCATGTAAAAATATTGAGGAATTAGCTACTGTGGTGAAATCCACCACCTCTTTTCAACAGCCCTTTTCAGGGCTACCAAAAAGAGGTAGGCACAACACAAAAATATTTATAAGACGTCGAGTTACAACTCCGTCAAACAAAATATTTCACCAGAGAGAAAATACTAAATTCTCTCTAAAAAGTGAAATATTAAAGAATAACACGCAAGGCGACCTCCCCAAACATTTACTGGGCGAGAGAGATGCGACAAACATCTCGAAACAAGTCGCCTTGAATGAGAAACCTCAAACAGGAAAACTCAAGGTCGTTCAGCCACCCCCGGGGACCCCGTCACAGCGACGGACGCAGGGAAACCACCTCGAAAGACCAACTCAGCTATCATATGCACAGATACTGAGAAAACACTGTGCGAACCAATGAGATTGCACAGTCGAATTTATGAAATTAAGCGGACCAACCAGGAGGCGGCAGGAGGCGGCCACCTCCCTATAAATACCCCGCTGGGAGCCCTCCGAAATTCATTCCACTCTCCGCTCTCGACGACGACACACTCTGAAGTACGAAGAATTCTACACGCTCTACGCTGACGAACCTTCTGCCTTACGAAGTCATCTCAAGAACGGCTTCCTACTGCTTTCTACAAGCCAGACCTTCTCTCCACACAGATCTCGCATTGGCATCTACGAGTCCAGTGATTATTCATCCTGCTCATTGCCCAACGTAGTTCATCTGTCAGGACGCCACCCGGTACAGCTATCGATATTCTCTTTAGCTCGTACGCCCGAGGGACGTTCCGAGCCGTGTCGCCCGGGTTTCGTAGCATTAAGCTCGTAACCGACCGCTGTGGGCACGCCGGTAAATTACTCAGCTCCTCCGCTCTAATTTACCGTCTAAGGAAGCCTTTTTCAAGGCTACGAGGTAGGACCCTGACATACGAGCATTGGAAAGACGCTCTGTCAAGCGAGTCCACCTCCAAAACCCTCTATTTTTCACACATAGAGGCATCGAAACGAGCAAAAACTCGATCATTTCGATGGAACGTCGGCCTTCCTACTTCCCCTTGCAAGGGGAGGCGGACGACGGCGAAGCCGGGCCGAGTAGCCCACGTAGTGCTCCCTACCGGCTACACGGCGAATCCGCTGAACCCAGCGACAGCGCAAGGCGCGACCCTCACGTCCGGATCGCCTTCTCGCCCGACGTATTCGTTCAAGAAACGTTCGAGCAAGCCTCGCCTATACAAAAGATCGAGGAAACCTTTCAGACTCGCTCTGAAGCCGATCATTACGATTCGACCAAGCTGTCCGAATACCCACGATATTCGACGCAGGCTTACCCGGCCGATCCGAGTGTCAAATACACTCCAAATGTACAAAAAGCGAAGGATACTTTTCAGTACCTCAACCAAGCTCAACATATTCCCCTTTCAGATATAAATCTAAGGCCGGAATATTACAAAACGGCTCAGTACCAAACTGATCGAACCCAGCACTTGCTACGCGAGCCCAGCGCTCCACGCGGCTGCGACACGAACTATCTCCCCTTTCAGTCCGCCAAACCAGTTGACCTTGGCGGATCCGCCCGCATTCCTCGCGGGAATGACCCGGAGACCAACCCGCATAACCGGGATGTAAATGTCCGACTTGGCCTACCTACGCCAAGTAAAACATATCTAAATCCACTACAAATGGTGACCCCGCCTTTGAACAGGCTCAACACGGAGCATTTCGTTCCCTCTTATGAAGCTAGTGGATTTCAGGGAACCACTGCGGGCGTGCGACCCCCGCCGGGCCTCTACGCCCCACATCTCACGCAACATCCCTCTACACAAGGTGGTTTTCAAGCACTTTTAGAGGAGATGGGAGATTATCAAAAACCAATCTTCCAAAAGAAGAATATTGATCGTGCACTCGCCGAGTTCGATCAATACTGCGTGCGAAAACACCTGAGAACGCAAAACGAATGCTTCTCAGCTATATACAAGTGGGTACCAGAAGAAATGAGGGAAGCTATCGACTCAGCTTACCTCACGGCACCCCACGCACCCTACGAAGAGGCCAAACAGCGCCTCCAGCGAGAATATGGGTTGTCCTTACAGGACAGGCTCCTCGCACTCGAGGACCCCGCATCTCTCGCCAAAAAACCCAGCACCAAGTACCACGAAATGTACTCGAAAGCTGTTGGGTACTTTTCGGAAGCTCTGATCACTCAAAAGTGGATCGAGACCCTTCCCATCGAAGCACGAGGTATGGTCGCAGCTCAGCCTACCACGACCTCCCGGCTCGACCTAGCTGATACGCTACACGCGTACAGAACAGAGAATACTTCTCTGAACATACGAGGAGTAGAATCTACTCCGAAACCCATAAATACTGGTTTCAAAAAGGCCCTCTCGAAACAAGCTGAGTTCAAACCCCAACCAGTGGAGAGTAAGCCTCACAAACCGACGGCCTATGTCTGTTGAAACCACGCACGTTTCGGTAATGAAACTCGCAAATGTGCAGACCCAGAACACTGCACTTGGAAGTCGAACACTGCTTCCAAAACTAGCAAAAAGGCTGCGACTATAAGCCAGCCTAAAACCCAGGTTTCAACCGAAAATACTCAGCAATCGGTACAAGAAAGTACCGTTCCAACCTCCGACACAGAGAGTTCGGAAAACGAATAACTGCCAGTGTATCTGAGCCTATACGCCGGCAGTCTACTGAGTATAAAAGGCTCTTTTTCAAGTGCAAACTAAATGGCACTGAATTTCTCATTGACACGGGAGCAGAAGTAAACATTCTGCCCCACAATGTCACAAAAAAATTGGGCTTGAAAATTCTTAAGTCCAACGTTAAGCTCACAGCAGCTAACGGAGCCCCTATAGACACACTAGGGCGAGCTGACACAACAATTAACATCGGCCTCGGGGACATGACCACCGAGTTTATGATCACGAAAGTTGATCTAGCGATCCTAGGTATTCCATTCCTCGAGTCTTGGGATATCGGAATACGGGTCAAACACAAGTACATTTATAAAGATAAAATAAAGTGCTATGCCGATCAAAAAATAGCTGCAGTCATGAACAAAAAGTTCACTGACGAACAAATAGCAGCTACTATCCCTCATCGTGACAATACTCCTCAACCAGAGGACGTGCAAATCACGGAGGACGAAAACATTCGCTCTATCATTGACAAATACAATGAGAAAATGAGCAAAATTCAAGGTAAATGGAAAAACAACGGGGTTTACCACCGTATAACCACGGAAGGAACACCTGTACACTTCCGAGCAAGACCCATGGCGGGCGAAAAACGGGCTCAAGTCAAAAGTACTTTTGACAAAATGCTTTCAGAAGGCATAATTGCACCATCGGATTCCGAATGGGCATCCCCGTTACACTGTGTGCCAAAAAAAGACGGGTCATGGAGAATCACCGGCGACTACCGTTTCCTCAACGCGAAAACGAAGAAAGACGCCTACCCTCCTCCTCACATTCGCTCTTTCCAAGCGAATTTACATGATACGCAAATCTATTCGACAATAGATTTAAAATCAGCGTATTATCATATTCCGATGCACCCAGATGACGCTCATAAAACTGCGATTATTACACCTTTCGGTCTTTATGAGTTTAAGAAAATGAGCATGGGTTTGGCCGGAGCGGCTCAAACATGGCAAAGATACATGGACAGCATCATGCGAAAATTTGATTTCGCATTTGTATACCTAGATGACATCCTGGTGGCTTCTAAAAATTATAACGAACACATGAACCACCTCAGACAAATTTTTGACAAACTAGGGGAACACGGACTTCGAGTAGGTTTTGATAAATGCATTTTTTCAAAACCTACCGTCGATTTCCTAGGTTTCACTATCTCGAAGGAAGGGATAATTCCTAAACGAGATAAAATAGAAGCCATAGAACAATTCCCTAGGCCAGTAGACGTACGAAGTCTACGCAGATTCCTAGGTATGTGTGGTTTCTACCGAGCATGCTCAAGCAAATTCGCTCACACGGCACAACCTCTGTATGACTCCATTCAGTCAAACAAAAAAAATGACAGAACACCTATCGAATGGACATCAGAGAGAGAAAAAGCTTTCAACAGCTTAAAGCAAGCAATGATCAAAGCAACATTGCATAACATTGCTCACCCACACCCTACGGCGGAGTGGAGATTAGTCTGTGACGCATCCGACACACACATCGGAGCGGCACTAGAACAAGAAATTACAGACAAACATGGCTCGAAATCGTACCAACCATTGGGATTTTTCAGTAAAGAAATTCCAGAACAATGGAAGAACAAAGCATCGTTCGACAAGGAAATGTTTGCCGTTTACCAAGCGTGCATTCACTGGCACAACGACTTGGACGGCAGATCTTTCCATATTTGTTCGGATCACAAACCTCTGCTAGGCACGATGCTTAAGAAGAATGCACATTTTTCTAAAATGAGATTAAGATGGCTAACATACATCTCTCAAATGACGAGTGACATTCGTCATATCTCCGGAGAGAGCAACGTCGTCGCAGACGCACTCTCCAGACCCTTCGATCCGGTTGAAATTCAAACGAAATCGATTTCAACCCAGACGGACGAGGGTCCACCCATAGCCGAAATTTCGAAGATTACGGCTGCAATAGAATGCAATCTTCTACTGCACATTTCAAATTCACAAATTCGTTCTCCCCCTACCGCGGAGGACAAATTGAAACTCACACGAGTTGAATTCTCTCAAGGAGAAATTTGGTGTAACCTAGACCTAGGACACCCTAGACCTTATATTCCATACGAAATAAGGGAAGAAATAATAAGCCAAATTCACAATTTGGGACACCCAGGTATACACTCTACAGTGTATAAAGTTAAACAACGATATTTTTGGCACGGACTCCGTGCAGATGTCTCAAACTGGGTCCGAGCGTGCGAAACTTGCCAACGAGCAAAAATCACGCGCTCCGTGAAGCTCCCTTACTCCGAATTTGAAACGGCAAACAAATTTTCACACGTACACGTTGATATTACCGGACCCTTACCTTTAGCTAAAGGAGGGAAACGTTACATTTTGATGATGGTTGATAGAGCAACGGGTTGGCTAGAGGCAGTCCCTCTTAGCAACATCGAAACAACCACAATCACAAATGCCTTTATCAATATTTGGGTAACTTCAAAAGGCGTACCTAAATACATCACAAGTGATCAGGGCACTCAATTTGAATCAGATCTGTTCAATTCCATTATGGAACGTCTCGGAGTAAAACATACTCACACGTTACCATACAAACCATCAACAAACGGAATGGTAGAACGCAGAAATAGATCTTTGAAAGAGGCTCTCAAAGCTCAGAACGAAAATTGGCTCGACGCACTTCCCAAAGTTCTACTCGCCATGCGTACGGCAGTAGACCCGGCGACCGAAACTACGCCTTTCCAAAAAGTTTACGGAATTGACGTACCACTCCCAGGAGACATTTTCGTAACTTCTACGAACCTTTCGGAACCTCTTTTCTTCCGGCCTACGCATATTAAACATAATAATACGAAATATGCCGTAAACATGCCCAAAAATTTGGATACATGTACTCATGTCTATATCAGAGTGCCCACACAGCTCACCTCTCTGCAATGTCCTTACACGGGACCATTCAAAGTGGTTAAAAGAGATAAGTTTTCGGTTACAGTGCAAATTGGCGAACATACTAAGAAAGTTCCCAAACAGCAAATCAAGCCAGCTTATACTCTACACTCGGAAGAAGCTGTATCGCAAGGACAATCTGTGTCACAAAATCAGACAGAAAGTAAGGAGAAAACTCCCCGAAAATCCGCCAGAGGGCGCGTCCCCTCTACCAAATTTGACGAAAAGTGGGTGACTGCACTCACAACAAGCCACGCCCATTTTTCTCGGGTAGGAGCAGTGGGAGGTATAAATATGGAACACCCCACAGCCAGAGATCATACCAATCTCAACAATGGCAGCCTCCAGTTCTACAGCAATGCTGACAGAGGAAGTGGAAGAGTTCCTCCTCGCAGAGGAAAACCTCCCTGCTCCGCTCGGCCCGCTCCCGCCTTCGCCGAAGAGAGAGGCAGAGAAGACGACCAACGCTCCCACAGAGGTAGTGTGGACAAGGCCCCGGCCTTTCCAGCCACCAGCTCCACCCGCCCAGCCAATACCTACACCTCCACCCGCTCACCAGCTCCCAGCGGTACCTCGACAGTGGATCAGCTCGGGCGACGTGCCCGTCCCTCGCTGGGAAGAGATGAGCACTGCGGGGTGGTCGGAGCCGAGCACATCTCGAGCACCTCCGCAACAGCCCAGCCGCGGCCGCGGGCCAAACCCTCGCGGGTTTGGCTCCCGTCGGCAGAGCTCGGGCCGGCCACGGCCGCCCCGCGGCGCTCGTCGAAACCGACGAGGCCGGGGCGCACCACAGGAGCGGGACGCGAGGCCTGCACCTCCGCCTCCGCCCCAACTGGCGAGGTTCTCCTACGGAGAATTCCGGGTAGACCTCCCAGTTCTCCCCCATCGGCGTCGTCGTTGATAACACGACGTCTTGGGGAGGCCCCTGTGGTGAAATCCACCACCTCTTTTCAACAGCCCTTTTCAGGGCTACCAAAAAGAGGTAGGCACAACACAAAAATATTTATAAGACGTCGAGTTACAACTCCGTCAAACAAAATATTTCACCAGAGAGAAAATACTAAATTCTCTCTAAAAAGTGAAATATTAAAGAATAACACGCAAGGCGACCTCCCCAAACATTTACTGGGCGAGAGAGATGCGACAAACATCTCGAAACAAGTCGCCTTGAATGAGAAACCTCAAACAGGAAAACTCAAGGTCGTTCAGCCACCCCCGGGGACCCCGTCACAGCGACGGACGCAGGGAAACCACCTCGAAAGACCAACTCAGCTATCATATGCACAGATACTGAGAAAACACTGTGCGAACCAATGAGATTGCACAGTCGAATTTATGAAATTAAGCGGACCAACCAGGAGGCGGCAGGAGGCGGCCACCTCCCTATAAATACCCCGCTGGGAGCCCTCCGAAATTCATTCCACTCTCCGCTCTCGACGACGACACACTCTGAAGTACGAAGAATTCTACACGCTCTACGCTGACGAACCTTCTGCCTTACGAAGTCATCTCAAGAACGGCTTCCTACTGCTTTCTACAAGCCAGACCTTCTCTCCACACAGATCTCGCATTGGCATCTACGAGTCCAGTGATTATTCATCCTGCTCATTGCCCAACGTAGTTCATCTGTCAGGACGCCACCCGGTACAGCTATCGATATTCTCTTTAGCTCGTACGCCCGAGGGACGTTCCGAGCCGTGTCGCCCGGGTTTCGTAGCATTAAGCTCGTAACCGACCGCTGTGGGCACGCCGGTAAATTACTCAGCTCCTCCGCTCTAATTTACCGTCTAAGGAAGCCTTTTTCAAGGCTACGAGGTAGGACCCTGACATACGAGCATTGGAAAGACGCTCTGTCAAGCGAGTCCACCTCCAAAACCCTCTATTTTTCACACATAGAGGCATCGAAACGAGCAAAAACTCGATCATTTCGATGGAACGTCGGCCTTCCTACTTCCCCTTGCAAGGGGAGGCGGACGACGGCGAAGCCGGGCCGAGTAGCCCACGTAGTGCTCCCTACCGGCTACACGGCGAATCCGCTGAACCCAGCGACAGCGCAAGGCGCGACCCTCACGTCCGGATCGCCTTCTCGCCCGACGTATTCGTTCAAGAAACGTTCGAGCAAGCCTCGCCTATACAAAAGATCGAGGAAACCTTTCAGACTCGCTCTGAAGCCGATCATTACGATTCGACCAAGCTGTCCGAATACCCACGATATTCGACGCAGGCTTACCCGGCCGATCCGAGTGTCAAATACACTCCAAATGTACAAAAAGCGAAGGATACTTTTCAGTACCTCAACCAAGCTCAACATATTCCCCTTTCAGATATAAATCTAAGGCCGGAATATTACAAAACGGCTCAGTACCAAACTGATCGAACCCAGCACTTGCTACGCGAGCCCAGCGCTCCACGCGGCTGCGACACGAACTATCTCCCCTTTCAGTCCGCCAAACCAGTTGACCTTGGCGGATCCGCCCGCATTCCTCGCGGGAATGACCCGGAGACCAACCCGCATAACCGGGATATAAATGTCCGACTTGGCCTACCTACGCCAAGTAAAACATATCTAAATCCACTACAGCTACTGAAGTAGCAAGTCAGTTTAATATGAACTCATGTTCTGTTGAAAATGAGTTGGTGCAGATTATATCAGATATACATCTCAAAGCTACAGCATCTGATACACAGTGCCACGCTTCAACATCCAAAGTCACTCCTTAGTTGAGTTTAACACCATATGTAACTCTTTTGTTTTGTAACAACGAATAAACTCGCAATTTTGAATAACTAGGAGTTTTTTCATTGATATTGTAGAGAAGAACTTAAGTAAACCTAACCCAAACCTTGACTAAAATAATGTAAATTGTGCGGAAAGCTAATATCTATATATGCTACGGTACACCCTACCTAGGTAGGTAGGTTGTATCGTGTATGTACGACAACCCTGCATCACACATACTTGCAGCCTCTCAGAGTCGATCGTAAGTAGTCTAAAAATATTGAGGTAGATCGCCAGCAGTTCAAGTTTGAGCACCCCTGGTTTACTCTATTTGATGTAGTCATATCCATTCACTTTTTATGTGCGTGTAGCGTTGTTACTTATGAACAGTTTAACCACAACTCTTGATAATTATTTTTGTCATTCGTATAACTCACATATGAAATAATATGCACCTAGCATGATAAAGTACGCTATTAAGTTTGATTGTTTAGGAGTTAAATATACTTAAAAGCGCTCTAAATTATTACACCAAGTTTTCATTTAAAAAATGCCCTGATATTTGGTGGTTTTTGCTAAATTCCCTGACTTTTCCCGAAGCAAAGAATTTCCTGACAATTCCAGGTTTTCCCTAACTTTTCCAGTTGAACACGTGCATTCCTCTTAATTTTCATTTTGACGAAACTTACCTAAATTATAATGTCCGATTTACAAGCCAATTTGGAATCATTATTTGGCTGATCATTATATCGAATGATTCTAAAGTGACACGTACTACACGAGACGTTCGCGAACAATCGAGTTGGGTCACGAGACTCTAGACCCTGACCAACTAATTTAAATTTTTTACTTAGGGATTGAATACTTGATGTTACGTATTTTTGAGATGCGAGCTTAGCA
This sequence comes from Adelphocoris suturalis, assembly GCA_030762985.1. NCBI lineage: Eukaryota > Metazoa > Arthropoda > Insecta > Hemiptera > Miridae > Adelphocoris > Adelphocoris suturalis. The sequence continues at coordinate 169,609,302 of CM061040.1, read as the reverse complement.
GCATCCAGACCACTAATCTAAGTAAAAAAACTGATCTGTGTAAAATCTCATTTCGATTGGAGCGCTGAGAATGCCACGCGGTGGGTAGTCGAACTAAAGAGCAAGGCAGGGTGTAGAGTCTCGTGACTCGACTTCATTGTTCGAGAATGTCACGTGGTAGGTACTATCTACAGTGTCCAGTCTCCAAGAAGGAACTTACTGCTTCTTGCAATGACAATCCGTAGAGGTTTTTTGGGGAATTTTAGGTTATTGTATACCAATGCTGCCGACGCGGGGGATTTTTAAGGGCTCTAAGAGCCCTAGGGGATGAAGTGTGGAAGGGGGGAATTTTGAGCTTCACTGACAATCCTTGGTTACTTTTTTTTTGCTGCCTTACATATGAATCAAAGGTGAATTTCACCATAGTTACAAATGAAAAAATGAACCCTCCACTAGATCGTTCTCACAACAACGACAAATGACATGAACGGACAGTGTCAGGCACGAAAGTCAGTATGCCAAACCAAATCAGATGAGAATTAGTGAAGATGTAGGAAAGGGAAGGAGTTTGAACCCCAAGAAAAAATATTTTCTCCAAAATTTTGGGGGAAAAATAAATGCATCTTTCTACATCATGTACAGTGGGTGTACTTGTATTTTTTCCTGTTTTAGTTACTAGTCATACTTGTTGGTTTACATTTTTTTGGTGATCCACGTTATGTTGATGTTAACCTATTCAAATTTATTACTCGTGTGAAAGTTACACATCAAGTTTTTCTTTTATTGTCAACATGATTCACCATAAGTACCTGCCTACTGTTGGTAACGTAGTTTCTTCTGTTTTTGTAATAACCCGCTCTTTAATTTCTTTCACATTGTTTTCCTTGTTACGTGACCTTTTATTACCTACTTAATAATTCTATTTGTGATCAATATTGTCCAAAGTCGCTTTTAATGGCACCTTAAATTTGGGGGATTTTCTGGTTCTTCCTGGGAATTTTTTCGTGAATTTGGGGGGATTTTTCAATGAAACGGGTTGGCAGCACTGTTGTAGACAAGCTCCAAGACTTTTTCGTAGGACGAGTGGAATTATTTCCCTGGTTACGTAGAATTCTGTTTTCTTCATCTGCATTGTCAGAAGTTTGCCCAATTTTAATTTGTACAACGATAGGGGATTGGTTTTGGTTGTTGATTGTCTATAGTTGTTTCGTGTTCAGAGTGGTGGAAGAAGGTACAGGACTGATGCAATTTTTGCTCTATACAGAAATTTTCGATGTGATCTATCACAAGAGGAAATGTATTCGTATCATTCTGCAACTCGTAATAATGCTATCAATTTGCAAATACTCTATGAAAATGATGCACCAAAAGATGGATGTAATGATGTAGGTACGGGAGAGTGGGGTAATTCCGCCGTCGGGGAATAACGTCACCCCATATAATCATTTAACCACCTGTGTGACAAATCTTGTAGCCAAATATCGTCATCGACAGTAATGTAGGAAAATTAGGTTTTTGGGGTCATTAATTTGTTTTCATCAAAGATAAGCGAGTTCACAGTTTTTGAAGCTTGGCGTTCTAGTTTTACTGCTGTCGAGTTTTCGTGGTGAGTAATAGTTTTTCATATGTTTATGTAAATTGTTGAGCATGACGACATAGAAAAATCTTTCAGGTTTAATTTCCACCCTTTACTTCATGATTTTTTACGAAAACTGCAGTTTTGATGATTTTTTGAAAAGAATACTGGGGCAATATCGCCACACCGAATTCAGGGTAATTCCGCCAAGACGGTATTGCCCCAATGTTCCAATCATCAGTCTTGTTGGAAATTTTTTGTGGAAATATAAATTAATATTTAAAATACGAATTATATTGTGATAGCTTATCTCCATGAGCACCTCCATATTTACCTAATCGTGATTTATTAGATGTTTACCTGCCTATCTACTCAATAATTTTGTACAGTCGGTATCGACCTAACTGCCTTCCTAAATTAACATAATCGTTGTTAGATTCCACTCTTGCTCCCGTTTTGATTTTGACAGCGGACGTTAGTCTTGTGAATGTTGCTGCGACCTGAAGAAGACCACAAGTTTAACACTTTAAAAGCCGGGAAGATGGAATGCTATTTTTATTATTATTATTATTTTTTAATATCAATCATTTGTTTATTGAAAATAAACAAGAAGAAAAAGAACAATCATCTGTGGTAAGTATAAGAAATGACAGGTCTGATATAGAAAGATACAACTACCGAATGCTACTCCCCCATTTGATGAAACCCTCGTGCTTGGGGGAGGAGTCTCAATTAAACAGAAATTGAAGATTAGGATTGATCAAAAAATGAAATGAAAAAGAATCTACATCTACAATCTTGCGACTTAATTTCAAATAAATTATAAATGGTACATTTTGTCATGATGATATAATATAAAGCTAGATCTTATTATACTGTACTAAACTATTACTGGGGTGAGATATCCAGTTTTTTTACAAGGAGCTTGAACGAAGCCAGAGATGGGCAATCTCTAATATTTATGGGCAAACTATTATAAAGTTTCCACCACGGTACAAACATGTCCTCTGACCCGACGCAGTCATTCGGAATGGGATTTTAATACTCCCGCTATCACGGGTATTGGAGTAATTAATTTGATAATAAGATCCCTCTTTGATATATTTATATGTAACAATAATGGTTACAATCTTGATGGTGTTGGCTAATGTTGGTACTTGCAATAAATTAAATAATTCGACAGAACAAAATCGCTTACATACATTTTTAAAAAAGAATTTTCACATTTCTGGGTTACTACTAGAGGCTGGCTATACAATCTTTATTTTTTTCAACGAGTTCCGCGTTGAATGTTGTCAATAATGCAGTTCCTGTAAAAAACCAACATTATTATACCAGTATTTATGTTGTTCTAATTTTACTATTCTGATGTGGAAATTGTTTGTCAACCTTCAGTGAATCCTTTTTTTGTCAACTAAGTTCCCAATATGGTGAGAAGCTACCCAGGAAGAGTTTTTGAAATTCAATAAACCGTTATTCCGATGTTCTGTTGCGACTGTTCATTTTCTCCTTGTTTCAATATGGCGGTATTAACCTGACCCCATGGCGGTATTCCCGCCATTTACAAGGGTCTCGTAAATTGCTGTTTACTAATATAAAGTTGTTACACAACCAACAAAAACGTTAATATTCACTACTGGAGATGTTTTTTTACAATTTGCTTCAAAATCTGATGCTCCCGAGTGCAAATCTGGGCTGCGATAGACAAATATGCTAAAGGTGACGGCAGGAGGCCTGTGGCTGGACAGTACCCTCCGTACATGTTCCACTACTGTAAGTAGAAAATGCCATAATATTAGCAAAACGCAAAGTGTACTTATAACACAAAGAGTTGACAATAAATTTAAAAAAAATAAAATTAAATTAAAAAAAAAGGTGACGGCATTACCCCATTTTCCCCTAATCATTTTTATTTTACGTTATTACCACACTCGATATTCATAAGGATGTACCTATCAATACCTCTTTGTAATACCCAATGGTTTAAACAAACGAATATCGTGCTTTGATTTCTAAAGGAGCATCCAGTATAAACATGTACAGTTCAAATGAATTTATGTAGATCATTGTACGCCATCCAAAATCCTATGAAATAGTTCAATGAACTCAGGGTTGAGGTGTTCCCCTTGTCTAGTGCTCACCATCCATTAAGTATTCTTCGCTTGAAACAATACAAAAGCGTTTCCTGAAATATCTCGATTACCGTTTATCACATGTATATTATTCAATTATTCAAACCTATGTAAGAGATTCGATGAACTTCCTCTGTCTGTGCCCCGCAAATGGCTAGATTTATCTTTCTTATACAAAGTCTTCTCCGGTGCTATAAATTGCCCAGAACTATTAGCCACATTTGGTTTATTATTTCCAATAATAAGCCTATGTGATCGTTTAGCAAAAATTTTTTATAACCTCCCCCTCAAACTTTGTCACTTTACGTTTCAAGGTGCGTAGAATCCAAATTTGAAATGTCCGTCCGCCGTCCGGGCCATAAAAGGCCTTAGAATTGACTTAAAAAATCTGTTCTTTCGCACATAGACTCCACTTGGGGTCTAGTTGGTCCTAACTTCTCGCCAGCTCGATCGCTCCACTCTCATGGGTGCTATGAGCCAAAAATAGGTGAAAAAGTGTCTTTTTTTGTATATTTCAAGTTGTATAGAAATCGGAGATTTATGAGTGAAAAGAAAATGTTAGCTATTAATTTTATGGGAAAAAAGTATTCTAAATGATACTCTTCTATTCAAAAAGAGATTTTGGATTTTAGGCTATTTTTTGCAATTTTATAGATTTTTTAAAACAAAATTTAATGAAGTTCAAGTTTTTAGCATAATTTCGTACATAAATTTTTGAATGTTCTATTTCATAGTTGATAAACTTTATTTGACCAATCTTATGCTAAAAAATATCAATTTAACAATTCTTAGCCATTTTCAGTGATTTTGTCAGCACATTTTTTGAAATTTGACCAATTAGATGATATCAATATACAGTATAGGTAGCACTTTTATGTGTTGGAAAGATGACTTGGTAATAAATTGTTTTGTTTATCAACTATATTAAAAAGCGTAAAATTGTGAGATTCCGCTGCTGTAATGGATTGAACCCATTTGTGAGGTCCGAAGCTCCGAGTTCCGATACTAAATATACTATAAGCGGCGTTTAATAATTATGGACCAGAGATCTACGTAGAAGGGCTGTCTAATACATAAATAATAAACCTTTGTGTAATAATTTGCAGCGTTTTTCTATTAGGGTACCGTTTTTTTTTCATTCTAGACAAATCAACCTATTCCATGTTCCATTTGGGCGTACTGCAGCTCATACAGCAATGTTGAGTCATAGATCCATATTGTCATATAATTTACTCGTAGTTGAGAGTTTAAACCCAAAAATCGATATCTTTCACAGCTCTTTTGGCGAGTTCAAATCTTTATGCTTGTTGGACCAATGGCTAAAATGTTCGTAGTCCAATATATTTATTTTTTTAAATTTCTATCTTTTTTATTATTATTGTTACAACTTTGTTATTGTACAATTGTCTGAAGTGTGCCATGTTGTATTTAGGCTTGCCTGTTTTATGCCACGAATAAAACTTTATTCTATTCTATTTTACAACAATTGGGTACTTCCACCTAAAAATCATCTAATTTAAAAAACCAGTTTCTAGAACTGAGCAATTTTCCGGGCAGACGGAGCAAAATACACACCATGCATTACATATTTTTGAATACTCTTGAATACTCAGCAGGTACCTTATAAATTAATGCAACATTCTGCAAACTATTGATTGGGTTATCAGAAAGAATAAGTCATATTTCCAATTTTGTCCTATGAAATAGTTTCAATAAGTCCTATGAAATTGTGTAATAAACTCAGGGATGAGATTCCTCCTTGTCTAGTGCTCACCATCCATTGTGTATGCTTTTGCAACGATTGGATTCTTCCACCTAAAAATCATCTAATTTAAAAACCAGTTTCTAGAACTGAGCAATTTTCCGGGCAGATGGAGCAAAATGCATACCTTTGAAAATGCTTTGAATACTCTTGAATACTCAGCAGGTACCTTATAAATTAATGCAACATTCTGCAAACTATTGATTGGGTTATCAGAAAGAATAAGTCATATTTCCAATTTTGTCCTATGAAATAGTTTCAATAAGTCCTATGAAATTGTGTAATAAACTCAGGGATGAGATTCCTCCTTGTCTAGTGCTCACCATCCATTGTGTATGCTTTTGCAACGATTGGATTCTTCCACCTAAAAATCATCTAATTTAAAAACCAGTTTCTAGAACTGAGCAATTTTCCGGGCAGATGGAGCAAAATGCATACTTTTGAAAATGCTTCGAATACTCAGCAAGTATCTTATAAATTAATGCAACATTCTGCAAACTATTGATTGGGTTATCAGAAAGAATAAGTCATATTTCCAATTTTCCTTGAAATATTTTTTTTTTCAAGGTTTTTTTATATTTATATTCATAATTGTATTATATAAACAAAAAAGCAATAAATAGGAATAAATATTAAAAATACTGCAATTTTCCTAGATCTCTCGCTCTCACTCACTAAATTTTCCTGTACTGTCTCTCAACGGGAGCTGGAAGGAGACGGTTTCCTCGATTTGAACAACGTCAAGAAACAATTATTTTTAGAAAATAATGAATTATGCACACAATCACAAGTCAAGCTAGAAAAACCAGTTTTTCCCAAAAAAATCTTACGCTTTCATCAAGGAAACGGCCTCCTATAAGGATATTTACTATCCATACAATAAATTAACCTCCCAGACCAATTTTTTTCAAAATACAAAAATATAAGTATTTCCCTGCAACTTCAGTATACATGGGTTTTCTAGGTATAAACTAAAAAACGAAATCAATAAAAAGAAGGCCCTAAAAACGAATTAGCCCCTAAATCAAACCCCCCTAAAGGTAACGCGAACACAATATGGAAATTTATCATCGTAGGGCCAGACTTTTTCCTTCTAGGAAAACTTTCAACAACACAGAAGTTATAGGCACTCCGTTCTTTCTCGAAAAAATACATTAACTAACAAAAACTAACAAATTCGTGCAGGAGAAATACTTGAGAGACAGACAAAGGTAGTTTTTTTTGTTATATCAACTTCTTTTTTACACTGATTTAACATCTAAGTTTCTTTCAATAAATAGATTATCGCTAAATATGTACACAAGACAATTATTTTTTTCAATAATTAACTAGGGCGCCTCGCCAATTCGTTCTACGAGAAATACCAAACGTCTCCATTTACAAATTAGGAAATTAACTTTTAAAATTTTCATCGAAAACGGTAAAAAAAAAACAAAAATTCGACGAAATTTAAATTTTCCAAGAACGCAATTGACAGCCGGGGCCCTATTTTATTTCGTGGGAGTTTGGCACTTGTGCGGGATAGAATTTTAGGAAAATTTAACTGATAGAAAGAAGCCTTAATTTAATTTAAAGACATTAATTCCCTCATTTCGAAAAAATTTCTCTATGTAACTGCAATAAATAGAAGAGATTTAGTAGGAAAAGGCCTCTGTCACAATGTTCAATCCTCAAATCACAAGTCCAAACTCCTTTTAGGAAAACATAATCGGAACCACTCTTCTTTTCAAGTTTTTGTTCCCTATAATTATAGTAAATTTATTTATAATTTAAATGAAAAATCCAGTTGTTTTATTTTATTTTTTTTCTCGGACAAAAGAGAAAAAAATTCGAACAACTGGAATTTTTATTTGGTAACTTTTCGACGATATTTCTTTTAGCCTAAAACTAATAATAGTTTTCCAGTGAGGGAGAAACGATTTTTCTCTCACTCTACGCATCTTTTTCCTTCTTTTACATTGAACTAGATTGATTTTTTAGGTATTCGAATAGAAAATTTAAATTTAAACCGAAGGGTAAATTACACAAAACCGTATGGTAGTTACATAATTTTACCAACTGCCTGATAAATTTCTCAGGTTAGGTAGAAAATATTAAGGCATTATTTGATTCATTTTCAACAATATTGCTATTTTAACTCAAGTTTCCAAAAAAAATTCCACATATCTGGTAAATAATTTATTTATACGAGATTCACGCTTTATCAAATTCTGATAGGAAATCGTGATTATGAAATTTTAAACGTTCCCAGTCAAAAAGAGTGGTTTTGTTCTTTCCATCAAATACGTACGTGTCATTTGAACTATTTCAGATTAATATCATTGGCGGCATTAAATTTAATCTACGTAAACACAAAAAAGAAAAAGAAACACAATTTGGCTAGAGAAATAAATAAAAAGCTAACAAACAAAACGACGATTAGGCTTGACTTTTTTTATATATGTTAACGCTTTCGAGTCGTTACGTTGGAATGCCTTTTTGATCCTTGGTTTTTCTCTCAAGTTTAATGCCTCTATAACCTTTACACGTTTTCAAACCATCACAAATATCCACTAAGTTACATTGAAACGAATTAAAAAAAAATAAATCAATACAAAATCGATAAATTCGAGAGAAAAAAAAAACTTATAGGCGGGCTGACATGATTTTTGCTAATATCACAGACGAGATTTAGTAGCTAGGGTGAAGTCCTTTTCTTATGCTTATTGTACAGAAGTCCCCCGGTCATCCCCTATGCGGAGTTGGGGGGGTAGTAGAAGTTTTTGACTTCGTCTATCGCCCGACACCATTCCAGTGCGAAGCTGTCAGACTCTTCAAGGTAGTACGTTCTGTTAGGCTGTGAACAGAAAAGATATGACAATTTAGTTACAAGCCGTGCAAATAAAAATATAGTTAAGGGTAAAATATAGTAAAGTAATAGCATAATCAGATATAAAAGTACCATTCATGCGGCACGATATATGAGAATTTTCGTAAAATATCTCATTGTATAATGTTTAATTGTTTTGAAATTTCATTGTTTTGAGTGCAAGAAAATTTTTAGCTATTAATTTTATGGCAAAAACGCATTCTAAATAATAATCCGCTATTCAGAAAAAGGTTTCGAATTTGCTTTTTAGCGAATTTTTGAAGAAAATTAAGCTATTGCTCTCGCCTCAAAATTTGTAGAATGTGAATTTTTGAAAAAATTTTATGCAGAAATCCGTTTCAAGCTATTCTGAATCATATTCTGAAGTTAAACGCATTTTTTAAAGTATGTATGTATGAATATATGTATGTATGTGTCATTCCAGACGATAACTGTCCGTAGAATTGTTCTAGAAACTTCAAACAAATTTTAAAATGTTAAGGACACAAAACGAAAGTTCAAGTTCGTTGGCCAGCATGATCGGATTACATCTTCGGGTTGAAATTTTCAAAAATGTAGTCAAAAATTTCAAAATAGCCTGTTTTTTGCGATTTGTTGTGCGAAATAATTTTTTCAGCATACTAACATGTGGTATATTCGGAATCAGCGTAAAACTTCCTATAAGAATATGTATCAAGTTTTCAAAAATTTCAAAGTTGAAAAATCAGTCAAAAATCGAAATAATCGAAGATTTCTTCAAAAATTCTCTCATGGGGTCATGCTGCATGACTGGACTTTTTTGCAGTTTTTATCGACTTTATAGCAAGTTTTAATGAAATTTAAGAACAGTTTTCAGTATAATTTTGTACATGAATTTTTGAATGTTCCATATTATAGTTAATAAACTTTATTTGAGCAATATTCTGCCAAAAAAATATCAATTTTACAATTTAGCAGTTTTTAGTGATTTTTTTAAAGCATTTTTCTTAATTTGACCAATTTAATGTACTTAAAAAGTGCTGGCCAACGAACTCATCCTTTCGTTTGAAATGCTTGATTTTTTGGCGCTAGAAGGGAATTTTATCTCAATCGTAAGGAGAGTTATCGTCTGGAAAGTCACATATCTATAAATATAAATAAAAATATACCCATGAAAAAGTATTAAACTCTAGGATTCGTTTCAGAATGCCTCAAAACGGATTTCAATGACGAACTTTTTCAAAAAATTTTATTTTCAAATTTTTCGTGCAATTTCAATAGCTTCATTTTCTACGGAAATTCGCTAATAATGGGGAAGTGGAGGTGCGATCAAGCAATATATATTAATTATTTTAGTCTTGGGTTCTGCAAGAAGTATTGCAAAGAAGAATCGGGCAAGCAAATAATGCAGAATAAAGTGTACCGAATCCACTATTTTGGAGCTCAGACCCGATCGGCCACAGAACCATGGATTTAGAGAGTAGGAAGTGGGCATTAGAGATTGTTAAATATGGCATAGTAGTAAGACTTTGGCTAGGATTGGCCTAGGATTTGGCAAGAGGTTATCACGAATAGCGATCGGGAGAAGGAAGGTAAAATTATACTCATATCATACACTAATTAGGTAAGTAAGGTAGGTACTCACTGTGTGGACAAAGAAGACTTTGAAGCTCTTTGCCTCAGCTGACAGGGCAGCACTCCAGGGGATTTCTCCCTTGAGGGTCATCGTCGAGGGGTCGGCGTAAAACAGCCTCGGGCCCTCCGTCAGCATCAGCATTCTCCGTCTGGCAAACAGGCCCTGAACAAACAAAATAATAAACGTTACTATCCGTGGAAATTGGTAGAGATTTGCAATCATAAAGATAAAACAATAAGAAAACGAGCCCTAACCACGAGAACATCTTTAATATAGGTACTTTTTGTACTATCTATCCAGTGAATTTCAACAACAACTAAGAGATGTCTATATCTATCCATGGATGTGAAAATTTTGACCAAGCATTAACGGTGCTACACCCCTCTAGCCTTGGAGGAACTGTTGCCCTGAGTACAAAATCATTGAAAGGGATTGCTGATGTTGAAATTCCCAGTAAGAAATACATTTAATCACATTTAAAAAAGTGTCTACAATTTCGAAACCGATGGTTTTATCGCGGCAGGATGCTTTCAACTAAGAATATGTACCTACTCTAGATTCAACGTTCAAATGATTCTACCAAGGATGAATTGATCTAATTATGGACGTTTGCCAACCTCACTATACGATCATTTGCAAGTAGAAGTTGGCGCGGTTTCGTTGACAGAAGCAAAATATGCACGAATGCAGCGAAAATTCCGACTAGCAAATAATAATATTTCTTCCCCAGAATAGCACTTTTCAACAACTGCAGCACACCATCAGCCTTACATATTAAAAAACAAGTTCCAGCCATGTGTAGCATGATCGTATGAGCGAATTTTTGTAGATTATAGTATTATGTTACATTGTTTGGAAATTTGAGCACTTTGAGGGCAAAGAATTGGTAACCAACAACTTTTTGCCAAATTTTTAGTTTTTTAATAGATTTTTCAGCAAATATTAGTGAAATTCAAATACATTGTTCTGCATATTTTATTGCATACATTTTATAGTGTTCTAATTTTGTCGATTAACTTGTAATGACTAAAGTTTTGCTTAAAAACAAAGAAATTCAAATATTTTTTGCCGTTTTAAGCAATTTAAAGATTTTTTTGTAAATTTTTCAGAAATTTGACCTATTTGATGTGCTCAAAAAGTGTTGGCCAACGAGCTCATTCTTTCGTTTGGAAAGCTCGATTTTTGGTGCAAGAACGTAATTTTTATCTCAATCCTAAGGAGAGTTATCATCTGGAATGGTATTTATACAAATATGAAAAAGCGTTAAATTCTAGGATTCGTTTCAGAATGCCTCAAAACGGATTTCAATGGAGAAATTTATTGATAATTTTAATTTTAAATTTTTTGGAGCCATAGCAATAGCTTTATTTTTTACAAAAATTCGCTAAATCAATCTTTAACAAAACTAGTTACAGGAAAAGTGGACAGCACTGACGAGAAAAGATCTCCATTTTGTTTCAAAAATACCACAAGAGGGGGGTAGGACTTTACTGATGTGCTATTTTACTAAAAATACAAGTTTATTAAGATGAAAAAATTAAAAAATTGTGGATCCAAGTAGGTACCTTTCGCTTGCTGACGATGCCTTGCTTGAGGATGAGTTTCCCTTCGACCATTTGGTGGTAGGGACAGGAACTTTCTTGAGCCGCCAGTAAGGATGATCGAACGGCGGGGTCTCTTAGGGGATACGTGTATTTGGCCGACGTCGTCCGGTTGGTGGCCGGCGGCGGGCTCGGCGTGGAGATGGCTGAGGAATAGTCCAGCTCGAGGAGCCTCTGTGAGTTGAGGCCGGGCTCGAGGTGGTCAGGAACTCTGTAGGTGGACGATGGGACTGGAAGGTAGGGGGAGATCGTTGGAGGCTTCGTGTTCAGAAGGTTGTCGAAGTCCAAACCCTCGAACAGCCTGTGGGACCTGATGGAAGGGTAGCCATCAACATCGTTTGCCCCCAACCTTTCACTCGCATCCAGCACCTGGAATAACACGGAAATAACCTTCATAAAACAGACTGAATAGTATAATTGTTTGAAACTGATAGCAATCAATAGACATCTGGATTATTCGCTGTTCATGGACCATCAATTCTTTTTTGGCTAGTCATTTCTTGTTATTTTGGATTGGAATAAAAAAAGAACGTGAGATTTGGAGAAAAGTTCATACCTACACCTATCTAAGGTGAGCACGAAAGAGGCATAACTCATGAGGGTCAGTGGCCTATGTCAGAGTGCAAAGCCACCACCAACTAGGAACGCTTTTTCTATCTGACGTCACGGTTCATACAAAATAACATTGAGCGTTGCCCACGTAATTATTTTACATTTTTAAATGAAAATAGATTCCATTCTAAGAAATTTGATACCATCCGCACTCGCCTACGTTGAGTAGTTTACTTTCTATGATTTTTCAAAGTTTCAACTGGTGACGTCACACTGATGGGCAGGAGGGCTCCGCCCAGGCGGGAGGGGAGCTGTGACGTCACCAGTGTGCGAAACTTTGAACAATCATAGGCAGAAAACTGCTCAGCGTAGGAGAGTGCTGTTGATGCATTAATACTTAGGATGGAAACTTCTTCCATTTGAAAATAGTTAAAAATACCCTTTTTCGCACCCGATAACGCTAATTTGTCCCAGGTCCATACAATTGAGGAGCTGACATGGAAATGCATTCAAGTCATAAAATCAAATTTTATAGGAACTCCCTTCTCTCTCTCTTATAAAATTTGTTGGACATCATCTCTTCTCCATGCAAAGGTGTCACGACTTGTCACAATGCGATCTAGCGACCGTCGCCAGTTAACCGGCGCAGTTAAAATATTAACGGGAGGCCGTTGGTGTGACTGTTTACTTGCATTTTGACGAACAATTTTTTTGGATTTTTAAGTGCATTTCCATGGCAGCCCTTCAATTATTGACCCTGTTTCATAGGTGGGTAGTGCATCAATTCCATTACCTAAGGAATATGATCTTTCAGGTAAGAAATATGTAAAGAAAAATGTATATTAGATTGTTCAAATTGAAAAAACAAAATAGTTATTGAACATGGGACTTACAAGGAGCTTTTGGACCAAATCCTGAGCATCGGAGTCGAAGCCTTCAGGGAACTCGTACTCCAAAGCGAGGATTTTCTGGAAAATCTTGTACTCGCTCCGCGCTCTGAAGGGAGGGAGTCCGGACACCATTTGATAGATGATGGCGCCGAAAGCCCACAGATCGGAGGCGAAATGAGCCGTTTTGTCAGTGAGAAGTTCCGGAGAAACGTACTGAGCTGTTCCGACGAAGGAGTTTCTTCTTTGCCTGGCGCCGTTTTCGTCGGCTTCCGGTGCCTCGACGTGGTTCACGATTTTGGCGGACCCGAAGTCCGTAATGAGAATGTGCATTTCGTCATCAAGGAGGATGTTTTCCGGTTTCAAATCCCTGCAAGAACAATAGATTACATGAAAATTACGTAAATTGACAACAAGTACACAACTAACTAAATTGTTATCTAGCAGTCTAATTTTGTCAGTAGGTACTTAGTTAATGAATGAAAAGCTAAAATCAATAGTTGGTACAAATAAATATAATCCATAACTGAAAATAATCGGGAAAATAGAACAAGGTTATGCAAAGACGGGTCTGAATAATTTTTAGCTGATTAAAATTTTAACTAGATGTGGAGTATTTTGGAATCTGTATATCTTCCTCTCAAATAATACTAATGTAGGTGTCATTACCGGTGAATAATGTTGAGTCTGTGGAGGTGTTCAAGGGCCATGAGAATTTCTCCGGCGTAGAATCGGGTGCATTCTTTGTCAAAAGCGCCGACCCTGTTGATGTAGGGGAGGAGCTCTCCGTTTTTGGCATAGGACAGGACAAAGTACAACCGCTCGTTGTCCTGGAAAGTGCAGTACAGCTTGACGAAAAACGGGACAGCGTTGGACGAGAGGATGTTGAGCAAGTCCTTCTCCCGCTTTACGTATTCAGTCTTTCTCTCGCGTATGATGTGCCTCTTGTCGCAGACTTTAACTGCAAGACAAAAAAATAAGGACTGATAAGTATATAATTGTTTTTGACACAGAGTTTTGAAGACATTGCGAATGTACATCCTGACCGAAATTCAGATGGTGGGAATAAAATAATGTCAAATCAAAGCTAACGATGTAGCTAAAGATATTGATGTAGGAAAAGTCGATTCATGAGAACTAAAAATGTTCGACCCATTGCAGCAAGTAGATTGATAAAATTTGCAGAATTTTGAATGCAAAATGTTTTCCTTCAACAGGCAATCTTGTCAGGCTCAATTTAAATCATTATATGCAGTTGATATGTTTTTAATATGTGCACAAGCCCCCAGAGTATGATTAAGTTCAGCAGTTTTGTTGTACTTCCCAACTATCCAAGTTAATGAATCACCATGAAAACCATTTTCTAGATCCAATTTAAAAACATCCTAAACCTATCTATAAGAATTCAAGAAATGCCTAAAGCATGTTGATAATCTAGCTGTGGGGTTTTTGTTATTAACAATAATATTGTCAAATTATTACAAAATAAAAGCGATTAAAATGTATAATTAAAGTATGATAAAATTATATTTGGAAACAGCCACTACCTAGTATCTATAAGAATTCGAGAATGCCTACAGGAAAAATATTGTAATAATCTAGCTGTGGGTTTTCGTTACTAACATTTATTAATTTATTAGGTACATAATAAAAGCTCTTAAAATTATATTAAAGGATGATAAAATCATATTTGAAAGAAGCCATTAGGAAAGTTGTTTCGGGTAATTCGAAAGACCCCGACGATCTGACAAAATTTGGCTGAAATCTTCTTTAAAAATGAAATTATGTTTGTTCTTTATGCGCGTGTGTACCGTTCGTCCGACGGGGTGAAATTTTTCCAACTAATTTCTTGCACTACCGTGATGATGATAGGCTATCGGAGTCTTCCTTTATCGTCAAACTGGCCGCCCTTCGCAACGGGTAAATATACGAAAGCGAGGGGGAAGCGAATAACTTCACTACAAAAAATGGTAAGTTGATGTGACCTGGAGCAACAATTTATGGCAACTGGAGATGAAGTGAACGCGTACCAATCTCCACCAAAGTGAGTAAAACCATAGTACCACTATAGTAGGTACTAGAGTAAAAAGTAGTTGAATGTTTTAGCGCATTGTTGAAATTATTGATATTTGTAACCATGACTGTATGAATAATGTTTTAGGCGGAACAAAGTCCACTGGGTCAGCTATTAGGTATATATACTACATAATGATTTGTTTGATGCTCAAATTCTTTCTATGGGCGCAAATAATGTCCGATAGCTCTCTCGATTGCAAAATTACTTGGAGGGACTCAGTTAGCATTTAGATGTGAACACCTATATATAAATCCAATACCTACGTAATTTTATGTTAGAATATATTTTACGACAACTTACTTGCATACTCCTTCAAGGAATGGATGTCTTTGGTGAGGTAGACTGTGGAAAAGCTGCCTTCTCCGATGACTTTACCGAAAATGAAATCGTTGGTCGTCCTCCTCGCAGGCTGCTGCTGAGGGGCGGGCGGCTGAACGGGGACCGCCTGAATGGCGGGCGTCCCGTTGCAGTTGGCAGGCTCCACAACGGCAGGGGCTACACCGACCAAAGGAAGCGTGGACACCCTCTGCAAAACAAAGAAACGGAACACATTAGCACTCTACTTGGTGTAATCAAGGATTCCAGATGGGAAATTATGATTCAGATTACTATAAAATAAATAATATTGTTATCACATGACTGCCTCAAACTTGGGATTAGCGTCATGGGGTAATGGCATCTATTAGAGTGTGATAAATGCCTGATAGAAAGCAATTGTCCACATTCATAAATTAGTCCTATAGGTACAGTAATTATTATATTTATCTATGGATCTATCTACTTATAAATATATCTATGAAATGCGTCAAAAAAATGAAAGGGTACGGACCCGTTTTCTCGAAAATTCCGACGAAAAACTTGGGTTTTCCCCATTAAAATATACCCCATAGAGGTACGTTTTTCGGGACGGTGTTCGTGAGCGAAATACAGGTTTGATCCCACCGAATCTGAATCCGAAATCGGATATCGAAAAAAGTGACGGGAAGTTGGTCAAAATTCGAGGGGAAGGGAGGCGAAGCCATTAAAATGAGAACTTAATTGAGCCCGACGCCGTTTCACAATGTTGCGAGCAGGCCTACGCACATAAGTCTTAAAGAATGGAACTTTTCCGTTCGAAAGACATTTCAACAGAATAAAGATGAGTTTTTTCCTACACGTATACAGCAATAAGTACCTTGCGAGCGAAGCGAGCTATATCTCCCAATAAACTTTTCGTGGTTCCACGTAGTTTTATAAAATTTAATTTGTTGTCTTCTTCTACTTATAAATATATCTATGTTTTGGGTGACGACAGATTTCAGTTCAATTTATATTTTCCCTACGTAGTAAAATAAAGCCATCCTTATTTTTTTCGTAGGTATGTAGATGGCCGCGATCGCTAGATAACATCATATAATCTTATTAGGTTACATCTTAATTGTCAAGCTGTCGTCCAGTTAATAATATTAAGGATTTTTAAGGTGCTATAGAGATCACAATATTCCGATTACCTACATCCCATAATAGATGAACACCAAAATGTTATCGATCTCCGAATCTTAAAGAACAGCGTATAAACTGAGGTAATTAGAAAAACAACTACAGACAACCAAGTCTAAACTGCCCATGACTGGAGTCGTTAAGATGTTTTTCAAAGAAACTGCAACGATCTGGTATCACTCTAGAGGCATCTAGTTCCTCATTGAGAACACAGTCGTCACATCAGCTAATTAAACCGTTTGAATGAGTCGCTCCGGGCGGAATTTACAAGACCCACTACGCATCGAGTAATGAGCAAATGGTGAATAAAAGAACGAAGCAGTGGCGGCACAATGCGAAAAGAACGTTTACAGTCAATGAGATCACGTTTGTATTGATGAATGTCTTTTATTTCATTGAAAACCCGTAGGTATTTTAAGGTTCAAACTAACATACCAAGAATCGCGTCACCGAGCCTCCCTTCAACTAGTTTTTTTTTGTGGGCAATTTTTATTGCAACCTACGTTATCGCATCCCATTTGTGACGTCACGACTTACTGACATTTGAAAACCTAGTAATTGGTTTCAAAATACTGCAAAAATCACTAGTAAAATAGCGTTTTCAGGCATCTGGGTTCATTGAGCAAACATGATTGGGTACCACGTACCTACGTAGCAATATGTATGAGGCAAATGGATCTACGGAGCAATTTGCATGAGCAAATGGTGAATAAAAGAACGAAGCAGTGGCGGCACAATGCGAAAAGAACGTTTACAGTCAATGAGATCACGTTTGTATTGATGAATGTCTTTCATTTCATTGAAAAATCGTAGGTATTTTAAGGTTCAACATTCCAAGAGTTACGTCACCGATCTTCCCATCAACTAGTTTTTTTTCGGGCAATTTCACAAGCTTCGATTACAACCTACAATCGCATCCCATTTGTAACGTCACGACTTACTGACATTTAAAAACCTAGCAATTGGTTTCAAAATACTGCAAAAATCACTAGTAAAATAGCGTTTTCAGGCATCTGGGTTCATTGAGCAAACATGATTGGGTACCACGTACCTACGTAGCGCGGCACAATGCAAAAAGAACGTTTACAATCAATGAAATCACATTCGTATTGATGAATGTCGTTCATTTCATTGAAAAATCGTAGGTATTTTAAGGTTCAAACATTCCAAGAGTTACGTCACCGATCTTCCCATCAACTAGTTTTTTTTCGGGCAATTTCACAAGCTTCGATTACAACCTACAATCGCATCCCATTTGTAACGTCACGACTTACTGACATTTAAAAACCTAGCAATTGGTTTCAAAATACTACAAAAATCACTAGTAAAATAGCGTTTTTAGGCATCTGGGGGGTTCATTGAGCAAACATGATTGGGTACCACGTACCTACGTAGCAATATGCATTAGGAATGGTAATTGTATACAATATATGCCACCTCCAATCGTTTTGATACCAACATATATTGTAGTGGAAAGGTATAGAAATATAAAGAGATAGTATTTGAATGCCGGAAACATGTTTGAGCCCGTGAAAGATAAGCAGAGATATCATACACTTCATTCTGACCTACATGTCCGACTAATCTGTATTTTTACTAAGGGATTGACTACTTGATGTTATGTAATTTTGAGATGCGAGCTTGCGAGCATCCAGACCACCAAGAATGCAGAATGCTGTGTATAGGTTGGTGGTCTATAAATACTATCTCTTTATATTTCTATACCTTTCCACTACAATATATGTTAGTATCAAAACGATTGGAGGTGGCGCCATATATTGTATACAATTACCTTAGGAGTTGTTAAGGAATCGGGAGAAAGCTTTACCTATTGGAAAATGAGCTTGTTCGTGCATTTGAATTAACTACAATGAAAGGTTTGGTGATTCTTACACAGTTAATTGGGTAGGTAAGCAGAGGTGGGTACCTGGTCTACCTGGCGCAATTTCAATCATTTGTTAAGGAAAGGCAGCTTGAGAACCAGATGGTTTCCGATTGGAATGTTGATGAGGATTGAGGGAGTTAAGTCCATAAGGATCAGTCCTGAGTGGTTGGCTGACCCAAATCTTTTAATGAGACTTTCGAAACTAGAAGGCGACCGGCGACGCCCTAAGACGGTCTTTTCTGTGAGACGGCGTTTTAATTATTACATCGGAGACTCTGCCGCCTCGGGTGTAGGAAAGACTTCCTCCCACGCGCACTCCCCCCAGGAAGCTATTTATAGGAGCGGTGGGCGTGGACGGAACGGTGGGAAAAACTGAGCCGCAAGCTGACTCATAAGTCCAGAGTGCGGTCCCGTATGGACGGTCCACCCGGCACTTAGATATACAGGGTGATTCCCTCGCAGATACAAAAAAAAACTTTGGGTGAAACTACATCAAAAATGGAGTAAAATGCCGCCAACCACATATTTTTATCTTAATCCGTTCTCGAGATATGATTTTTTTTAAGTTTTTTCAGGATAACCGTGTTTTTTCCTTTTAAACTCAAATTTCTCCACTTTACTTCATTCAATTTTAACTTTTGACCACATTTTCGGAATCAGCATTAAATTTACTATAAGAATAGTGTACTTGGGTTCTTAAAAAGTACCATCCAAAGGCCCTCACTTCAGCTCAAACATTGACGATTTTGAAAAAAGAATATTTCTGAAAATCTTTAAAACTTTACTACACTTCCAAAACGAATCCTGGAAACTGGCAAATCTCATGAAAACTGCTTCGTCTAATACTCTTTCCAACGGTATAATCAAGTTTACTTTTATTTTGTTATTTAGTGGAGAAAATTATGTTTTAATGTTAAAAAATGTGGGTTTTTCAATGAAATTGTTGGTTTTTTCGAAAGATGACCCTCCATGAACCTACGAGTATGGGGTCGGTTTCTATGTATTTTTTCACGCTGTATCGAATAGTAACATTTGTAGATCTCTCCAACTCCGTTATAACCGAGTTTTACACTTAAAATCGCAAATGTTTAGTTTGTTTGTTATGATTAAATGTATGTGTGTGATGGGGTAAAAGTAGTTAATTAAAGAGTAAAACTCGATTATAACGTAGTTGGGAGATCTGCAAGAGTTTCCATTTGATCCAGCGAGAAAAAATACATAGAAACCGACCCCATACTCGTTGGTTCATGGAGGGTAATATTTCGAAAAAACCAAAAATTTCATTGAAAACCCCACATTTTTTAACATTAAAACATTATTTTTTCCCCTAAATAACAAAATAAAAGTAAAATTGAAAATACCGTTGGAAAGCATATTAGATGAAGCAGTTTTCATGAGATTTGCCAGTTTCCAGGATTCTTTTTAAAAGAGTAGTAAAGTTTTAAAGATTTTCGGAAATATAATTTTTTCAAAATCGTCAATGTTTGAGCTGATGTGAGGGTCTTTGGAAGGTACTTTTTAAGAACCCAAGTCCACTATTCTTATAGGAAATTTAATGCTGATACCGAAAATGAGGTTGAAAGTTAAAATTAAATGAGGCAAAGTGGAGAAATCCGAGTTTAAAATGAAAAAACACGGTATTCCTGAAAAAACCTTTAAAAAATCATATCTCGAGTACGGATTGAGATAAAAATATGCGGTTGGCGGCATTTTACTCCATTTTTGATGTAGTTTCACCCAATTTTTTTTTGCATCTGCGAGGGAATCACCCTGTATACTAGTCCAGCTCACAAGTAGTTGTCAACATAGGATATAAGCCTCATGAAGTTCCAGCCAGCGCATAATCCCTCGATAAGTGAGGTTTATGGACAAACCAAGATGTGAAAGGTTGGAAAAGTGGGCAGATGATGATCCCTAAGCCCTTAGCAGTGGATTTCATCGGATGCGGAAGTGCATCGACCCACGACGAGAATGGGGTCACATCAGGTAAGCAGGGGCATAATAGAGGTACACGACATTCAAACCAAAACGCAGAAGAAACATTTATGCACTACATATTTGTCACAACACCTGAAACCGAAAGGCGGAAAGCGTATTTTAATGCATACACACAAGTACTATGTTTGACTGAGCAACAAAAACTAGACAGTTTCGAGCAGAAATTTCTCGACTAGAAATAATAAAAACCTACAAAATAGGCTGTACGAAAAAAGAGCTTTTTAAAAAATGCAAACAGTGGATTTTCTCGTAATTGGTTTAGAGTCCCTATTCAATAAAACATTGCTCCTTGAAATCGGCAGAAAGTTTCTGTTATTCAAGTGAAAAACATCCTTTAAGCATAGAAGAGTAAGTTTTGTAGTAAATTATATTCGTGAAGTCAACACGATTATGGACAAGAACCGAAAAGAAGGAGCTTTGAACACCATCGGGTTTTGAGGGATTCTTAAGCTGAAGTGATAACTGGATTCAATGATTAATAAATAATTAAGTTGAATCTGTGCAGTTTTGTGGAGCTCAAACCGTTCTTGGGGCACTAGATGCAAGTAAGAGTTATGAGGGGAATGATGAGCTGTTACCTGCCAATTTCATAGAAACCACTCGTGAAGCGGACGGCGATAGAAATGTTATAGACCTATCTCGATCGGCTGACCATCTCGTACTGAGAGATCCAAATCGGAATAATGTCAATTGACAGCTCTAGGCCCGAAAGGTGTCGAAAGGCGCCTGTACGAGAAATAACATTATATGTCAGTGGCCGTCTGCCGCCGCGCAACCTTATGGGCCAAAATTAAAAAATGACGGTGTGCCAAAATGTAACGCACTATAGCGCGGTCAGACTTTTGGCACAAGCTGTCGTCTGAAGTCGACCGTCTATAGATAAATTCGTATCTAAAATTGGGACGTCTTAAAAAGTTTTACCCGTCTGGGCCCGTTGCGCCCCGCCGCCCACGCCGTGATTTGGGTTGACAGCCGCAATGCAGAATAATTATATTCAACAATCTCAAAAACATTTGAACAATAAAATAAATAAATAAATAAAAATTAAATGGTACCTAATAGTAAAAAGGAAGCACCGATTAAAATAGAACGCCTAGTCGTTAGTCGGAACCGCTAAGATGACAGGGCGTCCGTTATTGAGTCGATTCAAATCCTCAAACTCGTTGGTTCACAAGGATATTCGAAAGCAACACATCATTCATTATATTTCAAACGAATCTTTGCGGGCTTTCAAAAAAGGGGCAATATGATGGGTATTTGTAGAAGGTAGTTACGTCATCGACTCCCGTCGCCCTGGGGGTTTCCAAATAATTTCAAACGGTCTAATACCGAAACTAGACTGTATAGATTCCCAGAACAGGGAGATTTAAAAATCAAGTACGATTTGATGATCTCACGATGAATTCGAAAAATTCCTGTTAGTAAATATAGCTACATCATTTAGAGATGGTGTTGACAAATGTCGATTCTACACTCAACACCATCTCTACATAATTTTCCAATATTTATGAAGACGGATTTAAAATTAAAAAAAAAAAAATCAAATGTATACACCAATTATACATTGTTCCATGTTGTGAATACAATGATAGTGTGAATGGCTAATTGAATCAATAGTTAGAAAATAATACCAAAACAAATTTTTTAAAATATCATACTATTAATACAACTTAAAATTAACAGTTAATAAATGAAACAGTCTGAATCTGTAAATTACATTTTTCACACACATAGCACGTATACAATTACGCAAGGCGGTACATGTATATATACACCAGTGGACTTTGATTTATTTTGGTCTGAGGTAAATTGAGTGTTTGTATAGATTTAACAACGTAGAATGACAGACGAATTATCACAATTATTTAATTAATTTTTCAACCGAATCCAATATTCATGCTCGTTGGGAGTTTATTTTTATTTTATTAACAAAATTAAGGGCGTGCCATCGGCAGTTTAGGATGGCAAGTTCTAGTCGTCCGCGTTGAGGTAGTCGCGAATGTTTTCAAGGCTGGCGCGAGTAGGAGGTGATTGATCACGTCAGAATTCTAAAACCATGAATGATCGGATGAATTCCAAGTGGAGTTGGTTTGTTACTTCCAGAAACTCGATTCTGCTGCGATAAAGCATAACGATTTTTGAAAGAAGGGAAAGCGAAGGATTTCGAGTAAGTTACCTAGTTAGGTGTTTAAATTGAATGAATTGAAATCCAAGTTGATCACTTACTTTGCGGTGAGTGAAAAAGTTATTGCTCGACGCTATCTTCGAAAAGATCTTCATGGCGTCGATTTAATATGACATAAAACGAAACTTCCGAAATGTATGAGGGGTTGGTAACTTTAAATTAATAGAAAAAAGACGCGTTAATGCAGTAGTGGAATGTCAAAAATGTTTTGTTGACACGATAGCCTCCTCCAGAAGTGATCGGTGTGGCTGGAAGGAGTCAAATGAAAGACCCCGCAAAGCGCGGGATGCAAGAGTTCCCCCACTACAAACCCCAACACCCCCCCCCCCCCTTACGAGCGACCTAGAAGAAAAACTACAGCTCCACGTGCAACCAATAAAAAGGTTTCATGCATTCGTTTATGGGCGCCCGTAGGCATTTTTATAGCTCGTGAACTATCAAAATTTAATATATTTCATTCTGCCCACTTTCGATTGACGGAGACCTTGAAGAACGAGTTTTTCCTACGGCGAACGGGCGTGAAAACTTCTACACCAAGACCTGCCAAATACAAACATTTTTAATTTATAACTCCAATGCCAAAACATTTTAACACTGAATTTTCATTCATTCTACGGTTGTTTATCTTAATAACGGCATTTTCAAACAGGCCCAGCGGACAAACCATCTTCCTCGAAACAAAATCAGATAAATATTCGTGAAACTGTAGAATTGTCAGTTTTTCAACATTGGAAGTAAATTTGAACACGTACCACCTATGTTTTAGTATCATCCTAACCGAAATCCAAGTCTCACAAATTCCACCACACCAATAAAGTGTCAGGATCGATCTTATATAATTAAAAATCAGTTTTCCTTGAGAAAATTCTCCGTTAAATGATCTTATATCACACTTTTATTGAGAATTATAAGGAAATCTTAGCAGACCTTCCACTCACGAACAAAGGCCGTGAAATTTCGCGTATCACGTCGGAGCAAACACTCGACGCTATCGTTAGTTCATCGCTCTCATTTTTTTTCTCAACCTTAATGAAAAAAATAGGATCAAAGACGAATTTATTTGTACCACTCAAATCAAATGTTTGAACTATAAGATATAGCAATATTAAGTAGAAGGTGCTAAAACCTACAAAAGTTTTAGAGAGCAAATCGGTAATTTGAAATCAATTATTATAATTCAATGACTCTCAATAATTAAAGGAATTAAACGGATAGAAGGCCAGTGTGTGTGTCATAGAAATTAAGAACCAAACTACCTAGGTACTGAAAAATAATGCAGTTTATAATGTTCTGTGGATCAAACTGTAGACAACTTTTCATTGATGGTAAAGAATTTGTAGAATTGTTGTGTTCCTTGGCAGGGGGGTTTATTTGTATATTTGGTTTTGGTGTATAAAACGTAGCATTAACTGTTTTTTGACTATGTTATAGGTACCTATAGCTTGGTAATTTTAGGTGTGTTGAGATGTAGTAGATGAATTAGAGGAATGCAATGATCTTACGGCGTAATAACTATTGTCATCGAGACTCGTTGTTTTGAAAACCCAACAATTCATTGAGAAAACGTCCGGAATCACGGGGGAAAAAGACAAATCGAATGCAAACCGTTTGAAAAACCCAATGGAAAAACCGTTTGAAAACCAACACTTGCGGCACTCTCGCGAGTCGGGCGAACAATGAAAAAAAAATACATTTGAGATTTTAATTCGAAACAAGGGCGGAATGCGGGGGATATACAAACGGCAGGTACAGATAAAAGAGGCAAACGACCTGGAGTTTTGGTTGTTTCGTTGATGAAGATGACAACCGAGGAGGAAAACACGGAAAAACAATAAACAACGGGGAAAACTTTGCCGGGAAACTCACGTGCATTTGGGGAAATTAGTTTATCTTGTGTTTCTCACAGCCAGAGTTCATCGGTACGAATTCGCTTTCAGCGCGTGCGGCGCGTTGTCAGCGTTTTTCCTAGTTGAAAAAAAGATGGAGAGATAAAAATAAGGAGACGGTGAATTAAAGAGTAATGACTTGACTTCTCTCGATTTTTGTTTGTTTTTTGTCATGGATTCCTCCGTGGTAGACATTATAGTATGCAGGTTTGATTCTTAAAAGTTACCTACTTAGGTTCGATTGGCATTTTTATATTTAATTTATATTTTTTTGCGGCTAAAATCCGTCTTTTTTCAAAGCTTATATATATATACATATGGTACATACACATAAATACTTTTTCTTCTAAAAGTTTCAAGTTTATGTAGATATTTATGTAAATAATTATATTATGCTTTCTTTAAATACTTTTTCTTCTAAAAGTTTTAAGTTTATGTAAATACATGGATGCTTTCTTTTAAGACATCGATCTCAGATTTGGATATCCGCATTCTTTTGCTATACAAAAATTTCTTAAATTATTTGTTACCCCATTCTTATAATTGTTTTACTGTGCTATTTATTATTGTTGAGAATTTGTGATCTCTATTTTTTTGCCATATAAAGCTTGTTTTGTTTGTTGTGAGATTAATGTTATTGAATCTAACGTGGCATTGTTAGTAAAATCTAGATAAAAATTAATATTATTACCATAAACTGTAAATTGGGCAATTTTGCCCCGTAAATAAAATTAAATAAATAAATTTTTGATTATGCTGGCAATTTCTGAAAACTTTAGGTGATCTTCATGGTTTTTTCTTTTAGATTTAATCTTCACATTTTCTGTAATGAGAAATGATAGTGAAGCAAAAACTGACGGGAAGGTCCTTGACAGGGCGGGAAACCGCGGGTAAGGGGGGAAGAAATTAGTTCGGCGGCTCCCGCAAGAGATGGCGCCACGGGTACCGTTTTCCGTCCAAGGAGAAGCGGAACGCGGGATATCCCTTTAAAAAGACGGGGCCGACGGAGAGAAAATGCGAGGCCGGGGAGAGGAAAGCATTCCGTTATCCTAAGGAATTCCTCGGGGCAAGGAGGCGCTTCCCGCCCCGCAAGGTGGACGTCAACGTGATGTCACCGACGGAAACGACGGGGAAAGCCCGACGTCACGGGGGAAAACGGGGAGAGTGACGATTTGACGATCGAACCCAACTTGTTTTTGTAGGGAATTTGAGCGTAGAACTTGATTGCGTCACAATGACCAACAAAATGTACGAAAATCAAACGCAATTTATTTAATAATATTATTTAATTATATACTGCAATATTAAAGTTAGCCTAAATGAGAAAATGTTGAACATTTCGAATTTTAATGAATGATATGTAACTCAACATCATTTAATTAGATTTATTTATCATCTTACAAAAGTCAAAATGACATTGAAAAAACTTGTTAAAAGTTGTTTTTTAGGAGAGTAGTTGAGATGAAAGGAATTTGATTTCATTTGGTGTTTTAATAAAATGACCGCCAATGCAGGGATTTGGAAGAAATTAAATGGAAATTTGGGATTTTGAAGAAACCCAATGAAAATTTGGGATTTATGACTTCGTAAATATTTGTAGGTTTGGGGAGATGGGATTTGAGGTTGAAGGGCGTCAAAGTGGGTGTTTTGAGTTGGGTTGTGGGATGGTTGATGTTTTGATTGTGGTTTTGGATGTTGGGAAATTGGTTGGGTTAATTTTTGGGTAATTAAGGGGGAATGAGAATATTTGGGTTTTTTTGGAGGCAAAAATTCTTACCTGCGAGTTCCTTTGGACGCAACAAGACATGTCGAGCTCCGTTTCGGACGTTTTGCGAACTTTCCTCAGGGACAACGACACGTTAAGAAGCCCGAACTTCTTAAGAAACTGTGTGTGACCTATTTTGACGGATTTTCAAAAACAGCACTTGAGGAAAAACAAAAAACACGAATATAAACCACAGCGAAGTTCCGTTAAAACAGAACAGTAGCGGACTGATTGAGGGAAGCGCTCCTTGGGTCGTTATATGCCTTCGGTTGTGGGGTCGGAGTGGGGAGGAGCGCCGTCGGAGGGGCGCCGCGGCGCTTCGAGGTGGGGACTGACGTCGGGGGTCGGGCGCGGAGGGAGGCGGAGGGGCGGTTGCGTCAGAGACGGAATAACCGAACCCCCCACCCACGCTGCCATCCGCGTCAGCTGGGGAGGCCCGCGGCGGAGGCGGCGGGGAGGCTCCAGACCCCCCCTCGAGAGGGCGGGGAGGTCCGCGAAAGCTCCGCCGCGACGGTCGCGGGGAAGTCAATTCCATTTTACATCAGGCAATGTCAAGGATCCAAAACAAGGAGGTTGGGGCCGTTACAACACTTGGGGCCCCGACGAGACCCCAAAACCCACTTTCAGAGAGACTGCGGCGTAGAAACGTAAACAAACCCCAGATTTTCGTTTTCCAAGACCCAAATCGCCAATTTTGCCACCAAAAATGTCCTACCTTAAGGTTTAATAAAAGCCCACATGTATACAAACCAGATGAGAAAAAAATATATACTTACGTCAACATAATGAATGCGACAATCTGAAGGCTCCCAAATTTCACAACTTTGCAAATTCCCCACTTTTGCAAATTGCCAATTTTGCAAATTGCCAATTTGCGAATTGCCACTCGGGTGCTCACACTAATTTACCAACATACATCAAATTTATAACATGCAACTGATGAGTTTGAAAAAACGATTTTCTGCGAGATAGCGGCGTAGAAACGTAAACAAACCCCAGATTTTCGTATTCTGAGACCCAAATCGCCAATTGTGCCACCAAATATGTCCTACCTTAAGAGCAAAATCTAGAAATATGCAAAGTGGATGAGAAAAATATATTCGTATAATGGATGTGACAATCTGCTTGAAGGCTTCACACTAATTTGCCAACATACATCAAATTTATAACATGCAACTGATGAGTCGAAGAAAAAAAAAAAACAGTTTCTGCGAGATAGTGGCGTAGAAACATAAATAAACCCCAGATTTTCGTTTTCTAAGACCCAAATTGCCAATTTTGCCACCAAAAATTTCCTACCTTAAGGTAATAATAGATGTGACAATCTGCTGGAAGACTTCACACTAATTTGCCAACATATATACCATTTCCAAGTAGAATTGAGAATTTTCCAAAGCAAATTGGGAATTTTCCAAACCAATTTGAGATTTTTCCAAACCAATTTGAGAATTTTCCAAATCAACTTGAGATTTTTCCAAACCAATTTGAGAATTTTCCAAAACAATTTGAGAATCTAGAAGAAAAAAAAGAAGAATGCTTTCTAAAAAATCAAGCTTTACGTGAGAAACGTTCTTAGTGAGTCACCGCAGGATCTCGTTTTGAGAGAAGTGATAGCTCGAAGCATCACCTCCATTTCATCAGTTGATTGCACAAATTGGATGATGGACATGTTCGTGCAATTAACGAACGCAGCAGCTGGGAACCGTCTACATTGAATTTTCATGATACCTAATTTTTCTCAAAAATATGAAAAATTTTATTTATTTTTTTTTTAAATGAAAAAATGCGAATTTCTTTCTTTTAACGATGTATTGTGCAATTTTATTCCTATTTAAAATTTTTGATTTGCTTTGAAAAATTGTCACTTTGGTTTGGATGATCCCCTTCTCCTTTCTTTTTTGGAACATTCTTAGTTAGGAAAATTCTCAAATTGGTTTGGAAAAATCTCAAATTGGTTTGGAAAATTCTCAATTTGCTTTGGAAAATTCTCAATTCGACTTGGAAATGCTATACATAAAATTTATAACATGCAACAACTGATGAGTAAAAAAAAGAAAAAAAAAAAGACTTTCTGCGAGATAGCGGCGTAGACACGTAAACAAACCCAAGATTTTCGTTTTCTGAGACCCAAATCGCCAATTTTGCCACCAAAACTTTCCTACCTCAAGGGCAAAATCCTAGAAATATGCAAAGCGGATGAGAAAAATATATAAGCATGCATAACAGATGTGACAATCTGCTGGAAGGCTTCACACTAATTTTCCAACATATACATCAAATTTATAACATGCAACTGATGAGTTAAAAAAAAAAAAATAATAAATAAATAAATAAAAATAAATGAATAAAAATTAAATAAATAAAAAGTCTTTATGCGAGATAGCGGCGTAGAAACGTAAATTACAAACCCCACATTTTCGTTTTCTGAGACCCAAATCGCCAATTTCGCCACCAAAAAATTTCCTACTTTAAGGGCGAAATCCTAGAAATACCTATGCAAAGTGGATGAGAAAAATATATACATAAAATGGATATGACCTTATGATTTTAAAGAGTATTTTGCTTTTGCGCATTGTATATGTAAAACTGACGAAGTGTTGTCTCCGTACTCATCTTCGTTTGTATATTTTTAGTTTTAGGATTGACTTGTAGCCATTGTAAATTATATGTCAGCAGCCGAGGAATTTTTTCAAAGAGTACTCGAGCTAGCTTTGAGATGAACTGTGATTAGATTAGAAGCGTTTTTGTTAGATTTCAAATAGTTTGGTTTAATACATATTTATATTTTATTATTATTGTTAGTTGATTTTATGAATGATAGTTTTTATTGATGAATGAATGTTTAGTATGTTTGTAATTTATTGAATGTTTGGCTTTCTTTTGGCTTGGGGGTCTCGGTCGGCCCGGAGGCGGTCTCGCCAGGTTTTGCTTTCCAGTGGAGCGATTGTTATGATCGAGGTGCATATCCAGAAATGGGTGTTCACCCTCAGGGGGCCGCCATGGTGAGTCGGGTCCGGGCTTGGCCGGGACGCCCCGGCCAAGCCACCTTTTGGGTGGTTACGGACCACCTATTTGGTCTGCAGCCGACATTTTAATTTTCTTATTTATTTTTTCATGACTGTTTATAGTTCTTCCATAAAATTGTATGGCTGTATATATAAACGTGTGCTAATATAATCATTTGGGGGTTAAGAATTTGTATTTGTTATTTGACTTGTTTGTAATGACTATTTTTATGTAGTTATGTGTGATGGCAAATAAAAATATCCATCTATCTATCTATGACAGTCTGCTGGAAGGTGCCACCAAAAATTTCCTACCATAAGGTTTGAAGCCCAAAAGCATACAAAGCAGATGAGAAAAAATATATATACGTAAGCATAATGTATGTGACAAACTGCTGGAAGGCTTCACACTAATTTGCCAACATACATAAAATTTATAACATGCAACAACTGATGAGTAAAAAAAAGAAAAAAAAAAAGACTTTCTGCGAGATAGCGGTGTAGAAACGTAAACAAACCCCAGATTTTCGTTTTCCAATTGCCAATTTCGCTACGAAAATTTCCAAACTAAGGGTCAAAGCCAAAAAATATGCAAAGAGGATGAGAAAAATAAATACCTATGACTGGATATGGCAATCTGCGTGAGGCTTCACACTAGATCAAATTTACAAGAACATGCTACTCATGAGCTCAAAAACCCCAATTTCTGCGATACTGTGGCGTAGAAACGTAAACAAACCCCCCAGATTTTCGTTTTCTAGCACCCAAATTGCGAATTTAGCCTCCGAAAATTTAAAAAAATAATATGCAAAGTAGTTGACTAAAAGAGATATATTGATGATATGATGGAAAATTATAATTATGGGATTCACACCACTTTTCCAACATACCTATATAAAATTTGCATGTTACTGATGACCTCCAAAAGCCTCAATCTCTGGGTGAATAAACCCTGGATTTTAATTATCATGGGCCTGTTACCAATTTTACCACAGAACATTTCCTACCTAAGGGTTAAGCCCGAAAATTAGCAAAGTAGATGACAAAAATAAATACGCATGATGAAAATGACAATCTGCAGGGAGGCTTCACACTACTTGTCCAACATACATCAAATTCATGTCACAGATGAGCTCCAAAAAACCAATTTCTGCGAGACTGCGGCGCAGAAACTTATTAAAAGCCTCATAATATGTGGTTTATACACGTTTTTACGCCCCAAAATACCCATTATTTTCGTTTTATAGGACCCAAATTGCCAATTTTGCCACCAAAAAGTGCCTACCCAAGGGTTAAAAAGCCCAAAAATTAGCACAGTAGATGAGAAAAATAAAAACGTATAATGGATATGCCTTTGTGCTGGAAGCGTTCATACTACCACCTTTCTATCATACCTCAAATATAGAAGAACAGGAAACTGATGAGTTCCAAACTCAATTTCTAAGCCACAAAATATTATTTTCGTTTTCTAGGACCCAAATTACCAATTTTGCCGCTAAACTTTGCCTACCTAAGGGTTAAAGCCTGAAAATGTGCTAAGTTGTTGACAAAATTAGATACACTTGATCAAAAATGACAATCTGCTGGATGGCCTCACACTACTTGTCCAAAATACACCAAAATTAACGGACACTATACATTCTACTGATAAGCTCCTAAAGCCCGCTTTTCTGACAGTTGAAAATTTTTTAAAATTTTGAATACTGAGTGCGTAGCAAACGGGCAAAATATAAGTTTTTCATGAAATTCAAAATTGGAATTTCAAAATTTTGTATTTGTTACCTCCCAGAGTGTTCCTTACTCAACAATTTTCTGTTAAGATTTTTTAGAAATCTTGATGTTCCTATCCGTGGCAAACGGGCAAAGTTTCGATTTTGAATAAGCATACTTACAACTTCAGGGCAGTCTTTTCTGTGAGATTTCGGCGCAGAAAGGTAAATGAACCCCATATTTTCATTTTCTAAAATTCAAATTGAAAATTTAGCCATCAAACATTTGATTTTTTCCTATTTGAAGCCAAGAAATTTGAGAAAAGCATTTCACGGGCTACTTCCCTCGCGATGAAAATTTTGCTACCCTAAAATGTATACTTTAAAATATAAATTTCACTACAAAATATCGGAGCTAAGATGCAAGCCAAGGAATATTCATGAATTAAAACATGTTTTTCGAAGGGAAATCAGTGTGATCGCAGGTGTATCAAATGGTTTCTCTCGTATTCTGTGATGCGAGCACCAGAACGACGTATCTATCAAACTTTGTTTTCACAGGAAGCTCTTACATAAATCCAAAACCGTAGATCTGTGATTACCCACAACGAGACACGCTCCAGCCATTCGAATGATTCCTTATATACGCGGGGAATTTCATGCCGAAGAACGACTGATACCACGGAAGAATTCTAATAATAGAATATTCGTATTTTATTTGCCTCGAGGAATGAAACAGCATCACGCCAATGATACTGGGGGTTGGAGGTCGATCTCCACTCGAGAGCTGTGAAGAGTGATTTTCGCAATTGATAGTAATATAATTATCGTGACAGTCGTTATAAAGGATAAATGAGAAGATCTGATCCCGCGTTGATGCCGTGGTATACAAACTTCAACTACCACAGTGGGTCAAAGTGGGAATAGCGTTTGTTGGGTAAAAGATGTGCGAAACGTAACGCGTTTTGGTAAGATTCGAAATGCGTTTTGGCTAGGGATGAGTCGATTCCCGATACCGATTCTCGATACCACCGATTCTTAGGCATTGGTATCGGTATCGAGAATCGATCGCCTAAAGCCGATACCGATACCGCCCGGTGATGGGCGTTTTATTTCACTACGGAACTATTGCAACCATCTAACAACGAAAATGGTTGTACCGTACAACCGTTGTGTGAAGTTAGCAGTTGCGAAACATGAATTGTCCAAAACACAACTTACAATTATAACTTTGTTTACAAGTAGGCTTGTGTTATTTTGTATGTGACAACAGAAGCATTAGACAAAGCTATGTTTTCCAAGTATAAAAGCCTAGAGAAAGTATTATTTGGAAATACCTTACAGTTACCGATGAAAAACTAAAAAACCAAGTCAGTCTGCTTAACTTGTTTTATTCAGAAAGAAATCAATCAATAAAAGTTGCCTATTAATTGATACTTGATAGATTTAAAAAAAAAATCAAATTTTGTATATTTGCACAAATCAAATTAACTGAAGCCTTGAATGAAAATATAAATCTGAAATTTAGAATTTGTAATAAGTAATAATAATAGTAAGTAATTTGTAATTTTATTTAAAAATTACCTCATTTGCAAATATATTGGGATCAATTTTTTGTAAGTATAAGTTATATGTTGTACAAAAAAATTTGAATATATTACTAGTTCAAGAGGAATTTTTGTTTTTCACCTACAGGTAAGTTAGGTATTATGCGCCGATGGTATCGGTATCGAGAATCGATAAATTTTGGTATCGACTCATCTCTAGTTTTGGCACAGACCACAGATGACAGGTAATGCGTTTAGGTAAAGTAGTCAAGACTTGTACGTAATGTTCGCTATTAATGACCGTTTAATGTGATCCAAGAAATACTGGATATAGAATAATCCGCCGTTTCATCGTTGTGATAAATAAATAAACAAGCAGATCAGTGCTCACGAAGTGAGTCACATGATAGCACAATTTCTTGTAAGGAGATTCGCGTGAAATAGACAGAATCCTGCGTTAAATGAGAGAAAAAATGGCTTTGGAGCTCACTCAGCTGATCCATGAACCCTCAGCCAACTTCAGCATTCTCCCTTGAGCCTCCCTCTCAAATTTCTACTTCCTGCGTCGAATAGGAGACAAAATGGCTTTGAAGTTCACTCCGCTGATCAATGACCTCTCATCCATACCAAGTTTCATCAAAATCGGACGTCGGGAAGTGGCATTTAAAACGATTTTAAGGGAACATACATACATATATAGCATTTCCAAGTCAAATTCAACCTTTTCCAAGTCAAATCCAACCTTTTCCAAGTCAAATCCAACCTTTTCCAAGTCAAATTCAACCTTTTCCAACTCAAATTCAACCTTTTCCAACTCAAACTCAACCTTTTCCAAAACAAATTCAACCTTTTCCAAGTCAAATACAACCTTTTCACCATTAAATAAAATCATGTTTTATTAAAAAAGAAATCAACAAAAATATAATTAAAAAAAAAAAAAAAAAAAAATGCTTCAAGGAAAAGTTTGAATTTGACTTGAAAATGCTATAAATTATATTTTTTGTTGATTTCTTTTTTAATAAAATATGATTTTATTTTATGTATAGATACCTACCTACTTCGTTGGGAGTATTGTTTTCAGCCCAGTCCCTAATCACAGACAAGCATTCGGTACTATATTTAGGGTTTGCGCGTATTTTTCGTAATTTCCCTAATAATGGTGAAAAGGTTGAATATGAGTTGGAAAAGGTTGAATTTGACTTGGGAAAGGTTGAATTTTAGTTGGAAAAGGTTGAATTTTAGTTGGAAAAGGTTGAATTTGACTTGGAAAAGGTTGAATTTGACTTGGAAAAGGTTGGATTTGACTTGGAAAAGGTTGAATTTGACTTGGAAATGCTATATATATATAATATATATATATATATATATATATATATAGCTTTTGCAAGTCCAATTCTGAATTTGGTCTGGAAAATTTTGAATGGGACTTGGAAAAGCTATATACATCTACGGACAATGGGATCACAGTAGCCCATTTTTCCTATTTTTAAAAAGAAAATGCGCTAAAAACCACTACTCAATGTAGTCTTCTTCTTGCAAATCGTGACTATAGCGGTTACACACGCCTCCGTAATATTTCAGTAAATGATTATTCACTGTGCTGTTCCCAGTGGTTGTTGAGGGCTTCCAGCATGTCTCAGGTAGTCAATTTCATCGGATTTGTGACTGCTAATAACAAATTTAATGTTAATTAAGAGTTGGCCAGTTATATAGGGCTTGTGAATCGAGATAATTCGCTCTCCCGTACTTCGTATTTTTGAGGACTTTCAGTCAATTTTACCTAAAAGCAGTGTTTAACCTGTACTCAAGTACATTGCTTTACGAAAGACCTTTCCCTTTCGATTTACCTAAACGCATTCTACTCGGGTTGAGTAGGAACGAAATTACCTTCAGGGCCACTCAGCTGGTGAAAATGGTTAACTCTGTAGCATTTATGACCCTTCTAGGCAAGTTGGGCATCACAGGTTCACATTCTCCTGCATTGTCTGATCAACACGAAACAGTACCGTTTCCACTCTATCTTTACGTTTATGGTTTTTTCCTTCTCTTATATAGATGAGCGGTTAGAGAGAAAGAGAGGAGCGAGCAGGGGGTACAACTGGAGATTCCTAACTACCCTAGGACCATTTCCTGACAATAGCTTTCGCTATCCAGGTATACGTCTATGGCAATACCTTACCAAGGTGTTGAATGAAGGGTCGAGAAGCTTGAACTGCACGGGTCGCACAGGTAGCCCGGTTGCAGAGAAACATGGGACAGTTTCCTGTTCTTTGCAAGATTTGAAACGACAACTTTCTGTATACTAAATAACTTTTAATGCCAAGAATAATTTCCCGGAAGAAGAAAACTAAAGTACCTAATTTTGAGAGTCTGAGATAGCATAGAACCTAACGGACCATTTTCCATAAATCTCATCATATCGATTTTTACATCTTCCTTTCATAACTTCCTCTATTTCCTAATATTCGGCAATATTCTTTAATTAATTCTTAACCAACCTATTCATGTTGGCAACTTTTGAAAAAACCTGAGTACCCAGTACAAACCACATTCTGTTGTTATGGTTTTGGGGGATTTTAGCGAATTTTCGTAAAAATGAAGCTAATGCAATAAATCCAAAATTTTTAAAAACAAAATGTAAAATTTTTTTAATTGAAATTAATTTTGAGACATTCTGAGACGAATTCTAGAGTTTAACGCTTATTCATACATACATATATAAATATATCCTTTTGAACGATAACTACTATCCTTAAGATTGAAATAAAAATTCACTTTGCGCCAAAAAATCAAGCTTACCAAACGAACGGATGAGTTCGTTGGTCAGCATTTTCCGAAAAATGTGCTCAATAATTCACTAAAAACGGCAAAACATCGTTGAATTCATATTTTTTTAGCAGAATTTTAGCCCATAGAAGTATATTAACAATGAACTGCAAAAATGTTATGCAGCAATAATTAATGCTGAAAATTGTACCTAATTGTCATTAATATTTGCCAAAAAAGAGATAAAAACTGGACAAAAAAGCTAAAAATCCAAAATCTTTTTTGAATTGCCGAATATTATGTAGAACGAGTTTTTTTGCCATGCAATTGGTAGTCAACAATTCTTCTTTACTGGAAGTCCTGAATTTTCAAAATAATTTAACATAATATAGTTCGATAGTTTACGAAAATTTAGCTAACGATCATGCTACATGACTACGGTCCCCAGATTTGTCACGAGTGAAACCGGGACACTGATGGTGTCTTTAATCAATTCCATTTTTTGGTATCTTTGTATTTATTACTTTATATTTATGTTGCCAATAAAGTGAATTGAACTGATGGGAATGGGAAATAACCGAGAAGTCTGGGAGGTATGGAAAATTTTTGAAATATTGGTAGCTTTATACGTATTTTTAGACTAATTTACGCCTTCCTCAGACCACAAAAAGTATGAAATATATAGGCCATTAAGTACAGAATTTCAATATTTAAAACTTAGATAAAAATTTATTTGAAATATTTAGTTATCAAGAAACCATTTTCAAGCTCATTTTATTTTGATGCTGAAATTTTTTTTTCAAAAATGCATCTTTAAAGTTGTAGAAAAACTAATCTCTACAGAAAAATAATCCTGGTAGGCGTAGACGGGTGTTAGTCGTCTTAAAAAAAATAACGAACAATACATTTTTAAAAGTTGAATTTTACACAAAACACAATAAATGACAAATAAATTCACACATTTTTATCAACAATTTTATTTATATTCAGAAAATCAAAGAGAACAATTTTTTCAACTGTCACATAATACCGAATTGAAGGCGACAAATTTTGGTTGCAGAAAACTTTAGGAATATTAAAAACCACTCTTCTTAAAAACTATCTCTTCCCGTGGATTTTGCAAAACTAGGACAATATCAAGTCCGAGGCGCCTTTTTGGGACACTGGGACATGGAGAGCAAAACTGGTGGCAGTCCGTTTCATGACTGGAACTTTTCGATAAAAATTGCATTTGTTTAAAATAATAATTTTATTCGAACAACAAAAACAAAACAAAAGTACGAAGTTGGGAGGCCGGTATAGCTTCCTCACCTATTGTACAACATGAAATATCACGCTGCATTCATTTGGAACCCAAGAAGACTAATATGAAGTGGTAGCTAACAACGTAGGAAACATATTTACTTTAAAGAAGTTCGACTCCTTTGCCTAGTTTGTAATTATAATATATATTTGGCGTGGGAATGAGTGATGAAATGAAGCCAGTACACCCTAGTTGACGTTTTGAGAAGGTGGATCAGCTGTGTGCAGATGGGCGCAATTCCTTACTAAAAGTGCGCAATTCCGCGTTTTGTGTGTGTTTGCAAAATGTTTGCACCTCTTTGAGGCTCGTTATAGTAGGTAGGTCGACTTATTTCAGACTTGGAAAAATTAGACCTTCGGGCGACTCTCCCCTATAGTATTGGATGTGGTGAAGAATTTCTCGGATTCGCAAAAGCTTTCAACCTGGACGAAGCGCCGCACGCGGGAATGCCTTTGACCTCAAAGGAAAAGGTCTAAATCCCTCCAACGCAAAAAGCGGTCAGAATGGCCCCTACTTGAAAGAATATGGTTTCCCTCGTGTTGTGAATAAATTGTTTCCCACACTCATGAACTCCGTTTTTCGCCTGTCTTCTATAGCCATCGGACCCCCTGACGAGCTGTTTCCCAGAAGGCGCGGCGCCTGCCTTTTGAGCCAGGAAATGGGGCTCTAGGAAACCACCGGCGGATACCTGGTTGTCGTCTGCCCGTCAGACCTTTTGGGAGTGACTTCGGCCTCTTTTCAAAATCCTCTAAGGGTTCCTGAAAATAGAATCCATACTGTCCAGCCTTGGCTAAAAATAGATTGTCCACTCTCTTCCAGGTAGATGTTTTCGTGTAATGGAAAGTGGGAAACACCATGTTTACTGAGTAGGTTCAAGGAAAACCTCACTAACAACAGAATGAAGGGATATGAGGTACGGGGTCATCAGAGTGGGGTGTCTTCTTATGGAATATTTTGCGGCTATTGTGCTGTAGTCGTTGGTCTCAAAGGGCTTCTTAAAATAGGACACGGACAATTACCGTATTTCTTCTAAAAATAGATCCTCTACCTGCGAACCACCCACGAATGTTGGAGTTTCGGTACGAAAGGAACTGGGAAAACGGCAGTATACTCGGTGACTTCAGTTTTTATCCACTACCAGAACAGATGACCTACAATATTATGATTCCTCCGGCTGGGATTGTGATCTGCACACCCAAACGGGTGACAATAGTCATCTACCTCTATGCGCATGCCTAAATAGAATTAAACAGTTGCACCAGTGAACGTCAATTTTTTTATTTACATTTTATGTTTTTACTTTGGCACATAAACGAAAAAAGCTTTAACAAAAAGCGTAACGGTTGGTTTTTTGACGATTTCCGCTTACAACCGACCCGTTGCTATGGAAATGGTACTTCGTCGTTTTTCATCCCACAAAATTCGTTGACCATTCGTTCGAAAGCTCTCGATTTATCCAACCATATTAAGTTTACTACTGCGAAGTGCGTGGCCAACAACAAGCTGAGTTATGAGCATGGTTATTTGAATAATTGTGTACACTCTCATTCTCAATAATTGATATTGTGAACATGATTGCAACCACTTGTTAATTTCTGATGATTTCATTGACCTGGTGTTTCGATTATGTGATTCATAGCAGGTGATCCGAATATTGCGAGAACGGTTTGATTTGTGAAGCGGTGGTTAAATCATTTTAATAGGTAATTTCTATACTTTACACTCTAGGAAGCTGTAATTTCGTATGTAGCCTCTTTAGGACATTTACTTGACGATGCCCAGGGTCCAGATCAGATGAGTGGCTCTTGAAGCTAATTTCTATGCTTTACACTCCAGGAAGCTGTAATTTCGTATGTAGCCTCTTTAGGACATTTACTTGACGATGCCCAGGGTCCGGATCAGCTGAGTGGCTCTTAGAGCTTGCATACGAGTCTGCAACACAGACTTGTCTTCAACTAAAGACTTAAAATGTCCCAATGTGTTGCAGACTCGTATGCAAGCGTTTCGTTTCGGGACGACTTGCGTGACTCGAACGAAGTGAGTTTGTTCTGCTCTTCACTCCGTTGTAGGTAAGTATCTATCAATCTTTGCTGCAAAAGTTACATTTGCTTAGATCAGTGGTCTGGATTTTTACATTTTATGTTTTTAATTTGGCACATAAACGAAAAAAGCTTTAAAAAAAAACGTTACGGTTGGTTTTTTGACGATTTCCGCTTACAACCGAGTCGTTGCTAGGGAAACGGTAGGTACTTTGTCGTTTTTCATCTCACAAAATTCGTTGACCATTCGTTCGAAAGCTCTCGATTTATCCAACCATATTATGTTAACTACTGCGAAGTGCGTGGCCAACAAGCTGAGTTATAAGCATGGTTATTTGAATAATTGTGTACACTCAGGTGATCATTCTCAATAATTGATATTGTGAACATGATTGCAACCCCTTGTTAATTTCTGATGATTTCATTGAGCTGGTGTTTCGATGATTTGATTCATAGCAGGTGATCCGAATATTGCGAGAACGGTTTGATTTGTGAAGCGGTGGTTAAATCATTTTAATAGGTAATTTCTATACTTTACACCCTAGGAAGCTGTAATTTCGTATGTAGCCTCTTTAGGACATTTACTTGACGATGCCCAGGGTCCGGATCAGATGAGTGGCTCTTAAAGCTAATTTCTATGCTTTACACTCAAGGAAGCTGCAATTTCGTATGTAGCCTCTTTAGGACATTTACTTGACGATGCTCAGGGTCCGGATCAGCTGAGTGGCTCTTAGAGCTTGCATACGAGTCTGCAACACATACTTGTCTTCAACTAAAGACATAAAATGTCCCAATGTGTTGCAGACTCGTATGCAAGCGTTTCGTTTCGGGACGACTTGCGTGACTCGAACGAAGTGAGTTTGTTCTGCTCTTCACTCCGTTGTAGGTAAGTATCTATCAATCTTTGCTGCAAAAGTTACATTTGCTTAGATCAGTGGTCTGGATTTTTACATTTTATGTTTTTAATTTGGCACATAAACGAAAAAATCGTTGAAAAAAAAAACGTTACGGTTGGTTTTTTGACGATTTCCGCTTACAACCGAGTCGTTGCTAGGGAAACGGTAGGTACTTTGTCGTTTTTCATCTCACAAAATTCGTTGACCATTCGTTCGAAAGCTCTCGATTTATCCAACCATATTATGTTAACTACTGCGAAGTGCGTGGCCAACAAGCTGAGTTATGAGCATGGTTATTTGAATAATTGTGTACACTCAGGTGATCATTCTCAATAATTGATATTGTGAACATGATTGCAACCGCTTGTTAATTTCTGATGATTTCATTGAGCTGGTGTTTCGATGATTTGATTCATAGCAGGTGTTCCGAATATTGCGAGAACGGTTTGATTTGTGAAGCGGTGGTTAAATCATTTTAATAGGTAATTTCTATACTTTACATTCTAGGAAGCTGTAATTTCGTTTGTAGCCTCTTTAGGACATTTACTTGACGATGCCTAGGGTCCAGATCAGATGAGTTGCTCACAAAGCTAATTTCTATGCTGTACACTCAAGGAAGCTGTAATTTCGTATGTAGCCTCTTTAGGACGTTTACTTGACGATGCCCAGGGTCCGGATCAGAAGTGTGGCTCTTGAAGCTACTTTCTATGCTTTACAGTCTTGGAAGCTGTAATTTCGTATGTAGCCTCCTTAGGACGTTTACTTGACGATGCCCAATGTCTGGATCAGCTGAGTGGCTCTTAGAGATTGCATACGAGTTTGTAACTACAACTGCAACTAAAGACATAAAATGTCCCAATGTGTTGCAGACTCGTATGCAAGCGTTTCTTTATTAGAAGGTTCCCAAATCTCAGGGGTTTTTTTTTTTTTTTTGATCCGTTGAATCTGAGAGCTCAATCATTCCGAGTATTCCAAAAATTGTATTCTCTTATTCACAGTACGAATTTCATTTCAAAATCATCCCTTACAAAGGCCCATGTTTTACGAAGATGATCTCACAGCTGAATATTGGTCTCAATCTTTGAGTATACAATTTATACTCATATAATATGGAGGGCTATTGCTTTTATTTCAACGCTGTTTTCCTCTCAGTTGATACGTGCGCGTTGCGCTGACCACGAAAATTACGCTTCCCACCAAGCACTTGCTAATATTACGCAATAACGCGCAGTAGATATTGGTCAAAAATTAAGTCACAAAACATACTGCGTCGAACAATTTGAGTAGGTATATTGGAATGCGATTAATACAAAACTGTAATAAATACCATAGAATACAGTTTCAACGATTAATTTACTCATATGACATCAGCTGATCTATTCAACTGTTCTTAGAGCTTAAGTTTTTTCCACAAACCGATGGAGAAGTTGTGAATGCAGATTATTTGTAAGCATCAAGCCATGCCCACAGAACCGACTTCTACAGATGTTTGCAATACTCGTTTTCAAGAAAGGTCAGTTGGCGCAGGGATTTATCGAAGCACTATGAATATAAATTTTTAACGACATATTTTTATGTTTAAAACCTGATAATCGTTTTAGTGATTCAATATTTGATCATCAAAGCTGAATTTCACGGGTTTCCCCTTAATGATGAAGTTTTTTCTTACTCGGATTAATTAATTTCGAATCCCTTGAAGAATCGGCAGATTCAGAAAAGCTTTATACAGTAGTAACGATTCAGATATAGCAAACACAGATGCAAACACTTAGACATTAGTATATGACGATGCAGATAAATCGCTCAATTTGCCACCACGACGAAACCCCCATCATGCCTCATCATTATCACTGATCAAGTACACTGATTTACCTGCAAATCGTGTTTCCTTTATCAAACAACGTCTCACCAATTGAGATATTTAGCCAGGTGCCTGAACGATCAAGTGAATTTCCTGCTCGTGTTATTATCAGCCATCGGTTATGGCCTCTGAAAGCCAAGGATCTCTTGGAACCAACCTGTTTCGCCTCCGTTCCCCTTCATTTCACTCAAAACTTCATTGGTCTCACGTTTCTTCTTCGGCTGGAAACTTGAAAGAAATCTTCAAGGAAATCATCGCCATGTTAAATATGCTTATGGCGACTTGGTCTCTCTACAAAAACTCCAGAAACTACGCAGGTATCGTGGTTTTTGCAGAACACCATTATTTTTATGAGCAGTGTCATTACAGCAAGATTTGTATTGAACTGTAATTTGTGCTGAGGAGAATCTTTAAAAAAATCATCGTTTCTTCGTAAAGTGTACCCATAGATGGACGCACTGCTACGATTTTTCAATTAGAGTAAATACTATTCTGAGCAAAAATTTGTATTCTTTCTTCTTTTTAAGTCATGTATGTCGTCTCATTGGGGATCGGGCAGGAGTTCGAAAAATCATAGAAACTAACACCAAGAAGCGACATTCACTTGAATTCTCAAATTAAAATTTAATTAATGTTTATTTGTGGGATAAAATTTAAGTGCAGAATATCCGAAAAAAAAAACACTTTATTCGTCATAGTTTTTTGACAAACAAAATGCATACCTAGGTAACTTGTTTGTATATATTTTTTATTTTTTTGTCTACAGAAACACATCAGTGTTCAATAAAATGAATTTAAAAAAAATCACCTGAAGAAAAAATTACCAAAATC
The DNA here is from genome assembly GCA_030762985.1 of Adelphocoris suturalis. NCBI lineage: Eukaryota > Metazoa > Arthropoda > Insecta > Hemiptera > Miridae > Adelphocoris > Adelphocoris suturalis. Next base: position 169,567,118 of record CM061040.1, on the reverse strand, counting down.
CTAGAATTCTGCTTCCGAGTCTCCAAAAATCAAAATTGCCGCTCGCGTTTTACGTTTTAGAATATTCTGAATAACTTTAGTTCCGTGTCTGTCGCAAATCCTTGTAACATGCTAGTTTCCACAGTTTTCATCCGATTTGTATGCAATTTTCAGGGAATGCGGGCTACGGTGTAGACGGTCTCCTATCAGGTTTATATCAGGTTTATCGTTCTTGAATCAATTACTTCACTCTGCGCATGCGCGAACGTAGATTCTACCAAGCATCATTTTCTCACGCTCTAGTCGTCCAATCTTGCTCAAATTTAGATGATCATGGGGGATGACCATATCAATTACAACATGATTGTATCATTAAAGTTAGGTGGTCTGGATGCTCTCAAGCTCGCATCTCAAAGAGACATACTTAACATCAAATAGTCAATCCCTTAGTAAAAATTCAGATTAGATGGACGAATAGATCAGAATGATATATATATATATATATATATATATACTCGCCCCCCTGGACCCCCCTAATCTATACTCGGCGCTTCGCGCCTCGCCGGATCTTTTCTCTTTTCTACTGCGTAGAAAACGAGGATAATTTGCTATGCAATTCTTAGCCTGAATCAACTTAGTTTTGAAATGTAGCCAGGTACGTAAGGAGAGGGAAATTGGTAGCTTGAAATGTGAACATTTATGACATAAATCAAGCGCTTTCCAACGAGTGGCGAACGATTTTTGTGCGATGAAAACTGCGGAAGTTTCATTCCCCTAACAACGGCTCTGTTGTACGTGAAAAACACTGAAATTGTGACACAATCTATAGCAACTACTCAACTACTCGGTTGTACGTGAAAATCATCGTTAATTTCGTCACGGACGTTACATACAAAATTATTGGGGGTCGGCCTAAGAATTGCATAGCAATTAATATATATATAATCTACCAGACGATAACTCAACAGGATTGAGATGAAAATACCGATCTTGCGCCAAAAAATCAAGCTTTCCAAATGACATGATGAGTTCATTGGCCAGCACTTTTTGAGCACATTAAATTGGTCAAATTTCAAAAAAGGTGTTGAAAAATCACTAAAGGTGGGCTATAAACGGCTGAAAGTCGTTGAATGTTTATTTTTCAGCAGAATACAGCTCAAATAAAGTTTTTTAACTATAAAATATAACATTGAAAACTTTATGTACAAAATTATGCTGAAAATTGCAAGTAAATTTCATTGAAATTCGCTTTAAAAAAAACTGCAAAAATAGATTAAATCCAAAATCTCTTTTTGAATAGCAGGTTACTATTTAGAATACATTTTTTGCCAGAAAATAATAGTTAACAATTTTTTACACTCGAAAAGCTCAAATTTCAAAACAATCTAATATTCTACTATACGATAATTTACGAAAATTCGCTCATACGATCATGCTGCATGATTGGAATTTTCAGATTTTATATAGATTGCAATTACTTTATTATCTAATATTCGAGCATGGCTTAGGAAATACTCGTAGCACAAAAAATATTTTTTATTTCTGTTTTATGTACATTGCGTCGCAAAATTTAAATTAAAAAAAAAAAAAAAAAAAAAAAAAAAAAAAAAAAAAAAAACGCGGCAGCATTTCTCTCTTATCAGACAAGAGCTATGATTGAAAATGTCTCAGTAATTTCAATGTTTTTTATTGTTTTAAATGAAATAACAATTAGAAAACACGATGCCCAATTCTTCCACGAATATGAATTCACAGGTAGGTAATTTTCTGTTATGGTGCGCATCTACAATTACTATAACCAAGATTAACTTCTCAACCAAGTGACAACAAAACAAGCGGCATTGTTTACTATATCCATTTATACTTAAATAAATATAAAACTATGACATGAATAGAAGAACAAGTACGAAAGAAATTTGTGAGAAATCGAGAGTTTTTCCAACGAGTGGAGATCGATTTTATTCCGATGAAAACTACAGAAGTTTAATTTCTCCAGCAACGGCTTGGTTGTACGTGAAAATCAAAAGAAAACCACACCTAACTTGTTTATAGGTTGCGTGACCTTTTTTTCTCTGCGTAACGAAATTTCCGTAACAACATTTTCGTTTGACCCGTCGACTAAGACATTTTCAATGACAAAAAAATCCATACTTCTAGAATCAGTTCTACAACTAATTTGAAATTAACGTGCCCAACAGTTATCTAAAATTAAGGCTATTTTTATTCGTAAATGAAAAAAAAAAATATTATTTTAAATAAATTTATTCGCCTCTCGATAAATTGATCTATTTTATTTATTTATTACTTTTTTTAGATGTAGTAAAAAATGTAACGAAAGTCCCAAAATTTCGAGAATTTTAGCAATTTTTGGTGTGAAGCCGATCTTTTTTGAATTTCCTTAATTTTCTCCATTGAAATCCGTCTTGAGGCATTCTGTGACAAATCCTAGAGTTTGGGGTTCTTTCGTATGTATATGTTACTGTAAAAGCCTGAAGTGCGGTAAATGTTAGGATTTACAAGAAAATCCTAGCATTTCCCAATATTGTTGGTGAAAGCCCGAAATTATATGAAAAACGGGCATTTACCGCTTGACATTTGGTTAATCAGGATTGACTGACCAATTTGGTAAATGCCCAAAAAATCTTGTGTGACTGAGGCATTTCTGACTTTTACCAATCTCTCTTGGCAAATGTGCGGATTTCCCACGACTCGTTGATAAATATAGTACCTACAGAGGCTTGCATGCAGAGGCTTGTATGCAGAGGATGAAGAAATGAGCCTTCGTTTCGCAATTCAGAAACAATCATTGGTCGGCGGCCAGGGTTTCTAGAAATGCAATTGTTTTAAAAAGTGTTCCCCTAAAAAATGCCTCTGCAAGGCAGCAAATATGAAGTGCAACTCGAAGTGCCATAATTCTCTATCTTGTTGCAACAAGTACAGTAGGTACTTACAATTTATTGTAAGTTCCTTGCTATCATTTTACTTGATTTTACTACGTGAAAATAAAGTTTAGAAGTTTACAGTGTTAGCAAATTTACATAGTTGATTTACAAGTTTGCAAAGTGGAAATAAAGTTTATAAAGTTAGTACCGTTCACCTTTATTTCAGCTTTTACCGCCTTACGCTAGGAAATGTTAAGATTTACTACAATCGGTTGGTAAAAGTTCGAAACACGCTCTCTAACTGAAATAATGCTAGCTTTTACCAAGCCTCTTGGAAAATCCTAAGATTTACTGGAAAAAGTCCGATTTGAGTGCCAACACTGGGCTTTTACCAACAATAATGGGAAATGCTAGGATTTTCTGGTAAATCCTAGCATTTACCGCACTTCGGGCTTTTACAGTAACATATATAAATCTTTTTTGAATCACGGAATATTATTTAAAACGAGTTTTTTCGACAAAAAATTGGTAGTTAACAATCTTTTTTTTTTTCTCAGTGCTCCAATTTCGAAACAATGTAACATGATACTTAGTTTACGAAAATTCGCTCATACTATCATGCTGCATGACTGTAACTTTTTCCTTACCGATCCACTAATTGACTGGCCCATTTTGGTTTATTATTTCCAATAATAAGCCTATGTGATCGTGTAGCAAAAAATTTTTATAACCCCCCCTCAAACTTTGTCACTTTACGTTTCAAGGTGCGTAGAATCCAAATTTGAAATGTCCGTCCGCCGTCCAGGCCATAAAAGGCCTAAGAATTGACTTAAAAAACCCGTTCTTTCGCACATAGACTCCATTTGGGGTCTAGTTGGTCCTAACGTTTAACCATCCCGATCGCTTTACTCGCATAGATTCTATGGGCCAAAAACGGGCGAAAAAGTGTCTTTGAGTGCTAGACGTTTTAGACGCACGCCTGGCACGCTTGGCAGGGGGTCACGGGTGGTAAGGGGGGTGAGCGGGGGGGTGGAGTGAGAGGAGGCGCCGGCGCCGCGGCACCTTGTGGTGGGTACGGCGCCGGCGTTCCTTCGAGGCATGAATATGTTTTTTTCAAGGTCATATTTGTGTGTTAATACCTAAGCTTTTCCTACGCATATTTAATAACATATCCTCTCGACTTTTCGTACGTACTTAGATAATGATATTATTAAGGCAATAACTATTTGAATAGATAGGAGCTCAAATCGAGAAATATAAACATGCGTATATAATTATAGAAGTATAGGTTGTGGCAACTCGAAGTAGGACACGCCGAGGAGTCTGGACGGGCCTTATGACGTACGCTAGCCAACTAAAACTATGATCATACTCAATTGAAAAAATAATAAACCTTTGTGAAATAATTTGCAGCGTTTTTTCAAACTTGGAATGTTGAATTGGTGTCGGATTCGCGAAATTCAAGAAACATCCGCAGTTTGACAACCTCATCATATCAAGACCGGGTGATATGCGGAATCCTATGACTAAAGAATGAACAGTCCTATCTTTTATTTCGGAACGGAAACTCTACCCAAGACCTTTACGAGTTTCGTTTATAGTCGTCCATCAAAACTAGGCCGGTGCCCTCCGCAATGTTTACGACCCCAACAGCTCAGAAAAAAATGCCTTTCCTCTGTCTACACTCGTCTACACAATGCGCGGTATGCGCTGTTACATAAACGGTAGTAAAAGCGCGGCAATATCCTCTTTTTCAGACGAGAGATGATATCAGTGTTTGCACCTTTGCTCCTTGAGAAAGACCAAAATCCCCAGAGTGGTATCTCGGGTTGAATTCCATCGGAACTTTATCGGTTTATTGTGGGCAGGTTTTTTTCCGCCAGACTCCCCTGACGGTAGGTGTCACCGAACGAAATAACAAATAACTCGGCTGCGTAGTCTTGATTTGTGCTCGCTATTTTGAGAGAGGTGGCATTTTGATGACATCCACCCGAAATTTGGTTTAAAATGTCAAAAAATGACCCCTGGATTTTTCAGATTTTTAGCATACCGAAAACCTACGCCGGTAGCTCGATTTTGGTTTTTGAAATACTTTTGTTTGCCAACATCAGACTTTTGAATATAACTTTAACAAACTTCTTTGTAAAATTGTGAAACTTCGTGTACATACGTTTTTGGGGTCGTTGAACTCGAACATGCCGTCAAAACAAGACGACAGCAATAACTGTTGATAGTTTGGAATCTCAAAATCGTCAAAATCATATAATATAATATTGTATACATGAGAAAAAGCGTTACACTCCAGGATTCGTTTCAGAATGCCTCAAAATGGATTTCAATGAAGAGAGAGAGAGAGAAAGATTTATTCAAAATTATTACAAAAAAAAAAAACATGATAATAAAATCGTTTAAAAAAAATACAACTGGATAATATAGCTCGTCGGTAGGCAGAGCCTGTTTTGACGAGCCAGAGCCGCTGACAAACATCCAGATCGTAAATAGGTACCTCAACAAAAATATAGTGCGCTGTCTTCAACCACAAACAAAACACAATTCTAGAAAACAATCATACATTTGATTGTCAATACAATTGACTCTCTCTTTCCAAATAATATACATTTTACTATAAATAAAACTAAACATAAATACTGCTGAGCATGTTTTCAGCGTTGATTGGTCCTACTTGAATCAACCAAGTGAAAATAAGCCTCTTGTAAACTGAACGACTATAATTTTCTGGCTGTTTGAGATCTCTTGGTAAGGAATTGTAAATCAAGAGAACAAGATATTGCGGACTTCTAGATGTAAGAGTTAAATTAATTCTAGGGTTAACTGTGTTACGGAAATATTGAAAACGGGTACAGTGGGAGTGAACAGAAGGACTATTGACTATGGAGGGTGTGCGATGGTAGAAGAGAACGAGACATTTAATGAAGAGTTGGCGGATTGTGAAAACCGTTGCTTCCTGGAATAGGAGGGCACTAGAATGCCTTCTTGGTTTGCCAAGCATCACCTTTAGGATGGCCTTCTGCAAAATTTCCAACTTGCGCAAATGGCTCGGAAATGCACCTCCCCACACTAGAATGCCATACTGCAGCAACGACTGGACGAGTGACAAGTATACTTGTTTCAAGCGCTCCTTGGACAGTAGAGGCTTTACATGGTAAAACAAGTATATAAATTTGCGTAGCTTTGAGTATAGATAAGAAATCTGATGATCCCAAATGAAGTCAAGACGAAGACAAGTGAAGACAAGTTCTACGAAATGTATGAATCTGATTGATCCCGCATAACTGCCGTTTAACTGCCAAGAAATTTAGGACATGACCTCCCTAAGTGGAAATATGACGTGTAGGCTTTCTTTATGAGACAAATTGGGATCTTTACATTCAATGAATGAATTCAACACATTTTGTATATCATGATGTACTAAGTCCGCCGGTGACCTTCCCGGTGGTACCCCTCATGGCAGTTAAAAGGTTAACATATGAACATTGCCGACCTGCTGATTTTAACGAACATTTTCTATATTAACGGATTTGCTCGTTAATACGTAAACAATTATAAGGAAATCCGCATCTAATACCACCGTTTTCTTAAATCATCAGAATTAATTAGGGGAGGAATACTTGAATTCATAAATTAGCCGTCATTTCCAGAACACTCTTTTAATTGGGACTTAAAGCGGGTAGTGACCGCTTTGATTATTATTCACCTCGTTTATTTATGTCTGGGGTCTCTCTTTGTTTTGAAGGGGTTAAGAGTCTGGCTTGAGTCTTCTGATAAATCCATCCAATCCAATTTCGTTCATTACCGCCGGTTATAAAGCTTACCAGGGGAAGATCCTCTCGCATGTGCCTTGTGGGGCGTGGAATGAAGGAAAAATAGGAGCAAAAATAAATTAGAATTAATACTTCCAAAGTTTAATTAGCGTGAATAACGGATTAATTAGAAAAGAGCGGGCTTCGTTTAATTTTTAATCTTGGGCGTTGGAGAGTTGAGAAGTGGAAAGTGCCTATTCCAACTTCCTTTAGCAGGGAACTCGATTCACTAGAATTGGATTACAACGAACACTCGAAATATGCATTAAGCACTATACAGGGTGGTCCGCGGAACATGCTTCCCCCCACCCTTTTTTCTATATTTGACGAAGTAAACGATTCGGACAAACGCTATTCTCCACCACTTTTATTGTAGATTTCAAAAATTACAAAATTGCGCATTGCACATTTTGCGCAAACATGCGCAATTGACATGAACTTTGTTTTTTAAGTGGGAAACCCCATTTTTTATTGCAGATTCGAGTTATACGTGAAATTTCATGAAAAAATGACCCATCGCTCAATTTTTTTAGTGCGCACAAACGGTCGTAATTCCGCTTCAAGAGTGCGCAATAATGCTCAAAAAGTGCAAAAATTGGGAAATAATGAGTTTTTGAAGGTATTCAATTGCCACTTGTAATATTTGATTTTGGGTATTTTTTCGTGCTGAACCTCGTTCATTTATTGATATTTGCAACATCAACTCGGGAAAACACCGAAAAAACTACATTTAGTACGCTGTTTGCTATGTGGAAATGATTGAAAAATAGTGAAACGGTGGTCGATTTTTCGGTTTTTTCCCGAGATGGTGTGGCAAATGAACATCATTACGCGGTTCAGTTCAGCACTGGGGAGAAAAAAGTTGGTTTATTTATCTATCACCAGCTCAACGACTCATTAACCAAATGAAATCATCTGAAATTTACAAGCGGTTGCAATCATGTTCACAATATCAATTACTGAGAATGAACACCTGTTTGTAAACAATTATTCAAATAACCATGCTCATAACTCAGCTTGTTGGTCACGCACTTCGCAGTAGGTAGTTTTATAAACGAATTTTATGGGATGAAAAGATGATGATAACCATTTCCCTAGCAACGACTCGGTTGTAAGCGGAAATCATCAGAAATTATTGCAACACATTTTTGTTACATATAAACTTCGTTCGGTTGGAGATGCCAAGGCTAAAACACATTCTGTGTTAAAAACTCAAAGTATTACATGGGGCAATTGAATATCTTCAAAAACACAGCATATCATAATTTTATCAGTTTCAGAGCGGAATTGCGCAAATTTAGTGAAGAATCGTGCCCGTTTATTCGCACTAAAAAAATCGAGTGATGGTTAGTTCTTTATGAAATTTCACGCAGATTTCGAATTCGCAATGAAAAATGGGGGTTCCCACATAATAAAACGAAGTTGATGTCAATTGCGCATGTTTGCGAAAATGCGCAATTTTTTCATGTTTGAAATCTACAATAAAAGTGCTGAAGAATAGCGTCTGTCCAAATTTTTAACCCCGATAATTAGAGAAAATAAAAGGGGGGATTTATCTCGTGGACCACCCTGAATATGCATTAAGGTATGTAATATGTTTTATACGTCAGTCGTTATAACTAAGGTACTGATAAGGTGATTTACATTCCACCTAAGGTACCTAAGAGGTATGCATCCCTTTCTCTTAAAAATGTTTAATTTAGAGAATTCGGTGAAAGCTTTTCAAAAAGGTGTAATGCGAAGGGTAACTGACAACCAAAATTGGATCTGACAATGACAGTTGGGAAAAAAACTCAAAAATAGTACCTTTCTACTTGCAGTTTAACATAATAATGGAGAAATACCGAACGAGTTCCACTATCTGCTTTACAAGCAGATACCATGTTACATGGATATGTCTTCGATTGGGGATTTCATAACGGTCCTCCTCGAGAGTTGTAAACAAATCCTTTAACTTTGGACTGTAGACGACGAAATGTAGGATAAAGAATTTATTTTATCATTCTTGGAAGCACAAAAAGCATACTATAAATATAAATTAAAGTTATTTCTCCAATACAGACGCAATGAGTTGTTGTTAACAGTCGACTGTTGTCAAGAAAATGAAAATGTTTCCTATGGAGTGGAGTAAATGATGCTATTGCTTTACGTTAAGAATATATTGTAACCGGCTTATTAAAATTGTTTATAGTCCAATCAACTTAGTTTAGGAATGTAGCCAGGTACGTAAGGAGGGGGAAATTGGTAGCTTGAGATGTGAAAATTTATCACATAAATCAAGCGCTTTCCAACGAGTGGCGAACGATTTTTGTACGATGAAAACTGGGGAAGTTCCATTCCCCTTGCAACGGCTGGGTTGTACGTGAAAAACACTGAAATTGTGACATCAATTTTGCATCACGGATGATTTTGTATCCATGTCAATACAACGTTCAAGTACCTATCCACTAGCTCTATATAATCTACGTTTCGCAGATCTCAAGTAAAATGAATTCTACATTACTCATCATCATCCCCTACAACATTCAAATCAAAGTACACGTTTTTTTGTCTTTTATCGTCCAACTCATCCCAAATTTACCAAGTTATTCCCATAAGCAAGAAGATACGAGCACGTGGGGGACTTTTATTGACTATTTACTAACGTTATGCTCATCCGAAAAAGCCAACACGAAAAGTATTGTCTCTTGGTCGATACCGAACCTTATAATAAATTCAGATTTGTTTCATTTCTGGAAATAGTTTACCCTGCTGCTCACTGCAAATTTTAAGAACCTTTGAAACTAACAGAGTGAGTTTTGCGCCAGAATAATTCATTAAGGGGCAGAAAATGGGATAGTAATACATGAACGTAAACAAAGTAAAAAAAAAAAAAATTATACTTCTAAGCCCAACTTTTAATTGTAAAACAATCAGTTTTAGTTTATCGATTCATCCTTTGGTCATTATAAATTCCACCAACTCGAAAATTATTAGCATTTCAACTTTAAGTTAATCACCTTAAAATGCTGGTATGCACCTCCATGAAGTCGGAATGGCTATCAAAACTAGATTTCTTTCGACCTCAAAAATCGATTTCCCAATACCCAAAAAAGTTGGGGTATAAATGAAAAAAAAAAAAAAAAAAAAAAAAAATCTCGGATTGATTGTTTTCTTGCCGATTCCACCAAGAAAATTGATCAGAAGTAGCAAAGTTTTGTTCTTCTAAATCTACTATTTTGGTAGACAAATCACAGGGAATTATTACGCAGGATTTTTCGTAATATTACAGCTTTACCTTTTCTACGCCATATATATTATTACTAATTAAACGGAGCCTATGAACCATCATTATATACTTAAATAACTACACACCTAGACGTAAGCACCTACCGGATGAAAATTATTGGAATTAAAGAAAACAAGAATTGATAGAAATAAAAGTTTTAGTAATAAGGAATAAAGAAATTTAGTTCATAAGAAATGAAAGTTTGAAAAACCTTCAGCTTTTGCTTATATTGTATAACGCAAAATATTGAAGAAAAAAATCATTAACTAACAATAATATGAATATGTGGTGAGGAAGGGAGGGGGGGGGGGGGGGTGTTTATCAGAGATGATTTGTATTTTTTCTTCTGAAACCTGGAGGACGCAAACAAATGGGATTGTTACTCATTATATACACCATAATCGACTAATCATCCTCTATTTCCCGGCAACCCACTTTCCTCGTAATATGATATAATTATCGTGTATTAAACCGATAATCATGAGTCGACATATCGAGTGAATGACCGTTACCATCACTGGGTCTCAGACCGCGTTCCGTTCTAAACGACGAACTTCGAACTTTGATCCCACTCGCTGTCAAGATAAGAAACGAACTTTATCTTGGACGTGTCATTTCCTCCTTATCTGTCATATCAACCTACTTGATAACAGCCGTCCAGAGAGGCCTGGAGAGGAGTCAGGCTCGCCGGTGACACCCGGAGTAAGGCACTGGGGTCATCCGCCCATCGACGACACCACTTCGTGCCAACCCCGGCCGAACCCGATACAAATGAATCCACATGTCAGCCGCGGCATTTTTTTACTCTCTGATATCATTTCAGAAGAAGAACTCGTAATTCAAAATTATTATTTTCGTACGTAGCTGACAAGAGGGATATAAACAAGTACACATCGCAATGATATACAGAAGAAAGGTCTGCCAAGTTGGGTGTGTGTGGCAGACTTCCTCATATCCGTTACAAGACTGTATATATACACACCTAAAAATATTTAAGGGATCACTTTTCCTTGTAGACGTCTAAGACCCCATATCAATCGGACAAAGTCCACACTATATCTCATGATTAGGTATCATACGAAAATGGGTTGCACCCTGTTTTTCTCTTGTTAGCTAATTTTCGTAAAAAATGAAGCTATTGCAATGGCTCAAAAATTTTTAAAATCGAAATTTTCGAAAAATTTCTTCATTGAAATCCGTTTTGAAGCATTCTGCAACGATTCCTGAACCTAGCGCTTTTTCATATATGTTCATTGATTCATATTTCATATATTCACATTAATATGTGTGTGTGTGTTTATGTGTGTCATAAACACTCTTACACATAACTCTCCTTAAGATTGAGATAAAAATCCCGTTCTTGCTCCAAAAAATCAAGCATTCCAAACGAAAGGATGATTTCGTTGGCAAAAACTTTTTGAGCACATTAAATTGGCCAAATTTCGAAAAATGTACTAAAAAAATCACTAACCAAATAGACCAAAAATTGTTAAATTTATAATTTTTAGCAGAATTTTGGACAAAACTATCTTGTCATTAACTCGGACATTTAAAGATTCTTGCTCAAAATTATGCAACGTACTTAAATTTCATTAATATTTGCTAAAAAATCTTTAAAAACTGCAAAATAAATCCGAAATCTCTTTTGAATTGCCAAGTTTTGTCCAGTATGAGTTTTTTGGCATATAATTGGTTTTTAACCATTTCTTTCAACTGGAATTTCTCAAATATACATATTACATACATATTATATTACGATAGATAGTTTAAGAAAATTCGCTCATACGATAATGCTGCCTGAATGGAACTTTTTTACATGGATATGTCTTTGATTGGGGATTTCATAACGGTTGTCCTCGACTGTTGTCAAGAGGATAAAAATGTTTCCTATTTAGTGGAGTAAATGATGCTATTGCTTTACGTTAAGAATATTGTAACCGGCTTATTAAAATTGTTTATAGTCCAATCAACTTAGTTTTGGAATGTAGCCAGGTACGTAAGGAGGGGGAAATTGGTAGCTTGAGATGTGAACATTGATCACATAAATCAAGCGCTTTCCAACGAGTGGCGAACGATTTTTGTGCGATGAAAACTGCGGAAGTTCCATTCCCCTAGCAACGGCTGGGTTGTACGTGAAAATTTTGCGTCACGGAAATTTTTGGTTGACCCCCCAGAGCAAAGACATATCCATGTCAAAAGATCAGCGATATCGAGCTTCGACTTGAGACGAAACAGAATGAAATCTGAGCATTTTTCTCAAAAGAAGTAACCCCCTTCCCCCTAATTTATTTCCACAATTTTTGAGATACCAAAGTGAAGCTTGGAGAGCATTTATAGGGTGCTTGATATTAAGTTTTAAGCAAATAAAAATCAGAAATAAAATCCACAATTTTTGAAGTGCAAACTTCTATAGGCGCACCACCGCGTCGAAAAATTTAGCGGGGTGTGAATACGATTTTACCGTCACGTTTTTTTCAGTCACGCTGTTTTGACAACCAAGCCGTTGCTGGGGAAATGAAACTTCTTTATTTTTCACCGGACAAAAATCGTTCTCCACTCGTTGGAAAGCTCTCGATTTATCACGCATTTCTTTCGTACTTGTTCTTCTATTCATGTCGTAGTTTTATATTTATTTATGTTATAAATGGATATAGTAAACAATGCCGCTTGTTTTGTTGTCACTTGGTTGAGAAGTTAATCTTGCTTATAGTAATTGAAGACGCGCACCATAACAGAAAATTACCTACTTAGGTACTCTGTTCTAATTTCGATTTTTAAAACATTTATGTCGTAGTTTTAAATTTATTTACATTTACGAATTAGCGGGAAGAAAGCATGTTCCATGTTTTAGCATTTTAGCCGAAGGCTCAAGGTGGAAAGTTACCGAGGGTCCAGGGGCGGAGCCTGTCCACTTTTACTTTCCCAACATCCCAACAGAGTGGAAAGTAATGTCCAATTTTACTTTCCCAACATCCCAACAGAGTGGAAAGTAATGTCCAATTTTAATTTCCCAACATCCCAACAGAGTGGAAAGTAATGTCCAATTTTACTTTCCCAACATCCCAACAGAGTGGAAAGTAATGTCCATTTTTACTTACCCAACATCCCAACAGAGTGTTGGGTTACATAGAAGTTTACACTTCTTCCGTGTAGTCTTTAGCACACCTGGTTTTTTTGGACTACCCACTGTGCGGGTAAATTATTGGGCAGGTACTCAGAAAACAAATTTTTTCATTTTTTGCCGAGTGACGGCTCATTTCAAAGATTTGTTAGTGCTGAACATGGTGATGAAGCCAGAATTGCGGAATCTTATTCCGTTCTCGATTCAGAGCTGATAATCATGAAGAACAACGATTCATTCTGTTTTGGCTCAAGTTTGGAGTTTGTTCCCAGTGTTTGAGATAAGGGGAAAAAAACACAGGGTGAATCCTATCTCTATTAGGTACCTAATCATGGGATATAATGTGAACTTTGTCCAATTGATCTATGGTATTTGGCGTCAACAAGGAAAAGTTATACATTAATTCTTTTGTGGTGTGTATCATTGGAACTTCAAATCTAAAAATCTTTACCATTAAATTCAAGAAATTATGATCCGAATCAGATGAAAACTGTAAAAGTCACGCTTGCGATTTGAGGTTCGCGCACGCGCAGCAGCTGTTAATTATAGGATCTTGACAAACTAATATGGGGTATTCAAATCGCCGTTTTCTAATTACTCTTCAAATTTGAATGAGACCAGACGAGTGGGACAAGAGAAAGCGATTGCTTAATAGATTTTAAGTATCAAACATGCGCAGCAGCTGCTAATATTATTGCAATAAAATTGATATGAGATGATAAAATGTTTTGAGCCAAACCCGACTATTAGAACGTGACAGAATGTTGCTCGATGGAATTTTCGTTTGCACATGCGTAGAGCGGAGTATTAATTTGTGAGAAATGAAACTGATATGCGCTAACTACATCTTAACCCGCAGATTCTCTAACAATTTCATCAAAATCGACACAGGCAGACACGTAACCAAAACGTAAAATGCGAGTGGAAATTTTGATTTTGGAGTAAAAAAGGTTATCTTTTGTAAGTGAAAACAACGCTCCTGCTACCTATAGGACAGCGTTATTCATTACCCGAAAATGAAATGAAATTCGGGCTTGTTTATGATAAATTTTATCAAAAAAAAAACTTTCTCTAAATACCTACTATTCAGGTTTACAAACAAAATTTGGGATTCTTACAATTTTTAGTTACATATTATAAATTTGTAGCCAATTTTAATGAAATTTAAGTAGGTACATTTTCAGCATAATTTTGTGAAAGTTTACTGTTGATCACAGAACATTGAATCAACAATTGTTTGCGTTGATTGATTGTCAATGGTCTGTGACTGTTGATGCACTTCTTATGAGTTTAATATTCTGCTAAAACATGTAAATTTCACGATTTTTAGCAGTTTTTGCTTTTGATTTGATTTGTGATTTTTGTGGCACATTTTTTGAAATTCGACTACTTTGCTGCACTCTAAAAATGCTGGCCAACAAACTCGTCATATATTTTGGAGTTTTTTTTTTGCTACTAAAAAAGGGGGGTAAAAGTAAAAAGTAAATTGTTTCTGCAAATTTCGTAATATAAATTTTGAGCATAGCACTCATTTATCTTCGTAAGTTCGCTCACAGACCACGACAAAAATAGCGGAGTCTGGCATAAGTTTTTTCTTTTAGCGAATTTTCGAAGAAAATTAAGCTATTGCTCTCGCCTCAAAATTTGTAGAATGTGAATTTTTGAAAAAAATTTATGCAGAAATCCGTTTCAGACTATTCTGAATCATATTCTGAAGTTTAACGCATTTTTTTATGTATGTATGTATGTACGTGTCATTCCAGACGATAACTGACCGTAGAATTGTGCTAGAAACTTCAAACAAATTTTAAAATGTTAAGGACACAAAACGAAAGTTCAAGTTCGTTGGCCAGCATGATCGGATTACATCTTCGGGTTAAAATTTTCAAAAATGTAGTCAAAAATTTCAAAATAGCCTGTTTTTTGCGATTTGTTGTGCGAAATAATTTTTTCAACGTACTAACATGTGGTATATTCGGAATCAGCGTAAAATTTTCTATAAGAATATGTATCAAGTTTTCAAAAATTTCAAAGTTGAAAAATCAGTCAAAAATGGAAATAATGCCGTTCGCTAGTTGTAAAAATCGGTAATATTTGCATGAAACATTGTCCAAATTCAGATTGAACTACTCTTATGGAAGTATCCCTGTATAACCAATCCTAGAACCATGCTGTTTAAAACGTAGGTAGTAGGTGCTTTAAAAAAAAAAAAATGTAATCACAACTGATGAGTTTACTCTGTGCATGTGTTAATAATTTGATTCCATGTTTGTCTATCAAAATCGTAAACTAAAATTTCTCAACACGATCAATAGCGACTGAAATGTCGAAGATTTCTTCAAAAATTCGCTCATACGGTCATGCTGCATGACTGAAACTTTTTTTAAAATGCAGGTGCTTTTAATAAAAGTTGCCTATAATTTGAATCACCTTTTGGATTTTTTAGTTAACTGCATTCTATGTTACATAAATTATTACTTAAGTACTCATTTGATGGTTTGTACGAGCGATTTATAAAACTATTCGTTCCAAGAGGCACCCTTTTAAAATACGGTCGTCCGATATGAGTGATAATATCCTACTTTACCATGAATGTAAACAATGGTCAATCCCACCACCTCTCGGGACGCTATCGCGTAGCATTCTCTTTCATCTTTCATTCACGCCCGCGCTCAGGGCGAGTTCCATTCATCTGCTCAATTTCCTACCGTTTTATTTTTACTGGACGTGTGGGCTTGAGCACGCAAGGAATGAGTCCCTCAATGGGTTTCACGAGAGATTTTCATAAGAAGTGAGACGTGAATGGGTTATTGGTTTAATATAGTTTCGTAACTTAAACCGACGAACCTCTTGCTGAAATTATTCATGTGTATCCTTGTCAACAGTATTTTCTGCCAAGTGGTTAGTCATCTGGGACCCCAATGGCTACCGTATACTCTGAACTGAGATGGAATGCATAAACCTAGGGCTGTTGGCGTTAGTAACTTTTCCAATCTTTTGCAGTAATTTGTCACAACAGGAATTCTAATGTGGCATCCGTTGTGAGTCTGCATGAGTGGCGCGTAGTTCAAAGTCACACTGCAAGTGTTTTTATTTTTTTAAAGGAGCAAACATGCCCCCTCTTCATAATCGTACATTACTTTTTCCAGTTGCTATTTATATCAACATTCATTTTTAAACTTTAACTTGAACACCACTTTATGCCAGGCACCTGGTACCTGAATGAAAGAAACGCCTTATTCGGCTCTCTTCCTGCAGACATCCCAAGGCCTAGAAACTACCAGACCTTGCTTAATAACTACCAGACCTTGCTTTCTAATAGAACATCTTTATGCGATATATACGGTTGCGCTATATCTTCAAATCGACTGTCTGAACTCAAGTTTATAAATTTTATTTCTAATGAGAAATATTTTGCACCCTCTTCAAGATCCAGGGAAGAATGCGTACTCTTATAATCTGCTGAAGTATGCGGGTTAGGTATGAAAATGAGCTGGAGCCGGTTCAACTCCAATTTCTGAAGATTTTGCTATGTATACCATGCAACACCCCGAATCAATTTTTGAGCCCTAAACAAGATTTCAAGTTTTAAATATTCCTGCTTATGAGAAAAATAAAATAACAGTGTGAGGGAGGGGAGAGGGAAGGCAGCCAGAGAGAGCGAGAGAGAGAGAGAGAGAGAGAGAGGGGAGAGAGCAAATGTGAGCGGACGGCTTTGGATATATAGATACCTTAAATTTATAAAATATAATATTGTATGTTTCAGAGCCTTCTAAGAACTTGCACATATTGTTTGGTGAGAAGGAGGGTTACTTTACGATTGATACAATCAAAAAGTGACATTGGGATTGAGGAAGGTTGTGTAGTGGGAGAACCAAAAATTCTTGAAAAAACCCTCCCGTCCTACATAGAAAGATTAGAACGCCGTCAACCATGCCATTGGTTATGAGGAAAACATCGAGAAACGCTGCAAATTATTACACAAAGACTTATCATTTCTGTATTAGGTAGGCCTTTTTACGCAATTATGCCGAACATACGCTAACGTGCAGAACACTTGTGTATAATTTATTAAACGTATTCTATGGTACCCAGTATACATTATAACTACAGAATATAACTGCTCAGACGTACACTCCTACCGAGGAGGAATTTGAGTGAAAAGAAGTTGTTAACTCCTAAATTGATGGCAAAAACTCGTTCTAAATAATAATAATCTGCTATTCAAAAAGACATTTTAGATTTTAAACTTTTTTGAAGTTTTATCGATTTTTTAGCACATTTTAATGAAATTTAAGTACATTTTCAGCATAATTTTTTACACAATTTATTAAATGTTCTATTTTATAGTCAATAAACTTGATTTGAGTAATATTCTGCACAAAAATATAAATTTAACAATTTTTAGCCGTTTTTTGCTATTTTTAGCGATTTTTCAACACTTTTTTGAAATTTGACCAATATAATGTGCTCAAAAAATGCTGGCCAACGAGCTTGTCTTTTCGTTTGGAAAGCTTGATTTTTTGGCGCAAGAACGGACTTGTTATCGTAAGGAAGGACACACACACAAACACACCAATATATAAATATGTATATATATATATGAAAAAGCGTTAAACTCTAGGATTCGTTTCAGAATGTCACGAAAATGATTTCGAAGGAGAAATTTTGATTTTAAAGATTTTGGAGCTATTGCGATTGCTTCATTTTCAACGAAAATGAGCTAACACGTTTTCACTAGAACTGCTGACAAACAAAGTCAATCTTTCAAGGTTCTCAACGCGTTCCCATGAGTTGTAAAACTCTTTAGCCTGACATCATGCAAGCCAGTTTCACCAACCAGCGTTCGTTGAAAATTTAATCAACCTGTCCACTCTGTTGTGACTGCTGGTAGAGACAACGAAGGGAGGATTGACCTACTGAAACGGCGTGCCAGACCGAATCGATATCTGATTTACATCCCAAACAAACAACGTGAAACATTTCTCCCAACTGGAATCAAAAACCGCCAGCGATTTCCCCAAGAGTATCTTACAGCTCGCGATCGTCCGCGATACTCGAGTTTCACGTTTGAAGGATTTAAATTATTGAGGAAAAACTTCATGGTTAAGTTCGAAAGGTGGTACTACTACGCAAGCGGTTGACATCCGCGGATCGATGCCCCCGTTGTTTATAAATAAAGGCTGATACGGAGCGACGCAGTTTATCTCGGCCCGGTGGTTTACGCCGCTAAAGATAGAGATTCCATGATGTTTGTAGGCTGGTCGTGAAAAGAAAAACAATGGAAGATGTTTAGCTCAACGAACTATACTACGTAGTATAGTCCGTTGGTTTACCTAAGAACACAGTACGCATATCTACTACTTCATAAGGGCAACAGATGTACCTACAGTCTAAGTCCCTAAGCATGTTATAAATCCTTCTTACCATACCCCAAACAGAAGAAACAAGTTCCAGTCATGCAGCATGATTGTAATAGCAAATTTTCGTAAACTATCGTATTGTATGATGTTAAAGTGTTTTGAAATTTGAGCTACTTCAGAGCAAATAAATTGTTAACTATTCATTTCATGGCAGAAAACGTAATCTAAATAATAATCTGCCATTCAAAAAGATAATTTTATAGTTAATAAACTTTATTTGAGCAATATTCTGCGAAAAAATATAAATTTAACGACTTTTAGCCCTTTTTAGTGATTTTTTCAGCACACTTTTTGAAATCTGATCAATTTAATGGACTCAAAAGTGCTGGCAAACAAACTCATACTTTTATTTGGAAAACTTGAATTTTTGGCGCAAGTACGGTAATGGTGATAAAGTAAATAAATAAAATAAAGCCGATAAAGGCGAATAGATAGAAGCGATAAAATCTCTAACTTGTTTTGAAGGAAAATAAACACAATTCAGAGTTGTCCAGAGTACGAGATATCAAATAAATGAAAAACGAAGATTTTAATCGATGTAGTAATTGAGAAGAAAACTAAAACTACTATTAACACTGGTATATATACAATAAATTCGTCTTTTTCATATAGTTCGTCACCAAATCGAAGTTGATGGGAATATTATATACACAGGGACGTTGAACACAATGGGTGGTATGCATAAAGGCGAAGCAAAAGCTTTTACTCCGAAATGTGAAGAACATGCTTTGTTTTCTATCCATAATAAATAAATGCTATAGCACTTGCTACCCCCTTTTACTCCGTAGTAAAGTAAGTGAAGCTAATACTATAGTATACCTATCTACTGTATATCCTATGCATAAAAAGGAAGTAATACTAGTGGCTTGAAGGCAATGCTTCTACTCTGTGCTTAGGGGTAAGCATCTGCTTTTACTTTCTACTTCAAGCAAGTACTTTGTTTGAATGCATACCACCATGTAGAATACGGACCACTACTATGCAAGGTTAGAGCAGAAGTTATGTCGGCAAATGTGAATGTAATACAGTAAACTACAGTACAGGTCATGCCTGAATAAATAACAAGTGGTTGGGTTGTTGTCAAGTGAAATGTACGTATTAAAAATAAATCATTGTGTGTTTGGACTTGAATGCAATCAGTTTGTAATACGTGGCGACGAAAAGATAAGAATTCACGCTAATATATTACAGATAAAATGCCAAGAACAAGAAGAAATAATTCGAATGAATCATTGGATCTAGGAAGAGGAGACAGGGGGAGAGCAACAACGGAGGAAAACAGACGTAAAGTTGTGAAGATGGAAGTCCGCCCATTCGATCCAGATTTGGAAAAATGGGAATACTATATGCCGTATTTTGAATTAGAATTGGATTCGGCATTGCTGGTGGACCAGAATGAACGAAGAGATGCACTCCTGATAAAAGTGGGACCAAAAACGTTTCGCATGGTGAAGATGAGGACTGGTCCACTATCGTATGTAGTGCTCCAGAACGGGCAAGAGGTGCGGGCACACACGGACCAAATGTGAATGGGGGGAGAAGATGTAGTACAGTCAACAACAGTACAGGTCATGCCTGAATGAATAACAGGTGGTTGGGTTGCTGTCAAGTGAAATGTACATATTAAAAATAAATCATTGTGTGTTTGGACTTGAATGCAATCAGTTTGTAATACTGAAACCACCTTCTAAGTTGTGATGGTAATTGGCTAGGAAGGGGCAGTTTGACGGTGAGGGGAATGGGAAAACTCCAGCGTGAGAAAATATCCATGGATTGAGTTGTCAGGATGGCTATTAAACTCTTCATGTACGCGAAGCTCCCCGTCCACCTATATATACGAAAGTCACCTAATCCAGTAACCTAGACTTTTTGGCATTACAAATGTCAAAATGAAAAATATTAATGAATAATAATAATAATAATTTGATGAAACATAAAATAAACTGAGAATTGGTGAAGGGAACGTTGGGGAAAAATATTCTAGGTCTGTATGAATGCCTTTGGTATCAGGTCCTTTTAAGTTATTAGAAGGACTTAATGGACATCCGAAAGTTACCAACTGTTGAGGTAAATTACACTCAAAGGTATCTTAACTTTGAGCAGGTAGATTAGGAAATGCTCAATGCTATCAGCACATATTTCGAGCTAATGCTCGAAACAAGAGTCTTGCCCTTAATATATGGCTTCTGAATCTGTAGGTACCTGATTTTGGCTTAATAAATATTTTTCGGACTGAATTGTTTGTGTGGACTACCTGTGTATTATATGCATGATAGGCTAGAACAATGTAAACGACATACTTTGTCTATATTTTATACTACTTGATTATATAGCTCTAGCATTCTATGATGTAGGTACTCGTAGCTGCTCGTAATAAAAGAAATGTGAAACGGAAGTTAGTGAAAAACGTTGTCTATTTCCACGAAAAATAAAGAGTTACACTGTTAAATCGATTTCGACGGTTAGGCCATCATCAGTAACAAACAATAACTGAAGACACATTAGAAAGGGCACAGCTTTTATAGTAACAGGTGAAGGGAGATTGAATCCCATTGGTCAAGACAAAGGAAAGGGGCAGGAGGAACAACCAATTAAGTGTAAACAATGTGACGGCGGATTATAGCTAATTAGATGAAGTGGAAGGGGGAAAAGTATCTAAATAATATATGGGTTCAACATTGTGAAGGGATAATTCCAAGCTTTATAAAAATCAGTGGTGAAATATAGGTATATCCTCATTTAAACATTTACCAGATCTGTCACTTTTGATAATTTCGAATTTTTCAAGTACATTCAACATACCTCCCTTCGGACAAAAATGAAGAAATTCTACAAACTGTCTATCTGTCAAATCAAAATTGTAACTATGATTCATTGAAGACAACGTTTTTCACTAACCTCCGTTTTGAAATGGGTTTCCACAACTTCGTCGCGAGTGATTTAGTTCGTAAAAGAAATGTGGGTCACCGGGTTAGATAATCGAGGAACATAATGGTAATTTGGCAATTCATCAATGGCGATGAGATTGAAGGTTCATCAATTTGTCAAATAAAGTGAGATCGATGCCGTAGATCATGCCATAGCCCACAGAGCCCGCTGTGGGTACCGGCGGATCGATCTGACCTCTTTACTCGTGACAATGCCGCCTCCAATCTCGGCTTCCTTATTCATCAGCGGCCTCCCGGAGGGGGATCAGCCAGTCAGAGTTGGCTGAATGATGGAGTCCAGAGCCGGGAAGGAGTGGAAGTTACATCACCGGATGTTGCATGCTGCAGTGGGAGGCTCCATTCATGGTTCTACGCGGTCCACGCTGCCGGGGCGTGTTGGCCCTGTCCGCCAACGGAGCCTCTTCATGATCGAGAGCTATTTTTGATCCGACGCCCAACGGATGCGATCCGCACTCCGATCCTTCCTTCCTTTAAAGGAAGTAAACACTCATTTACGTTACACCTGTTTAACCTCATCGCAAGTTCAGTTACGTCATCCCTGTTAGAATTGGCAAACCTTCCTGGGACCAAGAATGTCATCGACAGACACAATGCTCTCGGACTATATATATGACAAACGCTAATGAAAATTCAAACTAGAAAGTTTTGTCGACGGATTCCTACACAATAGGGTGCCCGCTATTTTGAGATAGGTGGAATTTTGATTTTGGCTCCACCCGAAATTTGGTTTAAAATGTAAAAAAAAATGAACCCTGAATTTTTTCAGATTTTTTGCATAATAAAACCTACGCCGGTAGCTCGATTTTGGTTTTTGAAATACTTTTTTTTTTGCCTTTGTAAAATTGTGAAACTTCGTATACTTACGTTATTTTGAGGTCGCTGAACTCGAATATGCAATCAAAACAAGTCGACAACAACAGCTTTAGATAGTTTGGAATCTCAAAATCGTCAAAATCATGTCAAAAACGCTGCAAATTATTTCACAAAGGTTTATTATTTTTTCAATTGAGTTTGATCGTAGTTTTAGGCCCGTCCAGACTCCTCGGCGTGTCCTATTTCGAGTTGCCACAACCTATACTTCTATAATTATATACGCATGTTTATATTTCTCGATTTGAGCTCCTATCTATTCAAATAGTTATTGCCTTAATAATATCATTATCTAAGTACGTACGAAAAGTAGACAGGATATGTTATTAAATATGCGTAGGAAAAGCATTGGTATCAACACACAAATATGACCTAGAAAAAAACTTATATTCACGCCTCGAAGGAACGCCGTACCCACCTCATGGTGCCGCGGTGTATAATATGGGTATAACACGTAAATTAAGTAATAAATATCCATTCTCCTAAACCCCTCTGCTACGCCCCTGGTCACTCCAGACACCACAAGGTGCCGCGGCGCCTCCTCTCACTCCACCCCCCACTCACCCCCCTCACCACCCACCGTGACCCCCTGCCAAGCGTGCCAGGTATGCGTGCGTGCGTAAGTCTATCACTCAAAGCCTCGAAAAAGACACTTTTTCGCCCGTTTTTGGCCCATAGCATCTATGCGAGTAAAGCGATCGGGATGGTTAAACGTTAGGACCAACAAGACCCCAAATGGAGTCTATGTGCGAAAGAACGGTTTTTTAAATTAAATTCTTAGGCCTTTTATAGCCCGGACGGCGAACGGCGGACGGACATTTCAAATTTGGATTCTACGCACCTTGAAACGTAAAGTGACAAAGTTTGAGGGGGGGTTATAAACATTTTTTGCTACACGATCACATAGGCTTATTATTGGAAATAATAAACCAAAATAACAATTTTTCAAAACTCATTGTAAAATTATGAAAATTCGTATTTTTACGTATTTCTGTTAGAGTTTGACAGCTAATTCGAGTTCAGCGACTCAAAAACATAAGAATACAAATTTTCCTAATTTTACTACGAATTTTGAAAAATTTTAATTTTTTGACATGATTTTGACGATTTTGAGATTTCAAACTGTCAAAAGTTGTTGCTGACGACTTGTTTTGATTGCATTTCCGAGTTCAGCGACCCCAGAAACGTAAGTATACGAAGTTTCACGATTTTACAAAGAAGTTACATAAGATTTTACAAAGAAGTTTGTAAACGTTATATTCAAAAGTCTGATATTGGCAAAAAAAGCGTATTTCAAAAACCAAAATCGAGCTACCGTCGTAGGTTTTTGTTATGCGAAAAACCAGAAAAAATTCAGGGGTAATTTTTATGATATTTTAAACCAAATTTCGGGTGGAGGTCATCAAAATTCTACCTCTCAAAATAGCGGACACCCTACTACACAATCTATAACTAGCAGAAATTTCGCTTACAATGCAGAGTATAACAATCTTACTAAGAAATCATTGTCCGTTATTTTCTAGATAGGTACGTACGCCTAATCAAGAGCTCACTGGATAGTCAAATATTTGTGTGGGTTGAGTGAAACAACGCTCTCTTATTGGGTATTGCCATCTGTGATTTACCCCTCAACAACAAACAAACATCGATCAAGATGAATAAAAGTGAACCACAAATTTGTTTGAGTAATCGGTTCAGTAGTATATTGATTAGTGTTCATGGTGCGCGGAAATTTCGTATTGTGGCATTGAAATAGATGCACAAATCTACAAAATTATCGTAAACACCAAGAAGTTATAGAACCATGATAAGACAATCAGAATGACGGGATTGATTATCTGCAAAGTCACTTTATTGATCCTCCAGGAATACACCCACGACTGGGGGAGTCAGGTTTTTACTATCCATTCCAAAGTATGTTGAAAACAGAATCGAACATATTCCTTGAAAATACCTATACCTAGTCCCATTAGACAGAAAATGGGGGTCGGAAACCATTATATTCAATTGGGAGGCCAGCTTTACCTAGATCGTACAGAAAAAACCAAAAACTCTGTATTCCCTAGCCCCAGCTGGAATTATAACTGAAATGTAGACAACTAGGTTTTGAATTAATCGTTTATACAATAGAATGGGCATATCGTGTTACGAATATTTACAGCTATTAGTGACTCATCTCACTAAAAAATGCAAAATCTTGTTATTTAGAGCTCACTTTGAAAGATGCCCAAGTCGAACAAAATAACAATTACAAAAATCAGCTGATAGTGTTGTGGCAGTGTGGTAGCTTACAGAAAGTCTTTCCTCACAAGTAAAGAGCCGCACCAAAATGCCACTCTCGTTAGTGTTACCCTGTTCAGACCCAAATAGAAAACTGAAAGAAAATTCGTATTAATGTGGGACGACCTAAATATGAGTTTGGTGTAAAACTAAAAAACAGTTACTCTCGATTCAGCCAGTAGTTGACCCATAGGTTCGGGCCACGGGCTATAGACGTTTGGGTGTATTCAGCACTTATGTGAATTTAACAATCTCAATGATCAGCCAATACCTCCTCGTAAGAAGCCATCAAAGAAACCCAGGAAAATGATTGGAAAACAGTCAGACAGAAAGCCGCATGCTCCCTCAGAGTAAATATGGGCTGAAAGCTGGTCAGAACCAGAAAGTTCGACAATAGAAACGAGGTTGAGTGAACAATAATGAAAACATCATTGGTTTCCTTCAGAGAAGAGAGCGTCTTAGTCTCATCACTCTAAAAAGTAGGTCGCTTGGAATAACAAACCACAAGAAATTACCGAACTCTGATGAGGAGAGGATTTCTACCAGGAAACAATTATTAGGTATTGCTCATTCTCGTTGTAAGGATCGGCGGGCCTTTCAACATTTGTGAATAGCCCAAGTCATGGAACTTTATACAACGTACATCCATGCACCTATGGATCCATGCACCTTTGTAATACACTATGCAATATACTATTGAACGTGTACTCGATAACTTTATCATTGAACCGAAATCCGTAGGAAAAGCAAAACTTAGTCAATTTGGTTACAATTTTGGAACTACCAAATTAGGAAAACTCGAATAGAAAAACGCTGCAAATTATTACATAATGGTTTATTATTTCTGAATCAAATATCCAGCTATAGTAACCAGCATGCTCTGGGGCTTTCGCCAGTCTCTTTTTTAGTATCCACCTCTGTTCTCCCTCTCACACCACCCCCCCCTTACCCCCCTCACCACCCACCGTGACCCCCTGCCAAGCGTGCCAGGCGTGCCAGGCGTGCGCGCGTGCGTAAGTCTAACACTCAAAACCTCGAAAAAGACACTTTTTCGCCCATTTTTGGCCCATAGCATCTATGCGAGTAAAGCGATCGGGATGGTTAAACGTTAGGACCAACTAGACCCCAAATGGAGTCTATGTGCGAAAGAACGGGTTTTTAAAGTCAATTCTTAGGCCTTTTATGGCCGGGACGGCGGACGGACATTTCAAATTTGGATTCTACGCACCTTGAAACGTAAAGTGACAAAGTTTGAGGGGGGTTATAAAAATTCTTTGCTATACGATCACATAGGCTTATTATTGGAAATAATAAACCAAAAGGACTTAACCAGGAAACAATATTGATAATTAGGAAGTGCCACTCGATACGAAACCAATGGTAATATAAGAATGGAATTAGAATTTATAATGATTGATTATTATGCTTTGTAATTTTTTGGGTTCATCTTGAAATGCAGGGAAAAAACTCTGAACATTATTACACATAGGATTATAATTTATGTATTAGAGGCCTCTTTACTCCTACCACGGACAAATTGACCAAGTACAATAGTATTATCAGAATATAAGTATAATATCCACATAGATGTAGGCACCTACCAACAGAAAGTTTAATGTGGTAAAATAAATCAGCTACCAACACTTCACTAGTCCATCTGTAGGTGACAAAAGTTATGATAACTAGGTTTTGTGAAGTGAGAATTCTATTGGAATTATATCAGCTGATACGATCTTCGGAGTTTATGTGGCAATTTTTACTATGCTCACATGTGATACGATTCACACTCAATATTGACGAAAATTTGTCCTGTCAAATGTCTAGCCCTTAGGAAGAGCGAACGGATGAACGTAAAGCGATCCGGGTGACTTCATCCGATTCTTTGAGATAATATCTATTCATAAATGAGAGCTAAAAAAATAACACTTCTTTTGAAAGTTTTTGAGATCAAGATTTTCTAATATTTTAGCTATTAAATTCTACCCTTTAGGATTGGTCAAAAGTGATACCGAGATTACTGGCCTAGAAACCAATTCAAGGTGGACAAAATTATTTTATGAGCTATTCTTATAGGAAATTTTCAGCTGATTCCGAATGTACCCCATGTCCATATACCTTAAAATAAATAGCTTTTTCGGTTCAAGAAATAGATTTTTGTCAACTTCAGCGAATTTTTGTAGAGATTGAAACTATTGCAATGGCTCAAAAAATTTTGAAATAAAAATTCCTCATTTAAATCCGTTTTGAAGCATTTTCATATATATATATATATATATATATATATATATATAGATATAGGATATATATCTATATCATTCCAGACCCCACTCTTGCACCAAAAAATCAAACTTTCGAGGAAGATGCACTTATTGAGCACATTAAATTGGTCCACTTTCTAAAAATGTACCGAAAAAAAAATCACTAAAAATACCTAATAATGGCCGAAAATTGTCAAATTTATAATTTTAGCCGAAGTTCAGTCGAAAACAATTTATCAACAATTAACTAGGACATTAAAAATATTTCTGCACAAAATATTGCTGAAAAACGAACTTGAATTTCATTAATGTTTGCTGAAAAAT
The DNA here is from genome assembly GCA_030762985.1 of Adelphocoris suturalis. NCBI lineage: Eukaryota > Metazoa > Arthropoda > Insecta > Hemiptera > Miridae > Adelphocoris > Adelphocoris suturalis. Next base: position 169,539,944 of record CM061040.1, on the reverse strand, counting down.
CTATAAAAAATACAAGGAAAAAAAAAAATCTAGTGAAAATTGTGACTTCACACATTTATTGGCTCGATAGGTCATAGTAACTTTCCCGGATTTCCAATTCCTTATAATTTTCGAATATGTGGGTATGTGTTACAAAATTTATCAGGTAAATCCGTTACCGTTACATTTACGAGAATACTACACATTAATGAAGGTAAATGTTTATCTTAATCCCAAATACCTGTTCGAGAACAACTGCAGTAGGGACGGACGCCATTTCCAGTATAGAATTTAGAATTCAGGAACAAGATTTAGAACAGTGGAACGGACGTAAAACGACAGCGCGAAGTAACAGTGGGGGAAAAAAAAAAAAAAAAAAAATCATTTCCAAACTTCAAAATGAGAGAAAAATTTACTAACATCGATCTCTTGGGCCGAAGAATATATTTCATGTATATGGACATATGGGGGTACATTCGGAATCAGCGCAAAGTTTCCTAATAGAATAGCTCATAACATAATATTGTCCACAAAGAATCGGTTTCTGGTCCACGTGCGGCGGTCGGCGAATGGAACTTGGAATCTACTTATCTGTAAACCAACAAATTTTGAGAGGGTATCAAACATCCTTTTTTCCTTGGTCGATTAGAAAGGTTCATTATTGAAAATAATAAACCGAAAAATAAGATAATACCTGATAATTTCTCCAAAGTAAACATTGGTTATGAACTTTGAATGTCTTTGTTTGGGTTCATGTCATATGTTGTTGATGCTGGACGTTATAAACAACTTACGAGGCCGTTCAACTGAAATGGTTTCATTGAAATCTTCCTTTGTGGATAACTGATAATGATCAACTTATAAGATGAATGACTACTTACAAGAAGAGTAGTTCGCCCGCCTTCTTCCAGTTTTAAGTTGGTTTATTTTGTTACATAACTAATCTCGCCTACGTGAAGCTTGATTAAAGCAAAAGTTCCTACTAGGTTTGGGTGTTCAGTAGGGTTGCCAGATCTACTGTTATTTAAAGTATCCTACTTTATTTTTGTTCAAAATACTGTATACTTTATAAAAAATTTAAAGTAAACCAAAATACTTTATATTTGAAACGAAGAAGAAAAGTTCAGCCCCCGCACCTACTTACTAGTCAAGGACAAGGTTCCCATACCTACCTAAACCAGAACTACCTACCTGCATGGACGAAAATTGGTCTATAGGGTCGCTCACGTATACTCGAGAAGTTGAGAAGGCTGACCATCTCCCGCCGGGCGCTCAACCCCATACACCACAACAACAGCAACGAATGGTTCAATGATTCTGTTTACTTTTTGGATGTCATCTGTCATGATAATGTGATACCCTGAGTCTGTTCTGTATGTGATACCTATGTGATGAGGATTCCTTCAGCTATTTTTGTAATTTTTTTTGAGTAGGTGCCTATATACGATGTTGTTTGCTTAAACTAGTGGAAAATGACTCCCAAAAGAAAGACTCAGTTTTTTAGAACCTCTTCTTCTTTAGCTGTATGTAGTACTTAACCTTACTGAAATATGGACTCGTTAAGATTGAAATGTCTAGTAACATTTTCTTCGGAATAAAAATTTTGTGACCTACGTACAGAAAAATATCACTATCCATGGTTCTTTTTTAATTCCTCAAACCGAACTTTCTCATTTTCAGTAATCTGACACATTCAAGCCCATGTGTGCAGATGCTGAATGAAAAATACCTGAGTGTGTAAGTGGAGAACGTTAACTTAAATGTATACTTTAATTTTCATTGAAATACTTTACTTTTCCTTGGTTGCAGCCAGGATATACTTTATATGATCCGAAAAATTCTGGCAACCCTAGTGTTGAGCCTCATCAACTACCTTACAATGTATTGTTACTTTTGTCATGGAATTATCAGGAATGGGGCCAAACAAATGATTCCTCATCTTTCGCCAAGCTTTCGATAAATTTATCATCTTCTTCAGGGCCTATAATATACAGTACAACAGCTCAACCCTTAGAAAAACGGTGAATTCATAAAATATAATTAATAAAAGTAAAAAAGCAAAAATATTCCAGCAAGAAATAAGTATACTATAGGTAAAATCATTCAATCATTTATTATTTATCCATGTGATCCTGTTCCAACGGTTTTTGTCATCATGATTGTTGATGAAGAGGAATGGGGAGAGGGGGTCTTTTATCATTCTTATCAGTGTTATTCTGATGAATGTTGTTGCCTTGTTGCTTTTGAATTTTGATGCTGTGCAAGTAAATCAAATTATTAGTATAATTTTGTGACTACCGGATGTTATTTTCTTCTTCTTTTTCTTCTTTTTAAATCTTCAACAGACTGGTTTCAGTTACTTCATTGAGTTGGTGAGTGTTGGTTGGTTGCTGTTATGTTTGTGCCGTTATTGGTATTAGCATCGCTTGATATGAAGTTGTTGATTTGTGAACCTGTTCTTAGGTTACAGTGTTCTTCAGGTTAGTACCTATTTGCAACCTGAGATGAATTTACTGATCAGATGGTCGCTGAGTAGTGTGTTATTCACGCTGTAGTTCACCTCTGAGTTAGTTAGCCTCTGATTTTACCTACACTATACTTGTTTCTTGCAGGAGTAATACCTTTATTTATTATCTTTTATTAGTTCGCCGTTTTTCTAAGGGTTGAGCTGTTGTATTGTATATTATAGGCCCTGAAGAAGGTAATAAATTTATCGAAAGCTTGGCGAAAGAGGAGGAATCAATTGCTTGGCCCCATTCCTGATAATTCCACGACAGATTGCTGCGTTTGGGTCGATAATAATTTATTCTGCATTGTTACTTTTAACATAATGTACTTCTGTTTGGGATTATTGAGCCTGGGAAAGATCTTGGATGGTTTCGTTCTGCTGATAAGTTGTTTTTCCATGAAAAGGTTTAATACAGGCTAGTGAAGTTTCCTCGCTCACATCGCTTGCTTGGTGTGGATATAGTCCATTCCGACTCCGTAGGGAAAAACCCCGCTGAAATCCGACGTGTGTTGGGAATGTTCCTCCCTTCTCTCGCCCGGGGTGGGGCGTATATAGCCGGAATGAATTCTTTCGTTATTTTCTGCATATTTTTGGTGACTTTTTGAAGGGGAAAGAAAATTCATTTACGAATACCTGTCTGCCTACAGGTTACGACGGACTCAGATATTATATATATATATATATATCACGATTTAGAATAAGTCCCGTCAGTTGGTCCGAAAAGTTGGCTACATCAGCCTGTGTACTTAATCGACCACACCTCAACAAACATCTGAAATCTCCGATTTCAATAATCACAACACACGATGTATATATATATATATATATATATAGTTTTGATGAAAAATGAAAACACTCGCGTGTAATATTATTTTGAGGAGTTACAGAAGGTTGGAAAAAGATAGGAAACACTTAAATAAACTTACAAAATTGAGAGAATATTTCGCTGTGTCAGCGTCGTCAGCTCTAGTGAAGAAGTTTAGTGAAGAAGAAATTTATATATGTATATATATACATAGGTAATTGTTATATCCCCCACCCCCCAAAAAAAGAAATCCCCATCTTTACGAATTTTGTGGTAAATGAAGGCCATTTGACCGATTTGGGTTATCATCATACCATCGAGACCTTCCGCGATGTTCAGAGTATACATACGTTTCGAAGGAATAGGAAGAGCGGTAAATCGAAAACGAACTAAAGTCGGAAAGCACAATTTCATGCCTCAAAACTTTAATATGACCAAATTAGAACTCCAACGAACATTTCAATACCAAAATGCCTGAATGCATTTTTTCGATATTTCCCGCATATTTTTGGTGATTTCTCCGGGAACACAGCATCTTTTATCAATTTCGATGGTAGCATGGTGATCTACGCGTCCAGGAACTTCGCTTTGTCGCTGGAATACGAACTTCTCTAGATCAAATTTTAATGTGGCAGCCAATAGAAGATCGATCGCTCGACCAAAAAACACGCACTAAAAGGGGGTCCCATCCCCCTCCCACCCTCCAGCCCAAGGTTCGGGTGGGAGTATAAAATTTTAAAATTGCTTATGTCCCCTTTCCGAGAAATCCAAGAAGATCCCATCACTCGTAGACCCCCCACTCAGCCGTTTGGCCGTGCATAATGCGGACGGAGTTTCATTTTTATTAACATATATACCTACACGATAATATTTGAGTTTTATAATTGCTACCACGCTGAAATTTTATTTAAGTTTGAGAAGAAAATATGATTCACTTCAATAGTAAATTGCAGTTGAACAGAGAATGGCAGTCTTTTTGGTTGTGGGTGCCATTCTCTGTTCAACTTCAATAAATTATTAGCTGGTAAAGTAATCATATTTTCTAAGCCTGGTATGAACTGTTGCTTGAACCAACCTATTCAAGAGAAACTAGTTGTATTTCAAAATGAAACAACTTAGAACTGGAAGCACCTGCACCCTCAACTCATACACCTTATAAATGAGAATGACTCCCACCATGGATTCATGTATAATGATCAACATTCGACCCTATTTACCACACGTGGAAATGGCTACGAATCACAGGAGCGGTACCTACATGGACTGAGTTTACTCATGAATTTTATGGCACCAGATCCAAACTACAAACTAGAAAACCTACAATAGACTCATATCGAGAGAATATCTAGAGCGATGCTATGTAATCACATACAATTACATTGCTCGTTTAGAGATATTATATTCGTAATTTGTGAATGCACAGATGATATTATCTAGGTGCGCATGGCACCGTTCTGCATTGCGCTATAAAAAGATCCGAAAGATAAAGTTTATCGAAATTGAATCTAGAGCTTGAGGGACAGCTGAGATTCTATTAGTGTTTATTGAGATAATAATACGGATATGTAAAGTGGATTATTATCATTACGAGTACACGTGCTTGATGAGAATTCAGACTTATTATTTCTAAATAAAGGCTGAATCATCAGATAAGAATAAATGAAGCTATTGCAATGGCTCAGAAAATTTTGCAATAAAAATCTTTGAAAAATTTCTTCATTGAAATCCGTTTTGAGGCATTCTGAAACGCTTCCTGAAGTTTGCGCTTTTTCATATATATATATATATATATATATATATATATATATATATATATATATATATATATATATATATATATATATATATATATATATATATATAGGTATGTGTCATTCCAGACGATAACTCTCCTTAGGATTGAGATAAAAATACCGTTCTTGCGCCAAAAAATCAAGCATTCCAAACGAAAGGATGAGTTCGTTGGCCAACAATTTTTGAGCACATTAGATTGGTCAAATTTCGAAAAATGAACTAGAAAAATCACTAAAAATGGCTAAAAACGGCCAAAAATTGTTACATTGATATTTTTAGCAGAATTTTAGTTAAAACTAAATTTTCAACGATTAAATAGGACATTTACAATTTTTTCTCAAAATTATGCTGAAAAATGTACTTAAATTTCATTCATATTTGCTAAAAAATCTAAAAATCTAAAAATCCAAACTATTTTTTGACCAGCCGAATTTAATTTAGAATGAGTTTTCTTTGCCATAAAATTGGATTTTAAGAATTTCTTTCAGATTTAACAAAACTTTATATTTAGGATATTTGATTTAAGGGGGAACTGTTTCCTGAAAATTTAAGAATTTCTTTCTACTTAAATTGTTCAAATTTCAATACAATTTAACATATTATAATACGGTAGATAGTTTATGAAAATTTGAATGAACATCTCAGTAGAACATCGGCATCTATTTCTATCACCCTAAAAGAGTAGAATTTAAGGGATGAAATATGATGTTAAGTTTTTTGATTTATTACTTATTAACTTTTTGATTTATTTTATCTCAACAATTTTCATTTGGTGGGTGCCAACGTCAATGTCGATATACCTGGATTCTGATATTCTGTTGTAATTAGATATCAGCTCTTGTTAAATGCAGGAGGGCTAGTAAAGCGTAGTTGTTTTATTTCTTAATTAAATTAATTTCTCCTCGGTAGGTGACTACGTCTATGCAGATATATCTTGATAATGCATAATGAACTTCGTTTAATAATTATTATAGACAAGTGTCCTGCGTAGAAGGGTAATGCATTACAGAAATAATAAACATTTGTGTAATAGTTTGCATCGTTTTTATGTCGTAGACAGATGGCAAACGAGATTAAACCGAGTTTAATGAGAGTGGTCATAGTTCAGCATAAAATTGCGTGCTTCGCAACCATCGTACGTGAATGGAGGAAGTCTGCGTTCTTTTTTCGCGGAAAAATCGATACTTCAGCCGACTGCGCGCGGCGCCAGAGCTTATCGCGAATTCGCGGAATACATCACGCACAAATAAAAAGCAACGGATGTGAAGAGTGAAACGAAAACACTCACCGGCATTTTGGGCGCCAGGTGGTGACGTCACTGTACGGCAGGTCAACACCGCTGGCGCCTTCTGTTTGCCGAAGGACAATATAACTTATTGTCGACAACGCGAGTGAGTCGCATCCTGTGAGATTTACCTTCTGTTTATTTACAGAGTTGATTTTGAAATTTTGTCAAGGAATTTTTAATTGGATGACAACTCATATTGACTCAAGTACCTAATAGTACTAGTATTACGTATAATGACGTATAATTAATATTAATACTAATATTGCAATAACGATCATAATAAATTTTTTTCGTAGTTTTTGCCATCCGAAGTATTGAATATTCTGAAAAAGGGCCCTAATTTTTATTTATTTGATTAACTAAGTAATCGGGGTCTTAGGTCCAAAAAAACTTTTTTGGCACCTTGCAATAAAGTATATATATCTTGTTAAATTGTTGGAAAACAACAGCAAAATATTTTGTGGCCCAGGTCTTGGAACAAATAGATGGCAGTTTAACCTTCAATGTGATTTGCCTGAAGAAGTACTCCTCTGGTTGTGATAAAAAATTCACTATGGAAAAATTGCTTGTGGGTACGAGTTATCATCTGATGATACAATTATTAAGTTACCTCCAACAGGCAGTTCCAACCGCCATTCAGCACATTTAGTATTTCTAGTCGATTTCGGACCATACCACATGCGATATTGTTCAGATGTACTGTAATCCTCATGATATAGTTTTGCATTCAGTGCTACGAAAATGGAAAGTGAGGTACAAAGTTAAAAGTACTATAAAACCTTATAATTTATTGAAAAACTAATTCTTTCAAAGTTTTCAATACCCAATAAAGGTTCGTTTTCAGTTAAATACTAGTGAGTTTTCTTCACATTCAAGGGAATCAATAGTTGTCTTTGGGTACAACATCCTATTGATCGCAGGGAGATATGAGGTGTTGTACCAAAGGACACAAAAAAGGTTTGTTAAAACACTCATCATTACGTGAATGTTACAATATGTGAGCCCAACCAACTTGGCGGATGTTTTTAAAGGAGTGCTTAACTGGTTTTATAAGCTTTCAGCGATGTATGGGGTAAGATTGCCCAAAATATAACCGTTTATTTCAACTAGCTCTTGGTACTAACTCAGCTAAAAAGTGAACTCCGTGCTGCAGCCAAAATCGTTTTTGCTAGAATAAAACAGAGTGGACTTATTGACTTACTGAGGGCTGAAATAACCGCTCCTGAACTAAAAACCGAGATCCCATCGCTGATCGAAGACCACTAGTTGCTTGTTGCTACCAAGGATCAGGCTTCTATTGAAAATTCTTCGGTTTGTGCATTCCCTGAAGCCCTTCTATCCAGCGGTACCTCTGGAATGAAAGTATCTTTCATCAGATATCCCTTTGTATATGAAACGGCTTCTTTGTCAAGTTCAGGTTTCTGGGGAGGTTATACTTTCCTAGCATTTTATCAAAATGTGATGAAACTGAACCATGCTCTGAGTGCAACTCCAGAGATTTCGACAGTATTTTTCATCTGCTATCAGGTTCTCGTGTGTTTCGAGCCGAAAGAAATAGATTTCTTAAGGCTGGGCTCGTTGCAAGATCTTATGAAGTTAAATAGTGTTCATATTAGTCGAAACGTATTTTCATTTTTACAAACAACCCCCCGCCAACGCTCTTGTATCTTGATCGAAGATCGGTAGGAACTCTTGATTATTCTCTGTTAAAAATGGCTCGTTATATCCACTGAACTACCTATTAATGTGTGAATTATTTTGGATGTAAATACGTTCTGTCTGTAAGTTAAATACCAAGTACCCTAGCTGTCAAAATGTGCAAGTATCTGTGTAGGTTCAATGCTAAGTTTTAATTAAGCAATCCGGAAGTGTATTTTTAGTATTATTGTGAGTTGATACAACGATATAACCTACCTACCTTATTTTATTTGTAATATTGAATGTTATTCCTATCTTGTAAAAACCAAGTGTTTTTACAATAAAACCTATTCATTCATTCAATATCTTGCAAGATTTCAGCCACATTTTTTTCTGTAGTTTTTACTACCCAGAAATTGTAGCTCGTGTATGATCTTTCTTCAAAATGGAATATCGTATTTATGGATTAAAAATGAAGGCTGGTGGTGGGAAAAATTTGGCGGTGAAAATATAAATTTATTTTTTGGAAGTGCTTCGCATTTCGGCATCCTGAAGAGCAGGAGTTTCCAGGTGTTTTCCGAAACAGGAGTTTTCTCGTGTTATTCCATATTGGTCGAAATACTGGCACGACCTTCTTGTTAGGAACGGACAGACTGTCAACTAAAAGAATGATAAAAAGATACATAGACTCATCTTTGTCATCAATGAACAAACTGGGGATTTGATTTTAGATTATGTTTGGATTACTCTAATTCAAGTCATAGACTACTACTTTTTTCAAATTGTTCAAATCTGAACTACATTGGATGGGGAGATTTGATGTTCGGACGAATAAAGTTGGATTAGTCTGAACGTTCTTTTAGGTTACCTATCAAGAATATTTTTAATCTGAAATATCTGGAAAAAAATAACTGGTGTAAAAACTGGTACTCGTGTTTTTCTTGTATTTGATCCAATTACGTACATAATTTTCCGAATTAAACTCATCTCGGTAACTTCTTTGATGAATGCACTAGATTTACGGTTTAGGTATGTACATGTACTAATTTATATCCGAATAATTCCATCCCCCTATAACATTCTAAGGTTAACGAACTTGTAATTAAAACAGAGAGTTACATAAAACTGGATTAACGTAAATTAACTAATTTTCTCAAATGCATACTTTTCCTGCTATTCATGCTCAAAACAGTCATACCAAACAAATATATTATCCACTCCTAAAACCCACTTGAGGAAGCCCAGCAAGTCCTCAATGACTTGTAATGATAGAGGGAAGTTAAGTACTCTGCCTGAAACATAAATTATCTGGAATTCCTTCTATAAATGAATGGGAGCATAAAATGAAAACAAACCTGTACGAATCATTCCTCCCCCCTTCCCCTAAAACACCCCCTTCTAAGGGTTAGATTCGAAATTTTTCAAGTAGCCTGTGATTTAAGTTAAAATACTCCAAACATATTCGACAGCTCAAATCCCCAGTTCGTTCAATGACGTTCGAAACGCTTCAACTGTGTAAATGTATTACTTTACAAAAAAAGGCCTTTCTGTCCTTAAATTGGTTTTTTATTAATCTCCAACGTTTCTCCCCAGAATCTGGGGCTTCTTCAGGGAGACTAAATTTTAAATATCCAATTCAACATTTTTAAAATAAACATACTTTTCATTTTCTGTTATGTGATAAAAAATCGACTTTTGATTAACAAAAGACTTTTTTGTGAAGTCTTGCATTTGAACTGTCCGAATAAAGAAACGTAACAATAAATTTATTACGTCATATCGAAAATTTAGCTTGGTCCGTTTCGTTAATCTCTAACATTAAACCTGTCCATAAATGGTGTACCTACATAATAATTACATTATAGCAAGGTTTTATCTTTTTGTTAGCTGCCTAATTAGACCTTTATTGCGTACTTTCTACCGCCTGTAATAATGCGGTAATACTTTTACATCCAATACCTCCATCCGCTCTATTATTAAACTGATTGGTAACAAGGAGTTGCTAAAATGGCCGGTGTTGTAGTTAGCCCCATTTTGGAGTTGTCCCCCGTGTATAAGCCTAAGAAGTAATTGACCCTTATTGTAGCCGTTTCAAAAGAATTTTATATGAAATTAATGGAAGACATTTTCCCTTTTCTCAAAATGTCAGCAGGTACCTAAGTAATTATGTAGGTAAGCAGGGTAATTTTGGGGAGGGAGAGACAGTTCTGGGCCCGATCCACCTTTTTATTTTGAGTTTTCTTCAATTTATTAGTGGGAGGCACCCCCTCGTAAACAACCCATTCTATTTTATTCAGCGCAAAACTCTTCGCGGCCCTCTTTCCTAGTAAAGCTGTCAGGATATCCCAGTGTTCAATAATATCAACGAGCATGGGCGCGTGGCGCCCGCCGAGAGGTCCCCGATTCTCGGAACTCATATAAAAAAGAAACCTAGATACAGAAAAAAATACCCACTATAACCGACGAGATCGATAGACTCGCGTATACGACTCTCGCGGGAAACCATCCGCTGATATCATAACCAACGATCGATTTACTTGTGAAAAAAAGTCTTATCGTGGAGTACTGTTATTGAAATATCTCCCGAAACGAGGAAAAGAGAGTCGAAAATACGAGTTGTATTGCGTTAAAAAAACAATGAAAAATTCGCAAAACAGGGAGAGTTTGTAAGTACTTCAGCTCGAGTGTGCCGTCATTTTTCGTTGTAATCTCATGATTGGGAGGAATTTCCGCTGAAACGCGGTGAGACAATATTGATAAAGTTTGAAGTCATCGTTCAAACGGTGTCAGTTTACAACCAAGAATAGGTGTGTGACTTGAAAAGATATTATTCAGCTACAGGAAGTAGAAATTAGGACACCCTTATTGAAATGAAACGTTTAAATTTTCATCTTTGTAAGTAGAATAAGGAAGGCATTTTAGAATCAGAGCCTAATCAGCTGATCATAGTGGCTATGTCAGGGACGGATTAAAGGGGGGGGGGGGGGGCGGAGGTATACAACTTCTATTAATAGGGATAAGTTTGTGTTCATCAGTTTATTTAACAAGTTACGGTAGGAACCTACTGTATATTTGTCTCTCGTTTACCGCTTTTGGTAAAGGTAGCAATACATAATCAACCTACCAACCTACCTACTGTTTCAACGGAGAAAGAAACGAATCGTGTTTTCTCAACTGATTGCAACAAGTGATTTTCGATTGAAGTGAATTATTCTCTGTTTCACATTTACCAGTAATAGACAACAAATGTTTATCAAGGTAATATTTTATTTGTATTTTCATCTTTAATTAAAAATGTACTTCGTCCATTTAATTTCATCGTTACTCTCGATAGAGGACCGCCCCCACCCACGAAATTCTATTAATCCGTCACTGGGCTATGTACCTTGTGATTGTAACCAAGCAGTCCCAAAGAGGCTCCATTTCAAATTGCAGGGTGTTATTCAGATAGAAGTTAACTTGAGAGTTTACTCTATATACAGGGTGTCTCAACTTAAGTAGGCAAGACTTCAGGGATCAATTCTACAAGTAATTTGCAACAAAAAGTGTCTCCTAAAGTGTTATTTTTTAGAGGCTTCGTTTTCGAGTTATTGACGATCTAAGATTTTTTTCGTGTTTTCGACCTTATCTCCCAAAAATGTCTGTGACCCCACCATTCTTTGAGTATTCTCAAACCTGAGAGTGCCCTTTGACCCTCGAAACTCAGAGAAGGGTACTTTCACCCTTATTCGTTAGTCGTAGAGGTCTGCAAGTGTCACCATTCGATTCAGCGTGAAAAATTACGTAGAATTCGACATTTAAATCATAAAGTTGTGGGAGATCGTTTTTTCCTGAAATCCATCGATTTTCGTTAAAAATACCACGTTTTTTCGCATTCAAAAGCCGTTTTTTCTCCTTGTTGTTACTTTTATCAATTTTTTTGGCTATACCGTTAGAAAGCTGATAAGATTTTGAAGTTTTTACTGTACTTGCAAACGACTGTTCATTTTTTTTATGAAGGGAAGAATCAGATTGAAAAAACCCAAATTTTTAGAATTTTACAAAGTTTGTACTTTGACCTCTTTTTTCGGTATCTTAACTCTCTTGAATAATTATGATTTGGCATCAAAAAGATAGGAAATTTAACGTTCTTTCCAACGGTATCCTCAGGTTTGAGAATACTCAAAGAATGATGGGGTCACAGCCATTTTTAGGAGATAAGGTTGAAAACACGAAAAAAATCTTAGATCGTCAATAACTCGAAAACGAAGCCTCTAAAAAATAACACTTTAAGAGACACTTTTTGTTGCAAATTACTTGTAGAATTGATCCCTGAAGTCTTGCCTACTTAAGTTGAGACACCCTGTATACCTTGTCATTCTTCACCTGCCTATATGTATTTAAAAAATTTGAATGGCTATGGCTAAAGGAATAATTCTGTCTTTTCCTACATTCATTATTATAATCAACATTCCTTTGCCCATTTAGAAACACAGATGTCATTGACGTAAAAGAATGAAATTGCTAAATACAAGTGAACAAATATATATATTTGTTTATTTATATCACAAAAAGAAGTAATAAGTAAATCAAAATAAACGGTGAAAAGAATGAGAATTATTGACTGTACCAAAATTCAGCTCCATAGGTACAAGGCGATATAAATAAATAAAACATGTCCTTCATAAAAAACTTCTATGTGATTCTAATGACTCAAACTAGCGTATTCTAACACGTTTCTTAATCGGTTCTCCAGATAAAACAGTTTTGACCAATAATAGTTGCCGATAAAATGCAAGATCGAAAATCTGTCTTCATTCATAATTAAAATAAATAAGCGAGTCGATTCATCAATAGTCCATATAATATGGAGCCCCAAACGTATGGGTATTATTCACATATTGTCTTCATAGTTTGTATCAATTTTCAGAAAGATAAACCTCTCAACATAAATCTAGCTGTAACATATTTAGTATTCAGTTATAATGACAGTTTCATTAACGTGGAACAAATGATGATTATGTACACAAGGTTGGCTAACGTTGTTGATGTATTTTCTTTCCCGATATCTGAAATCTTGACAGCTCGTCACAGAACGAATTCCTTAATGGAAAATATCAGTTCACCGTTCGCATCCACCTTTTTCATTGATGTTATCAACGAGGACGCTGTCAGGGGCTTGAATGGCCGAGCGAGGACGCTACGCGATTATTGCGGTTGTTTACCATCGGATTCCGAACTATTATTGTTTACACTAGCGGATAGATAGGCGCTATCAATAACGTACGCGCTGTTATCTTTCTACGAGGTGCTCTCCAGGGACGGGGATTCTTTTTGCGTTACGGACCGGACCCCTTCCAAGATTTTCCTTGATGTTGATATAACCTATGACCAGCTCAACCAACTATCATCTGGCGGCCGCGCTGTATCTAGCACACACTGGTGACTAATAATTGACAAATAGTAGTAATAGTGCATGTAAACAGGAAAGAGATTTAACTGGGTCAAACAAGGAAACTAGTGTAGTTTTAGTGCATCTGTATTGACAAACAGGAGCAAAACTGGTGACGCATCAGGAATGATTCAATTTTTTGGGTATCATATAATGGCCGTGGACCGCTCCTGTAGGAGTCCGAGGTAAGACCATCTTATGGAGTTCAAATCAATCAACAACCAGCCTTCTCTCTAACCAATCCTCAGTCCTCAGTTTGCAAGAATAGTTCTTTTCCTTTCACCGGTGTTCTACATCCGATCATTTTAATTTTAGTTGGACAATTATACTTCATATTTTTCCTTTTCTTAAACGAAAATATGTACAGTGCCCTCTCAGGCCAAAGTTAGTTAGTGCTATTGGCGACTAAGCGGTCCGGCAATTAGGTGGTTGAAGCTACCGATGCTTCTACAACCACTAGGGCTACGGCAGGACTCGATATTGGAGTAGGAGGTTACGAGATTATCTAGAGGGTATCTAGAGATCGAGCCATGTAGGGAATAAAACGTCCATTTAGGGTTTTAAAGGTTCAGAGGTAAGCACACTTTTTCAACATCTTATATATGACAGGAGTCAGAATTCAATTTTGCATATTTCTAATTTCATCCGTACGCATCCACAAAAAATGTGAATGCGTAAATTTCGTTATCATGGACACGATGCAAATCTATTTGACATTTTTGTAAATCAAATAATTTGATGTCAATCCAAAGATGTAATGTTAAGGTTAGTTCCTAGAAAGTGCTGTATAAGTTTGCCATGATCGGGGGATCAGTAGTAGAATATACGGAAGGGTGAACTTGAATATCATTATTAACTTTCTCCCGTTCTAAAAATGGCCCAAATCCATCCAAAATCATAAAGAATATTTGGAAGATTGTTAAAAGAAAGTGATAATTAATTTCTAAGCGATTGCCACAGCAACTAACGCAACAATCATAACATTTTTTATCCGAGGAAAGACTTCATAGGAAGACAGTCAACTCAGTGATTAATCAATATTCATTACTTTTAATAATTCAGTCACAACTGATTTTATATTCATTTCAGCGAATTTTCGTAGAAAATGGAGCTATTGCAATGGCTCGGATAATTTTAAAATCAAAATTTTCGAAAAATTTCTTCCTTGAAATCCGTTTTGAGACATTTTGAAACGAATCCTAGAGTTTAACGCTTTTTCATATATATATATATATATCATCTGATCATGGGATCTACAAAATACAAAACGTGAATGTGAAAAATGGGTGAACAGTATATGGCTAACAAAGTTTGTCCAGTACATTTCATAGTAGGTAGGTATACTCTCAAATTTTACTTACAATATATTCAACAGGCGTGGATTCTTCAATGTCAACTACATTGGTTTGGTTCTGAATAACTGATAAGCGGTAGATAATGACATTGCGTCTAATTGTACATGTCATTACATGATTAGGACCCAGACCCTGAGTGGAAACGTCGGGAAATAAACCATAAACTCAACAAGTCTACAGGGTGGTCCGTAATGAACGGATACATTTTAAAATCCTGTAACATTCACAAATTCGATCATAGGGATTAAAAAATAAGCAGAACGTGTAGAGAAAATCAGTAAGTTTTATTCACAATCGAAAAATCGGGAAAAAAATGATCAAGTTTTAAAAATTATGTCATTTAAATGACGACCCTGTTTGGTAACGCACAGTTCAATACGGTCCTTGAAGTTCTGCATTACTCTTTGCACCATATCTTCCGGTATTTCCGCGATTTCTCGTCTTATTGACTGCTTCAATGCTTGAATGGTTCGTGGTTCGTCCACGTACACTTTAGATTTCAGGTGGCCCCATAGAAAAAAGTCGCAGGGGGTGAGGTATGGGGAACGCGGAGGCCAGGGAACATCCCCATGCCGGGAGATCACGCGTCCGGGAAAAAGCGTTCGCAAAAAGCCAAGGACCGTCTTGAACTGTGCGTTACCAAACAGGATCGTCATTTAAATGACATAATTTTTAAACTTGATAATTTTTTTCCGATTTTTCGATTGTGAATAAAATTTACTGATTTTCTCTACACGTTCTGCTTATTTTTTAATCCCTACGATCGAATTTGTGAATGTTACAGGATTTTAAAATGTGTCCGTTTATTACGGAACACCCTGTAGTTTGGTCAATTAAAGAAAACCCTCGCAAGTATTATTTACTAGACAACAAAACTTTATATATATATATATATATATATATATATATATATATATATATATATATATATATATATATATATGTATATATTTATGTGTGTGTGTGTGTGTTTGTGTGTGTGTGGTGTGTCATTCCAGACGATAACTCCCCTTAGGATTGGGATAAAAAGTCCGTTCTCGCGCCAAAAAATCAAGCTTTCCAAATGGAATGATGAGTTCGTTGGCTAACACTTTTTGAGCACATTAAATTGGTCAAATTTCAAAAAAAAAAAGTACAAAAAAAATCACTATAAATAGCAAAAACGGCCGAAAATTGTTACATTTGTAATTGTTTGCAGAATTTTAGTCAAAACTAAATTGTCAACAATTAACTAGGACATTTAAAAAATTTTGCACAAAATCATGCTGAAAACCGTACTTAAATTTCATTAATATTTGCTAAAAAATCTATAAAAACTGCAAAAAAAAAAATCCAAAATCTCGTTTGAATCGCCAAATTTTATTTAGTATGAGTTTTTTGCGATAAAATTTTGTTTTTAACAATTTCTTTTTACTGAAATTGCTCAAATTTCAATACAATTCAACAGATCATAATACGATAGGTTGTTTATGAAAATTCGCTCATACGATCATGCTGCATGACTGGAACTTTTATTTTTAAACTTTCCTCAAAGAGATGGCTCAGAGTTCAGTGGAACACGTACTTCCTGGATTCGCGGGAAAAACCGGGCAAGTGACGGAGTTATCATTCCGTTGTGATTAGCGGAGTCGACAAGATAGGGACACTTTATAATGTGATTCACCGCAGCGGCGGAAGGGGCCTTGACATCCCTCTGTTATGTAACATACTCGTAGTTTCTCAGGCCAATTACTCGCGCGAGAGGCTTCAACACACCAAGCACCGGGGAATAAATAAGTTATTAAAATAGCCGACAAACGTGACTGTCAGTTGCTTAAGGCGGGACGCAGGTCTAAAATAATAATTATGTACCTGAATACAACCACATATACAACCATACAAGGCCCACCTAACACGCCCGTCGCCTTCATGTCCTCCATTATTGAAGACGGAGAATGTGTTGAATTGTAGATTTTTTGTTTGCGTGGTTTTCAAATATGACATTTTTGCGCACATGTGCAAGCGCACTGAATTTGTTTGTTTCGTATTTTCAAAGAAAAAACGCTGCAAATTATTTCACAAAGGTTTATTATTTTTTCAATTGAGTATGATCGTAGTTTTAGTTGGCTTGCGTACGTCATAAGGCCCGTCCAGACTCCTCGGCGTGTCCTATTTCGAGTTGCCACAACCTATACTTCTATAATTATATACGCATGTTTATATTTCTCGATTTGAGCTCCTATCTATTCAAATAATTATTGCCTTAATAATATCATTATCTAAGAACGTACGAAAAGTCGAGAGGATATGTTATTAAATATGCGTAGGCAAAGCATTGGTATTAACACACAAATATGACCTAGAAAAAAACATATATTCATGCCTCGAAGGAACATGAAATTCGAAAGCAATACAAGTGTAGGAAGTTTTCCACGCCACCCTGGAGGTACTCCCTAGGTCTCGTTACCTCACAACCGGAGGTTCACCACCCTATTACGCTTACACTATCATATCACTCATATTTTTCCATCAACATTCATTTGAAAGTAGTGCATTTTGAGATGAGGGAATTTTGTCCTAACATGAGAATAATAATTATTAGGTCGTGCAGTTGTGGTCGTGCATGATCTGGTCCTAAAGTGTTCTGTTGCGAAGTCCTACTGCCCATTGTTGCCAGGCGTGCGCCAGTCTAACACTCAAAGCCTCGAAAAAGACACCTTTTCACCTATTTTTGGCTCATAGCACCCATGGGTGAGGAGCGATCGAGCTGGCGAGAAGTTAGGACCAACTAGACCCCAAGTGGAGTCTATGTGCGAAAGAACGGATTTTTTAAGTCAGTTCTAAGGCCTTTTAAGCCCCGGATGGCGAACGGCGGAGGGACATTGCAAATTTGGATTCTACGCACTTTGAAACGTAAAATGACAAAGTTTGAGGGGGGGTTATAAAAATTTTTTGCTATACGATCACATAGGCTTATTATTGAAAATAATAAACCAAAATGAGTTATTTGGATGGTTCCGAAATTTTCAAAGTGGGTAGGAAGGGACGGGGACCCCCTAACAATCCGCTTCATACATCAAAGAACACAACCCTAGGTTTTAACGTCGTACATTTATAATTTATGTATTTATATATAGGGTGTGTTTGCAGAAGATAACTCCTTTTAAAAACGGTGTAAAAACTTCGTTCCAACGCAGAAAAATCCCTCTTGGCAAAATATAGGTCAAGTTCGTTGGCCAGCGCGATCGTTCCAGAATTCCAGGCACAAATTTACAATTTAATGACCCAAAAAATGCTAAATAAATCGGTTTTTTGACAAAAGGGAATGTGGGTTATCACAGTCAAAGTATGTTTCAGCGCTGAGTTGGTTGCAACCACTCCTAGATCTCTTTTCAGGTAAAAAATGTCCATAATTGATCAAATTTTAGAGGTCGGCTGCGTGTTCTAAAATTTTCTTTGCTATCTCGTCACACGGCTGTCCTCTCAGTTTTATTCAGGACATGGTTGGCCTCAATGATCAGAATTTAAGTGCCTAATTTAATGTTATCTACACATTTTCTTTGACAATTCGCTCTATTAG
Organism: Adelphocoris suturalis; assembly: GCA_030762985.1. NCBI lineage: Eukaryota > Metazoa > Arthropoda > Insecta > Hemiptera > Miridae > Adelphocoris > Adelphocoris suturalis. Next base: position 169,521,586 of record CM061040.1, on the reverse strand, counting down.
GCATGCTTCATGACTGCGTACTTTTCAAAGAAACCCTCATTTTTAATTTAATGGAAAAATGACTCTACACTCGAATTTTTAAGTGCGGGAAAAATAGTTACTTCGCTCAATATGTGTAATAGTGCAGAATATTGAGTAGGTACCTATTTGGAGGCATTCCATCGCCAAAGTTGATACATAATTTTGTGGTTTTTTCACGCTGAATCACGATGTAACGTTCTTTCATTGATATTAGCAATACGAGTGTAACACGTTAATTGAAACGTGCGGTTTTCAAAAATCCATAATACAATCAATAACATTCAATTTTTTTCCGATAAATATCAATAGATTTTTCTAGGTTAAATCAACATACACTACATTCTTGTTAAAAGAACGATAATTAGTGTGAAATTGGTAATTATTTTAAATGAGAAAAATCTCTTCGAATCGCTAAAACATACAGCTAAAGAATACTACGAACTCTACATACCACCATAATAGCCAACGCAAGAGTTCCCAGCGTTACTCACCTGAAACAAAAATACTAAATTAGGTAGGGGATCTAATATCTATTATTAATAAGAATGAAACTCCGTCTGTCTGTTTGTTTGTCGTGTCTATGCACGGCCAAACGGCTGAGTGGGCCGGATCTACGAGTGGGGGGATCTTCTTGGGATTTTCCGAAAGGGGGAGCGAGCGAATTTAAAATTTTCTAATCCCACCCGAACCATGGGCCGTAGGGCGGGAGGGGGGTCGAATTAAGAATTAATGTGCGCTTTTTGGACTTCCCCGCTTCCCCTACCCCTCCAAACGGGCGTTGAAAATTCTGGAAAAATACCGGTTTTGTAGGTTTTTGAACGAGAAAGACGACGGCGCAATCGGATCGCGAAATATAGAATAAAGAAAGAAAATCATCAATATCTTTCTATACAACTTATCCTCTTTTATAACGTAGGTTCAAGTAAATTAAATTCAGGCTCCATTCTACAAATAATTTACAAAAAAAGTGCCTCTTGGAGATTTTATGACAAAAAGCACTTTTTTGCTTAAAAGAAAGGTTTTGACACGGAGGGAGGTTTGGTTTCCACTTAGAATTTGGGAAAAAGCCCATCCGAGACCTAAAAGCGTACATAAATGTATCGAACAAGACGTCCATTTATATCGAAATATACATTGCAAAATTACAGTTATAATATACATAAGTTTTTTTTTCGAGGACTTGATGTTTTATGGGGAAATAAAACAGTGATTTCACAAAGATGAGATAAGTTTTTGTTTCAGTACTATTTGCCATCAACACAATACGCTTTTTAATGGATGTTCCCATATATTATCATAGGAAATGTGACGCTCTTTCCTACGACGCCTTTATTTTTTATTTTACTTTATTTAAGCCTTCATTTTGAGGAGCCGATTAAAGTCGAAGGTGAAAAACAAGAAAAAATTTCATATGTATATCATACAAAAAAACAAAACGCTTGAAAGAATTTCTAAGGGGCACAATTTGTTGCAAATTAGTTGAATAATTGAACCCTGAATTTAATGTACTTGAGCCTGAGACATAATTTATTTGTATTACAGAATTTCATTGTATTTCTGTTGTACTATTAAATGTGCTCCGTATTTGAATGTTTGAGAGGGAGGGAAGTGGGTATTTATGCTTGGTTTGTCTATGTGACCTCTCGACCTTACGAGATAACGAACAAAGAAAATCCTGGAGCATGATGATTCATTCGAAGTTTATAATACAAGAAGAGAGAGATGGCTTGGAATTTTTTATGCATGCTGTTAGCTAAGACATAATCTGTAATGAGCGTTACCCGAGGGTGTGAAAAAGATTCCTTAACTATTTTTAAATAGACGAAGATCCTATCCAAAGAAGTTCAACACCAACTGCACTCTACTAGGATAAGTTGTTTTCTTTCTGATTTTTTGATGTTTAGATGTCAAACCACCTCTCCTAAATTGGGCGGGACCTTCTTCCACAGTCTGACGTCACGAGTAGGTACAGGAAACTTTAAAAAATCGTAGAAAGAAAACTACCTATCGTTAGAGAACGCGGAAAGTGTCAAATTTATTAGAATTGAATCAATTTTCATCTAAAAATATAAGATAAATACGTGGGTATGGGGAACCACCTTAATTATACAGAATTATACCAATAAATATCTCACTAAGGGCAGCATACGGGTCAACCCGAGGAAGGGTTGACGCACCCCTTCCGGAGGGACGGAAGAGAAGGGCTCAGGGAGGCATTCGGTCAGTGGAAGCTCTATTGAGATATTCCCTGTATAAACTCTCGTATTCTCAGTCAAACCTTTCCACATTACTAGTTATATATAGTGCTCAAGCCTTCAGCTAAGCAAATTGGTCAGTTTGCTTTCTTACATTCCTACAACCTTCCCACTCCTGTTTGAACGGTGACGGCAGGCACTACGGTGCACTGGAAACACTCTCAAACAGTCCCTTATTCAATTGGTGATATATATGACGGCAGGAATTATCCTGGGTTCATTTATCATCAATTTGAAGACTCCTTTGTATTCCAAATTAGCACTCCCCTGTTTGACGGCGACGGTAGGCACCAGGGTGCACTGGGAACACTCTCAAACATTTTTCCATTATCTTCCTCAGTTGGTAGGTGAGGGCAGGCACTAAGGTGCTCTGGGAACACCATCATCTCTCCTAACCTATTTCATCCGATCAAATTTGTAAATGTAGTAGTCCAAAAAGTAACAAGTACCTTCGTTCATAAGGAAAAGGAAGTTTTCGTAGAACTAGGGTGTAGGATCCAGTAAGTTCTATAGGATCTGTAGGATCCAGTCCCTACAACAGTAGGTTACACTAATTGCTAAGAAGTTTATCTCATTGTGTGACACAAGAAACCTTAGTTATGGATGCGTCTACTAGCTCCGGAATAATTCAGTTTCAGAGAGAAAGGGAGGTAGAGAGAGAATGTCTTATCATCGTACATAGAAACTGAGAGTGGGTGAGAAGGAAATATATTCAAGATAATAACGTTAGAAAAAAAAAAAAATTAGCTAGCCATTCAGTTTAATTCGCTCAAACGAAGCCAAACTAATAGACAATCGGATTCTTTAACAAGTAATTATCTACCGTTGTAAAAGAGAGTACAAAATATCAAATCTAAAAACGCAAATAAGTATACTCTATAAAAACTAATCCATCCTTGTATCTTTAAAGTACTGTAAATAAGTGCACATGAAAGAGCTGTGTTTCGTTGTTATACTAAATACATAGTTTTATGACAAACAATTCTCTCCGATACCGATTGGTTACTACCTTCTTTCTAGGTTACTTCAGGATCCCCTAAACTATCAAATCATCATTCCAAACTTCACGTTCTGCACTATACCTTCGCCGTTATTTGATGAGGCTTGGGATTTTCACGAGCCCGACCCCGAGTACGTCTCGATTGGAGCCTCCAGGTAGTCCATGATGGTTAACTATACGGATAACTTCATATTAAAATTATTTCGTGAAAATGTTTATCAATTAATTTTATGAAAACGAGTCGTGGCTTGGTGGACACCACTAATCCAACGCCTAAATGGTTATGGAAATGTTAATGATTTGAGTCAATCAAATTTTATTAATCATGATGATTTTAAAAACTGCAACAAAATGTCTATTTGATAGTGCGGTGTTTATTGATCGGGTCCCCACACTCCCTATCTTTCAGGTCATAGGGAAATAGTACACCAGGTAAAATAATCTCTCAACTAAGCGCCCTACGTACAGTAGAGGACTAAAGAAGATTTAACTCAGTCGGGAGTTAGGTACCCCTCAATAACTGCTGTGGGTTCTTCCGACTCTGGATTAAGTTTTGTTATAATAATTTTCGTGGTGCAACGATCCCTAAGTGAGCCCTAAGTTAATTATTTTTCTATCCTTTTAACCTATGAAACTAATAATTAGGAGGGCATCTGAGCACGAGACAGCTAGAGAGACCAGATGAAGCTATAATTCAGTAGGCGCCCTATCCAGTATGAAGTTATCCACGTATGTATATATGTATATATATTATATATTACAAATTTCACCAGAGCCTTCTTTCTTGCTTTCTAACAAAAAACTAGAAGAGAATGTCACTTCTGAGTGTTTTTTTTTATCCCATGAGATATTCGAGTCGAAGAATTCCTCCAGGAATTCAAAACCCAAGAATAAAACTTTGTAAGCAAATCTACAAGGTTTGGAGAGTTTAAGTATAGGGCATTTCAATGGGAAACGGATGCTAAATAGGCCCACCTTGGAAAGCGATACCTTTGAAATGTTATACTATCGAGTGTCAAGGCGTCCTGAATTAGGAATTCGCTTTTATGAAACGGGAACCACGCTAACAGCGTTGCGTAACCCGGCCCTCCAAGGTTGAAAACTTCAGAGAAGAAAATGTTTAAAGCGAGTAGAGGAAACGGTAACAAAGTAATCTTCTGGGTTCAAATTTCTCTCACTGTCACACCCTTCCCAAGCGTATTTTGCTAAATTATCCGACTACCATTCATACCTATTCCATAATTTATTGTCTTGAGTTTGTCTAATGGTGAGATAGGGTATGCGTACGTCTTACTTATCCTTCTAAACAGCTCTCTCGATTTTTTCCAAGTTGGTATCGTTGGAATCTTCGCATCACGGATGCAAATCCCCAACGCCATACATAATCATAATTGAGGAAATGGTCAACTTTCTCTCAGCCAAAAAACTCAGCGATATTTCCAAAACAAATAGGTAGATAACGAAAAAACTTAATTGAACTAAAGTTCATGTTTGTGGATCGGCAGGTTTTAGATATTTCGCTTACTTTTGAGCTGCTTGACATCCTCATAAATCGAGTGATAACAAATCAATTGGTTTAAAGTTTGATAAGATGAGTAGGTGGACAATATGGAAGATATGCAGAAGAACTCATGAAACAACGTTATCGGCGATGACTGTCGCATTACTGTTGGTTGGTTGAATGAAATAATATTGATGATTTTTGGATTTGGTTTCTGTAAGTAGGTACTTCTACAGATCTCATAAAATAATCAATAATTCTATACCCAATTTCTTCCATTTGGTACTCCGTGTTAGTTCTTTTCTAAGTAAATGTAGTTGTGTAACAGTTGAATGGTCTTTCTAGGGAGACTCCGTACGACTGTGTGGATGGATACTACGTACCGGCTGTCAAAAATGCAGCTTTTGAAATATGCGAGTCAAAAATGGAGACAAAGGGATCAACTGAACCTACGTTAATACTCTCTCACCATACTCTTGAAAAATAAAGCCTTGGATCCGCTGGATCAAAGGAGTTTCTGTGCCACGAATTGACATCTTGGGACAGGTGAATCAAAAATTGCTCCACAATTACATTTTCGAAAGGAATAATTCCATATGGAGTGTAACCAATCTTTATAATTTCCACCAATAAAATATCTTCTATAAGGCATCTTGACACGGAAAAATGTGAAACCAGTTTTACGCAACTACCTATAATCCAGCGTTTTTATTCAAAAGGTAAAATTAAGAGTCTTAATAGAAAAGAATCATGGCCACAAAATCTTAATTACAAGAAACAGATCTGCTCCGGGTGGCGGCGACCGAATTCATGTAAAACCAGAATAACATTATTGTGTATTAATAATGATGTATGTAACCGTCGAAATCTATCTAACATTGTAACTCTTTAATTTGCTTAAATAATCACCATTTTTCATTTACTTTCGCCTTCAGTTGTTGGATAATAGATCAATAATTGCATTGAATGAACAGAAATATCCTTGTTTGATCACAAACCCACGAAAATGTCTTGTTGTGCCGAATTTCATTGCCTAGAGGGACCAGGTGTTTATCGGAACACTTTCATTAGTTTTTATTGCCACTCCCTAGTTCTCCACTTACGGATACTAAGAATACTATCGGGCGTGTGGGTCGCACTCATCCTACGTACGGGGGATTTCCACAGGACATACTAAGAAAGCAAAAAACACACATTAATAAAAAAGAAAGACATCTGAGACAGGAGGGTGACCTTTCGAAGAAGACGAAGAGGCGGTGTAATAACCGCGATCCACGACAAAACCAGTTCCACCGATCCAAATCAGTGTGTGTGTGTGTGTTCGTAGAAGCGTTTTTGTTTGACGTGTGAGTTCACTTCAGCGGTTTCTATGCCGTCTTCGTTACCTATCTCTTCTCTCTGCCATTCCCATCACTTCTTCGTGTCGCGAGTTCCTCTCCTCCTCTCCCTAGAGGAACGAGATCTTGCCTCTCTCTGAACTGAAGAAGGAGATGCCCGGTCGGACGGGACCTTGGATAACGGCCGGCGTCCTTGGGGTCCCTGACCCTACCGCTCTGCCTCTGCCAAACCTTCCTTAATTTTTTTTTATCGCTTCCTGCAACTCAACAAAATGGCAGAACCTACACCACATGATCTTCTTTCCAAATGAAAAATTATATCAACTCACTGAACACAAAGTAAACCTATGCGAAAAAAGTATGCTTTGTTCAAAAACTAATAAGAATGCCATGACAGAACAATTACTGGATAGACCTTGTTTCAATAAAGACCTCATTTTTATCGTGTTGCAGATAGTGTATCAGTTCACAGAGACCCGTAGGCGACTAGTACTTCAGCTCATCATAATTATTCATATTACAACAATGAATATGTTCAGTAATTCAATACCTAACTACGTAGTATCTCATCACAAAATCCCGAATACAGCATTAGAGGAATAAATCTCTTCCTAGAACTATGAAATTCCACAATAATACAAAATTATTTCAACACCTGACATGATCTCTTTTTGACTAAGATCCCATTGCATTTAACCAGGATTTGATATAAGAACTTGAAGGCCTGAAATCTATAAAATTAATACTTCAAAGCTTGGAATTAATAAACTGTCCCTATGGTGTTATTGATTCAAAGCAAGTAAAAACATGTTATTTCTAGGTCTTTTACTGCCAATTAGTTAGGATGTTCACCCAGCTGTTGTTTACACAATGCTGACCAATACCTGTAATTCACAGCTTTCTTATTCGATATAAACCCCTTCATTGCTTTGAAATTCCGGAGCAACGTAAACAGAATAAATTATGCTCATTGTATAATTTTATCTGAGTTAATGGATAGGTACGATTCGTAAATTGCGTGATAAGAAGTCATCTTTTTGAAAAGTAGGGAACATTCAATTAAAGTATAATTGTGTATGTTTAATTGAGCAGTGTAGAGAAAACAGAAGCATTTTGGATGGTGTATGTAAATGTGTAGATACTCAGTGATCAGATAAATGACTGTGATGATATAGTTAATCGATCTCTTACCGAAGGAAGTACGAAGTCGATCCCGCCGTGAAACCCCTAATCGAAGCTTGATGATAAGTTAGCGGCCGCGAAATTAGCGATTATATTTTTATTCGAAGTAGTTTCACAGAGGAGAGGCGATATCCGCGAATAGAAGACCTTGACTAACGGCTGAGCGGCCTTGAGGTCCCTGACCCTGAAGGGGGGCGACAGGATATTGGCGAAACGTTTTCTCAAACCCCCACCAGCCTTCAGCGGGTTCTCGCGGTCGGTTCGCTGGGAGGGCTGGAGCGACATCTGGTCCGGTTAACCCCCCCCCCCCATCATCAATCCCACCACCATCATCGGGGAACTGGAAAGCGGATTTCGAGCTTGGGCGAACCAAATAGAAATTTTATAGCGGTTAATGACTCGATCATCTGTCATGTTGTGGGAGGTGGGTTACAGGAGATATTATATTGATACCTGGATATACCGCTAATACGCTCGAGAACTGGCTGATTTGGAATGCAGGGTCTCTGAGTGAAATGGGCGCAACCTTGAAGCAACTTTAGTTGGACTGTGTAGGCCAAAATGTAATACCCTGACAACGGGAGGCTACAGGGTAGGATTCAGGGGTTTGGAGATCCGTAATGAGCTTTACCTACACATGGAGCGGTGTGAATAAAAACGAGTAGGACAAGTAAATACTTGAACATATTAAAATGACAAGTAAACGCGAAAATTGAAGTGAATAAAACAAGTATTTACTCTTACTCGCGAGTAAATACTTGAGAGGCCAGTAAAACTTCGAAAAATGCCAATTTTGGTTTGAATAAAAGCAAGTAAATACTTCTGTAGCAAGTAAATACTCGTCCATTCGCAAGTCAACCCGACCCCAGACTTGCAGTCGTACTTGTACACGAAAGATGGCTGCATTTATGAACCTGCGTGGTGTGAAACGTTGTAGAGACCGGCGTGATATAAGTCCCGATCTGTCTAAGGGACTATTACGGTTTGAGAGCGAAAAAGTAGATTTTCTCAATTCGCACTTGATGAAAATACTGATGCAAGGGGTGGAGGATTAACTGCACGGAAAAAGATGGGTATTTTTCTGAGATACGTTAGTGAACCAGGTTCCAAAGTGGTGTTGCCAACGACATGGGGGTTGAAAGAAGTACCGTCAGCAGAACATTTTCAAGTGTATTGGATAAAATAGTGTCGAAGTCTGAAGATTGGATTAAATTTCCACGCACTATTGAAGATATGGACAGGCCAAGGCAGATTGGGCTTCAAAATTTCGCATTCCTACTGTCATTGGTGCTATAGATTGCACTCACGTGCATATTATGAAACCTTAGGAATTCGGCGACGAGTATGTGAACAGAAAAGGAAAAACAACAATAAACATTCAGATGACTTGTGACGCTAATGAAAAAATTACAAGTGTGGACGCTCAATGGCCAGGGAGTGTACATGATGGCAGGATTTGGCGAGTGAGTGGAATTCAGGACGTGGTGCGCCGATATGATGGTGCGCTCCTTGGTGATAGCGGATATGGAATTACTCCTTGGTTACTGACTCCTTTTGACGAACCAAGAAATGCTCGTGAGCGGAATTACAATTCGACCCATGCTCAGGAAAGAGTAATAATTGAACGAGTTTTTGGCCAGATGAAACGTCGTTTCATACTGTCGAGCCAAGTTAGAATAGCAGTCAAAAATGTTCCCAATTTAGTAATAAGTTGTGCAGTGCTTCACAATGTAGCAAAACATTTGATTGATGCTTGGGAAGTGGAAGACGGAATTGAAAAAGGTGAGGCTGAAGAAAACGTACCTCTATATAATTTAGATCGGAATGAAGTTATAAATAGACGACGTAGTCAGACAAAACGATTAGAAATAAGTAATAATCTGATGATGTAACTACACATTTTTGACAAGTATTTACTGGCCTTTCTTGTGAATTCAGTTGTCTCGCGAGTAAATACTTGCTAGTATACCCTCGGGTAGGCGAGTACACGGTCACATGTAAACTCGACGCTTTATTCACATCGGTTTACTTGGAGTTTAAATACTCGTTACACTTTACTTGTAAATACTCGTCGTACTCGTTTTTATTCACACCGCTCATGGGCATGAATGAGATCTTTTACCGTTTTTAGGTGAAAGTAGATGTCACGCTAAGAAGTTAACTGCTCTCTTTTACTATGAGTCAGTTATCTTTCTACGAACAACTTGGTTTCCGTGTCTGTCGGTCTATCGTGTGGTCACAAATCACTGTTAACAAGCTCATTTTCCACAGTTTTCATCCGATTTGGATGAAACTTTCAGGGAATGCGTGGAGCGACATCTGGTCCGCCTAAGCCCCCCCCCCCCCCCCCCCCCCAATCAATCTCACGTGCGCAACCTTGAAGCAACTTTAGCTGGACTGTGTAGGCCAAAATGTAATCCCCTTACAACGGGAGGCTTCAGGGGTTTGGAGATCCGTAATGAGCTTTACCTACACATGGGCATGAATGAGATCTTTTACCATTTTTAGGTTAAAGTAGATTTCATGCCATGAAGTTAATATCAACTGCACTCTTTACTATGAGTCAATTATCTTTCTACGATTTTTGCTTCCGAGTAGGGCCTATAGGTATAGGTAGCAGGAGCATTGTTTTCACTTTCGGGAGAAAAACAATTTTTAGTCTGCAAAATCAAAATTTCCACTCGCATTTTACGTTTTAGACCATTCTGAACAACTTGGTTTCCGTGTCTGTCTGTCTGTCGTGTCTCCGCGAATCCCTGAAACAAGCTTATTTTCCACAGTTTTCATCCGATTTGGATGAAACTTTCAGGGAATGCGTGGAGCGACATCTGGTCCGGCTAAGCCCCCCTCCCCATCAATCCCACCACCATCATCGGGAACTCGAGCTTGGGCGAACCAAATAGAAATTTTATAGTGGTTAATGACTCGATCATCTGTCATGTTGTGGGAGGTGGGTTACAGGAGATATTATATTGATACCTGGATATACCGCTAATAAATACGCTCGAGAACTGGACGCTTTGAAATGCAGGGTCTCTGAGTGGAATGGGCACAACTTTGGAGCAACTTTGGTTGGACTGTGTGGGCCAAAATGTATACCCTTACAACGGGAGGCTACAGGGTAGGATTCAGGGGTTTGGAGATCCGTAATGAGCTTTACCTACACATGGGCATGAATGAGATCTTTTACAATTTTTAGGTAAAAGTAGATGTCATGCCAAGAAGTTAATAACAACCGCACTCTTTTACTATAAGTCAGTTATCTTTCTACGATTTTTGCTTCCGAGTAGGGCCTATAGGTATAGGTAGCAGAAGCATTTTTTCACTTTCGGGAGAAAAACAATTTTTCGTCTCCGAAATAAAAATGTCCACTCGCATTTTACGTTTTAGACCATTTTGAACAACTTGGTTTCCATGTCAGTCTGTCTGTCGTGTGTCCGCATATCCCTTGTAACAAGCTTATTTTCCACAGTTTTCATCCGATTCGGATGAAACTTTCAGGGAATGTGTAGAGCGACATCTGGTCCGGCTAAGCCCCTGCCCCCCCCCCCATCAATCTCACCACCACCATCGGGAACTCGAGCTTTGGCGAACCACATAGAAATTTCATAGCAGTTAATGACTCAATCATCTGTCATATCGTGGGAGGTGGGTAACAGGAGATATTATATTAATTTTGATACCAGGATATACCACTAATATGCTCGAGAACTGGATGCTACGAAATGCTATGAAAGGTCTCTGAGTGGAATGGGCACAAGGATAAAGCAACTTTAGTTAGATGAGTTCGTTATCCATCACTTATTGAGTACATTAAATTGGTCTCATTTCAAAAGATGTGCCCAAAAAATCACTAAAAACGTCTCAAAATTAATAAATTTATATTTTTAGCAGGATTTTAATCAAAAGAAGTTCATCAATGATTACCAAGAATATTAAAAAATTTATTCACAAAATTATATTGAAAAATGACGTACATTTCATTAATATTTGCTGAAAAATCGAATAAAAACCCAAAAAATTGCGAAACATTCAAAATAAGTTTTGAATCGTAGAATATGATTCAGAAAGAGTTTATTTGCTATAAAATTGTTGGTTAAAAATTTCTTTCCTTTCTAAGTGCTCGAATTCCGAAACAAAGTAAAATAATATAATACGATAATCTACGAAAATTCGCTCATACGATCATGCTGCATGACTGCAACTTTTCTTATACACACTGGAAATCAATCCATGAATCAATTACCTAGTGGTGGGATTCGACGTTTGTAGGCTAAAAAACTAAACGATTTGATTGCTCAATGAAGATTGGGCTTTTTCTGTGAATGAAGATTGGGCTTTTTCTGTGAATCTCAACCAACTTGTTTAGCTTCCTCGCTAATTCTAGATAACAAAATGAATGAAGAAAAAAAAAAAAAAAAAACGACAAAACTGCAGAGGAAAAGTGAGGAAACTGGAGAGCGGATGCAGTCCCGTAAAAGCCATCTAGTTTGGAAGAAATCGCCGGAGCGGACCAGGAGAAAATGCAAGGACGAGGAAAGCGTGACAAAGGGGTAAATACCAGCCGGAAGAAGTTTTTGTCAGCGATTTAACAAGTTAGAAAGAAATATTGTTGACGTACATTAAACCATGAAACGGAAAAATTAATTAATTACTCACTTATCAGGAAATAATTTGGTATACTATAATGGAATTTATTATAGAACATTCTTCGGGGTGGGATATGCATGAAACGAAGTCCGTCGACAAGGCATTGTATATGTTGCAGCCTTTTTGTGAAAAGCCTAGCCTTTTTACACTACGCCACTTTTTCGTAATAATAACGTTGGAATGACAAATTACACACATCATTCTGAGCTTCGTTCTCAGTGCGCGTTCTGACAGTTCTCGAACTCATCAGAACTGGGACGGGAAATCCCGGGGTGTTCCGGAACTTGTGGAACCGCGTTCTGCACTGCGAACGATTTCAGAACTTGGAAGTTGGACCTGTGTTGTTGTTTGTAACCTCACTCAACTCGTGTTACCTTCTGGTGCTCCTTTTCAGAATATTTTTAGTTTCCGTGATCCAACTATAACTTCAATCTCGGCCTCATCATTCACAAACCAAACACCATCGTCGAAACTATCGCTTTCCGAACTAAAGTATGAATAGAGACTAAAGTATGATTTCAATGAAGAAGAAGAGAGTTGTTTACTTCACGAGATCCGAAAAATTGTGAAATGCGCAGTTCTACAGTTCCGACAAAAAACGGGGACTGTCAGAACCGTTCGGAACTGGGTTCGCAAAACACTGCGAACGCCGAACTCGGCGTTCTTGGCGTTCCGGAACTGGGCGTTTTGGCACTCCGAACGACAATACTCGACTGCGCTTGCCCAGAACCGATCCGAACTCGCAGAACGCACACTGAGAACGAAGCTCTGATCTATACGTCCAACTAATCTGAATTTTTACTAAGGGATTGACTACTTGATGTTATGTATTCTTGAGATGTGAGGTTGCGAGCATTCAGACCTCGAAACTAAGGCGGATCACGCTCCGCCTTTATGTCAAATAGAATACGTCGGTTTTAGAAAAAGGCTGAGCTCTTCCAGCTTCTTTACAAAATGGCTAAAAAATACCAGGCTGATTGTCATTCCAACGTTTTTATTACGAAAAGGTGGCGTATTGTAAAAAGGCTAGGCATTTTACAAGATGGCTGATTTCACAATAGAGCTGCGACACATACATTCTAGATTTTATTAGTGGCTAGTACACTGCACACGCACTCTTCAGGACAACGTTAGTCCTTGTAAATGGTTACTAGCGGTACCTAGTACAAGGTAACCAGTCCCAAAACATGAAAGTTGTAAATACGTATAGCCTATATTCTCGTGACGTCACGCCTGGAGTAGGTTAGCGTTTCAGCCAAAGTCGGCCATGACTGCGCTACGTCAGTGAATCGCAACTCAACCAACCTATTTTTCACAAGAGGTTTGCCGTCTCAGTCAACTTAATTCGTGGTTATAAAGCCATTTTTCAACAGTTTTGTTTTTCAAAAGTAATATTGTAGCAACACAAAGTTTCAATACAACTAAATAGTTACAAAAATCGTGCCTGCCAGCGCGATTATTGGTTGTAGGTTGTAGCCAACAATACCAATCTAACGGTGAACGAGTTTTTATTTGAACTAGGAACCTACAACTAGTAGTTAATCAGTGTTCGAAAACTAAAGAACTTCATTCGATTAGGCTTTGAGAATAATTAAACTGAAAAATCGTAAAGAAAAAATTATTGAAAATTCCTCAGGTGTCTGTACTGCAGTGTAGGTACATGGCCATTGCTCAGGTAGCTTCATTAGCGTTTTATTATAAGTTCGTAGTGCTATGCTTAACTGAGGAAGCTTCGTTGGTTATATTGAGTGAATAAAAGGAGACATTAGATATTTTGTCAATGTAAACAAGGCAGGTAGTTGCTACACCAAGAAACGAAACTACTTAGGTAGGTAGGTAGGTACGTACATCCTACCAGATTCGCTGTTGGTTAAAAGTGCCTAACTAAAATTGGTAGGTTGTTGCTTTGCCGACAAATACAACTGCTGATTAGCAAGTTTGTCAAATATCGAATCAGGAAATATGCAACATGAATTAAAAACCAGCTGTAAGGAAAAACGAGTTCCACTATCTGCTTTACAAGCAGATATCATGTTACATGGATATGTCTTTGATTGGGGATTTCATAACGGTTGTCCTCGAGAGTTGTAAACAAATCCTTTAACTTTAAACAAATCCCTGGGCCGCATCCCGACTAATTCCAACAAAACAACGGTTTACTTATAGAAATGTTGAAAATAACTGTGGAGAGAAGCCACTACAATGAGTTATTGTTAACAGTCGACTGTTGTCAAGAGGATGAAAATGTTTCCTATGGAGTGGAGTAAATGATGCTATTGCTTTACGTTAAGAATATTGTAACCGGCTTATTAAAATTGTTTATAGTCCAATCAACTTAGTTTAGGAATGTAGCCAGGTACGTAAGGAGGGGGAAATTGGTAGCTTGAGATGTGAACATTTATCACATAAATCAAGCGCTTTCCAACGAGTGGCGAACGATTTCTGTGCGATGAAAACTGCGGAAGTTCCATTCCCCTAGCAACGGCTGGGTTGTACGTGAAAAATACTGAAATTGTGACACAAATTTTGCGTCATGGAAATTTTTGGTTGACCCCCCAGAGCAAAGACATATCCATGTCAAAACCTTGAAATGCATTATTCTGAAGGTAAGATTTCATAAAGACGGCATTGGCAGTGCAGTTAGGTATGTATTCCGCGAGTTTTGCAGTAACGCAAATTTTATTCTGTGTTAAAATCTCTGTGAGGTACTTTCAATTGGAAATTAATTGCAGAATATGTGGGTGACGTTTTCCGGATATAATGTGAGACACCCTGTATAACTCCATGAGGAACTACACTCGTAGTGGGTAAATGATTTTGGAGAAAAGCAAGTAATGGTCCTACCTCGTGTGCAGCACGCCATGTTGGCCAGTTTCTGTAGTACTTGAATGTCGAGTATTTCCCTTGGTTCAGCATAGCGGGTGGGCAGACACACAAGGATACAACACGTATAAGCGATGAACGACCTCCTTTAGTAACCGTCCGAACATGAATGGAATCCGCACAATAATAAACAGACGATGTCGTAAACGTCGAACAATAAAAATTCCATTTAAATGCGACGTCAAAAAATCTTCTTTTTTCTTATCATCATGATATAAAATGAAATTATTCAATAAATTAACTACCATTGATACACCTCGTAAAGTTTTTACGATCAATCATCTAATGGCGTCAAGCAAACAACGCAAAGCCATTCAAGGGAGATATTCGAGGGGCAACTTGGATTAAAGAAAATGTATATAAAACTGATTTGCGTAGACGATTTGACGTCTAGCTACAACTCGTATAAAATACGTATTAGAGGTGACGTATGCTTGGACGCACTGAACATGCAACGGATATTTTACACGCGTAATGATTGACGTTCACTAGACATTTATCCGAATGGTGATAAATGTAATCATAATTCACATGACCGAATTGACAACGGTGTGCGTCGGTACCTTCTGTTAAGTGCCTAATAATGAATTACTGACGCACAACAACGAATTTCATTTCCACAGTAGACCGTAATTAAAATATTCCAAAAGCAGTACTTACACCATAACTAATCTAGATAACTAAAATCCTTTTAATGACACGCAAGATAATAGAATCAGTAATTCGGTGCGTCAGAATTAAAACTCGTTAAACAGCACCACGAGTTCAATAGGTATAGGTTTACTCAACCGCTGTTGAACTGGTCGTGATCAACCAAGACAAAAAAGTTACACGCACTTGAAATTGGGTGGTTTACGAAATTGGTTCCATGATACGTATATTCCGAAACGCCGGAAATTATTACACACAGGGTTATTATTTCTGAATTTATCTAATACGTAGAACCTAGCCCTTCAAAGCAGGTTACTGGACTGTAGATAATAATTAAACTAAGCCTAAGTTTATCAGCTATTACTATGGCACGGACAATTTTAAAATCAAAATTTTTCGAACATTTCTTCATTGAAATCCGTTTTGAGGCATTCTGAAACGAATCCTAGAGTTTAACGCTTTTTCATACGAGTATATATATTTATATATATATATATATATATATATATATATATATATATATATATGAAGTGTGTGTGTGTGTCATTCCAGATCAATCTTTCCAAACAAAAGGATGAGTTCGTTAGCCAGCACTTTTTGAGCACACTAAATTGGTAAAATTTCAAAAATGATCTAAAAATGGCTAAAAATCGTTAACTTTTTTTGGAAGAACATTGCTCGTATAAAGTTTATTAACTACTAGCTGACCCGGCAGACTTTGTTCCACCTAACATATTACTCGAATAGTCATGGTTACAAATAACAATAATTTTAATTCATTAAAATTTATTCTTTAATTGAAGCGAAGAAAACATTGAATATAAATAATAAAATAGTATACGGGCTATTAATGAAATAGTAATAAAGGCTGAATACGGGTATTTGAATTAGTTTCTGTTGATGTATTGCCCAACCTTTCGGAGATCCGACCAAGATTGCTGCAGTTAATAATGCGTTTCTAATAAAAATTTCTGATGCTCTATCTTTACGAATAGAAAATGCTCGGCTCAACCCTCCAAAACCGTTTTGGTATCGTTGAATTTGTTATCAAAAGTCCTCACGTCTAAAACCCACCATGATGATATTTAATGAAATTGTCGAAGCGAATAAATTATTGTTGAAATGAAGCATTTAAAATGAGGCAAGAAGGAAACACGGTTTTTCAATAAAATGGTGATTTTAAGGCTGAAAGGGGTGAGTTGAGAAATGTCTATATAGCCTTTCTTTCTTTCTGGTGTTCAAAGAGTATGCTGTAAAAAACAGCACCAAAATCGGTTCATAAATGACAAACAAACATAATTTGATTTTTATAGATATAGATAGTAGAATATTCAAAAATGTATATACAAAATTATGCTGATAAAAGTACTTAAATTCATCAAAATTTGCTAAAAAATCGATAAAAACTGCTAAAAAGCTAAACATTTTAAAACCTCTATTTGAATAAGGGATTATTATTTAGAATACGTTTTTTGCCATAAAATTAATAGTTAACAAATTCCAACATAACATAAACGTCTGCCGAGATCGGTGGGCAGTATAGTTTCCTCACATAGTTTCCACTTGTGCACACAACTGCCTCATTCAATTCATATTTTTTAGCAGGAATCAGAGCATTTAACAATCTGCCTTCTATCGTTAAAAATAAGTTAATAGATCAACCTAATCAAGTGAATGAAATTTTGTAAAATTGTTTCCTCAAAACACAAGATAATGATTAACAACACTATAATTATTAATACTATTATATAATAATGATAGTAAATAATGTAATATCATCTAGAATTTACTATTTATCCTTATGTAATGGCACTTTAT
This sequence comes from Adelphocoris suturalis, assembly GCA_030762985.1. Classification (NCBI taxonomy): domain Eukaryota; kingdom Metazoa; phylum Arthropoda; class Insecta; order Hemiptera; family Miridae; genus Adelphocoris; species Adelphocoris suturalis. The sequence goes on along the minus strand of CM061040.1, from coordinate 169,504,288 downwards.
TGATTTCTCCAACATGATATAATTATTTTTGTATTAAGAATTTTAAAAATGTAATATTTAAGAACCTACAGGCTCATTGTAACAACTCGTTTTCCCTGTCGCGGGTACCACCCATTAGGGAGACTATATTTCTTTCATTTATTGTAGGTGAATTGTTTTTTTTTTTTATATTTTTTAGAAATAAATACATTTTCATTTCATTTCATTTAGATACTGTAACATATACCCAACTACGCCTCGAGTTTGAACGAAAAAGGACAAACAGATGGTAAGAAACCGTTAGCTATTTGAAATTCAAGTTTGAGCATGCGCACAGATGATTATTGATCCAACGGCAATGGAAGACAGACAAACACGAAACCAAAATTGATCAGAAAGCTCTGAACCGCAAAATACAGTGGGAATTTTTATAGTGGATGGCAATAATTTTTTCAACTTCTTGCACACAAAGCTTCCCTCCTTTCGAAAGTAAGGTAGCAAAGTAATTATACCTAGTATACGTCGCACTCATGTGTCCCTAGAGTGATCCAACGGGTGAACCTAGAGCGATCCTAGTTGTCTCATTCGATTCAATGAATCTTTTTTTTTTTTCTTACTTTGAATTTTTTTGAAATTAGTTTAGTAGGTGCGTCTCTTAGTGGGGCCTTTTTAGTCTAGGTGAGACTAAACACTGAGACATATAAACCGTTTCAAAACACTCAGCAACTAGAATGGTAAAAGCGATAGGTGTAAGTCAATGAGTTTACAGGAGAGAGCCTTGACTTCTTCAGGTGAAGTGGTGTGGCCAAGCGACACCATCCGCTCAAGAACTATTCAGCCAAGTTCGCTGGTGTGCCCCATGGTTCAGTAGATGGTAAAGAACTCCTACCGTGCTCTGTATACCCCATTTTCACCAGTGGGCAGATGGGCTTCAGAGGGTATTGAAGCCCAAGACTACCTATCGTTTCATGCCGTCCTGGCGGCTATGTTGAACAGTGGGACAGTGTGGGACAGTCGTGGAACAGTGGGTACCCTGGTTAAAAATGAGAACTTGTGTCATGTAGTGCAGCAGTGTCCACAAATTCAAGGTAGCCACATTTTATGTGATGGTGTGTTTGCCAAGCAGTTAGCTGGTGTTGTCATCCAGCCGCTGGGGTGTGGAATGGGAGAGTACTTATCATATGCCTAGTGACCAGGTTGTTGCCATGGGTTGAAGCCCGATGGGTCTGCCAATATCCTGGATGTCTAGGTTGTCAGTGTCAGCGTGAAAATGGAAGAGACCTGGCGGGCTAAGATAAATAAGTATGACAGAAATGACCTCTTGCTAGCGATATATGAGTTAAAAGAGGTGGATGATGATACATCAAGGTTATGGCTAGGACCATGTCATAGTACCAGGTGTGGCGCAGGAAAAGTGCCAATGAGTTGGGCATTTCAGCAGGAGAGCTTCGTGTTATCACCAACCGTACCCTTCTGGGCTCTTTCTCTCACTGGTGGTCATTTTGTAGAGGTTCTTCCTTTCACTCCTCTCCCCCTCCCATACCTTCCACCACTTCTCTAGGGTCGGCGTCGGGTAAACCTGGGCTTCCTCCCCTCTTTTTATACAGTTTTTTCATTTTTATCTAATGGCTATTGGCCTCCGCCTTCAACGGGATATATATATATATATATATATATATATATATATATATATATATATATGTATGTATAGTGTGTGTGTGTGTTTGTGTTGCTAAGACCTGAGAGAACTTTCTTCTGACATAACAATGATAAGCATCACTCCCTCCACTCCATTATTTCTCAAATTATATTCGTAGATCTATACGTTACTCATTGATAAGCTAATAATAACTTATAAAAATCTTAAACTATTATAACTAAATATATACCTATAAACGATTAAAAAAAAAACAGAATTGTATGAACTATTTCAAATGTCTGTTTTGGGACGAAGGAAGGACTCGACGAAAAATGAGAATGTATGAGGTAAAAACAAAACATAAATGAGCTCCAAAATTAGAATTTAATAAATATTTCAAAGAGTTTCATCTACAGAGTAATTAAGAAGCTGTGCTGGAATATCTGGTATGAAACCATTTTTATAAGTGTCCTAACCAGAGTAAATAAATTTAGACATTTTTTCCAAATTCATGATTGAGCTCTGATAATCACAATTCTTTCGTTCATTTCACCACTCACGTGTTCATTTAACACTTAAATAGTGGTAGGAAAAGATTGATGGTTTTGGCACACATAAGATTTTCTGAAAACAGCTTTAGATTAGTGAAATGTTCAATTTGTTCTAGAGGTATCTATCGATATTTGTAACTGCGCATTAGTTACATTTTACACAGTGGTTTGAAGAGAAGCTAGAGAACACTCTGGTAGTGGTACCTATTTTAGTGCAAGATAATATTATGCAATGATAATAAAGGTGGCTTACTTGTTTATTGATGAAATTATAGGTGAAACTTGACGACTTCTGCACAGGGGAGACGCGATTCGACAGGATAAAAACACCAAGTTCTTTCGGCGAGTAGATTCACCCCTATGGCATCCCTGCCGCGGAGGGGTTGGGATGTGAATCCCCTTCAGCCCCACCACCAGGCCCCCGTCACCCTTCGTCACAACCCAAGACAGGGGGGGAAGGCTATCTCGGTAAAGTTTTAGGGGAGGAAGCCACGAGAGCACCTGGCGTCTAGACGCGGGGTGAACGAACTTTTAACACAAACCCACCCCTCCAGTCGATTTTCAACCCCATGATAAAAGCCCTTTTGTCATTCTAATGTTTACATTACGAGAAGGGCAACCTCGTTCAAGGACGGCAATGATGCAAGGTTCATTATTCCCGCTGACATTGGCAAAGAAAAGTGAGAAGTGATTTATATTGAAGAAATTGAATATGACGGAGAAACCTTGAAAGTGAAGCCTTGAATAGCTAATGGTAAAAGTATAATCTAAGAATAGGACAAATTCTTAACATATTGCCTCCATAATTTATTGAACCACAGAATGAACATTAAGAGGTTCGAGGTCAGAAAGCAACCAAGTTTATTCCATTGAGTGGTAGTCTACAGTAGAAACTATTCGGATTCTTTTCTTAATTCCAGCAATCCAGAACGTAAGCAGCACTAAAATCGTAATTGCCTACTACGGGGGGATTTGTGAGGACTTATGACTCAGACGATGGCTAGTCAGAAAAAAGGCAACGATAAGTCTGAGTATCGAGACTGTGGAAGATCAGAACCATGGAAACATTTGACCTTTTGAGCTAGAAACAACGTAGAATGTGCTACTTCGTCATGTCTACGGAGAGACTAATATATCATAAGACTTCGTTTCCTTTCAGAAACCATGAATGTGGTTATTGAGCTTCATTAGTTAAGTACAATAATTATGCACGAACCAATTAATTGCAGAAGCCTTGATATTTCAAGCATCAATTAGGTAGGTATATATCAGTAAGAAGCAATGGAAAGAATTGTCAAATGGGATGTCATCATGGAATACAAAGCACTGCTTTAATCACGCAGAACCTTGAAACTGTCCCTATTTGTTTTCAACGCCCATTTTCGGCAGCTGGCAATGTGCACATGAGAGTCGTATAGAGGGGTGGCAGTGGGAGCGAGATGGGCCGTAAAGCCTAGGGGTCTGTAAACGAGGGTTGTGAGTTCGTTCACCCCGTCTAGACTGCGTTGTTCACCCACGGGATACGCGACACGCAAAGCTGCGTTGAAGCCATACGCACCCATAATAATCTTTCTCCCCGAAAATGTTTGTGGCCAATCGACGCAGCCCAGCGAATAAAACTGCGGTCCCGTCTAGTTGGAACTCTTCAATATTCATCTGGAGCTCGAGCTGTTTCCTATTCAACGCGGAATATTACTGACTCCCATCCACGTGCGCATGGGGATTTAATCGAGTAACAAAAGGTCAATGCTTGGGTAAGCCATCGTCTGGGACTCCAGTTGATTTGATCGCAAATCAGCGGATGACATAACGGACACAAGGGCTGATCATCAACAATACGCTGATGGTGAAGATGTACCCTTAGGTTTACTTCATCTTAATACGTATAAGCCGAAACAGCTAACTGCAGCAATATAAATTCCGTCCAATGAAGTGTTTCGGCAACATAGGCATTATAGAGAGGCATTATAATATTATAGCGCCAATTTTCAGCACCGAACTTGGAGCAGTTGTTACGGAGACATCACTAAGTTTCTACCTCAATCATTCTTGGTTGCAATGTGTCGTTGCGAGGTGAAAATTAAAATTTCATAATGATTGGAAGGGAGGGTTGGATACCGATAAGTATATCTTGATATTTTTCAATCTATCTCCGTGAATCTGTCATTGTTTGATTTCACAATGTAAAAGCAGTTCATACTTTATTATGGTATTGAGATAGGAGTAGTGAGGGGGGGGGGGGGTTGCTTGTTGCATACTTATTCATGTTAGGTTATAATGAAGAAGTATATCCAGTAAAACATGTTCTATCCGCTTTTCTCACCAAAATCATATACAATGCATACATAGGGTCGTCCCTGCAATGCGTGCATTACTAACCAATGTTTTTTCCCCAGCCAAAGTTCTACGATCCGGGCGGTTTCATCCAATTCTTTGGGATCATATCTATTTATGGCAACTACAAAACTCTTAACACAAAGTGTTCGAGATCTTGATTTTTTATTATTTGAGCCCTTTGATTCTACTCTTTTGATTCAAAATCGAGGCCGGGCTTTTAGAAACAATTAGACCTTATTTGTGAATTATGACTGAAGTTCCATAAAATGTTGGTCCACTAGTTTTGAAGAAAAGCTCTAGACGCCGTACGGCGGTGCTACGTTTCTAGGTTATAACTCCTAATTACAAACAGGTTACGCTCATTTTCACTTGACCCCCAGTCCAAAAACATTTTATCCATGTTGAAAAATTGAATTAAAAAAATAATTTAGCAAAAAAAAATTACTGAATCAAATTATTGAAACACAGAATGTTGTGTAGCTCACGCGTTTCACATAAACCCGTGAAACCCGCATATAAGAAAGACTCAGATTTTGCGGTGTATGTTATCACTACAATGTCAAGTTGTTTTAATTATTTATCATCAGCGCAACGACTCACTACCAGCTCAATAAAATCATCAGAAATTAACGAGAGGTTGCAATCATGTTCACAATATCAGTTATTGAGAATGATCACCTGTGTGAAAAAATTATTCAAATAACTATGCTCATGACTCAGCTTGTTGGCCAAGCACTTTGCGGTAGTTAAGATAATATAGTTGGAAAAATCGAGAGCTTTCGCAACAATGGTCAACGAATTTTGTGGGATGAAAAATGACGAAGTACCATTTCCCTAGCAACGACTCGGTTGTAAGCGGAAATCATCAGTAAATTATTGCAATACATTTTCGTTACACAATGAACGTTTCGTTTTCGGTTGGAGATGCCAAGGCTAAAACACATTCTTTGTTAAAAAAACAAACAAACTGGGCCAATCACGACGAAAACGTTACACCACAATAAACACCGAGTTGGGGGTTTATAAATATGAATAGGTATTATAAATTCCACACAGGAGTTAAAACTGATTTCCTCGTAATTAGTAGCAGAGTCAGAGGATTGAATGTTTGGGCATGTCCGGAGACTACCTTTGTTTCATCTCGAACTCAAAATCCACAACCTACAAGAATTTCATCATAATAGGATTTAAAAAAATAAAATAAAATAAAGTATAATGGTTTTATGCTTTTTAGAAGAATTTTATATTTGCGTCTCCGCTAAAGCCAACTTTTATTAGGGAATTATGAAAATAGAGAGCTACATAGGAACTAACCCGCAAAATCCCTGAGTACTTAATCGAAATCGGTCAGTGATTGGCAAGGTCTAAGCCATATTTTGGCTCTTCAAATTTTAGTGGTTATGAGGTTTTGTTCTTATCTGCAAACTATTGTTATAAAAATACGTACGATTGGCTATATAGCGGTGTTCTAGTTCGGAAAATGAGCTGGTGAAACGGATTCAGTACTTTTAGAACATTATATTTTGAGGTAGAGAACCTTAAACACCAATTTTCGCCAATATTGCTTTAAATATGGAGTAATTCAACAGTTCGACTTCAATTATAGTTGGCAGAGTGATGGAAACATATTCAGCAGCTTTGAGGGTTGAAGAAGGCGATTCAGTTCTATATTCAGCAAAATTTTAAGTGGTATAATTCGATAGGTAGGTTCATTACTCGTATAGTACTGAATGCGTCAATAATGAGTAAGTACCTATGTATCTGTAGTGGAAAGTGTATGGATATGAAACCTATATATTTGTTCACTAAAACAAAAAACTTGTGCACTAAAGCAGAAAACAAAGTATTAATGACAATTGTGAAGTTAGAATTACATTTTATAGCAGCCAATAAGTGGGTGGTAACTGATTATTATTTGCTGATGGTGAACGTGTCAAGTGGAGCACCGATGTTCTCTCCAAGACAATCCTCTCGATTTATTTTAGCAAAGCAGGCTAATTCAATGACAAAGATGACTTATGAACATAAATTATTTATCAGTAAGTTTTGTGTAGGTTGAATGGTCTCAGGATATATTCGCCAATCTCCAATCGTCATTTCCTGGACCTTCAAACGTGCCTGGAGCGTTGCGTCGCTCCGCTTGATGATTTGGGATCTGTTAGAACCATCACTTGTCATTACGGTCGAAGATTAGCAGGAATGGCCTGTAGTTTGAAGAAACCACATTCAAAGCGAAAAACCATGTACGATCTATCCAAGAGGAATTGAGATCCTTTTAAATGGTCGATTTGGTCGGAGTAAGGAGTTTTGCACCCTCCCCATTCCCATTTATATTTCAACCCTCATCTGAGAGGGTAGCAACCCCCTATGTTCTCTTTCCCTCCAAAAATGAGAGCGGTGGGGGTAGGAGCGTGTAATCTTGGGGGTGAACGACCTTTTGGCCTTCGATTTTCCCGCCAAACTGCCTACCCGCCCAATTCCCCCCAAGTTTCTCTTCTTATGTTTTCTAAAGACACCTCTCCCTTCTCGTTTTGTTATTGAAATTTGTGGATATAGCTCCCTCTTTTTTCCCTGAGGACTTTGGCACAAGCAAGGGGCAGATGGAGAGCACACAGCACATACTAAGTATTTCACGAGGGTCCATCGTCAAAACGGCTGTAAGTTTAGGGAATGTTTGCTCAAGTTAAACAATCTCGGAACCACGCTCTGAAGTCCGATCGATATGAAATACCTACCTATCTGCAACATTGTAGGGAAGCATTTGTTTGCAAAGCATCGATAGAAAGTAGGAGAGTCAACGATTAAAGCACATAAACAACAGAAAGCTATACGTTTGCACTGAATTAACTACCTAATATATGCACGTGTGTTTGGTTAGTCCATATTATCACAGTATGCATCTCAAAACGATTGGGAACTTGACTAAAGACTAATCTTAAAGTGTGTAACTGTATAAAAAAGTCTGCAAATTTTGATGTGGCACAACTATGTAGCTTCCCCGGATCCGTAACCTAAATGCATGGATCATTGAAATGTTTTAGATACTTAATCTTAAGTTTAATTTCTGAAAATTTCATAGAAATCGAATAAAAAATCTAGAATTCTAAGACAAGGAGAGACTGCAAAGGTCCAGTAGCAAGGGGTTGATGTTTACACATGCGGCGCCGCATGTTCATCGCCTAATCGTCATTTCTCAACTACACTCCGAATTTGAGCGAGATCGGACGAATAGGCCTTGAGAAAATGACGCTTGGTGGTCTTGATTTGCGCGAAAGCTGTAAAAACTTTCAATTTATGAGTGATGAAGTTGACGGGGGATCGGCCTAACCAGCACGTTTTGAGAAAATTTCATCGAAATCGAATTAAGCTGTATATATGTAATGCTTGTTACGAGGATTTCAGCAGCTACTAATGGAACGATAATGTTGAACTTGATAAGAATTTGAGCGAGATCGGACGGCTCAGCTGTAAGAAAATGAAGCGTGGTAAATTTTATGTTTATGCATGCGCAAAGTGAAGTATTGATATTTGTGAAAGATGAATGTGATAGGGGGTCACCAACAAACAAAACCGAAGATGTCATCAAACTGCAGAAATGTGCGTTTTGCACGTATTGCCCGCGTACAAATTTTCAGCTGCAATGACCCTTAGTTTGGCCAATGAACAGGTAGCAAGATCACGCGTGACATAGCAGTGTAGGGGTGCTGAGGGTTCCCCCAAGGAGTGTCACCGTGCAAATTAATTTCAAGTCCCGCATTACAGGCCACATCATATAGCACCTTTTTGAAATGCTCTCGCTCAGATCTTTCTATTGAGCAAATAAAAAATAACCATGAAAATTCCCCATTCTAAGAGATTTGACACCATCCACGATGAGTAATTTTCTTACAATGATTTTTCAAATTTTGCTGCACTGGTGACGTAACACAGGACAGGGAGGATGCCACCCAGGAGGGAGGAGTGCTGTGACGTCACCAGTGTGCGAAACTTTGAAAAATCATGGAAAGAAAACTACTCAGAAGAGTGAGGTTGATGCCGAAATTCTTAGGGTGGAATCTTCGTCCATTTAAAAATAGGTAGTTACCTACCTTCTTCACACCTATGGGTATCGCTCATTAGGCTTGGTACAAGGACTTGCACACCCACACCCACAGAGGGGGAGGGAGAGAGAGAGAGAGAGACCAAAGTTGTTTAGAGTGGTCTAGTACGCAAAACACGATAAGACGAATTTTTGTAATTGTTGACAAAAATTTTTTTTCTTTCAACTCCTGATAGTGACATCCTTCAACAAGCTCTGTCCCCAGTCCCCTTTTACCACCTATTGATAGACTCAAAGGTGGGAAAAATCGGGGATTTCAAAACCGAAACTTTAGGTAATGTATGTAAATTATGTAACACTATTTATTTGTAGGTGGTTTATCATGATATTCTATTCAATTATAAATGTAGTCTGGCTGTCTAGACAACATCATCTGAAGTCAGCCAGTGCACTTCTGACCATCATCCGAAGTCCTCGAAAAAGGCTGAATAGTCGTTTAGAATGGTATAAGAACTTGGAATGTCTGATCTTGTTAATCACTTTTGTAGGGTGTCCTTTTAGCGAGTCTTTGCATCCACAGGCGACACCCTGATAAACCACATAGCTCGTAAAATGGTTTGATGTCTCAGTCAATTCTGTTCAACCCACGTTGTAAAACTCCAATAAGAATGGGAAACGCCTGAGTTATTCGGGCATGGAAAAAAAAGAGGGAACCTCCCCTTCGCCACGGATCCTCGTAAGTCCTATCAAACTACAGAAAATAAGGGTGGGGAGGATTCTGAGAAAGCCTTCAAGGGTTATTCACCCCAAGGTCTAGACGCCATGTGCAGTACGAACCAACCCTCTGGGAGCACGAGGGTTGTAACGACGCGCCGCGCCCACTGGCGTAACCCTGGTGATCAGGGGCACGCGGGGTCCCGCCGAAAACCGTCTGGTCCCCTCCTTACATCCGAGACTTCCCTTTCACATCCGATGATTCTTCCTGCTCGACGTGGACCGTCTCTAGTGTCTAGCCGTCGTCTAGACTTGGAATTACGTTGGGGCTTCGTGGCCCATCGGTTCCGTATAGCTCTTCCGTCAAAAGGGGTTCTGAATAGCAGGTGACACGACAAAGGGATCTCAATAAAAACAGTTTAGATTTAGTGAAACCCATTTCAAATCTCAGGTCAGGTAAAAAATCCCATCTTTCAAGAAATATATTTATTTCTAAGAGTTTCATGTCTTAAAACCCTCCGGAAATCTACACATTTTCATTGGCTTTGAGAATGGCTTCCGATGCGTTGAGCCCATTATTGTAGTCCTACAATACGTGTCCTTCTAAATCGAAATTTCTTCTCAATTTTTACGTCTTCAGTTTGTATCTGGAAAGTTTAGTTCAAATCATAACGTATCATCTTCACTTTTCAACATCATCACTTCATCATCTTTCATTTTTACGTCCGATTTGGAAAAAATTGGCAGTTATGAGTCCATTTAACGTGCAACCAATGACTTGGTGTAATCTCTTCTACTAGAAACAGCGGTTTTAGGTAGATGGTTACTAGAGAAGGGGGAAATATTGCAGATAATTTGCACCAAAAAGAGAAGTTGCTCGATGGCATTTCTTCTAGCCTCCAAGTTTAGGTAGTTCCTGAGTTCCTAAAATATGCAGAAACTGGCTTGTACAAGCGGTTGTTCTGATTTGGATTTGGACAGGCGAAAGAGCTCGCCTTATACCATCTACCATCTATAACGGAATAGAATGTGTAGTGAGGAGAAGAAGGCATTTCATTTCCTTCTACCGTCATACACATTTGTTGACCATGAGTAACAATCCAAGGCTTGTAAGAGAACAAGCGAACTCTTCTTTTGGTGTGAAGAATTTCTAACAAAAACGGTCCTTCATTTTCGATTTAAGTATTATCTTGAAGGCAGTCTATTGTTGTTCTCTGCAGGTACTGGGTTTCAACTATCTTGGAGATTCAGGAGGGAAGCGCCTTGGAGGAGCACCTGGCGTGGGAAGACCAGGGAGGTCCTCTTCGTCTAGACGCCAGGTGTTGCTCCCTTTTAAAAGGTGTTCTATAGGTACAGTTTTCAAGGTGAGACGGTTCATGCAAAGTGAGGGTAGAGTATCCTTGAACCCTCTCAGAGTTCATTTACCCATTCATTAACCCCTACAGCCCCGGTTTTATAAAGGCCTAGAAGAAGAATTGAGTGGCGATTGGGTTACTCAGGCTCACGTTGTTTTGTAGTGTTATCAATCATGAGATATACAGGTGTCGTGAAATTGAACCAAAGATTTCAAAGCAGTGTTACTGACGGCCGGTCGGTGAAAGATTTTTCTGAGGAAGGAAGGGCGTTCAATTTCTTAAAGTAAGCCATCAAATTTTGAGTCGCTCCAGAATTTACACATCCATAGCAGTACAATCTTTCAAAAAATACCTTTTACACCTCAATTTTCTAAACTACAATACAGAAACGGAATTCATATTAGCATAGAATACGCTTTTACCGGGACCTATTAATGACAAATGTCACGAAAAAGAGAGACTAAAGTAGCGGCGGATTTAATGAATATTGTGTCTTCGGTGAATATTGCATCTCCCTTCTCGCATCTCCTAGTTTTGCCGTATAGGTAATAAGCCAGTCTTTCATTTTGTTGGTTGTGACAAAAAAACTGAAATGAGTATCAACAAAGGTGCTCTATCCAATCCGCTCGAAACGAGATAACCAGACAAGGATTGGGGTGGGGGTATTGGACATTGGATCAACAAACTCTACCATCCATCAAGTTAAAAAAAGAAGATGTTGAGGAATCCAATTATTGCGAGCGGCACGAAACAAAGCGAACATAACAGGTGGGCGTATTACACATCTTAACAGATTGATGCATCGGCATTGAGGAATGGTGATAACCAGTTAAACTTTGTGGGAAAACTCAGGATGTCCCAAGAAACCTCGTTTGGAGGTCATGGCATGGTTTCAGACTACGAAGAATAGACAACATTGAATGAAGATCTATCTATGAATGATTCCTTCTACTTTCAGCGAATTTTCGGTAGAAAATGAAGCTATTCCAATGGCCCCAGAAATTTTAAAATAAAAATTTTGGAAAATTTTCTTCATTGAAATCTGTTTTGAGGCATTCTGAAACGAATTGTATAGTTTAACATTTTTTTCATATCTAACTATACCGGGTGCCCCCCCCCCCCCCCCCCCCCCCCCCCCCCCCCCCTCCCGACCGCTAAGATCGTTAATAATTGGTAAAAAAAATTCTTTTTTCAATATTAATGTTTTTTGTAAGGATCTCAAAAATTACCAAATTGCGCATTGCACACGTGCGCAATTGACATCAACTTCGTTATTTTCATGAAGAATATAATACAAGCAACATCTACATGCGATTTAATGAAGAAATGACCCATCACACGATTTTATAAGTCCGTGTGAACGGTGCGCAATTTCGCTCTAAGACTGCAATAAATGTGAATTACTGAGTTTTGCAAGATACTCAACTGCCACATGTAATGCATGATTTACGAGTATTTTTTCGTATTGAACCTCGAAAAGATGTTCATTTATTGATATTTGCAACACCAACTTGGGAAAACGCCGACAAATTGACCAGAACTGGACTTTTCTTACACATGTCCACAAAGCACAAAGCGTACTAAAATGTAGGTTTATCGGTGTTTTCCCAAAGTTGTTGTTGCAAATATCAATAAATGAACATCATTACGAGGTTCAACATGAAAACATTCTCCAAAATTATGTATTACATGTGGCAATAGAGTATCTTCAAAAACTCAGTATTTCACATTCTCTCCACTCATCCGTCCAGACTGCTTTATTAACGATGGCAAATTTAATCCAGTAAATCCTGACTTGGCGTTCACAGACTTTCATATCATCACTACTTAGTAAAGACTGACTGAGAGAGGCTCATGGATTCAGGCGCAATAAATATTAACTATTTCCCTTTGTTATAGATAAATATCTACCGCTACTGCAAATTACTGCAAAACAAGTTTCCTCTGTTTGAATAGACCCTAAAGAGCATTTACGTACAAAGAGGTCCTTGGGGCACATTGGTGCACAACCACCAATTTGGTTGTTTCTCTTGAATTTTATTTACTTGATGGTAGATATCTCACTCAAAAGTGGATAAATATAATTCATAAATTTTTAAATTGATGGTTTAATGTTTCTATTTATGTGAAATGTTTGGTTTATGATAAGCAAAACTGTAAAACGTATGTACCTATGTATTACTTTTGACGTCAACGGACAAAAGTAAAAATGTTGAGCCAAGAAAACACTGGATGGAAACCACAATTGAAACCATCTAATAAACAGCTTGTTCTACTTTCCAGGGTTCAGAATAGTCGGAAAGATGAAACATTTTGTTTGACATCTCTAGATACCTCAATTTAATGCCTCGTACACTCCAAATTTACAGTCCGATGAAACCTTAGAGGATTTTGAAGGTTGGGTCTCAGACAGGTCCCTTTGAATCATATCACTACATTTTACATTATACCTAGCACAGTTTGGGAAAACCTAGGGAATCACTCCCCCTCCCAATCTGTATTGTCTGTACGAGTTAATTCCAATGTTATGGGGACCCGGCACCAACCACCCTCCCGCCCTTAATATATACCTCTTTTTACAGGCGTTTTCCTCAGCCCCCCTGCAACCAATTGCAGTGCTTTTTTTTCTTTTTGTTCATTATATTCTCAATTTTCAATCAACACAGGGGTTTCCAGGTAGCTCAAAAACACGAATTCGTAGGTATCATGGAATAAATGTCATGTTTTTTTTTACTTCAGAAACATCTAGCGGTAGTTGAAATCAACATTTTGTAAAACCGCTAAGTTAATATCTTTGTCTAGATCTCTTCTTCAAAACAAAACAAAAATCAAGCGAATAGGGTCAACCGTTCCGAAGAAAAACGCCCGTGAACATGAAAAACATTACAGGAGAGCAGAAAAACCAACAGCATCCATCTTTTCATGACGTCGCAACGCATTATGCAAGTAGAAGCTGTTTTTCCTATCTGAAATGAAGTGTTGTATCATTATACTTAACTATGTCATCCATGGATAATATAAACACAATACCCTTGGTTGTAGCCCAGTCAATTAATGGCGAAGAAGAAATTGATGAAGAGACTCTTATCATTCGACTCTTATCATACATCTTATATCTTATCTTTACGTCTTATGGTTTCTTATGATTTTTAGTGGCCCAATTTCGTTTTTACGTTTTCTTTTGATTATTTATTGAAAATGAGTGGTTCTACACGAATTTAAAAAAAAGGAAAGGACCAGTAAACCGTTATTCAAGAATAAAGACGACAGAGCAACCATCTAGCCAGCCTATGCTGCCGGCCTGTACTGAAACAAAAAATTTACGCACTTGTAAGCATAAATTTGACTATGTTATTGAATTTAATTGTTCCCTAGATGTTAATACATCGTTTTATGAAAGAAAAAAAAATCGATTTTTCTCAAATTTTTTGCTACCGGGTCCCCTTAAATGTCCAGCGAATTAATTATTGACACTGTTGTTTAAAAATTATGATACAGTTTCAGAATCTAAAACTCGTCCTAAGGAATTTGTGAATTCGCTGGACGTCAGGGGGGGTTACATGAGGCAACACGCCTCCGACTGCAGCCACTTGGGAATGAGAACAGCCCACTTGAATCATTCACAAACGCGAAGGAACGTTTCAAGGACCCAGTCAGCCCGTTGCAAAGAGCAAGGTTATTTGAGCAAGGTATAATCATCTTTCCACAGGCGAATTGCCCCATTGCGAACAGACAAAAGAATGCGGATGTAAATGTTTCTCAAAGAGGCGTTCGCGAGGCGTTCAATTGCAGTCCGCAGGCTCCTCACGGCAATTTAGGGTGAATGAATACAATAATTACTACCTCTATTGGCGCTAGAATGGATGGACAAAGAATCAAAGGAAGAATGTTGGAAATAGAAACGATTACGGGAAAATAGCCTCTGCGCTCTCTTGATTTCCCCTTCAGTCGACCGATTATTCGTTTCAAAACTCCTACAAATAACTCGATGACCATCGATGTAACGAACCGTTGTGATGAACATATGTATTCTATCCCCATATTTTATGCTTCGATTAATTCACAACAAATTTTTTCTTTATCTAGGCAACTTCAACTTTTTTCAGCATTGTTAAGTAATAAATCATGGAAATCACTCGTGAAATCCCACAAAATAACGACACAAACGTAAGCCCAACATCGTGATTTTAAGCAAATGAAAAACCAATGACGGCATGTTGGACGGCAATATAATTTAGATTTCATTCGTAAACCAAAAAAGGCACTTATTTGAAGGGAGATTTTGTATTTGAATATAAATAAGGCAAATTAACTAAAGTTCCATTCATGTAACATGAACATATGAGTGAATTTTTATAATTTTAAGCATTAAAGTCATGTTAATTCTTGAAATGTGAACACAGTATGCACAGAAATTGTTAACTATCAAATTCATGAGGAGAAAAACAATGTCTAAATAGAATTTTGTTATCAAAACAAATGTCAGAATTTTTAACAATTTTTTTTCTCAGTTTCTATAGATTTTAAACACATTTTAATTAAATTTAAATACATTTGCAGCACAATTTTGTGCACGAATTCCTGAATTTCTAGTATTCTAGTTAATGATTGATAAATTTTTTCTAGGTAATATCCGGTTGGGAACACCATTTTAAACCGAGTTTGACCATTTTTAATGAGTAATTTTCTTTTTCAGTACAATTTTTTGAAATATAAGCACCTCATCGTACTCAAAAACTGCTGTCCAACCAACTCATCCTATCAGAATTTCTGAAGCTTTCCATGAAGTAAATTTTGGAAAATTTAATTTGTGAAATTGCTATTAAGTACAGTACCTTAATCTTTTTGAAAATCGACGAACATATCTAGGTACCTAACTAGCTACCGTCGTATGTTTTGTCAGGAGAAACAGTGAATGGCAGAAAGTTACGTAACACCGTGACTAGGTAGGTTTGCAAGGCGTGACACGGCATATTGGAAACAATTTATTATTAGGTGTTTCCAAGTTGGATGATGTGCTTGGTGGTCATGATGATTGTGCCAAACTTTATTTGGGCAGAAGTGAGATGAAGATTGCAGCGCATGATGAGAAATTATTATCCGGTAAGTAATTAGCTGCTGCACGGTTTACAACACGTGTACCAAATTAAGGCGCATCAGGGAACAAACATTGAAGGTTCCCAAGCGCAAGCCTAAAATACTTGAACTTACAAATGTTCTTGCACTCACAATCCTCAAATTTCAAAATAATCTAACATAATATACTACCTTTATATAAAATATAAGAAAATTAACTCATACGTATAGGTTCCATTTAATAAATAGTTCGACGACCTACAGGGTGTCCAAAAAGTAACCCCCATTTTTTCCTCAATTTTTGAGACATCGAAGTGAAACTTGGAGAGCGTTTTTGGGATGCCTGTTACTAATTTTTAAGAAAATAAAAATCAGGAAAAAAATCCAAAAGTTTTTGTTTTACCCAAAGGAGAAGAGTATTGGACACTTAGAAATTTTGTTCTTCCATTTTTTGCCAAATGACAGCTGATTTTAAAGATTGTTTTAAGGCTGAACACGAAACCAGAATGCGATATCTTATTCCGTTTTCGAATTAGAGCTGATGAACCAAGAAGAAGTGTGATTTTGTCTGAAAGTACCTCTTTAGAGGAGGTAGTCTAAAAACTTATGGGCTTATCTTCTGATTTTTAGCGAATTTTCGTAAAAAGTGAAACAATTGCAATGGTTTCAAAATTGTTTAAATCAAAATTTTCGAAAAACTTTTTCACTGAAATCCGTTTTGAGGCATTCTAAAACGAATTCTAGAGTTTAACGCTTTTTCATGTGTATATATACGAGTATGTGTCATTCGATAACTCACCTTAGGATTGAAATAAAAATATCGTTCTTGCTCTAAGAAACAAGCTTTCCAAACGAAAGGATGAGTTCGTGGGCCAGCACTTTTAGAATACATAAAATCGATTAAATTTCAAAAAATGTACTAAAAAAATCACTAATAGTGGCTCAAAAATTGTAAATTTTATATTTTATAGCAGAATTTCAGCCAAAAAAGTTGAGCAACTACGAACTAGAATATTATCAAATTTAGCACAATATTATGCAGAAAATTGTAGTCCAATATCATTAATATTTGTTGAAAAATCTATAGAAACTCCCAAAAAGAGCTAAAACTTCCGACTCTTCTTTGTATTGCAGAATATTATTTTGAACAAGTTTAGCAACCGTAAAATTATTAGTTAACTATTTCCATGCACTCAAAATACTCGAACTTCAAAACAGTACAATAAATTTTAGAACTAAGTATTCTAAAACAATATGTTTTATCATATAATATAGGTAATACGATTATTTGGAAAATTCGCTCATACGATCATCCTGCATGACTGGAACTTTTTATTAGCGCAAAACGTAGTATCAGGCACCCCGAAAACGCTCTCCAAGTTTCACTTCGATATCTCAAAAATTATGGGGATAGGTTACTTTTGGGATACCCAATACCTTTGTGTAATAATTTGCTTTGCTTTTTTTTCCCCCCCGAAGTTATATTCTAAGTCTGGAGGTGCGCCGGCTGAAAAGGAAGGTTTTTTTTTTGTCAAGTTTATTGCGCCAAGTAATAACAACTTATAAGCAATATTCATGTGATAAATTATTGTACATTTTCTTAAGATCTAATATACTTCACTTTGGACTTATTGTTCTGATAATTGAGTCACGAGTCTTGACGAAAACAAACCGCATGAACTAAGTGAAATTGAAGGTGCATGACCGAAAACGGTTGGAAACCGTAGTCATGAATGTTCATACGAATGTTGATCCCGGTTTCGAGCACAACATTTCAACCTTCAAAGATTATTAAAGCTCACTCTAGTTGTCATTTAATCAGTTTATGATAATTTAAATAGGAAGCGCAGCTAGATAACAAGAGTTAAGCTGCAGTTATGTAACCCGCAAATGTATTATTTAGCTCCCGCTAAAGGTATTTGGATTTTGAATTATGATTTATTATGCATAAATCCTGTGTTCAACTGTACTTACGAGATTAAAGGTGTCAAATTTTTGCCAGTTTCCGTTCCATTTCTAGGATGGATTAGGCGGTATTTCATTAAGAAAAAGAGAGGCAAACAGGAGCCTAATACCTATTGCTTAGGATTTTAATGTTGTGCTAATTGCTACTGCTAATTAATTAATTGATCCTCAAGGCTATCATACCAACTTATCATAAGAATGAGCAATTGATTCTATGGTTTCCACTATTGCAAATGCGATTCCCACTCACTTACAAAACATTGTGTAGGAGTCGTCATGAAGAAAATATTATCCTCCAAGGCGCTACAAGGAAAATTGATGGCCTCGGCACAATAGGAAGTCCGGGAATGACTCATAATAGTCACACAAAAAAAATTCTATGCTATTGAGGACAAACTAAGAAAAATCAACAGAATGTCTTCGTCACAAGTTGACCGCGAAACGCGAAAATCGTGAGATTTTTTTCCATGCGAGGTAAAACGCTGCAACAATGCAACGGCCGTCGGAGTTTCGTTTCTCCAACTTGTCAGTGTCAGTGAAATCGCGGCGGAAACCGCTTTTGATTGGTGCAAAGGTGCCAGAAAAAGAAAACTCGTAAAATGGGAAAACGTGGTGATGGAGATTTCCGCTAATTACGAGACATTGTTCGCAAACGTTTACAACCGTTTGTTCAGACACGAAGATAAGTATACTAACGTCGTAATTTACATGAAATAGAAGGAAACGTGTGTATAATTCAATAATAATTATTGCGAAAACCTTGATGGACAGTTGTGACAAACATAGAAACTACAAGTTGCGAGACATTCATTGTTTAACGTACAAATATTATAATGAAAAGGAATTGTTAACTTTCAGTTTTATGGCCAATTATACATTTTGTTGATGAAAACGGTAAGTCAAGTTGCAAAGTTAATGTTTTAGCAAACGACTATTAATTTGGTCTATCCTAAGTATACCAATGAATGACGATCTCGACCACTTGTAATGAAACTATATTTTGGGGGTTTTCGAGGGAAAATGGGATATTCTGTCAACAATCGGGAACCCCTGGCATCAAGAAGGAAATTTAAAGCCACACCGTTGGCCAACCTGCTCAAGATATCTCCTCATCATACTCGCCATTTTAGATTAGTAAAACAAGTATTTTTGTCATTTCACTTTGCATTTTCATAATTTCATATTTCTGGGTAGCTTCATGCCCAACTAATGTGTGATGTGAGATAGTGTTTCTACACTTAATTCCCTAAGGTATGTAACATAATTTTTGTACACGCTGCATGTCACCCACTGTTGTTCCATATTCACTGTTTCTTGGGTACATAATGTACACCACCTCCCCCTAAGATATTCAATCATTGTAGTCCAAACCAGGTTAGGTTCCTATGGTTGTTTAGTAGTTGTATTGCATAGTTTTTTATTGAACTGTTCCTTGGTAGTGTATTTGCATTGGCAGCAGTCCATGTAGTGGTCCAGTAATAGTTGTCCATAACAATATCATGTATACCATCTATATATTATACCGTATTGTACCTATCCTAAGTATTTTACGGTGAAAATGCCAACAGCCGTTTCTTATCGTGATTATTTGATTTCTTTTCATTTCAAATACAGGAATTTTCAAAATGATGGAGTTTATATAAGCCACTGTGTCTTAAAAGTTTTCCCAATAAAGAAGTAAAGTGAAGTTAGATGAAACAAAATTCTGAAGAAACATGAGACACCCTGTATATGAACACGTCAATTTTTACCTCTAACACGGAAAAAAATCGTGGCATGGATACGTCTATTTGATTTTCAATACACATTAAGATGGATGCGAAATGAACCATGACAGGTGACAAAATACAGGCTACAGATGCGAAATGACCCATGACAGTTGATAAATATCCAAGCCAAAATGTCTCAATTAAATGAGCTCAGTTAGCTGATCAGAAAAGACCCAATCAATTTAATCATCTCTTAGTGTCCCAGAGAGCATCCCTACCAATCTAATTTCAACTTCCTTTGATGAACAGGAGAGAATTTAACTTACTCAGCTAATTAGGAATGAGCCAATCATTTCAATCGTCACCTAATGTCCCAGGGAGTCTCCCTATCAAATCTCAACTTCTTAAGGCCGGGACACACATATCCGTGTCCGCACCGCACCCTCTCCGCAACACGTCCGAGTGTCGGAGACGGAGGTGGGAGGCCACACGGTTCCGAGTGTTGGCCGTGCATACGGAGGTCTATCACAATTCGGTTTGCACTCTAAGACGCTGGTCATGTTGAAACGTTTTTCAAATAGTGAGGTAGGAATGATAGCACTCGCACTGGAAGAAGAACACGAAGATTGGAGACAAAATCGTGGGTTCAGAAGCCAAAGAAGAATGTGGGTTCACAATACATGGAAGAAAAGAAGTGTCGAAGGGGAATTAGTCTCGCTACGAAGTTTTATGAATATTTTAGAATGTCGATGTACACATTTAACCAACTGGAACAGAAATTACAGAAGCTGAGGAAACAAGATACATTTTGGACACGTTCTTTATATTCATTGTTCCTGTATTTTTCGTTCAACTGGTCGTAGAGCACAGGAAACTTTCGAATTTCTTCAATTAATAATTCAGGATCTATTGTCGAGGTCACCGCACCGCGTCCGTGTTAAACTAAACCAAACTAGTCTGACACGGTGCGGACGCGGAGCGCTGACGCGGAAGGGTGACGGTGCGGATAGGTGTGGACGTCCTGGTAAACTTCCTTCTTATAACTTCTTCCCCGTGTGTAGTCCACGGGGCCGTCATGCGGTGCGGACACGGAGCAGATATGTGTGTCCCGGCCTTTAGGATGAACAAGAGAGATTTTAGCTCACTCAGCTGAATAGGAAAGAGCCAATAATTTCAATCGTTTCTTAGTGTCCCAGAGAATCGCCCTATCAAATCTCAATTTTCTAGGATGAACAGGAGACAATTTAGCTCACTCAGCTGAGGAGGGATGAGCCAGTCATTTCAATCGTCTCCTAATTTCAGCTTCAGGGGTTAAATGCGATAGAAATCATCAGCTTTAGGCGCCCATCAGCTGATCAGAGGTCTATGCATCGTATAGTACCTACTGCTTACAAGTACCTATGTACTCAATAGTGTACCTACCATATACCATGTACCATGCGCCTTCTTTTCACATCATTAGTTCATTATGGTTGTTTAGCATTATTAGTTTATAACTTTGAGTACTAAATCAGATTTTATTGACCCTACAAAGGCTTAAGGATCATGAGATGTTGTGATGAAATGAGAGCATTCCGAAAAATGGCGAGCGATTTTTCCTGCTACACACACACCACAGAAACCTATGGTTTTTTCACGAATTTGGTCTTAGAATGATCTAAAACGGATTTGTATATGTTTTTTTTTTTTGGTGTGTGTGTTTTTATGCTTGAATTGTCCCAAACCTCATGTATTAATATTTTAATAAGTGTCCCTCTTATTTACGAAGCCTTGCCTACAAGTCATAGCTTCAGAGGAAAGTCCTAAAAATACCCTAAAAATACGATA
Organism: Adelphocoris suturalis; assembly: GCA_030762985.1. NCBI lineage: Eukaryota > Metazoa > Arthropoda > Insecta > Hemiptera > Miridae > Adelphocoris > Adelphocoris suturalis. The sequence goes on along the minus strand of CM061040.1, from coordinate 169,483,097 downwards.
CGTACGATACCTACTTTATAACTTTAATAATTTTAACTTTCTTGTAGTCTAGTTTAAAAAATTTTTAACGAACACACGTGGTAAACAATCATTGTCATTATGGTAAACTTCATTAATTTGCGTTGTCTAAATTCAATCAGGGTAAAGTACCCCTAATTTTAAATCAAGTGCGTTAGTTGCGACTGCCTCGTGACTGCACTGAGATACATGGCGTTTTTGAGTTCCTCACACTTGACCCTTCAAGCCGGAAATGGGTTGGGCTGCTGTTTCCGTCAGTTTCCCAGAACATTACAGAACAAACGGGAACCGAAAGAAAAAACAAGGGGGCGAGTAGCGACATCTGGTCCACCCGCAAGCTGTTTCTAGGAAACTAGAAATCACCCTCATGAGAGGGGAAGAGAGAGCGATACTAGCTTGCAGATTGGTTTCTCGACGTTGAGAAAACCCGATAAACGAGTTTTTAGCAATACTTACTTATGAAATTTTTGTGCATAAACCTTTACATCTTCCACATTAAATCATATATAAGTTTTCGGTATTTAAGAATGATGAATCATTTTAAAGGACGTCTCCCTGAAGCTATGTCTTATATATAGGTAAGGCTTCGTTAACAAGAGGGACGCCTATTTGAATTGATCCAGGGGAGTGAGGGACAACCCAAGCATGAGAAACAATAAAGAGTTCCTGGTTAATGCGGTTACAGATCACACGGTGCACGTGAACCATGATCAGGTGATCTGGTAACAATCGACAGCTGACAAATTACTACAATCGCACGACGTGAAGAGGAGACCGCTTGATTGGCAACGCAAGATCGAGTCTTGTAGGTACGTCTTCGTTACCACGTCTTCAACACTACACCCGTAAATTTACAAACCCGAGGAAGGTTTCAGTGATAAGAATGTTCAGTTCATATTTTTTATCTTCAAATGTATACTAAAAATATTACATAATTATATTATTTGAAATATATAATTATATTAAAATAAACTAAATTTATTTATATTCATCTTATTTTCACTCCATTCATCGATTGCCCCCACCCCCCACCCCCCAAAAAAGTCAACAAAACGGAGGATAAAGGGTTGCCAAAAAACTGATGAAATCTTTTCATTTCAATGATATCTACCTTTTTTCTAGATACAAACATTAAAATACTAAGATACCAACATGTATTATCTCCACAAAATGCATAAAATCTGTATACCTACGTCTAAATCTACATATACCAATATTATTTCTAACAAATATGAGCAAGAACTTACTTGAACGATCGCCAGTGTTCCTGTCGTATGTCTTCAAGATTTAAACGGAACACATCGTCGAGCTCGTCTCTGCTCAATAAACTAGCGTAATGTATAAATAAGCCTACGAAGTCTAATACTTCTCGCTGAATTTCACTGCACAAATACAACGGCGGGCCGACGGACTGATTCGATTTTTGAAATCTACGTATCTTGAAACGGAACCAACAAATTTTGAGAGGGGGGTTAAAAATAATTTTTCGGGCGATTAAAAAGTTCACTTTGCAAATATCACCACGAATTGAAAACAAAACAATAAAACCACACGGTGATGAATGATGGAAACTGAGATCAGTTTGAAGGAAAACAGAGTCGGAGAATACAAGATGTCGGAATCAGCGTTAGGTTACAAAACATTTGATAAGAGACGACGTGTGAAGACGCATGAAACACCGAGCTTGCACCGTAGTAACAGCCAGCGTGTTGGCAAAATTTTGATTTTCCCTAGATTCACGTACACCGTATTAAAATACCGTAGTAACCAGGAACTCTCCAATAATAACCGCATACAAATCGGTTTCAGGACATTCAAGACCGAATCCGTGTGCTTGTGTGTGACAAATGTTGTCGACGCTGCCCAGGCCACAATTTCTCAACCGATATCCGAGATTCTTTCTTTGTTCGATCCCAATTTTAGTCTAGTTGTGCAGCAAACCCAGGAAATTTCGAATTCCGAGATGGAAGAGGGAAATGGAGGCAGAAAAGCTGATAAAACGTGTTTTTTTCTACAAATTTAGTCGGCGCAACCCAGGCTACAATTGCCAACCGATTTTCGTGATTCTTATTTTGTTCTATTACGAATTTGATATAGTTTTGGAACGCATGTCAGGGGTTTCCAAATTTCATCATGAGAGGGAGTGAATGGAGGGGGTAACACTGATAAATCATGGTTCAATAATTCTCATCCGATTTTCGTGATGCTTTTTTTTAAACAACAATGAATTTGGTCGAGTTTTGGATCGTATATTAGAAGTTTCAAATTTCATTACGGAAGGGGGCGAAGGGGGGGGGATATATTAATAAAGCATGATGTTTTAACTAATCTTGTCAGATTTTTGTGATTATTTTCTTGTTCAACTATGAATTTGGTCGTTTCAAATTTCATTTCGGAAGGGGGTGAATAGAAGGGGTATTAGTAATAAATCATGATGTTTCTCTCAGATTTTCGTGGTCTTTTTTGTTATTCAATTATTAATTTTTTTTGTCTAGTTTCGGAAAAGTTGTCGGGAGTTTCAAATTTCATACTGGAAGATTTATGATGGAAATTTACTGTCGGTGGATGGGTAAGTGTGGGAAGGGTAATTTCTAGAAGACATGATATTTTTGTTTTCCTCTTATTCCAACTCTCACCAAAACGTATGCAGTAATAGGGACGTCCCTATATGTTTTTCTTAATTTCTCAGTGATTTGTTGCGAAATTATTTGGAAAATTGGTCCCTTTTTTAACTCTTTCTTTTAACTTCGATTCTCTTCTTTCTTGCTTGCTTGCTTTCTTTCTTGAGACAAAATTTCAGATCGATTTTTAACCCATTTCCCGATATCCAATCGATCTGAAATTTTGCACACGAGCTCATGCTGGCGTACATTTTAATCTATCAAATTTTCGCGAAGAAAAAGTTAGTTATACTATAAATTTTCGAAAATTTGAAATTTAATATGGGACACCTTACAAGTGTTGTGTATTGTAGGGAGGAGGAGTGAGGGAGGAGGAGGATGAGGAGGAGGAGGGAGGAGGAGTGAGGGAGGAGGAGGAGTGAGGAGGAGGAGGGAGGAGGAGGAGGAGGAGGAGGATGAGGAGGAGGAGGAGGGAGGAGAAGGATACTATTGAACGTCTGCATAAAATGACAACGAATCCAGGGTCAATAAAATATTAAATGATTTTCCTTGTCAATTTAATTTAAGTTATTATCAATGTGATTTTGAAACAATGTGATTTTGTTTCAATTTACTGTTGCCAAGAAACTACCAAATATTGAAACAACAATAAAATTAACTGAGAACATGAGAAAAAGAAAGAGTTACATTAAAAACTTGTTTTTATGGGTTCATTTTTTAACTCTTTCTTTTAACTTCGATTCTCTTCTTGCTTGCTTGAGACAAAATTTCAGATCGATTTTTAACCCACTTCCCGATATCCAATCGATCTGAAATTTTGCACACGAGTTCATGCTGGCGTACATTTTAATCTATCAAATTTTCGCGAAGAAAAAGTTAGTTATACTATAAATTTTCGAAAATTTGAAATTTAATATGGGACACCTTACACGTGTTGTGTATTGTAGGGAGGAGGAGTGAGGGAGGAGGAGGAGGAGGGAGGAGGAGGATGAGGGAGGAGGAGGGAGGAGGAGGAGTGAGGGAGGAGGAGGAAGAGGAGGAGGAGTGAGGGAGGAGGAGGATGAGGGAGGAGTGAGGGAGGAGGAGGAGGAGGAGTGAGGGAGGAGGAGGAGGAGGAGGAGGAGGAGGATGAGGAGGAGGAGGGAGGAGAAGGATACTATTGAACGTCTGCATAAAATGACAACGAATCCAGGGTCAATAAAATATTAAATGATTTTCCTTGTCAATTTAATTTAAGTTATTATCAATGTGATTTTGAAACAATGTGATTTTGTTTCAATTTACTGTTGCCAAGAAACTACCAAATATTGAAACAACAATAAAATTAACTGAAAACAGGAGAAAAAGAAAGAGTTACATTAAAAACTTGTGTTTAAGGGTTCATTTTTTTGTAATCTAAGGGCGTGTTTCACCAATGGGAGTTAATCCCGAGTCGGGAGGTATCCCTCAAAAACGGCAGTGAGATAGCTGGATTAACTCTGGATTAATTATTGATCCTCCGTGGCGGAACAGACCCTAAAAATCTGAACTCATCCTGCCATATGTGATGGTTATTGGAGAATGGAAATGCTTGATATCCATTCATGATCCCACGGATAGATGTTGACTAGTCTAAAACAACATACAGAAATGCAGAACAGGGTGATTATTTGTTCCTCAAAACGGGTATCAATGTGAGACACAGGAAATAATCATATTAAACCTTCACTCTCTTTTACTTCAATTACATTAGCAGGTAAAGACAGTCAAAAACGGAATTTTTCATAATGAAAATCCCTAATAACCACTGCACCTCGGTACCTTATATTATTACAAACTCGATTTTATGAAAAGGAATTGTTTTTGCGAAACAGTACACGTTTTAATACACCCTCTTGATGTCCTTTTATTATTACAAAGATTAAATCCTTGTAACAAGCATTACTTCTACAGTTATCATTTGTTGTAGGTAAAATTTCTAGGAATATGCTGGATTGGCTGAGGATGGTCCCTCTAATAATTTCATCACTCAAAAATTAATAGTTTTTACTGAGCATGCGCAAACATAAAATCCATCAACCATCATTTTTGCATTGCATATTCGTCTGATCTCGCTCAAATTCGGAGGGTAGTTGCAAATGAAGATTATAATATAATATTACCATATGGGTTTCATCACTATCGTATGATGAGTACTTATCTAGGCGCGTAAGTGCTAATCCTTGTTACAAGTATGAGTTCTTCAGTTTTCATCCAATTTCGATAACGCATTCTGGAGTTTAATGATTTATCTTTTAAGATACTAATAGATAGGTACTAATTTAAAACCTTATCTACAGATTAATGTACGGATACGAGGAACTACTTTTGTGCCAGTTTCTTGTTTTAGAATTCATTGACATAAATTCTAAATATACCTTGAATGTACTACTAACTAAATATACTGAACCTGTAAAAAAAAAAGTATCCCCCGAAGTATAGGTGATGGTAAACAAAAGGTTTCCTCTCGAATAAACATCTGCGATGTTAGACAGAATGCCGTAATCTCACGTGGTTCCCTTTTATAAAAGTGAAGCGCACATGATCTGCTGAAAGCCCTGCACGTGTCATCGATCTGCTTTGTTATCTTCATGCGCAGTTTCACCCTTGGGCCTCCTAACCCAATTGCTGACCTGGTTCCTGGCTGTATACCGATTTTATAGTCCCATTCTCCTCTGCCGAATGGAGATTCCGATGAAACTACGTAATGTAAATAGAATTTAAATAGATTCTGTCTGAGTTCTATAAAGGGACATCACATCTCATATTTGAGTCATCTGTCCGAACCCCCAATATAATAATGCGCTCCCATAACCCGTCATCTTTATTTACATAAATTGACGAAGGTACCTTTTAGCAAATTTTCAAAGAAAAAAATGAGCTATTTAGATGACTTCGAAATTTTAAAAGTGGTTTTGAAGGGTCGGGGAACCAATAAAAATCCGTTTCATCAACACAATCGTAGATTTTAACGTCATATATATATATACTATCAGAGAATGTTGAGGGTCGGTCAATGAAAACTCTTCTTATTTCGCCAACGAGAATATATTTTCTCATCATCAGGGCCTATTGATAAAAGACATGGTTTTATACTCAGGCATATATAAACTTAGAATTCCTAATTGATGGATTCCTAATTGGATTGACCGACCCTCAACATCCTCTGATAGTTATAACATCACGGTCAACAACAATCCCAAATAATAATTATATATATATAGGGTGCATTTCCAGACGATAACTCTCTTTAAAAACGGCGTAACAAATTCCCCCATCTTTCACACACAACAGCACAAATTTCTGCGCTAAGCACGTATTTGTGTGTAAGACGGGTATGGCTAACGGCTACCCGACTGACCACTAACTGGTCCTCTCTTGAATGTTGGGCTACAAAAGGACCTCAAAGGCACAAGTCTTGAAGGACACCACCCAGACCAGTAAGTTTACTCTGCCATGCTCATGCCAGAAGGAATTGGCTTCATGTTGCACGTAGGAGATTTGGTCCTCAGTACGTATAGGCAACATCTCAATGGCGTTATCTCCAATGTATCTCCTCGCAAGATCATCAGCGCACTCATGCCATGAATACCCACATTGCTTGGCACCCGAATAAAAGTTATGGTTGTGCCGCATGCTGTGGCTTGGTGTAGCGATACAGGGAGTCTTTGTGTTAGGGGATCATCAGAATATGTGTCTCCAAGACTCAATGGTACTTATTGAGTCGCATCAGATCATGTAATGTCCAGCTCCCAAAAACTAGCACGAAAAGTGAGGTAATGCACTATTACCTACCGGTTCAATAATCTTACTGCAATACGCTAAGGCCTTGTCATTACAATGGGGAATTTTCATGGTTATTATGGTTATTTTTTATTGCTCAATAGAAAGATTTGAGCGAGGGCTATCCAAAAAGGTGCTATATGTAATACTGCTTTTGAATTTCACTTGCACGATGACGACACAGCCCCAGCCCGCCTGGGGGGAAACCTCAGCTCCATTGCAGTATTACGTCACAAGTGATCTTCCTACCTGTTTATTGGCCAAACTAAAAGGTCTTTTGAGCTACAAATTGGTATTAGGAGGTTTACAAGTTTGCTGAATCCGAATCTGAGGTCAAAAGTGTGAAATTCCAACACATGAAAGTTCCCCATTCAGGTGAACAATTTTTCTTCGAGTAAGAATTAATAACCTTTTGAATTGATTCCATAAAGCATAATTTCGAAACAAGGGGAACGATCCAAATAAACCAGAGCCCTCAGCTGGCCAATAGCTCAGAACCTGCCTCAACGAAGGAAGTGCAGCGCGTTCAAGGTAGTTCCTCCACTCCTTAAACTTCCGATGTTACCGAGGTCGGTCACCGCATGAACCAGTTGTATATCCTGGGTAGGTGCTAACTTATTTTTTAAAACAAGAATAATTTATAAATAACGATTTGGTGGCCGATTCACGGGATTACATATGCGTCAGGAATACCAGGGGGTCTATCACGGACACTAGCATGCAGGGATTTGACCTTCTCACCAGGTGTTCGTAAGATCCTATTGATTCTTCGAGTTTTCATGACGCACAAGGCCTTTGCGGTTGAAAATAAAACACCCTGTGGGCGTTGGTACTCTCGGTGGAATAAGGATGTGTTTGATTCTTTGTGAGGTGCGTAATAGAATGTATTTCAATCTGCGACTCGATCAATACACCCAACGATTTGGGGATTGATGTGGCAGTTTATGCCTGTGAGGCCGTTAAGAGATAAATTCATACAGTAATTAATTACACAGGACAATAGGAGCAGGCCGGATTCGAATCGCGATCGCAGTGAACCTGGCGGTATGGAGTTAGGTTCGGTACAATATAAATTAGCTGATGTGTATAGTTTGGTAGTCAATCCCTTAGTAAAAATTCAGATCAGTTGGACATACCGCCAGGTTCGCTGCGATCGCGATTCGAATCCAGCCTGCCCCCATTGCCTACCATTAATTACGTTCCCAAGATCATATTCGTCAACGTATAAAGTATGAAGAAATATGAGAGTATATAAAAGGAAACTACTGGCACTGGGTAAGCTCCATAATGAGATAAGGTAGAATTTAACTCCGGTAATAGAAATTCTCACATGAAATAAGTGCCTTGTCATGTGACAACGATAGTGTATAGTTTTTAGTTCGCGGAAAATGAATTCATTTGGATTAGTTCAATAAAACATTGAGCCCTCGGCTAAGCTGAATCAGAATGGAGCAATCGGATTTGCTGAAGTGAACATTGATGTTTCTGATCAGCAGATCAACTAAAATGAGGAGCAAAGTGTTTGTCTCAAATTACTTCCTGTTCGTCCCTCTTCAGCTGCCATCTGATCTATTTGATTGTTGAGCTGAGCACTTAGCTGAGCACTTCCCTATTCACTTAACTTCGATATGATTCCCTAATAGGTTTGTCAAATTGTAATAATTTCTTACACGGACTTAGACATGGTACAATATTCCATTAATATACTTTCTGAACGCCTTGTCGGGAATAGGGACTTTCATTGGCAATGGCTAGGAGTTGAAGTCAAGTTATCTTTGAACACATCCCAGAGAGATATTGTCAGAATGGAAACGAGATAAATCACGTTTTCCACACAAGCTTTCAGATATACGAGGTCCTCGAAGTTCCCAAAGTCATCCGGCAAGTTACGCTATCGTCGCTCCCTCAAAAGGGGCGTTTGACACCAGAGTCATTTATGAAGGGTTGTTGGACGGGACAGTTCAGAAAAAATCCTCCTTACTCTTTAATTAAAATTCACCCCTACTGAAGAATGCCCTGATCCTATCAATGAACATCATAACATAGGTCCCATATTGACACAATATATTAGAAATTAGCCAACCATGGCGCCAAAATCTATGTTCTTTAATGTTGGGTATATGATAAAACCAACAGTTACTCGGTCCGAATAATCATCTACAAGTTTACAAGTTGCAAGAATCAAAAGGTATTGGGAGGAGAGGCACGCAGTAAGTAAATTTTGCTCCGATTTGGTTTTTTTTTTTTTTTTTTGCATTATAACATTTGTAAACAGCCATACAGTAATTATGATATGTAACATTATGTAATCAATTTTCCTTTATATTGGTACGTTACATGCTGATATAAACTTATATATTTCACTATAAATTAAAATGTTTGTAGATGATAATATCACTTTAAATATTCTAAAATAATGTTTGTTTTTCTTTCCAAATCACTAAAGAAGATTCCTCTTTGGTTTTCAAATGCTGGGCATTCCGTGATTGCGTGTTTGAGGGTTCCATTGGAATGTCTACATTTTTGGCATTGCGGGTCATCATTTACGTTGATGCGGTGCAGGTATGCGTCTCATAAACCGTGATTTGTTCTCATTCTAAATATCGTACGAGCCATGCACTTTGATATCATTATTTGGGAACCAAGGTACACGGGGAAGTTGCGGTTGAATTCTCTTGTAGCTTTGTCCATTTGGTGAGTGTTCGAATTCTTGTTTCCATTTATCATAATAATTTTTCTTTGGAATGGGAATTAACTCTTCGACTATTACAGGAATGTCCAATACCATCCCCGCTAAAGATCCTTCTTTCGCCAGCTGATCAGCTAGTTCATTCATGGCATGAGCTTTCACCCAGATGAATTCTACTTCTTTATTGCTCTCGCTACAAGATAGTAATATTTGGGGTAATCGAAAAATCAAGCTGTTTTTTGCTCTACGAACGCCGCATGTTTTGAGGATTTGCAACGTGCTTAGAAAGTCGGTGCATATCAGATAAGATCCCCTGTTAAAGCTCTCAGTGCTGATGAATTCTAAGGCTTTCACTATAGCAATCACCTCGGCGTTGAAATATGTTTTGTTTTACTTGGAAGTTTAATTTAGTTTGCGATCTTTCATTTTTTTTATCTGCACTTTGACTAGATTTTCATTTACACATAGATATTTAATATAATTGCGTAACTTGATCTAGAGAATCATAAGAAAATTTTAGTTTCTATCTGATTTGAGAGTTTTTACGGGCTGCCACTACCACGCTAGGGGCTTCCTCATGGTTTTGGGCATATTTGGGACTTATTTAAGACATTCGAATTTTTTATTAGGCATATATGTTTACTTCATGTTACCTATTTATTATTGCAATCACGTAGTTTAATTCATGTATTCATTTTTTGTATTCTTTTCTTTTATTATATAAAACTATATAAAAGAAGATTGTTTATTAACTGCTATTGCAAATGATTGCCTACAAGCCCGCGTGTCATTTGCATGCCTCAATGGAAATGTCGTTCAGGAATGAAAATTTTCGCCACTGTCACGGCAAAATATTAGTGGACGTTGAAACTCTCTGAATACTATAACATTTCTCAAGTATGGTTGATGAAATCGTTGGAACAAAACATATGTTGGTTGCGCTGAACCAGTTTTCGTGACGATTTTTTTTAAAGGTGAGTAACGATTTTAAAGTTTTTGTGCAAATCAATGACATGAAAATGTCAAAATTAGTATGTACAAACTACAAAACACAACAAGGAAATAAAAACAACAGTTGAGCTGTGTTATATCTTTCCACTGGAATGAGACCAACGAGGCTCTCAATTTTATTTAGATTCCAGATTTATTGGGATTCAATTTTTCTTTCTTTCTTTCATTCTTCTGCTAAATGCATTATAACTCTTCAAAGAAGAAGTGAAGTTCGTGTAATGTGACAAGTAGAGATGGAGAAATATGTAGGTCTTGCTTATTTTATTATAGCTCATATGTACAAAATTCAATTTCATTAACCGTTTTCCCGCCAGTAAGTCAGAATTTAGATGTGGTTTTAGTTTTTGAAAGTTTTGGAAAGGAAGTAATTAATTTGAATATGATGGGTATATTTGCGTCTAACAAATGATCGCAAATCGTGGAGGACAATGATTGTAAATTCGTTTTATGACCAATGTATTTAATAAAGCGCGGTAATAGTGGCTACAAATAGCAATAAGTTATCCTCTACCCCATGCCCTCCTTAGTTAAAATGTCGAAATGAAGTTCGACTTTAATCCGTCCGAAACTCACTTTTGGTATGTTTGTTTGTCATTCTGCGCACTTACACAATAAGTAAATGGTCACAAGTTCTGCAAAACTTACATTTCACGCCAGTTAGCATGAAATTCAAAACATGGGTCCTCCATCTCAAGCTGGAAAAGTAATCTAGAAAGTACAATTAAATGTATAATTGACTCGAGTAACTCGTCTGGCTCACCAGGGCCCGCGTGTTTGCAGAAGATAAGGCTTTAATGGCGAACACAACGTAAATTAGGTATGATTATCGTAACACGCAGTTCCTATTCCGTGAGTTGACACTTTCGTGGAACTAAGTATGATTAATAGAGCAGAAGCTCCAGAGAGAAAACGATGAGAAAATTCGTAATTTGTGACATCCACACATCAAATCTTTATAGTCTAATAATTACACCAAAAATTAAAATGAAAATGGAGATGGAACTACGTCCAACTACACAACAAAGCGATGCGAATAATTTATTTAAATTTAGATCAACCGTTCGCACATATCAGTGTCTTCCCCAGCGTTTCGTAACAAACCACTACTTATTCAGCAGTTAACTTCAGTAACTTTTAAAAAAGTTCCTAAAAACTGTTCAGAAAAAAACAATTTAAACGACAAAATACTCATCTAAATAAATAGGATCGAGCCGAATCAGCTGAAGATCAGTTATAGAGTCTGAGTATCGCTTTGTGATTCACAGTCGCTGTGATGATAATTTTTATTATCAACATTTAAACCACAGTGAAATCATTCATCTCATTGAAAGGATGTCTGTCAAAATCACGCAAAAAACGCTGTAAACTGTTGCGCAAAAGTTTATAATTTCTGTACTGGATATCCTTTCTGCAAAGAACACCTGTCAAATTATTTAAGGAAGTCAATATACACTATCAAAATATATCTACACAGGCGAAGGTGCCTACCAAAAGGAGAAATTAATCAAATAAAAAAACACACCAGCCGTTCTGTATTTAGCTGACTTACCAACTGAAAATAATGATATAAAAAATCACCTATGTACGCTTCTCAAGATCTATAGGTGACAAAAGTCATAATGAACTCAATCTCTTGAAGTTAAAATTTCGTTGGAATTATATCAGCTGAAACACATGTCGGACTTCTCAGGGGATTTTCGCGAGAGCGAACGGATCAACGTATAGCTACGGTTTCAATCGATTGTTCCATTTATGTCTGTAAATGGTGAAAAGAAAAAACCTCGATTTTTTAATATTTCAGCCCTTAAATACTACCCTTTAGGGTTGACCGAAAGTAACGCGAAATTACTGGCATATCCTAGGCTAATTATGTTATTTAAGACAAATTTCATCAAGTTCGGTCCAGCTGCTTCGGTCAACAGCTTCAGACGTCTCACAGTGGTCCAGAAACCCAGAAAAGCAGGCCGAAATTCTAAAAATCGAAAGTCTCGGAAATTAATACATTGTTGAGATTCAGTGAACTAGAATACCTGGAGAGTGTAAGTGGAGTCAACAATCCGCTAATTTTATATCTGAGATCACAATTCCACCTTGTTTGGAGTCAGTGGAAGTGCATTCCCGTTAAATAACCATCGTTGAGGACAATAAGGGAGGTAAGCGAATTTTTTAAAAATTTCACTTGGTCAAAAATATGTTTTCTAAGATATTTTACTTAAAAAAACATATGTAAGCTTTTAGTTTATTCTTCCGCGTTACATTTGGCGGCAAATCAAAGCCAAGAGCTGCGCAGACTGATTCAATTTTCCATAATTGTTAGCCATTTTTTTAAGGAAAACGTGCTACAGATGATAATATATTTTTTTGAATACTTCCAAGGCTTGCCAAAATGTTGGTATCAATGTGATTTCCGAGGACTCTAAAAAAAATAGTATTACAAATGATGTATTCACAAATGAAAAAGAAGAGATTAAAGGCTAGCCAAAATTTTTAAAGCACACACAAAATGTTCAAAGTTGTGTTTTTCAGTCCTAAAATCGCTGAAAATGGTGAAAAACGTAAAAAATGGTGGAATGGTGCAAACATGATTATCATTAGGATTTTTCAATAAGATGATAATGTTCTTACTATTACCTGTTTTTTTCTTCTTATAGACTAAACAAATGCCCGCACTGCAGAAAATAAACACGTTTTACACAGGATTTAAAAATTATGTAACTATCTTGAATAGGTCAACTGAAAATTTAAAAATAAAACTACGAGTATTATTGTAAAAACTGATCATCCAGTCAAGGTAGAATCAGAAATGACACCAGGCACGGTAAGTCAAGAAAAACTTCGATTCTCACAGCAATTTTCCATTCAATTTTAGCCTTAGTTTTGTAAAGGTCGGTCATGTCGGCTTGGGAATGTTATCATTCAATTCAGGAGGCTGAAAAACACAGAAAACCGCGCCAAACATGATATACTTGAAGTACAGTTGATTTTTTTTTTTCCAAAAATCATGAGTATTTTGGAAACGGCTTCGGAGTGGTTCCATTCGATTTCCATGATCAACAAAAAGACGGCAGTTTCACATGAATTTGGTAGCCCTTGGATTTTTGGCCAGGAAATCAGGTACCTACCCAATAATTTGAAAATTTTTTGTGATATCTAATGATGATTGAATTGAATAATTAAAATAACATTGTCTCTTAGCCGTTGATACAAAAGTGATAGAGAGCTATCTGTAACGCACTCTATGTGTTTATAATTTCGTTAACTTTGGTCAAGCAGGAAAGAAATATGGCGGACAGTATTTTTTGAAACAATTTTTTCGTTTCTACGTATGTATACTGAAAAGTAAACTACATAACCTAGAGGGAGAAGGACAGAGGGTGAGAGAAGGAGGGAGGTAGGGTGGAAGAGGAATGGAAGAGAGGGGAGGGTAGTCACGATTTTTTTTCTTGGATAAATACAGAGGTTAATTTTTAATGACAATAAATCAAAACATTTAAAAAAAATTGTTGTGATTAAAAGTCATCGTGAAGATATTTTTAATTATAAACATTTAAACAGTAATGATACCCAGGTGGTATCATTCAACTAATAGAAAGGATATCTGTCAAAATTCCATGCTCTGTACACCATTCTTATGACATAAACTCCCAAATTCGTTCACTGAGCTTGACTGTTGGGTGGAGGGTAAAATGTATGGTGACTAATGAATAATTGATTTCCAATTAGCGCTTGAAAATGTCTACAAAGCAATAACCGACACTGTGACTAGGCATAAGTCAACGCAGATATTCATCATACCTACCTCTAAATAATTAGTTTAACATATATATAGGAACGAAGTTTGTGTCGGCACAAAATACCTATATCAAACGTAGAAGATTTGTGGCAACAGCGCGTCGTTGAGCTAATCCTCTTTCACTTTGTTTATCTTATGAAAGCTCCCGTGAATGCTTAGGGATTTTATTTATATCTGTTTTGATGTGGTTGGCGACTACGATGAAAATATCGTCGTATCGTTTTCAAGTCTCCGTAAATTATGTAAAAAGATCCAACGTTCTCGGAATCAGTTATTTATGAGATGTTCTAACCATGTTTCGAGCTGGCGCCTTCGATATGCTACAGCCTTATTCGAACGTGACGCCCTGGTCATTGCGAACCTCTTCAGATCACCACATTCTGATCGAGGTCGGTTGTATTTCTAGAATGACCTCCCGATCGTTGCGTTCTATCTTCATTCTTCGTCGAATAACTCAGGGGATTCTCGACGGAGCGTCGACGCTCCAGAATAAAACCCGATGCCAGGAGCCTATTCGACTCTAGAAACGTCCATTCCAGCCCACAGAACGGAAATAGGGATATTTTTGTGAAACGCCTTCTCCTTTTTCTTCTTCTTGGAAATCGGTTCATCATCGAGGATATTGGAGGGGGAAGATCTGCATTTATAGGGATGGCTGATGGCAGCGATGTCGCAAGGTGTTGCAACGTCTGGAGCTGTGTTGCCCACGGTGGACAAACGATCTAATTTGTTGATCTGAATATTTACTTCTGTTCCCGATAGTTTTAAAACAAACTTAAAACAACTCCTATTTATATATATATATATATATATATATATATATATATATATATATATATATATATATATATATATACATATATTTATATATATATATAATATTAAGGATTGATGTTGACCGATCTTATATAATTTACTATTGGAGAATGTTGAGGGTCGGTCAAAGAAAACTTCTTAATTCGCCAATGTTTCGAGAATGTATTTTCTCATCTTCAGGGCCTATTAATCAAAGACATGGTCCAAAAACCCTTAAAATATATATAATCTTAGAGTATAGCTATTATTATAATTTTTCTTAGTAGTATTATTTACAGTACTACTAAGAAAAATTAGAATTGTAGCTATGCTCTGAGATTATATATATATTTAAGGGTTTTAAAACCATGTCAATAGGATCAACAGGATAGTAGGATCAATAGGCCCTGAAACGTTGGCGAATTAAGAAGTTTTCTTTGACCGATCCTCAACATTCCCCAATAATAAAGCCCCCAACCATCTAACCTTTTCTACAATCGAAATTGAAAATATCAAAACTCGTAAACGAGTTCCACTATCTGCTTTACAAGCAGATACCATGTTACATTGATATGTCTTCGATTGGGGATTTCATAACGGTCGTCCTCGAGAGTTGTAAACAAATCCTTTAACTTTGGACTGTAGGCGACGAAATGTAGGAAAAGAATTTATTTTATCATTCTTGGAGGCACAAAAAGCATACTATAAATTAAAGTTATTTCTCCAATACAGACGCAATGAGTTGTTGTTAACAGTCGACTGTTGTCAAGAGGATGAAAATGTTTCCTATGGAGTGGAGTAAATGATGCTATTGCTTTACGTTAAGAATAATAGAGAGTCTTTGTTCTTCCCGTAAGATTTTCTCCCGTTGACGTGTAGAGCAGCGTCTAGAGCAAGCAGCTGGAGATGCTAGCTCTTCACGTGATTTTTACGCGTATTTCTACACGTATACGTGAAAAACCAAACGCTAACGTCACGTTAACGTCTCTATAAGTGTTTCAGAAGCTGTTTCGTATTCTTTTCGTACAACCTATTCTTATTTAAATAATTAATTGCTTTATAATTATTTATAAATACATAATTATAAATACATTTATTGCTTAGGTACCTTAAATGGCTGAATTTTGTAGCGGAGGAGCACTTCACTATAACCTCTCGACTTCTTGACCAACCAACGTGTTGTTGGCAACCACACTGTAGTTACCTTTGCTGATAACTGCGTAACTGCGGTTACCTTGGTCACACTGATTACCGGCAACTGTTGTTACCTTTGCGTCAGGCTATGATGACTACCCGTAGGCCGAAATTCCAACGAATGCATTTTCCCGTGCACGTGTAGATAGGCCTTTTTCCCGTACACGCGTAGTTCTACACGTTGACGTGAAGATTCGCGCATGCGCAGTTGGTATTTCAGTCTTTTCACGTACACGGGTAGAAAATTACGGGAAGAACAAAAACTCTCTATTGTAACCGGCTTATTAAAATTGTTTATAGTCCAATCAACTTAGTTTAGGAATGTAGCCAGGTACGTAAGGAGGGGGAAATTGGTAGCTTGAGATGTGAACATTTATCACATAAATCAAGCGCTTTCCAACGAGTGGCGAACGATTTTTGTGCGATGATAACTGCGGAAGTTCCATTCCCCTAGCAACGGCTGGGTTGTACGTGAAAAACACTGAAATTGTGACATCAATTTTGCGTGACGGAAATTTTTGGTTGACCCCCCAGAGCAAAGACATATCCATGTCAAAAAGAGCAAGTATTTTGACTAATTAAAACTTAAAAAAAGGCTTGGGTTGTCCCACACCCTTCTGGATCAATTCAAGTAGGTCGACCCTCTTATATGTATAACAAGCCTTGCCAATATGACATAACTTCAGAGAGACGTCCTAAAAATGTCTTTTCTAAATCAGTCATCAGTTTATAGAAGAGCAGACTGATTTAGTTCTTTTGCTGATTCAAAATTATTCGTTTTTATTTGGGATTGATACCAACCTATGGGGGAGTTCCAGAATCGTGTAGGTACTCGGCTTCACAATCCCGTTTTCTGTATAGGTAGGTCCTTACATAACGCTATTGTTCCAGTTTGCGGAATGCGCAGTGTTTTTGTTTTGATCAGCAACCCGAAAGGAATGGAAAAGCCGAATCCTGTCAACAACATCTTTGTTATTCACTGTGCAATCGATAATTCATTTCGGCCTTCGATTCGCCTCACTCCGTTAGGACGAGGTTAAGACTGCCCGGGAAGCAGCAAGCCAGGAAGAACTTTATCCCCAACCGCCCGAATCGCCCAACAGGTTGACGTCAACCTCTATTTTAACCAAAAAGAGGATGAGGCGTCCAGCGTCGAGATATATAAATCCCTGAAAAAGGAATTCGCGGCAAAGAATTTTTGTCCGAGCTATTTCGACGAGTTAGCTCATTTCTCTGACCGCAAACCAACAAAACTCTTCTATCCACAAAAGTTCAAACTTGGAAGAAATCGCAGAAGAAGCAAGTTCATTGAAGTTGGTTATATTTCTGGTTTTCAGAGGCATAAATTGGAATTCGCTAAACGTAGCTGAATTAAGGAACAAATAATCTGTAGCCTAGGATAGCCGGTTTTATCATTATCAATAAACGTATCAATATTTTAAATTGGGCATTCAATTTTCACAACATTACATTGACAGAATGTCAAGTTTGACAGAAACGTGATAATATGTCATTATCAGATTGACGGAGAAATTATGTTATCCAATTTCAATGAAATCATCAATTTGATTATTGGTATGAATACGATAATAAAGGAAATTTTCGGCTTGATAAACCTACTGAAATAACAATTAATCATCTTATCATATCCCATCACCTCAACATAATCAAGTTATTAGTAAAAGATTTGATATGAAAAACATGGAATTATTGTCAGATATCAGTAATTTTTCAACAGATCTATGTAAAGTATTAGAACGAATAATTTCATTTTTGATTGATGGAGCTATCTAGACAATCACTTGTAAAATATGAGAGATGAAGGTAATATAAAAACATATTGGTAAGTAATGCATGCATTAGGGACGTCCCTAAGAATGGTTTGCATATCATTTTGATGAGGGATAAAATAAGAGTAAAAACAAAAATATCATGACTTCTCGGAATCCCCCCCTCCACCGACAGTAAATTTCCATCATAAAACTTCCAGCTGAAATTTTGAAACTCCTGACGTATTTTCCAAAACAAGACCAAATTCATGAATGAACAAAAAAAGATCACGAAAACCTGACGGTAATAGTTAAAACATCATGATTTATTACTATTATCCCCTCCGTTCACCCCCCCACCACCATAATGAAATTCGAAACTCCCGATATACGATCCAAAACAAGACCGAATTCAATTCATAGTGGAACAAAAAAGATCCACGAAAATCGGACAAGAATTGTTAAAACATCATGATATATCAGTATTACACCCTCCAAACGTATTATACTTTCCAAAACTGAATCGGATTAATAGAACAAAATAAGAATCACGAAAAGCGGTTGAGATTTGTAGCCTGGAAAGAATTCTTGAAAGAATTCCTAATTATCCCCTTCACCCCCCAGTAACTAACCAAAATTGGAATCGGACTAAGTAAGAATCATGAAAATTGGTTGAGAATTGTAGCCCCTGGCGTCGACAAAATTTGTAGAAAAAACCACATTTTTTCAGTTTTACCCCATCTACTCTCCCCTTCCATCACGGGATCCAAAATTTCCTGGGTTCATTGCACAGCTAGAATGAAAATGGGATCAAACAAAGAAAGAATATCGAGAATCAGTAGAGAATTTATTGTGGTCTGGACAACTCCCCACCCCCCCTGGATCAACTCCAATAGGCGTCCATCTTACTATCAACGACTTGCTATCAAGAGGGACGTCCTAAAAAAACTGGCAAGTAAGTCACAGACACGCTTGGTAAACAACAAACTTATCTAATGTTTTAGAAGAACTACACTGCAACATGGCATTATATTCGGCCATATCTGTATAGTTTGTCGTAATTTGAGCCTTTGTTATTCGTTGTCCTCACTTTAAAAACTCTCTGACGCGACATGCGTTCGTGAGGATCCGCCGAGAAGGCCAATTTCAACAAAACACGTGTCCGACCTGATTTCACTTGTGTTCAAATGTGACCTTAACTACGCCTCCTGCAACCCTTTTGCATAGTGGATAAAAATCGAGGTCCCTGCCCGTATTTGTGTTCTCAAAATAACACGCGATCCACCCAGGACCTAAGATAATGATACAGTTCTAAAAATGGACAGGTAACAGCCCAGTTGGGCGTTAGCGTAACCAAAGATAACATAGGTATTTTCCCCTATGCATGTTCAATTTTGGTTTTTTAAGGAGTGTTCACCGACGTTGGCGGTATAAAATTGACTTTGGATTGCCTAACTCTGCCTACTAAAACGTAATTTTTAGCGGAACTAGGAGCCATCCTGGGTGGTTCTTATTTAGATGCCTGAATTTGTTTCCATGAATCAGCCTTATTCCTTTTCCTGAGCTGGTTCCTTCACATGAATTTACATCATTTTGTTATACCACCCAGAGCGTTTCATATGTCTGAAGGCCGGTTTATCAATCACATTTATCCAATGGATAAGGGGGACTTATCTGAGGGATAGCATTATCCGCCAGATAACACAATAGGGGGTGGTTATCCATCCCTAGTTAAACCCAATCTGGCGTTTAAAGTCATGTGGTCCCTGGATGGCTGGATAACAATTATAACTAGAGGTTAATGAAGTATCTACAGCTTTCTAACCACAAACCAGTAAATTTATTCATAAAAATCTTATTTGAATCTCAAGTTTGATTGTCTTTGTTATTGTACCTTCCAATGGATATATTTGGGGATTTGCCTTCAAATAGCAGCGACGGCGAAGATTCTACTGTAGCATAATTCGTTGAATGGAAAAGAGGACCGTTTATACCTATTAAGACCCCGCGCGCGTATTTTTATTGACGTTTCGGTTGGACCAAGATACCGTTCTGTACATTCTAACACAAATCGAAGATGAAATTATGTCCACAAATTACTGATCACTATAGTTCATTCATAATAATTCAGGTTGTAATTCGTATACGTATTTCTCTCCCTAGAAATGAAGCAAATAGCAAACGGCAAAAATGTGGTGGTTTCTTATTTGCCGAGCTTGATAACATGATGGATACTGTTGTGGAAATAACGACAGACCCGGTTTTTTAAATAGTTGATCTATGAAGAAAATGTAGCTCATACTCAACTCTGTGGGAGCTCCATGTGTAAATCGCCCTTATTTAGTCGTCTACGTACATCAATGGGGATGCTAACGGTGCTACATATCTGCCAAACAGAATTTATCAAAGGGATAATTTTATCCGCTAGGTAATTCGGCATTGATAAACGACTCACATTCTTTATCCGGAGTATAGCGCTATACTCAGTATAGCTATCCTGCAGTTAGTGTAGATAATTGATAAACCGGCCCTTAATAACATTTTCAATCCCATTTCAAATTTAAACCGGATGTTAGTGAAAAAAACGTTGTCTATTTCCACGAAAAATAAAGAGTTACAATGTTAAATCGATTTCGACGGTTAGGCCATCATCACTAACAAACAATAACATAATAGTTATTACATTAGTTATTAACATTATAACTCTCTATTTTTCATGGAAATGGACAACGTTTTTTCACTAACTTCCATTTTGAAATGGGGTTTTTCACAACTTCGTTGCGAGTGATTTGGTTCGTTTCGAATTTCAATTCAGGTCCAGGAGTTTTGACACGGTATTCTTTTCACAAAATAAAACAGGCAAAAAAATCAATAATCTTTAGATAGCCATTGATTAATTTATTCAATAATTACAAAGGTTATCGCTCCACTTTTAGCATATTGGGGTGAACAATATTTTAGCCAAATAGTTACCCAACCCATCCTCCAAATCAGATTCAATTTCATTACATACCTGTTCTGCGATTCTGAAAACGCCTTTACAATATAAAATAAAAACAATGATAAAATTAGTATCAAAATAGTTTCATATCATGTGTGAGCACTTTTAGCAAATGTGAAGGGTAGGTACCACCCCATGCTCTTATTTCATACAAGGATGAATGAAGAAGTACCATTGATTGAAGCCGTGGCTATGATAACCCATTTAATAATGTAGAGTAAGTTTTTATGGAGACCTGCCGAAAATTGCCATTTAACAAGACAGAAAACAATACCACGCAACGACAAAAGCTAGAGTTATCGCTTCCTTATGATTTTCAGAGCTGATTTCTTTGCTATTAAACCTATGCAGCTGAAATTTCGAATGGAGGTGAAAAACTTATTCTGCACTAATCACTCTTCAGCCTTTATTTTTCTCAGGGTATCGTGTGTGTTATATGAACAAACTCTCTGAACTCATCATAATGGTCTATTAAACGTGAGGCTTTAGTTTAACTTTACGTTTGAACTTCGGCCAAAGTATTTTGGGTTCAATTCGTTATAACGAAGTAATTTGTTAACAAGAAACAAGTGTTTTAGATTCCATGATGGTTTTATAGAATTACTTCCATTAAGCTGCTGATCGTTTCATTCGTACTCCATTCCATTAATATCTAAAAACTGAGTGAAACGACCATCTACTCTTATTTGAAAGAATGTAGAAAGTAGAAAACTGACAAGCATCTAGATCACATTCTTGCTCTTAATTTTCGGGGATGGGGAAGGCCTTTCTAAAAACGTTCTAGGCTTCGAAAGGCGGTAAATGGCGCTCCTAAAAATAACCTTATAATGAAAGGTAAAGGCCATTGGCCAGGTAAGAGCTCCAACAACCCTCCAAGTGTTGAACTTCAAAGAAATGACCCTAACAAGGGCGGTTACATTATTGTGACGAATATTTATGAAGCGTCTTGTTAATTACATAAAAGAAACAATTCAACAGGCGGTTCGAGGAAACTGTAGTGTTTCTAAACTCCACTAAAATATTCCAATTGTACCAATAAAGACTCATTTAATGAAAACGGTGTTCCATATGATGCAAATTAGGCCTGGAACAAATCAAGTTATAAATTTTAGCGAATTTTCCTAGAAAATGAAGCTATTGCAATGAGCTACGTCTTTAGAAAGACCGTTCGACCTCGGTCTCTATGATTCAAATAAAAACGGCCAAAAATCTTTAAATTTATATTTTTCAGCACAATTTTAGCCAAAAAAGTTCATAAACAACGAACTAGAACAATACCAAATTTACGCAAAAATTATGCAGAAAATTGTAATCAAATTTCATTAATATTTGCTGAAAATCTATAAAAACTCGTTAAAAAAGCATACAATTTTCCAATCCTCTTTGAATTCCAGAATTTTGTTTTTTAAACGAGTTTTGTTGCCATAAAATTGGTATCTAGTTAACTAATTCTTTGCACTCAAAGAGATCAAATTTCAAAACAGTGCAACAAATTTCAAAACAAGGTAACATGTAATATAATATGATAATTTACGAAAATTCGCTCCTACGATCATGCCGCATGACTGGAACCTTTTCACATAGCGATGTAGGTATCGCTCAGACAAATACGCTCATTGTCCCTGGTGAGACCAAAGAAGCAGTAAGCACGTTACAAATTTGAATGAAATTATTAGCATTATTCGATCCATACAACTTTACTATAATAACTACAGAACGTTTTGTCTATCTACATGATAGACCGTATACTAGATGTAAATTACGTTGCCTTCAAAGCAAGGTTAGGTAGGTATACCTAATTGTTCATCAACAGTTTTTTAGGACGTCCCTCTGAAGCTATCTTATAGGCAAGGCTTCTTTAACCAAAGGGACCTTTGTTAGAATTTATCCTGGAGTGGGGGACAACTCAAGCATGAGAAGAAACATGACCGCACACAAATCCGTTTCAGACCATTCCAAGACCGAATCCGTGGGGAAAAGAACCATAGGTGTGTGTCTGTGTGACAATTTTTGTCGACGCTGCCCAAACCACAATTCTCAACCGATTTTCGTGATTCTTTCATTGTTAGAACCCGATTTCAGTCAAGTTGTGCAACAAACCACGGAAATTTTGAATTCCGCGATGAAAGGGCGGAATGAAGGGGGTAACGCAGAAAAAACTATCTTTTTTTGACAAATTTTGTGGATGAAGCTCAAGATTTTAACGCCGCGCCGCTCCACCGACCCAGTGGACGACCATCTTCAGGCGGAAAAACAAACACCATAGCCGGGAACGTATTTTTTTCGTCATTTTCCGCATTCTTTCGCTGATTTCTCCGGGAAAACAGTACCTTTCAGCGATTTTTAAGGCGCCATCGTGTTCTACGGGTCCTGAAACGTAACTTTGTCGCTGACTTACGAAGTGCTCTCGATCAAATTTTAATGTGGCAGCAGATAGAAGATCGGGCGCTCGGAAAAAAATCGTGCATTAAAACGGGTCTTTCACTATTTGACGCCTTTCCCGTTTTTTTTTTTTTTTTTTTTTCCCGCGATCCGATTGCGCCGCCGTCGTCTTCCTCGTACAAAAACTTACAGTATCTCTTGTGGATAAGAAGACTAATATTGGGTTTCTTTCACATTACTCATATTTTCCGAGAGCGTTATGTTCAGTATTTGTGCTTGAACCATTTCTCCTATAAAAGGCCAATTTCATCAAATTTCATCTACATAACCTTGTTTAAAGCAATAATTCAGCATGAATAAGGACAGCCATTATAAATAAACTAAATTAAAATCTTCACAAAGCCCCATTTTGAACGGAATGACAAAAACAATTATAAATACAGGCACCTTTCAGCAGGGGTTTTCAACGATTTTGGTGTTTACTAATGAAGGTTTATTTTGGTGAAGAAGTCCTGATCGCTGCAGTTCTTTTCTTTTTCAGTATTAAACTTTTGAGCAATCTCGGAACAATCTCTGGCCTGTGGTATCTTCAACAATTAACTAATAACGTTGAATAATTCAAACGTTGTATACACCCTCATCCATTTGTTGTTTTTAATAGATTCATAAATTTAAGTATCTCATGGAAATCGCAAATAAACTAGATTTAAATCATTGGATTTAGGAAACACTTACTTTTTATATAAGTACTATTACTAGCTGTGCCCGTTGACTTCGCTCGCACTTCCGAGACCTAAATGTAAATCATAACAATGTACCATCATATTTTTGTAGTTTTCATCAATTGTGTCAGTACTGCCAGCAAATAGTACCCCCAAATATAGGTACTCTTCCAAAATCAGAGAAACTCTTCCGAATTTCAGCACCTCAAGTTTAATATAGAAGAAATTAGCTAAAGCTCACAATGATAAGAGTAGTCCCCCTACACACTCAAAGAGGCTTTGTTTTACATGTCAGCATTAAATAGGAACGAAATTAAATAGGTAAGGACCTCACTCATCTGACCAGAGGGGTGCTCAAGTTTTAATTACACTCTACCACATTTAGAAAGGGCTTATCTCAAGTTAATATTAAATGGAATTGATAGACAGACACGCATATATTATTAATTATAATACAGATAAATTTATAATATTCTTACAATTTGTGGATCAGAGGGAGAAAGAAGAAAAAAAATTTAAAAAACGCTGCAAATTATTTCACAAAGGTTTATTATTTTTTCAATTGAGTATGATCATAGTTTTAGTTGGCTAGCGTACGTCATAAGGCCCGTCCAGACTCCTCGGCGTGTCCTATTTCGAGTTGCCACAACCTATACTTCTATAATTATGTACGCATGTTTATATTTCTCGATTTGAGCTCCTATCTATTCAAATAGTTATTGCCTTAATAATATCATTATCTAAGTACGTACGAAAAGTCGAGAGGATATGTTATTAAATATGCGTAGGAAAAGCTTTGGTATTAACACACAAATATGACCTTGAAAAATCATAGTTTTAGTTGGCTAGCGTACGTCATAAGGCCCGTCCAGACTCCTCGGCGTATCCTATTTCGAGTTGCCACAACCTATACTTCTATAATTATATACGCATGTTTATATTTCTCGATTTGAGCTCCAATCTATTCAAATAGTTATTGCCTTAATAATATCATTATCTAAGCACGTACGAAAAGTCGAGAGGATATGTTATTAAATATGCGTAGGAAAAGCTTTGGTATTAACACACAAATATGACCTTGAAAAAACATATATTCATGCCTCGAAGGAACGCCGGCGCCCGCCGTACCCACCACAAGGTGCCGCGGCGCCGGCGCCTCCTCTCACTCCACCGCCCGCTCACCCCCCCTCACCGCCCACCGTGACCCCCTGCCAAGCGTGCCAGGCGTGCGCGCGTAGAAAAACACACTTTTTCGCCCGTTTTTGGCCCATAGCATCTATGCGAGTAAAGCGATCGGGATGGTTAAACGTTAGGACCAACTAGACCCCAAATGGAGTCTATGTGCGAAAGAACGGGTTTTTTAAGTCAATTCTTAGGCCTTTTATGGCCCGGACGGCGGACGGCGAACGGCGAACGGCGGACGGCGGACGGACATTTCAAATTTGGATTCTACGCACCTTGAAACGTAAAGTGACAAAGTTTGAGGGGGGGTTATAAAATATAAAAATTTTTTGCTACACGATCACATAGGCTTATTATTGGAAATAATAAACCAAAAGGGGTCCGATTCAGTAACAAGGAAAGAAAGCAATAATAATAAGATGAATAGAAGGGTAAGCCCCACGCACTAATCAGATGGAGCACAGCTGACCTCGAGGACGTGTAAACATCCTTGGGGAAAAGGATGGAAAAATTTAATAATAATCACGCAGAAGGTAATGACCATGCGGGTGTCATTTAACCCGATAGACTTCCTACACGGGGCAGAGATGTAAACATGTTTACAACTGGAGGAGTCCAGCGCCCCACGATGAGGTCACGTGGAAATGGCGGCAGCGGCCCACTTCATCTTGTCACTAATCCTCAATCCAAGCTGATGAATCACCAATCTTACAGCTACTTCCAGCTCATCACGAAACAATTCCGAAGTCATTTTTGAAATGGTCTTCTTACCTGTGAATTTTGACGAATGATGTTACTGGGAAAAACCAAGATATTGAAATCAGCTAAGAATGTTGACATCACTTTTCCAAACAAAGGAAGGGATGGTCTCTATTCTGGACGATGAAGCACTTGTTCAGCCAGATGTTCTGACCGTCTATATGTAAGTATTTTTCCGTAGACACGAACAATTGATTTATTTTTAAATCGGGCGACCCCAATTAATTAGCACTTATCAAATACAATAAAAACATAATATAGTCCTGGTATATGATAGTAAATATAAGAAGTAGGCTTTGAAATTTGACTCAATACAGTAAAGATAAAAGAACGAATACTACCAGCAACTTTACCACTTGGTGGACACAATAGTTATCTGACAGATAATCTCCTTCAAACTCACTGCTACAATTTTATGATACAGATATGAGTTGAAGACACTTGAGATTTATTTTAACAAATAAAAATAATGCGTTTTTGCCAAAATATTTACCCACATATATTTGACTCCCTTTCCATAAAACTGACTGGAAAAGTTTCTGTTTAGTATACGCTTACGTATTGAATACGTTATATTCTGCGTACTTTGGTGATGTAAGGCATGGTAATGAGAGGGATGAGAACTTGCGCCTCTCTGATATTATTGGGGTGTGCTGCGGAGGTAATCAGAGAATCTGCAATTAGTGTAAATTCTTGTGCATATTTTCGTGAAAACAATGACGATTACGATTAGGTAGGTGTTCGGGTGGCTGTATTTCCAATATTCCAGTTGAATAAACAAAATTAAAATGAAATAACAGAAAAATAGAGAATTCATTTATTCGTTTCAGAGAATAGAAACTAAACGGATTAGGAACTGAGCCAAACATCCAATTACATGCTCGAATAGAAAAACTAAGCCGATGAAGCGGTTTTGACTCGTATGATTTCTCTAAAACGTATCATCCCTACTTTTAACGGGTCTTTTCAATCACTGTCCAAGTCATTTGGGTCGACACATCAACCAACATCACCGCATCGTGAGAATCACCCAATAAAACTAATGTCCCTGCCAGTTGGGATTCGAGTTCCAAAAGGAAAGGACACGCTTGCGAGGGCAGAGACTCCCGAGTTTATATTTGACTATTTGACCCCCCCCCCCATCTTCCACCCACCTCATCGCTAACTTCTTACCTTTGATGTTTGATCAAAGAAAAGAACACCTCGTTGGTGGAGGCCGACGGTTGATGGCCAAATTTAATATGACTTGTCCAACTAAAGCGTGTTTTTTTTAGGTTCGTTGGTAAACAAACTGATTCTCCAGAAAGGAACCATAATACTGCTGAATAATATTTAATTTGCGGCGTCTAAATATCGTAGCCGATCAAATCATGTCTTCATGCTGAAGGATAGAATGTTATGATGCTTTTAATATGACACATTGAAAAAAAAAAAAAAAAAAAAAGTTCTAAGCACTAAATCTTGACAGAACATGGAACAAGTTCCTTGGGAGAACAGGTGAGATTTTAGCTCACTCAGATGATTTGGAAAGAGCCCGTCATCCCAGAGAGTCTCACCATCAAATTTCAACTTCCCAAGGTGAATAGGAGAGAATTTAGCTAGCTCAGTTGATCAGGAAAGAGCCCATCATTTTAATCTTAATATCCCAGAGAATCTCCACATCAAATTTCAACTTCCAAGTTTCTTTCCAGTCCAATAATGGTTGCAATCATGTTTAAAAAATTAAATTAGAAGGATCACCTGTACGTAAAAAATTATTCATACAACTACGCTCATACTTCAGAATGTTGGCCACGCACTTCGCAGTGGTTAACATAATACGGTTAGGTAAATCGGGAGCCTTCCAACGACTGGCGAACGATTTTTATACGATGATAAATGCCTAAGATACAGTTCCGTAGGAACGATTTGGTTGTAAGCAATAATCATTAGAAACGCACTATGTCACGTAACGGTAATTTTGTCTCATTTTTGACCTGGTCATGATGGCAAAAACATGTTTCATGTTAAAACCATGTACGACTCTAAATAAAAGTCATGGGATAGTAACAATAACAAAAATTAAGCGAGGCAAAGAATAAATATGCCTCAGAATGGCAAATATAAAAATAATATCCATATTAATTCCAACACCATAAAAAGTGACTTGACAATGTACACACACATATTATAAACAATACCTACAAGAAATATATGTAGAAATTTAGATAAGTTATACATAAGACTGTACGAAACAAAAACATTTTATAAGGTCAATATGGCGATATCCTTGCAGAGGATTAAAGGATTGAAGATTTTCATCGTCCGTCCCCTAACCCCTACACTAACAATGTCCTAGGAATTGCCACCTTAGTTACATATAATAAGATATCCTTTTTGGTAAGTGTGTTGTTCTGTCACTCAATCTTATAAATTTAAAAGATGGCGAATAAAATAAAAGTTTTAATAAAATTAATCCCAATAATTCTGAACTGTCGTGGGTGCGTAGTGTAGTAATAAATACCAAATGGGAATCAAATTAATAAGTATGATCGAATCAACTTAAATTTTAAAGTTATGTTTATACTGTTTTAAAGTTTGAGAACTTTGAGAACAAAGAAATTGATAACCAAATAACAATTTCAAGGGAAACAAATAATTCTGAAGAGATTCAAGAAGAGATTTTGGATTTGTGGCTTTTTTCGCAGTTATTATCGAATTTCTATCAGCACATAATAATGAAATGTAGGAACATTATTCAACACAATTTCGAGCAAACATTTTGTAATGTTCTAGTTTACAGAAGATAGACTATACTTGAGTAGGTGAAGTTGTGTGTTTTTTATTTTTTATTTTTTACTCCCTTCAAAGATTGAGGGAACTCGACATTAAATAAAACGGAAAAAAATCTAGGGAAGACGCCCAGGTTCACCCGACACTAGCCCAAAAAGGAAGAAAGAAAAATAAATACGGTCTCGGAGAAGTAGGAGGGAGAGAGGGGTGAAAAGAAGTACTCCTATAAAATGGCCACCAGTTGTGATGAGCACCAAGGAAGCGGGTGGTGATACCTCGAAGTACTTCTGCCAAGATTCCCCACTCGAATAACTCCGTGACACTTTTCCGACGCCACATCTTGCGCCATGACACGGTTACGGCTATCACCTTGATGTTATTTACCACCACTTCGTTTAGATGGGATATTGCTTGACATTGGTCATGTATATCATTCTTACCTACCGTCAGGTCTGCTCCATGTCCCCACCGCCACTGAAAACCTGGACATCCAGGGTTTTGGCAGACCCATCGGGCTTGATGGAAATTTTATCAAGTCACTCGGCATGTGATGTAGTCAATTCCAAACACACACACAAATATGTCTATAACCGTATATATGCATAACCGATAAAATCCAGAATTTTTCCAGAATGCCTCGAAACGGAGTTCCATGAAGAAAATGTTGAATTTTATGTCAAAACTTTTGACGTAATTGCAATAGCTTCATTTTTTGACGAAACTCACTAAAAAGAAATACTTAAATTGACTAAAAAATTAACGTAACCTCGACATCGTATGTAATGGAGTTTTTGTCTTCTAAATTGATTTTTAAAACTCTCTTGACTAACTGCATAACAGAATCTAAAACAAAGTCGATCTAAGGAAAAATCACGTAACTTGGCATTGCTGGAAACTGTAGGCATGCCATCGAACGGAGTTAAAAGTTTCCAGTATTAACCCCGCTCTTCTCTATACCCCTTCCTTTTATTCACCCTTTATAGGATTTAATTTCAAAACTTCAGAGACAAAGTATATATGTACTAACATTATACTAAAATTGAGTCAAGAATAGAACAAAAACAATTCGAATCGGTTGAGAATCGTTACATTCATACGACATTCATACGAACTCTCTAATACTTATGCTCACAGACACGACCATAAAGCTATTTTCTCAAGTATTTTAAGTTCACATCTCTTTCATTTGAATTTTGACCAGCTTAAACTGAAAACAGTAGTAAGCACTGCCCCTGACTACAAGGTGTCTTTGACATTTCCAAAAAGTCTGTAATGGGCGTCCCTAAAAATAAACATTATTTCTTGTTCTGCTGAAAACTTATAGAAAATAAAGGAGAACGGGTTCTAGAAAACCCAGCTATCTGCACAATATCTAACCGGCATACAATGTTTTGTATTGAATGCGATTAATGGACTCGTGGTATAATAAGCTTTGTTATTATTTTTTTTCATTTAGTGGCTTCCACAAGTGGTAAGAGAAATCTAGTCGACTTATTTTCACGGAAGTTGTTATTGTTTAGACATTATTGTTGACAATAAGCACGTCAACACTTTATCAGTACAGGAACTAATATGTTTTGGTGTTTATGCGAACAATATACGCAGTTATCGATTCCAAAGGTCTTCGACGAGTTATCTTGTAGAAGGGATCTCTCGGAAAACGTTATTTGGGCTGGCCGCAGCGTAGTAAACAAGGGCAATGACTTTCCTTTCGCATTCCGAAACAATCGTCATCCGGCCGATACCCCGTTCGCTTGGTCATGGTGGAAAGTATTTGTCAACCGCATGAGGCCAATGTTTACAAACAGACACCATTAAGTTGATCGGGAAGCAACGAAAGAAATACGACACGTCGAGTGGCCTAGTAATACATGATACAATAAAAAAAAATATAAGACCAAAAACAGTTAATTAAAGATTATAATGTACACGCTAATACAATAAAATAACACTAACTTATAATAATGAGATTTGATTGACTGCTCTTAAGTATCGGCGGTTATAAATTACGTAATTTTGTCTGTCTAAGGAAGAACCAGTATCTAAAGAGCTTAGAGCGTTTATTTTTCGTTATTGCAGACAATTTGAAGTTGATTTGAGTTTCCATCTTAGCTAAATTTTCCTCCGTTTGTCCGTGCATTTGCCGTTAGTGACGATCCGTATTAGATTCATCTAGTCAAAGTTAAGGCGCGTTCACGCTAGCAACATACTGAAATAACACGTTATATAACAAAAGTTATACAACTTTTGGAAATTTCATCTGAAAAAATGTTATATAACGCGGTTACACAACTGTTTTTTGGTTATATAGCGTGTTATTTGTTACCCGGGGGGTGTTGGTGTCTGTATTTGATCTAAAGATCATGGAAAGTTTGATAACATCGTTGTATGACAAGTGACTTCATGTTAATTGAAGATTATAATTTAAACGCTAATACAATAACATAACACTAAAATATAACAATGAGATTTGATTGACTGTTCTTAAGCATCTTCTGTTATAAATTACGTAGTTTTGACTGTCTGAGGAAGAATCACGATCTAAAGAAGTGCGTTTATTTTTCGTTATTGTAGACATTTTTGAGTTGGTTGGCATCATTAGCTACATTTTCCTCCGTTTGATCATGCATTTTCCAACAGCGACCATCCGTAATACATACATTCATCGAGTCATAGTTAAGGAGCGTCCACGCTAGCAACATATACCTACCGGAATAACACGTTATATAACAAAAGTTATATAACTTCTAGAAATTTCTTCTGGAGAAATGTTATACAACGCGAACTTATATAACTGTTTTCCGGTTATGTAGCATGTTATTTGTTACCCAGAGGGTGTTTAAAGATCAAAGAATGTAACATCGTTGAATAACAAGTTACTGCCCCGTCCACATTTACCTGTGCCACATCCCTTCTCCCCCAACCCAACCACACCAGAGATGCCAGAGTAGATACCTACTTATTATTATAAAATATGTTAAAATGCAGCTTGGACGCGACCAGTTGTAGGACGTTTATACACCAAAGTTGTAAGCAAAGTTTTATAAAATTTGTTACAAAACATAGTTATTTGTTACTAGTATGGTCGCGCCTTTCGGTCTCTTTGAATAAATTCAAATTACAGCGATGGAATCTCGAAGAGGAGTGCAGGATAAATCTAGTATACCTGTTCTAAGCATATTGATGGATATACTAAGTTTACTGACCAAACTGAAAATCTACCGGGAGAAATATGATTAGATTCACCTAAATCTATGCATAGCTGTTCGTTAGCCTGTCCTCAACTACCATCAGCATTTGAGGGAATGAATCAGTTCTGACACATGTGAGCTAATGACGTTTTTCCTTGGCTCTGATTGACCCACATACAGAAGACGACAATTATAATGTCCGATGACGAAGAATAATTCAAATATGAGTAAAATGCCTGACAATTGTAAGAGTTTATTTTTCAAGTATTTTCACAAAATTTACACAGACTCAGAAGCAAGGAAGCGTTGATAGGAAGCGAAGAAATAGGGGAAACGGACTTTCCTTCCCCGAGATTTTGTCAGCCTTGGAATTTTCTTCCAAAAAAAGGGGGAAAAAAAGAAAAAAAAACCTAAAAATTCAAGAAAAATTTAGGGGGGGGGGGGGGGGGGGGGTGGATGAACCATGCTGAAAAGCTGCCCAGGTTTTGGGAACTGGTAAGTGCGTCTCCTTGATGTTTCGATAGCAAGTGGAGGGAAGGCAGATTGGATCGTCTTCGATATTAATGACCTGTGTGAGTAGTATATAGTATAATGACCCCTTGCGGAACTGTGAGTGCCTAGCATTGAAACTAACTATCAATGGCTTAACAGAAGAAAAACTATTGGTCATGCCTACTTATCCTCTACCTTTTTCTGATAAGTGACTGAATGCCTGTTAATGACTGGGAATCCCCCTGGGGACCCCTCCCGGAACTGTGGACGACTAATTTGAAGAGATGGTTTCCCACATCTCAATATTTATAACTATATCATATTACCTAACCTGGTCTGTGTGGTGAGTAAACTCATCCAGCCAATTCTTAAAATCGTCAATTTTTACTCAATGTCAATTTTATTTTTCCCTATTTGTGGGGAGAGGGGAGGGGGAATCCTAGGTTGGCAAAATCTCGGAGAAGAAAAGTCCTAGAACCAAGAAATAGAAATCATACAAGGCTAGGATTGAACTTGTTGTGTGAATCAGAAGATAATAATTTATGATAATATTGATCTAAAATGTAATAATTCAAGAGGACAAGAAGTGTCTTAACCTCTGTAGCATCACGTAATATCCTTGAGAATGTGATGGAAATCGGCTGGATAATTAAAGAGTTATTGTACAATAGATAGAACAAAAAGTGCATGCGCAAAGGTTACCATTGATACAAATATCATGAAATTCAAGGAGGATCATATTTATTCTACTCACCGATTCTAAAGAATAAATCAACAATCCAAAGATCTCGCTCTTCGCGCAAACGTCATAGTAAGTCGACAGACTCGTTGGGAGTCAAAAACTAGAAAATATTAAATTATGCAAAGGGAAAGAAGAAGGAAAAAAAAAACACCATGCAGATGATTTGTATTTTTTTTCTAAAGAGAAGAAAATAACGAAAAGAAGACCCAGCTGCAATCAGACTTCCTTGTAATCACTTCCAGCTCTCCCCTAGAGGTTGTGCGCCAAATTTCAACGAACTGAGTGTACTGCAGAGAAGTTACCTTTATCGCTCGCACAGTTGATCTTACTTCTCGCAATCCGTTTCACAGGTCCCCAAGTCTGACTAACAAATTTCAGGGTTCTAGGATGTACATGGGAGATGTTAGCTTCATTGCTCACACCATCTGATCTGACTTCTTCGCGATCACTTCCACAGGTTCCCAAGAGCACCAGTGCTCAGGACTCTAGGATACTGTTCGGGAGAGAAATTGGGCTCATTGCTCACCCAGCTGATCTGATTACCTCCCAATCACTTTCAGTGGTCCCCAGGAGGCTGCGTACCGAATTTCAGCACTCTAGGCTGTACAGGAGGAAATTCAATTAGCAGAAGTTAGCTTCATTGCTCACACATCTGATCTGACTTCTACGCGATCACTTCCACAGGTTCCCTATAGGCTGTGAGCCAATTCTCAGGACTCAAGGATACTGTACGGGAGAGAAGTTAGGCTCATTGCTCACGCAGCTGATCTGACTTCTTCGCGATCACTTCCACAGGTTCCCAAGAGCACCAGTGCTCAGGACTCTAGGATACTGTTCGGGAGAGAAATTGGGCTCATTGCTCACCCAGCTGATCTGATTACCTCCCAATCACTTTCAGTGGTTTCCATGAGGCTGCTTACCAAATTCCAGCACTGCTTACCGAATTTCAGCACTCTAGGCTGTACAGGAGGAAATTCAATTAGCAGAAGTTAGCTTCATTGCTCACACACCTGATCTGACTTCTTCGAGATCACTTCCACAGGTTCTCAAGAGGCAGTATACCAGTTTTCAGGACTCTAGGATACTGTACGGGAGAGAAGTTGGGCTCATTGCTCACGCAGCTGATCTGACTTCCTCGCAATCACTTCCAGCGGTTCTCAAGAGATGTGTTCCAGTTTTCAAGACTTTGGTAGTCTGTCGGACTTTAGTCTGATGAGAAATAACAATTGGTCACGGATTTTCGAAACGCTCAATAAATTTGAGATGGATTTGCGTAACGCTCAATTTGTGACGGATTTCCAAAGCCTAATTTTTCTCATACTTTATACCTCGCTTATCGTAGTCTGTCGAGTACATGGCACGAAATTTTGTAAAAGTAAAACAAGATGAGTGACAGGGATTTCATGTTCCTGGAAGCAAAAAGTTTATAAGAACCGTATAACGTGCAGTGTGGTTTAGTAGTAGGTAGATGTAGGTACTCAACGAGTACAGCAGAACAACTGAAAAATGCAGCTTCTAACGAGCTCCTAAAATGATGTGAACATCAATTCACCACTTGAAATACGAACCTGAATCATTCAAATACTAATGAATCAATTCATGAATCACGTGGCGCGTGGCCAGTAGGTGTAACACGAGAGGAACGGCAGTAAGTATTATGATGTAGTTATGAGAATACAGTGGCCGTACAAAAGGGGTAGTTGAAACTTTGTTGTTTTTAGTGAAAACCGCAAATTATGTGAATTTAGTCAATGATCAGCCACTTGGAACGTAAACTTGAATCATTCAGATACTAATGAAATAATTCATGAATCACGTGGAGCGGAGGCAGTAGGTAACACAAGTAGTATGGTAATATTATGAGGTGTTGTAATTCAGTAACCGCTGATAATGGGACCACCAGAGGCATCGAAAATAACACTGGAAGGTTGGTGGCATCCATTTCGGTTCATTTTTCAATAATGAACTATTGTAAGATGCGTTAAATCCAAAAATTGAATTTAAATAGACAGAAAAAAAGAACATTTGCACACTGATTTGCATGTTTCCGATGCGCCGTCCGGAGTTTCTCTCCCAAACTACTGGACCAAGGTCCAAGGAACTTGGGTCAAAAATTACATGTGGACCCTAAATGAGCGTTACCCGCGTATTCATTTTATATAATTAAATGAAAATAGATTCCATCTTAAGAAATTTGATACCATCCGCTCTATCCCACAAAAATTGTGTCAAAAATTAGATGAGGGTCCTAAATGAGCGTTACCTGAGTATCCATTTTATATTACTAAATGAAAATAGATTCCATCGTAAGAAATTTGATACCATCCGCTCTATCCCACAAAAATTGTGTCAAAAATTAGATGGGGGTCCTAAATGAGCGTTACCCGAGTATTCATTTTATATTACTAAATGAAAATAGATTCCATCTTAAGAAATTTGATATCATCCGCTCTATCCCGCAAAAATTGTGTCAAAAATTAGATGAGGGTCCTAAATGAGCGTAACCCGAGTATTCATTTTATATTACTAAATGAAAATAGATTCCATCGTAAGAAAATTGATACTATCCGCACTTTCCTACGTTACGTAGTTTTCTGTCGATGATTTTTCAAAGTTTGCATTAGTGACGTCACACGAGCTGGCAAAGTGGGACCCACCCAGGCGGAAGGGGTGCTTTGACGTCACTAGTGCGCGAAACATTGAACAATCATAAAAACAAAGCTACTCATCGTAGGAGACAGCGGTTGATGCCAAACTTCTCAGGATGGAATCTTCTTCCATTTAAAATTAGTTAAAATACCTTATTTGCACTCATGGGTAACGCTCATTGAGGCTAAATTATCGAGGTCACTTTCAGTCAACACAATCAAAAATAGTTTAGAGATTTTTGTTTGCTACCGATGGATCTCATACATGAATCGAGTGAGACCACAAGGATTGCAGAACGTTCGTCCGTTCGCTCTCTCTAAGGCTTGGATGTTTGGCAGGAAAACAGAATTTCAACATGAGTACGAACGAAAACAAGTGTGGACGTAGTGACCCTTTATAAACTACAACGATCGAATAAGTTGATGTACCTAATTACAATCGAATACCCTTTTGAAGAAATCAAGTATATTAAAACAGTTGTTACACACGCAGACGGAGTATTGAAGCGTAGGTAAGTAGGCGTTCTATTCAGTTTACTTTCGATAAGTGCTTACGTCTGTTTAGTTGCACTTTGATTATGATGTACGGGAGTGCGTAGATAATGTTAGCAGGTAATGACGTGTTAGCTCATGTTATCTACAGGAAAATGAAGTAAGTAGGCGTTCTATATATTATTAATTTTCTTTCGATAGGTGCCTACGTCTATGTATCTGAATAATGTGCCATAAACATTGTTAGATGAATTTTCATTAGATCAGTATTTTGCAAATAATATGCAATCTAATACAGAAATAACAAAATGATTTGCAGCGTTTCAATATTTTTACGATTACCATTTTGTATTTTAAGTAAACTAGGTGGGTATTCCCAAACTAAAAAAGGTTTGGTTGGGTAGTTTATGAAGCCATACCTACTACCTTAATAACTTATTACAAATTTTTTAAAACAAATTTAAGCAAGAAGAGTGAATGTTATCGGAAAACGTAAATTTGTACAAAGCGTACCTGCAGCCGAGTTTTCAGGTCGAGAGCATCTTATGAGTTGACCCTTCTAGTTCGAGTGTAAAAATAACAACCATACGGTCGTTTCCCCCACTTCACGACATCTCATGACGATCGCTAGTTAAAAGTTCACGGTTCGTTTTTTCTCCACGAGCGAGTGCGCAAAGCGGTTATTGAACCTCGAGCAGCAGACGGATCAGAGTTATGTGCCGGTGGAAGAAGACAGTTCTAGGCGGCTTTCACTCCCGTTTCCCTCGGGAAACTAGCAGATAGATTGTTTGTAAACAACGTCAAGAAGGATCTCTTCCAAGACTTGATCCCTCGCTGATACTATGTGATTGCTGTTTACGGTTTTTTCAGATTGTCATTGTACACAGCAGCTTGATCACTTTCCTCCCACAGTTCCACATTACATATTTTATTGTTCTGTAAACGTAGCCTCGTCAGAATTATAAAACTCCATCGAATCATCCGTTACAGCCGTCGCACAGTGGTTCAAAATCCCATTCTAGCTGGACAAAATTTAATTTCCGAGTAGGGCCTCAGGTTTTTACATGCTTTCTAATAGGTCCAATCATTATTGCATCTCTTAAACTGAAATGTCAAATCTGTAGATCTAAAACCTAGTTTGAATAAAGGACAAGCAAGGAGTGACCATTACCTGATTCTGTCTGATTTCACGTATTGTATGAAACTTACCCAAAGAACTATACTACGTATTATAGTTCGTTGAACTTACCTACCAACATACATATCTTCCATGAACGAACCTGAACTTAGCGTACCTACCTTATGACTTTGGTGCCCTAGACTACCTAGCATTGTGAGACCACCGCTATGCACAGATGCACACATACCTGGAAAAACCAAAACAAACCATTATTAGGTATTTTCATACTTATCTAACATGTAAAATCAACATTCAAAAAAATTTTTTTGATGGTTTTTCTAAAGCGTTGAAGACAAATATCAACCATTAATCTACAATTTAAGGGAACTATAAACTCCAGAGGCTCAGGGCTATTTTCAAAAAAATTGTTAATCAACGTTTACTCATTAAACCGAAGATCTCAGCTGTATCCAAACCAAACACACCATTGCGTGCTATCAAAGGAGTTCATCACAAACATCCCATTATTCGCCACAGATTATACTTATAAAAGCTTACATAGGATGATTTCCTCATTCGATGGATTTTAATGCTATTTGAACCATCTATATATTTACAATGAGTAATATTTAGGGGGTGCATAGTAATAAAAAAAATCGATTACTTGACATAAAAGGGTAGGTTTTCATCAGGTTGTGATAGATTCTATATGCATAAATCGAGTGAGACCAGCTGGGTTATTGTACGACCTCACAGGTTAAAGAGTAGAAATAAATTAAAGACGATAGACACGATTGTGAATCACATTAGTTCATTGGTACATTATCTATCGACCATGTCTTGGTATTTAACAAAGCTAAAAATAGCTGTAACCTAATAATTTGCGGTGTTTTACAATGGTAATTTAGTAAGTGATTGAGATATCAGCACTCAATTCATTTAGTTATATTATGACCTTCAGTTATTCATTGGCTAGACGGGAAGTTTACTCTTATCTTCTCATATTAGTAACTAGCCTAGTTTTCTAGCTCATTTCGCTCGTTCGGTATGGCATAAATCCAATGGTCTTTACTGTTGAGTTGGAAATGTAGAATGATTGGAAACAGTGGATCACTAAGGGTGATTTGAAATGTGTAGGGGATGTTGCTCGCTTCGCTAGCTAGGGGTGGATTTACTCGCTCGCTCGGTGTGGGATGTACAGATGCGACTGGATATAGTCCCCATACCATCGAGACCGACAGCCTATGGTTCGGGTGGGGGTGGAAAAGAGTATGAGGAATTAAAAAAACTTCAACTAATTCTATACGTCCATGTTACAATATGTGAGGAAGTTATACTGCCCACCCAACTTGGCACTTTTTTCTGCTGGAAATTACTTACAAACAAATTAAATCTTATAAAACTCGGTGGAAACACGAAAAGTTTATTAGGTTTAATAAAAAAATTTCCATTATTTTATGTGCGTAGAAAGGCAAACGGGAGACCTCTCATGATCAAGAGGTTTCGAATATAAAGTTTTACTCAGAGTAAAACTGCGTTTCGACGGAATAAGGAAGAGCTGAACTAAGGTTTTCGTCTACATTTTCGTTCACTACACTCGAAAAAAAGAATTGCATGTCTCGAAACTCGCATGGGGCCAAATCGGAACTACAACGAACATTTTAAGACCAACCCGAGCAAAAACCGTCGAAATTTATTGGGTCTAAAGCGGAAACAAACCATAGTGGGGAACGAATTGAATTTTTTTCGTCATTTCCCGCATATTCTCGCTGATTTCTCCGGGAAGACAGCATCTTTCACAAATTTTGACGGCACCATCGTGTTCTAAGGTTCCAGAAACGTAACTCTGTCGCTGACATACGAATTGCTTTCAATAAAATTTTAATGTGGCAGCGGATAGAAGATCGATCGCTCAGGCAAAAAACAAGCATTGAAAGAGCTCCCACCCCCCTCCAGCCCAAGGTTCGGATGAGTAGAAAATTTTAAAATCGCTTATGCCCCCTTTCGGAAAAATCCAAGAAGATCCCCCCACTCAGCCGCTTGGTTGTGCATAGCATGGACAGACAAACAAGCAGACAGACAGACGGAGTTTCATTTTTATAAAATAGTATAGATTTTTGAGGTTGTGGTAAACTCCAACAAACGATCTAAGCTGTCAAAACGCACAGGTTTCACAAAGAGTTGGTGTTCCAAAATGAAATGGAGTGCTACCTTCGTATATTTCCATACATGTATGGTCAACAGAGACGATGTAGAACTAAAGTCAGCTGATAGATGTGGTTGAGGGGAAACATGGAAAAAACGGCACAACAAAAAAAAGCACAGGAAAAAAAGACACGGTAAAAATGGCACACCTGAAAGAATGGCACACTTTTGTGAGACGGAGCTAATTTCTTTGCGATTCAACCTTTGAAGCTGAAAGCGTTCTCTAACTCATGATTCAACTTTGCTCAAATAACACATTGCGCTGCGTTTATCGAATTCCTAACTTCTACGTTCAATCTCTGTTCACTTCCACACCTCAGCGCTTTCTCGGTCGTTCGGCTTTTCTGCCACTAGACAAAGTTGTTGATAGTATGAGGTATCTTCAGTGAATTGTACCAGAAGAAGCAGAGGGTTTGTTAACGTATTTTGATTCAACGTAGGTCAATGGTTCGTATCGAAGTGTGCAGCAACATTCTAACAGAGATTTAGAAGCACTCCTCTTAACTTATGGAACGTGTATATCGCCACCCTCCACGGCTTCAGACCATGCGAGATGTTTCTCAACACTACGAGATGCTTCTCAACATAGAAATACAGGTACGAGTATATAATATCAAACTACCAAAACTGTGCCATTTTTTCTTCTGTCATGTTTACCCACCCAAAATCGTGCCATTTTTTCAAGTGCCATTCTTTCCGCCCACTGGTTGAGTGAACACTGCGATGTCTTAAGCTTTGATTACGATTTGGATTCATACAACTCACTAGGGAATTACACAATATTGTTGGCACTTGCTGTCTGAAGTCAATAAGCAAGCCCTAGAGCAGGGGTTCCCAAACTTTTTCGTACCGTGCCCCCTTACGGTAAAATGAAAGCCTCCCACGCCCCCCTTACATAACTAATGAATGGATTGGAAAAAAAAAATGCAAGTTTTACACTGAAAACAATATTGTTTATTTGCTATTTATACAAAACACGATTTGATAACACGTAGCTTTTATGAAGTAGCCATTTTTTCGAAGTCATATTTGGCAGAAGAATAATTTTTTATTTCAAAAAAATTCTTCTTGCAGGGCTTCTGGAACATGTTCAACGTTGACATGGAAAGGATCTGTTGAAAGTCTGTAAATATGTTCGTCAGCAGTGTTGGGGAAGTATTTCCCGAATTCATAAGTGAGCGTCTCCAAATGGTTAATTTGACAGTTGTTTTGACAAGTTTTATCCTTCAAAAACCTCCTTGAAGCGTGTTTCTTCTGAGATTGATACTAGCTTTGGTAAATTTGATGAGTTGCAGGGGTTTGCTGATACTTTTCGTCTCCAAAGTTGTAGTTTCAACATACGTCTTGATGTCATCACGATGAGTTATGATATTTGAGTCTCCATCTGCAGTTTCAAGTTATGGCTGTTCATGAATCAAGGAAGTCTGACAAATATGCCAACATTACTTGAGAACTTGGCTTGCTTTGAAGTTCATGCTCAGCTCATTTTGCTTCTGGTTTTCCACGAACGAAGTTACTTCATCTCGGAGCTCAAATAGTCTTGCCAACATGTTTTGAGAGCCAGCGTACTTCTGTGTGAAATAGCAGTGTTTTGTAGTCAGTTCCTAAATCTTCACAAAGAATTTTAAACAGTCGGGTATTTCGTGCACTGTTTTTTATGTAGTTCACTATTTTAATACATAATTTTAAGACGGCATTGAGGTCGTTTGGAAGAGTTTTGGCTGCCGAAGCTTTTCGGTGTGTAAAGCGCCACATCATGGTTTTTTTCTCTGACTAACTGCACGAAGCCTGAGCGAGAACCAAGCATTGAAGGGGCGCCATCTGTGCCCATTAGTTTTTGCTATGAAAGTCCATGATTTTCAAAAAAATCAGACACGGCTTTCATCACATTAACAGCTTTTGTAGTGGTCTCCAGCTCTGTTGAAAAGAGTATCTCGTCTTTCATTGATTCATTTTCAACATATCGAACATATACAACTAACTGAAAACATTGAGCAACGTCTGTACTCTCGCATAACTGGATGGCAAAAAATGGTGATAGTTTTATTCCATCGACTACCTGGTTTTTTTATGTCTTCAGCCATATCATCAATACGACGTTTCACTATATTGTCGGACAGCGGTATTTGGGATAATTTTTTCCTGCTGTCAGCCCCAAGGATGATATTGATAGTTAGGTTGGGGCAAAAATGAGCTCGCTCCTGGAGTTGGCTCGATGTTGCCCCAAAGAATGGTCGTGGTCTCATGCCCCCCCAACCCGTCTTCACGCCCCCCAGGGGGGGGGGGGGGGGGGCGCCCCCCAGTTTGGGAATCCATGCCCTAGAAGATCCAAATTAAAGTTAACCGCATGTACCATTCGCTAGTGGCAATTTCATGGTTTCTTTTCAACTATCCCACTGAGTTCTTTGTGAAGGCGCACCCTTCCATCCAACCATGGAAGCGAACGTAATCCACTATTCCTCTTGACCATCTGCTGATTTTATTAACCTACTTACACAATATATCTGCGTCTAGCGTTGTTACTCTTGGAACAGTTTAACCACCACTCTTGGGAACCATTTTTGTCATTTGTATAACCCACCTATGAAATAACGTGTAGTGTGATAAAGTACGCTGTTGAAGTTTGATTGTTTATAGGAGTTAGAATAAACCTAAAAACGCAGACAATTATTATACAAAGTTTTCATTACAAAAATTCCATGAAATTTGGTGTGTTTTGTAAAATTCCCTGAAAATTCCTGGCTTTCCCGGATTTTCCAGTTAAGGCCACCCTGACTAAAACAGTTGTATGCTCCAAGCGTACAGATCAAGGGAACAATTTGTTGCTTCAAATGTGGTAGGTAACTCGTGAGTATAATACTAACTCATTGTTGTTTGCCGGATATGTTTAACGCCTTCTCAACAATTACGGTGTCAGCCTTCGTTTAGTATCGCGAGCCTTCCTCGTGTTCTGCGACCTAAGCTGTGACCTCAGCCGCCGCCTATTGTACTTTTTTGTCTTACCAATCTCTGGAGACCGTCCTTGGTAGAAGGTTCCAAGCCTCATTTTCTTGAAAACCTCTGGAAAGCCAGTTTGCAGGAATAATTACAGCACGTAAAAACGTCTGCCAAGTAGGGTGGACAGTATAGCTTCCTCATATATTGGATCATGGACGTGAATAAGTTAGTGAACAAAGTACGAGGCGAAATGATTGAATGCAAAATATAACAGTATCTAATACGTATATGTATACATGCTGGAATGCAAATTAGTGCTGTAATTCATGTTTGCATGTGCGGAAATTGTCTAGAGGTTAACCCACACAACAACTGAAAATTTCACCAAAATTGATTCATTATTCTCGGAGTATCATCCAATATTGGCTTTATGTATGCGCAATACTTACCTATTATTCAAGCAAACGCAATAAAATACAAAGGGCATCACCCAACAGCTTCTCGAGTTAGAACGAAATCGGACCAACAGATGATCAGAAATCGACGTTATGATAAATTCACGTTTGCGCATGCGTACAGGCAGTGACAATTATAGGGGAACGTCTAGATTCTAATCCACACATAATCTGAAAATCTCAACGAAATCGGACTGAAACTTGGTATAGTTTTGGGCGTGACAAGGATTTACCACTGACAGACAGATGGACACAGAACCAAAATTGATCAACACGCTCTGAAACGCAAAAAGCAAGTGAAAATTTTGATTTAGGAGGAAAAAATTTTTTCGTCTTCATTCACGAACACAAAGCTTTCCTAACTTCGGTAGTGAGGAAGCAAAAGTAAGCAATATTGGTCAAAATTCGAGCGAGAAACAATCGACCTTAGTGTGTTCGGATTTGGAATTCTAGCAATAAACATAATTAATAAAATACAACGAAAAAATTAAATAAATTCAAATCAAATCAAATAAATTTGTGAACCGAAAATCCAATTTAATGCTTAGCAAAATACCACATAATAAATTAACTAATCTGAATTGTACCCACGACCTTTCATTCGAACATCAACACTAATATACCAACATTACCATCATATAAGGTAAGGAAGGTTTTTGTTAGTAAGGGCCTCAAAAATGACTGAATTGCACATTGCATTTTTTAAGCGCAAGCGAACAGGCGCAATTTTGCTCCAAATGTGCGCAATTCCGCTCCAAAAGTACAACAAATCTGAAATACTGAGTTTTTGAAGATATTCAATTGACACATGTAATACATGAATTTGGATTATTTTTCGTGCTGAACCTCGTAATGATGATCATTTATTGATATTTGCAACAACAACTGGAGAAAACACCGGAAAATTGACCAGAATCGCACATTTCCTCAAAGCACAAAGCTAGAATTATCAATGAGCTGGCTTGGAACGAAAGAGGTCTTCTACTACGGACGATGGTAAAGTCTCCAAGGTTAGCAAACAATGGAATTTCCAATAGGAGTTCTGAATATGTATATTTATATATGTAATGAGGATAATTGATGAGGAATACTTACTATTTGATGCAAGCGCTTGCGAGCAGTTGGTTGATCAGCAATCTATGCACTTACGTAATACCAGTAAAGGTGGATGCTGACATAGGAGTTCAATTATTAAGTTTGCCCAACTTTCTCTTAAAATAGTCAAGTAATAAAAATTATTATACATTAAGATTCTG
Source organism: Adelphocoris suturalis (assembly GCA_030762985.1). Lineage (NCBI taxonomy): Eukaryota > Metazoa > Arthropoda > Insecta > Hemiptera > Miridae > Adelphocoris > Adelphocoris suturalis. Next base: position 169,439,050 of record CM061040.1, on the reverse strand, counting down.
CTTGAAGATTACCGAATACGACAAGTGTTTTCAATGTATTGCATTTTTGTTAATGGAGCAGGTATCGAATTAATTTTATTTTTATAATATTCACTAGGTACATTCTTCGAATCACTAATTCTTTTTGTACAATTCATCGAATTCGCTACCCATTGAACATCCATTGGCAACAAGGATGGATTTTCGTAATATATATGTGCAACTTTTTATTTTTTATTTTTATCTTTCAAGTCTAATAAAATCATTTCTATTCCATTCTACTCTAAAAATAATCACTCGAGATTTGATCTTAAAAAAATAAAAAATTTATAAATCGAGAAAAAAAAAAAAAAATAACTCAAGAATAGAATTGAGATGTAAAAATTCCGCATTCTGATCATTTCACAATAAATTGTCAACGGTATAGGGAATACACCGGTTGTCAGATGCTAATACTCTATACTATTAACCTGAATTCTTCATGAATACCGAGTTAGACTATGGAACCTTTGAAGCATTCATGAAGGATTCCTAAACTGCAGAACATCTCATTCATTTTCTGCAAAGAAAACAGACCGACAGAGCCTGGCTTGGACACTTGATGCACGAGATGGGCTCCTTCCTTATCACGTGGAAACCACGTTGCGTCCACGTGGATGAAACCTCCGGCGCTATCAAAGTTTTTTTCTAAGGGCTCATCCCTCTTAACAATGGCCTTCCCGCCAACTGCAACCCTCCTCAAAGCTGTTACCTAAGACGAATAACAAAGGGGGAGGACCGAGGGTTCCCAAAAATAGATTTTCTACTAGATCCCGAGGGAAGGTCGGGGGTGAAAAGGTGGCCCGCTTCTATTGAGACGCCCGAAGGAAGAAGGTCTGGTTCTTCCACAATAGGCAGAAAACACGACCGGCAGATGGTTTTTTTTTTCCTTCCTTGTCTGAGAGGGGTTGAAAAGTCCCCTTTTCACCCTAGAAAAAGTCTTGGCAACAAAAGCCCGGTCCTGTTTACCTGTTGAGGACCGGTTATGGCGAACACGAGCAGTGTGTCACGGTCGAATATTATGGCTCCACAGATTGAAGAATCCAGTTATATAACCAAAGCGATGAACAGAGGGATGATTAATAACAACAGAGAGTATCGAATTATGCAGAGTACGGGGTGAGTGGGGGCCTTCTGTGATAATCCATAACATGTAGGTTTGATGTACGTTTAAAAACGAAATACCATTCAAACAATTTATCTGAACAAGGCTTTTCGAATTAGTTCATCTCATCACCCGGCACTCAGGCCCATTATATACTCCCATAATATGAGTGTGAATGCCTGATAATGAAGTAAATTACTTAAAGAAGTTTTGTTTGAATACATTATTTCTCTCGTGCTCAATCAAAGAGTTTTCAACGTTTTGAGCCAATGCAACAGAAAGTGTTGTATCAATAAAGGTGAGAAATCATTCAACCCAAAAAAAATTTTCTTGAGTGCTGAATACTCCGGACTAGGCTACATAGATTGTTTCATTTGAAGCTTTGTATTTCTTGTATACTTGTATGAAGCATTATATTTCTTCCTTGGCTACATTCAACGAAATAGGTTAAGGTTTAAACGGCTCATACAGGCTGGCAACAAAACCTAGGGGTAAAATCGTCTGATAAGAAGGATCACGATTCTCAACATGCAATATGGTTATTCCATTATTGTTTGAACATTTTCTGTCCTCAGATTTCAATGAGTATCCTCCTCTTTTTCTCAGGTTTCTATGCTGGGTTACATTTGTTTTTATCTAAAGAGAAACTCATGTGAATTTAATATTGATCAGTTATCACTTTTCAATAACGGTTAATAAGGCTCAAGGCACAACTAAGGGCTTTTCTTATGTGGAATCCCTTAGTTAATAGGCATGATTTTGCAATCTCATGATCTTAATTGTAGAAAGGTAGATATAGAATTGGAAGTACACCCCTAAAAACAAAGACCATTTGGACGCAAACCCCTAAAAACAGAGACTATTTGGATGAACACCCCTAAAAGCAGCACCCAGTCGGAGGCACAATCGGGGCATTTTCGGGCGCATTCTATGAAGATGAAAAGGCCGGTTCGGACTTAAGAAGAAGTAATAAAACTATATTGAAGCTGGCATTTTCAAATTTATAGTAATGTAAAGCATTAGGAGATGTCTATTAGATATAGACATCTTCAGAAAAAAAGGATTAAATCATGCTCCAACTTTGGTTTTGTAGGTAGTTCTTGTGGAGCACCTGGATTTTCCTGCATATTGCCTGTAGTAAGATTTTAGTCAGATAACATATAAATATTTGGCATGATGTTTTCTATGCAAAACAGCAACATGAGGCGTTTTCTCAAAATCAACGTGCGATATTCTGATTTCCTTGTTAGTTCAGCTGCGTCTAAAGGGGACGTTCGATTCAGATGCGAGCGCAGCCAAAACGAATCACCTTCAAGACCAGCTTGGGGGTCCAAAAGTAAACAACTCTGTAGGAAGCCAACCCTGAAACTAGATTTTTTATCCCACTTTATCACTTCAGGAGGTCCAGTGATCAAGAGGATCCTGATGGGTGAAATATTACTGATGGGCCACTCTTTGTACACGTGTTGAATATGCTGCTGTGGTAGTTGGCAATTGGTAGGTCTGTGACTACACAACAAATAATGCAGCTAAGGCATTAAGCAACAATCCATATAAATCAGTAACAAACGATAACCAGGGCAACATAATTTACATAAACGAGTTGAAGGGGAGTTGAAGAACGATCATACACCTTTCAAACACTCGGATAATTCGATAACTTTGTGAAGCTTAAGAAAGAAAACACATCGATTGAAAAATTTTTCATTGAGAAAGCATATTATGAAGTAAAGAGAAACCCTCTTATCGGAAAACCTCACGAAATATCCAAGTACACATTTTCTACCCCTTTTTTGTTATTGCTACTTTCCTCTGCAATGTATTGAAATATGGGTTTCTTAGGGTTAATCGTTCAGTTTGTTGATATACAGGGTGTCTCCGAAAAGTCCCCCCTCCCCCTCCCCTGCCAAAACAATTTTTTTTTTTTTTCCAATCTCAATGTTTTTGTGTGAGAATCTCAAAAGTGACCAAATTGCGCTTTGCGCAGGCGCAGAAACGTGCGCAATTGTCATAAACTTCGTGATTTTATGCGGGAACCCCCGTTTTTAATGCAGATTTGAATTCTACGTACAATTATTTGAAGAAATTACCCATCACTCGATTTTATAAGCGCGCGCGATTTCGCTCCAAAAGTGCGCAATTTCGCTCTAAGAGTGGAAGAAATGTGAAATACTGAGTTTTGAAGGTATTCAGTTGCCACATGTAATACATGATTTTGGAGTATTTTCCCGAGGTGTACCTCGTGATGATGTTCATTTATTGATATTTGCAACACCAACTAGGGAAAACACCGAGAAATTGAGCCGTATTGCACTTTTATTTATTACGCATATCCACAAAGCACAGAGCGTACTAAAATGTAGGTTTTCCGGTGTTTTCCCAAGTTGGAGTTGCAAATACCAATAAATGAACATCATTACGAGGTTCAGCACGAAAGAATACTGAAAAATCATGCATTACAAGTGGCAATTGAGTGTCTTCAAAACTCAGAATTTCACATTTATTGCACTTTTACAGCGGCATTGCGCCCGTTTGCGCGCACTTAAAAAGTCGGGGGATGGGTCATTTCTTCATAAAATTTCACGTTGAAATAAAATCTGCAATAACAAATAGGAGTTCCCATTTAAAATAAAGAATTTGATGGCAATGGCGCACGTTTTTGCCATCTTTATAATTTTTGAGATCCTTACAGAAAAAAACATTATGATTGAAAAACAAAAAAATCACTTTTTGACCCAATACTTACGATTTTAGCAGGAGAGAGGGGGGGGGGGCGTTTTTGGGGAGACCCTGTAGTGTCTGCTGACTAGTGTTCTGTTTTCATTTTACCACTGGGTGACCACAGATCACCAATAGACGATTGATCTCTCCATTACGTACGATATCTGGAAATGACAAGAGGTTTTATCCAAACTGTATATTAACTTAGTAGAACTATTTAAAAGACCACATTCCACAGTTTAAAACCGATCAGCGGGAGTGTTTTACACATTTAAATCTAGTTTTTTTCAATCGACGATAGGAACACCTGGAGTCCAGAGATGACGCTCCTCGGGCGAAGACACCTCAAGGAAGCCCAAAGCACATGTTCCACCTGGAAACCAACCCCCGCTACCTACGTATCACGAGATAGAAAACAGCAGTTGGTCGACTGATGTGATTATTGTGGCAGGTGCGAGGAACGGGAGGCGATGCCACCTGTCAGAAGGATACTAGTGCGTACAGATGTGGAACCAAAGAGGTGGAGGTGGTAAGAGGCAGGTGATGACCGGAGATGCTGCGGAGTAGGAAATCTGTCTTATATATTGTTCCAGGGCACCCACCTTTCATCACGATGACAATATAAACACCATCACGTGAATAAGTGATGGTTAATGTTGGATTGTCTTGTGAATTTTCTAAAAATATACAGTTGTATATAGTACGAAACGAACACTTTTCATACATAACTATGTGGACACGCTGTTCAATTTTTGAGACATCAAAGTGACACTTGGAGTGTTTTTGGGGTGCCTGGTACTACGTTATAAGCAAACAAAAATCAGGAGAAAAATCCAAAAGTTTTTGGAATACCTAAAGGAGTAGTGAGTGACTCCTCATTTTAAAGATTTTTTAGTATTTTTTTTTAAAGATTTTTTTTTTTTTTTTTTTTAGTAAAAGATGGTAAAACCAGAATTGCGATATCTTATTTCGTTCTCGGATTAGAGCTGATGAACCAAGAAGAAGCACGTTTTTTTACTTTTAAAAATACCCAGTTTTCATCAGCTATAATCCGAGAATGGAATAAGATATTGCATTTCGGTTGCACCATTGTGCCATTTACACAATTTTTTTGCGAATTCACAGCAATTTAAGAGATGAAATTTATCATTTAGGTACCAATACTTCACTAGTAGACGTACATCGCACGGACAATAGTAAATTAACTCTATTTCGCAACGTTATAATAAATTCAATTGGAACTATATCACCTGGTAATTCCAATATTGGCGTTATCAACTGATATTTACAAGGCAATTTTTATGTATTCCAGTATCAATATCTGACGATCTTTGGTGGACTTTAAAGCTTGATCGTCTAATCAATAGATCTGCTAGCAGCGCGTGATTCTCTATCTTTTTCCGCTTAGAAATTCGAAGGTTTTTTTTTTCCAACATTCAAGCCTTCAGGGAAAGCGAACTATTCAACGTACAGCGTTAATCGATTCTTTGGGATAAACTTTATCATTGACAAGCAAAAAATTATTACTGTTACTTACTTAGAAAGTTTTCGAGATCTCGATTTTTTTAATGTTTAGCCCATTAATACAACCCTTTAGGGTTGATAAAATTGATTCCGAGCTTCTAGGACCATCTAGACACCAAATTTGATTTTCAGAACAAGTTGCATATAGTTTGGTCTAGTATTTTTGAAAAAAAGCAGTGGACGGCAGGCGGACGATTTTTATTTTTTTTTTAAATTTTTTTAATTCGATTTTCGGATTCTACGCATCTTGAAACGTAAACCAAAAATGTTCAGGGGGTGTTGAAAATTTCATTTTTTTTGGTAGATTACAAAGGTTCATTATTGAAAATAGTAAACTAAAGGTGCAATCAAATCAATGTTTTTGGTGATTCGTCGCAAACTTAAATGACTCTTGGGAGACAGAATGGGTTTTAATCATAATAATTGGTGTACTAAGTTTAGGGAAGCACGTTTGACTAATATCTCTGTCAGGTATCAAATCAAATAATGAAATATTTACAATATAAATGTAGTGTTGACACAGTCTATTTGGCAAAATGATACTATTATATGGGGTGCGATCTACAAGCGAACAGTTGTTCCGATATGTACCTACGAATTGCGTTCGCAAGAACCTCGTTTATCGGAGTTGCGTGTTTCGCGTTCGGCACCCTATCGCACAGCAAGGTACAAGATAAATTGTCTATTCTTTCGGGTCACGTCAGATAACTTTGGAACTAGGGTATCTCACCGGAGCTTCCTTGACACAAACTAGTTTTTGGCACGGAAAAAATCACTTACCGAACATGGAGTTGAGTTTTTCAATCAATACTTACTAAAAGAAATCGCTTTGGAGGGAATGAAATCGCTCATTTAGTTATTAGTATGAAAAAGTGCGAGCAACTATGAACACAAAACATATTGGTAAGTAATGCATGCATTATAGGTACAAAAAATAAAGAAATAAAAAATAATAATAATAACGAAAATCTAAGGGAAAAAAGAAGACATCAAGATTTATCAGTATTACTCTTTTCGTTCATCCCCTTCCATGATGAAATTTTAAACTCCTGACATATGCTGCAAAACTAGATCAATTTTGTGCTTGGAGAAAGAAGTATCACGAAAATCAGACGACCATTAGCTTGGGCAGCGCTTGAATGAATCGGTAAATTTATACCCCCTTCACCACCATGACAAAAGCAAATCCACACTTCCAAAGATTTTTTTGCCCAACTAGGCTAAAATTAGGATCGAACAAAATCAGAATCACGAAAAACTGTTGAGAATTGTGGCCTGGAGAGCATCGACGAAATCGGCCGGAAATTCTGCATCAGATTTTTTCCATGTCCACACTGCCACTGACAACCTGAACATCCAGGAATATAGCAGATCCATCGGGCTTTACGGCAACGATATACAGCGTCTTGCCCCGGCCACGTGGCATGTGCTGCCTTTTCTTTCGACAACACAACCGGTGGATGACAAAGCGCCTGCTATCTGCTTACCAACCACATCATGACGTAGAATGCAGCCGTTTTGAATCCAAGATCACTGTAGCACCACATGATACAAGTTCTAATTTTTACCTCGATGGGCAGGGCAAAGGTGTTTCTCGACTACCCTTTGAACACTTCACCAATGTAGCAGGCCCTAACGCCCTCTGAAGCCCATCCTACCAACTGGGAAGAAATGAGGGATTCTATCTACTGAATCATGCAGTGCAGCAGCACACTGAGCAGAAGAACTGGGTTTGGCTGCAGTTGAACAACTGTTGCTGTGGCAGTACGAATGACCTACCAGCTTGAGCTCCTAAGGGCGATCAGGTACGGCGTAAGGATGGGGTTCTGGCCGACATGTGATGGGCCATACTTAGCCTATCAGCCTAAGGAGGGAAGCCTAGCCTAGAACGCACAGCATAGTCAACTTCACGATCTAACTTAAGCAGCCTCCCCGCAGTAACCCATAGGTAAGCTTTGGCAGTAAGTACGTGTGACGGAAGCAAATCTTCAGCTGTGGCTTCGAAAGAGCCTCAAGACACGAGCTAAATTTCTAACTAGGTCTACTCGGCCTGAAGCTGTATGGACCACACCCACAAAGTCGACTCTGCGGAACCACCAGACCTCTAACACGGAAGAGGCGGGAATGGTTAGAAGTCGGAAGATAAAGCTCTCCTCATCCACCATCTTCACCTTATGCTGGAGACCATGTATGGAGAAATGATTCTCATTCAAGAGTAATGATTTCACCTCCAAAAATAGGTTTTATATGAACTAAATTTCCTGCGACAAAGTGATGAAAGCCCATTTAAATGGATAAAACAAAGTTGTAACTTCAGTTTTCTTTATTGATAGGTTTTTCATTTCTTTGTTTTTCAATGTTCGGTAAAATTTTAAATTTATTATACATCACATTCGTATTATTACTTTTGCTTTCACACTGGTTGCGAGTCCTTGTTACACAAATGTGTAATTAATGTTCTTTTCTAGTGAGATCTGTTCTACATTTCCTTAATGCTCATCATTTGGATCGGGTAGACTTTTAAAACCCACAGCACCATCTTTCAACGTTAAAAAAACCTCATCAGTTTGTTTGATCTTCTGAGATAGAACGCCTCGTAAAGAAGGAAACTGTCAGGGAATCGCCGAAGAAGAAGCTAATTTCTTTAAAGATTATATTAGTGTTTATTTTATTTCGTATATTAACCTTTTGGCTATTATAAACATTAGGTCACAGCACACGAAATTGGATGGGAATGGGCTTGAGAAACTCGAAAGAAATGGGGCAGGTGCAAAAGACAACAAAGGGAGATGATCTTACGGTCGGAGCCGTAAATCTCTCAACGGCCTATTCGAACGCCGCTTACAAAAGGTATCCCCTTCCACCACAGCCTAAACACCTCCCATACAATAAACTATTCAACTAAATTTAATTTATTGCTGAAGAAGTGCATCGGACGTATCAAGTAGATTAGCACGCTCTGGTGGCATGACGCCTATATTTCTTTCCCTTGGAAACTTTCCTAACTTCGTTTTTCCTCTTCAAATACACAGATCTATTCGTCCTTAATAAATTTCCAATTGATTGCCAGTAATTTAAAACTTATTTTACTTACAATAAAATTGATTAAATAAAAAACGGACGGTAGGCCTACGGTTCTACAGTCAGATCATTTAATGATGATTAATTTTACACGTTGTTCGTTCATTATAGTTGCTAGCAATATTAGCTTATGACTTAGCTTAATAAATCAGCTTTCCTTGAAACTACAGAGGCTTAGGGATTATGGGATGTTGCGATAAAATGAAAGCATTCCAAAAAGTGGCGAACGATTTTCCTGCTATGAGAACTAAGGGAGCAACACTTCCCTAGTAACGCATTGGTTGTACGTAAAAATCAATAGAAAATCAATATTTTCGCCGTAACGTAACGGTCGAAAAAAAAAAATAAATAAATAAAACGTTAATAATTATTAAATGCTGACAAATAAATACCTATGAGGAGTTAAACTAATTGGCAGAATGAAGTCCAGTCTTATCAATTCGCTAAAAGTCAAATGTTCAAGCTGAGGTATAATTCAAACTAACCATAGCTTTTCACTTCATTATCATTATTGTTATAGAAAAATAATGATAGAAAACAAACAAATTATTTATAAAAACCCCATCTTATCAAGTTTCTAAGGTAGTGTAAGATGGTTAAAACCTAACCAAATTTTGACCTAACTAATTTAGTTTTAAACAAAAAGGTTTAAACCATTTCTCGTACGTTGGTTCCAGTGTTCCAATAAATAAAATTGTTTCAACCTGAGACGTCATACATCGCAAGGTGGTTTTCATCAATATCCAGTGTCGCCAAGAAGGGAGAGCGAATGGATTTTTGTGATAAGATCAAAACAGAAACTCCATGTTTTACGGTGAAATGCACGCAAATGACCATAGCCCCTGCGAAGAAGAGAGACGGTGAATACGTTTCGTTACCACCGTTCTAAGGAGAGTATATACGTGAATAAATTGACCCTTTTACTATATATGTGTATATATGTAAAATGAGCTGTGGGTGTCTGTGTTTCCGCTCTTTAAGCACATTGTTTCGGAACTTCAAAATGTCTGGGGATAGCACATTGTAGAGACATGGAAACAGACTTACCTAGGTTTCAACATTTTTTGGAGTAAAGGGGGTGACTTTGGGAGCATTGATTTGAGTTGAATTTAAAGTTTCTAATTAATTACTCAACGAATTTCGTCGGATTAGCACGACGAAGCCCGTACACAAATTAATTTTATGCGACAACCTTCAAACGTGTCGTGCCATCTCGTCCAGATTCCACGAACGTAGGGCGGCGGGTTAGTTGCGAGAATCCAGACCACCAAACAATACACATCATTCTGATCTATTTTCCCAATTCTATATTTTACCAGCGGATTAGTGTGTTTAATCAACTGTAAAACTGAGCTGGACTAGATGACACTGTTTTATAGGAAATTTTATGTTGGAAGAGATAGCACTAGGACGAGAAAGCATTAAATCACCTTCAATTAAGCACCGAAACCACTTCATAATTTCCATGTATAGAAAAATGTAGTCACACAAAACAATATTTGGCCCCAAGGATTTTAAGGCATGTTTCTAGGTCAAAATAATCTTCACATTAATACTAGTTTAGTACAGTTTCAACTGAATGAAAATGTGAGTGAATTATGTTTTTGCTGCGAAAATGGAGGAATTGGATCTTGAAGAATATTTTTGAATAATCTAACCTACATTGGTCCAAGAACAAACAGGAGACACAATAGAAATAATACAACGTAGGTATATGCCTATTGTTTCGCTTCAGCGCCATCTTCGCCAATTCCATTTTAAAAGTAGGACACGCCTTTGCACCAATAAAGGAAACTGGAAGCAGATCACCGAATGAATATGCAGCATTCGAGAATCTAATTAATTTAATTTCTCCAAATTAATTCAATTTGTCGCTATTCAAAAACACGCAGCCAGTTACTAGACAAAGGTTTATTATTTCTGTATTATACAGCCCTTCCACACCGATTATATGTTCATAATTATTAGACATAGTCACAATATTATCTGAATATAAATACATAGACACAGAAACCTGCTGAGAGGAAATTAGTGGAAATAAATAAAAACTTATTCATGGTACTATTTGATTACTACGGTTCGTTATGGAAATAATGAATCAAAATTAATTGAGTACAAAAACGATATTCTACGTATCTGCAGATATTGCATTGACCAAAAAGTACTATAAGTATCAATGACGAATATTATAACTTGGCGTTCAAGAGCACCGTCCTACCCCCCACCACCAGCCTCTGTATAATTATACGTTATAAACCAGCCTCCTTATAAACCATAATCGGCCTCCGTATATTAATCAGCCACCGTATAATGAAACAGGATGATTTTGATAGTTTGGTGGTCTGAATGCTAGCAAGCTCGCATCTCAAAAATAAAAAATATCCCAAATCAATCCTTATAGCAAAATACATCTGGATAAACAGATCAGATTTGCTTCTAAAATAATGTTAAGGAGGTCGAATATGAAGTAGAATTAGATCTAGATGGCTCTGGTGGTGGGGGGTTGGACGTGCTGTCGAACGTCTAGTAATATTATACCGATAAAAAAAAAGTAGTCATCATCCTAGGCCCGAACTTTTTGTCAGCTGACTCTTCTTTTTAGAAGACAAATTCGGTCCGATGTCTCTGATGGTGTACCGAGAGCAGCTGGGCTACATAACAAACTGTGATATTTATAGTCTGAGATAAATATATAAAGCTTCATCTAGTCATCGCTTCATTTAAATGGAGTATATAATAGATCAATAGTATTTCTGTACTTGTAAGCAAGATCTAAGATGTAGTTTTATTTTATTTTGGGGGTATTTAATCCGCTGTACAGTTCACAATTTATCGCTGAATCCCCAGTGGCAAAGTGTGACGATGCTGTGCTTTGCAGGTTATTTTGATTTCTCCCCTCCGATCTACCTGTGGAGTCTACGATGACACTCCATTTAATGGCGGCAGCTGAGTGAGCTCTTAACGCTACTTTATATGCTATTTATCCTAAGAAGTTGAAATTTGAAACGGAACCTCTTTGAGACATATAGGATAAGATTTAAACTTGAACCACCCCCCATTCAGCTGAGTGAACTCAACGCTAATTACTATGCACTTAATCCTACCACGAAAATCAGAGACAGGTAGAATATGATTTCGACTTGCCAAACCACCCGAATCAGCTGAGTGAGCTTTTAACGCCAATTTCTATGATATTTATCCTACGAAAAATCTTTATAATTAATGTAATCTTTATAACATAACGCACCCGTCCTAGAAGAACGTCACATCTCAAAATTTTCGATTTTTGAGTTATTGACGACAAATAATGCAGGAAGGCGTCTAGAATGTATGTAGAAGACGGTGATTATCGTAGTTCGTTTTGTTTTCGCTTAAGCGCTGATGATACGTTATCCGATTAGGGGGGTTAGTCCATTCCTGTCCATGGAAGAGTGTGACAACTCAGTAGAGTTACGGTCAGCAGACCTGATCTGACTGTGATATATTTATATACATCTAGTCGTAGTTTTGTTTCACTTTGCTGATTGTATATAGTATCATGTATATAGTTGTTAGCCTATTTTACATCTAGTCTTAGTTGTATTAGGTACCTACTTTATTTTTGGAGTTTTTTTAATCCACTTTGGGGGCTAAACAGTGTTCATAACTGTACCCCTAATTTTTTCCCCTCCGAGTTGCCAGTGGAGTCCATGATGGCGCTCCTTTTTAGTAAGGATGACAACATGGCTCCCCTTGGAATCGCGCACACAAATCGGACACTTCCAGTGTCCCTTTAAACACCTTGTTCAATGCCGCAAATGACCCTTCTGGTTGAGGTGTGGCTTAATCCTTAAAAAAAACTTCCATGCTAATTGAAACATAAAATTCAATTTTTTAAGCTATTGAATTTTCCTATAATAATGTTTTTTGTTATTATTTCCCTAAAAAATAATGATTTCATAGTTTATTATTCTTTGATTCTTATGATTCTCAATAGTCTGCCTCTTTAATTTTTTTCATGACTGATTCTCATCTAGTCTAGTTTATGACTGTGATGTTTACCCATAAGTCAGTGATTTATAGAAGTTTAAATTCAGAACTTGACTTTAGGGGGGGGGGGGGGGGGGGGGGGGGATGTAAAAGTCTGAAATGCTTTTTTTTTTTTTTTTTATTTATTTATTTATTTATTTTATTTTATTTTTTTTTTTATTGGCAGTTATGATATCATTTTTATCATAGGTACGTAATTTAAAAACTACCGCTAGGTTTAATATTTAGATCCTGTTCTGATTCTACCTAGCCTTGGTAATTATTTTGATGATCTATACCTATACTTTTCTTTGTTCCTTTGTTTGAATAAAATGCGAAAAAGTTACAAAATATAACGATTTATACCTTGTACACACTAATGTGTCTAATTTCAAACATACCAAGCTAAATCAACAGTAGGAAATAAAATTTCCGGAGGTAGCAACAAAGAAAAAAGGATTAATTTGTAAAACTATTATCCAGTTAGGAATTGTAACAATTCAAAAAATACAAACATAGTCCGCAGAATAACGTAACATCTGCAATTTTTGAGTTAATTAAGACATTTATGGCAAGGATAATGGAAATAAAAACATTTTTTTTTCGATCATGGGTGACTAGGGTAGTTTTACGGACAAAAAATTGTAGGACAAGGACCGTTTGGTAGTTTTGAAGAGATTCAGATGCGAAAAAGCAAGTGAAAAAACTTTGATTACAATTTCCCAGAATTCGCATTTTTTGAGTTGTGACGTTCTTCTATGACGGGTGCGATAATATCTGTATAACCGTTGTAATAATAGTTACACTGCTCCATTCAAGCGTTGGATGTCGCCCCGAAATCCTTATTTCGCCATTCCGTGTGAAACTTTAATCTACTTAAGAGAAAATGCGCTCAACATGTGGCTCACACTAAGTGAATACTGATTTATATTTTATGTATTATGAATCATTACGAACATTGATCAAATAGAATTTTTTGCAGAAATACATGGGCTCAAGATACGTTGAATAATATGGAACGAAACCTTATACTTGATTTTATTGCAGGTACTTTGCATTTACCATTCTGGATAACCAAATTAATATAGGGACAGTTCCTTTTTATTAATTTGGGGATTTGCATAAGCAGATAATGTCGAATACCTACCCAATAGCGTAGTATCAGCTAACACGGTGACCGTGTCGCGTGACGTCAGTCTTCGGGGCAATATAACCAAATTTGGTCGTCCGTTTCAATCACGCCCACACATGGGGTGAAAGTAATCTACAGACCCTGTCCATATTAGGACTCATGTGATATCTTTCCCAACTCGGCCATATTGTCCCACATCTTCAACCTTTTCTATCCAGTAAACAGAAGTTCTCCATCGAATGTCGGTATTTTGAACACGGTATTTTAAAAATAGATTAGTTTAGTGAACAAGTTAAATACGATGACCAAATTAAAGGCAGATATCACCCATGCTGTCAATAAGTGTGAAGAAAAGATCCCAACGACCTTAATCATAAATTCATTTTTGAACAAAACTAATACACGATCAAAATTCTAAAATTCATTTAGATTTATTTATCAACTATTCGGAAGAACTGCAAGTTAAAAAAATTCGGCGATTCAAAAGAGATTTTAGATTTTTAGATTTCTTTGCAGTTTTTATAGATTTTTCAGCAAATATTAATGAAATTCAAATACATTTTTCAGCATAATTTTTTGCAAAATGTTTTTAATATCCTAGTTACTTGTTGATCATTTTGTTTTGACTGAAATTCTGCTAAAAATTATACATTTAACGATTTTTGGCCATTTTTAGTGATTTTTATATTACATTTATTGAAATTTGACCAATTGACTGCATTTGCACTTGCTGCTTGAAAACAGATTTGCGTTCCGAGATGGCGGTACACAGGAAAGTTGTGGAAGTTCGATCACAATTTTCGACAGTTTTCCGCATTCCTCTCCGTCGTGTCAGAAGGCAGACTTACTTCTGTTGAAAACGATATTTCTATCCGGCTTCGCTCTTCTAAATTTGTTGCGTCAATATTCTTGGAATTACAAGTGTTTGAAATGGAGGCGCGTTCGTACTTTTTTGGGTTCGTTAAGCTCTGGATCGTAAACAAACTTTTCTCATTTTAGACGCCCCAGCCGAATCCGCGGTTATTTGGAAGTTGCAACGATGTCTGTTCCGAATTTAAAGTTTTGTTTAGATTGAATGGGGAGTTGCGGGAGGGTGTGTGCTTCTTCGACATTCCTATTTCCTCCCCACCACCTTTTTCACAGACTCTATACTTTGATTGGTCCATTAGAACATCTTTTATAATAAACGTACGAGTTATTTATTTTTTCAATATAAATTATGAACAACGATTTGAAAATGTTTGAAAAATTAAGTTCAAAGAGCAAGAGGTTTATTGAAACCGCTCATTTCACAACTCATAGGATTAATGCAAACTATGACTCAGAGGTATATTGAGGTATATATATACAGACTCTATATTTTGATTGGTCCAGTCCATTAGAACATCTTTTATAATAAACGTACGAGTTATTTATTTTTTCAAGATAAATTATGAACAACGATTTGAAAATGCTTGAAAAATTGAGCTCAAAGGGCAAGCGGTTCATTGAAACTGCTCATTTCACAACTCATAGGATTAATGTAAACTATGACTCAAAGGTATATTGAGATCAGGTTACTCAGTTGAAAATTAATTTACGCATCGACCGGCCAATGCTGGACTCGGAGGTCCATAAGGTCTGGGCATTCCTCCAGGAAGTGGCGGATGGACAGATCATCCCCACACCTCCCACACACAACATCTCGAGCTTCTGCACTAAGCAGGTGTCCGTGAGTAAGAAGAGTATGGCCAGTGGCTACCCGCTTGACCACTACTCGGTCCATACTTGGAAAATGGGTAACGAATGGGCCTACCGGGCACAAGTCCTGAAGGACACAGGTCCTGCCATTGCTCATGCCAGATCGAATTGGTTTCATGTTGCATGTAGAACATATGATCCCCAATGCGTATAGGCAACATATCGATCGAGTAATAACCAATTTTACTCTCCTTGCAAGGGTCGGACGATTGTAATATATAATTATATATATTATTATTATTTATATAATTATTATAATTAATTAATTACTATTATTGATAATTGTTATGGTAATGAATCATTTTTCATATTTAAGCCAAACAATTTAAAGGCTGGTAAAAAAAATTTTTTTTTATAACGTTAGTCCATACAACATTTCGTTAGACAAATTACGCTCTGAAAGGTCAAGACACTTTTCACAGAAATATTTGGAAAAACAGACACACATATCGCAAAAAATAGTATGACAAAAATATATATATGTATTTATTAAATTACACTCACCTCGATAATTTCTAATCTAGTAGAGTTTCCAATACCTACATTGAATCCAGTTCAATGATATATAAGAGTAAAATGTGGATAAGAATTACGATAATTGATAGTACTCGAAGCAAGTGACGATTTTGTGGCCCACATAGACCGGGAGTCCTTGATATTGCTCCAGTTTTGATATTATTTCAACTCGAGGTACCGTTTTTTCAATCACGAGACGCCTTGAGAAAACAATTATTATGTACTTAGTCATTGTTGGCCGACAACTGGCGCTACACATTTGAGGGGGATTCTCGACTGATAAAGTCTTCACATTTGGACCTCTTCATTCATCTTTCACGATTTTTTCGAAAACACAATTCATTGTATGAAATCTTTTGATAAATAATTTGACCACTCACGTTCCTTGATTTTACCAGTAAATTACGAACAAAACATGTACCTGCTTTTCTTTCCGTAGGTAAACACAATAACTAATAGAAACCCAATTTTTTACATTGTGGTGCAATTTTTGTGACATTTTTCTAGTTCAGTAGTTCCAATGACCTAAAAATACACAACGGTTTTTATTTCAGTATTAGATAGGTAGCCACTGGTCTTAGCACAGGGAATAATTTTTCCAATCACCGAACATTCACATGCGCCGTAATTAAATTTTACAAGGTAATATGATTGTTTCACCTTGGTCTGAATATATAATTGGAAAATTGAAATACCACGTAATATAGAAAGTATGTATTAATATTATATTATAATTTAATATTAGACCCCATCCAACAAAAGGGGTATTGTAGATGTTAAAATGGGGTATAAAGGGGGACCTGAGGATTTCAAAAGGGGTACATTACGGGGTACATGTTTCTTGGCTAATTTTACAATGCTCACGTGTGTAAACTTGTAATTGAATTTGAATAAATTATTTTAGTTTATGCTTGATGTATGGAAGCATCAAAGAAAGTAAATTAGTACCTATATTAAGTTTTGGAGATCATTGATTCAGGCCTCAATTTGCCAAGGTCTAGATGAGACCAATAATATTATATTAAAATATTAAATAATAAATTGTAGTAAAAAAAATATAGCATTGTTTAAAATTGTTTTCTGAATTATTTTACAACCAACATATTTGAAAGTTGATGATTGAGAGTAAATTATCTGTTCTACCAGAAATCACTAGTGAATCGATCAATATAGAAAAAGTAATCTCTCTTCAGAAATTCCACAAGGAGGACTTGCCAGTTGATGAAGATTATTCTTTCAGTAATATGAAAAGAGTTCAAGATGTGAAAGAGACGGAACTACAGGCATCAGGCAATTATAGTGCAAATGTAATTGCTGTTTTATTAATCTTCTTCCATGGCTTATTCGTGGTATCTCCCATTCACCAACACTCGAAAAAAATTCCAAAGACAAATACAGGTACGGATGAAGCATGAAGCCCTCAACCATGTTTGTTCTCACCTTTCTCAAGTCTCAACTATACATCAATGTCTACAAGGGACGTACAAGCCCGCAGAAAGAAAAACAGATCCAACTAATTAAGTCTCAACTTCTGATGTGCCCACCTAAATTATATCCTTCAAGCATGTAGTTCAACGAGTGAAAATGATGGAAAAGAGTGTGTGTGTGGTCAGAAAATGGGGGCTAAAAGGGACTTCAAAAAGGTGTATTTTTCAGTGTCACCCCAATGTGTTGGGGGTTGGGGTATCAGTGCGTAAAAAGGGGGACATTTATCCCCAAAAAGGGACGTCTGGCAACATTGATCTGTTCAAATATCTGGTAGTCATCTCGCTGGAGATTTATAGATATTCGCTAGCGATCTACCTAGAGATTTCTACATGTATGGTAGTGGCTAGTACCTATTTGAAGTAGCGTTGGGTAATGGCCTATCAAGATACTTCTAGATACTTGTAAGTAGGAATAGAGTTTCTGGGTATCTGGTAGTTGACCACCAGGAAATTTCTAAATAACTGTTAGTTGTAAACGAATGCCCACTACTAATTCTAATGCTCATGATCTATACTGCTAGAGGTATATCTGGACTTCCAGGTGTCGGATAATGGTTAATCTAGTGACTTCTAGATAATTATGAGGTGATTGCCTATCTAAAGACTACCTGGTAGTTGTATATGTACAGACTTCTGCACATATATCTAGTAGTTGCCTATTTAGAGACTTACATATATGTTAGAGGTCTAACTGTGGGAGCCCGATTTGGTCGGGAGGACCAATAATTAATAGTCGTGGCCAAATAAGGCCCATGTCCTATATTGTTAGTCGTTTATATTGGGACTGAGATATGTGGTGGTCAATCCAGATACTTCTAATTATCCATTAGTGGTATATAAACAGTCATCTGGGTATCCGGGAGTACCAAGCCTCCTTGGAAACTTCTCTGTATCTGATAGTTGTATACGTACAAATTTGAAGTGCACATTAGAATGCCCATTTCTAATTCTAATGCACATTACAATAGTTATCGAACTATGGGAGCCCGATTCGGTCGGGAGGACCAATAATCCATGGCAATGATCTATACTGTTTTGGTATATCTAGACTTCCAGGTGTCGGGTAATGGTCAATCAAGTGACTTCTAGACATTATGTACCTAGTGGTTGCTTATCTAAAGACTACGAGGTAGTTGTATATATACAGACTTCTACACATATATCTGGTGGTTGTTTATTTAGAGACTTACAGATATGTTAGTGGTCTATGGATGCCCGATTCGGTCGGGAGGATCAACAGTCATGAGTCATGACCAAGTAAGGCCCATGTCCTACATTGTTAGTCGTTTATCTTGGGACTTCTAGATATGTGGTGGTCATTCCAGATACATCTACATATCTATTAGTGGTATATAAACAGTCATCTGGATATCTGGGACGTCCAAGCCTCCTTGGAAACTTCTCAATATCTGGTAGTTGATCTATAAACTTTTAGATATCTAGTAGTTGTCTTTTTAGATAATTACGGTGGTAAGTAGTGCTTAGTGGACTATCAAGAGACTTCTAAATATGTGTTAGTGGTCTATTAATCCTTCTAGGAGTCAGGTGATAGTTTATCTCGATATATCTAGTGGTAGTCTATCCAGATAATTCTAGATATCTGTTAATGGTCTACCGAAGGCCTTCGATATATCTGGTAGATACCTATTAGTTGTCTATCCAGAACTTCAACTTTCACTTGCCGAATGTTATGATGCGCAGTTGCTGCCTTCCAGAGAGGAAAAACGTCTAAAGTAAAAAGTTTCGCTCAGGTGGCGTCACTTTCGTCCCAAATGTGTAACCAGCGCTAATCTTATTCCCGCGGACTGCCCCATTTTTTCGTCCCCTCCGTTCCCGCCGAATGCCAATGTGGGTCACTGCGTCGCCGAGCCCTTGCGTCACAGCAACCTAGTCCTAGATCGCGAGGTTCCCCCCCAAACCCGCTGCATGTGCGCCCCCCCAGGAAATTGATGGGCTCGGCTCTTGTCGATCAGCCGCCCTGTCAAATGACGACCGGATGGATACCGACATCCTTGATATGGTTCGCCCCTTGCGTAAATGGAGCGAGCTAGACCCCTCCATCACTATTTATTTATATCGTGTTCGTAGTTTTCCGGCTGTCCTCCGTCCTGCGTTTCTTCGAAACGAGACAACCAAAAAGTAAGAAAAAAGTCCCAGTCATGCAACACGATCGTACGAGTGAATTTTCGTTAATTATTGTATCATAATTTGTTACATTGTTTTGAAATTTAAGCTCTTTGGAGCAAAGAAATTGTTAACCACCGACATCCTTGATATGGTTCGCCCCTTGCGTAAATGGAGCGAGCTAGACCCCTCCATCACTATTTATTCATATCGTGTTCGTAGTTTTCCGGCTGTCCTCCGTCCTCCGTTTCTTCGAAACGAGACAACCAAAAAGTAAGAAAAAAGTTCCAGTCATGCAACATGATCGAATGAGTGAATTTTCGTTAATTATAGTATGATAATTTGTTACATTGTTTTGAAATGTAAGCTCTTTGGAGCAAAGAAATTGTTAACCACTAATTTTAGGGCAAACAACTAGTTCTAAAAATATTCTGCAAGTAAAAATATTCTGGATTTTTTTTTCAAGTTTTTTTTTTCCAGTTTTTATCAATTTTGAACAAATATTAATGATTTAAGTACATTTATTAGCATAATTTTTTGTTTCATTGTTTATGAACATCTTTTGGCTAAAATTCTATTTAAAATTAAAAATTTAACAATTTTTAGTTTTTTATATTTTTTTTTAGCCATTTTTAGTGATTTTATAGCACATTTGTTAAAATCTGACCAATTTAATGTGCTCAAAAAGTTCTGGCCAAAAACTCATCCTTTCATTTGGAAAGCTTGTTTTTTTTTGGCGCAAGAACGGAATTTTTATCTCAGTCCCAAGGAGAATTATCGTCTGGAATATATATCTATACATTTATATATATATATATATATATATATATATATATATATATATATATATATATATATATATATATATATATATATATATATATATATATATATATATATATATATATATATATATATATATATATATGAGAAAGAGCAAAATTCAGGAGTCGTTTCAGAATGCCTCAAAACGGATTTCAATAAAGAAATTCTTCAAAAATTGTGATTTAAAAATTTTCCGAGTCATGGCAATAGCTTCATTTTCTGCGAAAATGAGCAGAAATCTCACAGTTGACATTCTCTGGTCGCTCTGGAAATCGTTATTTTCCATTCCCAAATAACTAAACATTCATGATTTATTCCTATTTCAAATACCTAATAATAATAAAAAGTAGGTATGCATAAAATTCGCTTAAACTTAGTTCATCGTAAATTGTTTCCAAAATTTCGTTGTTGCTAATGAAACATTTGTAGTTTTCGCAAAATCAATTACGTTGTAAAAATCCGGGTGATGTTTATATTGTTCAAAGAACATAAGGTCCTTTAAAAAATAAAATCGTGAGGTTTTGGGAAAAAATAAATCGTAAAATGTTTTCTCGGTCCGGCTTTCTAAAATTATGCCAATATATCACATTTTCTTACATGTTTTGGACCAGTATTTTTACGTTAAAGTGAACATATAGAAGCTACTGTGTAAATTTGAACGCCGCCTTCGGCAGTATGTTCCCAATTGACATTCCAACATTCATTCAGGGAGTTTAAATTTTTCACATATTTTCTCACTTTTTGACCTTTGGAACTGATCTAATTTTTTTTGTAAAGAAGGAAAGACACAATAAGATGGAATTCTGCATCGAACGAGACCACCACCAGCTCACAAACTCACTCAGCTCAACATTGGTAGTTTCGTTTCCCAATGCTCCCTGACAACACCACTTATGTTCTTTCTGTTAATACTGTAACTATAACAAAAATATATTCAGTTTAGTTTAAGAATTCATAAAGAAAAGTGTATTTATTTACAAATTGTAAGAGTGAATAATCTAGTTAAGAAGTGTGCGGTTTTAGTTAAGTATTGAAGGACATAAGGAAAAATGAAAAATTGCATGAAAAATGCAAACTGGAGCATTGCAACTAGTTCCATTGTTAATGGAACCTGTGAATACTTCACAATTCAGCGACAAAGAGGATTACGAGTTTGGAGGGGAGTAATTCATAATTTCCCACTTACTAGCGACAAGGACGGATGCATACGAAGGAAGTGAACTAATAAGGACGTAGAAGTCACAACAATGCGTGGGACGATGCGGCAGCTAAGGAATTAGAGCAAGATTATTCCGAATTTCCAGGTTTACTCGAGGTTCAAGTAGAGTGGGATAAGATTGCTTGATGTCGTTATTTTAGATTGGAGGACTCTCTGGGATTTGAAAACAGGATGAAGTCTGATGGAATTAGTTGAGAGCAGCGTAACGCCTAATTTAAACTAGCTAAACAAATGTCTGTTATGGACTTGAAATGCAGACGGCAGTCAGCAACAAGTAGGGGAGGGTGGGGCAATGGGGATCAGTGGGGAACATCAGAATTGTAGATAACTAGCTGGTTCACACGTGCGTTGCACAGGTTGACTTGACGCAAGCCCCCACCATCACATTTTGGGGCACCCCACCCCTATGGATCTGATTCAAAAAAGTCATTACTTTAAAGTACTTACTTAAAGTGCTTAATTATAATTTACCTAATAGGACCAAACTACTGGGATGAACCCCCACTCCCTCTCCACAACCACCCCCCCCCATATTTCAGATTAAAAATATGCTTGATAGGTAACCCAAAAGAACGTTCAGACTAATCCAATTTCATTCGTCCGAAGATCAGATCTCCATTTCGTTCGGTGATGACCAAATTATTCCACTTAACCACCCCTCCCCCCCTACCTTTTTTTTAAAGGAATTCACTATACACCTCCCTATGAGGCAAGAAAATGTTTTATTAGCTATTGAGGTTGACGTAATTTAGACATATTCGCCCTATCAGATCCCCACTTTGTTCAGTGATGTCAAAGATACCCCTTTCCAAACCCCCTCTCCCAAAAACACCCCTTTAAGGTTGAAATTGAAAATTTCTAAGGAGGCTGTGGTTTTTTAGTGTTATCCAAACATATTTTATCAATCAGGTCCTCAGTTTATTCAGTGATGTCCATGATTAACCCCCCCCAACTCTTATGGTCGGGTTTGAAAATGTCAAGCACCTAGTCTGCGATTGAAGTTGGAGTAACCCAAACATATTTCAACAATCCCGTCTCCAGTTTATTTACTGATGTCCATGATACCCCATTTCACCTCCCTCCTCTCCCAAAACACCTCCAATGGGTCAGATTTGGAAAGTATCAGGTAGCTTGTAGTTCAAGTTAGAGTAATCCAAACACATTCGCCAATTAGATCCCCAGTTCTTTCAATGGTGTCCATGATACCCTATTTTAACCCCTCCCCTCCCCTAAAACACCCCCTCTGGCACAAATTTTAAAACTTCAAATAGCCTATAATTTAAGTTAGACTGATACAGACATTTCCCACCACTCGTATCAGTTGACCAATGACCCCAGTAACCGTGAAAAGTGGACACACATACGGACAGACAGACAGAAAAATTGACTGGTGACGGCAGAGCTCACGGGCACTGGAAACGCCTTCAAATAGTGTTTTCCTACACATCTAGTGGTGGTGACGGCAGACCTCTAAACGGTCTGGAAACACCTCCACGTTCCTTTCCAATTTCTTAACTGATCCAAATTTTGAGTCAATTTAAAACAAATACCTTCATACAGAAGGGAAAAAGTAACGTAGGGCCAGAGTTAATTTTATTCTTGTCCCTACAACTATCTAGGGGAACACCATCAAATAAATCATTTGATATTGCCAAGGTTTTCACGATCAGACAACTCTATGTTGAAAACCTAGTTCTTCAATACTATAAGCATCCTGATTTAGTAATTACTCAGCGTTCGAATACTTATATTTAACCCGATATATGTCTGCAGGAAATGGTATTGCTCCTAGATCTAGATTGACTTTAACCACTCAAAACCCACATTATGTCATTTATAGCATTCATAGAGCCCTGTATAGCCACTTGAAAATTCCTCAAAACATTTCAAGATCCAGATACAAAAAATACGTACTAACCTGGGTAATAACAACAGGATTTATGCATATTGAATCATTATTAAATAATTCATTTGTTTAACAGAATATGTATTTAATTGCTAGTAGTTTTAGTAATAATCAATTTAGTAGTATTATAAATCTGTATGTAAATTAAAGTTAGGTACCAATATAATTACAATTAAAATTTAATTTGTGAAATAATTTAGATTCCTGTATACTTATAAATGACAAAATGGGCCAAGCCTACCGTCAGGCTACACCATCGTTTCAGGAGTTCGAATTAAGAATGTATTTTGTACTATTTTATATTGTAATATTCATGTAAAAAAAAGATGCTATATACTATTCTATTCTAGAGGGATGTAAGCACTAGATCACTATGTAACTCCAAAACCGGCATACACCAGTATCATATCAAATCCATGAAGGTCCTGGGGGCGAGAATGTGGAATTCCTGATCTTCTGTCCGTGGCCTGCGCTCAATTGGCTCGTTTAGCAAGGCTGCACTCGGAAGTGATTTTTCAAGAATAGATAACCTTTCCCACTCTCTCTTCGTCTTTCGTTTTTCTTTCTTTATCTTTTCTCTCTTCTCTGGTCTAAGTGATTGTAGCTATTATTTCGTTTTATTATTATTATTTATTTATTTATAATTTTTTTTACTTCTTAATATTTACATTTATATTATTATTTCTGTGTTGCATACAAATTAATTGTCGTACGCAACCATTTATTGTATGCAATGGTTATTCGTTTTATTCTTAGATGGTTGCGATTATTTTTATTGTATTCAGTAAGCCAACATTATTTATTCCAAGTTCCTTCTGGACTTTTGCTTTTTTGTATTGTGTACAGTGAAATTTTGGAATAAAAGGCAATAAAGTCTTTAAAAATAAGTTTATCGGCTACGCCAAAGTAACAGTATTATACAAATCCATTCAATAAAGCTCAATATTGTGATATTTCCAAGTTTATTTTTTAAAGTACTGGAGACCAGACAGGTTCAAATTAAATTTACTTTCTTTATAGACCGAGATAGTCTAGCGACTGTTATTCGGACATACTCAAATAAAGGTTCAGACAACGAATTTCAACTTAATGGGTAAAGCGATGCCAAGAGGACGAAGATCGTTTACCGCGGATTCTTCGTTTTCAAGATCATTCGGATAAAAAATGAGAATGAAATACAACTGGGCCACCTGTTTGCGGATATTTTTTAAAAATGTAAGCTGGGTATTTATTCATTTGGCAGTCGCAAAACCATAGACAATTCTGTAAGGAAATTAGGAATCCGAGTAAATAATAAAATGGGAAATATTCTTGGTTATTTTGTATTTCCTCAATAGAAATATCTGAGAGAGAGCTTTCCAAAAAGGTGCTATATGATGGTATCTGACCAGTAAAACGGCCCTCGAAATTCGCACGGTGACGTCACGGCCCCCGCCCGCCTGGGGGAACCCCATGCTCACTTGCACTACTACGTCACGCGTGATCTTCCTACCCGATTATCGGCCCAACTAAACGGTCTTTTGAGCTGAAAATTGCAACCAGGGGGTTTTAAAGTGCGCTGAATCCGAATCTGAGGTCAACAGTGTGAAACTCCGACAGATGGAAGTTCTCTATTAAGGCTCAACAACTTGTTTAAAAACTACACCGGGAATTTTGGAGATTTTTTGAAGGTAGGACTAGGTTATAATCGGAATGACAAGACACAGACTCTTTTTACCTTCTTTAATTGTCTAGAACTTCCAGGAAAAGTGTTGCAATCGGCCAGAAACAAAATTTATGGATTTTCGCCAGGATATGGGACCTAACACTACCTGAAGACTTTCATGAAAATTTATGAGTGCAGAGATGAGTGGATGGATCTGTGAACCAGATAGCGCTGCCGTCAAGTCCGAAGGGTCTGCCATAATTGTGGATGTCCAGGTTGTTAGTGGTAGTTTGGGGATGGTGAAGGCACACCTGGTGGGCAAAGATAAACAATTATGATGGACACGGCTGTCGGCAAGCGGAGTGGCAACAAATTAAACATCAGGGTCATGGCAACGTCCCTGTCATGAAGCAGGGTGTGGTGCGAAAAAAGCTCCATAGTTATTCAAGTTGGACATCTCGGTAAGTGTACTTCGTAGTATCACCACTTACGTCGTGGCCAATGTTGAATGTTATAGGTAGTCATTCAAAAAGCTAGCACACGCAACTGCCGGGGCGGAGCGAGTGGGGTAGAAAGAATTGAAATATCGCTCGTTATTAATTTCTCCGTCAGCCCTATGCCACCCGTCCTGCTCTGGCAGTTGAGTGCGATATCCAGATGGATTATCAATCGTCAGTGCACTATGGATGAAGAATTCATTGCGGACAAAACACTGAGCTTAGAAAGAAATGAGTGCATTTTTCCAAATAGCTGTGGCCCGACCCACCGCTAATGCTATGAGATGCGAGGCGACCCGATCCGCTGCGACAATAGTGTGCAGTTTTACCTTTGATGGGAATGCATCCCTTTCCCTTCCTCTTCCACTCGTCAAATATCCATAGGGCTGACATAGGTTAAAGGACCCCCCCCCCCCCCCCCCACACTTTTCAAATTCCAAACCAATATAAAAAAAAGTATGCACTTACTTATTCACACAGTGGAAAATATTGTGCCTTTTGAGGACTTTTATATGCATGAGGCGTACCCTGTAAAAATCGCTCTCAAGATGCATATTGAGAATGAGTCCAAAGAAGCAAAAAAATATGTTTCTTGGCAAATATTATCCAAACGGAGCAAACGATTTTGATGAAATTTACAGGAGATCTTTTGTCCTTACTAAGTTAATGCTCCTTCAGTGAAATATTATCCAATGCCCCTCCTGCAGAAGCTTTGACGGAAAACTAGGCTCAAATAAAAAAAGGAAAAATTCAGGAATCATTTCAGAATGCTCCAACACGGATTTTATTTATGAAAAGTCTAAGAAAGTCTATTTTATAATATTCGATGCTCTGGAATAGCTTCATTTCTTGAGAATATTCCATTTGGGCAGAGCTGGAACTAACCGCAGCAGTCCTTAGGTGGCAATCAAGGGCCTCCGTAAACAGGATGGAAATTCAATTCGCTGGTACATTTTTCCCTCTCCAAAGGTTAGAAAGAATAAGCTATAAATACAACCAATAGCTGCAGTCCTGTGCTTGCATCAAAGGTATACGAGACTGGGTTAGAAAATGGTGGTACAAAAGAAGTAAAAAATATGTTTCTAGGCAAATATTATCCAAACGGAGCAACGGAGCAAACGGATTTTGATGAAATTTACAGGAGATTTGTTGACCTTACGTAGTTAGTGCACCTTCAGAGAAATATTATCCAATGCCGCTCCTCCGGAAGCTTTGACGGAAAACTAGGCTCAAATTAAAAAAAAAAGTAAATATTCAGGAATCGTTTTAGAATGCTCCAACACGGAAGAAAGTCTGTTTTATAATATTCGATGCTCTGAAATAGCTTCATTTCTTGAGAACATTTCATTTGGGCAGAGCTGGAACTAACCGCAGCAGTCCTTAGGTGGCAATCAAGGGCCTTGGTAAACAGGGGGCCTTGGTGGAAATTCAATCCGCTGGTACATTTTTCCCTCTCCAAAGGTTAGAAAGAAAAAGCTATAAATACAACCAATAGCTGCAGTCCTGTGCTTGCATCAAAGGTATACGAGACTGGGTTAGAAAATGGTGACGCAAGTGGGTTGCAGTGACCCAGATCCAGGGGCGCGGAGGGGCCGTGAGTCAGACTGGGGCAGCCTTCACCGACCTCGAGGGCCTTCTCAGGGGAGTGAGGTTGCACAAGAGTCGACCCAACCGCACCGCCTGCCTTTCATAACAACAGCTTTCTCTAGAAGGCTCCAGCAGCGGGGTTTTGTTTACATCCAGCAGTTCATCCCTTCTCCAGCATTAAGAGGAAAGTCCCGACTCAATTCACCTTTCACGTTCAACTGGTGGGGTTTTGAAATGCGCGTCGGCTTCGAAAGGTGAAAATCCCTCCGTTTTTACTCGTCTGAAGAACCCAACCCACAGGTTGGTTTCCTTGGAAAAGGATCAGTTTCTAGCATTCCATACTAAACAAGCGAAACTCAAAAGAAGTTCGTTCTACAACATGAACAAGTGCGGACAATAATTTATTACGGCATATGGCATAAAGGGCAGCACTAACGAAATAATTTAAAATACCCATCTATTTTAAACGTGTTCAAGTGGAAATGCAGTTAGGTACCGGTCTAGCAGGTAGATCTACTTCTAGGCACAAATATGTCCAATATAGTTATCAAAAGTGAAAATAATTGCGGGTTAAATTATTCATGGTCGACCTAGAAAAGTTCATTACGTAGAATGCCTAGTTATAAGGTTGCTTTTGTCAGCTTATCTATTACCGTTGTATCTACAGAACCTCTACACCGATTTCATCCAAATACTGGATACATATATTGAATAGTGAAAAGAATGGATAGAAAACACCCGATCACTCTCTACTTGTGAAAGCAGCTGATATATAAGAGGGGAAAAAAATGGTAACAAGACCTTATAAAAATTGTGAAAATTTCCTGAAAATTTGTAATTACTAACACCATAGTAAAGAGTATAATTTGATACAGCCCTAGGCTACCGTACGGTATCACTCAGAGAGTCATCTTTAGGGATCCGTTGAAACTGTTGAAGTAGTATGGATGCGACACTTAGTGATAATACTCAAGTTAGGGATTCGCTAAGCCAGCCTCTGCAGTCCCAGGGACACAGCTCAGTTCTTTACAGCTCTGTGATTCACACAAAATGGGTCTTATATAGTGAATATATTTGCTCCAAACTTGCTTTGATTTTTTTCGCCAGGACATTACTTTAGACATGCAATTTGGACTGCTGTCATGAACACTCAAAAATAAAATGAACTGGGGTACTATGAATCGACTTAAGTACAACCGATACAGTAGCCGTGAGCATTAAAAGTTGTTTTCTGTTTCAGGCAACGATGAACGTTTAAGATATTGTTGGACAAATGATTTCCTTTATAGACATTTATGTTGAACCTTCCAAAATGTACATCCCAACTGTCGAATAATCAGAAGTGATGGCGTCAGGGGGGCGTTTCAGGAGATGGCATTTTCTTCGTGACCAGGATGAATAATAATATTGTCACGGTTGCTTCAAAAGTTGAAGGTACTCAAAAGATACTTCATTGAAAGGAGAAAAGATATCGCAGATCCCCCATCAAACGATTTGGTAATGTATAATGAATTTATGTAAGGAACGGACCTAATGGACCATTTCAGAGAACAGAATTCGAGAAAAAAAAGTGATGGTGGCGTATTTGCGCCTGGATCATACTCAAAACGCTTAGTTAGTGAATCGACACAACTATTTCAAGGTTTCCCAGCTGGAATAAATGATAGGTTGTTGATAGTTACTTACGACAAACAGTTCAACATTTAAAAATACAGAACCTGTCCAAACCACATCCCAAACTAACTCCAGAAATGTTCACCCAAACATACGTTACTTTATTTATTTATTTATTTTGACAAAGGTAAATCGAAGCAGGAAATAAGCTAACAGTGAATGAAACGACACAGTGAACATTTCTTTGAGTTTCAATCATCAATTTCGTTTTCCGTGATAACATTAGGACAATTGTAGGTACGTTGAAACATTCTTGTTCATACACACCAGTGCTAATTAGGAATGGTTGCGAAATCGTAGCAACGAAACATATGATGCTGTAACTGTAATCATCATTCCTTAGCGAGGAAGCACGCTTTGTTCATCGGTTGCGTATCGGTTTTCCCTTATGAAGCTATTTTCAAGTTTACGTGCCAAACACAAAAATGTCAAAAGATTTATTTCAGCGTGCTACAACAAAATGTGATCAACCTTATCAAACGTGCCCAATGAATCTTTAAATGTACAATGAGTTTATTAGTAAGGTTGCTTAAGTACTTTAGCATGAGCGAATTTTCTTAAATTATCTCTGCACTATAATATGTTAAATTGTATTGAAATTTGTGCAATTTCAGTAGATAGGAATTGTCAAAAACCAATTTTATGGCAAACGAACTCGTACTAAGTAAAATTTGGTGATTCTAAAATGATTTTGGATTTTTAGGTTTTTCGTAGATATTTTAGCAAATATTAATGAAATTTAAGTACGTATTTCAGCATAATTTTTTCCAAATTTTTTTTAACTGTTCTAGTTGATCGTTGATAATTTTGATTTGCCAGAAACTCTGCTAAAAATGATAAATTTAACAATTTTTGGCCGTTTTTAACCATTTTTGGTGATTTTTTTAGTACATTTTTTGAAATTTGACCTATTTAATGTGCTTAAAATTGTTGCCCAACGAACTCATCCTTTCGTTTGGAAAGCCTGATTTTTTGGCGCAAGAATGGGATTTTTATCTCGATACTAAGGAGAGTTATCGTCTGGAATGACACACACACACATGAAAAAGTGCAAACTTCTAGAATCGTTTCAGAATGCCTCAAAAAGGGATTTCAATAAAGACATTTTTCGAAATTTTTGATTTTAACATTTTCCGAGCCATTGCAATACCTTCATTTTCTACGAAAATTCGCTAATACACAATAAACTTAACATAAAAAATAAACTTAAAACTAGTTAGTTAAAATGTAAAATGTGGTTGTAACCAATTATGTGATGTAAGGTTAAAACCACGAAAAAATCTTAAATCGTGAATAACTCAAAAACAATGCTTTCAAAAACAATCTACGAAGAGCTTTGTTTGCAAATTAGTAGTAGAATCGACCCCTAGGAGGTTAGTACCCAAAAGTGTGAACACCCTGTATAGTATCCGATTACAATAACTGTACATGGTGAACTATTGTTAAAGTTGCATTTGTAGTAGGTAAGTATACAGGGTGGTCACGACTTAATGGACTTAAAACTTCAAGCAGTAATTTTTCCCTCCCCTTATTTTTAAGCAAGGAATTCAAATATCACACTTTCGCGCACCGCACATGCGTGCAAATGCGCGAAACGCGCATCAACATTGTTATTTCATATAAGAACCCGCACTTTTTATTGCAGATTCGAATTCTGCATACAATTTCACGAAGAAATGACCCATCACTTGATTTTTTAGGTGCGCGAGTTATGGGAGTATAAACGGGCTCAATTCCGCTCCAAAAGAGTGCTATTCCGCTCTAAAAGTGCAAAAATTGTGAAATACTGAGTTTTTGAAGATATTCAAATGCCGCATACGTAATACATGATTTTGGGGTATGTTCCCGTGCTGAACATCGTAATGATATTCATTTATTGATATTTGCTACACAAACGTGGGAAAACACCGATAAAACTACATTTTACTACGCTTTATGCTGTGTAGAGCTGAGTAAGATAAGTGCGATTCTGGCTGATTTTTCGGTGTTTTCCCAAGTTGGTGTTGCAAATATCAATAAATGAATATCATTAAGACGTTCAGCTAAAAAAAAAAAAAAAAAAAAAACCCCAAAATCACGTATTACTTGTGGCATTTGAATAACTTCAAATACTCAGAATTCACAACGTTTGCACATTTAGAGCGGATTGAGCCCGTTTACGCTTACCTAAAAAACCGACTGATGGGTTATTTCTTCATGAAATTTTACGTAGAATTCGAATCTGCAATAAAAAGTGGGGGTTCTTATTTGAAATAAAGTTGTACGCGTTTGGCGCATTTGCGCGGATGCGCGGTGCGCGAAAGTGTGATATTTGGATTCCTTGCTTAAAAATAAGGGTTTTTTTTCTAAACTCCATATTAACGGAGATAGAAATAGTGATCCATCAATTCGTGCTCATCCTGTATATGGCTGTGTGGTAATATAGTATACCAATAAACTAAATTTAAAAATGTTGTTTCATACCGATTACATAACATATCCTTAACCTCCTTAGGATGATGGGGAACTCATAGTTGTCGAGTCATTAACAAAACTTTCCAACGAACATTTGGATTGCTGGAGATGTAAAAATCGGTTATAAAGGAGGGTGTAATAGGTGTTTCGCTTTCGTTTCGAATGGAATGCAGAGGCCCGAGGAGCGAAACCGCCCTTCACATCAAAAGTGAAATCCGGGACGGTGCACCTTTGAACGCCCCAGTTATGTCAAACACGACGGCGGCGGAGATGACAAGATTCTGAAGAAAATGTACTGCAGAAGTAGACGTAGGCGAAGGTATATTGCGTTGCGAAACGGCCATCCGTCGATATGAGCCGAGTTCTGTTTTCTCTGGGGCGTCCCACCCCAAGGGTTGACCTGAACGATTGTTTTCGCGACGGAAGGCGGTCAAGGGGAGGTCACGAATTTCACCCGTCAACCTTCGTTTGGGGGCGGGTTTCTGTTTACTCGGGCCTGAGCCTTTTCTTTTTTTCTCTCTCCCTTTCTCAGTGCAGTTTTCTAGAACGAATTCATGGGAGGGTTGTGAAAACCGCCTTTTACGCGGACGAAAACGGAGTTTTGTTGCGGTGGGTTTGAGACGAAACGTTGGATCGGAGCGTTGCGTAAGATCGACATAATCACAGTACACTATCCGTATAAAATAAAAAGAGTAATGGTGCACACAACTCGGTCCAAGAATGCTTTTCAGGAGGATACTGTCCCATATCCGCCATTCATTAATAAGTGTTGTATATTATTGAAACGATTTGAAATATCACTGAACCAATAAGGAATCTGGGACGCAGAAAATCGATCAAAAATTTCACTCTCATCTATCGGTCTCTAACCGTTTAGAGTGCTTGTTGTTAGTTTTTCTCCCTAAGATGTAGAAACCGTAGCATTCGATTAACTAAAGTTCGTTTTAGATGGTTTTTATGGTAAACCTACACTGTGTGTTTGCAGAAACAGTATGCAACTGTTTCCCATCAGTACATATTGGATCTGAAAAAACAAACAAAACATCTTGAATTTGGTCGGACGTTGGAAGAGCGACTACAGGAACCCATAATCCAACTTCCAAGGAGGGACCGAATATTGGTCACACGGGTTGCCACTGGCCATACTTGTCTTACTCACAGACACCTGCTTAGCGCAGAAGCTCGAGATGCTGTGTTTGGGACGTGTGGGGGTGTTCTGTCCGTCCTCCACTTCCTGGAGGACTGCCCAGCCTTATGGACCTCCGAGTCCAGCATCGGCCCCCTCAGTAGGTTTACTTTTTTTCTGGACCGGACAAGGTTTTATCTGGTCCCTGTCGTTGTACCTGAGAGCCACTGAGCTCTACTACGAACTATGATATCTGATATGTGATATATTTATGTACAATCTAGTTAGGGTTTTATTTACCTTTGCTGATAATATATAGTAACATGTATTTAGTTATAAGCCTATTCCTGATCTAGTCTTAGTTGTATAATTTTATTTTTGAGGTTTTTGTTTATCTGCTTTAGAGGCTAAATAGTGGTCATCGCTTTACGCTTCATCCCCCCCCCCCCCCTCCGATTTGCCAGGGGAGTCTCAGCTGATAAGGCTCTTGATGTTCCAGAGAGACTCCATGTGAAATTTCAAATTTCTGGTGAGAAAACGGAATTATTTGGCTCGTTCAGCTAATTATGCTGGAGCCTATAATTTCATTCGTCTCTTGGTGTTCCAAAGAGACGTCCTGATAAATTTTAACTTTCAGGGGTGAAAAGGAGAGAATCGAGCTCACTCAGATGTTTAGGCAGGAGCACTTCATATCAATAGACCCTTCAAGTTCCAGAGAGACTCCCTTTTAAGGTAAATTGAGAGCTTTCGAACGAGTGGCAAACGATTTTCTTGAGATTAAAACTAATGGGGTTACACTTCCCTAGCAATGAAGCGGTTGTACGTGAAGTTTGCTACCGTGAGTTAGTTTAACGTTACATGAATAGCATGACGGAAAATTTGGCTCAACACCAGCAATAATACATATCCATGTCAAAAATGGATTGAAAATTGGACTACGACATTAGGATGGTAGGTCCCAATACCCTCAGAAATTTACATTCTATTTATTCAACGTAGAATAGTTTATACGGAGACTATATTGCCAAAAATATTATCAGCTAACAACGGCACGGAACAACGATATACACAAGAGGGCTAGCGTTATCATTGCTAACTTCTTTGCAGATTCAACCTAGGTATGAAGCTAAAACTTGAAAGAGGTGAAAAACCTCTTCTACGCTCATCACTCTTTAGCCTTCAGGCGGAAGATGTTTTTTTGCATCCAACTGACTTTAATTGATCTGTTTTCAAGGTCATTTATCAAGTATGAATTTATTTCAAGCGTACGTGACAAAACAGACAAAGAAAAATTAAATCTAGTCTCTAGTTGAGGACAGTCAACCATCAGAATCCTTTCCTACAGGTCTTTCCCTTCAAGCCAAAAATAATGACCAGTTCCGGAATTTTTTCAATTAAAAAACCCGGACTCAATCCTGTAGAGGTAAAAGGGGTGGATTTGCTCGGTATTATCAAAACCGGATTTCGAAGCAGTTGGGCGGTCTATATTTACACGGCTAACAGGATATTCTCGCGAACCTGAAGGAAAGAGCAAAGAAAAGAATGCAAAGGTGTGGCCTTCTCGCAAGGTCCTTTCTTGCCGCTCTAGCTACATCCGTTTTTTCTTTGCTCCGACAAGAAATTACAAGCATAAATCAAAATGAAGTAAAGGAAATACGTTAAATGATACACTTTCCTCACGGATTTATCCGATTCAACTTATATCGTGAAAGGAGATGTAGTAATTTATTTTTACTAATAAAAAAGCTGTGAAATCGACCAAGAAAAACGCTACACATTATTACACAAAGATTAATTATTTCTGTATTGGAAGGCCGTCAGCGCAAATCGCTGGTAAAACTGTATGTATGAAGCACATTCCCAGTCAATTTGTGAAATTGCGCCGATTGTCGTTATCATTAACCCAGCACTATTTGATAAGTATATCATAATGTAGGTTGAAAACGGTTGTCATAGGTTCGAATGCTTCAAGAAGCGGTGAAGTTCATAAGCTCGAGAGGAGATACATCGACTTTACGTGGCAAAAACATTCGTTGATCCCTAAAAACGACACTCTATTGATCTTATGGGTTGCATTTTGTAGGAATAAGCTATCACAGCTAGTTCCTCAGCGGATTTGTAAGATCGCCAAAAGGCCAAATCTTGGTAGTCGGGTGGATGGGATAGTTCTTGATAAATTCATTTCTTTCTCACGAGTGTTTGATGAACACATGAAGGTCAAAAGTTATATTATCATCCGAGAAATCAATTGTATTTTTTCTACATTTACCTAATTTTTCTACTTATCCATTTCCCTATAAAGTTTTATGTTACCCAACGAAAAATGTATTACCAGTCTTTGAGCTGTAAAAACACTCTCAGCATATTCCTTTCTATAGGAGTAATTTATGCTCTCGACCGACAGTTTTTAGGGACTTTTCGTAGAAAATGAAGCTATTACAATGGCTCCAAAAATTTTAAAATCAAAAGTTTCGAAAACTTTCTTCATTGAAATCCGTTTTGAGACATTCTGAAACGAATCCTAAACATTTCCAATAATCCTGGACATTTTTCATATGTATATTTCGTAGACCTGGTCTGTATTTGGCTTGGTCGAATCAAATTTCAAATTTATTTGAGTTTTTTACGGATAACCTCCTTCATTCATAGAATGTTTTGGAAATTAAGCCATTATATGACAGATCGATATAATAGATCAGATGACATGTGACAATACAAAACAGTCTCAAAACTACAAACTTGCGCCCAGAAATTACAATTACAAATGAAAGGATGAGTTCAAACGCTTAATCGTGCCTTCGAGGCCAGCCATTTTGTTCTTCTTGTTGAATTTCGATTTTTTTAAAATATATTTTTGAAAATCGTAAACATTTAATAAGGGCGTCCGCTGCTGAGGAACGTCCTAAAACATCTTCAAAACTTACCATTGGAATTTCTTCTATAACTATAGGAAAATGAATTTTTCTTATGAACCGAAGTTGGAATAAAAAGCAACACACATTCCCATGTTTACACATGAAGAACTTAGTGAATGGCTCAAAGTTGCCAAAAAGAAGCTGCCGTCCCCGCTATTCATCATATAAAAAAATAAAAAAATGCATGTACTTACATAAGAAAACATAATTTTTTAGGCTAATTTTCGAACTGTTAATGTTTATTAGAATGCCTAGTACTTTCACATTTACCTTATTTAAATGTTTTGTTGATATTCAGCCCACGATGAGCACGTTGAGTATTTTTGCAATTTGCAACTATTTTTGAGCACATTTTGGGCACTAAAATTTCTATTTCATCATAAATTTAAGGAATTTTACTGAAATGCATTTCAAAAAACGTGCTTCGAAAATGGTTGTACACATTGCAACAGCATCAATCCAGAAAATAGGAATAATACTACCTCTTAATAATTATGTTATATCAAAAACTCTCTAAAACGTCTAAAGGCCCGATCACACAGGACGCGTTATAACGCGACGTTAGGCGTTCCAGTAACGTCGCGTTACCGAGATACGGTACATTGCATCACCCCCGTCACACACACGGCGGTACCTCTCAGCGATACTTTCAGTAACGCGACGTCAGCCAAGCGGGTTGTACAAAATTACAAAATATCGCGCGCTGAGGGCGTTCTCCTCGGTCCTTCTGGTTATCTTCTGGATATTCACCGCTAGTAGGTAGTTCATGTAGGTCCTCGAAATTTTGTCTCGACATGCGGAAATAGTTCACAAAACGATCTTCATGTGAGCGCAACTCCCGACATAGACGGTGGTATTCCCCAAGCTCTTCCCTCCTCTGATTGATTGGGTATCGTCTATTCCTGCGATCTACTACGCTAGAAGAAGTAGAGCTTCTTCCTCATCATAGTAATTTTCAGAAATCATTATAGATTAGATAAATTATAGAAGCTGGGAACTACGAACCCCTTGAGTAGCACAGACAAGACTGGGTCTCGCGTCCTGATAACGCCCAATAATGACGCGGTGTCTGTGATGTTGCTATATCGCCAAACATCGGGAGGAACGCGCTTTCCTATAACGTCACGTTATAACGCGTCCTGTGTGCGCCTTAAAATGTATGGAACCCGTTATTCGATTTAAAAAAAATAAAAATAAATAACTAACTTCAGATTCGGATACTGCACAAAAAAAAAAAAAAATGAAATAAAATAAATGAAATAAAATAAATAAATAAATAAGATTTAAAAAATAATCTAGGGTTGTTGAGGGTGAGAAATAGGTTAGCTTCTCGTATTTGTTTATTTGCTTAGTGCTTTCGCCTTAATGGCCTCGTCAGAGCTTATTTATATATATGGGGGTTGCTTAGTTGGTACAATTTCCATTGGGCAGTTTGAATCTACTTTTAAAATTCAGTTTTACTTTTAAAATTAAACCCCCTCCTACCCTCAACCACATGCTAAAAGGTACAGCAGCAACCAGTATACAGCAGAAACAAGAGGATGGGTCCCCCTAATCATTGAAATAAATAAAAAGACATATATAGAGACTACAAAATTACAAGATTCAAACTGCCCAATGGAAATTGTACCAACTAAGCAACCCCCATATATATAAATAAGCTCTGACGAGGCCATTAAGGCGAAAACGCTAAGCAAATAAACAAATACGAGAAGCTAACCGATTTCTCACCCTCAACAACCCGAGGATATATTCCTTGAAGCCTACTATCCCAGATAAATAATTAAAAAACAAAACAAAAAAAAAAACTTGTGTAGGTACCTAGTGCAATAATTGTGGCGGTTAGAGGTTTTTGCCACTTGGGGGGGGGGGGGGGGGGGTTGGCACCACTGTATAGCTTCGACAACAGCCTTTATCAGTTCCTCAGGATACGTGATGACTTGAGGGAACGATGAGGAAAAACCGAGGGTCGTAGGAGGAAGTAAATATGGGGACCAGACATCCTTCATTATGAGCCTTTGTTTTTCTGCACGTTCTTATCTTGGTACTATTTTCGACCAGAAGGACGATTTATCCTCTATTTCTACTTTGCATATGGGAACGAAAAAAATCTAACAGCAAAAATGCAAAAGAAAATTACGAACGGAACCCCTTCAAAGGAGCTACAACCAACAATAAAAGACTGGGCGTGGTCGGGGCCTAAGGGCATCAATTATCCCATCGCAATGGTTTCAAAAACCTGTTAATTAATTACGGGTTAGATACTGAAGGTGACGCCTTGAATACACACGACGAAGGGTGTAAAACAAGACATTTTTTCCTTCTTATAATTGACGAGATTTAAAAGTGATAGGGGTGATTATGTGAATTAGGGTGGAGATATGTAAAAGAGTGAGTAAGAGAGCTCAGAAGTGTGCGTCTAGAGCAAAGAAAAAATTCCTTGATAAGGTATGCAGTTTTAAATGGCCGGGATTTCGTATAATACCGTATACTACTACCACCTATCAAGTAACATTAATAGGTTTATTATAATAACTTTTCGAAATGAATCTTGAAACTCTGCCGACGTTGGAGAAATTGGCCTAAAACTGATTTGAATATAAATTGAAAAATAATTGAACAAATCGAGAATAACTTTAGCAACGAACGAGAAAAGAATCAGAATTTTTGGATGTAGGTATTTATTCTTAGTTCTCAATTTTACCCTTTGACATCCACTTTCTTCTTATTCTTTGTATGGCGCTACAAGTTCTGTAAGAAACTTGGCCTCCATAACGAGCGTA
Organism: Adelphocoris suturalis; assembly: GCA_030762985.1. Lineage (NCBI taxonomy): Eukaryota > Metazoa > Arthropoda > Insecta > Hemiptera > Miridae > Adelphocoris > Adelphocoris suturalis. The sequence continues at coordinate 169,400,963 of CM061040.1, read as the reverse complement.
AGTCACTTCGACAAATGGCGTCGAAACTGCGCCAAAGACAAAGACAGTGGACATCAGTTCGACATAGAAATCAGAGAGGACGGGCCAAAAAGGAGCGTCCTTTCGACAAAACTATACGGAGGAAGGTTTTGGTCGTTTGCAGGCCAACAAGAACACGAACAAAAAGTAATTGCTTCAAAGTGGTCTTTAATTATTACGGGTCGGATTTCAATAATTATTCGCGTCATAAAAATCGTTCTTCATTTTGCGAAAAATAGTCGAGGCTGAATCGGTTGGCAATAGCTGACAAGTATTTCTTTACGTCTTTTTCTTCATTGTAGGTGTCCCAGCAATGCAATAAATATTCAAGTTGTTCTCGAATTTCTCTTCTTGGAGTGTTGACCATGCCTCTGCTGATGCTTTTAATTTTGAATGCACCCTCCTCTTGAATTTCTTTCAATACAGTGTAAACAACATGGATGTTAGGGTGGGTCGCACGAAAAAACACGGCCGACTCGGGGATACAAAGTTTTTAGCAATAGGTTATCAGTGCAAAACCTGGGCGGATACTGAAATAATCCTTGAAGTGTGGAGCAGTGCCAATCAACCCGAATCATAGAAAGGAGTAATAAATACGATATCTGTTCACTTGATCGAAGTGATGCGCCTTTTTAACTCTCAGCGTGTGTCGAAGAGATGTGCTTTTGCCCCCTCCGATCGTTCGTCGAACTGCCCTGCACCCAACACATCTCTTCGACAACACATTTTGTCGAAACGCAATGCCACCTCCACAACTGTCATCCACTGGTCTAGAGCCAACTGCCTAAATCTCCTTATGTTCAATACTCTCAGGCCATTCTCCACATCGCTCATGGTCTATGGCGATCGCCCTGCCATCGTGCTCATGGTCTATCTCTATGGGCAAGTTTCATCAATCTGACAAAAAACGTCCCGCCAACTTAACCAAACGGTAACGGGAGACCGGCGATTAAGGGTGGCGTTAAGGAATTATCTTTCACCACGTAAATTCAGACGTCAAAGTAATCACACCCGAGGCTGGTTATGGTTTGGTTAAGCTAACGACGAAACGTTTCATTTTGTCCATCAATCATGGAACATTTGTCCATATTGGACAAGGAAGAAAAAGGGCTCCCCGGTGGTTGGAATCATAACTTAAACAACTTCAACAGCGGTTTCTTATCGAATTCTTATCACGATTCGGTGTTTATTTTTTCCAAGTTGAAACACTGAAATTTAAACATTAATTTTGAATATACATTTAAATGAGAGAGAGAGAGAGGGGGGGGATAAAAGAGAGAGAGAGAGAGAGTAAAAACTATCTTTTTAAATGAGGAACCGATGAAGTGATGTGAAATTAAACATATTTATCTTTCCACTCTTTTGGTGGCCTAAACAGTATGTCGATCTTCCGGTACTGGATGTTATCATATCTACATTCCAAGAAATTCATGTGTAGAAGGATACTAGTTGATGGAAGGGTTGATGTTGATGGAAGGGATGTGACAGAAAACTGTGGAAATCTCATCAGACAAGAAGTAAATACATACAGATCTCTTCTTCTCAATAGGAAACGTATCATCCGAGTTATCAAACTTAGTTAGGTACCTACCAAAGTAGTGAGTTACTAATCTATGCTGGATGAGTCAAAGCACTTAGGCAACAACGGTTTTCATCTAGATCTAAAGAATAATTCTTTTCCTTATGACTAGAGGTCGTTGTCACTTGAATAACGCAACGCAATGAGCAAACTAGTTGTAAAACCGTCCATAAGAGTGATCTCAGATTTCTTGTCTACTTTTTCAAGTACCTAACGTATTATACTGCTGGCGTTTCTTACTACTTCGATATTAATGCGAAACGAGCTTGTTTACGGGAAATTTGAAATGTTGCGTTTCATGGAAAACGATCCGATTACCTACAAGCCCTGTAAATGGGGGCAGAGGTTATGTGAGTGAACATTCTTTTTTCTAGTGACTTGTGGCCGTTTTTTAAACAATGTTGAACTTAAATATTCAAAATCACTAAATATTATTATATTTTTGGTAATTAAAAAGTGGAAACTGAAGGCTCCGTACACTGATAACTTGATGATAATTATCCGTTAACCCCTTAATTTCTCGGGAATCGGGTAATATTAGTTAATCAGCTTTGGTAATCAGATCGTCAAGTTTTTACAGACGATTTAACCAATGACGGGTGTTGGTGAAAGAAAAATAGCTCCAACGTCTGATTAAGCTGAAACGGTGAAAGTGGCTCTATGTCTTGTTCCATCCAGTCTGCCACCCATTATAATTTTAATAGATCTGCTACTATTTATTCTAGCCCCATATCAAATTCTTTCCAGTTTGCAACTTGCACCATTTACTTCTTTCGCTGATTGCTAACATCGCCTCCTTCAACGGCGTTTGGATCACTAAGAATTTAAAATTCCCTTATGCAGCGATCAGAGTAACTTCCTTCATACAGAATTTTACAATTCCTTAACCATCGCAACATACATTACTGTTAACTTAAGGTCAGTATTACTCTGTCGTTGTGTAGACAAGAAATTCTGTGTGTCTATCTGAGTGACCTGCTCCATGTAATAGACAAAAATTTTAACATACAGTACATAAGGTACAGGCATTGTGTTCTATGAATTTTCAAATTTAAAACTCTATTATGCCATTATCGAATTTTCAAATTTAAAACTCTTGAGTTGGATTCTGGCATTCAAAACGAGATTTCAAGGAAAAGTTAAACAGAAGCTTCGGAACTTTTTCGATTCTCCTATTCACATACCTTAACGTTCGACTAGAATTCACAGACAGTAATCGAATGATTATTATCTGCCATTTTAGCCTTAATTATAACTTCAAGTATATCCACCAGGAAATCAGGTGATGTTTAAGAAGGCTGCTAATGATTTTTGATGATGAATGAAATAATGTTGGTGGATGTTGCTGATGCTGTTATGTACAAAGTAAGGTGAAATTCATATATTTTATCGTATTACAAGGATAATTTTGCAAAAACATATTTGGCACCAATGGTTTGTTTTAAAATTAGGAGAATCCCCGAATCTCCCATTTTACCTGTTGATGAGTGCAGTGGTGAATGATGCCCACCTTCCTGAACCATTTGACGTAGATTGTTTGACTTTCTGAATGTCTGTTTGTAAATTAATTTAGAATTTGGCAGGTAGGTACTGAGATTTTTTGGCTTTGTGGTGAGAGTTGAGATATTGATAACATGTTTGTTGTCTTCAGATCCCCTGATGATGCAATGTCCCATCATTGCGAAACGTCGGAAATGAGTAATTAAGGATATAATACACAGAAGCAGCCTTCTTAAACATCACCTGATTTTCTGGTGGATATACTTAAAGTAATCGAATACATTCAGTGTCCCATGGGTTCAAGATTTTTCGAGGTTTAGAAATTTCGAGCTATACGAAGATAGAATGGAATTTGATGAGTCATGCCCATTGAGCCGTGCGCAAATAATACGTGGTAAAGAGAAACTTCATTCACGACTTTAGAAAACCAACTAATCAGTAGGCGCTTCGTAGAAACACTTGGTGGTCCGAAGTTAGAATGGGGACGTCAAGAAACGGTCTTCCGAGAAGTAAGTTCTTTCAAGAAAGGAAGAGGTCGAGCATACCGCACTCTGTTTGAATAACAACAATAGAGTGACGTCTGTATTTTTGAAAGGCCTTTCGTCGAAATCGCGACACCTCAACTTGGCTGTTTGAACGGTTCGTTCCGTGAAGAATGTTACGCCTCATCGTCGTATTACAAGGGTTTATTTGGGCTGGATGACAACGAAACACTTCTGGCAAGTTGGGTGGGCAGTATAGCTTCCTCACATATTAGAGAGTTCCTAGAGATCCGTCGGTCTCAATACGGCGTGCGGTAACGAGAAACTTTACCGCACCTTAAAGTCACGTCAAGTCCTTAACGGATCTAGTTGTAACGCTAAATCCATGGAAGGAGGAAATTATCCCTAGGAGGTTATTTGAGTCCATAGAAGGAAGTTATTTTAGACGATTACGTTTTTTCCGGATTGCGTTCCGTTAACGTATCTGTACGGCAGGATGCGTCACCGTAACTCATTACGTCAGAGAGTTACGGCGCCGGATTGTCAATACCGCACAACGTATTGTGTTTTACGGATCTTCTAGGAACTCTCTATTATAACATGGACGTATAGAATTTAGTTATGGACGTTATGAGAAATTCACGTTTGTGCATGCGCACTGACTACTAATATCCAACGGAAATGCAATTTATACGGGAACGTCTGGGAGCTAAACCGCAAAATCCTTGAAAATTTCATAAAAATCGGTCCATTAGTCTCTGAGTTTTGTCTGTGTCGTTCTTTTTTAGTTTTTCGCATGCGCTATAATTATTACTCCACCAACCAAACGGTATAAAATTCATAGGGAATTTTCCTGAAATATATACCCATCCACTCTCCAAGTTTGAACGAAATCAGACCTATAGATGATAAGAAATCGACATTATAATGAATCAACGTTTGCACATGCGCACTGACTACTATTTAAGTGACGGAAATGAAAGTTATAGGGAGAGGTCATTCTTCTCTCGTCCCAGAGAGGGTCCCTATCAAATTTAGACGTTCTACGGTAAATAGGAGAGATTTTAGCCCACTCAGCTGATCAGCGTAGTGCTCCTCACTTTGCTCGTCCCTAGGTTGTCCCAGAAAAGCTTCCTATCAAATTCCGACGTCCTGCGGTGAATAGGAGAGATTTGAACACGGTTTTGCCATCATTATGAGTGATGTTACGGTGGTCAGCTGATCCTCACCAAAGTCAGCGAGGCATAAGTCTCGGCATCATATCAAAATTTGGTCCAAATCGCACCAGCGGTTTCGGAGAAGTAGTGAACACAAACTTTTGTCCATAAATAAATGAATAAATTTGGTGTATATATATTTATATATATATATATATATATATATATATATAAAGAAATCAGAACACGAATTACTAGTGTAAACGTGTTCTACACCCTCTGAAACACAAAGAAAATGCATTCGCACCCCCAAGTGCCTCCGTGCCGACGGCTGTAATAACCCCCTTTCTACAAAAAATGGGATTTAAAAAAAAAAAAAAAAGAAAAAAAAAAAAAAAAAAAAAGCCTTTTCATTCTACCTGCCCTAAAGGGGCTCTTGTCCATATTTCAACGTCTTCCTCTTGAAAAGAGAATTCCATTGTAATTGTATTAGCTGACTCGATCTTTGTTGTTTATAAGGCGGTTTTTATTATGTTATGAAAATCCAGCACGGTCTTTCAAAAAAAAAACTGACAAACTTCCAAGTCGAAAGTGATTGAAAAGCTGATAAACGTCTTGAATGATCAGAACTCGCCTCGATTGATCGAAGAAATGTGATGACATCGAGCTCATCTTCAAGCCAGTGATGTGTACCATATCATGTCATATCTATATATCTGCTTTTAATAGTTTCTTTTCAGCTATGTTTGATTGCTTGAGCTTACTGTGGGTACAATATATATAGACCACTGATAACAACCATTAATATAATTACTAATAAAGAATGTTCCTTCCATCGTTGAACTAATATCTTTCGATTCTCCATGCTCTTTTATTTACATTAGGGGACTAATACATAATATGTGACCCGTCCTAGGAAAAGGGACCTTATCTCACCGGATGTCGAAATTTAGTTATTGCCATATCTGGATTCTTGAGATCCTGCTGAAAACGCTGGTATTTTCAAAATAAATTTTTATTAGTTCCAAAAATATGAATTTTCGAAATCTGGTCTCCAGGAAACCTCATTTTGAGAAAAACGAGTTCAAAGTTTGAGCAACATTCAAAAGCGAATTGTGGCCGTTGTACTGGCTGTATCAAATCAATTTTTTTCACAAAGATTCGTGCGCAAGTTGGCTTCATTTCACCATCACTGCAGATAATTTTAGATTTTATTTGAGTTGAATGATCACACCAGTCTAGGAAGTTTAGGCTTTTTTTATTAGTTCATTTGCAATATTTCGGCGCCATGATGACCGCCCTCATCAGGCATAGTATAACACCACCTAGTAGCAAAGATACAATTGGCATCACATTTTTTTATTTATAGGAACTAATATTATCAACATTTAACTAATCTATTTTAGAGAATAACGTAATTAGGAGCGTAATATAAAATGATGTATGTGTGACAGATACTTGTACAATAATACTTTTTTTGTGTTTTCATCACACAGGGCTGTCTTTGTGAAAAATGAGTTGATGCATCTATAGATAAATTTTGATCCTATAAATAAAAAAATGTGATGCCAATTGTATCTTTGTGTATAAGGTGTTATACTATGCCTGATGAGGGTTGCCATCATGGCGCCGAAACATTGCAAATGAACAAATAAAAAAAGCCAAAACTTCCAAGACTGGTGTGGTCATTCAACCCAAATAAAATTGAACATCGACCGAGTCACAAACCAATAACAAAGTAATAATTTTAGATGTGATGAAAAAATTTCAATTTCGAAGAAAGAAAGTTTAAAAAAATGTGTTTACTGAAGAGAAATCACGCAAAATCAAACATTAGCCAAACAACAAATTGAGGAAAGCACAACTTATACTCGTAACTTCTGTTTCGAAGAGAACAATACATGATTCCAGCCGTTTTAAAACATTAATAAGTAAAATTATTAACATTTAAAATACACACACACACACACACACACACACACACACACACACACACACACACACACACACACACACACACACACACACACACACACACACACACACACACACACACACACACACATATATATATATATATATATACATATACATATATATATATATATATTTTTTTTTTTTTTTTTACGAGTTTTGCGTCAATTCGGTGGTGGAGGAGTGGGGTTTTCTTCAACAGAAATCTCACCTTCAGAGACCGCTTGGTACACCAAAACTTCTCCCTCGTCATTGTTTTCTCTTGCAGGGTTGGGGCACACAATGTCTTTAAATGCATCAGTGCAATTTTTATTTTTTACGGTCCATTTGACATGAGAGAAGGGGTTGGGCAAGATAAGGTTTCTTTTGTGTAATCGCAACTACTTCTCGTTTTTCGAGTTTTTCTATATCATAATCAGCTAAACATCGATAAGAGACTATCGTACTGTGTAAAAGGATAGTTTTTACTTCAGAATTGATAAACCCAACAATCGATAGTTTTGACCATTTTATCGAAAAAAGCTCTCCTGAAAATTTTGCCAAAGTAAGATAAGGTCCCTTTTCCTAGGATGGGTCACATATAACAGCGCTGCAAAGATTCATTACTTTCATATTAAGTAACGCCTCTTAGCATATCACTGGTCCTATAGAAATTTCAAATGGAGCTATATAACTCTCCTATTGCTAACACAAAAGCGAAGATACCGAAAAGAAAAAACCTATGTTCAAACTGTTTACATTTACGGTCACGTTGACGATGTTTTTTCATGTTAGGACTTACCCTTAGAGAGCGCGAACGGATGAAACTACAGAGATCCGAAAGTTTCATCCGATGAAACCTCAACCTTAAACCTCAAACCTTAAGTTATAACAACTTAATAATAAAATGAAAATATGGCAGGAAATTCTCCTGTTAATTTATTCTCCACATTTTTAGTAATTTGTTAACCAAATGAGGCTTGGGAAAACGAGAATTTGGCAGACGAAAACGGAAGCCAATAAAACCTACCTAACTATTCGGTTCGAATATAAAACAGAGGTAATAATTTGCCCTGTACATTACAGAGAGGAACTCTCTGACAAAGACACTCGTACCAAGACACAGACCTCCCAGGTCTTTAGCACTCCTAACTGTTGAGTCACCTGTCCACGAGCCCACGTGATGCCATCTTCTCAGTAAATAACCGCAACAAATTAATGTCCAACGCGATTCCTTTCAGATGATAATTAGCATTCCGCACCAACGCTGAGGCCTATAAAGCCCACACCTGCACTGCTGCCCCGCTGATATGACCTCTGAAAGCGGTCGTCCCATGAATGCCAGATGGCTGATTCCGCGAAAACCAGCCGCGGGTTTATGTGTGTTCTCGGAGTTGGGGATAATCTTGTTCCTAGCGCTCAATTTTACGGCGGTTCGCAAATGAGCTTCTCGGAAGAGATTCGCCCGAACGCTTTAGATGTAACATTCAAAGCCAAAGAAGAAATTCCAAGTGAGACTTTTGAATATTCACCGATTCTATGAAATGGCTTAGCACTGAGCTTTGCCAACTGTAGCAGCCACTTTTTGCCAGACTTTATAATCGGCAACCCGATTTATTATTCATTGCATGGTTTTTTTTCCTGCTGCTCGTTTCAAAGGTAATAGATGAAGTAATGATAAAGTAAAGCACATTCAAGACAACGGAGAGTCATTGGAAAATCATCGACCAATACGTAAAAAAAACCTACTTATGATTACGCAAAAAGTTGACCAAATCGTACTTGCAAGTACATAGTACAAAGTACGCGTACAAGTAATTGAAAAGTAATTGCAAACTCAAGTCCTCAAAAGTACTTGTACTTGAAATTGCAGTGGCAAGTACAATTAAAAGTATTTGTAATTGAATAGCCAAGACAAGTACAAGTAAAAGTACTTGCCAATTTTCTAGTTCAAGTACAAGTACACGAGCAATTGTACTTGTGAAATCATCAAGTACAAGTACTAGTACCTACTTGTGAAATTAGCATGTGCAAAGTACTGTACTTTTAATTGTACTTGTACTTAGAGTACCACCCCTTTCCCTCTCAAATCTTGAAAATATGTCGGTAATTACTGAATTTCTAACGATGAGCTTGTCTGTGGTTAGCATTGCATTTTTGAAGGAAAAGATAAGCTATTTGGATGCTTCAAAGTTTCGTAAACGGAGGGAAGCAGAATTTCGAAAAGCGGGGACCCCCTGGGCATCTATTTCAGATCCTCCATCCGTCTAAACCCTAGCCCGCACATTCCTTGAAAATGTCAACCGAATCGGATGACAACTGTCGAAAATAAAATGTTACAAGGATTTGCGGAACACGACACACACAGACAGACACGGAACCAAAGTTATTCAGAATGGTCCACAACATAAAATGCGAGTGGAAATTTTGATTTGCAGACCAACTAAAAAAATTGTTTTTTCCCAAAAGTGATAAAGATCAAAACGGAAGTTAGAGAAAAACGTTGTCTATTTCCACGAAAAATAAAAGAGTTACAATGTTGATTCGATTTCGACGGTTAGGCCATCATCAGTAACAAACAATAACTGATAAAGATATATCATGATAAAGATGCTTCCGTTTCGTATAGGTAGACTCGGAAAAAAATGTTCAGTCATGCAGCATGATCGTATGGGCGAATTTTCATAAGCTATCTACATTAGCAATCGTACTCGTATTGTGATATGTTGAATTGTATTGAAATTTAAGCAGAATGAAATTGCTCAAAACCAATTTTATGGCAAAAAACTCATACCAAATGAAATTCGGCGATTCGAAGGAGGCTTTGGATTCTTAGATTTTTTGCAGTTTTCATAGATTTTTTAGCAAATATTAATGAAATTGAAGTACATTTTTCAGCATAATTTTGAGCAAAAATTTTTAAATTTCATAGTAAATCGTTGACAATTTAGTTTTGACTAAAATTCTGCTAAAAAATATGAATTTGAACTTTTTTTGCCGTTTTTAGCCATTTTTAGTGAGTTTAAAGTACATTTTTCGAAATTTTACCAATTTAATGTGCTCTAAAATTGTTGGCCAATGAACTCGTCCTTTCGTTTGGAATGCTTGATTTTTTGGCGCAAGAACGGTATTTTTATCTCAATCTTAAGGAAGTTATAGTCTGGAATGACTCATTCATATATAAATTAAGGATTCAACAATTTTGATTTTAAAATTTTCCGAGCCATTGCAATAGCTTCATTTTCTCCAAAAATTTGCTAAGTTCGGACATGTTGAATTACAGGTAGGTACTTTAGTTTCAACAGGTATACGGAATTACGGATACACGCAAGACCAAACATGCGGCTGGGCTTTGGAGGGACACCTTGCAGGTACGCTCGTAGATGGTGAATTTTAGGAAAACATTCAACCAAAGCAGAAATAGAATGTTGTCGCACCACCAAGTTTCGACCCTTTCGTGTTTGTCCCGCCTGCACCTGTGACGGCTTCTCGCGCTCTTCTCCCGATATTACGTATTTTTAAACTCTTTCGTTATCCGAGCTGTCCGCTCTTGATTCACCTTTGCTTTTTTTGTCCGGCCGAGTCAGGTAGACTGAAGATGTTTCGAGGAGGCGAGCAGGCGGGAAAAATATTAGGTGCAGGCGCCAGTCACGTGCACACGCCATATGCGGTCTTGCAACGAGAGTTGATATTTCGGGTTTAGGCCCAGTGGCTTTTTTATATCACTAACATGTCCATTCTCTCATCTCGATGAGTTATAGATCACTTAAACTGTCTTACGAATTGGTGGCCTAACGACTTAGAAACAAAATTTTTGAATGGGGATAATAGTAAGAGAAATACCTACATGTTATTGTAGTTTTAATGTCTATCGTTACTCAGCCTCAGATTCAAATAATATTTATAAACTAGCCGCTCCGGCTTGCTTCGCTCGCCTACACGTCCAGCCGGGGGGGCAAGCCCCCCCGGATGTTGCTCGTTCGCTCCTACACGGTAGATCACTGAATATAATAACTGAGTATAACACATGTAAGGAATGTTGCTCGCTTCGCTCGCGCGGTCAGGCTGTATATATGTGTAGGAAAATAAGTTCATGTTAAAATATGTGAGGAAGTTATACTGCCCACCCAACTTGGCAGACTTTTTTTCTGTTGGAAATTACAACAATTTAATCTTATAAACAAATTAATCTTATAAATCTACGTGGAACCACGAAAAGGTTATTTTATTTAACAAAGATAGGCCATTATTTTATCTGCGTTGGATTTATAGTAGTCTTCGGCTGCGTAGAAGGGCTATACTTTTCCCCGTATTTCAAATGGGAGCCGATAAGGTTCGAAAGCAAAGATCAGAGGGGGACCTACACGCCTGAGTCTGTTGGACTAAACAATTAATAATTAACTTCTCATTTTAATCGCTTCGCCTCCCTTCCCCTCGCATTTTGTACAAATTCCCGTTAACTTTTTTCGATATCCGATTTCGGATTCAGATTCAGCGGAATCAAAACAGTATTTCGCCCGCGAACACCGTCCCGAAAAACGAAGTTTTTCGTCGTAATATTCGAGAAAATGGGTCCCTACAGTTTAATTATTTTGACGCATTTCCCGATACTTTTTTCGCGATCCGACGGCGCCGCCGTCTTTCTCGTACAAAAACCTGCGAAACCGGTATTTTTCTGGAATTTTCGACGGTCGTTTAGAGGGGTAGGGGAAGCGGGGAAGTCGAAAAGAATGGGAAAAAGCGCGCATTAAAATGGGCTTCCACCCCCATAACCTATTCCGGAGAAATCCAAGAAGATCCCACCACTCAGCCGTTTGGCCGTGCATAGACACGACCGACAAACAAACAGACGGAGTTTCATTTTTATAATATAATAAAGATGGAGATGAAATGAAAATATTTTTAATTTTTAGTATTTATATTAAATACTAGCTGGTTCACCCGTGCGTTGCACAGGTTGACTTGAACATTATCAAATAGCCTGTGACCCAAGTTGAACTAATTCTGATAGATTCGGCCACTCAGATCCCCAGTTGGTTCAGTGACGTTCAAAACGCTTCAACATTCTCCCCCCCCCCCCCCCCTCCCCACCCCTGGGTCAGATTTCAAAAATTTGAAAAAAGTAGTCTTTGACTTGAATTAGAGTAATCCAAACATATTCGACAATCAAATCCCCAGTTCGTTCAGTGATGACAAAGATAAACATTTCTCTCCCCCCCCCTTCCCCTAAAACACCCCCTTCTATGGGTTAGATTTGAAAATTTTCAAGTAGCCTGTGATTTAAGTTAGAATACTCCAAACATATTCGACAACTCGGATCTCCAGTTCGTTCAGTGACGTTCGAAACACTTTAACTCCCCCACCCCCTCCCCCTCCATTGTGGGTCAGATTTGAAAAATTTGAAAAAAGTAGTCTTTGACTTGAATTGGAGTAATCCAAACATACTCGACAATCAAATCCCCAGTTTCTTCAGTGATGACAAAGATACCCCATTCCCCCTCCTCCCCTAAACACCCCCTATGGGGCAGATTTGAAATTTTAAACCTTTTAAACCTTCTCTGGACTTCCACAAATAATTTAAGACCAAAATTAGCCAAATCGGTCCAGCCGTTCTCGAGTTTTAGCGAGACTAACGAACAGCAATTGATTTTTATATATATACAGGGTGCGGCAGAGAGGACGGACGGTTTTTAAAAAATCATAAAATAGTTAATTTTTACTCAAAAACAAATTTATTGATGCAATCAGGTTCGCAAGGAAATAGCATTTGAGACAGTCAAGTGTGAAAAATCACATCAGGCATGTGGTGGCCGAAATTGTTGATGCAGTGCTGGAGGTGTTCTTGGAAGTTCGCGTAGACTCTCTCCAACATAGCGCTACTTTGAAATTATCATCAACTTCTTTTTCCCTGAATTACGACGGTGACGTGTTCCATCCACCCCAACGTGTGTGGTTCCAGCAGGATGGGGCGACCGCCCACATAGCCAGAGCATCAATGGACGTTATTCACCCTCTCTTCCCTGGTCGCCTTATTTCCAGGTTTGGCGATGTTCATTGGCCTCCTCGGTCCCCAGATTTATCCTTATTCGATTTTTTCTTATGGGGACACCTCAAGGCTAGAGTATACGAGAACAAGCCCCGAACTCTGGACGAATTGAAGGACGCAATTTGCGTGGAAGTCGCCCAAGTTGAGAGCTATATTGGAGAGAACGCCCAAGAACGCCTCCGGCACTGCATCAACAATTTCGGCCACCGCAAGCCTGATGTGATTTTTCACACTTGACTGTCTCAAATGCTATTTCCTTGCGAACCTGATTGCATCAATAAATTTGTTTTTGCGTAAAAATTCACTATTTTATGCTTTTTTTTAAACCGTCCGTCCTCTCTGCCGCACCCTGTAGATATAGGTACCAATTTAAACATGATTCAATACCTAATGCGTACAGAAATACCCCTATAAGGGCTCGTGGAAAGGTGGTGAGTCGCCTCATATGACTTTTTAATAATTAAAATAGAAAGAAAAAACGAAAAATCTTGTGAAGTTACTTACTAAATCTTATATATAAAATCTCCAATTTTGTCTGTTTGTTTGTCCTCTGTAGACGACCAAACCGCTGAACCGATTTTTTATAGGGATTGCTCCATTGTGATCAGCAAGTTCCAGAAAAAGTTCCTGTCGATGTGAGCTGAATTCTCTCCTTTTCACTGTAGGATGTTGTAATTTAATGAGGAGCCTCTCTGGGGCAGCAAGAGAAGAATAAGTTAGGGCTCTTTCCTGATCAGCTCAGTACACGAGGTAACGCACGGGTAACCGGCTAATCTATATTAATAAAACCGTAAGTATGTCTGTCGCTACATTGATTAGAATCATGAAATTTTGCGTTTCTTTTCCGTTGCAGGCTATTTGTAGACGATTGGTACAATTTTCTCAATTCTTCTCTGTCTGTCTGTCGATGTGTTAGTCCGCTTTTCGCGGTTACAGGGATATGAGTTGGGGGGGGGGAGTCTGTATCAGTCCAACTTAAATTATAGGCTGTTTGAAGTTTTTTTGAATTTGAGACTGAGTAGGTGTTTTAGGGGAGGAGAAGGGGGTGAAATGGGCTATCTTGGACACCATTGAACGAACTGGGGATCTGATTGGGCGAATATTTTTGGATTATTCTAACTTGAATGACAGGCTACTTGAAAATTTTCAAGTTTTTTGAAAATTTTAGGGGTTGAGGGGGGGGGGGTATCTTTGTCATCACTGAAGACTGTCGAATATGTTTGGATTACTCTAATTGAGGCATGTAAATGGAAAAGGTTCTAAATGCCAATATTATTTTTTTCCAGGAGCAACAAAAAACTGTATATTTTCGCAACAATTAATTTGTATTTAAAAAAAAGTTAATAGTACAGACCAAAAAGTCATTAGAAATGTCACTATGAAAAAATAAAGTAAAAAATTCGGCTGGAAATATGAGTATCATGGAAAACGCTGAATGTTCATATCCTGAAAAAAGGGACAAGGGTCTAAGTGCCAGCTGGAGTTTATTAAAAAGGATCTAAGTGCCAGGTGGAGTTTCCTAAAAAGGGTCTAAGTGCCACGCACTTAGACTCCTCCACCCGCAGTTTCATGCCTCTGTTGGCACAATCCAGCATGCCAAATATTTCATGTGGTTTTATCTTTCAAATGAAAGTTTTTCCAGAACCTTTTACCCTAAAATATGCGTAGGTTTCAGTTTCTGAAAGGATCAGTGAAAAATATAACAGAAACCGGTATTAGGTATTTGAAATATATAATTTTATTTCAATGAATTTTTTTTTGACATGGATAGGTATGTCTTTGCTCTGGGGGGGTCAACCAAAAATTTCCGTGACGCAAAATTTGTGTCACAATTTCAGTGTTTTTCACGTACAACCCAGCCGTTGCTAGGGGAATGGAACTTCCGCAGTTTTCATCGCACAGAAATCGTTCGCCACTCGTTGGAATGCGCTTGATTTATGTGATAAATGTTCACATCTCAAGCTACCAATTTCCCCCTCCTTACGTACCTGGCTACATTCCTAAACTAAGTTGATTGGACTATAAACAATTTTAATAAGCCGGTTACAATATTCTTGACGTAAAGTAATAGCATCATTTTACTCCATTCCATAGGAAACATTTTCATCCTCTTAGACAACAGTCGACTGTTAACAACAACTCATTGTAGTGGCTTCTCTCCTCAGTTATTTTCAACATTTCTATAAGTAAACCGTTGTTTCGTTGGAATTAGTCGGGATGCGGCCCAGGGATTTGTTTACAACTCTCGAGGACAACCGTTATGAAATCCCCAATCAAAGACATATCCATGTAACATGGTATCTGCTTGTAAAGCAGATAGTGGAATTCGTTTACGAGTTACTATAAAATTGGTTTTAATTTGTAGGCCAACCAATCATGCCTCAATTCAAGTCCAAGACTACTTTTTTAATATTTTTCAAATCTGACCCACAATCGAGGGAGAGGGGTGGGGGAGTAAAAGCGTTTCGAACGTCACTGAACCAACTGGGGATCTGAGTTGTCGAATATGTTTGGATAACACTAAAAAAACCTTGGAAATTTTCAATTCCGACCCATAGGGATGTTTTTGGGGGAGGGGGTTTGGAAAAGGGTATCTTTGACATCACCGAACGAACTGGTGATCTGATGTTTGGACGAATGAAATTGGATTAGTCTGAAAGTTCTTTTGTGTTACCTATCAAAAATATTTTTAATGTGAAATATGGGGGGTGTTTGTGGTGAAAGAGTGGGGGTTGATCTCAGTAGTTTGGTTCTAATGGGTAATTTATAAGTAAGAACTTCGAGTAAGTACTTTTCAGTAAGGACTTTTTTGAATCAGATCCATAGGGGTATCCCAAAATATTATGGTTGGGGGGGGGGGGGGGGGGGGGGGAGGTTGCTTATATTCAAGTCAACCTGTGCAACGCACGGGTGAACCAGCTAGTACCTTATATAATTGAAAGAATAAAATCATGTTTGTATAAAGTTCAATATATAACACCTACTAATGTCCCACAGATATATCATCTCAGAACAGCACCTCAAAATTTAGCTCACTCACCTAATAAGGGAGAAGCACATCATTTAAATCATCTCCTAATGTTCCAGCCAGTCATCCTATCAAATTTCATCCTCCTAGGATGAGCGGAAGAAAATTTAGCTTACTCAGCTGATCAGGATGGAGCCCGTCATTCCATTCGTCTTCTAATGTCCCAAAGAATTTCCTTATCAAATTTCAACTTCCTAGGGTGAACACGAGAGAATATAGCTCACTCAGCTGATCAGATCACTCAGTTACTTGATTTTATGTTATAATCCGTTATAAACTATGTGCCGAATTTCATCCAAAGTCGTTAACCGTTTTTCAGTTATCAATTCTGAAACATCAAATCCGACTTTGTTGAATGTATATAAAAAAAAGGCTGCAACCGACCTCAATTCCAAGCCACACCCCGACGCGTGTATGCCCTGTTAGCAATCGTTTTGTCAGATGGTTCGGTTCAACACCCCCCACCCCGACACACACAAACCCACCCACAAAGCAGCGGGATGAGGAAAATCGAGAGAGCGTCGAGCCCCCAAGAAAGATATGTCACCACGTATCCGGCCAATCGTATTAAATTGCAGCAAAATGACAGCCGTTGACATCGCAAGTCACCCCGGGCACACGGATAAAGAGGGATGGCATCGACTTCTATTGTATTCCCGAAATCCGAAAACCTCCCAGGAAATTACGCTTAAAATAATGGGAACGAAACCGTTTGAAAAGCCGAAATCTGGGTTATGTATTGCTCATTCAATTCCATCTGAGTCATTGACCTGCGAGGAGGAATGCCCTTTTGTTCTGACGACAATATGTCAAAGGTCCCTTAAGGGAAACGTTAGCCAAGGCTGGGAGCACAGCTGAATGGATACATCCGAATTTTCCTGAAAATCGATCGATCAGGTCGTCAATTAAAGGTAGAATTTTTTTTGGGAACCTCATCCTTAGAAAAGAAGGACGTATTTGGGGATTCAGGTAAGTTCCGCGGTAAAACCGTGGCTTTAGAAAAACGACTGCCAAGTTGTGTGGGCAGTATAGCTTCCTCACATATTGGACGTATAGAATTAGTTAAAGAACGAGTCGAAATTATTAACATGCGCAAACATTATTTTCTTATAACAATTTCTTCTGTACGCCCTCATGATTTTTTTATGAGTTTATTATTCAACATTGTTAATGGAGCTGTAATGTCCATGAAATGTGTGATAGGTTGAAGAAGATTCGGGAGGAGATGTCTCTTTGGGAAATGCAATGGTAATAGAAGACACAAACAATGATAACGCAGTGATAACACAAACGGATGGTTATGAACGGCCTGCCGCAATTCCGCACTCCCTCCACTACTTCCAACCCCAGACGCATTGCCTCATTTCCGCAATACCGGATGGATGTGAACCCACCTTAACCCTTCGAGGTCACTCTGGGGTCAAAATTGACCCCACCGAATATATTTTGTATGATTTTTAGGCTTTACAATTTTTTTTAGCCAAAAGGGATATTTTGTAAATTTATTTGGTAGCATTGGCTAAGCGAGGAAGTGATTACATCTGGCAGTTTATACGTTGTGACCTCGAACCAGAGGGTTGTGAATCTCGTGTGGGACACTTTTGACCCCAGTGTGTCTTCTGCGTTCCTAATTTTGTTCTGTTGGGGTAGCCATTGACCCCAGTGTGTATTTTGGATTTCCTCACAAGGTAAGTCAGATAATTTAATTCACTTCATTTTCTCGTAGAAAATAAGTATTTTTATAATCTGGTAGTCAGTAGGTATTTCTTTTTCTCGACCACTCCTACTAAGTGACTCAGGTGAAGATTCTCAACTGGGTAAATGTGTCTAGTTGATGGTACGTACTTAATCATGAGAGGTACGTACTTACTCAACATTTGTCTATTTACCTAGTGTATAAATAGTTATTCATTGAAAATTATTCGTATCTATGGGTGATATTCTCGAGATTTGGACACTAGCGCATCCTTACATCGAGGCAAGGCGAAATCAAGTTATTTCACCTTGTTGTCATGGTGACGAGTAAACATATGCGAAAATGCGCCATTTGTGAACGAACCTGGACAACAGCGTAACATAGTCTCACCTAGTTCCGAGTCAATATTTTCATTATTTGTAATACGCAAGGTGATAAATTGTATGCAAATTACATCAAGTTATTATCAGGTGTTGACCTCAAACGCTACGAACGCAAGATTTAATCTGTGGGGTAGAGATCCATATGAAATGTGTGTTGGGGAGTTGACATACAAGTGATCTAGATGATCCAATCAGCCGCAAAGATGTTGTGGATTACCTATCTAGTTTTAGAACTCTTCTTTGAATCAATTGAAACTAAAAATCTTTAGAGTACTGTGAAAGCGGTCTTGTGAAAGGATGCATTATGAGAGCTCTGTTAGGCGGGAATAGTAAGTTGTATCACATGTGGAAAGGTAAGTACCCAACTAGAGGTAAGGTATACCTACGTACTTTCCGTATATTATTACTTGTTCATGTAGGTACTTCATTGATCAAAACGAAAGTAGGTACCTACCTAATTACCTTTTTTGTCCATACAATTTGCGTAACTGCAAAACTCGCGCAATAACTGCACTGCCATTGCCGTCTTTATGAAATCTTACCTTCAGAGGAATGCATTTCAAGGTTTTTTCCTTGCAGCTGGTTTTTAATTCATGTTGCATATTCCCTGATTCGATATTTGACAAACTTGCTAATCAGCGGTTGTATTCGTCGGCAAAGCAACGACCCACCTACTTTGTTTAGGCACTTTAAACCAACAGCAAATCTGGTAGGACGTACGTACCTACCTAAGTAGTTTCGTTTCTTGATGTAGCAACCCAAGCCTGGCCTTTCCTGCCTTGTTTATTTTGACAAATCTCTCCTTTTATTCATTCAATATAGCAAGTAAAGCTTCCTCAGTTAAGCATAGTACTACGAACTTATAATATAACGCTGATGAAGCTACCTGAGCAATGGCTAGGTACCTACACAGCAGTACAGACACCTGAGGAATTTTCAATCATCTTTTCTTTACTATTTTTCAGGTTAATTATTCTCAAAGCCTAAACGAATGATGTTCTTTAGTTTTCTGACACTGATTAACTACTATAGTTTGTAGGCTCCTAGTACAAATAAAAACAAGTTCACGTTAGATTGGTATTGTTGACAGCAATCTACAATCAATTATTGCGCTGGCAGGCATGATTATTATAATATTTAGTCAAATTAAAACTTTGTATTGCTACAATACTATACTTTTTCAAAACAAAACTGTTGAAAAATGGCCTTATAACCACGAATTATGTTGACGTGAGACGGCAAACTTCTTGTGAGAAATAGGTTGGTTGAGTAGCGATTCATTGACGTAGGGCGGTATCATGGCCGACATTGGCTGAAACGCGAACCTACTCCAGGCGTGACGTCACGAGAATATGGGCCATAGGTAAGTAAATCCATAAATATATTTTTCTTGTAACTCTCCTGTTGTAGGAATGCTTGGATACCCTGTAGAGCCAGCTTCCTCGAGACCTGCTGTACAAGTTGTAAGTGGGCGATGCTACATTTGCCCAAGATCTAACGATAAAAAGACGAGTCGGTCGTGCACAGCCATACCGAAACGACGTGTAAAAAATGCAATTACTTATAAAAAATAATAATAGCCTACCTACCTAATAATTCCGTCTTGTTTTTAAAAACAACTTTTAAAAGTACATTCAAATTTCGTTTTTTATGTGTGCCTATTGCTTAAATATAATCCTGCAATCACCTTTCATTATTTTGTCATACAAAATTAATAAAATGAGATGATAAAAATTGAATGCGGAATGAAAACAGTGTATCAGTTTAGGGAAAAAAAAAGGGAGAAATGTGAAAAATGGGGTAAGTTCAAGGTATCGTGAAAACTTAACTATTTAACTTACAAAGTTACAGTTTTTTCTGACTATTCGACAGATAGTCAGCTTTGATAATTTGCTTTTAATTATTATCTTCAGAACTGAATTTTTAATATTCATATGCCCAAAATTTTGATTTTTGAAAATTTTACTAAGAATGGTTTCAAGAAACCACGAATAAAATATTCAATTCTAATTTAATATATTCTACTTCTTGTTTCTATGCGTAGGTAGGTTAATTTTTGATTTTTTTAAATAGTTAGTTATTGGGAAACTATTTATTGAGTATAATATATAAATTAAAATACATTTGGGGTCAATTTTGACCCCAGAGTGTCTACCGTGTCACAAAAAAAGAGGTGTGACCTGGGAGGGTTAAGAGCTACTGAATGTAGCTAACACCTGCAGAACTCTTTTATTCAACTTTGGAGTCAAGGCTGTCTGTAACTTACTGGTCCCTATCGCTATCAGCATTATCTCCAAGGTCACCATTACGGAAAAGATCTCCGTCACGAGTGACGTCATCAATGTTATTGGAGCTATACTTCCCAAAGACATTGTAATAGTAAACTTCCCTACCTACGTCACGAACGTGAGTAGCGGTAGGTATCCCTTGGGTCGTCCTCAGCGCCATGGGCGCTATGATCCCCATATACCCAAAAATTTACGTTGGACGACAGAACGAACTTCGAGGTCGTTCAGCATACTGGTATTATCGCTTCGAGCGATAAAATCTTTGATCATCCCGAGGCGGGGATCGAGAATGACGATGGGGCAAACTGAAGGAGATTAGCCCGGGGAAGAACCACGTACATTTGCGCTTTTCACCGAAACCGAACGAAGCCGGCGGCCATTACCGTTTGCGTTACAGCTAAAATACTCGTTCCAGGTTTGCTAACCTCCGCTCCAAATCTTGTCGTTTTCCCATCACATAAGTATAGAACAATCGAATAAATAAATATAAACTGGACTTACCCTTTTCGAGCCTGGAATGTAAAAAAGAGGTTGATGTATGATGAATTTGAAAGTAATCCCAAGAAACTAGACACCTTGCGGAGACCGACGTAAGCGCTACGCGGGAAAAAAAAATAGACTGTGCGACGACGGCGGGAGTAGGGATGGTAAAAAAGAATCGATTCCTTGAAGAATCGATTATTTTCTAAAAAGTATAGATTCGTTAGGATTATTTTATTTTTTCAAGTGTCGGAGAATCGATTCAAAATTTCGAAAATCGGAGGCCGATTCTTTTCAACAGCTGGATGAACGGACAATGTTTTTGAAATAAGTTAGGTACTATTGTTTCATAAGTTTTGATTCTTGATATACATATCGTTTCATTTTCTCGTCTATGAACAAATGATATTGCTGGATGAAGTCGGTAAAAAGAGCTCAAGGTGATAGAAAGTTCATGAAATATTGCATATTATTTACTAGTAGGTAATGTACCTACCTTCTACGTTATTGGAATTTTACGTACCTAATATGAATACGTACTACCCCTGTCTCATGAACAACATAGTTAGGTGCCTACCTATTTCAAGCTTGAAAGATTTATCATTGAAGATTGTGAAAAATTTGTGTCAATTGTTTCATAGAAATTTAGCTGGTTAAAAGTTGAAATAATTTTAGTTCTAAATCCACTAAAATGTATCGATTCTTCAAAAAATCGATACTGTCTTAAAGAATTGATACGATTCTTTCCGATTCATTTTGAAGAATTTGACATCCCTAGGCGGGAGGGGAACCGGCGAAGGAGTGTCTGGAAACTGAGACCCAGAAACGCCGCCAGCGCGTTCTGTCGAGAGTTTTTGCAACTACCTCTTATAGCGTACCTACCTACTAGGTATATCTCCGTTTCGTTATCATCTTGCACTCGCTGTCTCCTTGTGACATTTTGATGTACAGTCTTGTCTTATGTATCTGTAAAATATAGGTTAGTTGGAAAAATAGATCACTGGGGGGGGGGGGGGTTCCCAGAATCTCTTGAAATCGGATGGGGAGGAGTCCAGCCATAGGTACCTACTCAAGTTTTTGACTCTCAACCCCTTAACTTTCGATCAGTGCTTCATCAGACAGATCTGTATTGTATTATCCTGCTGTTTGGAAGAGGGGGCAGTAGTAAAGTTTTTCACTAGGCAAAACTTTACTACTGCCCCCAATTTTTTTTAAACCATAATTAATTAGTGTTAATCATACTTGGGATGTGTCAACTCTTCAATACCCGATCCATTTCCCTCCTAGGTTCATGTTTAATACCTATCTTCAAAAATCCATTATTTCACAATTTTCTCACTTTCAGAGCTGAACTGCGCCGTTTTAGTACCTACCGCAACTCCTCTCCCCTTTGGGTAGTCCAAAAACTTTTGGATTCTTCGTTGATTTTTTTTATTTTTTTTTTTTTTTTTAATTTGCTTCAGGCCCCTCGAATTTGCTCTCCACAATTCACTTCAATATCTCTAACATTGTGGGAAAAAGTTAAGGGAGGGGAGTTACTTTTTGGACACCCTGTATATGTATGTGCCGTTCTCTACGGTAATAAATATCAGACCCCAGAACATAGGAATAAATAACGCCTGATTTACGAAAATAAAAATTGCAAACGGAAGGACGTATTAGAGTGGTCCTGGAAGGGCACATTCATATATTAAAACATTCAGGATTCGTTTCAGAATGCCCCAAAACGGATTTGTACCTATTATGAAATTGTTTAAAAAAATCATCGTTCTGAAATTTCTGGATCCATTCTACATTGCAATAGCTTCACTAAAAACGAAGAACATCGAGCTTGCCTATCCTGTTGTTTAATATTTAATTCTGGCCTCCTTGGGATGTTTTGGGAAAAAAATCCCTACAAATTTCCCTCATATATTTTTATGTAGAATGTCTCCTGATTTTGATCCTAAAATGAATAGTAAAATTTAGAAAAAAATCGGAGAACTCCCTTAGCGTCCCCTTGTCAAGTAAGTTAGGTACGCTGTAAGAGGTAGTAGCAAAAACTCTCGACAGAACGCGCTGGCGGCGTTTCTGGGTCTCGGTTTCCAGACACTCCTACCCAGCGATCGGCGTAAGAGGGAGGGGACACCCCCTACCACTAGCTTTTAGCGAATTTTTGAAGAAAATTAAGCTATTGCTCTCGCCTCAAAATTTGTAGAATGTGAATTTTTGGAAAAATTTTATGCAGAAATCCGTTTCAGGCTATTCTGCATTATATTCTGAAGTTTAACGCATTTTTTTATGTATGTATGTGTCATTCCAGACGATAACTGTCCGTAGAATTGTGCTAGAAACTTCAACCAAATTTTAAAATGTTAAGGACACAAAACGAACGTTCAAGTTCGTTGGCCAGCATGATCGGATTACATCTTCGGGTTGAAATTTTCAAAAATGTAATAAAAAATTTCAAAATAACCTGTTTTTTTCGATTTGTAGTGCGAAATAATTTTTTCAGCATACTAATATGTGGTAGGTATATTTGGAATCAGCGTAAAATTTCGTATAAGAATATGTATCAAGTTTTCAAAAATTTCAAAGTTTAAAAATCAGTCAAAAATCGAAATAATTCCGTTCGCTAGTTGTAAAAATCGGTAATACTCGTATTTCCATGAAACATTGTTTTGCCATAAAATTAATAGTTAACAGTTTCTTCACACTCGAAGTTCTCAAATTTCAAAAAATGTAAAATCATAATATAAGTACGATAATTTGCGAAAATTCTCTTATATGGTCATGCTGCATGACTGGAACTTTTTTTTTTTTTCTTTTACCTGTCTCAACATCCGTGTATGCGTGCAGAGAGGACTGCTGCGTTTTATTCATTTACGGAAGCATCGGACTGACGCCGTGGTACCTACCTATAATTGAATTTCGACGCCGGAAAAGAAAATGACCATGTGTATTACGCAGAATCCAAAGTCGGGGTCAAAATCCGTTTCGAATGCATCGTGTTCGAAAAACAGAAAAAAACTTCGAAAAATTACGAAAATGTAGGAGAATCCGGAATCGGATACTTACCGCATGCCTGTGAAAATAAAAGCAATCCGCCTGGGGTCATGCATCTGCCATAAATTAATGTCTTGGCCTCATCGAACGAACCTTAGGTGAAAATTTGTGCTCGTGTTCTTCTTATTTCAATTTTTTGATTTATAATTTACATTGGTGCCTAAATAAATAATCAGCAACTCAAAATACCTAATCATTTTTTGGTCCCTCCAAATACTAATCAGTGTAGGTATTATAAGAACTTGTATAATGTACCATATACGTAATTAACCATGCTATTAGTAGGCAGGCAACGTTCGAATAGTTAAATATCTGGTAACTGGGACTTTGGCAACAAAAATCTCAATATTACCTGCAACTTGAGCTACTAACTTAAGATTATCCCCATTATTTACCTCAGACTAAAACTGAAAGAGAGAAAGCACAAGTAATCGCTAATAGAAGAGATAAATTGTTCCTACAGATAAAGAGAGGGACGTGACTACAAATGATTTTGGACTTTTAGATAGTTTTCTAGCCTCGATTGCCAAATAAACGATGTAGATCAGAAGTCAAGACTGTTGTCTTAGGATAGTCATCTACTACCTATAGGACATTCGAAAACCGGACATTGGCCGCCCTTTCTGAGAAAAACGGACATTAGGCTTTTAGAGCTTGGTGAAAAACCGGACTGTCCGAGCCAAAACCGTACACCTGGCAACCCTGATCATAAGGCACTTGGTTAAGCAGAGAGCCGCATTGAAACCATGAAATTTAACGTCTAGAAGTGATATTTACAAGCTAGCTGTAAATGAATAATTTCTTTGTAAGATTGAGGGGGCTGTTGACTGTTTTCAGTGAATAGACGTAGAATAATCACATTGCTCAAACAGAGTAAATCATTGCCATAGTAAGTTGTTTACCTCTTCTAACGGTACATGCCCTACTTGACCCAACGCGGAATGAAATTCTTATTTACTAATGTTTAAATTTAAAAACTGAAAGCGACGGTTTGAGGGTGTCAATACGACATTTTACTTGGAGATCCCATTTCAGCGAGGTATTCTCAGAAGGGGAACTTATGTTTTATGCAAGGAGTTTCGGGGGCAACCCGAGTATAAAAGACATCGGTGAGTCGCTAATAGCAGATGATGGTTGTTTGTTCATAGTTTCTCCCCACATCTAAGCGCCGAGTCAGTTTGTCAATTCTGTTGTCCATCTTGGGACAACAACGAGAGGTCAAGATATTCAGAGAACCGATACGGAGCAGTGAGGGCGGTAAACAACTTGAAAATGGTGATTCTAGGCCCGCTTCTCACGTTCCTTGTCCTCATTCCCTCCTGATACTATCATCACCTCCGTAGTTAGAAATTATTTGATCAATGATAAACCAATTAGCCCACCGTTTTCCGATTTCTATGACTTATTCAACACTGGATTTTAATAATTTTTCATGCATATATGATTCAAAAAAAGTTCCAGTCAAGCAGCACGATCGTATGAGCGAATTTTTATGGATTAGTATTATATTATGTAACATTGTTTTAAAATTTGAACCCTTCGAGGGCAAACATTTGTTAACCACCGACAATATAGCAATTATCTCGTACTAGATAATATTCTATGATTCAAAACAAAGTTTTTGCAATTTTTCAGTTTTTTAATCGATTTTTCAGCAAATATTAATGAAATTCAAGTACATTTTTTCGCATATTTTTTTAATAAAATTTTATAGTGTTCTAGTTCGTTGTTGATTAACTTTTTGTGACTAAAATTTTGCTAAGAAATATAAATGTAACTATTTTTAGCCGCTTTAGGCCCCTTTTAGTGATTTTTTAGTAAATTTTTTAAAATGTGACCAATTTAATGCAAAAAATGTTGGCCAACAAACTCATCCTTCCGTTTGGAAAGCTTAATTTTTTTGGCGCAAGAACGGAATTTTTATCTCAATCCTAAGGAAATTTATCTTCTGGAATGACACACACACACAAATATATATCATATGAAAAAGCGTTAAACTGTAGGACTCGTTTCAGAATGCCTCAAAATGGATTTCGATGAATAAAATTTTAGAAAATTTTAATTTTAATTTTTTTGGAGTCATTGCAACAGTTTTATTTCTACGAAAATTCTCTAATGATCCTTACTGATTCCAGTGTATTATCTCATCCAACTCCGATTTCAGTTCAGGATTTCATGATCACCATATCTATCTAAATATGCACTACGTGCGATCCCTATAGCTATAAAGTCTGTAAATAACTATCAACTAACGTCAGCAAGAACCTTTTAACTGAAGAGTTTGTTTCAAAACCTACTATAACTGATTTAGTTAATATTACAGAAGGGCTCCAATCAGTGGCATAGCTAAGTCATTTCTTATGGAGGGGCAACAGTCAAGGATTTCATTTTATTTTATAGTTTTAGTATTAATTTCTAGTACATGTTGTTGAACATAAATACGAAGACTGTTTGATAAACTGTCAAACGCTTTATACAGGGTGATCCGTAATAAACGGACACATTTTAAAATCCTGTAACATTCACGAATTCGATCGTAGGGATTAAAAAATAAGCAGAACGTGTAGAGAAAGTCAGTAAGTTTTTTTCACAATCGAAAAATCGGAAAAAAATTATCAAGTTTTAAAAATTATGTCATTTAAATGACGACCCTGTTTGGTAACGCACAGTTCAAGACGGTCCTTGAAGTTCTGCATCATTGTTTGCACCATACCTTCCGGTATTTCCGCGATTTCTCGTCTTATTGACTGCTTCAATGCTTGAATGGTTCGTGGTTCGTCCACGTACACTTTAGATTTCAGGTGGCCCCATAGAAAAACGCTGCAAATTATTTCACAAAGGTTTATTATTTTTTCAATTGAGTATGATCGTAGTTTTAGTTGGCTAGCGTACGTCATAAGGCCCGTCCAGACTCCTCGGCGTGTCCTACTTCGAGTTGCCACAACCTATACTTCTATAATTATATACGCATGTTTATATTTCTCGATTTGAGCTCCTATCTATTCAAATAGTTATTGCCTATGATTGATTGTTATTGATTATCATTTAGAATACTTTTTTTTCCATAAAATTAATAGCTAACATTTTCTTTTCACTCATAAATCTCCGATTTCTATACAACTTGAAATATACCTACAAAAAAAAAAACTTTTCCACCTATTTTTGGCTCATAGCACCCATGGGTGTGGAGCGATCGAGCTGGCGAGAAGTTAGGACCAACTAGACCCCAAGTGGAGTCTATGTGCGAAAGAACACATTTTTTAAGTCAATTCTAAGGCCTTTTATGGCCCGGACGGCGAACGGCGGACGGACATTTCAAATTTGGATTCTACGCACCTTGAAACGTAAAGTGACAAAGTTTGAGGGGGGGTTATAAAAATTTTTTGCTATACGATCACATAGGCTTATTATTGGAAATAATAAACCAAAAGTCACAGGGGGTGAGGTCTGGGGAACGCGGAGGCCAGGGAACATCCCCATGCCGGGAGATCACGCGTCCGGGAAAAATCGTTCGCAAAAAGCCACCTGAAATCTAAAGTGTACGTGGACAAACCACGAACCATTCAAGCATTGAAGCAGTCAATAAGACGAGAAATCGCGGAAATACCGGAAGATATGGTGCAAAGAGTGATGCAGAACTTCAAGGACCGTCTTGAACTGTGCGTTACCAAACAGAGTCGTCATTTAAATGACATAATTTTTAAAACTTGATAATTTTTTACCGATTTTTCGATATTGAAAAAAACTTACTGATTTTCTCTACACGTTCTGCTTATTTTGTAATCCCTACGATCGAATTTGTGAATGTTACAGGATTTTAAAATGTGTCCGTTTATTACGGACCACCCTGTACTTATTCGATGGCTTTTAGTCATGATTTTAAATCACGTAAGCTTTCATATTCATTCAATAGCATTCATGGTATTTTTTATTAAAACACAATACTTACTATTTAGAAAAAAATATTAGACAATTAACTAATCCAAACGTTAAAAACTACGATAAATACGAATAGGTAGCGATGAACTGGGGAGCACTAGGCCTATTATTAGGTATCGTATTGTACTAAACTTATGCCTTAAAAATCATATCTGTGGACGTTTCTTCTCTTAGGTTTATCCTCAGTTGTTAGGTATTCCTGCGCAAATAACACTTATTCTGGACAATATCACGCAATCGTGTTATATAGGTACGCGAAATAAAATAACCTGGCATGAGGAACAAAAAAATATGTAAAGCAATATGCAAGGTTATAATATAAATAGTGCTACGATAGAATATTTTAATCATTTCTATTAAACTGTATCAATCACCACTGTAGTCTTCTATTTATTGAAATTTTGCTTTATTTTAACTGAGATTTAATACGTAAATTGTAGAATATGTACCCACGATATACCAACAATAAAAGAATTAGAGAAACTGTTTTGGATCAAAGATCCAACCGTGATCAGGTAGGCAGTGAAAAGTAGGGGAAGTTCGTAGGGGAACTTTTGTGGATACTGAACTATGGATATTTTTCTAGGGAAAAATCGCATATGGGCTAGCCCCTGAAGGTAGTGGGGAAAGACTTGATTTCAGCTTGTAGTATCCACATTTCCGTTTCGTTGACGGTGATTTTACTCCTCTCCGTGGGGCTGTATAATATCCACGCCATTTTGCCCTTACACAAACGAACCTAATAAGAATTTCTTCATTTCTAAGAGCGTATAAAGTTGCTAGGCAAGCGGATTCGTATAATAATAATTGTTTTTTACGAATTACATTTTCCAATTAATGTGTTAGGTACCTAATGGAATTAGAAGCGTAAAATTATTACAACGAAATTTTGTATCCTCTATGATTCAAGGAGGGGCTGCGTCTACACCCTGCTCTTCCTCAAACTACGCCACTGTCTTGTTGTAGCCACATTCAGGTTTCCAGTCGGACCAAAACAAACATCAAAGAAACCGACCAAAAGTGGAATAAAGATAGGAGTCAGTTCCTTACTGTTCTCATTGCCACGTTTTCTATCACATCACTACGTTTCATAATCCAACTAACACGAGAAATGCTTCGTCATTTTGTAATTCCTTCTATATTTTATCATCACCTAAATTGCATTTTCAGAAGAAAATTAAGTAAAGGAGACACTCTCCCGTATCCCACAGTTCTCTTCATTTGAAATTTACGATACAACTTCTGCATTACTCAACATTTCCACCTACTTTGATTGGCCAGTGCTAATCGTGTGAATGACTTGGCTTGTCTAATAAATAAAGTCCAATGATGAATCTCACGTCAATCAGGGAGTGAAAAATATATTTTTTGTTCTTCTAAAATAGAACCTTAAGTGCGGCGTTTGAAATGCAATCCGTCTCGCCTCCAAGACATTGTTCAACAAAATGAAACTTGAAGATCAGCATAAAAATACACATGCGCGTCAGTATCTGTCCAACTTCAGTCAATTCCTTTTTTTCCTCTCAACTCGTCGACCCAGTTGGAGAGCTATTATTCGCCCGTTCGTTTTTTCCTCCGCCTTGTTTAAATTGAGAAAATCCTTTTTGGGTCAGCGCACTCCGGTGAGCAGATTTTCTGACGTCAAAAGCTTAGTAGATCCAGACGGTTTCGTCAGCAGGTGTATTTTCTCCTCTTGCCTCCTTTACGGTTTATTTTTCGCCATGTCGAGCGGGAGCTGTTATGACGCGTTGGGTTTGTTTTGACGCGAGCGAGTGTGGGTAAAAGTGTTGGCGTTGAGTGCGTACGTGGGAGAGTGAGCCAGTACTTAAGTACATCATATTATAGAATTAATATTGCATTACATTATAGAAGTATTTGGCGAAGAATAACGGGGCAGCGAACGAAATACTCAGAAAATAGATGCTCATATTTAACTTGAATGAAAAAAATAAAATAAATAAATAAAAAATAATGTTAATAATAATAATAAAAATAAACCTAGTCCTTGTGCTGTAAGTGTGAGCAACTAGGTTCCCTTCAGAACGTTGCACCGAGTTCTAGGTATACACATTTTTCATTAAACTTTCAAAAATAAAATATCCTTCTAAGGGCCACTTTCACCAACAACATAAACGAGTATAAGTTAGAAAAGATTAACAAATAATCGAGATTCCAGCTAGGTAATCGTCTTTCACCAAACCACTTTACGAGTTTAAACTCCTAACGAGGTGGCTTGAGGTTAATCTCCCAATCTCGGCCAGTTAACTCTTGCCAATCTCAGATTAGTGATAAAAATGATATCGAGCAAAATGGCCGCGCACCAACAGCTGATTCCTCATACCTCTACAGTTTGGTTCACAGTTTATTATTATAGTTTATATATAGTTTATTGTTATTCAAGTTTTTGATGATGAATTCACGCGATTTATCGCTCGGATTAATTTGATTCCTCGGATGAGGACGATGTCCTGCAAAGACGCCCAAGGACGATCCGACGGCGCATTCCACATTTTGACGGGTTGGACGACGTCGAATTTCGGCGGAGATTCCGGCTCCCAAAACCGATAGTTTTGAAAGTCCTCGAGCTTATCGACACTCACCTGGAGTTCCCTTCGAACAGGTATAAGTTGGAAAAAGGCTTTTATACTATCAAATCGATGAATTATAATACGAAATTGATGTAGGATGGTAGGAAAATAAAGTATAATCGATGATGATTGCACGTTATAATACGATGTTGAATTGCTATCCCTTGTACAGTATGTACCTACCTACCTATACCACATAAAATAACTTATGTACATTTAAATAAGGTGATCAACCGTCCTGCTTCCGTCAAATGATGTGTCACACTTTCTTTGTTGGAAGTCAACGAAAAGTTGCGAGTAGATAGTAACTAGGTAACTAGATAAAAACGGCGCGGGTAATAATCGGTCGTGGTTGTGATTCACTTCTTCTTCGTCTTGATATGTCGGACACATGGCGGGTTTTCAAACTGTCGTTTCAAATTGTCCAATTTTTCATTGGACAGTTTCCGGAATCTCCGTTAGGGAAACTCGATTATTCCAATCTTGGTTTAAACGAATTTTGGGTTGGTGAAAGACGCCAAGGTTTGATCCTCGAGATTATATTTAATCGAGTTTGGCCAATCTCCGCTTTATAAGTTGTTGGTGAAAGTGGCCCTAAGGTAATTAATTTCCTTGATTTTGCATTGGTTGATGAAACAGCAATACTTGCCCAACAACATGGTTCTAACCTACCAATGTAATATACTAGAAAAATTACACAATCCGAATCAATTCACTGCATATATCATTATTGAATCAATAACTACTATTAGCGAATTTTCGTCAAAAAGGGAGCAATTGCAATGGTTCCAAAAATTTTAAAATCAACATTTCTGAAAAATTCCTTTCAGGGAATCCGTTTTGAGGTATTCTGAAACGATACCTGAAGTTTGTGCTATTTCATGTATATGTATTATATAATATACCTATGTCCGTGCCGAAGATAACTCTACTCATAGGATTGAGATAAAAATTCCATCAAGGACGAATTCGTTGGCCGGCATTTTTTTGAGCACATTAAATTGGTCAAATTTCAAACAATGTGCTAAAAAATCACTAAAAATGGGCTAAAGTTGGTTGAACATCGTTAAATTCATATTTTTTTTAACAGAATTTTAGTCAAAAGAAGTTTACTGATCAACAATGAACTAAAACATTGTAAAATTTATGAACAAATTTACGTTGAAAAATGTACTTATCTTAAAAATGTATCTTATTTGAATCGTAGAAGACTTTTTTTTAAATATTTTTTGTAGTTTATGCCGCACCTCAACCATAAGGGTCATTAGCGGCATTGAAAAAGGTGCCCACAGGACACTGCAAGTTGCACGATTCCAAGGAGGGCCATGCTACCCTCCACCACCAAAAGGAGTGATATCACGGACTCCACTGGCAAATCGGAGGGGAAAAAAATGAGGGGTACAGTGATGACCACTGTTTAACCCCCAAAATGGATTAAAAAACCTCATAAATAAAGTAATACAACTACGACTAGGTGTACAATAGGCTAATAACTATATACATGCTACTATATACAATCAGCAAAGTGAAATGAAACTACGACTAGATGTATACAAATATATCACAGATCAGATATCGCAGTTCGTATAAGAGCTCTGCGGCTCCCAGGTACAATAACAGGGATCGGACCTTGTCTGGTCCGGATAAAACGTCAACCCACTGAGGGGGCCGATTCTGGGCTCGGAGGTCCATAAGGTATGGACAGTCCTCCAGGACGTGGCGGATGGACAGATCACCCCCTCACCTTCCACACACAACATCTCGAGCTCCTGCGCTAAGCAGGTGTTTGTGAGTAAGACGGGTATGGCCAGTGGCAACCCGGTTGACCACTATTCGGTCCTTCCTTGGAAGTAGGGTTACGAATAGGCCCACCGGGCACAAGTCCTGAAGGACGCCACGTAGATCAGTGACCTCACCCTCCTGCCATTGCTTATGCCAGATGGAATTGGCTTAATGTTGCATGTAGGAGATTTGATTTTCAATGCGAATCGCAGAATAATATTTAGAAAGAATTTTTTTCCCATAAAACTGGCAGTAAACAATTTATTTTCACTCAAAGTTATCAATTTTCAAAACAATGTAACATAATAGTTGTATTATGTAGTACCGACAATAATTCAGGAAAATTCGCTCAAACGATCATGCTACATGGCTGGAACTTTTTAATTATTTTTTAAAAGTTTTTTCAAAAATAAATTCTACAATAACTAGGGTTACCACAACACGAACTTCTGGCAGTAATACCAACACACAGCTACGCCTGTACACTCTCCTGTTACGCAACATTTTTCATTTCCTTTCCGTAGCCATTTAAAGCAACCTTGCAACAGAGGTTTGCTGGCTCATTGATCACCTCCAGACTAGAGGAAAAAACGTTCACGTGCTTCCAACTCCTACGTAACAGGGATCACAAAAAGGGACAAGGACAAAGATGATACGCCGGTTGAAGCTACCTTTGCCGTGATACTCGCCCCAGATCCATATTCAAAACCCCCTTGCTCTCCCCCTCATTTCGAAACAACACAGCGTTATCTTATTTAAACTAATCGTCTTTTCTGGTCCGTAAACGGTGGCTTTCCCCTTTTTTGTAAGAATATTTACTTATTCAGCCTCAATACATATTGATTATTTTGAGCTTTGTTTCCATAGATCTCCAACTCGGTATATTCTCTTGGAATTCTAAAGAATGCATTGGTCAAAAGATACAAATCTTAATGAGAAATAAATCCCAAACCTAGCAAAGAATTAAATTGAAAAGAGAGAATTCTATCTCTTACCTCTTTTGACTTGCATAAATCTACAGCTGAAGTCAAGAAAAAAGTTCCAGTCATGATCCTATGAGCGGACTTTCTCAAATTATCGTATTATATCATGTTACATTGATTTAAAATTTTAGCACTTTGTGTGAAATTGAATTTTGAACTACCAGTTTTATGGCAAAAACAAAGCTCGATCTGAATTATATTCTGCTATTCAAAAGAGATTTTGGATTTTCAAATTTTTTGAAGTTCTCATCGACTTTTCAGAAAATATTAATGAAATTGAAGTAAAATTTTCAGCACAACTTTGTGCTTACAATTTTTAATGCTCTGCTTCTTTGTTTATAAACTTCTTTTGACAAAAATTCTGCTGAAAAAACGTATAAATTTAAAGAGTTTTTGCCAATTCAAGTAACTATATACTTTTTATATTATAACTCTATTTTTTTTAAATTTGAGCAATTTAATGTGCTCCAAACGTCCTGGCTGATGAACTCATCCTTTCGTTTGCAAAGCTTGATTTTTCGGCGCAAGGACGG
This sequence comes from Adelphocoris suturalis, assembly GCA_030762985.1. NCBI lineage: Eukaryota > Metazoa > Arthropoda > Insecta > Hemiptera > Miridae > Adelphocoris > Adelphocoris suturalis. The sequence goes on along the minus strand of CM061040.1, from coordinate 169,367,483 downwards.
CATTTTATCTCAATCCTAAGAGGAGTTATGGCCTGGAATGACAAACACACAAACAATATATATATATATATATATATATATATATATATATATATATATATATATATATATATATATATATATATATATATATATATATATGGTATATATATTGGCACAGATGTGTAGTGAAAATTAAAACACAAATACAGAATGAAACTTACACAATTATTATTGATATTTCGGCGATTGCCTTTTTCAAAATGAAGACTAGAGTGAATTGCCTAAATTTACACAAATTGCCTAAAATTACATCACAAACAGAGTAAATTTGCATATTTTTGCAAACTTTGTAAATATTGGCGCTATTTGCATATTTTTATCTCAATCCGTTCTCGAGATATGATATTTTAATAGTTATTTGAAAAACAAACCAGTACTTTGGTTTATTATTTTCAATAATGAACCTTTTTAATCGACCATGGAAAAAAATTTTTAACACCCCCTGAAAATTTATTGTTTTTCGTTTCAAGATGCGTGGAATCCAAATTCAAATAAAATAAGAAATCCATCCGTCCGCGGCTTTCTTCCGATAATACTAGACTATATGAAACTTTTGTTAAAAATTACATTTGGGGTCTAGATGGTCCTTGAAGCTCGGCATCAATTTTTATCAACTCTAAAGGGTAGTATTAAAGAGATAAACATTTAAAAAATAGAAATCCCGAAAACTTTCTAAGTAACAGTTATAATTTTTTGCTTGTCAATGATTAATTCAATCCCAAAGAATCGATTGAAACCACCCGCAACGCTGTACGTTGAATAGTTCGCTTTCCCTAAGGGCTTGAACATCGAGAAATCATGCGCTGCTAGCGGATCTATTGATTAGTCGATCAAGCTTTACATTAGATCAAAGATCGCTAGATACTGATACTGGAATACAAAAAAATTGCATTGTACTACATACGGGGCTTAATAATAATTATAGACGAATGATCTGCGTTGAAGTTCTATCTAAAACAGAAATAATAAACCATTGTGTAATAATTTTCAGCGTTTTTCCTCTCAACTTGAATTCGATTAATTTTAACTTTTAACCACATTTCGGAATCAGCGTTACATTTTCTATAAGCATCATGCACTTTGATTCAGGAAAATTTCCATCTAGAGACAATAACGACAAGTTAAACATAAACAAATGTGGATTTTTTTTTTTTTTTTCAATTTATATATAAAAATATAATGGGGTGGTCACGACTTAGGGCCACTTTCACCAACAACATAAACGAGTTTAAGTTAGAAAAGATTAACAAATAATCGAGATTCCAGCTAATCGTCTTTCACCAAACCACTTTACGAGTTTAAACTCCTAACGAGGTGGCTTGAGGTTAATCTCCCAATCTCGGCCAGTTAACTCTTGCCAATCTCAGATTAGTGATAAAAATGATATCGAGCAAAATGGCCGCGCACCAACAGCTGATTCCTCATACCTCTACAGTTTGGTTCACAGTTTATTATTATAGTTTATGCATAGTTTATTGTTATTCAAGTTTTTGATGATGAATTCACGCGATTTATCGCTCGGATTAATTTGATTCCTCGGATGAGAACGATGTCCTGCAAAGACGCCCAAGGACGATCCGACGGCGGGTTGGACGACGTCGAATTTCGGCGGAGATTCCGGCTCCCAAAACCGACAGTTTTGAAAGTCCTCGAGCTTATCGACACTCACCTGGAGTTCCCTTCGAACAGGTATAAGTTGGAAAAAGGCTTTTATACCATCAAATCGATGAATTATAATACGAAATTGATGCAGGATGGTAGGAAAATAAAGTGTAATCGATGATGATTGCACGTTATAATACGATGTTGAATTGCTATCCCTTGTACAGTATGTACCTACCTACCTATACCACATAAAATAACTTATGTACATTTAAATAAGGTGATCAACCGTTCTGCTTCCGTCAAATGATGTGTCACACTTTCTTTGTTGGAAGTCAACGAAAAGTTGCGAGTAGATAGTAACTAGGTAACTAGATAAAAACGGCGCAGGTAAAAACGGGTCGTGGTTGTGATTCACTGCTTTATTGTCTTGATATGCCGGACACATGGCGGGTTTTCTAACTGTCGTTTCAAATTGTCCAATTTTTCATTGGACAGTTTCCGGAATCTCCGTTAGGGAAACTCGATTATTCCAATCTTGGTTTAAACGAATTTTGGGTTGGTGAAAGACGCCAAGGTTTGATCCTCGAGATTATATTTAATCGAGTTTGGCCAATCTCGGATTTATAGGTTGTTGGTGAAAGTGGCCCTTAGTGGATCACTATCTCTACCACCGTTATTATGGGGGTTAGAAAAAACTTCATGCGGTGACCCCCAATATTATAATAATAATTTTTTTTTTTGCAGGGAATTCAAATATCACACTTTCGCGTATCACGCATGCGCGTCGCGCGCTTTATAAACTTTGTTATTTCAAATAAGAACCCCTTTTTTTACTGCAGATTCGGATTCTTCGTTAAATTTTATGAAGAAATGACCCATCACTCGATTTTTCAAATGCGCGCAAACGGGCGCAATTCCGCTCTAAATGTGCAAAATTGTGAAATACTGAGTTTTTAAGATATTCAATTGCCACATGTAATACATGATTTTCGGGTATTTTTTCGTGCTGAACCTCGTAATGATGTTCATTTATTGATATTTGCAACACCAACTTGGGAAAACACCGAGAAAAAAATTTCATTTTAATAAGCTCTGTGCTGGGTGGAGTAAGATAAATGCAATTTTAGTCGATTTTTGGTGTTTTTCCAAGTTGGTGTTGCAAACATCAATAAATGAATATAATTTATTTATTTATTTTATTTCATTTATGGGCGAAATTGCACAATTTACAATCATTACGAGGTTCAAAAAGATAAATACCCCAAAATCATGAATTCCATGTGGAGTGTGTGTGTGTCTGTGTTGTGTGTGGCATGGCGTGGTGTGTGTGGAACTCAGTATTTCACAATTTTGGCGACCCCAGTAACACTTTACTATAAGTGACAGTCCAATATTGAGGAAATCATCAGAGATCGTGCGAATTAATCCTGTAGAATGCATCACCGTCATAGGAAAATAAGAGCGTGTGCCGATGCCCAATGTGAATTTCCATAAATACCCATTTGTCGTGATCAGTAACGTCTCATCGATACGAGATAACAGACGGCAGTTCCCATTTCACAAGACCGACTTCTGATGGTCATTTCTTATGGGAATTCAAATTACGAAATTGAGAGGTTGGTTTTCATTTCTCACTATTGGAGTCTCCACTTCATTTCTATTTGATCAGTTATTCGGTTAACCATTCGCATACTTAGCATTCGTTGCCAGAGGCAAAACGCTTAATATTTTAATGAAATTTTCACTGAGTAATCGAGATAGCTCCATGAAGATTCTCTATAAGTTGTCTTATAGAACACCAGGCAATTCAGTGCTTAACGCTGAATACAAATTACCTACTTGAAATAATTTCGTCTCAATTTCTCATTAACCCTTTCCATTTGTCTGTTATAATAAGCGAGGAAGTTATGCTGTCCACCTAGCTTGACAAACGTTCTTCAATAACAAGCAGATTTATTCAAGTATGGCTAGGTTACGCACAACTATGCATTGTAATGTGATGGAATTCAAGTTTGAAACAGTTCACACTCTTCCTCATTATTCAACATCGTAGAAGTGCTACCATAAATCCACAAGGGCTAAGCTACATAACAGCCCACAAATCCTTCGACCCCGCACAATCACTTAGAAACCCAAAACAGGTGACGTGAGGAACTGAATTGATGGCGCTTCAAGAAGAATTTATAAGCGAGAGTTGTTTACAGAAGTGGTAGGGAAGGATCATGTTTTCCAACAGAATAAGGTCAATAACGATACTTCAACGCATCTAGTTACTTCCATGGCGCCCAGATGATTACATTATAACAACGTTTTTTCACCCACTCTCAAGTTATTGTGATATTTTAACGGTTTTTCATGAAGATTCTGATATAAACTGAGCATACAAGGATTTGCTCTAAAATGTTAAACTGAACCAGCTGCAGAGATCACGATTTTCCACTGATCGGTACAGTGGTGGGTTCATCTCCTCTTATACACATTTTACCTAGACTTTGTCTTTTCCAATCCTTCCTGCTCTATCAATTGATGAGAGAGTATGATTTCAATGAATGTGATGAGCTATGGATTCTGCAGATTGTTAACCTACTAAAGCAGTTTCTACTTTTAAATTTTCAAAGTTGGATCCAAAATCCACAAAATTCACCTTAATAAATTAATAATTTAATTTTCCTAAACCAAATGGAGAGGTAAGGGATGGGACAGAGGAATTATTCTTCTTTCTTTCTGAGCTGCCATGCATAGGACCAACTATTTCCTCACAACTTCCCCTCTGTTCGTGACCCATAACACCTTTTACCTTCATTTACAGTATATGGCTTTCTTAAATCGACCAACAGAAAAAAGCCAAAATTTTAAGAAACTTTACAGGCCCTAGTTGGCCATGAATCATCAGCATAGCTTTCAATCAACCGAAACGCATTGGTTGTACTTGAAAATTCCCTCTCACATTCCGCACTGATCAATAACAGTTCTCAAAGGTTACACTTTTCTTTGTGTTTTTGCTTTTTAAGCTATTATCCTTGTTCCTTGGAGAGACAGGACATAGGCCTTATCAGACAAAAAACCAAAGTTATTGGTCCCCCCGCCTGGATCGGGGCAGCCATAAGTTGAAGTGAATCCTTGTTGCTTGTTTGTTGAAGTGCTGATAATTTGTGTTTATTATCTATTGATTTGTAGTATTGAATTGTATAATTATGTATAGAGTTGTGACGAAAAAGAAGTGAGAAAACAATGATTCGCCAGTTAGTTTTGAAGAACAGATATATGTAGTTGAAAATCAGAAGAGTTATGGTATAATGAGACTGTTGGACAAAAAAAAGACGTGAGGTTTTGGAAGAGCTGCAAGCAATCACATTTTCTTGGAATTCTCATTGATTGTACATCCTGATGAATGGAAGGTAGGTACCTACCGACAACTCATTCCACAAAACAAGATGAATCTGAAAACCATGCACTACAAACTTGGTATGTGGAGATCGCATAAAATCAAAGAGCGACCAGCACTTTCAGCTGTGGTACCTAGTTATAAATCCTTTCCATTTATTTTAGGCTCCTAAGGGTTCGTAGTTGTTCATGACTGTATCTTTCCCGAATCGGAATAGTTTGCAAAATATTTCGTTGTTGATTGTGTAACATTCGAATGGGATCTGTCACATCAAACATGTACCTAACTACAGTTTAGGAACAGCCTAACTACTCTTATGTGTGCGTACTCTTATGAAGTTTTTGAATAAACTCCGAACTTAAATAAACGATGTACGTTCTACTATATTACCTATTCCTATACCTACGTGAAAATAATAATAAAAGTTATCAGTTGACGCACTTAAGTGACCTCCTGCCGTCACTCAGGATTTTACACCATTGAACTGAGGGTGATACTCACCTCAACGCCATTTTTTGTTTATGAATCCCGTTGAGTGTGCACTTAGGTTGCACACTCAGTGCACCCTCAGGGTCGCCCTCAAATCACGTCTATGAATCGCACAGAGTGCATGAATTCCCTTATCGATACACTTAGGGGCCCACTCAGACTCTATTCCCGTCTATGAATTCCACCCTTAATCTGCAGTTCTTATTGTACTCATGTTGACGATTTTTGTCCCTTGGGGAGAACGAAAGGTTTCGCGTAAAGCAATCCGAGTGGTTCGATTCAATTTCTTTGGGATTATAACCAAATGATAACAAATAAATTACTCATACCTTGAAAGTTTTCAAGATCTCGATTTTCTAATGCATCGGCCCTTAAATTCTATCCTTTAGGATAGTCCAGTAGTTTCAGGAGAAAGCTCTGGGCCGCGAACAAACGTATTTTTATGTTTTTAATTTTTTTAATTTAGTTCTTATATTCTAAACATTTTGAAACGTAAAACAACAAATTTTTAGAGGGTTATAATCTTTTTCTTGGTTGACCACTGAAATTGGAAATGATAAACCAAAAAGCTTGTTAATAGAACTGTTATTAGATTATGAAGAATGAAAAAGTAAAATAAATAAATGCTGTATGGTAAGCTCCGAAACACTCATAATTGCCCCACATTCATTAGAGGTTGATATGGAGATTTATTCAGAGCTAGCAAATTTCGAGATTCTTAGTGGATTTTGAGTTGATGAAATCATGAACGATTTCGTGATTACTTGACTTAAAAAGGTGTCGCGTGAGACATATATACGAGAATGGGTACCATGAAATATAATTATGAACATATTGTAGGAGACAAGCTTGTGCCTAACACCGAAAAACAAGTGTTAATAGGTAGTACATTAGCGAAGGAGTGGCAACAAGTTTAGCCCTAAGAATTACCAGAGGGAAATTTCCACGACAAGATGAAATACTACATATACCGACAAAAGAATTAGAAACCTGAAGTTAACATCCAACATACGTTGCTCGAATATACTTCGGTTAGTAAAATACCATTTTTTTACGATTTAGGGTATAGAATTTAGAATTAATAGCTGTGCCCGCTCGCTCGCTCGCAAGACTGATTATAGATCACAGTGTAGCAACACATAAATTTCTAGTCAATAGTGCCAGTACTACCATGGAATTACTATCTACAGTTGTATCTACCGCACCCAGAGAGACTCCGTTCTAAAATTTGACATCTGAAGATAGAGAGGAACAAAGTTAGCTGTAGACACATTCGGCTAATTTAGAAAGGTTCCCCAAATAGTAATTATACACATTCACACTCAGAGAAGCACCGTTTTAAAGTTCAGAATTTTTAGTGGTATAGGAACAAAATTATATACAGAGCCCGCTCAGCAGGTTGGAGTGTTTCTCATGCAGTAATATTACACTCTAAACAGCCGGAAGAGCCCCGTTCAAAATTTCAGCATCTCGAGTTGGATTGGAAAAAAATAAGCTACAGAGCTCACTCAGCTGATTAGTGTTTACCCAAGTTGTAATATTATGCTCTACCACACCCATATAAGTCTCGTTCCAAATTTCACCTTCTCAAGGTGCGTTGGAACAATATTAGATTCAAAGCTCTCTGTGCTGGTTAGAATGAATGGTTCTAGTAAGTTGTAATTACACTCTAATGATTTCAGTGTTGGGCAACATGAAATTACAATTACAGGGAAATTACATGTTATTTGTATTGACAATTACAACTAGTTGTAATTGTAATTGTAATTGCAACCCTCAATTACAATTACATCTCCTAAAAAAGTAATTGCAATTACGAATGAAATCCAGCAATAGTAATTATTACAATTACAATACGCTAAAATGCCACTAGCGAAACTATAAAAGAAAGAAAGAGAGAAAGAGAGAAAGAGAGAGAGAGAGAGAGAGAGAGAGAGAGAGATTGATTGATTGGTTGTTTATTAATCTGTACAATTTTGGGCATAGTTGCCCACTCTTACAATCATACAGAAATAATATAGATATAAGTTACAATGTAGTTGTCAGGAAGAAATTAAATGAACTATTCACTCAACTAGTAAAACAAAAATAAATTAAATGTTCGCCTCGGGTTTCGCCAATATTTCAATCAATTTGGTTTTGAAGGTAGCAATGCTCTGCTGTACATCAAATAAGTAAGGATACATGTTTAATAACTTGATACTTTGAACACAAAATGATTTAGAGTACTTCACGGTGCTGTGTTGTGGCATTACATATGTCTGACTAGCATTTCTTGTAGACCTTTCGTGGATAGTGTCCATTTTAATATATTGGCAAGCTAGATATTCAGGCTTAGAATACTTTATAATTTTAAAGGTTAAAAGGCTTGTGTTATACATCCATTGTTGCTTAATCTTCCTCCAACGCAGCCTATTGTAGTAAGGGGTGACATGATCATCCAGTCTTAAATCAAATATGAATCTAATGGACGCATTTTGTGCCCTCTGAAGTGTGTCAATATCGCCCTCAGACATATCACACAGAGCACAAGACCCATAGTTGAAATAAGGCATAATGAGCGCTGACACTAACTTGGCTTTAATATGAGTGGGGAGGTGGTAAGCTATTCTCTTAAGTTGATACAATGCTTTGAATACTTTGCGACACATAATAATAGTTTGTTGGGACCATGATAAATTCTTATCTATCACAACACCCAAGCTTTTAACCTCATGTTCATAGTCTAATGGCTGACCTTCAATAATAATTTTATTCAAGCTATCATTTTCAAGATTACTCAGCAACCGCCTATTTCCTATTATTATTGCCTTGCTCTTAGCTGCATTAATTCTTAAACAATGTTTATTGGACCATTCCACCAATCTTTCAAGCTCCACATTAAGTCTAGGTACAATAGAATTTATAAATTCAGGTGAGAGAGAGAGAGAGAGAGAGAGAGAGAGAGAGAGAGAGAGAGAGAGAGAGAGAGAGAGAGAGAGAGAGAGAGAGAGAGAAAATAATTTGAGGGTGGAGTGGGAGTGGGGGGACCTGTTGTACTGTTCCATTAGAGACATTTCAGCATTAAGTAATTGCAATTACAAGTACAGATTTTTGCTGTAATCTTAATTGTAATTACTTTGTCTCCAAAAGTAGTTATGATTGTGGATTCTGATTACAATAACTTCTTTTCGCTAATTATCGCACTTATTATGTTACATCAAATTTGAAAAGTAAGGACTTAGAGGGAAAAGAAATTTTTAACTACTAATTTTATGGCTAAAAATTCGTTCTAAATAATATTCTGCGTTTCAAAAAGAGATTTTGGATTTTTTACTTTTTTGCAGTTTTTACGATTCTTTAACACATTTTAATGAAATTTTAGTATATTTTTCAGATTAATTTTGCACATAGATTTTTAATGTTCTATTTTACAGTTAATAAACTTTATTTGAGCAATATTCTACTGAAAAATATAAATCTAACAATTTTTAGCTGTTTTTTTGCTATTTTTAGTGATTTTTTTACTAGAAGTTTCTAGTACCTAGCACTAATATAATTTAAATTTACCATTTCACGGTTCACTGTTTGTTTTCAAACTGAAGCAACAACTATATCTTCATGATTTGGGTCAGATCCTGACCGAAACGTCGCACCAAATATAAAAAAATATCCACTCCCAGACTAGTTTTGGTCATTCACCAAACCCATCAACCAAAGTATATATATATATATATATATATATATAAACCCATCGCCCCTTTTTGGAGATTGACTCAACTCTATCGCCTCCCATTGTTTTTTATTTATTTTATCTCCAATTTTATTTTTTGATGTAAAAAATAGTAAATGGAAAATGCAAGTACCTAATGCAGTTTTAGTATTTTAAACAATTGTATTGCCACCATTTATTTACCTAAAAAAATTATAGTGTATAATAGAAAAACAATCGTGTTTAATGGCTGCCTTGTGCTTGGTGGAGTTCAATTAAAGTTCGAATATCCGGCTTTATGTTCGTCAAGTTCAGGGGCAAGTCTCCCAGGTGGCAAATATCCAACTTGTTTCTTTGTTTTGTGAGGAGCTGGACAACAACACTAAATCCTTTTTCAACTAAATACCTACGTCGAGGTAAGCTGGGTTCACACGTTCACATCCAACAAAACAACAGCTTCGGTTGGTTGCTATGGAAATCGATCCCCCACCACTCTCCGACCAGATTTTCCGTGTCTCTCCAACTGGCAAAACAGCAACTATTTTTTTCCTTTTGAATGCTCATCGCCCCCCATCGCCCCCCCCACTCATTTATCGCCCCCCTGTCAACCGAAATTGCCCGATCGGGGGCGATCGCCCCCAGGTTGGGAACAACTGCTCTAGATTATAGAATGAGGAATGAAACGTGTGTTGGACTTTTGAATGTTTGATCTCAGATTCGGACTTATGAAATAGCTCTTACTTATATCATAACTCGGACTTATAGCTAGCTCCAAGTTGCAAATTGGCAGTTCCAATATTCGATCAAGTTTTAGCGGGAATGAGGTCAAGGAAATATACGAGATGTCATTTGAAATGTATCTCCTTCTCGCTCGGTTCCCACGTGCGGGTTAAAGAGGGCAATACATTCCTAATGATGTCCATTCCTTACTACTCTTGCTCCTCTTACCTACTTGATGATGTTAAATCCTACAGTAGATAAACGTCGGAAATGGACAATCGAAAAAGTTTTTAAAAACCTGAGTGAAATCCAAGATTCCTTCCATGAAGATTATCGAGGACTCTACCGGTAAATTAGTAATGCAATTTTATAGTACAAGTATCATTATTGACAGATTTTATTGATGGATTAAATGCATGTTATATTTTTGTATCTGAATCAATTCAATTTTATTAATCATTTCTGTCGTCAACATGAATGGTATGTTCTGTATTGGACTCTGGAGACGTCCTGTACATGGATTATAGGTAATATATGCATGTTATATTTTGTATCTGAATTAATTTAATTGTTTTAATAACTTCGGTCGTCAACATGAATGGTATATTCTGTACTGGAGTCTTCCTATGACGATTATAGTGGACTCCACCAGTAAATTATTAATGCAATTTTATTGTACAAGTATCATTATTGACTGATTTTATTGATGGATTATATGCATGTTATATTTTGTATCTGAATTAATTAATTAATTTTTTTAATCATTTCTGTCGTCAACATGAATGGTATGTCCTGTAATGGACTCTGGATATGTTCTGTACATGGATTATATACTTGACATATTTTGTACCTGATTTATTTAATTAATTTTGACATGGATATGTCTTTGCTCTGGGGGGTCAACCAAAAATTTCCGTGATGCAAAATTTGTGTCACAATTTCAGTGTTTTTCACGTACAACCCAGCCGTTGCTAGGGGAATGGAACTTCCGCAGTTTTCATCGCACATAAATCGTTCGCCACTCGTTGGAAAGCGCTTGATTTATGTGATAAATGTTCACATCTCAAGCTACCAATTTCCCCCTCCTTACTTACCTACATTCCTAAACTAAGTTGATTGGACTATAAACAATTTTAATAAGCCGGTTACAATATTCTTAACGTAAAGCAATAGCATCATTTACTCCACTCCATAGGAAACATTGTCATCCTCTTGACAACAGTCGACTGTTAACAACTCATTGTAGTGGATTCTCTCCACAGTTATTTTCAACATTTCTATAAGTAAACCGTTGTTCGTTGTTTTGTTGGAATTAGTCGGGATGCGGCCCAGGGATTTGTTTAAAGTTAAAGGATTTGTTTACAACTCTCGAGGACAACCGTTATGAAATCCCCAATCAAAGACATATCCATGTAACATGGTATCTGCTTGTAAAGCAGATAGTGGAACTCGTTTACGAGTTGTTTAGTTAGGTACTTGATTTTCAATCATTTCTGTCGCCAACGTGAATGGTATTTCCTGCTATGGAGTCCTCCTGTGACGGTTATAGTGGACTCCACCGGTAAATTATTAATGCAATTTTATGGTACAAGTATCATCATTGACTGATTTTATTGATGTATTATATGCATGTTATTTTTGTCTCTGAATTAATTTAATTTCTTTTAATCATTTCTGTCGTCAACATGAATGGTATGTTCTGTAGTGGACTGTCCGTTTTCTCTTTTAGTACTATGCAAGAATTTTATAATTACTACGAAAACTATGCAATATTTTCCCCTGAAGTTTGAAGTGTTTCACTTTCTTGTATGCAAATGTACGAACCACCAGAGAATTCTCACACCCGCACCGAGTGAATGGACAATGGCATAAGAGGATCGCCCATTAGGGGGAATTCACAGGATAAAAATATTAAGGTCGCGTTTATGTGTAGGGAACCGGGGGACCCGCCGGCAGGATGCGCTTCCTCTACGAACGTTCCCCAGGGAGCCCCGCGTCGCCTCCGCTTTTTGAATGGGAACCGAATGGAGGTTTTTTAGAGATGAATGGGAAGAGTCGAATAGGCGGGAACAAAGCCTTTGTTCGGGGATACTATGTGGGTACATACGTAGTGGCCTCAAGAGCCAGAGCCGGTCCCGCGTCCCCCCCGCCGCCAAGCCCATTCAGAGGCCGGAAAAACCAAGTCCCCACTACATCTAATAGTCCATTAGCCAAGGCTGAAAATTTGTAGTAATTAAAGAGAAGGTTTTTTGACATGGATATGTCTTTTGGCTGGGGCTCAAGGAATTTTTCGCGACACTTTTTTTTCCCGACCGACACTTTTTTTCCCGACCGACACTTTTTTTCCCGACCGGCACATTTTCTATTGATTTTCACGTACAACCAAGGCGTTACTAGGGAAGAGTAACTCCCATAGTTTTCATAGTAGGAAAATCGTTCGCCACTTTTTGGAATGCTCTCATTTTATCACAACATCTCATGACCTCTAAGCCATTGTAGTGTCAATGCTGATCTATTACTCTAAGTTAAAAACTAATATTGTTTTGTAACCATAATGGAATAATCTTGTGAAAAGAAGGCACTACATGGTTGGTATACAATTGAGTAGTAGGTACCAACTGGTAAGCAGTAGGTACTAGACATATCCATGATCTTTTGTTTTTCCCATCAAGGGAGAAATTAAAATGCTTGATTTACACTTTACATTTGACATGGATATGTCTTTTGGCTGGGGGTCAAGGAATTTTTCGCGACTCTTTTTGTTCCCGAGGTCAAGGAATTTCTCCACACAAAATGCAACGCTCCGGCACTTTAGATTATTATTAACTCGAAAAGTGAAGGCTAGGTAGAAATCAATGAGGTACTACCGCAATGTACTTCTACAAAATATGCATGGACAACTGATGATTTAACTCCTGCGTTAAACAGCTGACGTGGTAGGTAGAACATGTGATGAATGAAAGAACCATACAACCACTGTCTTTTGGTTTCTATTGATTTTTACGTACAACCAATGTGTTACTAGCGAAATGTAACTCCCTTAGTTTTCATAGCAGGAAAATCGTTCGCCACTTTTTGGAATGCTCTAATTTTATCATAACATCTCATGATCCCTAAGCCATCGTTGGGTCAAGGAAAGCTGATTTATTACGCTAAGTTATAAACTAATATCAATAAGCTTTAGATTAATATTAACTCGAAATGAGGTACTACCGCAATGAAGTACCTAATTCCGCCTTCCTCAACAACCGAATTAGACTTCTGTTTTTCCATGGAACGAAAGTAGCGCGGGAGTTTTTACTTCCCCAACAGAGTGGAAAGTAATGTCCATTTTTACGTTCCCATCCCAACAGAGTGGAAAGTAATGTCCATTTTTACGTTCCGAACATCCCAACAGAGTGGAAAGTAATGTTCATTTTTACGTTCTCAACATCCTAACAGAGTGGAAAGTAATGTCCATTTTTACTTTCCCAACATCCCAACAGAGTGTAAAGTAATGTCTACAACTTTGACATATCCATGATCTATTGTTTTTCCCCTCAAGGGAGAAATTTATACATGGGTCTTTAACTGACTGTATACCTATTTTTAATTTATTAATGCCATTTATTGCAAAAAAAATGTAAGTACATATGTATACACACAAAAAGATAAGGAAGTATTTGATACTTCGATCTATGGATAAAAAACCAACACACCTTAATTAAAGTTAGGCAGTTACTGATCTCCAAAATTTATAAAAATTGACTAGGGATCAGGAGTTAAAAAAAAAAAAAAAAAAAAAATGACAAGTGCAATCATTACACAAATATGAAACATTACATGACTTAATTAAAGATAAGGGAATAAGATCTTAAATGGCACTACAAGTACGTACCATATTCTCCCTAACAAAATAAATTTCAAATAAAACATACTGTCAAAAAAAAAAAAAAAAAAAAAAAACGAAAACTCTTAAGATGATGACAAAATTGCTAAATAAAGCAAAAAAAAAAAAAAAAAAAAAAAACAAATTATCGTTTTGATAGAGATTTCTGAAAAATATGTTAATACTCTTTTTAAATAGAATAAAATTGTGAATTAACTTAATGTGAACTGGCAACTCAACAAACAATCTAGGGCCTAAAAAAGAAAGTTGTCGCATGAAAAAATCACTGATCAATCAGATCAAAATCAATGATCTCGTTTGAGATCAGATTTTGAAAATTCAGTTCATTCTGAGTCAAAAACTTTGTCTGCCACCTCGAAATCAGTGGACGAAAAAACGACGGCCTCATCAAAACGGCTTAATTTGCCCATCCTAAAGTTTTTCTCTGATAATTCCTTATCCATATAACCTACAGAAATGTTTATACGTAACAAAGTTGTAGACCATAAGGAACCAAAGCGAATCGGCCCAAAAACTTTGGTCCCGCGTCCCCCCGCCGCCAAGCCCATTCAGAGGCCGGAAAAACCAAGTCCCCACTACACCTAATAGTCCACGAGCCAAGGCTGAAAATTTGTAGTAATTAAAGAGAAGGTTTTTGCGTTGGCACCCACTTGTTTCATTGATCGAACCTCAACAATTCCACCACTACTTTGATACTCTACGATCAACATACTTCAAATTAATGTAAGTACATATGTATGCACACAAAAAGATAAGGAAGTATTTGATACTTCGATCTATGGATACAAAACCAACACACCTTAGTTAAAGTTAGGCAGTTACTGATCTCCAAAATTAATTAAAATTTTCTGAAGATCAGGAGTTGAAAAAACACACACAAAAAAAAAAAAAAAAACAGTCACGCAGCATGATTGTATGAGCGAATTTTCATAAATGGTCGTATTACATTTATGTGAAATTCTGTTGAAATTTGAGCACTTTGAGGACAAATAAAAATTTTATTATACTCGTACATTTTATAGCAAACTAACTTTTTGTCAGTAATATTCCAATGAACAAACGATTTTGTGGATTTTAACAATTTTTTCAAGTGTTCCTATCGATTTTTAGCTTATTTTAATGAAATTTAAGTACATTTTTCAGTACAATTTTGTGCTTAAATTTTTAAATGTCCTAGTTCATGTTCGATTAATTTTTTTCGAGTAGCATTCTGCTAAAAAATAGAAATTTGTTAATTTTTAGCGGTTTTTTACCTTTTTTAGTGATTTTTTAAGTACATTTTTTGAAATTTGACCAATTTAATGTGCTCAAAAAGTGTTGTCCAACGAACTCATCCTTTCTTTTGAAATGCTTGATTTTTTGGCGAAAGAACGAAGTTTTTATCTCAATTCTATCGAGAGTTATCGTCTGGAATGACACACACACACACACACACACACACACACACACACACACACACACACACATATATATATATATATATATATATATATATATATATATATATATAAAAGCGTTAAAATCCAGGAATCATTTCAGAATGCCTCAAAACAGATTTCGATGAAGAAAATTTTTGAAAATTTTTATTTTAAAATTTTTGGAGCCATTGCAATAGCTTTATTTTCTAAGAAAATTCGCTAAAACAGAAAATAAGACAAGTGCAATCATTACACAAATATGAAACATTACATGACTTAATTAAAGATAAGGGAATAAGATCTTAAATGGCACTACAAGTACGTACCATATTCTCCCTAACAAAATAAATTTCAAATAAAACATACTGTCAAAAAAACAAAACGAAAACTCTTAAGATGATGACAAAAATGCTAAATAAAGCTAAAAAAAGAAATAGGTACAAATTATCGTTTTGATAGAGATTCTTGAAAAATATGTTAATACTCTTTTTAAATAGAATAAAATTGTGAATTAACTTAATGTGAACTGACAACTAAACAAACAATCTAGGGCCTAAAAAAAGGAACCCATAAAAACAAGTTTTTAATGTAACTCTTTCTTTTTCTCATGTTCTCGGTTAATGTTATTGTTGTTTCAATATTTGGTAGTTTCTTGGCAATAGTAAATTGAAACAAAATCACATTGTTTCAAAATCAATTCTGATAATAACTTAAATTAAATTGACAAGGAAAATCATTCAATATTTTATTGACCTGGGATTCGTTGTCATTTTATGCAGACGTTCAATAGTATCCTTCTCCTCCTCCTCCCTCACTCCTCCACCCTCCTCCTCCTCCCTCATCCTCCTCCTCCTCCCTCATCCTCCTCCTCCTCATCCCTCACTCCTCTCCCTCCTCCTCCTCCCACCTCCTCCTCCCTCCTCCTCATCCTCCTCCTCCCTCACTCCTCCTCCCTACAATACACAACACTTGTAAGGTGTCCCATATTAAATTTCAAATTTTCGAAAATTTATAGTATAACTAACTTTTTCTTCGCGAAAATTTGATAGATTAAAATGTACGCCGGCATGAACTCGTGTGCAAAATTTCAGATAGATTGGATATCGGGAAGTGGGTTAAAAATCGATCTGAAATTTTGTCTCAAGAAAGAAAGCAAGAAAGAAAGCAAGAAAGAAAGCAAGCAAGCAAGCAAGCAAGAAGAGAATCGAAGTTAATAGAAAGAGTTAAAAAAGAAAGTTGTCGCTTGAAAAAATCACTGATCAATTTGAAAATTCAGTTCATGCTGAAAGGGTGCCTTATGGGGGTGGGCCTGTAATGGTTTGGGGTGGAAACACTTCAGAGGCGAAAACGGAACTTCAAGTGTTTCCCCGAGGGAGTCTGACCGCACTGAGGTACATCTCCGACACCCAGGAAGATTATGTAGTGCCTTGCGCTCCTTGCATCGGCGATAATTTTATTTTTATGCACGATACGCACATGAAGCGAACGAGGTTACTGACTACCTCGAGGAGGTAGGCATACACCCTACAGTCCCCCAGCACGCAGCCCCGACCTCAATCCCATAGAACAACTATGGGACGACCTACGGAGGCGCATCCGAAGGGGTCCCTACTAACTCATCAAACGGAAACTCATCAAAAACGTGAGGTCGAGGCTTTTTGAGGAGTTTCCCCTTTGGGTGGGACACTGGTCAAATGCCAGACCCAACCCTTATAAGGTTTTTGGCCAGGTAGTTATTCATGGTGGCGATGAGCTGTATCAATAGCAGGTAGTTGACCCAAAGTAGACCAATATCCGTCTACTACTACCACCATAATCGACGAGTTTCCCGTCAGCTCCTTTTTGATGAGTTTCCTTCAAGGTAGTTTTTGAGGAGTGTCTCGACAGTGCTGGATTCTGGTCGAAAAAAATCTATACTGATTCATAACTGAATTAAACGGATACATTTTTTGGATACCATTTTTGATGAGTCGCTCGTTCATGAAGATTTGGCGAGTTTCCACCCCACGTGGAAAACTGATCGAAAATTGGGTTCCACGATTTTTTTGATGAGTTTCTTGTTGATGAGTTTCCTAGTTCCCATCCGAAGCCGACCAAACTCTCCTAGACCGACTCTCCGACCTAAATCTCCAAGACCTAAGAACAGCGGTCGTCGCGGAATTGGACCTCATTGGACAAGAAAGGTTTTCAGATTTGATAAACAGCATGCCTAGAAGAATGCAGGCGGTGATACAAGCAAGGGGAGGTACCACTCAAAATTAAAAAATTTTATTTTCCAAAACATTTTTTTTTTTTTTTTTTTTTTTTTTTTTTTTTTTTTTTTTTTAGCACGAGAATTGCAAAAGAATATTTTGTTACTTTTGTCTGAACACCGAGGTTTTGTGAATAAAGCTGGTTTTTTCAAACTGGTATTTTTTATTTGCCATTCTGTTCCTTGCTGTGCTCTCATAAGATACCGACTTTACCAATGCAACTTTACTTTTTTTTGCAAAAAAATTAACCAATTGGTGAACAAACTAAGGTGAAAAATGACAAAATATAGGGTCCGCCGGCTTTTTTGCTGTTAAGTTTATATTGAGCAAGAGCAATATGTTGGTGAACACACTAAACTCCCATTTGGAACACCTAAACACATTGAAACCACATAAACTAGTGTACTACACCTTATTGATATGGGCAATTGAAAAATTGCTTTAGCTCTACAGTTGTTTGGAATTTGAGATATACCTATATTTATGGTTTTACCCTAACATCAGTCAAAATAAAACAAATTGAACTGCATCAAACATCACTATTATTGATACCTACCACTTTGAGAAAGGACCAATATATACACACCTACGGTTAGTTGAAATGAAGATATTGCAAAGTTACTGTAGTTAAAGGTGCAGCATGGAAAAAATAGACTCTAAAACACAAATACGTGCAGCTTTTCAGATAAATATATATCTGATATAAAATGTATGATATCTGAGATATCTGAAAAGCTCGTATCAGAGTGGGTAGTAAATATCAGCAAACGTTTCAAGCTCGGATGATTCAGGCTTTTTGTTAAACTCGCACTATGTGGTTGTTCCAACTTACAACTGATTGTGGGTGACGCATGTGGGAGTCGATACGGAGGTGCTAGTTATGCCATTGTTAGATCTTGACCCGAAAACCAGCCCAAGAACACTACGATTAGCTACGAATTCGAAGTTATCATCTCTTATAATCGTTTGAGAGGGTCTGTTCAAGTAATTAAGCAGTATTTCGCCATTCAAAAGGGACGAGGCCATTGGTTTATGAATCGTTACCTCCTTTCGGTTCATTATTCTCAATGATGGACCTTTGTAATCGACCCCGGAAAAAAATTAACGCTCGTTTGGAATTTGTTGGATCAAGTTTCAAGATAGATCCTGAAAATTGGGGGAGAAAAAAACGTCTGCCCACAGAGTTTTTTCTTTGGGACTACTGGACCAAAATGCATGAAATACATCTGCTGGGGATGTGCCCAATTTCAAAGAGAACTTCCAGATCGCTCGTTCAAGTACGATGTACGTTCATTCGTAAGCTCTCTCTAAGTGGTACAACTTTGGCAAGAAAAAAGAACGTCAGCGTGAGTCTGAAAGAGAACTAAGAATAATGAAGATATATTTCCCACTGAACCAGATAGTAAAAACATAACGCAGTTATTTAAGTTTAGAACATGTTCAATAAGTTAAGATGAAAATGATGTAGGTATGGAGTTCTTCAGTCAGCTGTACAAATAATGACAATAATTCAACCATACCTAAATGTAATGGATATGGCCTAAGAGCTGTGGGAACATATGGGTGAAATATGGAATGCACTTTGACCACCTGAATGAAAACTAGGACTTTCGGATCAGCTAGGATAAGTTCACTGTTCACATTTTACTAACTTACCTGCATCGATATATTGCTGAGAGTATATAGCCACATCTCTAATGGCATCTCGTTTGGAACGATCGTCAAAATCGAACTCACTTTTCATCAAAGCATCGGCTGAGAGTCTACATAAAACCGTGAAATGTTCCAAGTCTGGATCGCCAGTGACGTGAATAAACTCTTGATTTCCGATCACATTTCAACATAGCACTCATTATTTTTGGACGTTAGAAATACAAAAACTACAGGTATGTAAAAGCGGTTTATATATATACGTGGATGGTGCTCAGCTGTTGGAAGAATTTCAGACTATATGAGAACGCCCCATCGGAAGCGGAACCTCAAGAGTCTTTCCTAATTCGTCTTTCAATTCACGCGTTTGCTCAATTTATACTGGTCAACTATAATGCACACGTCTCCACAGTTTGTTTCGAGCACCTCATCGACCGAGAGATCCATTATCGAAGCACGTAGAACAGACACTGACTGAATATGTGCGATGTTCGTGATGATAACAACAGGTATGATGATCTTGGATTGTAAACATGTCGGACTGTAAACACAAATACTGAAGCTACCTACACTCCCATTGTCCCAAACGAGGTGTGATTTTCTGAACCAATTATCTTGAACAGTCCCAAACGGGTTATGACTGTCTCTGATGATTATGCATACGTTTCTAACCCTAGGAATTCCAAATATGTGTCGGTGGTACAAAGTATCTATTATACTTTTTGAGTAGTCCGCAAGCTGTCCATCACCGCAGCCTTCAAGGTGAAATAAGTGCGGAAGAATGGTTCGCCTTCTCACAGCTGAAACGCAGATAGTTCACGAGGACGGGGGCCAAGGAGATGCTCTTGGGCTCGTTATTCGTATTCAAGGAAATAATTTTCGGAGGCAACTATGATTCCATAATGCCACAGAAAAACACAAAGTAAACGGTAATTCTAACAGAAGGAATAATAATAGATATGAAAAACAATTTCTGACATTTACTATCTATTTTGATCGTATTATATGCGTAAGGATGACAATAAATTAATTCCAAAGCAATGATGAAGATCTTGAACGGACAATTGAGGACGAATTGAACAACGACAATATACGCTGTTGATGTAAGCCATAATGAACGTACAGCGATCCCGGTGGGCTAATTAGATTCATTGAAGTGATCTTCATCAATAACAAAAAGCACTATAATTATTTACGATCCAGGAGTTTCGGAGAAAAGATTAGGGCGACGGAGGGATTTTGGTTTATCATTTTCAATAATTATCCTTCTTAATCGACAGAAAAAATTGAAACCCCTCCACCCACCCTGAAATTTGTTGGTTTTGGTTTCGAGATGCATGGAGTACAAATTTTAAAAACTGTTATTTATTATAAGATTAGCGGTATGGATTATTCCATATTGATCTTGGTTTTTTGATCAGTTGTTAAGTTTATTATTAATGGTCACGTTTTTTTTTTGTTTTACTGAGCTTCATGTTCTAATAGTGATTTTACATTATGCTTAGTTATGGAATAACCCATACCGCTATTCTTAAAATAAATAACAAAATAAGAAGAAAAAATGCAACCAATTTATAAACATAGTTAATTTAAAAATGAAAAAAATCATCCGTACGCAGCACCGTTAAGAGTTTCAGAGAGCCAACTGGTCCAAAGTCTTCACCACGGCATCAATTTCGATCAACTATAAAGGGTAAAATTAACGGCCTGCAATATTATAAAATCGAGATCTCAAAAACTTTCGGAATAAA
This sequence comes from Adelphocoris suturalis, assembly GCA_030762985.1. NCBI lineage: Eukaryota > Metazoa > Arthropoda > Insecta > Hemiptera > Miridae > Adelphocoris > Adelphocoris suturalis. The sequence goes on along the minus strand of CM061040.1, from coordinate 169,346,591 downwards.
AGAAGTTTTTTGTTTGTCATTTATAAATATCATCTCAAAGAATCGAATGAAACCACCCGGATCTCTATACGTTGAACGGTTCACTCTTCCCTAACTTTGATAGGGGAAAAAAAATCAAAAACACAAAAGCAATCAGACCTTCTACGAACAAGGCTCTCCTTAAGGGTTAGAACTTGAAAAAAAAAGCAAATCGCAACTGATGAAACAGTAAATATTTACTTATAAATTACGACAAATAAGTGACATAATTCCAATGGAATTCCCTCGTCGCCAAATCGAGTTTATTATAACTCTGTCACCTATAGATGGATTTGTGAAGCGTTGGTAGTTGTTTCATTTTATTTCCTTAATTTTTAGTTGGTAAGTCTGTGCCATCGTCAATGTCGGTATACTTAGATGAGAGGGACTAGTAAAGTATAGATGTTTTATTTAATTGCATTAATTTTCTCTGTTGGTGCCTACATCTATGTAGGCATTTCGATGACAAAGTCATCCTTTAGCCCGACCAACAACGCAAATCGGTAACGAAGGTGCGTTACGCACCATTAGAGGCGGAACAGTAAATAGAGTATCTGTATGGTTACGCTAAGGGATATGAGGCTAAATTGGTTCATAACTAACCTATGGTGCTGAAATTTGAAATTCAGTTCCTTTTTGCGATATCTAGAATACAATTACAGTAAACGGAAGCGCACTGATCAGCTGAGGGAACTCTGCTGGGGCTAATTTCTATTATAATAGAACTACGATCCTGACATTTAAGATGGAGCTAATTTCAGCTGAGGGATTTCTGAGTCTAATTTCTTTCCAAATCGACCAACGGTGATGAAATTTAGGTTCTCACAAATATTGCCTTCTAGTGTCAGTCTGGAAAATGCACCTCTCGCCAATCCATACAAGAACAGTTCAGCACCTAAATTGAGCGTGGCTATTCGAGAACGAATCTTCAGGAGTAAGCCAGAAACATAATCAATTGGATTTATTGTTCTGTGCTGCGATTGTCAATGGGTTCATGCAGCTTCAATGCCTTCCCTTCCGCTGTCCGCGCTGTCATCGGAGCCGTTCGTCCTGAATAAACCGTTCAGCACTTCTCACTTCCCGTCCCGATTCTTTTTGAAATGAATCATTAATGAAGGGGGAAACGAATTGTTCTATGTTCACAATATTCTCAGCCAATTTTCGTGATTCTACTGTTAGGTAGATCATTTTATTGTTTTGCTCGAACTATTTGGTCTCTCTGTGAAACCACTCATTCTCGGCAAGTGAATTCACACTTAAAAAGTTCCAGTCATGCAGTTGAAAACTAACTAAACGTTCAAACTGAATTAATAAATAACACTTTTCAAAGGTAGGTATAAAACGTTCATTCAAAATTCGAACTCATGAGAAACAAAGCAAAACAATATCTAGAATATAAAAGGGCTGTACAACAAACTGATATAGGGCTGAAACTCTGTGATAAGAGCGATCAAGCACTGACAGCGCTCACCGCGAAAGGGAAGGAACTGAAGCTGCATGAACCGCTAGAAAATCGTCTCTGTGCTAGCCGCCAAATCAATTGATTGTAACTATAATTTTCGTTGTTTCTACATAATTGACCAAGATTCCAACGTCTGGGAACGGTTTAACCTGTTTCCAGGGCTGGAGACCTTAGAAAGATGAATTCTAGTTGGGGCAGGACCCTCCGAAATAGCCAGACTGGGCGAGCGAAATCCGGCTATGAGAGATTTTGAAAGTCAGACGATCCCAAAGCACGCGGTCGAGTAATGTTATGCAGACATAACGGTCGTAACTGGAGGACGGCGCGGCGTTTGCACAGGAAGCGCCGACTTTAAGATTCCGCTCACGGGGCAGTTGAGACCAATTGATGGAACAACATTGTTCCTTCCTTTGGCACGCAGAGATGGGGGGACCACCAGGGCTTTGTTCACAACCGCACGATCACACGTATGTGTTGACCTAATGTGAAAATCAAGAAATCAACAGGTTTTGTTGTAGGCAGTTCTCACTATAGGCCATAAGCTGTGCGGCTTCCAATGTGATGGGTACTCATCCGTTGGAAGTGAACGGAAACTCATTTTTCACAAATAGGAAGGTACGTCTATGTTATAAATCTCGTACACCGCCTGGTGGCAGGGGCTACTTGCTACCTGAAACTGACGTCAATATCCTCATGTTTTGAGATTAAACTAGTAGATATTTTGAATTTATAGTAGGCAGTATTATCCACCAGGGCCCACCATTTCACCAGGGCTTTGTTCACAACCGCACGATCACACGTATGTGTTGACCTAATGTGAAAATCAAGAAATCAACAGGTTTTGTTGTAGGCAGTTCTCACTATAGGCCATAAGCTGTGCGGCTTCCAATGTGATGGGTACTCATCCGTTGGAAGTGAACGGAAACTGATATTTTACAAACAGGAAGGTAGGTACGTCTATGTTGTAACCTTGTACGCCGCCTGGTGGCAGGGGCTACTTGCTACCTGAAACTGACGTCAATATACTCCTGTTTTGAGATTAAACTAGTAGATATTTTGAATTTATAATAGGCAGTATATACGGTTATCCCCCACCATTCCACCAGAGCCTTGTTCACAACCACACAATCACACGTATGTGTTGAGCTGATGTGAAAATCAAGAAATCCGTAGGTTTTGTTGTAGGCAGTTCTCACTATACCAGAAGTTGTGGTTGCCAATGTGATGAGTACTCATCGATTGGAAGTGAACGGAAACTGATATTCTACAAATAGGAAGGTTACGTCTATGTTATAAACCTCGTACGCTGCCTGGTGGCAGGGGCTACTTGCTACCTAAAACTGACGTCAATATCCTCATGTTTTGAGAATAAACTAGTAGATATTTTGAGTTTGTAATAGGCAGCATGTATGGTTTTCCACTTGCCGGAACATTCTCTTAACTTCTCATAGGTGCCTATGTTAGGTATTTAACTTACAGTCGTCTGACAGTATGAGTGATGGATCAAGCTTCTAACAAATCGAAGTAAAAAAGGGGTTCAAATGTTATGGAGGCATCAGCAACAGGCAAAACATACACTTCAAGATTGAATCCGGTCATTACAAACAACGTAGAAATCGCGAGAAAAACATGATTTTTTCGTAACGTTATGCAACTGTCTATGTCTATGACAGTGTTGTTGAGCGATAGTAGCTGGTACCTGAATGTGATAAGATCATCAGCCTGAACTACATGGTGATGACAAAGACTATTGTCAAGTATTGGCTAGGATTTTTACGTTACAGGAAAAGATAAAACTCTAATACTCATCCCTGAAATCCAGGAATTCCTCGGAGAGGTACATTTTATACCTAAGCTTTTTACTTAAAACAGGATTGGTGTCCAACAAGAAAGTTAGGTATGTAGGAACAGCGCGGAGACAAGAAAAAAAGTAAATATTCATGAACCCATCAGAGAATCAATTCAAGTCAGGTAATCAATCAGGTCTAATTTTTTGTTTACGACAACGGCAACCCTGGAACAGCTATTCGGAGCAATTGTTGTAAGACATTATACACTAGAGCTTGTCGATAGGTATATACGAGTATGTAGCAGACAGTTCTGACCAAACAGAATTCACCGTCAGGTTTTAGCGAATTTTCGTAGAAAATGAAGCCATTGCAATGGCCCCCAAAATTTTAAAATACAAATTTTTGAAAATTATTTTAATTGGAATCCATTTTGAGGCATTGTGAAACGAATTTTATATACATATAATTTATTTATTTCCATAGCTATACATGTGTCATTCCAGACGATAACTCTCCTTAGGATTGAGATAAAAATTCCGTTCTTGCGCAAAAAAATCAAGCACTCCAAAGGAAAGTATAAGCTCGTTGGCCAGCACTTTTTATTAAACTCTTTCTATTAACTTAGATTCTCTTCTTGCTTGCTTGCTTGCTTGCTTTCTTTCTTGAGACAAAATTTCAGATCGATTTTTAACCCACTTCCCGATATCCAATCGATCTGAAATTTTGCACACAAGTTCATGCTGGCGTACATTTTAATCTATCAAATTTTCGCGAAGAAAAAGTTAGTTATACTATACATTTTCGAAAATTTGAAATTTAATATGGGACACCTTACACGTGTTGTGTATTGTAGGGAGGAGGAGTGAGGGAGGAGGAGGATGAGGAGGAGGGAGGAGGAGGAGGAGGATGAGGGAGGAGGAGGGAGGAGGGGGAGGAGTGAGGGAGAAGGAGGATGAGAAGGGAGGAGGAGGAGGAGGAGGGAGGAGGAGGAGGAGGAGGGAGGAGGAGGAGGAGGGAGGGGGAGGAGTGAGGGAGGAGGAGGATGAGGAGGAGGAGGAGGAGGAGGAGGGAGGAGAAGGATACTATTGAACGTCTGCATAAAATGACAACGAATCCAGGGTCAATAAAATATTAAATGATTTTCCTTGTCAATTTAATTTAAGTTATTATCAATGTGATTTTGTTTCAATTTACTGTTGCCAAGAAACTACCAAATATTGAAACAACAATAAAATTAACTGAGAACATGAGAAAAAGAAAGAGTTACATTAAAAACTTGTTTTTATGGGTTCATTTTCTTAAGTAAATTAAATTGGTCAATTTTAAAAAAATGTGCTACAAAAATTACTAAAAATGTCTAAAAACGTCTAGAAATTGTTGAATTTAATTTTTTTAGCAGAATAAAGTTTATTAACTATAGGATAGAACAGTAAAAAATTAATGTACAAAATTATGTTGAAAAATGTACTTAAATGTTGTTAAAATTTGCTAAAAAGTCGATGAAAACTGCAAAAAAGCTAGAAAACCAAAACATTTTTTTGAATAGCAGATTATCATTTTGAATACACTTTTGCCATAAAATTAATGGTAAACAATTTCCTTGAACACAAAAAGCTCAAATTTCAAAACTGTTCAGCTTTATACAATAAGATAATTTACGAAAATTCGCTCATACGATCATGCTGCATGACTGGAACTTTTTTCTGTGTTCACTGTACACTAAGTTGATTATTGGATGAATTACGCTCCCACCACTAGTAAATTTACTATTCAGAACATACAAGTAAATCCATAAAATAAATAAATATAATAAAAATAAAAAATAAAATAAATAAACAATAAATAGCGGGGAAAATATGAATTTTTTTCGTCTCAAACACAAAAGTTCTCCAAGTTACTCAGAATCATCACAAAATCCAAAGACATCATAACAAGGTACGTATCAGTCGTTCATATTTCTCAGGCCAACTGGACAAAGTCGCAGAATAAAATTTCGGTATCTCCTCGAATTGACTGTTCGTGTTTCGCATGTTTTGCTGTAATATCTAAAATATAATATGTAATATTAAAAATATAAAGGTATTCATGGTCTGAGAGTTTACGGCATCGTAAAGTGTTTTAAACGTGTTAAATATGCTAAACTTCGAAAACAACCGTCGTAAAAATCCAGACTTAACGACGACACGATATGTTGAGGAAAGCAGAGACTGCCGTCTGCTTAACTTCGAATAAAAGCCATGTTAAATGTCTTATCAATGCAAATTGGCGGAAAGCCAACAGTTGATTTTCAAGTTTTGCCTACAAAGAAGCCAGGTCGCATATATATATATTTTTGTTTCGTTTAGCAAAGTCTTTGTAGTTTGTTTTGAAAGCAAAAAGCCATACCATACCTACATATAACTAATACGGCACTCAGATCCTGGAGACATTCTTCCCATATATTCCACATCCTCTGATATTTCTGCAGCACTAAATTCTACCAGAGTTTTCTTAATCATCACATCAATGCACTAAGTTTTACGGCTCTTTGTGAGCATGTTTTGGGCAATTACCTACTTTGTCAACTCGCACACAAAGATATGTTCGAATCGTTTCAAAATGAAACTGAATCCCTCTATTTTAAAGTATGACCTGCAAGTAATATGCCTTCATGCCGGTAATACCTACGCTTTTCGTGTTGTTGTTGCACTCTTTTTACATGCCTCGCAGGTATTCACCTTCTTCTTTTACACACCTGTTATCACAAAAATCTTCTAGTGCTATTTTACGAAGTTTAGCATACCTAACGGAGTTATATGATCCTCATGATTCCTGCAGTTACGATGTTTTCGAATTAACGCGTTTAACACAGTTGTAAAGACCATTAGTGGATTCCATTATAGTTAACATCAATTTATCGAAGTGATTGAATTTTCAGTGTATGGCGTATAATCCATATTTTTAAGATAGAGACGAAACAGCTGCCAGCGCTCTCGCCAAATTTATTCACTCCGGTACGGAATGATCTCAGGTCAAGCCGAAAGTTCGCAAGATGGAAGTAGAAGGGAAGAAACGCTGAATGGAATTCCAACGGTACCGTCCGAAGTCTTTGTAGCTTGTTTTGAAAGCAATGCCATACCTACATATGACAAATACGGCACTCAGATCCTGGAGACATTCTTCCCATATCTTCCTCCTCCTCTGATTTTTCTGCAGTACTAAATTCTACTAGAGTTTTCTTAACCATCGCATCAGTGCACTTAGTTTTACGGCTCTTTTTGAGCATGTTTTTTGGGCAATCACTTAGTCAACTCGCACACTAAGATATATTTGGATAATTTAAATATGAAACTAAATCCCTCTATTTTAAGGTATGACCTGCAAGTAATATGCCTTCATGCCGGTAATATGCCTTTTGTGTTGTTGTTGCACTCCATTTACGTGCCTCGCAGGTATTCACCTTCTTCTTTTACACACCTGTTATTACAAAAATCTTCTGGTTCTATTTTAGCATTTTCAAGTTTAGCATACCTAATCGAGTTAACATGGGATCCTTATGATTCCTACAGTTACGACGTTTTCGATTTAACACGTTTAACATAGTTGTAAAGACCATTAGTGCATTCCATTACTTCTGCTCACAATTAGAGCACCACCATCCATTTCTTCGTTAATCCCTTTGTTTCTTCTTATCAACTATCTACCAAAACTTGATTAGAGGCATAGGCCGAAGGCTCCAAGCCCTCATCCGAGCTAGATGAGGTAATACCAAGTATTGAAAAGCAAAACTGGCACACTTTTTTTTTTTCACATTTACAATTTTTATAATTTTACCACAAGGTACATTTTTCTTCAATTTTATCCATAACAACTTTTCTTCAAGAATTTGTGCCTTTTTCGGTTAGGTACCATATTCCTTCTGTGTTTGCAAAAACAATGTGTGCAAATGAATAAAAACTTGATAAAGGAAAACAGAAGGGGAAAAACGAAGATATGGATGATGGTGCTCTAATTTTGAGCAGGGGTATAGTTAACATCAATTTATCGAAATGGTTGAATTTTCAATGTACGGCGTATAATTCATATTTTTAAGATAGAATCGAAACAGCTGCCAGTCTCTCGCCAAATTTATTCACTCCGGTACTGAATAATCTCAGGTCAAGCACACAAAGATATATTTGGATCATTTCAAAATGAAACTGAATTCATCTATTTTGAAATATAACCTGCTAGTAATACTCTTTCATGCCGGTAATATGCCAATATGCCTTTCTTGTTGTTTTTGCACATTTTTGTAAGTGCCTCCCAGGTATTCACCTTCATCTTTTGCACACCTGTTATCACAATAATCTGGTTCTATTTTAGAAGTTTAGCATACCTAACGAAGTTAACATGGGATCCTTATGATACCTGCAGTTACGACGTTTTCGATTTAACACTAACATGGTCGTAAAGACCATTAGTGGATTCCATTATATACTCCTGCACACAATTAGAACACCACCATTCATTTCTTCGTTAGTCCCCTTGTTTCTTCCCTTATCAACTATCTACCAAAACTTGATTAGAGTGATGGACCAAAGGCTCCAAGCCCTCATCCGAGGTAGATGAGATAATACCAAGTAACGAAAAACAAAACTGGCATACTTTTTTTCACATTTACAATTTTTATAATTTTACCAAAAGGTACAGTTTTCTTTAATTTTATCCATAACATCTTTTCTTCAAGAATTTGTGGCTTTTTTGGTTACCATATTCCATCTGTGTTTGCAAACAATGTGTGCCAATGAATAAAAACTTGATGAAGGAAAACAGAAGGGGAAAAACGAAGATATGGATGATGGTGCTCTAATTTTGAGCAGGGGTATAGTTAACATCAATTTTTCGAAATGGTTGAAGTATGGCGTATAATTCATATTTTTAAGATAGAATCGAAACAGCTGCCAGTCTTTCGCCAAATTTATTCACTCCGGTACTGAATAATCTCAGGTCAAGCACACAAAGATATACTTGGATCATTTCAAAATGAAACTGATTTCATCTATTTTGAAATATAACCTGCAAGTAACACTCTTTCATGCCGGTAATATGCCATTATGCCTTTCTTGTTGTTGCACTCTTTTTACGTGCCTCGCAGGTATTCACCTTCTTCTTTTGCACACATGTTATCACAAAAATCTTCTGGTTCTATTTTACGAAGTTTAGCATACCTAATGGAGTTAACATGGGATCTTCATGCATAGTTGAAGGGTCACGGGAAAGAACGATCAGAGTCATTTTTGGTCCAAAATTAGATGGTGGTGCCATCTTGCAGGTCTTGGAGAAACAAATCGAAGTATGTATCGTCTCGGGAAAGAATGATAAAGATTAGCGTCAAAAAACCGAGGGAAAGATTTTACGTGTCGCAAAACAACAAAAAAGGATCAGAGTCCTAAAAAACCTCAATTGTTGATGAAGTTTAACGTGAAAGAAAGATCAAAGTCTAGCAGTTTTCTTGAAGAAATTCGTTTTTCCCTTTCTCTTCATATTTTGTAAAACATTTTGATTTTTATTTCTTCACTAAAATGTGATTTTTTTTTTTTTTTTTCAATGAAATGACTATTTGGAGTTGAGAATTATTTACCCTAAACCATAAACATTACACTTGAAAGTTTAAATTTTGAATTTTGCAGACTTGTGAAGAAGTGACACTGATCGTTATTTCTCGCGACCCTTCAGTTGTAAAGACTATTAGTGGATTCCATTATAGTTAACATCAATTTATCGAAATGGTTGAATTTTCAGTGTATGGCGTATAATTCATATTGGTTCATTATTTCCAATAATAAGCCTATGTGATCGTGTAGCAAAAAAATTTTATAACTCCCCACCCCCACAAACTTTGTCACTTTACGTTTCAAGGTGCGTAGAATCCGAATTTGAAATGTCCGTCCGCCGTTCGCCGTCCGGACCATAAAAAGCCTAAGAATTGACTTAAAAACCCGTTCTTTCGCACATAGACTCCATTTCGTTTAACCATCCCGATCGCTTTACTCGCATAGATGCTATGGGCCAAAAACGGGCGAAAAAGTGTCTTTTTCGAGAGTTTGAGTGTTAGACGTGTTAGACGCACGCCTGGCACGCTTGGCAGGGGGTCACGGTGGGTTGTGAGGGGGGTGAGCGGGGGGTGGAGTGAGAGGAGGCGACGCGGCACCTTGTGGTGGCTGGAGTGACCAGGGGCGTAGCAGAGGGGTGTAGGAGAATGGATATTTATTACTTCTACGTGTTATACCCATCATATAATGCACCGCGGCACCTTGAGGTGGGTACAGCGTTCCTTCGAGGCATGAATATATGTTTTTTTTCTAGGTCATATTTGTGTGTTAATACCAAAGCTTTTCCTACGCATATTTAATAACATTTTCTCTCGACTTTTCGTACGTACTTAGATAATGATATTATTAAGGCAATAACTATTTGAATAGATAGGAGCTCAAATCGAGAAATATAAACATGCGTATATAATTATAGAAGTATAGGTTGTGGCAATTCGAAATAGGACACGCCGAGGAGTCTGGACGGGCCTTATGACGTACGCAAGCCAACTAAAACTACGATCAAACTCAATTGAAAAAATAATAAACCTTTATGAAATAATTTGCAGCGTTTTTTTAAGATAGATACGAAACAGCTGCCAGCGCTCTCGCCAAATTTATTCACTCCGGTACGGAATCATCTCAGGTCAAGCCGAAAGTTCGCAAGATGGAAGTAGAAGGGAAGAAACGCTGAATGGAATTCCAACGGTACCGTCCGAAGCTCCGGTGAAGGGGTGACGGCGAGGGGTACATGAGCCTCCCTTCTCTTTCCCTACCTCAACATCCCAGAGGGAACGGATAGGTTCGCCGGCGGGGCGACCTGTTATTTCGCTACCTCACGCCCCCGCAGCTCCCAAGGCCTCTCTCCAGGTATTCGGGTCATGTTGTGACGGCGGGCTTTCTGCTTGCTCCCTCTCGATCATACCTGGAGAAATCTGCCATCTAATATCCTGGAACGAACAAGAGGATTTGTTCACCATGAGAGAACCTGCGATGTTACTCGCGGATGGAGAAATTACCTTTGGTTCCCGGGTATATGTTATGACTTGGAATGGATACTGAGTTTCGGAGACTAAGAAACAACCGATTTTCGGGAACTAAGAATTCGGGCGTTGATATGAACTTTTCTTCGAAAATATAATATTTTATTTAATTCAGAAGTTTTGTTGGTTCCTAATTTTTTTTTTTTCTTTTTTTTTACATAGATATGTCTTTTGGCTGGGGGACATGACAAAGTAAGCGTGATCGTGATCACAAAATGTAATGGGTAACTAGGTTGTTACCTACATTCATTACGCTACTAATCACGCTACTCTACCCAGAAAATGAGGAAGTCACTATTTCTTAGCAATTAACGAAACAACAACAAAACAATTTGAATTTTTAATTTAAGTGTTTTCACCTACTGTTTCTTATCTTACCTACAAGTTAAGTAGCATAATACGTCTATGTGTAACGAATGTGTTGCAATTTCAGATGATTTCCGCTTACAAGTGGGTCGTTGCTAGGGAAATGGTTTTCGTCATTTTTCATTCCCCAAAATTCGTTGACCATTCATTCGAAAGCTCTCGATTTATCCAACCATATTATGTTAATTACTGCGAAGTTCGTACCCAAAAAGCTGAGTTATAAGCATGATTATTTGAATAATTGTTTACACATTGGTGATAATTCTCAATAATTGATATTGTGAACATGATTGCAACCACTTGTTAATTTCTGATGATTTCGGTGATAAATAAATAAAACAACTTGACATAGTAATGATAAGATGCACCACAAAATCTGAGTCATTCTTATATGCGGGTTTCACGGTTTTATGTGAAACGCGTGAGCCAAAACACATATTGTGTTTCAATAATTTCTTTCGAAGTATGTGTTGCAACAATTTCTGATGATTTCCGCTTACAAGCGAGTCGCTGCTAGGGAAATGGTTTCGTCATTTTTCATACCACAAAATTCGTTTACCATTCGTTCGAAAGCTCTAGATTTTTCAAACCATATTATGTTAACTGCCTGCGAAGTGCGTAGCCAACAAGCTAAGTTATGAGTATGGTTATTTAAAAAATTGTTTACACACAGGTGGTCATTCTCAAAAATTGATATTGTAAACATGATTACGACCGCTTGTTAATTTCTGATGATTTCATTAAGCTGGTGGTGAGTAAGTGACTTTTTTTTACAGACATCCTTATCATAAAAGAGATCCTTCCCATATTGGGAATAGGCTCGATTCAATTGCGATTAGGGTAATTTTTCGAGAACGTTGAACCCAATAGTCTTTTCACACGTTGAAATCAAGCAATACGATAAAGGAGATTAGCTACCTACCAACCTACCCAGTATCACGTCGCGTCGTGGAGCTAACATTATAGCTGAGTATGTGCAACCTAGCGATGGTGGTACACTTGGATCAGCTGAGTTAAAAATTGGATTCAGCCTGTTTAATTTGTTATAAAAACAACGGGCTTTGAATTTAGTTAGAGCAGTGTAAGCTCAGTATGGATAGATAATAATATTCATAATACTTCAGAAAGGTTGTACCTAGTTGGAAACGGCTCACCTAATCAAGAACAGCACGTATTATTCAATTTAAACGTTGAGTGTAAACGGACGACATTATTCGAATATAATACAACAGATTCAGAAATTACCAAATGTTTCAAAAAGTAATGTTGAGAAAATGTACCTTGGCATAGTGTATTAACAATACACTCCCGATTGTAAAATTTGTGGTCGATTTCGGTTTCTGGAAATGGAACTAGACTGGCACCGTGATGCAAGCCACCGTTATGTAAGCAGTTGCACTCCACAGCTTTGTTGTTCGATCCCCACGTTTCATAACTTTACCTTAATTCTGAAGAATAACACTCGACTCTTATCACTTAATTGACCCACGTGGTTCTCAGTTTAATCTATAAATAAATAGTGGCAGACGAATTTTACTAGTTGGTACGTGATTGTTTTCCAATTGTCATTAAGTATGTTTGTATGGGTCCAACTGTATGAGGAAAAAGCGCTAGATGATGTATCATTTATATTTAACCATGTATCATTTATATTAAATAATTATTATTCTAATCTCTTGATCGTGAGTAGTTACAGTAAAGATTGACATAACACATCAGTTTGATTCATTTTAAAATTGATTGTCATTACCTTTTTGTTGTCTTAATCATCGTTCAATTACGATGTACATTACGATTATACTTATATCTACAAGAACATAGGTTTGAAATATGATGTACTTTTTTCCAACTGATTAGGCGCTCAAATTTTTAATGATTACCGATTCAGTGACCTATAAGTTTTGAATGTTTCGACCTTTTAATACATTTCAATATATTAAAAGATTGGGAATGTTTGTTTATGTCTGTCAGACTTTTCTTTCAAATTCTTCATTTACTTGAACATATTTGGTAAAACTAACAACAAAATCATTAACTAGATACCTAAGTTAGATAGTATACTAGTATTCCTAGAAGCAAGTTTTGCCCGAGTGACTTTTGTGAGGGAGTTTTGTTAGTGTAAAACCAGCTTTAAGACGGAACTGGTTATTTTAGGTTTCTATAAACTAGAAAGACTACTAACTAAACTCGAGACTACTTATACTATCTAAGTATATACATATACTTAGGGAGATAGAAATGCATACACTAACTAGAGTGTGCACTCATAAATTCCTATATGTTATCAAATTTTTGGGGATTGGGCGGGTAAAGTTGTTCTTGAATAATTATCTATAAATTATATCATATAAGTATCCGGATGAATGGAATTTTCTGCTTATGCACAATTATAAAATTTTTGCGGAATGCATGAATACACTTTTTGAAATATATTCCAATTTGGATTTAATAGCATTTGAAATAATGGTAACCCCATTGCACTACCGGTAAGCATGAAATCCGTGCAATACGCATTCTCTCGATTTTCAACTGATATTGATGATTTCAGGTAATACGAAGGTATGTCCTTTCATTTGGACTATGGTCGGTAATCTAGGAAAGCTCAGATTGGGATATCTAATGCGGAACTAACAAACCTATATGTAATAACTTGCAGCGTTTTCACCCAACTTTTCGTAGAAAGCTATCGGCATGGCAGCAGTTAGGGGCGGGGATGCCTTTTCTTTGCGTTTCAGACGGCGTAGAACGCGTTTACAATAGTCATTCATTTTCAGATTTCTTTTACAAAACAAAACTTTGTGCTCACAACTCCCCCGAAACCGATGGTCGGATTTGGACCAAATTGTTATATGTTATATTACCATGTCGGAACTTGTGCCTGGCTGACTTTGGAGAGGATCCACTGACCACAAAGCCGTAATAGCAAAATCGGGCTCAAATCTCTCCTATTCACCGTATGATGTCAAAATTTGATTAGGTCTAGGTCAAAAAGAGACGAGCGAATTAAGGAGCGCCTTGATCAGCTAAATGAGCTAAAATCTCTCCTGTTTACCGTAGGACGTTGAAAATTGATAGGGAGCCTCTATGGAACAAGAGAAGAATGACCTTACAGGCTCCATCCTGATCAGCTGAGAGTGCTAAAAGTTAAAGTTAGTTCTAAATACTTTTCACCTACTTATATTTTACCTTTCTCTATTCGAAAAGTTGGTTCTCTTTCGCATACTGCTTAAGTGTATTTATTTCTTAGCGAGCTTAAGAAAACGAGACGTAGTGACGAGAAGTAAAGAAAATGTGGGCCTATATACATCCACTGTAACCACTAGAATACCTAATTATTGAGTTGGGAGGTTTGAATAATCGGATTGGAGGAAGTTTTGGTAAAGTGCGGACTTGTAACTACAGCTCTCTCTTCCTCGATTTTGACGAGGACTTGAGGGATCTAGACAGAATCGTGATTCACCTGTCCACTGTGAACTGCCGAAGAGAGAGTTCCAGAGTACCGGCTTCCTCCTCTACCGGCCGTCACTGGACGGGACTGGAAAGTTCTGGTCAGGAATGCCCGTTCCAACAGTTGGAAAGGACTCTGTTCTTTCGATCCCTTTCGCGTGACCCGAGGCTGCGTTGTGTAACTCTGGGACTCCCCAAGCCTTCCACTTCTTCCTATATTGTTTGTCTACTGCGTCTTATTCCCTTTCAAGTGTCCTGCGACGTATCGCCGTCCCGGTTGAATAATTACCGTTCCGATCCGACGCTTATAATCCAAACGGTCTTTTTTGTTGCCCAGGCGGGCACAAAGCGCGCGGTTTCTTTCCACAAGATCGAGAAAACTGTCATGGAGTCACGGAAAGAAAAAAGAACATGACACAAAATCAGGACTGTGGGTTATTGTTCAATCCTAGCTCTAATCAGATAAAAAAACATTAAGAATGGTTTATAGATTTGTCATCTAGGTAGTAAGTTACGTTTAGGTACTGATACGTTACTGTTGATGCTTTTAATTACGACAAACCCAAAAATAACCACAAACAACAAAAACATAACCCAAAAAGGATGACAAACAAGACAAATGACAAACCCCAAAATTGCCACTTATCGGTCAGGCAGTTCTAGAAATCTCTAGGTTCCAGTACCTTCCTATCGAATCCCACCCACTACAGCAATGCCTCAGTCGAATAATGCTAGAAGGCGTAGGTACTGACAGATTCGGTGCGTATAAAAAGTGTGTAAGCTGCTGACAGATCCCCATGTTAGTAGGTACCTACTTACGTTACTTTTTCTTCTACTAAAATGGCCGACGCAGATGGACACGAAAAATAACACCGATGGTTATTACAAATCTGTGAGTGTTTGGGAGAATGAAGGCATAAACATCTAAGCAGAACAATCTGACAACGAAGAAGTTTTGTAAGTTAAACGGTCAAATTCATTTATACCTATGTGATTTATTCGTAGTTTTAGAGCGGTTACCATATTTACTTAGTTATCCAACGAACGAAAGAAAGTGAAAATTAAATTTTAATGTAAGAAAGATATGCTCAACTAAAATCTAACTTGTAAGTGAAACTTGTCATCTGAAACTGGATGTTAGATTATTTTTATGTTTACTCCTACCACTTTCATAAATAATGTTAACTATTTCTAATTATTTTTCGATTGTTCACACCCAATAAAGTACTGTTTACACATACTGTTTTGAAAGAAGTACTTTTCTAGACGTTTTTACCATTTTTATCTTAAAAATTCGTTGGGGGTCTGGCAAACCCCCATGCCGATAGTTATGTGATTTTCGTTGACGGAAGTAGGAAACTAAAAGAGGAAAATTCATTGAATGAAATGAAATTAAAAAACAATTATAATAATGACTTGAAGAATAGAATAAATTATTATTTATTTATAGGCAATGAAAATCGCATGAAGGAAACTATAAACGTCCGAAGACGGTAATGAAATTCATAGAAACTAACCTACCCCCAAAGTCAAAATCGGATGAAAATTGTGTGGGCACACAGACAAATCCACCTATACGCCTTTAAGTGAGAAAAGTTATGTAATAATAATAGGATAATACATTAATATCTGAACACTATGGAACAACATTATAGGGAACCTCTAGGGCCCGATGCTAAGTCCGTTTTAGGGAGGGTGCTCAGTCCTGTCGCATGTATTCAATGTTGCCGAAAGCTTGATCCAGTTTGCAGCACATTTTAGGAAAAAAACTCTAGCACGGTAAGAAAAAAAGTAAAATAACATTTTCTAAAAGCTTAATTTCCCAAGTTAGAATTTGAGTCGAATCAATCAACAGAAACTTGAGAGGATTTAGCATGGAACATGCATTGACGAGCTACATACTTACCGGAAAACATTATAAGATAGTAATACGTTACGGAAGTAGAGGATAAATTTTCGTTTCCTATGGGAAATCAATACAACAAAATACAAGGTATGGAGGCGTACTGATCTGATGAGGACCTATGAGTCCAAAACCGCGCGACCCACTTAGTCGAAATTTTAAATACAGCCCATTTGGGACATCAAGGAAATTATTACAGTGTACTGATAAGCTAGACCCCCTGGGACTGATTTCTTTCTTAACCGATCTACGTTTCTGAAATTTGAGATAGAGCCCGTTTGGGACACTCAGAAAGAACAAGCTATGGAGGCGGAGGCTGGAAACAGAATTGGCGTTTCTCCAACGCTAACTGGAAATTAATAAGCAATTTTTTTTTATAAGCAAACATTTTTATATAGCTACCCATCACCGATAAGCAGCTACTAATAAGAATTCAGAAATCCTGCTTTCGTTCGGATGATCAGCAGACAGAAAATCATAAGTTAGCAATCGGATTATTTTACTGGTCCTATTCACTGAGAAGGCAGAAAATCGAAAACAGGTAATTCGGGTTTAGTATGCTTGTTCTACGTTTAAAAATTTTAAAATGGAAAAAAATCCTGAAAGGGATTTTCCATGAAACAAGAGGTTTTTGAAAAATTTTGATTAGGTTACCTACTATTTATTGGCAATTATTTGTAGTACTAATTAATCTCCAAAATGACCAAACCTGAAAAAACCCAGTTCGACCGTTAGGCTGGGTTTTAAAACCGTTAGGTCATTTGGAAAGAAGTTCACGTTTGGGAAACCAAACGGGCACAAAAGTGTTTACACCTGCGGAAAGTTACGGGAAAGACCAACGACCGTAGGAAACCGTCAAAGACCATTTGAGGGGACAGGTGATAAGAACGACGATTTGCCCTTGACAACTCAATAGGGTTGTTAGGCATCGGAAAGTTTTTCTTAGTTTTCAGTCCTAATTGACACCTTCAAGGGGTGACCGAACCGAGGAAGGGGAGCCCTGCCAACCAAAGTTGGTGCCTAGAAATGCATTCAAATAGAAGTCGAAGAAAAGGGGTCGAACTTTTTTCCACACAAGACAATATTATATAGAAAAAAACCTTGAGACGGCTCTATTTTTATTTCAATAATCTAGGCCTCAAGGGCCGGTGCACGACTGAGAAAAAGCAGTCGAAATTGATAGAGCACAGCACGTAAACAATAGAGAGTTCCTAAAGCGATAGAGAGATAGAGATGAGGCGTCTTATCGTGAATGTAAAACGCTACTGCGCATGTGCACGGAGATGAGGCACCTTATCTCCAATAAGACAAATTTATCCCATCCTGTATGAGACGCCTTACCCTGAACCTACCTATCTCATCTCTTCCGCCTTATCGCAAATAACCTTACACACCGATAACAGTGATACTCATTTCTTGATGGTATTCATGATTCATGAGAATTATATTCATTTTCTTGTTTAACGATTTTCGAAATCTGCCATTGCAAAACCTCTTCGTGAATGAGAAAAGAACTAGGAAACTGAACACATGAGATAGGCGGGAAAATCCCTTGATGGTTTAGCGTTTATTGAGTATAAGTAGCGTCACTTTAAGATAAGACACTAGTTCGACCTTCTTGACTTTATCAGGTTAGCATTCGGTGTGGCTTGCCCCAGATGATAAGATCCCCCAAGTACCTTTTCACAATTGACTTATTGTTAAGGAACTCTCTATTGACCTTACCGATTTCCTATTCTTTTGTTGCCGATACAGGCAGTCTTGATGGACACAAGTTGTTTTGTTTGTTTTTGTGTTTCTTTATTTCAATAATTTATTTATTAATAATATAATTTTCATTTTTGACCAGTATTGATGAGATTGAAGGTGAGGGGAACGAAATGTGGAGCGAAAAGGGTTGACGCAAGGTATCAACAAGGGGAAATTCATGTCATCCTGCATGTTTCTTAGGCCCTTCGCCCCCTACCGCTCCAAGCGGCGGACTTTGTTAGTTCAAGCCCCATTGCAACACGACTGGGGAACTATAACAGCCCAGGACACAGCACAACTTACTGGTAAAGAACTCAACTCTTTCTCTAGCTTGTTACCAAAGAACGTTGGCATGGTTTTTCTCGGTGCAAGGAATCTTTAGGTCGGACTCTGCACAATTATTTATTTATATCAATTTTATTTATATAAATCTAATTTATTTATATTGTCTCATAGTATTTTAAGCATTTAACTATCATATCCATAGCATAATTTTTTGTATTTGTTCTCATTATCATACAGTCCACTGCTTTACGATTATCCACACAAAATTTCAGATTCAAGGAACTTGATCAATGTAATAATTAATGTGTCACTTTGTCAATCAATGTAATAATATAATAAGTAGGTATTATAAAGTAGGGGAACCTTTCCCAAGGATAAGAAACTTCACAAAATAATTTTGCAAGTTCTAAAATAACGAACAGCTTTGACAGGTTTTGATAGTTAAAATCAACGTCAGGTAGAAAAAGTTTTGGTTTAACCTTGGTTACTTTGTGAAGTGACATTACTGCCAATTCACCTTCACGTTTTTAGTTCTTCTTTTTTACTCGAATATAACGAGTTTGGAAGTTCGAAATTAGTTTCCAATGGTAATTTTATGCTTGCAAATTGTGCCGCACCCACTGTATTACACTTGATTCAATTAAAAAAAAATCAACCGTTATATTTATAGGTAGTTGGTAAATGGAAACCATCCAGCTACATTTAAGGACTTTGCATGTACATCGAAGTTTGATGTAGAATCTGTATCTACTGCAAATCTATTAGCAAATAGTTGATTATATTATGTATATTGATCTATGCTCCTGAGATGATCCTTTATGTCCAAACCTACTTACAACAAACATATTGTGCATAGAAGTTTGATGAAGAATCTGTAACTCTACAGCAAATCTCTTAGCCAATAGTTGATTATATCTTTATATAATTCCGAACGGTCTTTGAAATTGTGAAGTACTTCGCGGTCCGATTTTAATGTTAGACTGCTCATTCGAATCAGCACGGCCCCAAGTTTGTTGCAAAAGTGTCGCCGTTCGTCTCTATACCCGCCTTGATCGTGTTCTAGGCGGTCCTTATCAACGAGAGTTGTTTATCAGGCTGTGGCGGTAACAACAGTTGCCATCAATTCACGGTAAGTAAGAAACGTAGTGTAGTTACTAACATCTAGGAGAGTTATTTCTGAACGAAGAAATTGAAACTGAAGATCTTAGCGGACTTTATATATATTCCCCGATTCAACTTTTTGTTTAGTCTCATAGTGGCGAGGACCACCTCAACTGGTGATATTTATTTTATTACATTACTTACATTTTGATCGGTATGTCCTCTTTTTAATCATTTAATAACATCGCCTTAGCTTTGCACCAGGTCACATAACGCCGCAAATAGGTAGGACTTATATCGTTACTATAATGTGGTGGGTTCCTGTTAGGTACTAGATAAGGGCTTTCCAAGCCCTAACAGGCCTCTAGTTAGGCATATTGATCTATGCTCCTGAAGTGTTTCTTCATGTCTAAACCAACATACAATAAGCCATACCAATACATAGAAGTTTGATGTAGAATCCAGCTCTACAACAAATTTCTTAGCAAATAGTTGATTATGTTAGGCATATTTATCTATGCTCCTGAAATGTTCCTTCATGTCCAAACCTACATACAATAAACGTATTGTGCATAGAAGTTTGATGAAGAATCCGTAACTCTACTGCAAATCTCTTAGTAAATAGTATTGATTATATTAGGTAAATTGATCAATGCTCCTGAGTTGTTTCTTCATGTCTGAACTTACATATGCAGAATGCACTCACATACAATATTGCACATAGAAGTTTGATCAAGAATCTGTAACTCTACTGCGAATATCTTAGCAAATAGTTGATTATGTTAGGTATATTGATCTCTGCTCCTGAGAAGCTCCTTAATGTCTAACCTCACATACAACATTGTTAATAGAATTTGATGTAGAATCTGTACCTCAACTACAAATTTCTTAGCATATACCGATATGACTATATTAGGTATATTGATCAATGCTCCTGAGTTGTTTCTTCATGTCTAACAAACAATATTGTACATAGAAGTTTGATCGAGAATCTGTAACCTCACTGAAAATTTCTTAGCAAATAGTTGATTATATTACATATATTTATCTATGGTAATGAGATGTTCGTTTATGTCTAAACCTACATATAATAAACGTTATGTACATAGAAGTTTGATGAAGAATCTGTACTTCAACTAGAAATTTCTTAGCATATACCGATATGACTATATTAGGTATATTGATCAATGCTCCTGAGTTGTTTCTTCATGTCTAACAAACAATATTGTACATAGAAGTTTGATCGAGAATCTGTAACCTCACTGCAAATCTCTATAAAATGCAAATAGTTGATTATATTAGGTATGTTGATCTATGCTACTGAGATGCTTCTCAATTTCTAAAATTACATAGGTACAATATTGTACATAGAAGTTTGTTGTAGAATTTGTAACTCTACTGCAAATCTCTTAGCAAATAGTTGATTATATTAGGCGTATTGATCTATGCTCCTGAAATGTTCCTTTACGTCCGAACCTACAAACAATAAACGTATTGTACATAGAAGTTTGATTAAGAATCGATAACTCTACAAAAAATCTGTAAGCTAAATAGTTGATTATATTAGGCATATTGATCTATGTTCCTGAAGTTTTTCTTCATGTATAAACCAACATACAATAAGCGTATTGCATATTGAAGTTTGATGTAGAATCTGTACCTCAACTACAAATTTCTTAGCATATACCGATATGACTATATTAGGTATATTGATCAATGCTCCTGAGTTGTTTCTTCATGTCTAACAAACAATATTGTACATAGAAGTTTGATCGAGAATCTGTAACCTCACTGCAAATCTTTTAACAAATAGTTGATTAAATTAGGTATATTGATCTATGCTCCTGAGATGCTCCTTAAGTTCTAAAGTTACATACAATATTGTATATAGAAGTTTGATGTACAATCTGTAACTCTACTGCAAATCTCTTAGCAAATAGTTGATAGTATTGGGTATAATGATGTATGGTCCTGAGGCGTTCCTTTATGTCTAAACCTATATACAATAAACGTATTGTACATAGAATTTAGATGAAGAATCTGTAGCTCTACTGCAAATCTCTTAGCAAATAGTTGATAGTATTGGGTATAATGATGTATGGTCCTGAGGCGTTCCTTTATGTCTAAACCTATATACAATAAACGTATTGTACATAGAATTTAGATGAAGAATCTGTAACTCTACTGCAAATATCTTAGCAAGTTGAAGAACCCGAGATATCCCCCCTGGGCGCACGGTACTGCGCAGAAAACCAAGAGAAAGTAACGGTTCCCTTCTGCGGAGCCGCCATGACGGTGGGAAAAAGCCGGGATGAAGGGATAGAGATTGGTGGGATACGGGAGAGGGGGCTTTTGTCGGGTTCCCGAGCTCAGGAATTCAGGTCATGTTGTGACGCCGACTTCACCAACTCTTCTCTCACCCCTCGCACTCTTACCTCCTCAGTCTTCTCCGGTCGGTAACGTTTTCTTACGCCAGAGGTTTTCCCTTCTCTTTCGTCTCTTAATCCAGAACCATTCATCAAGATACCATGTAAAAATAAGGCCCGAGGGAAAGGAGTCTTATCAGCTATATTGCCTGCCATCTAACAGTGAGAAAACAGGGACCCTACATCAATGTTGGGTACTTACTTCCTCAACTCTCCAACAATAAATTGTTTTAAAATACACCGACTTAAGATAACGTTTCACCAATATTAATTCCAACAACCACAAATCATGTCACTTTCGAGCAGTGCCGGCATTATCTCAAAGCACTTCATTGGCTTTCCTAATTGGAGACCATTAAAAGCTGTAGACAAGTAAGCGGTTAACAATTATTTGGCTTTGCATTTTAATTATTAACATCAATAAGTTTAAGAGCCGGGTCAATTAGGACCGAGGATATGTGGATAATTATTTTCGTAGTTGACCAACGGAATGCTGAATATAATTAAATGCAAAACCACCCTGATCAGCTGAGTGAGCCGAGTGAATATATGTTTCCTAAACAACCAAGGATAATCAAATTTAAAATGGAGTCTCTCTACGACACGTGGAATAGAATTGCAACGTGCAGAACCACGTTAGTCTGCTTATTTAAGGCTGAGGCTAATTCTCCTTATATTCGCCATAGGATGCAGAAATTTGAACGGAGTCTCTCTAGGACTTGTAGAAGAGAATTTTATAATGTACGAACCATCCTGATCACCTGATTGAGCTGTGAGGTCAATTTCTTTATTACTCCCTCTGTGATGCTGAAATTTGAAACGGGGCCACTTTTTGACACGTTAATGCAGGTTGTACTGTACTCTAATCAACAAGGAGAGGCGTGAAGCTAGTTTTTTTCCTAATTAACTCAAGATACTGAAATTGTGTCTCAGTGGAAGGTAGGCTAAAAATGCAACGTGTGAAACCACACTGATCTGAATCTATCCCTGATTAGGTTAATTTATCTTTTATTAGCCATACGATGATGAAATTTTAAACGGAGTCGTTGAATGGAATTAGACCACCCATATCAGCTAAGTGATTAGAAATATATTTCAGTGTTTATCATTAATAACATTACATATTTCTGCTATAGGACATATTAATGACCCTATGACCTTATGTGCTCCCAAAAGGGAAACTCTGATATTAATAATGTCTTATGTCTGGGTTTATAGCCTACTCAGTTTCTATGTCCGGGTTCCAAGATTGCAATAAAGCTAGAAAAATCTAGATATAACGTGATACAGTTCTGCTAAGAGAGGCGCTTGCTAACATAGGTGATTTCAGAGGAGCAATGTCAACCTGGACGATGGTTCTACTTTGGGAATAGCATGAGGGTAACATACAACCACCATATCAGATAGGACATTTTGATTTTCAAGTGCCCGTTTCTGTGAGGCTAAAATTTGATTACCCATGAGAACAGGTTTTCATAGAAGTTTGCATCCATTCTTTTCATGCCGAAATTTAATGTCATGTTAAGCAGTTCTGGAAGTCTCACAAGGTTTCGCACTTTATCTTATCACTGTCGATGAGCTGTATTCAAGACTATTTCCACCAACAATATTCATCTATCCTTTCTTGAAAAGCAGCAAATTATTACTACAAAGTTTATTATTTTTGTAGTATATCCCTTCTCTTCAGTAGTCTATAGATTAAGAATTAAACAGATCTGATGGCACAGCATTAACTAATTTATTCCAATTACATAAACAAACCTATGCACTAAGGAGGGGGGATTTCTATATCTGGTTCGACTCTTGTTCATCAGGGAATTTCAATGCGCGCTTTCATTCACACCCAAACTGTCGTTTTTTTCCCTACTAAAATCTTCATAGAGGGTTTTTTTTTAAATTTGTTGCTTGGAATCTAGGTACATATAGCCTATACCGAAAGTAAGCCTATAAATTTTAAAGTGGGGTTAAAACAATTTCTTGGTCGTTGATCGTTTATCGATCGTTATTGGGAATAATAAGCCAAAAGTTGAGCTTGTCTAAATCTATACTGTGCAGGGCAGTTCTATAAATGATTATTCGCTTGCAAATTCTTTGTGAATCTTTTATTATACCTACCTATCTGCTATTCCCTACAGTTTGGTTAGAGGGATTCGCAATTTTATCAGTGTCTCTATCATACTGTTCATGAATTTACTGTCAGAAGAATTTCTTCAAGTCACAAGTGAGAGTGAAAAAGAGAATGTTACGCGGAACACAAGACAGCAATTAGTGCATTACAAATATCAGCTTTCCACATTCCATCAGACGAGTTATAAGAAACCACCCGAGTAGTGTCAATGATAAATAACATATAAATCAATAACTAATTCCACCCAGTTCCAATGCTAACCAGCTGGTGACAAACGCCATGAGCACATTCTAGTTCTTAATGAATGTTTACATTGGCATTGCAATTAAGACTTCATTCATTATTGGTTAGTAAAATGTTAGGTATTCTAAGTAATTCACCCACATGGATGAAGAAAGATTGCTTTGACCCTGAGTCCTTAATGGTGTTTAATATTAATCATGGTGTGGACTGGATGGAACTGGCGAACAGTAATCAACATGGAAATATCTCAAGTTGTGAAGGGAAACATTTTAATCACTTGAATAACTTCTAGGTGATTAAAGGAATACCTTTGTGTGGGTACAATACTCGTAACACTCATTAGAGGAATTAAATAGATTAATTTATTCTTAAAATGTGAAAATCATCCATGTATGAATGCTAGAATTCAATTCACCACTTGCACTACTCTTCAAGTTTTACTTTCAGTCAAATACAACACACATTACCTCCATTTTTCTCTTTTTCTAGAATAACCAACGTAATTTAGTTCATCTATTTGATAATCTATGAGACAGCGAGATCGAACTTTTGCTATTAGGATCCTCAAATGTTTCTTGAAACTCGTTCACACAAATAATCAAAGTATGTTATGCATGAACCAGTCAGTAACTGTTCAATTGAACTGAAGAACAAGCCATTTCCTAACTTCTACCGTCAACTTGCAACTGGCATGCATGTATGATGTAAATATATAGTGCATAGGTACAGTTTCCAAAAACTGGATAATATTCTATTTTGACATTTTATGTCTTTGCTATGGCACATAAACTATAAAAAAGTCACGGAAAATTGCTCAAGAAAATATTTTGATGATTTCGCTTACAACCGAGTCGTTGCTAGGGAAATGGTACTTCGTCGTTTTTCATCCCACAAAATTCGTTGACCATTCGTTCGAAAGCTCTCGATTTATCCAACCATATTATGTTAACTACTGCGAAGTGCGTGGCCAACAATCTGAGTTATGAGCAAGGTTATTTGAATAATTATTGTGTACACTCAGGTAATCATTCTCAATAATTGATATTGTGAACATGATTGCCACCGCTTGTTAATTTCTAATGATTTCATTGAGCTGGTGTTTCGATTATGTGATTCATAGCAGGTGATCCAAATATTGCGCGAACGGTTTGATTTGTGAAGCGCTGGTTAAATCATTTTAATAGGTAATTTCTATGCTTTACACTCTAGGAAGGTGTGATTTCGTATGTAGTCTCTTTAGGACATTTACGTGACGATGCCCAGGGTCCGGATCAGCTGAGTGGATCCTAGAGCTTGCATACGAGTCTGTAACACATACTTGTCTGCAACTAAAGACATAAAATGTCCCAATGTGTTGCAGACTCGTATGCAAGCGTTTCTTCATCCCCTACCCACTCGAACTTCACCCCTTTTCATTAAAATTTCAGAACTTTATCAGGGTAAGGAAACAGCTAAATGTTAAACTAATAAGATCAACAGGTACGTACATATTGCAGAGCCTATTTGTCAGAAGTAGGAAAGGCGAGTGCGCCCACCTGTGTGCTTTGCTATATTGAAGATGATGACGGACACTAAACATTTTTTGTGTGTCCACGATGGGAAACCCTTCGAAATGCTCAAAGAGAAGGAATAGGCAAAATGGACCCTGAAGCGATTATAGGAAAGATGACTGCATCTAGAATAAACTGAGACGCTGTGGTGGGATATGTGATAACAGTCCTGAAAGGCAAAGATACGAATAGAGAATGGGAAACAGAATAGGAGAAAAGCCAGAATAACAGGCTTTCAAAATAGCTGTCCCGGAGTAATACAAAAAAGTAGTCCCGTTACAGTTCTCCATAAGAAGATAAGTTATGGGTGGTTTAGTCGGTATGCCACTATGTGACTAAGTGCGTAAAGCATTTCACCCCCCCCCCCCCCCCCTCCCCAAAATCTCGATATGTACTTGTGGCAATGTTCTATTACACCTTTATATTTTATGCCATCTGCTGAAAGTGTACGCATAAATTATTGCGAAACGGTGCAGTATGGAGGGGATTGGATGATAGGCTGAAACAGTGGAGTAATGAAAACATAATGACGATATAGGGAACGCGAACTCACCCCCGCGTCCACTGGGGGTAACCTTAGTACCGTTCACCAATAAAGTCGATTCATATTCTTTCTACCGGCTTTTTGTCCAAACCATTCGGAGTATTTTCAAGGGGGCGGAACCCGACTCTTAGATCAAAAATGAGAAAATTCCAAAACACGAAAATTTTCCATTGGGAATATTAAAGCTTGAATAACCGAGGAAAGTGATTCCCGATAAACGTAGCGCTCTCACACATCTCTACTTTTATTAATGGCGGCTCTAATAACTTCGACGCCTGAGCCAAAATTTAAAATCCGAACCTCCTAATTTATTTTGGCATATTCACATCGCCAAACAGTCGAAATTGACGGCTGAAAAAAAAAAAAAGAAAAAAAAAAAAGAGTTTTAAATCAAGAATCCTAGCGTTAAACCAGTGTGAATTGGTTTGGGGTTTTTCAATATAAACTCTTTAGAAAAGACAACCGTTCTTCGTTAAATCCGCTTACTTTCCACACGCATTCAAAACGAACTTATAAGAACTCAAGATACGGCTCTTTGATCGGTACCCCTATTCATGGTAATAAGAGATTGGTCTCAAACTGTCAGGACTCATCGGCTCTTACGCCCTTTTATGACATTTACATTGAAATCTCGTTAACGGCTGATCCGTTTGAGTTCCTAGCGTGTTTACATTAAGGTGCAGCCTGGCTAGTAAAAGTATAAATGAACTCTGGTTAAGCAATTATTATGATGTCTAAGCGAGTGGTTCTTGCGTGTGCGGTCCGCGAGTAGGAACCGAAATCGGGTCGCGGCCTTGGTATAATAAATGTCTGGTCCCGAAGAAAGAACAACATCCTGGTTGAGGTGAAGCGGTTTGGTATGAGGCATTGCGGCAACTGGAGCGGGCGGGGTCCCTCAAGGTGTGGGTGCCCTAGGCGTTGGTTTGACTTTTTATCGGTGTTGCGTCACGTTAATACTATGAAACCTAAATGAATTAACGTTAGAAACCCTAAATATCACCTGTCATTTATGAGTTCTATCGATAACGCTCGAGTAGCAGTTTATAATAAATACACTGCCAAGGAAATGGCACATGAGCTTCCTCGTGACCTTCACAGTACGTCACCATTAAATTCCAGAAAACTAGAAACGACCAGTTCTGGCATCAGGGAATTAATAAGGTGGAAAATTATTATGCGTTATGACCGAAACAAGAAAATTTTGTTCGCGCCTGCGCAGAGGCTACCGTTGATTCAATCATCAAAATTGTGTAAATTACGGCTGTTGCAAGGACCGTAACAAGAATATTTCGTTCACGCATGCGCAGAGCGTACCGCTAATGCAATTATGATGATTGTCTTATGGGACCTCAAGGGACCTTACCCACATCATCCCTGAAAATCTGACCAAAATCCGTTCAACATTGACCAAGTTATGACCGTCACAAGGAATTCACGTTAGCTTAGCGCCTGCGCAGAAGCTACCGTTGATTCGATCATGATGAACTTGATAGGGGACCATCTAGAGCTTAACCCGCATGATCCCTGAAAATTTGGTTAAAATCGGATCAAAATTGTGGAAGTTATGGCTGTTACAAGGAAATGTGGACGGACAGACAGACAGACAGACACGGAACCAAATTTGTTCAGGAGGCTCTGAAACGCAAAATGCGAGTGGAAATTTTGATTTTGGAGCAAAAAAAATTTTTTTCATTTCGAAAGTGAAAACAAAGCTTCCGCTGCCTTGCAGTCTCGGAAGCAAAATGTGATAAATTTTGGCAATGCATATAGGCAGGTTAAGAATGGCAAGGTACAAAGTACAGCCTCATCATTTGAGTAAACTTACAAGCTAACTTCCATCTGAATGATACCCTGCAATTTGAAATGGAGCCTCATTGGGACTGCTGGGTAAAATGACAATTTAAAATAGCCACCATGATCAGCTGATTATTCTTTCATATGAAAATTTTAACGGCATTTTTTATTAGGGAGTCCTCATTCTAGGGCCCGTTGTATTTTATACAACGGGCTTCCCTGCTAGTCAACAAAAATATTTGAGATGTTTACAAAAATACCAGTATGGCAGGTTTACCTTGATAATTTTCAAAATACATTTTCACATTAACTGCGATTGATAGAAAAGACAGATATATTGATAAAGTACCAGGCAGCCTCGTATCAACTGTTTTTCCAATGACTTCCAGGTGAGGGCAGAGGGATCCAATATCTACTTCTAATGAATGGAAGTCGTGTTTGGGAGTTCTTAGGCAATCGTGCGTTGTGGTCTCCCCCAGAAAAAATCTGGGAAGATCCTTCTGAGAGAAGACTGTACACACAGTCAATGTCCTTGACAGATGCCAAGTACCCGCCTTGACCTACCGGTTGAGGCATGCGCTCTAGCTCGCATTACCAACTCTGCAGGTTGGTGCCCGAGTTTATGGATATCCACAAAACTCCAAATGCCGAGGTCAGCAGAAGGATACCCACCCCTGCGAATCAATTCCTGCGGACCTCTACCCCACATCTGCAAAATGGGCCGCATGTTAGGGGGTGATGCCCCCGCCAATCCAACCTCAACTGGGAGGCAGGCAGGTGATGCTTTCCAGATTAGGGCTGTAGTAAAAAGGGGAAAGCAGCAGTAACTTAAAAATTATGTTGAAATTTGCAAGTGATGAGCAGTAAAATTAGAAGTATTTCCATTACTGTGTTTTTGTTGAAAATGTAGTCAACAAATTTTGAGGGGTGCATGATGTTTCCTTCAATGTTCATAATTTGATAACTATGGCGGATTGATTGCTTTATGACGAAACAGATCATTGTATGTATGTTACATGAAGCTCAAGGATTCTTAAGCATACAAAGTATTGATTCTAAAGAGCGCTTATTCTGTACTAGCCGCTCCGGCTCGCTACGCTCGCCTCCACGTCCAGAAAAACGTACCTTTATGGGGTATATTTTAATCGGAAAAAACCAAGTTTTTCGGCGGACTTTTCGAGAAAACGGGTCCGTACTCTCGCATTTTTTTGACGCATTTCCCGATACTTTTTTCGCGATCCGATCGCGCCGTCGTCTTCCTTGTAGGAAAACCTACGAAACCCGTATTTTTCCGGAATTGTCAACGGCCGTTTAGAGGGGTAGGGGAAGTGGGGAAGTCAAAGTATTGACCCCCCTCCCGCCCTACGGCCCATGGTTCGGGTGGGATTAAACAATTTTAAATTCGCTTATACACCCTATCGGAAAATCCCAAGAAGATCCCCCCACTCGTAGATCCGGCCCACTCAGCCGTTTGGCCGTGCATAGACACGACAGACAGACGGAGTTTCATTCTTATTAATAGTATAGATTTCCAACTCAAAAATGTATACAGTACCAATAAAACTCACCTGAGTTCTTTTCAGAATAGAATATCTGGGAATAGCTATTAGGGAATGCCACTGGTATGCCATTTAGCTGTCCCTTGATGTTTATTTTTCAACTTCTCCGAAAAACTGCGTAGCATGATTACCTCCCCCAATAATTCTTTCACAAACGACCCAATTCACCGTTAGTCTTTTTCGACGCAGTTCCGAGAAGACCTGGTCTTTACACTTTGTGTGTTTACCAGTTCGGCTTCGTCTGAAAACGCAGCGTAGACGAGCAATCGATTTCTGCGTCTCCGCTCACTATATTTATCCTCTCGACTTGAACAATTCATTTGGCCCTGACGTCTTGCACCAGCCACTTGCGAAATAGTCTCAGTTCAGGACGATTCCTGTGATATAGCGATTCTTTGTGTTCATCATGCTACCTTGCAATTTATTTAGCACTAGCCTTCAACTAAGAACGTAGCTGAAGTTGAGAAATTTATGTGTTTTGCAGTACAAATCAAAACTATCGTCTCAGAATTCCGGTCTTACTAGCCGAGTAGGATTTGTTTAGCTTATTCAGAACAACGCTCGTTCTTCAAATTGTGAGGTTATACCACATCACGAAAAGATATTATGTTACCACGATGATACAATATTATATGTACTACACACCTTCAAGTATGCTACACATTATACAGGTGTAGAATTCATCACTAAATATTAGTTTAAAATCCTAGGTGCAACATCAAGTATATCGATATATTGCTTTTCACGACCAAACCTGTCGTTAAACGTGATATCCAAATGGTATGTGAGCAATGAAAATAATTAGCAATAGCGTTGCAGATTCTGAACGGGCGCACTCCACTTGTTTGGACGAATACCTCTTTTGGAATAAGACATTCGAACCCCCACGGATCAGATCGACAGACAATCCCCTAGTTACAGCTACATATCTATGATATGTTACAGCTTGTAAAATTGATATAACCGTACCAGCGGAGTACGTAACAAGTAAACCAAATTTTGATTTTGGAGAACAGAATTTTTGTCGACCTTGCACGGACACAAAGCTTCGCATATTTGATACTTAGTGTTAGATGTTTTAGTGCGAGATCGTTTTAGTAAAATGCTTTCTAACAGTGAAAAAAGGAAGCAATGGAATGACTACCTATGGTAATAAAAATATTGTTCAATCCATCAAAATTCCTGATGTAAAAAACATGATGAAATAAGAAATACAATTTTGAAAGTGCACCAACATTTGTTTAATTCACATCCATCAAATCACTTTTCCTTTCCTCCTCAATATTTCCTTCTTCAGAAATGACATCTTCTTCTGTTGTTGAGGGCAGCAGCAAGAGTTTCTGGACATCATCATTTAAATTTTATCGCTTAGACCTAATGCACAACGTAAGTGTCTTAATTTTGGTTCATTATTTTCAATAATGAACCTTCGTAATTTGAACACACACTCGATGTTAACAGTTCAAGTGGTCTTGACTGACAGGTAGCACCTCGCAGAACCTGAAAGCGTATGGGTGTCGTTCAGGACATCAACGCGAAGATTTTGAACTTTTTTTTTTTTTTTTAAGGGAGAACATGGAGGTTAAACCATTTTACAACTATTAAAACAGGCCAAAGTTCTATATTTCATCATTTTTTTAGTGACGTCATAAAAATTGTTTGTGGGGCACAACATTGATTTCACTCATTAAAAATATCTAGATAGATATTAATTTTTCGAATTTGTTGGAAGAACTAAATTTAACAATTTAATATCAATTTAGCTTTTTTTGACAATGTGATGTTGTGCGAAAATTTTTATTTGATTAAGAAAGTTGAATTTTGATGCTCTAAATAGGTATATATTAACTAAGAAATAATAATCAGATTGATCGGACATTTTTTTTTATAAATAGGTTTTGAGCATGGTTTACGGTTTTTGTCCCTCTGTGGTCCGTCAGTAGCTGTTCTCCGGTACTAGTGGATCAGAATGGAGTTGAGTGAATGAGTTTATGAAATCCGGCTCCATGGAATGGACGTGCCTCCCATATCGGCATAACTTTCAATCAACCCCAAAGGGGTGCAATTTAAGGGATGATGTATTACAAAATCGAGATCTCAACACTTTTGAATGAAAGAGCACATTTGTCGTTAGATTTAGATAGAACTCAATTCGAAGAATCAAATGAATCTACCATTGGACGACCAACTGTTTACGCTCCAGAAGTGTTTAAAAAATTGTCAACACGAAAGTGAATCGCAAAGCGAGTTCCATATGTAATAGCTGACTGAACTTCTGAAAGGTTAATTTAAATGTCCATTATTTCTATGAGTTGAATAAGGAAACCTGGGTTGCTGCTCGTACATCCGTTCCTTACCCTTAAGGGGTAACTCTGTGTGTTAATTCCCATCTCACATTATGACCCATTATCTCCTCAACTATGAGAATGCTGAGATTTTTACTTATTGTTCCAGCTTTCTACGCCAAAATTTTGATCGTCCAGCATGATCCTAGATCCAATATCCCAAAGGTATATTTTTAGAATTAATTTATCGAGTTATTTAGGTGCCTAACTTTTTCAAAATTCATTTTAAATTGACAAGAAACGATCAAATCCAAGAGGGACAAGCCTAGCGAGTCGAATAAAATTGATAAATAAAAGCAATGCGATTTGGTTGTACGGAACCAGATGTATCGGGTCAAACGTTAAGGAAAACATAGTTTTGAGAAAACCGCGTTTGAAAGTTTAGCGACAAATTCTACTAAGCTTTCACTTCTTGAAACTTCAGGAAAAGTTAGTGTTTTATTGAGGCCTTGCATCATAATGTTGTTCCACTCTTCAGGAAACCTTCCTGTCACATTAGTGTCACTTCAAAGTTATCATTTATTTTTATTCAAATTTGTGCCTCAAGCGATGATGACTGTGGTCAAACCGATTTCCTAAGATTACTCACAACCTGCCCACCTCAAGAAATATGTACAATGAAGTAGGTACACATAAGAGTCCTTGGATGCTGTGCTTTGGTCAAGGATTCCAAAGACAATATTTTTCCATCTCAAAACTTTGGAAATGAGGATTTACGATGCTGCATCCACCTATAATGATGGTAATGTAATCCGATACCGATTACTTCAACAAGTAGGAATGGAGCTATCATCATGGAGGGAGCTGCATCATAGCTTTGAAGAAACTAGATAGGTATGGAAACCAATCACAATTGCTTTATACAACACAAATGAAGCCAGATGCTTACGAAATGTGAAGAGAAATCGCCTCAAGGAGAGATTTGCCGAAGCAGAAGAAGCCACTCCGTTTTATTAGCGGGAGGGTATTAACTTTGGAATCCAAGATATCTGGATCGGAATGGAGTTTTGTCATTATGTTTCTTGCAAAATAACGGTACATTTACTTATCTTTGTAGTTTAAAAACATCATTTTGAAAATTCGGATTTAAAATTTTTTTTTAAAAAATCTAAGGGGATCTGTTCTGTACTACAGTGTCCAGGCCTATAGGCCTGAGAGGACTAAAATGTACATCTTTCGTTTTTAGGACGTCCCTCTGAAGCTATGTCTTATAGGCAAGGCTTCGTTAACAAAAGGGGAAGAGGGATGCCTATTGCAATTGATCCATGAGGGTGAGGGACAACCAAGCATGAGAAAAAAATAACCGCATGCAAATCCGTTTCAGACCATTCTAAGACCGAATCCGTGAAAAAACCATAGGTGTATGGTGTGTGTGTGACAAATTTTGTCGACACTGCTCCGGCCACCAATTTTTGAGATTATTTCTTTGTTCGATCCCAATTTCAGTTCAATTGTGCAACAACCCCCGGAAATTTTGAATTCTGTGATGGAAGAGGGGAGATGGAGGGGGCGAAGCCAAATAAAGTGAATTTTTTCGACAAGTTTCTCAACCGATTTTCGTGATTCTTATTTGGTTCGATTCCAATTTTAATGTAGTTGTGCAAGAAACCTAGGTATTTCGGATTTTCCGTCAAGGTGGGGGGTGGAATATAGGGGTCCAAGCTAAATTTTGGACATTTGATTTCAAATCATGGACGGGGGTGAATAGAGGAGGAAATACTGATAAATCATGTTGTTTTTTAACAATTCTCGTTCGATTTTCGAAATTCTTTTTTTGTTCAACTATGAGTTTGGTCGTTTTGGATCGTTTATCAGGAGTTTCAAATTTCATCATGGAAGGGGGTGAATGGGGGGGGGGGGGGGGTAATAGTAATAAATTATGATCAAAAACTTGATTCAAAGGATTTTTTTCCTCGATTGATGTTTTTTGGCCAATTTTTCAAAGTTGAGTATTGTGAATCAGAACTGGATTCAGCCATGGGACAGAAATATTTCATGTTCAACATAAAACATTTGACATTTCACAAATGTTTACAAGGGTTTACATGTGTGTGCTTAAAGCCTATATGATGTAGGATGACCGAGGAAAAACAGATTTATTGCAGCGCTCAAATCATAGTGGTGTCGTACCAGTTGTCATGAAATTTGCTCTCTGAGAATCACCCATGTGTGTGTATGATATATTTTAGACTAAGAGCTTAAAAATGGAGGAAATCTTCAAACTTTTGAAGCTATTGCCCTACGTTCACTTTGTAAAAACATTGTTAGCTTTAAAACCGGTGACTACACCTTGATATAAGATTGATGGCTAGGAAGGTTTTACAGTAGGAACATAATGCGATTATAAGCTTGCAAAAACATTTCGCGGAATGAAACGGTAACAATGTGCTCGGAGTACTTCATGGGATTAACGAAAGCGTTGAGATTAAGGGAGAATCATGAAAACAAGGCATCACGTCAGATTACGTAAGTCCACGGTGGAACTCGCTCAGAAATCGCAATAACAATAATCATGTAATAGGTTGAGTGAATCAACGGCAAACGTTACCACGGACTGTAATATTTTTCAATTATGTGAATTGTTTATTTAGACATTACGTAAATTGGGTTTTTTAGGATATGTTCCCAATATTTTTAAGATCGTCGAAGTGAATGCATAACTTGAGTTCTGATTAATTCAGATCCGAATCACTTTCGTTCAGATATTACATTAAATGGTGAAATCCTTTTAAGATAAAGCGACGCTTAAATAATTATGCAATTTATTTTGCAATATAATGGAGTAGAAAATAATAGCATGAGTTGTTTTGATCGTCAATTAGGCAATCCTCAAGTACATCAACAATCCAGCCTCAACTGCTGGGCTAGGGATCTTCCAACAAATTACCGAATCTTCCAATAGGTGATTAAAGCTATTCCATTCTTTATCTATTTGAGAGATCTTTGCCAGAGGTTTCCAAAAACGTCTGCCAAGTTGGGTGGGCTGTATAGCTTCGTCACACATTGTAACATGGACGTATAGAATTAGCTGAAGAAAAAAGTACGAGTCGAAATGATGGATATGTCGACGTTAAAAAGAAACAATACAATTATTTATTTAGTTGGTCCGTTGCATACAGACTACTGTTAATCCAACGGCAATGAAATGTACAGGAAGTCCAAGGGCTAAACCGCACAGGCGTTGAAAATGTCATACAAATCGGTCCATTAGTCTCGGAGTTTTGTCTTGTCGATCAATTTGAGTTTTGCGCATACGCAATAGTTTTTACTCTACAAGTTGCGACATATTTTATAGGGCGTTTTTTAAGAACATATACTCAATTACCTACCGAGTTTGAACGTAATCGGACCGACAGATGATGAAAAACCGGACTTCATGAGAAATTTACGTTTGGGCATGCAAACAGGCTACTGTTGATTCGACGGAATTGAAAATTATAGGGTTTCGTCTAGGAGCTAACCCGCATAATCCCTGGAAATAAAATCGGTATCGAACTAATAGGTATAGTTTTGGGTATGACAAGGATTTACCACAGACAGACATCCGACAGACAGACACGTAACCAAAATTGATCAGCAAGCTCTGAAACGCAGAAAGCATGTGGAAATTTTGATGTTGGAGGACAAAAATTGTTTCGACTTCAATCGCGAACACTAAGCTTCCCCACCTACGGTAGTGAGGAAGCAAAATCTGCTTCATGTCTAGACAAAATCAGAATGTAGCAAGTACCTGCCCAATAAATACGGAAGTTGAGACGCCATTATCGACTAGCCACTCAAGATTCAATGCTTGATTCATCCGATCTGGTGGAGCATTAAAATGCTCAATAGAAAAAAAAAAAAAAAACTGCCCAAACTGCACATATTTTTCAAACTTCCTTCAGCTGTAGGTATCATGGGCACACAGGCAAAGTACAGAGTAATGCACCAGCAAAGGAACAATGTTGTTAGGGAATGAATATTATCCGGGTGAAGATCCATTTTTTCGTTCAATATTACGAATGCAAACATATAACTCTCCTAGCAATCGCAGAAGATTTGAATTGAGCCTCTTTAAGACTGCTGGGCATCAATAAAAAGAAAGAGAAATGTCTTGATCCCAAAAGTGAACTCTTTCCCCCCTTAATTTATGACATTGGAATTCGAATAAGAGCCTCTTTGTACGGTACCATCGACTGAACACAGAAAAAACTCTTTTCTGTGCTGTGGTAACATCGCTATCCATTGAAAGAAATTTGTGATTCATTATTGTGCAATTCAACTTAGATGCTTAAACTTGTTAAAAAAAGACCTTTTCATAGTAGAGTTCAGTTCAAATCGTGAAAATTTTCTCAACAACAGTGTGGCAAAACTATATTTTGATAGAGAAATAGATTTATTACAAGCCTACGATACCAAAACGATTATCGAAATAGATCATCAATACCTTGTATAAAATATCCTTCAGTGAATGCAATTTTGAAATCTCAAATGACAACCAGAAAGAGTTCTTGTTGGGTTTTTGGTTACACCTATGTAATATGTAATCGACGAAGAAAAATAAAACTCAGGCTATGGAAATGATAATTCCAATGCGTAATAATTTGTAAATTTTCTTCATTTGATTCCAACCAAAACTAAATTCAAGATTACACGGGATTCGTACGTTTGGTCATAATCACAGCGCTTATAAAAACACCGATGAGCTTGGTGAGATATTGTCTTCCGTACAATGCGAAAATGGTAAATTTCGTCTCTTGTTGGAGATCAAAATCGGGGCATGTTGCTTCGTCATAAAAAATAATCATTAAAAACAATGTTAATTTCAGTTCGAATATTGAAAGTGAGAAGTGGTCCAAAACTCAAAAAGTGTGGAATTTTAGTTTTTTCCCTGCAATAATGCGAAAAACCTAACGATACCAAAAACAATTTTGGGATTTTAACTAGTCAGAATTTAATAGTCAATTAAATTAATAAAAGTTTTATTATACATAAAATAGCTTTATGGAATGCGCCCGTTCTCTGCTGTTAGAGAGTCCCACTGCTTTTCTCTGGCCTCCAGCTTCTGTCTCCAATGATCTCATCACAGAGGCTTTAATGACCCATTTGGCGCTATGGTACGAAATTCGGTTGTCAAATTGCGTCAAAATTTTGGTTGTCAAACTTCGCCTCGTCATGTAGCCGTAGCCAGATTTAGAGTAACGACTGGTCATGACTACCCCCAAAGCCATCTCATCTTCATAGGGTGGGCGTGGTCCAAAGCTCAGACTGTGTGCTGTGTTTGGGCGGATTCATGGATGGCCAGCACTTTAGGATGAGAGTCCATGGATGTTGAGGAGTCCATCCATATCAAAAACTTTATATTGGGCTGCAAGAAAACGAATGGCCGAAGCTGCCGCAAACCGTCAGGGCATACGATTAAGAAGAAACAAAAAATGGCTCGAGACATTGCTATTTTGTTTTACACCTAATCATGATGAACTAGAAAGAACCGCGACTCGAGAGTGGAAATATCGACCTAACCCCCCCCCCCCCCCCCCCCCCCTCGATTGAGAAGGAAAAAAAAAAACGCCTTCAGCTAGGTCATGTTATTTCCACATCTCTATTCTTTAGTTAGTGGTTCATTGCTGAAATACAATACCTATCGCACTTTGCTTTAGTTTACTATGTTCTAACATACTGAGAATTATTTAAAAATTTGTAAAACCGTATTTTATTTCTCCGAATAAAGCCCAGATTCCTTAAATCTAAGTTATACACATAACTGGACGGGGTGGGAAGAAGTATCTAAATATATTTTAATGACAGCTCATATTTTACCGTAGTTCGGGATTTTACCTTGAGGATAATTGCGATGGACTGGCTTCGGCAAGGGAAGAACATCAAGGTCATAACTCACCTAGAAAAGAAAAGCATCGTTATTAAATATTCAGAAGCTTG
Source organism: Adelphocoris suturalis (assembly GCA_030762985.1). Taxonomy (NCBI): domain Eukaryota; kingdom Metazoa; phylum Arthropoda; class Insecta; order Hemiptera; family Miridae; genus Adelphocoris; species Adelphocoris suturalis. Next base: position 169,308,866 of record CM061040.1, on the reverse strand, counting down.
GTGGTGAATAATTAATTAAAAACAAATTGGGAAAACTAGTCAGTCTCCTGTTATTTCTGTACATTTAGAATGGAAACCTGGAAGAGGGTTGAAAATAGAAAGAGAGGGTTCACGACAGTTTAGAACCCTGACCTAGATTAACAGGGTTCCTCTTGCGGCGTTCAATGCAATCGAAAAAAGAAGCAAAATGCACTTTGACAAGGGTGTGAAGGGAGGGGGCGTGGTTTAAAGTGCATTGCGCCGCATCCACTGCACACAGCTGCATCCCCCCTCGTCTTCGCCAAGACTGCACTTTCCAGAGAACTGCAGTCTCCACCATTGACCCCGTTGCGACAGACCTGGCGCACAACACCCTCATTTCTCATTGGTGGAGGAAAAAATCATTTTGATGCTAGAACAAAAACGCTTAGGCCTTACGTCTATCCCTGGGTCAATCGGCATTCTAATGCCGTGAGAAGACGGTCGGAAAAATCTATCATACAGTAACGTAAAGGAAACGATAGTGCACTCAATAGAAAACCCAACCCCTTTAGCATCCATAGTTGAATAGTGTTTGCCTTACGCCTATAATTTCCATTGCATAACCCATGGAGCTTGGCCATAAAAGAGAACCGGATATATATCAACTTGACTGGTTTTCTTTTAATGGTTATTCAGTAATTAAAAGCTGCGAGTAGAAAGCTAATTATGTAACACAACGCATGTTACTCATCCGTAACCATAAGCTACTTACAAAAATAAATTATAATGATATACAAAAAAAAGAGAATGATAGAAAATGAGTTTATATATATAGAAAACGAGCTTCAAGTTATTCATGGTCATAACTCTGAATATTAAAGGATTTTGGATTAATCTTTCTATTAACGAACCTTTGTATAATTGACCATTTTTATTCCCTGGTGGCTCTAGTTGGTCCTGAAACCTCGATGCCAATTTCGATCAACTATAAAGGATAGAATAATAAAATTTAAAAAAAAATCAGGATCTTAAGGACTGGTTTCTTTTTGGTAGATTTCAATTCAAAGAATTGCAAATCAATTGAACCCTCAACTACCAGGATTTCTGTACGTTCAGCTTTTTATTAAGAACCTTTGACAGGAAAAAAATAGCGTCAACATGCGAGTGAATGAGAACAATTGTGTACGTAGTAAGAATCAATGATGATCAAACCAGCTGATCAATTACAATTAGATTGTATATTTTTTAAGAAAGGTTTCTTATAGCTTTTGTTTTGGACTAGTGAAGCAGAGACGGGTGTTTTATTTTACCAATCTTTTATACCAAGAATCTTCTTTCAGCCAGTAGGTACCTAAGTTACGTTTACATAGTTATATAATTACTTATATTGAGACAATGAGTATCGCAGGATCCGTTTCAAATTATTTATAGACCGGTGATGAGTAGAGAGCTATGTAGTGCGGAAATGCAATCTTTGTGGAATGATTGGTGGTTTTTGAAATGATTGGATGAGATATTTTCTACTTCACCTGCACACCTCCATTCTTCAATGGAGGACCTTTATTAATAGACTATTGGGAAAACGCGAACCCCCTCCATAAAATTTAATGTGGTTAAGGTTTAAAGACACAGATATTCCGGAAAAACGAATTGAAATAATTCATTTTTTTCCAATACAAATGGGCCAACTGGACTAGGCTATGCAATTTGGCTGAAAAATCACATATCTGCAGACATTTCCTTTTTTCTAAATCTTCTTTTGACTTCTTCGTCATCTTGTTTTTCAAACATACCACCAATGAAATGAGATTGGGTGAAATCATCCGAGTTCCTGATATTTTACGTTAGTAGTATACAGGTGAACTATCAATGATTTTACAGTGAATTAACAGTAGGTAGTGCGTTTTAGTTGAGGAGTAATATCGAAAATGTCGTAATAAAACAATCGCTTTGCAAAGTTCATTTTACCTGTTATAAACCAAGGCAAATAACCTAACTCAAGGATTTTTTAAATCTAGAAGACCGGATATAGAAAACTTGACCTGGCACTAGATTTTACGTAGTTTCACTCAAATGCTCTTCTTCAGAAATCATTTGTGAGAGAAAATCAAAGACAATGCATTTATCCGCCATATTCATTATTGCAAATGAAATATAATTTTTGGAACAACTGAGCAATAAGCATTTCTCCAGTACAAACAAAATAGGAACAATCTTGCCTCAACCGCTTCCTTCGTTTCAGAAAAATGTGTGGGTATTGTTCACTCAGAAACTAACAAAAAAGTGGATTTTAAAGGTTCACGAATTCAGTGTAAGTGCGTTTATGTTTTAATATTAGGCGCGGCTAAATACTAATTCGCTGATAAGACCTGAAAGAAATCATCCTTCAAGAAGAAGAAACAAGAAACTCCAACCAATGCAGCAGGTAAGTAAAATCAAATTCAATAATTGCAGCTTTTTGTAGCATTTCTATTATAGTCAACGTACCTGTATCAGCAACAGGTACATAGACCTGTTGCGTATAGGTACCTATAGTATTGTATAGTATTGATACCTATAGTTTTGTAGTAAAGAGCGTACGAGACTCGCAGTTAGTAGTACATTGTTGAACAACTCCGGAAGACAAGTGCTGACCAGGTTCCTGACGAAGTGGAAATGGTTGCCTAGGATATTGTACTTGAATTCGCTTGTTTTATATATATAGTCAGTCTTCCTTATACTTTACTTAGTCTAACTACCAAATTTCAAGTTGATAGCTCCGAAATTGCAGCCTATAGTGCAGAACACACGCACAAATGCTGCCAAATGCTAGCCAAAGAGATTTACTTCATTCTTCAACAATTCATTTCAACAAAGGACCAGAATGGTGTATAATTAGCTTCATTCAATATGAGTGATAAATGGCAACCGCAACTTAATAAGTATCATGGTTCGGAAGTCCGACCACAACAAAGTTTAGTCGAACGAGGAACTCTTTGTTAGTTGTTCAATGGCGGATGGTGATTGGTGAATATAATTGACTTTTAGTGCAACATGAATAGCACCTAGCGCCTAATCAGCTATCTTCTAAGTGAAGGACTATTGGAGTACGTAGGTCCATCAAATTATGAATCACTGGTAATAATCAGGTAAAGTTGCCATCAGTGAGACCTAATTATAATTTAAGTTAGGGAAAAACGGACGGTTACATAGAATGTGAGAAAGTAGGAACGTTCAGTCGAAACAGAAGTTAGTGATAAACGTCTATTTCCATGAAAAATAAAGAGTTTATATGTTAAATCTATTATGACGGTTAGATCATCATCAGTAACAAGCAATAACTAGGGGATGACCTAACCGCCGAAATCGATTCAACTTTTTAACTCTTCGTTTCTCGTGGAAATAGAATACGTTTTTCACTAACTTCCGATGTGAAATGTTCCCACAGCTCCGTCGCGAGAGATTTAGTTCGTAACGTTCAGTCTCCAACGTCTCCATCTTTACATAATTATTATTGCTCATGAACACCTTCACTCAGTAGTGGCTTCCATCGTTACTTACCATCACACATTCATAAATATCTCTGCAATGCAATTCGTTAAATTTAATTTTCGCAAGCTAATGCTTTGGCCATGGAGATCTTCGTCAACTATCTCCATTAATGGCAATCGCGATACACAAACTGAGAAGAATTTGATTCAATAACGAGGTTCTGAGGCAAGCTTCACACTTTCATTCACATTTAAATTTTAACCTGTATTAAGAAAATCAGTATTTATAAAACACCATTTAGCAATTAATTAACCAGCTGGATAATGCTGTGCATATTTTAATAATTTAAGCGGAGCCGCTAAGCGCTGAGTTTTCATGTAAATTTCCACTCCGCCATCATGACTGATGTGCCTGTAGCTCATCAATTATTATGGGATTCCATTATTATAACCAAATAAGCCTCACAGCTGACTCAACTTACCAAGGTGGCTCTTAATCTTGTCATTGGTACCCAGCAGTTTTCCTAGAAGGTTTCACAATGAGTCTACATTTTTAACTTCAGATAACAGTTAAGAGGTTGAAAAGGAAAGAATTTAGCATCGAGCGTATACTTCGCGATCCGTCAACACCATCAGCAATGTAAGGGACTAATTGAGTTTAAAAAAACACTTTTGATCAGGTGATGAAAACAAAGTATATTATTACACAGAGGTTTTTTATTTCGATATTAGACTGCCATGGAACGGGTTGCGCGCGGTCCAAAAACCGAGTGAGTGAGGTGTCATAAATTCATGAAATTTAGCGTAGAATCCAAATCTGCAATAAAAAAGGGGGTTTTTACGTTGAATTCATGGGAAATGAAGGGAGGTGTAACCATTTTGTCGGACACCTATATATTATATCTGTATATCTTTGAATAAAGCTATTCACAATCATATTTTCTCTTGCCCGGTAATTATTATTAATATTTTTCTTTCAATTCGATGTTTTCTAGGTATTTAGTAGTGTTACCTTGAAACGTGCACCAAAAACTTTTGAAAGGTGTCAGATTTTTTTTTGTTGGTTGAATTGAGGGTTTATTATTAAAAATATGAAATCAAAATTAGTATCAAAATGTTTTTTTGATGAATTTCGTTTTAGAAATTGGTTGTAGAATTGATCCAAGTTACAGCGTTCCTTTAAATATCTCCAACGACATGACCTTTTCCTAAGCTAATGCTAACGCACGCTATCCTCGTTGCTTATCAATCTAAAGACATGCATTAGGTAGTGAAAAAAGGGGGCAATGATTCGTAAACCATAGGCCTCGTCCCTTTTGAATGGAGAAACACCGCTTAATAACTTGAACAGAACCCTCCCAGTCGATTATGGGAGATGATAAGTTCGATTTCGTCGCTAATCATGGTGTTCTTGGGCTGGTTTTCGGGTCAAGATCTAACGATGAAATAACTAGGACCTCCATATCGACTCTCACAAGCGTCACCCACGATCGGATGTAAGTTTAAACAATCTAATTGATTGAGTTTACGAAGAAACGAAAATCCCTTGATTTTGATGGATTTCGTGGTTGATGAATTTTAAAAATTATAATGTAGGTACGCAACTATAAATGTCAGATATTGTTTAACGATTTTTGTGTTACCCAAGGGGTTTTTAGGTGCTAGGTGATAAAGTTTATCAGTTCAGACAATATGTATCTCTCCCCATAAAAATTTGCATATTTCTCAATTTAAGTACAAAATTGAACCCGGTAACAATACCAAACATAACTGGTCAAGACCAAGAGGTTCGAGTTTTAGACTATGTGTGTCTCCCCACATAAAAATTTCATTTCCCTCGATTTTAGCACAAAATTGACCCTAGTAACATCTCTAAACATAACTGGTCATGACTAAGATGTTCAAGGAGGCATCCCAATTTTCACTTAAACATTACAAAGATCATCAATCAAGTGCTTGAAGAGGCCATATATTTGGCGAAAACGCTCAGCATATAGCATTAAACCACATAATAACCAATATTTTCTTTTTATAAATAAAATTTTTCATCTACTTACAATCATTTCCTATTTATCTCATGATTTAGGTTAAGTCCATTTGACCTAGAGGCAGGATAACACAACAAAGATCTCACGTTTTTAAAACAGACTCGCTTGAATCATGGATTTCAATGGTTAGAAGATTTGCATTGCAATCGCTACAAAGATAACAGCGGTACCAGAAATGGGCAGCCTCCTTCACATGCAAGAGGCTCGTGACATTTATGCGGTTCATTGCTCGCCTCATGATGAGGCCACCGCTCAGTTAATCTAAAACATGATTCCCCTTTAGGAAGAGGGACAACGAAAAAAAAGACCAAGCAAAAGAAGTGTTATTTGAGAGGCCGTGGGAATGGGCCTTAAGCGAACGAGCGGATCTTCTTTCATATGAATCTTGTTATAAAGGCGCGCCGAAATCCTTTCCAGCTTCCAAATTCGGCGAGAAAGAGCTCCATCCCACCTCAATCAACCTGTCTTCACACAAGTCCCGAAATACCTCGCGTTTTTCCACCTGTTACCCCACCTCGTCTAACCGCGGCTCGTATAAAAACTGGTTTTCTACCCAATCTTATCAAAGTACGGTGAAGGCAATCAAGGCGGACCAAGAATGAGGAGAAACTCGTTTTGGGTAAGTTCCGTGGAAACCATGGTTGAATTCAGTACCGAACGGGGTTGAAGAATTTTGTGATAAAATGAGAAGTGTCATGGTAATCCATTCCTATATTGCAATTTACCAATAATATTGAGTATACATGATTAAATGATGTGTACTAAACATCCTCCTCTCTTCGTGATATGAAACTAAGGGAATGGACTTTAACAAAGACCAATAACACAATAGGAATATCTAATAAAAGGATCGTTAAGAAGAGACTCTTCAGCGTCGAACAACGAACAGCACACAGCAGCTGTGTAGCACCAATACCAACGGTGCTACGATTTGAAGAAAAAAACCAGTCAAATAGGGTGGACAGTATAGCTTTAACAGTTATTGTACATGGACGTGTACAACTGTTGGAAGAACCACAACGAAATAAACGTTATAAGAAATTCATGGTTGTGCATGCGCACCCACTGCTATTGATTCTACGTCAATAAAAGTTGGAGGTGACTATCTAGGAGTTGAACCACAAAATTCCTTGAAATGCCATCAAAATTGGTACATTAGTTTCGGAGTTTCACGTGTGTCAAACAACTTTAGTTTTGCGTATGCGCAATAGTTATTTCTCAACAAATAACGATAAAATCCAAACATGGATTGCATGCATTACAGGGATGTCCCTATGAATGGATTGTATATAATTTTGGTGAGGATTAAAATAAGAGAAAAAACAAAAATATCATGACTTCTTGGAATTATCCTTCCTCCCATTAGCCCCCTCCATCGACAGTAAATTTCATCATGAAACTTCAAGCAGGAAATTTGAAAAAGCCTGGGTGGCTTCAACAAGATTTGTCGAAAAAAAACACATTATTTCGGCTTTACATCCTCCATCCCCCCTTCCATTACTGAATTCAAAATTTCCGCGGTTTGTTGCATAACTAGACTAAAATTAGAATCGAAATGAGAAAGTCTTTCGAAAATCGATTTGGAATTGCGGCCAGGGCAGCCTCAACAAAATTTAACACTCACACATACATACACACACCTATTAGTCCTGGAGCCTGGGCCGAAAATAGATGGTATTTTAAGGAGAAGGTTTGAAATTAGATTTCGAAAATTGAGTCCGTTCTGTGTTTTCGTCTTTGAAAAAATTGATGGAATACAAAATGGCGACCTCATAAAGATGGCTTAAATTACACATTTTAAAGTTTTTCTGTAATAATTCCTGAACCGTATATCCTACAGATATTGTTATACTAGCCAAGTTGTAGAGCATAAAAAACGAAACGATTCGATCCCAAAACTCTGAATTATCTAAAAAGAACAAAATTAAAAAAAATAATTAATTTAAAAAAACGGGCTAATTTTGGGCGAGTCCTCCCCCCCCCCCCCCCCCCCCCCCCTCAATACTTTTGCCCTTCAAAATCACCTAGTTGCGTCAATATTGGTCTTATTTCAGTCTGTCAAGGCTCATTTAATTCAGGGTTAAATACTTTCCAAAGTTTGTATCGAGCATGTTTTAGCTGAGACCCCATTGACTTACAGCCGAACTAATGTACATTGTACTGGGAAAGGGTAAAAACATGAGAGTAAAAAGCTGAGTAAAAACTAGTTCGATACGAACTTTGGAATGTATTTAACTCTGAATCGAATGAGGTATAGCAAACCTGAATCAGCCCAATATTGAGGTCGCCAGGGGTTTTTGAAGGGCGAAAGTCAGGGGTACGAGATGATATGTTAAAGACGTCTAGACTTTTGCCCTACGAAAACCCCTAGCGTCCTCAATATTGGTCTGATTCAGGTATGTCAACCCTCATCAGATTCAGGGTTAAATGCTTTCCAAAGTACGTTTCGAGCAAGTTTTTGCTCAGACCGTTTCCCATTAGAGTACAAAGCCAAAGGCCGTTTTTTGCGAACTTTATGTGTAAAATAACATGAAATTCAAAAGTTCAGCTCTAAGTCAATGGGGAAAGGTCTCAGCTAAAATATGCTTGATACGAACTTTGGAAAGTATTTAATCTTGAGTAGAATGAGCTTTGGCAGACTGAAATCATACCAATATTAACGCCAGTAGGTGATTTTGAAGGGAAAAAGAATAGAGGGGTGAGGAGAAGACTCGCCCAAAATTAGCCCGTTTTTCAATTGTTTGTAATTCGCATTTTTTAAGGGATAATTCAGAGTTATGGGATCGAATCGTTTCGTTTTTTTATGCTCTACAACTTGGCTACGTATAACAATTTCTTTAGGATGTACGGTTCAGGAATTATTAGAGAAAAACTTTAAAATGGGAAAATTAAGCCATCTTTACGAGGCCGCCATTTTGTATTCCACCTATTTTGAGATGGCAGACACAGATTTTCTCACTCAGAACGGACTACATTTTCAAATCTAATCTTAAACCTTCTCCTCAAATTACTACCTAATTTTTGCCCTGGCTCCTCCCGGACTACATAGTTTTTGTCAAGTATTCGGTATTAGAATGGTCTGAAACGGATTTATATGTGGTTTTTTTCTTATCTCATGCTTGGGTGGTCCCCCGCCCCCCTGAATCAATTCCATTAGGCTCTTGTTAACAAAGCCTTGCCTATAAAAAATAGCTTCAGAGGGACGTCCTAAAAAACACCACCCTTCAATTTATGGTAGTGCATCCATTACATGCATGGTTATAGCTATAAACTATATGCCTACTCCAGGTATGCCTCCGCCCTAAGTATTGTAGACGCATTCGATTTGGAGAAAAATATTGATATTAGAGAAGAAACATAGTGGATATAGTTTCCAGAAACTCGAACCTCTTTAACATGCAACGGTGAGGTGTTTTTTCTCTCTTTTTAAGTGAATTTCAATAGCATTCCAATTTTAGAACCGAAGGGTTTTGTTACAGTTCCTTTTCGGTCAGACCACTCAGCGATTGTTTATTTTTGAGAGCCGATCACCAACTGGAACCTTTCGAATAAATTTCAATTTCCAATCACCAGCGAACCCCATGACGTTATCCCGATGACCTTTTCAACGAAGCTGCCGCCCCCTCTCGCCACCATCGGCGTATTGTAACTGTTCAAAACTGCTCCTCCGGGGGCCCGGGGGTTATTGTGTTCACGGAAACCCGACGATATGGGACATCTGACCCCTCTGCCGGATCAAAAGGCCGCTTTAATTGAGGATGTGGTCCGTCGAGCAGGGGACGCAGTCGATGTGTAGGAGGTGGATGTGTGGGGGATCGGATTTGTGAATGAGCCCACATGGGTTCCTTTTCAGCCCACGGCAAAGGCAAACGTTTTCGAATGAACTCGATTGTCTGATATACTAAAAACGAGCGGAGTAGAACCTTTTATTAATAGGATCTGTAACACAACTAGATATGAATTCAATTCAATATAGAATGTATTCTGAACATTAAGTTCCTTACATGGGGACTCGACCGAGTAAATAATTAAGAGTCTCTGTGAATTAATCATGAGACAAATATATTTGAAAAAACTCGGCGCTCCACCTCTATTTACATAACGGAAGTTAGTGAAAAAAAGTTGTCTATTTCCACGAAAAATAAAGAGTTACAATGTTGAATCGATTTCGACGGTTAGACCATCATCAATAACAAACAATAACTGAAGACACATTAGACAGGACACAGCTTTTATAGTCACAGGTGAAGATTGAATCTCATTGGTCAAGAAAAAGGAAAGGGGCAGGAGGTACAGCCAATTAAGTGCAAGCAAAGAGAAGGGGGATTATAGCTAATCAGATGAAAGGAGGGGAAGAATTACTGGTTTCAACAGTTCGAAGGGATAATTCCAAGCTTTACAGAAATGGACTTATCAGTGGTGAAATGTATTGAGGGATATCCTAATTTAAACATTTACCAGATCTGTCACTTTTGATAATTTCGAATTTTTCAAGTATATTCAGCATGTCTCCCTTTGGACAAAAATGAAGAGATTCTACCAACTGTCTATCTGTCAAATCAAAATAGTAACTATGATTGAATTCCTTAAGATGTTTCGCAAATGTAGACTTACCCTTATTTTCCTAGAAATCCTCCTGATGCTCGGCTATTCTTTCCCTGAATTTTCTACCAGTTTGACCGCAATATTCGTAGCCACAAGAACAGAGCTTTAAGACTATTTTTAGTTTTAAAACCTACTTCGTAACCTCTCAATGACAGAATTTTGCCGATTTTATCAGAAATTTTCCCAAAATAAGGTATACTTATCCATTGCTTTTCTCCTAAATTTACATCTTCCCTAGCTTCATCTTCACTGATTAGTCCATTTCTGTAAAGCTTGGAATCATCCCTTATAAGTTAATTAAAGCCCTCCTTTCTAATGTGTCTTCAGTTATTGTTCGTTACTGATGATGGCCTAACCGTCGAAATCGATTTAACCGAAATCGGCAACGTTTTTTCACTGAAATAGGTTTCCACAACTTCGTCGCGAGTGATTTAGTTCGTATCTATTTACATACTTCGAATGAAGTTATTGAAACAAAGAATGTGTTTTAGCTCACGCGTTTCACATAAACCCGTAAAACCTGCACTTATAAGAATGATTCAAATTTTGCGGTGTATGTTATCACTACTATGTCAAGTTGTTTTATTTATTTATCACCAGCGCAACGACTCACCACCAGCTCAATGAAATCCTCAGAAATTAACAAGCGGTTGCAATCATGTTCACAATATCAATTATTGAAAATGATCACAAGTGTGTGGATAATTGTTCAAATAACCATGCTCATAACTCAGCTTGTTGGCCACGCACTTCGCAGTAGTTAACACATGAAGGGTATTCTGAACATAAAGTTCCTTAAAAGGAAACTCGCTCGAGTAAATAATTAAGTCTCTGTGAATTAATCAGAAGACAAATATATTTGAAAAAACTCGGCGCTCCACAAGCCCCCTGGACCGCCGGATACCTCTATTTCCATACTTCGAATGAGATTATTGAAACACAGAATGTGTTTTTAGCTCACGCGTTCTAAACCCGTGAAACCCGCTTATAAGAAAGACTCAGATTTTGCAGTGTATCTCATCACTATTATGTCAAGTTGTTTTATTTATTGATCACCAGCGCAACAACTCACCACCATCTCAATGAAATCATCAGAAATTAACAAGCGGTTGCAATCATGTTCACAATATCAATTATTGAGAATGATCACTTGTGTGTCAAACGTTGTTGTAATTAGTATTTTAAGCGCTAAAGTTTACCCGTACCAGGGGAAAACAGATGTTGTCCGACATTAATGTTGATTTTCCCAACATACTGTTTTTTATCATTTAATAATGATTAACAGGACTTTTCCATTTGTTTTCGTCACGTCACGAGCGTCACGTCACGGTGGGGTTTTCTATTGATTTTCACGTACAACCAATACGTTACTAGGGAAGTGTAACTCCCTTAGTTTTCATAGCAGGAAAATCGTTAGCCACTTTTTGGAATGCTCTCATTTTATCACAGCATCTCATAATCCCTTAGCCTCTGTAGTGTCAAGGAGCTGATTTATTACGCTCAGTTATAAACGTTAATATGGTTGGATAAATCGAGAGCGTTCGAACGAATGGTCAACGAATTTCGTGGGATGAAAAATGAAGAAGTACCATTTCCTCAGCAACGATTCGGTTGTAAGCGGAAATCATTAAAAATTGTTGCAACAATTCGGTCGGACATGCCAAGACTAAAACACATTCTGTGTTAAAATTATAATATTATAATTACTAAATCAACTTGCTATGACTTACTTCAAATCTTATGCCATGTAATGTCGAGAAACAAATATTAAGAACTCATATTATTACATCGTGTACCCTATATCCCATCTTAATGATAAATAAATAAAACAACTTGACATAGTAGTGATAAGACAGGTACACCGCAAAATCTGAGTCATCCTTTAATGCGGGTTTCACGCGTGAGCTAAAACACATTCTGTGTTTCAATAATTTAACTTTTTTAAACGCTTTGTTTTTCATTTATTCAACTTTTAGGATTTTTTTTCGAGTTTCGTACCTTACAACTCCTCTAAGAGCAATACTGGAAAGGGCGTTACATTTTCAATAACCCTGATATAAAATAAACATTTTCAAAGTTAGTTTTAACTAGTCAAAAATAGGCCAAAATACAAAATTATAAAGAATATTTAAAATCGACCTTTTATATCCGATTTTCTGCTTCCAGTATGGGAGTTTTTTGGCGGGTGCTCCTCGGAAAAAACTTCCTAAACATGTTTTTCACAGTGGAAAAAGAAGAAAAATGTTTCAAAAACATGTTTTTAGCGAATTTTTGAAGAAAATTAAGCTATTGCTCTCGCCTCAAAATTTGTAGAATGTGAATTTTTGAAAACTTTTTATGCAGAAATCCGTTTCAGGCTATTCTGAATCATATTCTGAAGTTTAACGCATTTTTTTATGTATGTATGTATGTATATATGTATATATGTATATATGTATGTGTCATTCCAGACGATAACTGTCCGTAGAATTGTGCTAGAAACTTCAAACAAATTTTAAAATGTTAAGGGCACAAAACGAAAGTTCAAGTTCGTTGGCCAGCATGATCGGATTACATCTTCGGGTTGAAATTTTCAAAAATGTAGTCAAAAATTTCAAAATAGCCTGTTTTTTGCGATTTGTTGTGCGAAATAATTTTTTCAGCATACTAACATGTGGTATATTCGGAATCAGCGTAAAATTTCCTATAAGAATATGTATCAAGTTTTCAAAAATTTCAAAGTTGAAAAATCAGTCAAAAATCGAAATAATGCCGTTCGCTAGTTGTAAAAATCGGTAATATTCTTCAAAAATTCGCTCATGGGGTCATGCTGCATGACTGGACTTTTTCAACATACAAACATACTTTTCTCCCCCGATTAGCAGAGTAAAAGTAAAATTGACAAGATCATTCAAAAGCTGATAGTTTGAGGAAGTTTTTGCCGAAGAGCGCCAGCCAGAAAAATTTTCATACTGGAAGCAGAAAAATCGGAAGAAAAAAACGTCGATTTTAGATATTTTTTCTAATTTTGAATTCTGGCCTATTTTTGAACAATTAAAACTAACTAAAAAAAACTTCATGATCATATAAAAATAATATTTAAAAAAAAAAAGTAAAATATTTTTGATTAGGTAATCCGCAGATAACTGGTCTATATACGTTTAAAAAAAAACTGCAGAGATGTCGGCCCCTGACGTAGAACATTAAATAAAACACCTACACATTACTTGTCCCACTGTACGTAACAAGACTTGGTATACAAGTACACAGGCACTTCAGAGTAAGGGTGGAATTCATAGACATAGCCTGAGCATATGTTCATTCACACTCACCTAAATGGAGTGTTACCCTCCACCTCAGTTTGAATTCATAATTGAGTGGGGTGGTTCACTCAGCTTACACAAGTTCGACAGTGTATTCAGAGGACACCACACACTTTTTCATTTCAACTTGAGTTGGCAGCTCTGACAGCATGTTGTAGGGGAAGTTTCCCTGGTTTGAGGAGAAAGGGACTGGAAAATCCCCTCTCGCATTCCACAGTGATCGATAACAGTTCTCAAAGGTTACTTTTTCTATGCTAAAAAATATGAATTTAACCATTTTTAGCCATATTATTAGCACATTTTTTTGAAATTTGACTAATTAATTGTGCTCAAAAAGTGCTGGACTCACCCTTTCTTTTGGAAATAATGATTTTTTGGCGCAAGAACGGAATTTTTATCGCAATCCTAAGGAGAGTTATGGTCTGGAATGACACAAATACTAATATAAAAGCGTTAAACTCTAGGATTTGTTTCAGAAATCCTTCAAAACGGATTTAAATTAAGACAATTTTCGAAAATTTTGATTTTAACATTTTAGGAGCAAATGCAATGCTTCAATTTGAACAAAAATCCGCTAATACCCAATTTTGAAAAGCATCAAAAGTGCTATCGGCTAATTTAGATAGGAAGCACTTACAGTTACAGTTGTATTTTCAGGTCGAGACTGAAAAAGTTCAAAGTTTGAATATTCAGCAAATGTTTGTGTCTTCCTGAAGGAGGCCAGTAATGATAAAATGTACTATTCTTTTTATATATTATTATCTAATATATACTATGTACTGTATTATGCACTATTTTATTATTATTATTATGTACTATTCTTTTTTTTTAATCTAGAAATCGTACTTCAAGGTACTAGAGAATGTGCCGCTTTAGGGAAGTAAAGTTATAGATTTTGAAGAACCTGAAATAGTGGTTTAGGGTGGAGGGACCAGAGATTGACAGAGACCCCACGAAGTTTTAATAATAAGTTTTACGGACTTGATCCATTCGAATTTTGATGCGAAATGCCTTCTCAGTAAAGTATAAAGGCGGTTACCTAACAGAACCTCGGGTTGTAATTTCTTTGGTGCTGTTTTTTGTGTATTTGCAAAGGAGGTAAGCGTTTTATTCTGCTTCACCATGGCCTCCACATTTTCAAATTCGATTGTTTCCATAGTTATTCTCAATCAGTTTTTTGTGTACCTTGCATTTATGTTATAATTTTTGGGAAATAATCATAAGATAACATTAGAAATGCGAATGTCAATTACTAGTCCCCAAACTGAAGCCACCCTCAGTGATTGTCAATTGTGCAGTCAATACGGATCTCTTTTCGTTCTTGCATTCTTTCCTTGTTTTTTATATTTATATAAACACATAGCAACTCACAAGCTGCTAGTTTACCATTAGAATCGTATTGTACCTATGGTATCAAGAAAACATTGTACCTACCTATTTTGTGATGAAACATCCAGTGATATTTTCAACTTTGTCTTTATGAATACTCATATTAATTTTATATTTAGATTAATAAAACTAAGTTCAAATGCTCAATTTATTTGTAAAATGTTGAAATGAAATGTTTTGTTGATACAATTTATTACAGAAGAACTGTTGTGTCAATCATAGGGTATCAATCACAGGTACAACAAAAAATGTGACTGTCAAATACTGGGTCAAAAAATTGATTTCGAAAACTGAATTTATGTTTTGTGGCTTGAATTAGTGATTTTTTGAATACCGAGCAGTTTGAGGACATCCTGATGCAGCAATAGATGCAGCGAAAAAACATAACCTAATTGCTTGTCAAAGTCAAAATGCTTCTGGAGGTGTCAAATACTGGGCCCACCACCCTAGCAATAAATTGTTCAATTATTGTAAACATGTTCAGAGAGTTTTTCTTTTTTATTTATTTATTGAGACTATTTATAAAAAAATATACCGCATTGACACTTTGTTAAAATACTATTAATGGTGAGCAAAATGTGCTTTCTTCATGGAAAAAGCACTTAACATGAAAAAGAAAAGAAAGGAACTGTCTCTAAGAAAAATCTATTAACACTTCACATCTCAATTATATCTAAAATATGACGGGGCCGTTGGAGTCTTGAATAAAGGGGTCGATGAAAACTTTCACTAGGAAGAGTGTTGTAGTGCTCAGCATTTCGGGTCACAAAAGTACTCATTGCTGTTTGTCGGAATTCCTGTGGTGTTTCTAGGTGGAAGTCTCTATAGATGGTTTCGTTCCGTACGAAATCCGGGGCATGGACAATTCTTTTTTGGACCAGCCGATTTTTCTGTTGCTCAATGCGTCGAAATTTGGAGGAAGAAGAAGTACCCCATATTGGGAGTGCGTATGCCCAGAGAAACCTTATAAATACTGTAAATAAGGATTTTGTTGTCCATGGATAATTCTTTATTGTCGAACAGGTATTGAAGCTGGGACGTTCTAGTTTTACACCGCTGTAGTAGATCGGAGATGTGCTCTGCGAAAGTAAGCTTTTTGTCCAGCGTGACTCCCAAATATTTGTGGGATTGAACGAAACGGATATTATGACCCAAGTAGGAGATAGGTACCTCAGAGAGTGAAGAATAAGAAATACGAATAAATGGGCGTTGCGAATTGTGAAGCTGTGAATCGAAATAGGGGTTGCGAGGGATGTAGACGTGGGAGCTGGATCGGGAGCGAGAGATCTGCAATGACGTCACCGCCCACGCGCTCGTCGGGGCAACGCGCGCCGTGGTGGAGGGAGCGGTTACGAGCGCCGGAGCTGGTGAGGTCGATAGAAACCAACGTTGTCGCGACTCGAGGCGGGCGAGACGAGGAGGAGGCGGCTCTGACGTCACTCCCCCCACGCCCGCTACCAACGACGTCACGGGTTGGGGGTCGATGCGACGTCTCGGATCCCCCGTGACGTCAGAGCGATGGAAACAACGGATCGATGCGGCGACGGATAAAATGAGCTGTCGCTCCCGAAATCGACGGGGGATCCCGTCGTCTGGTGTGGGAAGATGCGTCGTCGGACTTCAGTGTCGATCAGGATACGAGGCGATGCCAAGATTCGTCCAGCTGATTCCGAATCGGACGAATATACTCCAAAGGTACTTACTAAGCTTGAAAATGAAACAAAAACAGCAAATCGTTACACAAAGTTCCACTATTCCAACTTTGGGTCGTTGGAATTAGTCGGGATGCGGCCCAGGGAAAAAAATGAATTTATTTCATGTTGTTTAATAAGCGACTTTTCTCGTTACTTTTTATCAAAGCGACGTTTGATATTCTCAAGAACATGAGTCTTTGACTTATTTGACGTTTCGTCCTCTTACTGAGGACATCTTCAGGTTTGGTGTGTCCAGGGAAAAAATATATAATCATCCGAATACGACGGACTTGTCTAATCTAATAACAATAGCAGTGGTTCACCCAGTCAAATAAGTCAAAGACTCATGTTATTGAGAATATCAAACGTCGCTTTGATAAAAAGAAAAGAGAAACGTCGCTTATTAAACAACATGAAATAAATTCATTTTTTTCCCTGGGCCGCATCCCGACTAATTCCAACGACACAAGTACTTACGGCCGACTAAACAACTAACATATTTCAACTTTGGATAGCTCTATACTCTGCAGATTGGCAACTTAAACCTGAAACAACACCAAGCACAATTATGTTTCCCTCTAAGCTAACGTACTTGCACACAACATTTGACAGCTTAAACGAAAAATTAGCCATTTTTAGTAATTTGTTTTACGTGGATATGTCTTTGGCTCTTCTCCACACAAAATGCAACGCTCCGGCAATTTGAATTATTTATTAACTCGAAAAGTGAAGGCTAGGTAGAAATCAATGAGGTACTACCGCACTGAAGTACCTAATTCCGCCTTCCTCAACAACCCACTTAGACTTCTGTTTTAGCATGGAACGAAGGTAGAACGGGAGTTTTTACTTTCCCAACATCCCAACAGAGTGGAAAGTAATGTCCATTTTTACGTTCCCAACATCCCAACAGAGTGGAAAGTAATGTCCACATTTAGTTTCCCAACATCCCAACAGAGTGGAAAGTAATTTCCATTTTTACTTTCCCAACATACCAACAGAGTGTAAAGTAATGTCTACAACTTTGACATATCCATGATCTATTGTTTTTCCCCATGGGTCATTCTTATAATTTGGTTCTTTTTTCGGAACTGTTATGAAAAGGGAGGGGATAGAACCGTCCAGGAACGAGTCTGTCCGAACGCGCTGGGATGATTCTGATGGGATAACCTGAACCAAAACCTGAATTGAAACCTTCCTCATCTGAGGAATTTTAGCACATATTTTGGAATTTGACCAATTAAATGTGCTCCAAAATTGTTGGCCAGCTAACTCATATGTTCATCTGGAAAGCTTTATTTTTTTGCGCAAGAAAAGGATTTTTATCTCAATCCTAAGGAGAGTTATATATACGAAAGAGCGCAAACTTCAGGAATCGTTTCAGAATGCCCTACGGATCTAAATAAAAACATTTTTCAAAAATTTTTATTTTAAAATTTTTCGAGCCATTGCAATAGCTTCATTTACTACGAAAACTCCCTAAAACCATATTAGGATCGACCCAAATAAGCCGAAGTTTAGAGAAATCCTGCCCCGAATAGTCGCTTTGAGATTCGCAGTCGTGTTGACATTGGTTTTATTTTTCAAACCCTCGTGCAGTAACGACTGGAAGTAAAATTCATCAAAAACACTACAAACTACCAACCCTATACATATTTACCCTATACAAACTACTTACCTACCATATATTTACACTAAGTACCTATTTCCCCTATACCCTATACAATACTACCTACCCTATACCCTATACGAACTACCAACCCTATTTTTTTAGATTACGGTTTTCTTTAAATTTCAACACCAATTTTTGATCCCTTATGACAAGAATTCGTAATATTTTCGGTCAATATGTGATTTATGTTATTTTATTTGTGTCAGTAGGTGCCGACGACGTTTTCATGACAACAACAAAAAAACACCAAGATATTAGGAATCACAATATTTTTTGTTCTTCCGAGTTTGCATACAACAAAATACAAATATTTTTCGTTTGCTTAATATTCAATTCTTTCATTACTGATTTTGTCATTAATTTCAAGTACTTGATATGTATTTTTGAGATGCGAGCTTGCAAGCATCTAGACTGCCAAACTATACACATCATTCTGACCTATATTTCCCACTAATCTGAATTTTCATTGAGGGATTGACTACTTGATGTAATGTATTTTTGAGATGCGAGCTTGCGACCACCAAACTATACACATCATTCTGACATATATTTCCCAATAATCTCAATTTTTATTAAGGGATTGACTACTTGATGTTATGTATTTTTGAGATGCGAGCTTGCGACTACCTAACTACACACATCATTCTGAAAGGTGCGATCAACCGTAGCTGGTCTATCTCGCCTTTTTAGGGAGTGAGGGGTTAAAAATATCACCGTAGCCGGTGCCCAGATCAGGTAAGGATTACTGAACCCATTTTGGCTGGTGGTGTCCAGTTCTAGTGCGCCCATGAGGCCTTGGTTATGCAGAAACCGACTCCACCCGTCTGTTTTACTTGCATCCGTTGAAAATATGTTTCCGGGTTTCTGCCAACAGGTTTACAACCCTCTAATGTGATAGGCATCTTTTGGTAAAGGCTGTAGACTCTGCAGGACTCCGCCTAATTCAAACATGGTGGAAATATATTCTGGGTAACATTACAACCTCAAAAATTGACGGACTTATTCGTTCAAGGTTTCAAAACGCAGATTAGAATGACTACCTTCAACGGCACTGCTGAGCTATATTCCGTCATATAAAACGAAAATTATCTTCTTTGGCACTGATCTCAAATTACTACAACAGAGATATGATGATGATTTTGAGTAAGGAAAGCATGATAATCTAAATGTGGCTTAGCTATTCCCAGGTTACTTATCTAACTTACATTTATGGGGAGGGGAATCGAGTGGTTCAGTGAAGTTTTTGGTTTAACATTGGTTTCGAATATTAAAAAATCAAATGTTGGATCATCCCGCACGCTCGGAAAGAGCCCCAAGGTCACGGGCCGAGGACAACGAAGCACTCCTACTGTGATGCTCAACTCTAGTAACTCCATGCAACTTTTCAATGGCCATAGCACGCACTATGACGAGGTTGCCATGACACCACACATACCATGACATTGATGTTATTTGCCGCCCCTCCTTTTAGGACGGGTGTCGCTTGGTTATCTAACTTACATTTATGGGGAGGGGAATCGAGTGGTTCAGTGAAGTTTTTGGTTTAACATTGGTTTCGAATATTAAAAAATCAAATGTTGGATCATCCCGCACGCTCGGAAAGAGCCCCAAGGTCACGGGCCGAGGACAACGAAGCACTCCTACTGTGATGCTCAACTCTAGTAACTCCATGCAACTTTTCAATGGCCATAGCACGCACTATGACGAGGTTGCCATGACACCACACATACCATGACATTGATGTTATTTGCCGCCCCTCCTTTTAGGACGGATGTCGCTTGCTGCAAGTCCATTCTATCATACTTCATAATTTTTTTCCTCCAGGACTGTCCACGGTACTGCTGACAACTTTGACGTTAAGGATAATGGCAGACCATTGGGGCTTAATGCTAACAATATCTGGTTTCTTGCACTGGCCACTCGTCATAGGACAACGTCTCTCCCTTTCCACACCAGTCGCAGGATGAGAGCACCCGCCATCACTTGGCAACCGCATCATGAAGAAGAACGCAGCCGCTCCAACAGGTACTGTTCTTATTTTTACCCCTGAATCCCAAGCCAAGAGTATCCCAAGAGGGTCCCACCACTATGACTAAAACTAGGCACCACTAGAACACCTCATTGAGGTGGCTAATGCAGCGATTACTTGAAAGCGTTGATATTTGCAGGCTTCAATGCTCTATGGGGCCCATTCATCCCACTGGGAGGAAACGGGTGATTCAGAGCACTAACCGAATTCTTAACCATCTACTGATTCATGCTGTACAGCAGCGAACTCAGCAAACGAGCAGGGTCTTGGAATGATTGATATTGCTGGGTCACACAACAACAACGCTGCTACCTAACGAAGACAGCACAAACGCACACACACGATAACGAGCAGATAGAAGCAAATTTTGCTAACGATGAAAAAGAAACCTAAGCTAAGACGGCAATGACTAAACTTAGTATTTATTGCAGATTATCATCCAGAAAAAATGCTAGTAACGAATTTGAACGTTATAAATTTTGTGTACATACGTTTTCAAACTCTAGAAAAATTAATCAAATCACCTTTTAACAAATCACAAAACATTGGTGATATACTTGTGGTCATTGCATATCCACAAACATGAAACACTTGCAGGGACAACGTTCAAATCCGACTGGAGCAACGTCATATTATAAGATCATTGATCATCATCTTTGTGTACTCTAATGACCTACTCTATTTGTAGAGATACATCGATGATATTATAATTCTACGGACAAAGGACAGAAGACAACTAAATTCTTCTCAAGAAAAAATCAATAAATTAGATCTATTAATCAAATTAAAATTCACCGTTGGATTCGGAGGCGGGGGGGGGGGGGGGGGTTAACTCAATTTTTATGATCTGCCCATATCTATGGTAAATACAAAGCATAATTTGTCAACTTTAGAAAAGATTCATATAGCGGAATACAATCTCCTTTCGTCCGTAATCATGTGGCCTTCCATAGTATGATCAATCGAGCACTATCTATTCCAATAAGTGAGCAGAATTTATCAAAGAAGAATCAATACCATAGCGGCAAGTAATGGATACGGAGGAGATCGCGTTGATACTATAAGAAACAAGGTTCTGAGGAAAAAGAGTAGGGATAAAGTCTCCAATTATGGGCAAATTTCTGATGAAGAAGGTGATATTCTATCTGGGATTACAAAGTGGGTTTTAAAAATAAAAATAATCTTAAAGCTTCACTTGGGTCCGGTAAACATAAAATCAGTGTTCAAAATAAGCTGGTTTATCAACTAAAATTTTCTTGCGACCATGAGTATTCTGGTCAAACAGGTAGGAAATCACGGAAAGCAATAGAAGAACATGAAAAGGATTTCAGGGAAAATATAGGTAAATCTGAATTTGCAGATCAACTTAGGGAATCCAATCATAGTAGCGATGTTGATTTGGTAGATAGAAAGTTTGTAGAATTTCTTCATTTTTGTCCATGTTGTCATGTTGAATGTAGTGGGAAATTTCGAAATTACAAAGAAGAAGAAGAAATACTGATATGAAAGAAAATTAAACATTCATAGTATATACACAAAAAACTAGACATGTGAAAACTACGAGCCCCCATGGCCCCCATGTATTGACCTACTATTATCAAGAGCGGTGGGTCTGGTAAGCGTGAAAATAAGACTATCCCTTAAATATACTTCAACACTGAAAGGTCCATTTCTGTAAAGCTTGGAATTATCGCTTCACAATGTTAAAACCAGTTTGAGTAAATCTCCCCCTCCCTTTACTTAATTTGCTTAGCTATAATCCCCTTTCACGTTGTGTGCATTTGATTGGTTGTATCTCCCATCCCTTTCCTTTCTCTCGATCAATGGGATTCAAGCTCCCTATCGCCTCTGACTATGTAAGCTTCAGGCTATCTAATAATGTATGTTCAGTTATTGTTTGTTACTGTTGATGATCTAACCGTTGACATTGATCTAACAGTAAACTCTATTAATATTCCGTTTTTTCATTGAAATGGATTTCCATAACTTTACCATGAGTGATTTAGTTTGTATTGAATGCTAAAAATACATACATCCTAAAAATAAGATTTGTGGATGGATCATCTAACACTACGATTACTTAAAATTACACTGTATGGTTACTAACGGTTATATTCATGGAAGAAGATAAACGACTTTGTGCCCTCTAAAATCAAAAACTTAATTTGCGATTGGAATTTCCCAGCTGTGGTTCGCCATTTAGCGAATTTTCACAGAAAATGAAGCTATAGCAATGGCTCAAAAAATGTACTAGAAATGCAATTTTCACAAAACTCGCTACATGGAAACCCGTGGCATTTTGAAACTATTCCCAGATTTAAATTTTTTTAAAAATTATTAATCCTCAATCGAAGATTGAAAAAACTGGGGAGGTTGATTTGATCAACTTTGAAGTCTTGGAAAGTGTTCGCCTTCACTAGGACTTTGAGGTTGCCCTAATGAGATGTTGAGTAACTGGTTTTCCTCTTTAGGGAGTTCGACTATTAGTTTGCCTTCATTGAGGACTTTTACAGAAATCGGAACATCGCCCTGGAAATACAAATTAGGGAATGTGATACTTGATAAAATAAATGATTAGGAGAGAGAGGAAGAAAATGAAAAACCAACAACAAGCAAAACACTGCCCCACCCCAAAAGTCGCACCCTTTACACGAAATAAAGTACCTGAATCTGGTACTGATCCTAGGGGTTGTCGAGGGTGCTAAATCCGAATCCCGTTTTTCATTTTAGAAAAAATCACTAAAATTCAAGGATAATTTATGTTAAATTAAAAGGTGCTATTCTTGTTGGAAATTCAACGCTGACCACGCCTATACCACACATGATGGTGTGAAATGCCTCTCTAACATGTCTTTTGCCTAAAAACTGCCAAAAACGAGGTTTTTCACCGCTTTTTCTACAGTTTTTACACTACTAAATTGCACTACTTGGTGACCTAAAAGAAAACTGAGCTATTTCTGCGTCAGATGAGACCAACAGAAGCTCCGTAGATGTAATAATTGATTTTTCGCTCAAAAAATGTACTAGAAATGCAATTTTCACAAAATTCGCTACATGGAAACCCGTTTTGAGGCATTTTGAAATTATTCCCAGGTTTTAAAACTTTTTATTACTATCAATCCCCAATCAAAGATTGAAAAAACTGGGGAGGTTGATTTGAAATCTTGGAAAGTGTTTGCCTTCACTAGGACTTTGAGGTTGCCCTAATGAGGGGTGTTGAGTAACAGGTTTTCCTCTTTAGGGAGTTCAACTATTAGTTTGCCTTCATTGAGGACTTCTACAGAAATTGGAACATTGCAGCGGAAATACAAATTAGGGAATGAAATACTTGATAAAATAAATGATTAGGAGAGAGGGAAAGAAAATGAAAAAACCAACAACAAGCAAAACACTGCCCCACCCCAAAAGTCGCACCCTTTACACGAAATAAAGTACCTGAATCTGGTACTGATCCTAGGGGTTGTCGAGGGTGCTGAATCCGAATTCCATTTTTCAATTAGAAAAAATCACTAAAATTCAAAGATAATTTAAGTTAAATTAAAAGGTGCTATTCTTGTTGGAAATTCAACGCTGACCACGCCTATACCACACATGATGGTGTGAAATGCCTCTCTAACATGTCTTTTGCCTAAAAACTGCCAAAAACGAGGTTTTTCACCGCTTTTTCTACAGTTTTTACACTACTAAATTGCACTACTTGGTGACCTAAAAGAAAACTGAGCTATTTCTGCGTCAGATGAGACCAACAGAAGCTCCGTAGGTGTAATAATTGATTTTTCGCAATTATCTCAAGTTTTGTCAAAAACACCATATTTTTAATTTTTCAGTTTTTAAAATCAAATTGCACCATGTTTATAGGAAATTTAATGCTAATCACGCCTACATCACAAATTATCATGTTTTTTGTTTAAATTTTTTGTTGTTGTCAATATACCACCGAGAAAAAATAACCTGTCGAAAAATGACAAAAAATACGTTTTTTCGGTAGTTTTTTGACAAAAAAAACATGTTGAGGAAGCGTTTTAGATCACCATTTGTGGTCACAAATTCGCAAAACCTAATTATTTCACCTCCGGAACTGCTGTTGGTCTCGTTGCAGAAATAATCCAAGTAATAGCCCAATTTTTTCAGGTCGCCAAGTGGTGTAATTTGTACAAAAATATTCAAAAACTACAAAAACCGTAACAAATGAGTGAAAAACCACTTTGTTTGGCAGTTTTTAGGTAAAAGGCACGTTAGTTAGACATTTCAGACCCATCATGTGTGGTATGGGCGTGTTCAGCGTCAAATTTCCAACAAAAATAGCACCTTTTAATTAAACATAAATTAGCCTGGAATTTTAGCGATTTTTTCAAAAATGCAGGTGCCGTCCTCCTTGATTTGAGCGTCTACATGAAAAACGGGTTCCGGATTTAGATTCAGCACCCTCCAGTACCAGTCATGGTAGCACGACTTTGAATGTTTTTTGCCAGCGTTATGAGTCCCTTCTGAAGGCCCTTGCGAACGGTCCGCCAAAATTAAATGGATAGAATTTAACGACCCTCGACGTAAACTGGCTTATTATATACATATACAATTTTGTTTTGTTCAATTCGAATTCATGAAACGTGTTGTGCGCACCGTTGGAATGCCTATTACCGTCTTCTGGGAATCGTTTATAAACTTTCCCTTCAATTCCCTTGGTGTAAACAGTGTGTTGTTTTGCAGTCAACATCAACAATGGACTCACAACACATTAACTTTGGCGAGTGAACGAAGTCTGCCGCCGTTGTTAATGACGGAAAGAAAAGAAGTCATTTCAGTTATTTTACTCAGAAATTCCTAAGTGGTTGTTTTCCTTTTTTCTTCCATTCATCACAATTGAATGACTCAATGGATTGCCAGAAGCTAGCTTTTCAGTTTATTGGAGTTCAACTTCGATTTAATGCCCATGACAAAGCTTGACTGTTACCAAATTTGGTTCATAATTTTCAATAATAAACGTCTGTAATGGACCATAAAATAAATAATTTTAACCCCCCCCCCCCCTCAAAATTAATTGATTTACTATTCAAGATGCGTAAATTGAGAAAAATAAAATAAACAAAATAACACTTAAAATGGAAACGAACAGGTTGGTTGTAAGAAAAAATCATTACAAAACCATGCGCTAAATATCGCAACAATTTTGTTGCGTTTCGGGCTGAGGGATCAAAGCTAAAGCAGGGTCCCCGCCTATGCATCTGTACTCTCACATGGGATTTGTGGTTTTTGTGCAGAGTTACGGAGTATTGAGCTGTGCAGCGTCTAAGCTAATCCTGAGATTAACCTTGATATCCTGCATACTGATGGCATATTCCCTAAACTATACTATAATCGAAACTCTTCAGTAGGATCCTACAGATCCTAAGGTCTAACTCTCCTGTAGAAACACCTAGGATCGTGAGCATCTATTAGTAGAAACAGGTGCATTTTGATGTTTCGAAAAACTAACGGGATCGCACTAATAATGGGAATCGAAAAGCACATGATGTCACCAGGAAACAATACACAACACATGATATCAATGATTAATCTCTCGCTCCGCAAGTGAGAATCTTGTGAGGAGGGAACAGTTTTCAGACGATATGAAATCTAGAGGGTTATTTCCGCTGGTGAGTGATATAGTAAAATATGGTTTACATACCTATTGGAAGACTCCATCGTCACTAGCAATTCGAATAGCGGGCGCGAGCGCTTTCGATGTAAAGACATCATTATCAGTTTGTGTCGACGGCATTTGTTAGTGCACTCGATTTGTTAGTGACGACGGACTCTTCCGAAAGGTGTGTAAATAATAGTTTTCAGATGAAGTTACCGGTATTCGATCAGTTTATCCGTGCCAAACGAGCTTAGTATTAGAAATTATGGGTCAATGAAGGTGTAAGTCTGTTTATCACATCAGAAAAAAATCGATTCGGATTTTATTATGTTCCCCATAAGATCTATATTGATCTACAAACCAATCTTTAGCTGAACGAACAAACTATTCAAACTGCCGTTAATTCTACGACTTGTAAGAAATTATTAGTAGAAAATAGGTAACTAGAAAAGATAAGGAAAGAAAGAGAGAAAAAGAGAGCGAGAGAGAGAGAGAGAGAGAGAGAGAGAGAGAGAGAATGTTCATCTTCCGGATAACTAGTCAAGGGGCAGCTACGTTGGTGGTGCAGCGGCTTTGACGTCACCGTCCGAATCGATAACGGTCGGGTACATGCGTCCTGGAGCTGGGTCTTCCAGCACTAGACAACGAAAACTCCTCCAACCGGTCAGTATGTCAAACATCGCTATTTGTTTTGTGAAAATATTCATGTAGGGGTCGACAATCACGTGTTCGAAGGCACACGACGTGTAGATATTCAAAACGGTAATTTCCCACATTCTTCAATGAATTAAAACAGCAAACAACTACAGATCGGTACATAGATTCTATACTCCCAAACACCTGAAGGATAAAAGGAAGTTATTTACGTGAAATACTATCACTGGTACTCCTCAATCAATAGGTGTGGACCCAAACTGAAAATATGTTATAAATCAGACAAATTTAAGTATGTTCATTCGTACACTTGTTTGTCCATCCACCTGGCAGTACTAACGGTTCAAGAATGACAGACAAAAACTCATTATAACAGAGAAGAGTTTCTACACTTCATAGAATTTCATATTATTCATCGAAAGAGATGGGAGTCACACTAGATCTTTGGCAAAGTCCCTTAGGACAAATGCTACTATCTTCCTGACAGAGGTTCATGCTATACAACTGTGTGCTGATAAAATGCTGAACAAGCATCTAAGCGGTGCCAAAATATTTGTTTTCTCCTATAGCTAAAGGCCATTGCTCCCTCTACTATAAGCTCAAAGCTGGTTTGGGACTGTCTGGCTATCCTCAAGAGGTTAGCCCAGAATAATCAGGTCACTCTCCTCTGGATTCCTTCTCATGAGGGTTATGGTAGTAATGAAGCTGCTGATCTTCTTGCTAAAAGAGAAACAGGGTCCTTGCCAGTAGGACCAGAACCAATTCTTGGAGCCACCAAAAGTTGTTTGCAAAATGTGGCAAAAGATTGTGAGATGAAAAAGCGAGTAGAATACTGGCAGAATCTTCAAAGCCTAAGACAGGCAAAACTATTTGTGACATTCTCGGCAAAGAAGGCGATCTAATTGCCTTGCCTGAGAAAGATATCAGAATACTTGTAGACCTACTAACGGGCCACAGCCCACTTGAATTTCATTAGAAGAAAATTGGGAAACTGACAACGGATACCTTTCGCTTCTGTGGTTCACAAACAGAGGATGCCGAACACATCTTGTGCTACTGTGATGCAATGGATCGAATCAGATACGATATCCTTGGAAACGATATCTTATCTCCAGATGATATTTCCAAGATGGCGGATCTTCTCCGGTTTGCTAATGCATGGTGGGAAAAAGTTTTTGAAAAACCTTTTCATTTGGCTAATGCAGCCAGGGAGCAATCCACAATAGATCCTCTGAGTCACAGTGGGAGGGTTTACTGACATACAGTACACCAAGTACCACCAGTAAAGACAGATAGACGGGAAAGATGTTGGAATCGTCATGTTGGTTCCCTATTTTGTAGAATTTACCGACCTCAACATAATTATATTTCCTTACCAACAATTGTTTATAAATGAAAAATAAGTGGTCTTCGGGACAAATCGCAGCATCATAAAAACAACTCTGCAAATTATTACACAAAGGTTATTATTTCCGTAATAGGTATCCCTTCTACGCAGATCAATGGTCTACCATAATTAAACCAAGTCTGTAGGAAATTATCTAAACTCGACACATTACCGACACAATGGGGTTCGGTAATCAAAAGACCAGCTGATAAGTGGTCCTACATGCCTCACAACATTGTTTTCAATGTATTCAAAATTGGCTCAATTTCAAATTTCAGCTCTGAGGTCTCTCAGCTAACCAGTTCTCCTCATACCATTTAATTGTATTCTACGTGTAAAAAAAAGCTCCCCATTCAAAATTTCATCACCCAAGGTCAATTAGAAAAGAAATGAGCCTCGGAGGTCCCTCAGCTGATCAGTGCGCCTCCCCACCTCGAAATCATTTTCTAGATGTCACAAAGGGGTCCATCTTAAATTTGAGCACATTAGGCTGATTAGGAATAAAATTAGCCTAAGAGGTCCCTCAGATTATCAGAGCCTGTCCATAAATTGTAATTGCATTCTAAACTTCCCAAAAAAAGCTACATTTCTAATTTCGGCACCGTGGGATGATTAAGAAAGAAAACAGACTCACGAGTCCCATATTCGTACCCGATTTGCGTAATGCAAACAAACAATGACCTTGTCATCAATATGCCTACACAGATGTTCGCACCTACCAAGAGTGAGTTAATAAAATTACTTAAATGAAAAATCTGCATTTTAAAAATCTCTCTGATCTAACTATATCGACACCGACTAACTAGAGACCCACCAATTGAATATTAATGAGATAAATACCTAACTACGCTCACTAGTCCATGTAGTGCAGCGTTTAACGCTTAACAACAGTTAAAACGAATTCGATTTCTTGAAGAAAGATTTCAAATGGAATTATATCAGCTGATCGGAATCAAGTATCGTAGTTTTTTAGGCAGTTTTAAGTATGTTTCACCAGTCGAGATTTGCTCTTTTTTTTCTCCCAAAGTTCCCTGAGGGGGAACAAACGGCTTAACGTAAAGCTATCCGGGTGGTTTCATTAGATTCTTCGGGATGATATGTATATATAACATTAAACACGCCGAGGAGTCTGGACGGGCCTTATGACGTACACAAGCCAACTAAAACTACTATCAAACTCAATTGAAAACTCGGCGCTTTGCGCCTCGGCGGGGGGCTCCGCCCCCCTGCACCCCCGGTTTATTTATTTTTCCATACTCTGTATGAAATCATAGGAACACAGAATGTGTTTTTGCGATGATTCTATTTCCTTACCAACGGCTTGGTTGCACGTGAATAATAACAATATTTGGCAATAATAAAATAAATACTTGTTAGACATTTAATTTGGTCTAAAACCCTATAAATATTATATAAATAAATATGTAACTACAAGAAAAATACTATATAAATTGAGAGCTTTCCAACGAATGGTGAACGATTTCTGTGCGATTAAAATTGCGGAAGTTCCATTTCCCTACCAACGGCTCGGTTGTACGTGAAAATCATAAGAAAATTTACAAGCGGTTGCAATCATGTTGACAATATCAATTATTGAGAATGATCATCTGTGTGTAAACAATTGATTCAAATAACCATGCTCATAACTCAGGTTGATGGCCACGCACTTCGCAGTAGTTAACATAATATGGTTGGATAAATCAGGAGCTTTCCAACGAATGGTGAACGATTTCTGTTCGATTAAAATTGCGGAAGTTCCATTTCCCTACCAACGGCTTGGTTGTACGTGAAAATCATTATAAAAGGCGCATAACGGTTTTTTCTGTCGGTTTTTTGTGACGATTTTTTTTCGGTAGGTCATCGCAAAAACACATTCTGTGTTAAAAATATATTATTCTGTTAATTCCTTGAATGTTTTTGAGGTAAGGATTTTTTTAAATTTCAGCCCTTTAGGATTGATCGAAATTGATGGCGAGCTTCTAGGACCAACTAGACTCCATTTGTGATTTTTAACCCAAGTTTCATAACACATTTGGAGACTAGGAGGTAAAAAATATGTTTTTCTTGGTCGATTACAAAGGTTCATTATTGAAAATAGTAAACCAACAATTACGATAGTGGTTCGAACAGTTTTACTTGTATTGGTACGAAACAGAAAAGAAGCCCAAAACTCGTTGGGTATCATAATTTTGTTAGTCTAGTTTTTGCATTGTTTAAGGTTAATGCACAATGGGCTATTCTTTTCTGTAGAAATAGGGAATTACTGGAATAGATTTAGATCACAGCATCCCTAAAAATCTAGGAATTTTCCTTATATATTAGCCCGAAAGAAAATTGGAGGCAGCGATATATTCATTTAGATATCGTTGGTTGGAGGTAGGGGTGTGCGAAGCCCTGAGGATTTTAATATCATAAAATTCAAAAAATAGGAATTTTCAAAATGGATGTAAGATTTAAAATTCTTAATAATTTTGGGAAAAACAGAAACTAGAAACATAATTGGTGGAAGAAGATCGGAATGATTTTTGTCTGGCTATTTTTGTTGTTCCAAACCTCAGCTTTAGTAGTTTAACGACTTGCGGAACAAGTGTAATCGTTCAAACTCGCTTGGTGGATTAGCTGACTGTTCCATCCTTGAATACATTATCACTTGTATTCTTTTTAAAAGAAAATATCATAATTCAATAAAGAGTATCTAATGGTCGTAAAATAAATTCGTGAAAAGATCAAAAAATTAATCATCCTCGTTGACGCCAATTCAAATCACTCAAACATTGTGCCATTTTCTTACGCCAATTTCTATTTGTCAAATACAAACGCGCTTTGGTTAATTAGCTGTTTAAACTGACGCATAGAAAGCTTGTGGAACAATGACTGTCCTGACGTTCGCCGGGGTTTGTTTTTCGATATTGTCAACGTTTGCTCAGCGAGTTCAGGTTAACAACATCACATCAAAAGGCAGCGAAACTTTTCCACGAGGACAAACCTGAGGTATATAGCAGATAGCGAAACGATGTGGAAATAAATAAACCACTATTGACTGAGTAATATTGTGGCGTTCTTCTTGGAATTTGCTGCAGCTAAACTACACCAATATCCTACATTGGAGACAACGATAGCGACGTTTCGTCTGGAAACCCTCACGAGATCTTTAGACTAGAAGACTTCGAACCATGAATATTGTATTGATCCGAAGCGTAGAACATAGAAACGACTATAGTTTCTACGTTCTGTGATTTGAACCCATTCATAGATACCAGCGAAGTTACTAATCTACAAACCCACTTATACCATTAAAAAAATATATATATATATATATATATATATATATATATATATATATATATATATATATATATATATATATATAGGTATATATGGAGTCCAACTTGAGGAAAAGTGGGGGGAAAAGAGGTTGAAAAAAGGTTGAAAAACTAGGAGAAATGCGCCCAATTCAAAATGTTGATTGATGAATGGTATCATTGCCAGAGGCTGACAATTACAAAATTACTATAAGTCCCAACCGAACAGTATGATGACTTACTCTAGTGGAATAACTAGAAGAGTAGAATAACGTGCGGCAACATTGAATGAACACAACCATATGATAATGGAAATAATTATGGAAATGGCATTTTCAATTTAATATACCAGCACAGCTCACTGTGACATTGGCGAAATGGGATGCAGACCGAGGACCTGATCAGGGTACTTCAACAAGCCTGGACACACCCACAATGAGGGCTCCAGGAGTCGGCCAAGCGTATGCAAGAATCCATTTCCATCACTGAATCACTCCTCAGTAGATTAGAGTTCTGTTAGTACGTGTTCAATAACAAAGAAGTCTGGAGAGAAGTTCTGTTGATAATAAATGAGTTCGTTCATGACGGAGGTACTGAAACATAGAGGTAGAGGAACTGGAGCATCAAAGTTGTATGAAACGCGGTTTGCTACTCCCGCGATACTGAGCACCCGACTATCAGTTATTTGATCCTCATTCCAACATACTAAAGGTAAAGGAATCATTTGTCTGTTCAGGCGTGTTTCTCAAGAATTTCGCTCCCTCACTACCGAAGGTAGGAAAACTATGTGTTCTTGCAAGAAGCCGAACGAATTTTTTTCCTCCGAAATAAAAAATTTTACTTGCTTTTTGCATGTAAGATCATGCTGAACAACTTTGGTTCTGGAATATGATGTCAGTTCTGCGCCAACTCCTTGTCACGCCCATAACTATACTAAGATTGAAGATGATTAACTTTCAGTGATTGTGCGAACTAGTTCCTAGACGCTCCCCTAGAAATTAAAAAAAATGTATATATTGTCCGAAAATTTCATTGTCGTCAGGTCAATAATAGTGCGAGCGCAGACGTGTTTTTCTTATAACGTCGGTTTCTAACGATCTGTTAGTCCGATTTCGTTTATTAACCTCGGAGGGAAGTTAGGGGATAGGTTTCGGAAAGGTGCATTAGGAGTTTTACCGTAGTCAGTTGAGTAAAAACATTTGCGCATGCGCAAAACTAAAGTTAATTGGCCACATAAAACTCCGAAACTAATGGACCGATTTCGATGAAATTTTCAGAAATTGTGTGGGTTAGCTCCTAGATCGTCATTTACCAAT
Organism: Adelphocoris suturalis; assembly: GCA_030762985.1. Classification (NCBI taxonomy): domain Eukaryota; kingdom Metazoa; phylum Arthropoda; class Insecta; order Hemiptera; family Miridae; genus Adelphocoris; species Adelphocoris suturalis. The sequence goes on along the minus strand of CM061040.1, from coordinate 169,276,420 downwards.
TCCACTGCTGTAAACCCAATAGTAGTGTGTGCGCACGCGCTAACGTGGATTTTTTATAACGTCCATTCAGGTGAAATTGGTTCGTTTAAATAATTTTATTCGTTCATGTTTCAATAAGTGAGGAATTTATACTGCCCACCTTACTTGGCAGACCTCCCCCCCCTCCCAATCACCCTTCAAATATGTGACAGTTTAGCACGTTGTCTTCTCCCTAAGCTTATATAGATTGAGGACATCGTACGACCGATCAAGATAAAATTCGAAAATTAATCATGTTTCTTTGACGTCTGATTTGGAAATATCCAAAGGGTCGCCGAAGTTTTATATTACCTTTTGAATAATAATAAATATATCTTGTACTTGAATATACGCAAGCCCTCCCTTCAACCATCACATTTTGGAACACCCCAATGGATCTGATTCAAAAAAGGCCTTACTTAAAGTACTTACTTATTAATTAGCTATTAGGACCAAACTACTGAGATCAACCCTCACTCCCCCTCCACAAACACTCCCCATATTTCAGATTGAAAATATTCTTGATAGGTAACCCAAAAGAAAGTGCAGAGTAATCCACTTTTATTCGTCCGAACAACAGATCACCAGTTCGTTCGGTGATGACCAAATTATTCCCTTTAACCACTCACTTGTTTGTATTTTTCCGTTTTAACACAGAATGTGTTTTAGCCATGGACTAACTAGCCGAAAATGGAACGCGGGATGGTAACGAAATGTGTGACGGATGATTTTCACGTACAACCGAGTCGTTGCTAGGGAAATGGTACTTCGTCGTTTTTCATCCCACAAAATTCGTTGACCATTCGTTCGAAACCTCTCGATTTATCCAACAATATTATGTTAACTACTGCGAAGTGCGTGTCCAACAAACTGAGTTATGAGCATGGTTATATAAATAATTGTTTACACACAGGTGATCATTCTCAATAATTGATATTGTGAACATGATTGCAACCGCTTGTTAATTTCTGATGATTTCATTGAGCTTGTGTTTCGATGATTTGATTCATAGCAGGTGATCTGAGTATTACGAAAACGGTTTGATTTGTGAAGCGGAGGTTAAATAATTTGAATAGGTAATATCTATACTTTACACTCTAGGAAGCTGTAATTTCGTTTGTAGCCTCTTTAGGACATTTACTTGACGATGCTCAGGGTCCGGATCAGATGTGTGGCTCTTAAAGCTAATTTCTATGCTTTACACTCTAGGAAGCTGTAATTTCGTATGTAGCCTCTTTAGGACATTTACTTGACGATGCTCAGGGTCCGGATCAGATGTGTGGCTCTTAAAGCTAATTTCTATGCTTTACACTCTAGGAAGCTGTAATTTCGTATGTAGCCTCTTTAGGACATTTACTTGACGATGTCCAGGGTCCGGATCAGATGAGTGGCTTTTAAAGCTAATTTCTATACTTTACACTCTAGAAAGCTGTAATTTCGTATGTAGCCTCTTTAGGACATTTACTTGACGATGTCCAGGGTCCGGATCAGATGAGTGGCTTTTAAAGCTAATTTCTATACTTTACACTCTAGGAAGCTGTAATTTCGTATGTAGCCTCTTTAGGACATTTATTTGATAAATCGCTCTTGATTTATCACGAATTTATTTCGTATTTTTTTTCGTAGTTTCATACTATAACTATATAAATTGATGTTATAAATGAATAGTAAACAATGACGCTTGTTTGGTTGTCACTTGGTTGCGCGACAACGCAAACACATTCTGTGTTTCAATAATTTCGTCCGAAGTATGTAAATAGAGGTAACCGGGGGTCCAGGGGGCTTGCCCCCTGGCGAGGCGCGGAGCGCCGAGTTTTCTTAATAATTACTTCCTAGTTGTACATATATGTACAGGTACACTATCACAAGCATTCAAGAAATATATATATATATATATATATATATATATATATATATATATATATATATATATATATACAAAAGGTCTTCTTACCTTATCAGCATTAATGACGGGTGGACGGCTGCCGCATAAGGAAAATTCGAATTGAAATGGGCCTCTTTCAACCATAAAGTCTTATCAAAGCCCTCCTTTCAAAACTACCAGGTAGAAAAGAAGAAAGGTGTCGTATATTATGTAAGAGTTTATTTCGTCTTATTTTCGGGTGAACGGAGTGGGTCTTCAGAACTTGCTAAAAGCACCCAAACGAGCTTATGGCCGATTTCTCTTTCAACAACCCACCGAAAAACGGGAAGGATTTCAATTCTTCATTTTGGGGCGTGCTATCCAAATGTTGAAAAGAAGAGAGAAAAAAGCTCGAAGGAGCAACTTTTGAAATGCCAACAAGAATAGATGTAAAATGTCAATGCTATTCACATCAAATTCCTTCCCTCACAAGATTAAGGTCTATAAGGACGTATAGGTACAAAACAATTCCTATCCTATACAAAAAATCCAATGTCCGTTTGTTTGTTTATACATCAGGGCAGAAAGGCTGCACCGATTTTTAGGAGGGTGGGCGCAAAATGATGAGGGGATTCCGGAATAGTTATTCCTATACTTACTCCTTCATTCGAAATGGAATAGATTGCTCTATATCACTGCTTTCATTGCCTGAGTATGTTTATGGGTCAGATTAGTTCTTCGACCATGTCAAATTGTACCCAGGAAAATTACTACCTATTCTACTTGATTAGCAATGCAAGGTGAGAGGTAAAGGGTTCACTCTGTCAGTAGAGGATCCTATAATGGCGCGAAGTTTCATGTTCGAAACTAATGATATCGTTGAGCAATTAGCATTTCATGTTCTCCATTCAGATTTTACGAGTAATTTAACAATGAAATAACCTTGACCTACGAGTATGAATGAAATCTGTTGATTACTCTCAATAATGTGTTTCCGTTCGAACGAGTTGTTGAGATATTCCTGTACAGTATTTATAAAGGTTCCCAGGATCTGCATGTTGGACTGGGTTAGTGATGTTTCATATGCATAGGTAATCGATATAGATATACATCAGTACATATATATAAATAAATGTGCTTTTCTCGTCTTCTATGCGCGGGTGTTTCCACGAAACTTCTTCCAACTTTTCCTGTCACTCCCGGGACTGTCAAAGGCTATCGGAATCTTCCCCAATTCCTCGTTATCGCCGAACTCGGCTTTCCCTAACGACGTCACCCGGACGAACAACTTTGTAATTAAGGAAAAACCGGACGTGCATCACGCGTAAAGATAGTTCGATAACGAATTCAACGATACCACAATGATTTTGGTGGCTTGAGCTTAGTAGTTTTTACATATAAAGATAGATCTACAAAAACTGATATTAAAAAGACCTTATTAATTGCAGCAATGTTGGTCGATGATAGTTTTACGGAGAGTCAGTCCGAAAAACTTTTTTTTTTCTTTTTTTTTACGGGAATAAATCAACATTGATTATTTACGTACTTTGCTACAAGTGCTTTTTTCAGTTTCCGAGCACTTTTCTCCATAACTACACACCCGAATTCAATTATTATTATTGTTTTATTTTGTTTGTCACACTAAGGACTATCAACAGACGAGGTTTTTTCGACTTTCAATACTGCTATCTTTTTATTAAGAAAAAAAAAAAATAAAATAAATAAATAAAATAAAATAAATAAATAAAAATTCGGGTTTTTGGTAGGAAACATTTTCCTAATCACAAACTCTTGAAATCAAAATTATGTCGAAAACCCCTAACATCGCATTAGCAACGTACAAACAGTTAAAAAAATAAATAAATAAAATAGAATAAAAAAGTAAAAATCGGTCGAATAGGTACCGCACAAAGTGCACGTAAGCATAATAAAATGCTGTTTTCAGAAAAACGTGTTTTTCTGAAGAAGAATGTTTTTCAAGCCGCGTTCTATCTTGGTTGTCTAAAAACAATGAGAAGAGGAATAAGGGAAGGTTTTGTTAGGAATACAGTTTGTTAGGGAAAGTTTTGTGAGGTTTATAGTTATTTTATTGCTTCCGGATCCTAAATTATTACGGTTTTATGAGCAGGTGGAAGGTGCGGTCTCTCTTGTCTAGAGTGGGAGATGATCAGCTTCGAACTCGATTTTCTTGGGTTTCCATATTCGGAACAATAAAGTGTTATACATATATCTAACTGCTCGAAATTGAGTGGAGAATAATATAAAATAAAAAATAATTAATAGAAAAAAGCTTATTTTTTTGGACTGACTCCTCTTAACGTTATTTTATTTCTTATGGTTGTATTGAGCAAAAAATGGGTTGGAATTCGTTTGCTGACATTGGAACTTGCTTGATGTTTGCTTTTGCTGCCTTATCGGACTGCAGGGTAAAAATGAAAAGGTACGAAGCTACCCTGGTTCATATGGAGTTCTTAAATTCTCTTGAGTTTTCAGGTGTTCCTGCTTGTAAGCTACAATTGAAATACTTATGTATAGGCTGGGTGTGGCAGAGTAAAGTTACAACCTGAACAATTACTCTAAACAGCAGTGAGCTCTGTACCTAATTTTGTTCCTTTACTCGAGAAACCTCTCTAATCAGCTGAGTCGGCTCAGTAGCTTATTTTGTTCCTATTCAGCTTTAAATGCTGACATTTTGAACGGGACCTCTCTGGGTGTGTTAGAGCATAATTACAACTTAAGGAGCCATTCATTCTAATCAGCAGAGTGAGCTTTGTACCTAATTGTGTTTTAATCCAACTTGAGATGCTGAAATTTGAACAGGGCTTCTCTGGTGGTAGAGTATATATACAACTCGAATAATCACTCTAATCAGCAGATTGAGCTCCGTCATTTTGTTTCTACATAACTTTAGATGCTGAAATTTCGAATGAAGATTCTCTAGGTATGGTACAGTATAATATTACAACGACGTTACTCAGCTGAGCGCTAATTTTGTTCTTATTCCAGCAAAACTGCTGAACTTTGAAAAGGGGTTTCTCTCGGAGTGAGGATGTATAATTGGAATTTGGGGAACCTCTCTAATTAGCTGGGAAAGCTCTTAAGCTAATTGTTTCCCTATTCAACTTAAGATTCCGAAATTAGGAACAGAGCCTCTCTAAGTGTGGTACATATAACTGTAGATAGTATATCCCTGGCAGTACTGACACAATTAATTAAAAATGTATGTGATGCTACACTGTGATTTACATTCATGTCTCGGACGAGCGAACGAAGCGAGCGCCACACAGCTACTCACCCCAAAAGAATTAAGGGATCACTTTGCCTTGTATAGACGTCAAAGACCCCAGATCAATAAGACAAAGTTCACATTATATCACATGATTAGGTACCTAATGTAGATGGGACTCGCTCTGTACTTTTTGTTTTATCTCAAACCCTCAGAAAGACCAGCGATATCAAGCTCCGACTTGAGCCAAAACAGAATGAAATCAGAAAACAATTTTTCCATATTTTGCCGAGTCACGCCTCGGCAAAAGATTTCAAAGATTCAGTGCTTTTCAAAGATATCAAAGATTTTTTCAGTGCTGAACATGATGGTGAAGCCAGATTTGCGATATCTTATTCTGTACTCAGATTAGAGCTGATAACCATGAAGAAATGCGATTCACTCTTTTTTGGCTCAAGTCGGAGCTTGATATCGCTGGTCTTTCTCAGTGTTTCAGATTTTAAAAAAATAAAAATAAATAAATAAAATTAAAAAAAACTAGGCCCTTCGGGCCTCGAATAGGGTTCCGCCCCTTGACCCCGCCAGGGGGGCTTTGCCCCACCGGACCCCCCGATTGCTTTCCGCTCTGAGCCTTCGGCTAAAATGCTAAAACATGGAACATGCTTTCTTCCCGCTAATTCGTAAATGTAAAAAAATTTAAAACTTCGACATAAATGTTTTACTAATCGAAATTACAACAGAGTACCTAGGTAGGTAATTTTCTGTTACGGTGCGCGTCTACAATTACTATAGCCAAGATTAACTTCTCAACCACGTGACAACAAAACAAGCGGCATTGTTTACTATATCCATGTATAACATCTTTATATTTATAATTCCGAACGGTCTTTGAAATTGTGAAGAACTTTGCGGTCCGATTTTAGTGTTAGACTGCTCATTTGAATCAGCACGGCCCCAACTTTGTTGCAAAAGTGTCGCCGTTCGTCTCTATACCCGCCTTGATCTTGTTCTAGGCGGTCCTTATCAACGAGAGTTGTTTATTAGGCTGTGGCGGTGACAACAGTTGCCATCAATTCACGGTAAGTAAGAAACGTAGTGTAGTTACCAACATCTAGGAGAGTTATTTCTGAACGAAGAAATAGAAACTGATGAACTTAGCGAACTTTACATATAATTCCAAACGGTCTTTATACATCACACCCTCTTACAATCAAATAGAACCTCTTCAGAGCTGCCTGTTTAAGAACGTTGAGATAAAATACAGCTCCTATAGCAAGGAGCTGGAAATGCAAATAATCTCATTTACGAGAAGCACTCAATCCCAAAGCGATCTCAACCAGGTAACATACATTTATCACCGATCTTCCAAACATTAACACTGCCAACATTTTAGTAATTTGTGTTGGTTCCGCCGATGTGTGCACAGTGTCGTGCAATGACGAAGAGTTGACACTCTACAAAACCGGAACCGTCAATCTTATCCAATGGGGGGAAACAATTCAATTTCAACTCACATGACATCGTGGCAGCACACCTCATTACAACCAAAAAATTCAAAAATATATTCGAAGCACAAATTGGACATGACACAACACTCGAAATTAATCCAGACACAGAACAAGCAAGAGACGAAGAAGACTCGAGATAGAATTACACCATCATCTCACCATGCCCAAATTCTGAATTCCCCGATTCAACTTTTTGTTTAGTCTCAAAGTAGCGAGGACCACCTCAACTGATGATATTTATTTTATTACATTACTTACATTCTGTATTTCCTCTTTTTTAATCATTTAATAACATCGCCTTAGCTTTCAACAGGTCACATAACCCCGCAAAAAGGTAGGACTTATATCGTTACTATAATGTGCTGAGTTCCTGCTAAGTACTACTGTTATACGGACTAGATTAGGGCTTTCCAAGCCCTAACAGGCCTCTAGTAAATAAATATAAAACTACGACATGAATAGAAGAACAAGTACGAAAGAAATGCGTGACAAATCGAGAGCTTTCCTACGAATGGATAACTATTTTTGCCCGGTGAAAACTACAGATGTTTCATTTCCCTAGGTTGTACGTGAAAATCATAAGAAAATCATGAGATATAATGTGAACTTTGTTCGACTGATCTGGCGTCGTTGGCATCTACAAGGAAAAGTGATCCCTTAATCAATTCTTTTGAGGTGTGTGTATATTATATGTTGTCTAGAGATTGTTAACAGTTCGTGAGAATAAAGTTAAAACGTCTCGAGGACTACCTACTACTATGAACTATACGGTATCTCTAAAAAATCAATACATGAAACATTCCACTTATTGCATGTACACACTTCATGTCTATAAAACTATTCGTACTTGATAGAATGAAAATGCAAAATCTAGGTAGGTACATCAAATAATTCAATTAGACAAAGTTCAGTCAATACCAAAATTTTGGTACAAAACGGAATTTTCCGCGTCGTATTTTTTCAAAAACGTTGAAGAAAATCATGGTAAAAATTAACAGCTGAAGAACAATTAACCAGATATAGCTGTTTTCACATTCCATTTACGAGTCATCAAGTTTAGATGAGAATCCACACAAGGCCTGGTTGACATACAACGCCCATTGCTCTGGTAACGACTGGCACGAGGCAAGTCACGCGGTTTTTAAGGCCTAAGGCGCAGCACGTGCGGCTCATGACGTCATAAAACCTCAGAATAAAAATAACGAGCAGCAACTCTCCACGGCCGAGGCCATAAATCCTCCACGAGTAGGCTTCTCCTATAAATTGCAGCGGAAAAGGCCCGGGAGGCGGGCAAGAGTATGTGCCATTGTCTATGCCAAGAAAGTTGCATATAAAAAGTTTAAATCTATCCAGTGAGCAAATAGAACCGAGATAATAATATTTAAAGAGACAACAAGCTAAACACAAATTGAAACATTACCAACTTTTTAAGCAGTGAAATTAATGACGAGTTCACTCGCTGAACACCTAAAAGAAAATAATTTATGCTCGAGAAAAAAAAAGTATCATTCTTATTTTATTACAGTTAGACATAATATTATCTTCACTAGCCAAGTTACCGATGGGCGAGAAAATTAACACGGTTTCAAATTTAATCATGGGAGGGAGTGAATGGTGGGGGTACTACTCTTTTACTACTACTTTTGTTCAACTATGAATTTGGTCTAGTTTTGAATTGCATATCAGGATTTTCAAATTTAATCATGGGAGGGAGTGAATGGTGGGGGTACTACTGATAAATCATGATGTTTCAACAATCCTCGTCCGATTTTCGTGATTATTTTTTTGTTCAACTATGAAAAATAATTAACTCTCGATAAAAAAAAGTATCATTCTTATTTTTTACAGTTAGACATATATCGTTGGTGATATGAAAAAAGGGCGAATTCCACGTTTTTCGGAAAAAGACTGTTTTTCACCAAAGATCATGTTTTGGCAAAGTCCTAGCGATTGTATTTTCAAGGTAAGCCAAACTTGGTCTTGGGCGACCAAGAAAGCGAAAAAAAAGGTCTTGGGGTCTTGGGACTTGGTCTTGGGCGATCTTTGGTGAAAAAAAGTCATTTTCCGAAAAACGTGGAATTCGCCCTTTTTTCATATCACCAACGATATATATTATCTTCACTAGTCGAGTTACCCGCCCGATGGCGGGGGTAATACTAATAAATCTTGATGTTTTAGCAATTCTCGTCCGATTTTCGTGATTATTTTTTTGTTCAACTATGAATTTGGTCTAGTTTTGAATTGCATATCAGGATTTTCAAATTTCATCATGGGAAGGGGTGAATGAAGGGGGTAATACTGATAAATAATGATGTTTCAACAATCCTCGTCCGATTTTCGTGATTTTTTTTTTTTTTTTTTTTTTTTTTTTTTTCAACTATGAATTTGGTCTTTCAAATTTCATTATGGGAGGGGATGGATGGAAAAGGTAATAATAATAAATCATGATTTTAACTATTCTCGTCCGATTTTCGTGATTATTTTTCTGTTCACCTATGAATTCGGTCGTTTTGAATCGTATATCAAGATTTTCAAATTTCATCGTTCGAGGGGGTGAATGGAGGGGGTAATAATAAAAAATCATCATTTTAACTATTCTCGTCAGATTTCCGTGATTTATTTTATTTATTTATTTATTTATTTTTTTTTAATTTATAATTCAACGATGAATTTGTTCTAGTTTTCAAGGTACCTATTTGAGGAGTTTCAAATTTCTTGCTGGAAGTTTTATCAGAAATTTACTGTCGGTGGAGGGGGAAAGTGTAATTCCGAGAAGCCATGATTTTTTTGTTTTAGCGAATTTTCTTAGAAAATAAAGCTATTGCAATGGCTCCAAAATTTTAAAATAAAAATTTTCAAAAATTTTCTTCATCGAAATCTGTTTTGAGGCATTCTGAAATGATTCCTGGATTTTAACGCTTTTATATATATATATATATATATATATATATATATATATATATATATATGTATATGTATATATGTATATGTATGTGTCATTCCAGACGATCACACTCGATAGAATTGAGATAAAAACTTCGTTCTTTCGCCAAAAAATCAAGCATTTCAAAAGAAAGGATGAGTTCGTAGGACAGAACTTTTTGAGCACATTAAATTGGTCGCATATCAAATAATGTACCAACTCAAAAAATCACTAAAAATGGCTAAAAACTGCTAAAAATTTTTAAATTTATATTTTTTGGTAGAATATTGCTCAACAATTTATTAACTATAAAATAGAACATCCAAAAATGTATGTACACAATTATGCTGAAAAATGTACTTAAAATTCATCAAAATTTGCTAAAAAATCGATAAAAACTGCAAAAATAGCTAAAAATTTAGAACCTCTATTAGAATAGCAGGTTATTATTTAGAATAAGTTTTTTGCCATAAAATTAATGGTTAACGATTTCCTTGCACTCAAAAAGCTCAAATTTCAAAACAATTCAACATTATACAATACGATAATTTACGAAAATTCGCTCATACGATCATGCAGCATGAATGGAACTTTTTTCTCTTAGTTTAACTGTCACCAAGATTACATACAATCCATTCGTAGGGACGTCCCTCTAATGCATACATTACTTCTAATACGTTGTAAAGATCAGATCGCACCGACAATATTTCAAATTTCCGTAACCCAACGTACGAAAATAGCTTAATCGCAATTCGTACGACACCGAGATGGTTTTTGATTCCATACCTCATTCCATAGAGTTTCTAACAATATCGTTCGTTTGAAATTTCATTCTGTGTGATGTAAATTTGTAGCGTTAGTTCATATTGACTTTGTCGACGTTTTTTGGCTAATACAGAATTCGATTTGATAAAAGCCGTGTTGGTTAAGCTTTCTCAGTAATGACATTCGTATGATTCTAGATCGAATTGACGTCAACAATGTATCTTCGCTGCCTTTGAACCCATTCAAATGATGTTTGCCGCTCGGCCTTTCGACAAAATACTTGCCTCGTATCTCCGAATAATTTGTACCGATTCGCTTCTAAGGAACTCATTTCATATCTGAAATCACGTGATTCCCGCTCATTGTAACCCATTTATGCCACGACCTCTAAATTTGTTTGTTCTTCTTCGAAAATATCTTCGGAGATTGAGACATTCAGCAAAACTATTTTAGGCCTGGGAGACTTGATTTCTTTGTGTAAACGTAGAATGATTTCCTTGGCTAACGACTTTCAAATTTCCTTTCTTGATAGGACATTCCTTTCAATAGGATTGACGATATTTTGAGCCAAGGCGATGTTCGTATAGTATTGATCGCTAAATGCGACTACGTTTACAGTCGCTGGTTCCCTTACTACTAGACAAGTTGCCTTGGACAATACAGCTTCCTGTCACAATGTAAAATGGACATGAAATAATTATTTGGTGTCAAAATGTTGAGAAGAAAATATGATGAGTGATTTAAATTTCGCACGATTGATGCCTACAGTAAAACTAGTAGTTATTCGGCGATAAAACTTACCTACAAAGGAATACTAAAAGTTAGCTCGCTCAATTCTTGAACATTGACCGAATAGTTTCGCCTTTTAGGTCATTGTCCCAGACAACAAAATGTAGGTTCGCGCTTTAGGAATGAAACCTAAATGCAGTCATCTAGAGTTTCAGCCCGTAGATTCTACTCCCCAATTGTCAGTTTTGAGTGAGTTTGAAATTATACCTTGAAAAATAGATGTTTCACGGAATTCACATAAGTGTGCTCACGCTACTATTTAATCAACGGCCATCAAACATCTAAAAAGGCAAACCCATACAATGAATGACAATTTCATCAAAATGGGAATGCAATTCGGTGTGTATTAGTTTCGTCTTTCGACCAAAGTAAAGACATATAATCAAATCCTGGAAATTTAAACATACATCCTTAGCATACACATACAAAAACTCGCAGACAATTTAGGCGAGAAAGCCGGAAGAAAGGAGAGGAAATATCGGAAATTCAGCGTACTTCAGCACTCCTGCCGCCCGTAATTTTGGTGAAAACTTCGAAAGGCGAACGGCACAGATCGGAGGACGAACGGATTTGTTGGTTTAACTTTCAAGATATCTAGATGCCTGAAACCAAGTTTAACATTATAACAACTTATTAGGTTGACATACGATGGCAAACTTGTAGGGAAATCAATAAAAAAGTATAGACTAAAGCTCTTTTAAATTTTCAAAGAGAAACGCTTGCATACGAGTCTGCAACACATTGGGGCATTTTATGTCTTTAGTTGCAGACTCGTATGCAAGCTCTAAGAGCCACTCAGCTGATCCGGACCCTGGGCATCGTCAAGTAAATGTCCTAAAGAGGCTACATACGAAATTACAGCTTCCAAGAGTGTAAAGTATAGAAATTACCTATTAAAATGATTTAACCACCGCTTCACAAATCAAACCGTTCTCGCAATATTCGGATCACCTGCTATGAATCAAATCATCGAAACACCAGCTCAATGAAATCATCAGAAATTAACAAGCGGTTGCAATCATGTTCACAATATCAATTATTGAGAATGATCACCTGAGTGTACACAATTATTCAAATAAACATGCTTATAACTCAGCTTGTTGGCCATGCACTTCGCAGTAGTTAACATAATATGGTTGGATACATCGAGAGCTTTCGAACTAATGATCAACGAATTTTGTGGGATGAAGAACGACGAAGTACCATTTCGCTAGCATCGAGTCGGTTGTAAGCGGAAATCATCAGAAAACCATCCGTAATGCTTTTTCTTAACGCATTTTTTTTTAACGCTTTTTGTTAACGCTTTTTTCGTTTATGTGCCAAAGTAAAGCCATAAAATGTCAAAAAACGCAGAAGATTATTACTCAAAGGATGATTATTTTTCTATAAACATAGGCACTGACTAGAAGAAAATTAAGGAAATGAAATAAATCGCCAACCTACGCTCAACTAGACCGCCTACAGACATAACAGGAGTAGAGGAAAGATGAGTGTTTGGCGACATTCAGCCCTTAACGCCCACCAAAAGGACTGAATTGATGATTCAAAGCACTGATTTCCAACGACAAAACACCTTTTAAAAAAGTTCCAGACATGCAGCATGATCGTATGAGCGAATTTTCGTAAATCATCGTACTATATTATGTTAAACTGTTTTGGAATGTCAGAACTTCAAGTGAAAAGAAATGCAAAAAACTCGTACTCAATAATTTTCATCAATTCAAAAAAGATTTTGTATTTTTAGCTTTTTTGTACAGTTTTCATCTGTTTCACGGCAAATATTAATGAAATTTAAAGACACTTGTCAGCATTATGTTTTTAATATTTTTGTTAATCGTTGATGAACTTTTTTTTTGACAAAAATTCAGCTAAAAAATAGAAATTTATCGATTTTTAGCAGTTTTCAGCCGTTTTTAGCCATTTTTAGTGGTTCTTATGGAACATTTTTTGGAATTTGACCAATTTAATGTAGGTACTCAAAAAATGCTGGAAAATGAAATAATCCTTTCGTTTGGAAAGCTTGATTTTTGGCGCAAGAATGGAATTTTTCTATCCTAAGGAGAGTTATCGCCCGGAAGGACATATATGTACAATATATATATATATATATATATATATATATATATATATATATATATATATATATATATATATATATATATATATATATAAGCGTTAAACTCTAGGATTCGTTTCAGAATGTCTCAAAACTGATTTCAATTAAGAAAATTTTCGAAAATTTTGATTTTATCAAATCAACGCTTCATATTCATAAGAAAATTCGCTAAAACAAATTCTGTGCACCTGCCTTAAATCAAATTTTAACGAAAATTAGATATTAATTTGCATATTGTGTGCCAATTTAGAAGTTTTTACAATAAATCATTGATAAAACCATGACTAAATAAATCCATTTGCTTTAGGCTTGCTTTAATCTTTCGAATGATGTAAGGAAAGTTGATTACCCACATATATGGAGTGTACGTTTTCGGTAATAAATATTTGGTTTCCTATTATTCATTCGATTGAAGATTCAAACTCAGGAAACAGGGCATACGCTCCTTTTCAGTGGATTGGCTCAACTAGGAGTTCCGGAAGCGAGAATTTGCGAAGTCTAAGTGGTGATTCACTGCCTAAGCGCTTCCTTTCTTTGTTGAAAGTTTATCTCTCTTGTTGTAGATGTGCTGATTCATCACGATTGCAAACGAATCTTATTCTGCTATATAACTTCAAAATAATCTAATGAGTGTCATTGTCAAACTACGATGATACCTATATAAACTACGATGGCTTATATAATTACAATAGAATTCACTTTTCAAGAAATCGAATTACACGAAATTACTTACTTACATAAACATTAACTTTCTTCTTCACTTTACGGTCTACCTGTGGATGGAGGAAATAGAGAGTTTGGCGACGTTCAGCCCTTCGAGCCCTTCAATAGGGCTGAAATTTGGGGGATGGACTGCTGTGACTGTGTAAACAAAACACGCCACTGCGCGCCTCGCAAGAGGCTCCCACCCCATGAGCTCCCTGTCAAATGACAAATTCCTAGGGTGAATCGGAGAGAATTTAGCTAAGTCAGCTGATCTGGTTGGAATCTGTCTTTGCATTCTGGCTCCCTGTCAAATTTCACTCAGCTGATCAGGAAAGAGCCCATCATTTTATTCGTTTCAGTATGTCCCAGAGGGGCTCTGTATCAAATTTCAAATTCCCATGGCGAATAGGAGAGAATTAAGCTGTCAGCTGATCTCGCTGAAATCCTAGAGAGAAAAGGAGAGAATTTAACTCATTCAGGTGATCAGGAAAGAGCCCATAATTTTTTGTTTCGTCTCTTGATGTCCAAGAGGGTCGCCCTACCAAATTTCAATTCCCTTGGGTGAACAGGAGAAAATATTGAGCGATCGTTTTGTTAAAATGGGTCTTTTTTTAAACAATAGAGTACTGGTAGAAAAGTCCCGGTGTCTTCAACCTCTATATAACCTTAACTACGTTAAAACTCTTCCCGACCAAGATTGCTGCGGTTAATAAGACGTTTTTAATATCAATTTTTGATGATCTATTTTTAAGAATAGAAAATACTCGGCTCAACCCACCAAAATCGTTTTAGTATCGTTGAATTGGTTATCGAAAGTCCTTTACGCCTAAAACCCAACATAATGATTATCATATACTGTTTATAAAAATAAAATAAAAAAAAAAAAAATCTAGCGCATTTATGGTTAATGAAACTTTTAAAAACAATAACAAGTTTTAAAAACGCTGCAAATTATTACACAATGGTTCTTCATTTCTGTGTTAGACAGCCATTATACGCAGATCATTGGTCTACAATTATTAAACGCCGTTTTTAATATATGATCAGAACATGGCGCACCATGCTTACGAGAAGGGTTCACACTTTTTCAGTTCCAGGACCCCGCAATTTTACGCTAAGATATTTAAAAAAATCATCCCATGTTGATTTTTTCCCCTGTTAAAGTTCCAGCCCTTAGGGAGGAGAGCAAACCTATGAAGTTACAGCTACCTGGGTGGTTTCTTTCGATTCTTTGGTATGATACCTATGAATTATTATTAGGTAAAACCCGTATATAGTAAACCTGTATTAGATAGCCCTTCACCACAGAACACAGGTCCAAAACAAATTACCTACCAAACTGAGTCTAAAGTGCATTATCGAAAAATAAATGGACGATGTCACCTTACAAAAGAAAAATCTACACTACATGCAGATACACCGTTACATGAATATGCCTTATTTTTCCCCTGTGAAATAAGCGTTTTGTGTCTCAAGTTAAAAATGTCTCAACTAAATTAGCTAAGTCAGCTGATCAGAAAAGACCCAATCAATTCAATTGTCTCTTAGTGTCCCAGAGAGTATCCCTATCAAATTTCAACTTCCTAAGATGTACAGGAGAGAATGTAGCTTACTCAGCTGATTAGGAAAGACCCAATAATTGCAATCGACAAGCACCTAATGCTTACAAGTACCTACTACTCAATAGAATATTATCTACCATGTACCTAGTCCCTTCTTTTCACATTATTAGTTCATTTGGTTACTTATCAATATTAGTTAATAACTTAGCGTAATAAATCAGCTTTCCTTGACATTACAATGGCTTAGGGATCATGAGATGTTGTGATAAAATGGGAGCATTCCAAAAAGTGGCGAACGATTTTCCTCTAATGAAAACTAAGGGAGTTACACTTCCCTAGTAACGCATTGGTTCAACGTGAAAATCCATAGAAATAGAAAACCCAAGTGCGAGGAAAAATATGAGGAAAAAAACCCGTTTTAGGCCCATTTTCGGCTCATAGTATTGATGCGTGTGAAGCGATCAGGCTGGATAGATTCTGGGGCCAACTAGACCCCAAGAGGAGCCCATGCGAGTAAGGGCGAATTTTTTTATCAAGTTAAAGGCCTCACATGGCCTGGACGGCGGACGGTGGACGTACATTGCAGTTTTGGAATCTACGTACCTTGAAACGTAAAATGACAAAGTTTGAGAGAACTTTTTTTTTTTTTTTCCCAATACGATACAAAGGCTTATTATTGGAAATACTATTGTATGTCAAAAAATTTTTTTTTTTTCAGAGTGCTCCTCTAGGCTAACTACACTCTTTCCACTTTTCGAATTTTACAATAAGCCGAGAGAAGGAGTAAGAAACAAAATAGATAAAAATATAAAAATCAAAGAGCAAGCATGACTGAAAACAAAAACTAGACAGAATCATAGCAATAACAAAACTCGAAAAATCAAAAGTGAGTAAAATACACTGTAAACAAATAAAAGAGAAAACAAACAAACGGTAACATAAAACAATAAAATAATTAGGAAATATGTAAAATAAAATAAATAAAAATGAATTATTTTAATTTTTGGTTAGCAAAACTTCAAAATTTTGAATTTGGAATCATGATTTGGAGAATGGAAAGAAGAGAACGGAGGGGGGAGTGAGAGAGAGTGAGAAAGAAGGTCAGATGTCATCAAAATCCATGCAGTTGAGAAAAACTATGAAATCTTCCAGATACTTCGTCACTAGATCTTTGAGTGTAGGAGGCCAGAATCCACCAGTCAGTACCACCTTCCTCAGCAGTCTAGAAGGAAGGTGGACTTTCTTACTAGAATGAAGGTACTTTCTCCTTCGTACATATACTAGAAGGAAGGCAGGAACGAGATGCCATGCCTCAGTTGTAGTTTTTCTGTGTTTTGAGAAAGCAAGAAATATGTACATATATTTACCCAAGGAGAGGGAGACGGAGATGTAGATGATGTTTCCGAAATATCTATATTTACATCTACTTCCGTGTCAAACGCCCGTGTACGGTAACTCGCATGAGGCTTCCTTGCGGAAAGCCGAACCGTTAATTTGAGTCCCGTTGAAATTTATTAGCGTCTCTCGCGTGGAGAATTCCCTCCAGATTTATACCCGTTCGCACGTCACCCGCTTCATCAAGTTACGTCGTGAAGCCCGGAAGACGGCTGGCTCCCTTTGTCGGAAAACCGTCTTTGAGGTCAACGCGCACGAAACGCTGGGGGAGATCGCTCTTTAATTATAAACTAATCCGAAACTCGAGGTAACTCTACGCCTCTCTCGCGAACCGGTGATTTGACGTAACCTTATTCCGAGAAGATTTAGGGTAATTAACGGGGTAAAAGCATCCATTGCCATTCTTGAAGGTCATTTTACTCCTTGCAAACATAGAGGCAAAAATTTCCTGATGGCTAATTACTACAAACAGGCCCGTATAGAGGGAGGAGGCACTGTCACATTACCCCTATTTTCTTTCAAAAGAAAAAAGAAAGGAGAGAGAAAGAAATTGAAAGAGAAAACATGTCAAAGGGTACTCACACCTGAATAACAAACAAAAAATGTTACAGTCATGCAACATGATTGTATGAGGGAATTTCCGTAAATTATCGTGCTGTATAATATTTAAATTGTTTTGATTGCAAGGCAATTGTTAACTAATAATTTTATGGCAAAAAACATATTCTAAATAGAAACTTACTATTCAAAATGAGGTTTTGGATTTTTAGTTTTTTTTTTTTTTGCAGTTTTCATCGATTTTTTAGCAAATTTAAATGAAATCTAAGTACATTTTTCAGCGTACTTTAGTATATAAATTTTTGTATGTTCTTTTTTATAGTTGATAAACTTTATTTGAGCAATATTCTGCTAAAAATTATACAACTGACTATTTTCAGCCGTTGTTAGCTATTTTTAGTGATTTTTTAAACACATTTTTGAAATTTGATCAATTTGTTGAGCTCAGTTCTGGCCAACGAACTCATCCTGTCGTTTGACTACGAATCACCATATTCTTTTCACTCGTAACTTTGCACACGTAAAAACTAATTCATCAAAGAGAAAAGTGAAAGGTAGATTTCTTCAAGCGATCAAACTCGGAATGTTTAAAAAAATGAAGACATGCCACAGGGCAGCATTTGAAATTATGGATAACGAGAATAACTCTATTAATGACAATAATTGGATTCAAATTTATCCACGATTCAATTGGAAATGAATAGAACCACTTTCACTTATTATTCAGTTCGTTTGGTATAAACGAAAGTGAAATGTACACTTGAAACTGTATCATTAAAAAAGAAAATAAGTGGACAATACAAATTAATAGGAAATCCTACCGAAGTAAAGATTTACTTAGAGATAAACAACCTTTTACATTTCAAGCAAGGAAGTATGCGTCTCAATAATAGGTAATCATTTCTTCGGTAAAGAATTTTTAAATTTTTTATTATAAGACAAGAGACACGGTAATTTACCCGCCATTCAACTACGGATTATTGATTGATTAATTGAATTTCAAAAAAATTGAATCCTCAAATGTTTTCTGCGTTTTTACAAATTTTTATTTTATTTTTTTCATTTTTGAAAATTTGATTTTGGAGTACAGTACTTCTAATTATTAATCAAGCACAAATCTCACAATTTCCGGTAAAATTCCATCTTTTTCGATCATTAGGAAGGTTGCCAATAAACGATATTATTATATTAAATGATTAAATTATATTAATTTTTAATTTTGTAATTTAATTTATTAATTTTTATTAAGTTATTATATTAAATGAAAAATGCATATTATTTTCTATAATTAAGTTTCAATATGGATAGAAACACCCTTCACCAAAAAATGGGTGGTTCTCTGTTTCAACAGTATAAGAATATTTTTACTTCCTAGACTATTAAGGTGGTGGAGATATTATGATCGACATCAGATCGTAAATGGCTGTCTTCCAAAATCAAAATGTTCAAAGCGTTTCACATTTTTGGATGTCTAGAACAATTTTGGTTCCATGTCTGTATGTATAACTGTTTATCGTTTTAAAGCGAAACCATTATTTAGAGTACACACATTGTGACTTATTATATATGACATTTTCTGGAAATGTGCGGGTAAGATCCTAAATTATCTCATAATATGAATTCCATTGCTGCCAAATCGAAGTTAGCCTCTTTGCAAGGGTAAACGTGAAGGTTTTTTATAAATCTCGAAGGTGTCTGGCAGATCGGGGTCTGGACGGTGCCCTATCAATTCTAGAACAATCAATTCTGGATGAAATAAGGGTTCTGCTTTTTAACCACTGTAAAATTCTTTAAACATTCTGCTTTTACATACATGATTTTTTTTGTTCTCATAAACCACGTGTTTACAACTTCTTCGAGTAATGCTCAAGCATGATTTTTTTTGTTAGTTATTGGATATGTTTTTGGGCTGGGGGTCATTCTAAAATTTGCATAACGACACCAAAATTTGTGACGACCCGGCACTTTAGATTATTATTAACTCGAAAAGTGAAGGCTAGGTAGAATTCCTATTGATTTTTCACGTACAACCCATGAGTTACTAGGGAAGAGTAACCCCCATAGTTTTCATAGTAGGGAAATCGTTCGCCACTTTTTGGAATGCTCTCATTTTATCACAACATCTCATGACCTCTAAGCCATTGTAGTGTCAAGGAATGCTGATTTATTACTCTAAGTTATAAACTAATATTGTTTTGTTACCATAATGGAATAATCTTGTGAAAAGAAGGCACTACATGGTTGGTATACAATTGAGTAGTAGGTACCTACTGGTAAGCAGTAGGTACTAGACATATCCATCCATTTGTTTTTCCCATCAAGGGAGAAATTCAATTTGATATAGACATGTCTTGTAGCTTGGGGCATCCGAAAAACTAGAATTTTAGCATGGAACATGCTTTAGCCATGACCTACCTGCCCGAAACCCATATTTTCATTACACCTAGTTTAACACGAATCATTTTACATTTTATTCATTTCAAGGGAATACCGATTCTGGCTCATTAATATCTAGGATCTTTCATCTAATCGCAGCCATCTCTACAAACTATCTCACTTTCAGCAAGTGAATAAAGACAAATTCAAATATTTGAGGTAGTAGTTCACTTTATGGTTAGACCGTACTGACAATTCGAGATCAACAATATCATGAACTGAATCGCACTAAAAGTGCCCAACGATACCGAAGAACAAATCGTAAATACTTTTGCACTGTCGATGTCTTGAGTCACTAATATTGGAGGGTTGTAATTTGAACACGGAACTGAAATTAGTCTAAGGAAGGAAGATCTATAATTCGACTGTTACGAGGATATCTTCTGATTCGAATTTCAGAGAGGCCAGCTGCCTCGCGTCTACATAATTAGCTATAATATACCGAAAAATCAACAACAAACTTTGGTTTGACATTTATTAATAAAACTTCTAAGAAATGATATAATAAATATTAATATAATAATTATACTGTTAATCCAAACATCGTTAATAATATTTGAATTCTAGAGAAGTTAACTATGAGTAAACATAATCACCAATTCTATTTAGTAGATTATAGACTATGACCATTAACAAGATCAATTGGAGCACTAACATTTGTATCAGGAATAGTTATATGATTTCACATAAATTATATATATTGGGAATTATTATCCGACTATTATCAATATATCAATGATGACGAGATATCATCCGAGAAGGTACTTTCCAAGGCGAACATACTACTAAAGTAGTTAATGGACTGAAAATAGATATAATTTCATTCATCAAATTAGAAGTATTTTTCTTTATCTCATTTTATGAGCATTTTTTCATAGCAGACTGTCTCGTACTATTGAAATTGTTATAATATGACCCCGAAAAGGAATTCTAACTTTCAATCCAATACAAATCCCTTTATTAAATACAATAATTCTACTATGCTCTGCTGTTATCATTACATGAGCTCATCATGCAATGACAAGAAAAATTTTAACCAAACTAAACAAGGATTAATCATAAGATTAATAACTTAAGAATAAAATAAGAATCATAACTTTAAGAATTTAAGTACTTTACGATTCTTCAAGCATGTGAACATTATGAATTAACATCCACAATTAGAGAATCAATTTATGGTTCATGTTTCCTTATAGCAACCGGATTCCATGGAATACATTTTATAATTCGTAGAATTTTTATCCTAACATGTTTACTCCGATATATTAAACATGACTTTTACTGAATTCACCATTTCGGATCTGCAACAGCAGCATGTTGAGAAATTTTGGTGATGTGGTATGATTACTTCTTTATATTACTATTCACTGATGTGGTAGATACTTTTTTAGTATAATAATCTTTATATATAATTCCGAACGGTCTTTGAAATTGTGAAGAACTTCGCGGTCCGATTTTAGTGTTAGACTGCTCTTTCGAATCAGCACGGCCCCAAGTTTGTTGCAAAAGTGTCGCCGTTCGTCTCTATACCCTCCTTGATCGTGCTCTAGGCAGTCCTTATCAACGAGAGTTGTTCATTAGGCTGTGGCGGTAACAACAGTTGCCATCAATTCACGGTAAGTAAGAAACGTAGTGTAGTTACTAACATCTAGGAGAGTTATTTCTGAACGAAGAAATTGAAACTGAAGAACTTAGCGGACTTTATATATAACTAGAGGCCTGTTAGGGCTTCGAAAGCCCTAATCTAGTCCGTATAACAGTACCTAGTACCTAACAGGAACTCAGCACATTATAGTAACGATATAAGTCCTACCTATTTGCGGCGTTATGTGACCTGGTGCAAAAAGAGGAAATACCGATCAAAATGTAAGTAATGTACCTAATAAAATAAATATCACCAGTTGAGGTGGTCCTCGCCACTATGAGACTAAACAAAAAGTTGAATCGGGAAATTCAGAATTTGGGCATGGTGAGAAATAACTCTTCGTTCAGAAATAACTCTCCTAGATGTTAGCAACTACACTACGTTCCTTATTTACCGTGAATTGATGGCAACTGTTGTTACCGCCACAGACTAATAAACAACTCTCGTTGATAAGGACCGCCTAGAACACGATCAAGGCGGGTATAGAGACGAACGGCGACACTTTTGCAACAAACTTGGGGCTGTGCTGATTCGAATGAGCCGTCTAACACTAAAATCGGACCGCAAAGTTCTTCACAATTTCAAAGACCGTTCGGAATTATATATAAAGATACCGAACGGTCTTTATATATAATTCCGAATCAGAACGGCCCCAAGTTTGTTGCAAAAGTGTCGGTAAGTAAGAAACGTAGTGATGGGGTCTTTTCTGATCAGCTGAGTGAGCTAAATTCTTTCCTGTTCACTGTAGGAAGTTGAAATTTGATAGGGAGACTCTCTAGATTAGGGCTCTCCAAGCCCTAAGAGGCCTCTAGTATATTATATATAACCTTATGTATTTAAATTAGAATAAAAAATTATTAACCGAGAAAAAATATCCCCATTCGAATGTGGATTTGATCCAAAAAGATCATCGTGAGTACCATTTTCATCACCGCTTTCGTCGTGTTTGTTTTTCCCCTTTCTGTTGTTGGATTTACAACATTTGGAATCGAGTACTAGAAATATGTATGTTGCAAGGAGTTTTCGGGTTCTACACGAACCTAACTTATTCTTGGTCAATTCCAAAGGTTAATATTAGAAATAATATATCAAAACAACAGTCCTACAATAATTTGTTGCTTATGCTTTGATCATATTCGGCAATACGTGACTAACATATATGTAGATGATTGAGTGAATAAGTAGGTACGTGTGATTTTTATCAGTAGTTCTTGTGTTTCATACCCGGAACTGCGGTTGGAGAAGTAAAAGTCGTGAAGCATAGAAGGTCGGCGAAGGTTAATTTTCATGTGCGTCCTCATAAAACCCCATTTATGGGTTATCACATGCGTTCAAATCGTGGGAACGCAACCCGTAAGAGGAGATTCGGGTTCTGTGGTCAACAGCGAATAGGCTTTTTATCGGGCCTTATTTTGGTGGTTTAGGCCGTCGAAGGTCAAGTCATGCTTGTACATAATGAAACAAGATGCATGGAGTAGAAAAAATTTTAACAAAAAAATTGTAGCCGCAGAAACGTGACCCTGCGGTCCTAAAAAAAATCATACCTCTTGAAAGTGAACAGAACTACGGGGTTTCTTATAATTTGGTAATCTGCATTTTAAAAAGTCTTTCATACTGATAATCCTTTAATACGATTTGTAAAGAGTCCCAAAAATTAATTTCTTCTTCAAAATCAATTGAATTGTGATGTAGAGATTCAAATATTTATTTGTTTATTTATTAACGGGCAAGCCCAATTTACAACAGCATAATATAGGTTACATATATAAGTTTAAGTTACATAATTTACACATCTAATAAAAACAACAAAAAAAAAAAAAAAAAAAAAAAAAAAAAAAAAAAACAATTTTACCAGAAACAACAATAAAACAAAACGAAGAAGAGTCAAAACAAAGCGGGAGAAGAAAGCGCTATAGATTTTAGAGATGAAAGGGGACTATTGAAGAAGTCAAAATCTGGATTTAAATTTAAGAAGGAGTTTGCAGAACGGGGGATGCGGTGAAGTGGTCGATTCAGAAGATAGTTAGTCGGAGAGAAAGGAACGTGGAAAATTTCAGGCTGACGGCTTGAGATACGAGGGATGGAGAGACGAATTTCTGCCAGCAACGGAGGACAGTCGATACCGCCGTTTACAAGCTTGTGGAGAAATGACAGGTCAGCCATGCCACGCCGCACTTCCAGGGACTGGAGTCTGCAGGTCCTGAGGAGTGATGGATAGTCCACGTTATCCGAAGATATTCCAATCTTAAATGCAATATACCGCAGGAATTTATTTTGGACACGCTCAATTTGGTATTTGTGGACGGCATAATAAGGAGACCATATCGTTGAGGCGTACTCCAGCTTAGGAAGGACAAGCGCCTTATAAAGCATAACGATGGCATGAACGTGGCTAAAATCGCGGGTATGCCTCTTTACAAAGCCAAGCGAGCGCATAGCGCTACTGGCAACCATTTCAATATGCCGTGAGAAAGTGAGCTGACCGTCGCACCTAACTCCCAAATCCAAAGCTTCATCCCTTCTAGCCAGGGGTGCATTTCCAAGGGTGTACACAAACTGAAGGGGCGCCACTGAGCGATGAAATGAGATGACAGAACACTTCGATGGGTTCAGAAAAAGGCAGTTCACCACGCACCATTTCTCCAGTTCAGTGATGGCCCGCTGAACGATGTCACGGTCTTCAACAGAATATTGGTTTGTTGATGCTGTATTCAACAAGGAAAACGTTGCTATCAGCTCCCATTATTACCAGTCTTCTACGCTTTCCATCAATTCAAATATACTTCAATGAACGCTAAAGGACAATATACTGGAGTTCTTATTTTAAAAATAATCCTAAATAATCCTTAAGAACTCAAAAAATAATGTCATCCCTCCACAACTTATTTTTCCTCCCTAGATATTGGGAAAACGTGATCCCTTTTCTGCTCTGGTAATTTTCTTAGCGAATTCCGTTTGGCAAATAAGAAATATTCTCCTTGGAACTCTAAGTAGAATCCTAATATACGTTAATTTAATTATTTTCCATTTTTCTTGTTGTACAACATTAGACCTCCATTTTCTGTTTGTGTGCAGCGTTCCAATTAATAATAGTATGAGGTCCTAAGAACCTTTTTTCTTCGAATACTCAAATATAATAAACCCATATCTATAAAATAACACTCAAAACCTTGTATTTTGCAAAGAGTACAACCGAATTGGTGAAAACGAATCCCATCCTTCAGTTCTACCTATTTAAAAACTGCCCTGTTAATCAGATGTAAAAATACAGTAATGGTTTTATAGTTTTCAACGTTAGAATTCAATGGGCAACATTTCTGATTTTATTAATTTAAAATGAATTTACCTTGTTGTCTGCATAACTTATACATAATGACATAAGGAATGTAGAAAAGTACCTGTCAAAAATCTGGAAGTTATTTGAAGTAACCGTGAGCACCTGTATGCGAAATTTGAAAAATCTGTACTTGAGGGTGCCAATATTATGGTCTTTGACTCGTTATTTGAGGGGATTCTCTACTTAACGTTGATTTGGCTGTTCGCATTGATGAGCGCATCAAGGCTGCAAGGTTGCCCAGCCATCAGAGTGACCGAAATTCCTCCCCATAGAAATTCCTCCAGGAGGACCTGATCTTGCAAAGGCTGGAATCCCATTGAGCGGCTCAGGCCCTGAGGGAGGGAACCTGAGTTCAAAAGTGAGGGGAAAGGCAGTTTTGCCGGCGTCCGACCTAGGTTTGCCTAGGCATCTCAACTATGTAGGCCACGGAGCCTTCCCCACTACCTGCTTGAGGAGTCAGCGTCTTCCTTCGGCCATTGAGACCCTCTGGAACCGTTTTCCACCTTGCACAACGGCGTTCTTGCACCCCGAGTTATCCTTCTTGGGGAAATTCCCTCTCAATGTATAGCTTTACTTTCTTTCCACTCTCATTCCCGTTTCAGAATAGCATCATACATACAACTACATGGAAATACAATGATTTAGTTATTTATTAACAATACGGGCAGGCCCCATACAAGAAGTTTATAATAAATATAGCATAAGGATGGAAAAAAAAAAAAAAAACCAAGTTTGGTGTGGCACATAGCTTCCTCGTTTACCTTTCATGAATTTATAGATCCTTGAAAAGTTTTAAATGATCTTTAAAAATTCCATAGCAAAAAAAAAAAAAAAAATAAATCAAGAAGTAGCGTGAAATTAAGAAACGAAAAAATGATATTCAATGTAATATACGTATGTGCAAGCGCAGAATGAACTGATGAGTTGAAAACAATGAAAAGAGATTTCACCAAAATCGGATGAAAACTGTGGAAGTTTAGGTCATTACAAGTATTTCATATTGGCGCATGCGCATTAGTATTAATGATACAATCGTGCTGAAATTGATATGAAGTCAAGTCATCTTCTTCCAACTATCATACAAATTTAAGCGAAATCGAACAACTAGAGTGTGGAAAAATGGAGCATATGGAATTTACATTTGCACATGCGTAGAATGAAGTATTGATTTGGCAACAATGAAACTGATAGGGGACCATCTACAACCTAACCCGCGCATTCTCTGACAGTTTCATCCAGATCGGATGAAAACTGTGGAAAATAAGCTTGTTACAAAGATATCATATTGGCGCATGCGCAGTAGCTATTAATGATACAATCATGATGAATTTGATATAAGATGATCAAATTGTCATCTCCCATTTATCATCCGAATTTGAGCGAGATCGGACGACTAGGTCGTAAGAAAAAAATTCTTGGTAGAATTTACGTTTGCGCATGCGCGGAGTGAGGTATCTAGTCTAGAACGGTGAAACTGATAGGGGACCGTCTACTCCCTAGCCCGCACATCCTCTGAAAATGTCATCCAAATCGGATGAAAACTGTGGAAAATAAGCTTGTTACAAGGACACACACACACACACACTTTTTTTTTACCTCCCCTCATAGACGGAGGGGGCACGCCATTAAGAAAAAAAACGAAAAAACTAAATTAAAAAGTGGGGTAGACGCCCATGTTTACCCGACGCCGGCCCTAGGGATTAGGGAAGTTGAGGAAGATGGAGGAGGGAGAGAGGGATGAAAGAAAGTGCCCTCATAGAATGACCACCAATTAAGGTAAGAGCCCCGAAGGACGCGGGTGGTGATACCACGGAGCACTCCTGTCGAGATGCCCAACTCGAGAAGCTCCGTGGCACTTTCCCGCACCACACCCCGCGCCATGAGACGCTCGCGGCCATGACCTTGATACACACCCACACACAGACAGAAACGGAACCAAAGTTGTTCAGAACGGTCTAAAATGTAAAATGAGAGATATGTGAGAATCGACACGAAGGTGAGAAATTGACAATAAATGTAGGGTAGACAAGTTTAAATTAAGGTTGCGATATAAATTAATTACTTGATGTCTCTATTCTAAGGAAAACATTTTTCGAGTTAATGAAATGAATGGTAAAAAACTATCAAGGTTCGGGCACAGGTCGCAGGCATGTTTCACAGTCCGAGGCATTCTACACAAAGGTCTACAGATACAGATAGTTGGTGGGGGAAAAGGGTATCGAAAAGAGGTGCCTAGAGCGTATCCCGGGATGAGAGACTGCAGCTGTTCAGAGCGAGCAGTGGGGGCTAGTCAACAACTCGCATGCTAGCATCTCAAAAATGCATAACACCAAGAGGTCAAAGAAGTTGTTGAAAATTCGGATTAGCTGGACATATAGGTGAGAATGATGTGTATAGTTTGGTGGTCTGGTATTCGTCTTTCATTCGTTTCCCCAAAGTCGTTCTTTTTCTCTTAGACCGTTTCCCCAAAGTAATCATTCTTTTTCCCCCAAACTATTTCCGCAAAGTAGGATCCCCAGTCAACCACTCCCAAGACTAGCTTCTGCAAGTATACCACATCCGTCAAATGGCGGCAAGTTATGGGGTTCAGCATACCACATTCCTTTTCAAGGTATAGAAGTCTACCAAATCCTGTGGGGTACCCAGTATATATGAGATAAAGCGCAGGAATCTGCGATGTACTCTCTCAATAGGGTTAAAAGGGCACTTATAATATGGACTCCAAACAATCGAGGCATAGACGGTACTCGAAGATCGGGAGCTCAAGTGACCTATTCAGAGTAGCAATCGTTGAACTCTCTCGTATTTTTCTGATACCAATAAACTACAATCCAATACAAAAGTCATTGGAATCACAATAAAGCACTTATGTATGTCCCTTTCTATGAAGGTCCGAAGATGCGCAAGCTGCACCAAGATTGAATTGAAACGAGATTAATTGCATATGGAAAACTCGAGCCTTTTCACTCTCTGGCCTCCATATCTCATGAAGCAAATCTAGTTACCCTATATTTGTTTTTAAATAATTTAGTATGAATAATAATTATGACATGCGAAAAGTTTGCAGTTCGGTAATTAAGCAATGAGCCACGTGCTGTTTCGGCTGCATTTTTTATATGCTTCACGGACATAACAGGCACATTTCGTGGTGGCTGGCTAACCAGATATTTATAACATGTGAACCAAATTCCTTCAGGAGAGACGAGAAACTCTCTTCATATTCGCGCTTTATAAGTGGCTTCTCTCCACAGTGTGGTTTTGTTGGAATTTTTTTTTTTTTTTTTTTTTTTAAAATTTTATTTCAACACGGTAGAAGGTGTCGGTTCCATGTTAGCACCGTCCATAAATGTAGCACTCACAGTCATACTCACGGATAGAGGCAATACTATCCTTCCAAATAAATCCTATTCATTATATTAACTTCTGACAGAGAAAGTCCCACCAGTTGGGTGTGGCACATAGCTTCCTCGTTTACGTATCTTGAATATAATTATATAATATATTATATTTTATTATATATAATATAATATTATATTATATATATAATATAATTTTATATAATATTATATATATATAATATATATATAATATATATATAATATACATAATTGAAAAGGTTTGAATGATCTTTAAAAATTTCATAGCGGAAAAGTGTAAACCAAGAAGTGGCGTGAAACGTCATAAATGGTCAATTAAGAAACGGAAACATGATACCCAATGTAGTTTACGTTTGCGCATGCGCAGAATGAACTGATGATTTTGAGAGCAATGAAACTGGTATAGGGACCATCTACAACCTAACCCGCGCATTCGATGACAATTTCATCAAAATCGGGTGAAAACTGGAAATTAAGGTCGTTACAAGGATTTCACATTGGTTCATACGCAGTAGCTATTAATGATACAGTAATATTGAAATTGATAATGGGTAATCAAATCTTCTTCTCCCAGCTATCTTCCAAATTTAAGCAAAATCGAACGACTTGGGTGTGAAAAAAGCAGCATAACAGAATTTACGTTTGCGCTTGCGCAGAGTTATTGATTTGGCAATTATGAAACTGATGGAAATTGATCAAAATCGGATGAAAACTGTGGAAATTTAGGTCGTTACAAGTATTCACAATGACGCATGCGCAGTAGCTACTAATGGTACAATCATCTTAAAATTGATAGGGTAATGAAATCATTTTCTCTCAACTTCCATCAAAATTTGAGCGAAATCGAACGACTAGGGCGTGAGAAAATGGTGCTTGGTAGAATTTAGGTTTGCGTATGTGCAGAGTGAAATGTTGACTTGGGAACGATGAAATTGATAGGGACCGTCATATTTCCTGAAAATTGCATCCATATCAGATTAAAACTGTAAAAAGTAAGTTTGTTACAAGGATTTGCCGACACATGACACACACAACGGACAGACACAGACACACAAAGACCTACATACACAGACAGACACGTAACCAAAGTTGTTCAGCATAGTCTAAAACGTAAAGTGCAAGTAGAAATTTTGATTTTTGAGACCAACATTTTTTTCCCCTCCCGAAAGTGAAAACAATGCTTCCGGTACCTATAGGTGGACTCGTAAGCAAAATTGAAATATGCTGTGAATTCATTACATTACAATAACACCTCACCCAGTTATATTAAATAGTTCTCTAATACCTATTATAATATCAGGTTTAGTACTACAATACCGTAGGTAGTACCAGATCAGAACTATTCACAATTTATTATTCTACTAGCTGACCCGGCGGACTTTGTACCGCCTAACATACTATTCGTACAGTCATGGTTGAAAAATAACAATAATTCATGTATTAAAATTGATGCTATGTTGATGTTATGTATTATTTAATTGAGAATAAATAATAAAGTAGTGCGTATAAAGGGTGAATATTGGTATGTAAGGGATTATAATTTCGATTCATAATGGTGCAATTTATTTAGTAAACGATACCTCTAAATCCTCTTGCTTTTCAGTTTCTTCACATTCTCTTTTAACAGACGCTATTATGTCACTTAGATTCGGCGTATTTGAATTAGTTTCTGTTGATGTATTGTCCAACCTTTCTGAGACGTTGAAAGATACGTCGGACGCTGTAAGTGTTGATTCATGGAAAGAGAGCATCATTTTATGCGTTTCTCGATGTCCCAGAGAGGCTTACTATCAAATTTTAAATTTCTAGGGTGAATGAGAGAGAATTTAGCTAAGTGAGCAGATCTGGATAGCCCGTCATTGCATTCGTCTTTATGTCCTGGAGAGGCTCCCTTCAAATTTCACATTCCTATGGTGAAAAGGAGAAAATTTGGGTCACTCAGCAGATCAAGAAAGAGCCCATCGTTCTATTTGTCTCTCGATGTCCCAGAGAGGCTCCCAATCAAATTTCAAATTCCCACAGTGAATAGGAGAGAATTTAGCTAAGTCCGGTAGGAACCAGTCATTACATTCTTCTCATAATGACCTGGAGAGGCTCCTTGTCAAATTCCACATTCTAGGGTGAAAAGGAGAGAATTTAGCTCAGTCAGCTGATCCAGTTGGAACCTGTCATTGCATTCGTCCCAAAATCCTGGAGAGGCTCTCTGTAAAATTTCACATTTCTAGGGTGAATGAGAGAGAATTTAGCTCACTCAGCTGATCAGGAAAGAGCCCATCATTTTATTCGTCTCTTGATGTCCCGTAGAGGCTAATGCCAAATTCCAGCTTCACAGAGTAAATAGCATAGGAATTAGCTTTAGGTGCTACTCAGCTGATGGTCCCTAGGCATCATCGTTGCTAATTAGATCTTAATTCTCCTACCTACCTGTCAAACTGCCTTCATTTTCTATCTGCGAAATAGATAGATCACTTTAATTTGATGAACGGAACAAAAGATAGGCCTTGGAAACCATAAACAATGTTTCTAAGGAAGACCGGGTTCTCGATGAAGGAGGAAGTTTAGACGATTTTACTATAGCCTATGTTCTGTTCCGGAACTTGCACGTAAATTTGCGCCGACCCTCATGAAAATCGGTTCAGCCGTTCTTGAGCTATAACCAGTGTAACTAACATGACTTTCTTTTATATACATAGATAACCTTATCGAACATTTGAATTAGTCATGTTGCTACAACTTTTCTCACAGTAGATTCGATCAGTTTTAACACACCATCGGTAAATATCTGTCATCAAACAATTAAAATGGTTGAAACAAATAGATAGTAAATTCTGAACATTCTGAAACAACCATTTTTGTAATGCAGATTCCATGAAGTCGTGATTAAATCGCAGCTGCAGCTCATGCTTGATTCCCCTTTTCCCTAGAGAATATTGAATGCAGTCGTGAGATACGTTCTCAACAAGCCGAATTGAGGACGGATAAACAAACGTGATGGAGATTTCTCAATATAACCGCCAAGCAAGGAACTTAATTTAAGGTCGAATCAAGTCATGCGCATGAAGACTTGTACAGGGGTCGAGCTCGTTTCGCCAGTGCTGTTCAAGGATTGGATAGAACCAACAAGGGATTGGGAAATATCCCTCTGACGAGCACTTGAACTGTCCCAATATCGAAAATAGTATAAACTGCATAGTTACATGAAAGAGCAATTTCAATATAAGATTTGGACTGGCGACGCCAGCTTGCCCATTCATGAAACAGTAGGTGGTAAAATGTGTTGTGAAAGAGTTCCTAACCTCACCATTCTTACCGAGCAGCATCTCACAGGCCCCCATCGTAAATTGTGCTTGGGCGACATAGTATTTTTAAATCAGCTGAGTCGAGAGCTCAGTGTTGGAGGTAATCCAGGGAAATATATATAGCATTTACAAGTCAAATTAACCATTTTACAAGTCAATTTAACCTTTTTACAAGTCAAATTAACCTTTTTACAAGTCAAATTAACCTTTTTACAAGTCAAATTAACCTTTATACAAATCAAATTAACCTTTTTAGAAATCAAAATAACCCTTTTACAAATCAAAATAACTTCCGACAGCTGCCGCCGGATAGCCATTGGTATGACCTTTATTTTATTTTATTTTTTTATTATTTTTATTTTTATTTTTTTTCGGGACTCATATTGATCAACCTACTTTTGAAACTCTATATATTGACTGATCTCTTTGCCTACCTACCTCATTTTTTTGTTGGAAAATTTTTATATATTTTTGGTTGGGAAATTGATATTCTTTAATTATTACACCTACTTTGTCGTATTCAATGTATTCGCCGATTCAAGAGGGTATAATAACAAATGGCTGCTTCACATTTTCCAAACTAGATTTCTCCACTTCAAACCATTGTTTTCTCATTTTAAATTGTAATCGATACACTCCTCTCTTCTTCATTGTTGACGCTTTTGACTAGGCAAAAACATTAGTCCACCCCACCACTCTCTAATCGACGGTAACAACCACAAACTATAACCCATGTATGACTAATGACACACTTTGATCGAAAGTTAGGGGTTTTAAATACAATGGTATCTTAATATACCCCCCCCCCCCCCCAAGCGACCCCAGGTTTACACGACACCGGCACACCTATTATGACACACACACACATATCTCATGACACACTCATCTATTATATACATACATACATACATTATAATATACATACATCTATTATTTTCACACTTCTTTGAAATATCATTTCATGTCCACACGGAATTTCGACTTATATAGGTCAAGTGAAGTTGCTACATGCAAAGAAGGTGAGACATTTTGACGCACAAGGTTTAGGACGAAACGGAGGCCTAGAAAATAAAATGATGATAACTAGAATAGACAGTTCATTACTACTGCCCTAGAAGTTACCATATAAAAATGAAAATGGAGTCACGCCGAATTGATGTATCCATCAACAAAGCCGGTATTTCCAAAGTAGGTATTACAAAACTCGATTTTAGAACAAAAATGTAATTTTCAACATCTTAAAGCTAAGTTTGTTCATCCTCCTCCATTCCAGCTCAAGTTGACTTCATTTCTAGGTTGACGTCCTCCTAGCAATAGAGAGAGATCAGTCATAGGTACAGTAGTTATCTATACTTTTTGTAAATGAGCTCTCATGCGGTTTATTGAACAGAAATACTATTATTGAACAAAGAAATAGAGGAAAACTAAAATAAATCTCTAGAATCTGTACAAGCAACAGATATTTAAAAAGTACACCCTTTAGAATCGGAGTTTCACTCCTTACAAGCTATCCGAAGAGAAGCCGAGACGGAGCGCATATCGTTGGACCTATTGTGATTTTTGGAATGGAGCAAAGCGAGCGGTCCTTCCTCGTTTGAATTACAAATTACGATTTCGTCTGGAAAAGCAACAGTCAAAGAACACAACGCTACAAAACAACGTTTTTCATCACGTTGAAGAAAACGTGCGCAGTATACAGTACAATGTTCACTTTTATAAGGATCTTGAGATTTCTTTCGCTATTAAATGGTAGCAAAATACAATATTATTGAAAAATAGCGTATACGTAATCATCACCGGGCATAACCACCTAATAAATGCTTGGTGTAAGCTGTTTTCTCCACTACCATTGAACTAAATACTTAGGTATAAAAACTTCTGTAATTAATTGCCACCACCTCCACCTCACCAACCAAACATCTTTAGAATACCAAACTGAAGTTGAACCCATCACGATAGCTCAAAGCGAGCCTTCGTAGTCGGAAATTTCTAAACTGCAAGTATTAATCGAAGGTCACGAAGAACCACTAAGCTCAAAATGAAATATCCACGAAAATTTGTAAATACGTATTTTATACAGTCGAGACGGATTTATAGAATATTCGATCCTCGATGGTCACAAAGCATAATTAATTGTATACGATGTCGGTGAAGGCAAATCAACAGATAATCCCATAGAAAGGAGCCAACTGCTTACCATTAGACTATTTAAGCCGAAAAATTTGTAATTCCTACTCGCTCAGTAGGCGGAAATCTAGTTATTTTTCCTTTGATCATGCAGATGCCATCATGGAGTATACTTGACTCTCTTGTGAGTTTAAGGAGTCTTGAGTATGGTCCCACTCCATTGCATCACATTGCACCACAGAAAAGTAGTTTCATGTTAAACCAAATTGAATTAATGTACTCATCACAAGAAATGTTTGTCGCCCAGATTGTTTGATGTACCAACCCACACACATACATATTTATATCATCTAATGAATATTAAATGAGATGCCAATGTGAATATAAAATTAATTTTGTTATGAAAATAAATTTTTGTGGAGATAGTTCTAGAAGTGAATAAATCCAATTTAGTTAGTTATAGGTACCTACGTGTTTGTACACGAGACCTTCTCGAACGATCAAGTTTGTCCCTCACCCCGGCAACTACTTGGAACCGTTCCGTACAAGAAGAACTGTGAGTTCTTCAATTCCGTTCAACGCGGAGCAGCTCATGAGTCACAAATGAGCCCTTAGTAAAAATGCAGATTAGTTGGATATGTAGATCAGAATGAAGTGTATAGTTTGGTGGTCATAACACGATCACATAACAGTTTAGAAACGTAAATGTGACTTTTCATTTGTGACTCATGAGCTGCTCCGCGTTGAACGGAACTGAAGAACTCACAGTTCTTCTTGTAGGGAACGGTTCCAAGTAGTTGCCGGGGTGGGGGACAAACTTGATCGTTCGAGAAGGTCTCGTTGTTTGTACAACCTATCTAGACGATAGAGTAAGTAAGACCCACATTGTATGCTATCTTGGTCGCGACATATCTCATCCAAGATGTGAAATATCTCCCTTGGATTACACATGAATGTGAAATAAGGCCTTCGTGCGTGATGCATTTCCCACTAACCACAAATTGAGGTCGTATAAACAAACGTGACGGAGCCTCAGGTTTCCCAACGTTTCAGACAACCTAGAACTCCATTTGGGAGGACGAATGAAGTCGTGCTCACGATTGTAGAGTGAGGATTTCGAGTTATTGCGAACTTGGTAGGTGGGAATCTGAGATACAAGGAAGGAGATTCCCTTTTCGAATGAAACTCAGGGAAAAACGGGCTCCCGGAGGAGAAAACCGTTTCCTGAGCAGGTGGCGCAATGTTTGTAAACAAGTGGCCAAAAGTAAAAGTTTCCGTTGGCGGCTGAGGGAGAAGCCAAGTCCTTAGCGAGCTGGTGGACAGGACAGGGGGAGTCAGCCTTGTCTTGACTGTAGAAAGTATGTCACGAACGGGGTCGACCCCATCCGAGCTAGAGGCGCAATAGAACCTGGGAAACGGAGCTCTCCCCCAAATGACGTCTCAAGTTCAGAGATGCACCTTCAAACTTGGCCTTTGCGGAGGACGGGGAAAAAACTGAGACTCGTCGCGTCGGTTTTGGAAGGTAGAGCCTCATACCCAGGCGCGGATCCAGGATATTTTTGCGGGAGGCTATGGGGCACTGAGGGCTATGGAGTTTTGTGACATTCTGACAATTTGTGACAATTTTCGTAGAAAATCGCTATTGCGATGGCTTCAAACATTTTCGAACATTTTCTTCATTGAAATCTGTTTTGTGACATTCTGAAACGATTCCTAGATATTAACACTTTTCATATATATATGTGTGTGTGTGTGTTTGTGGGTGAGTGCATTTTATAGGGGCACTTTTTTTCATCCCATTCTTCCTCCTCGTCCTTCAACTTCCCTTATCCCTAGAGCCGGCGTCGGGTAAACCTGGGCGTTCTCCCCACTTTTTAATTTTATTTGTTTATTTTGCAATTTAATTGTGTGCCCCCTCCGCCTTTGAGGGGAGATTTGTGAATTAAAAAAAAATAAAAAAAAAAAAAATAAAAAAAGTTTGTGTGTGTGTGTGTGTCATTCCAGACACTACACAATTAAGATTAAAAAATCCGTTCTTGTGCCGAAAAATCAAGCTTTCCAAATGAAAGGATGAGTTCGTTGGACAGCACTTTTTTGAGCACATTAAATTGGTCAAATTTCAAAAAAATGTGCTCAAAAATCACTAAAAAGGCTAAAAACAGCTAAAAATCGTTAAATGTGTATTTTTAAGCAGAATTTTAGTCGTAAAATGTTCATTAAAAATGAACTAGACCATTAAAAAATTTATCCACAAAATTATGCTGAAAAATGTACTTAATTTTCATTAATATTTGCTGAAAACCCAATAAAAAAAAACGCAAAAAAGGTAAAAATCCAAAGTTTAATTTGAATTGCAGAATAATATTTAGAAAGAGTTGTTTAGCGATAAAATCAGTAGGTAATTAACAATTTATTTGAACTTCAAGCGCTCAAATTTCAAAACAATGTAGCATAATGAAGGTACCTAATACAATATTTTATGAAAATTAGCTCATTTGATCGAGCTGCATGACTGGAACTTTTTGTTTTTGGATGGTAGAGGGATGGGTACTGTATTTCAGTAACCCTCCACTGCGACCCAGAGGATCTATTGTGTGGATTGGCCAGGGGGCAGTGGAATAATACCTTCTATCGAAACGGGGGGTCCGGGTTGAATTATCGAAATTCAACATTCAAATGACAATATTTTCAATTTTTGTTTTTGTTTTTTGTTGTTGAATTTGTATTTATAATTGTTTTGAAATTTAAGCATTTAGAGAGCAAAGAAAATGTTAACAATTTAATGAGAAACAATTGAATGATGAATAATGATTGAATGGTGAATGAATGATGATTGAATTTTCAATTTTTTTTCTCCAGTTTTTGTCGTTGTTTTTGGTACATAATAATGAAATTTAAGCATATTTTTCAGCATATTATTGTTCATGATTTTTTTAATTTTCTAATTATACAGTTAAATTCTGCTAAAAATATAAATTGAACGATTCTAAGATGTTTTTTCCATTCTTAAAGATATTTCTAGAACATTAATGAAATTTGATTTCAAAATCATTGTGCTCAAAAAGTGCTGCCCAACGAACTCAACCTTTCTTTTAGAATGCTTGAGGCGCAAAAACGGGATCTTTATCATTGCCTTGATCTCTGATCTTCATATATACCTACACCACAAGGGAAAAAAGTTTAAACCGGCAATCATTTTTAAATACACCAAAACAGATTTACAAGAAGAATTTATGGAAACAAATTACTTCAAAATGTTGGGAGCTATTTCGTGTTATGAATAATTTTATGAGTTTTGCAGGTAGTTTGTCATGTGAATACAGTAAAATCTTGCATGAGCAAAGGCACACTAAAACATGGCTTATACGAAATTAAAGTTAATGAAAATTTACGCTAACCAAATAGGATACGATTTTTTTAATGCCTGATAAATAGAAGAAATTATGTAATAATAATTAGGTAAAATATTTTACTACTGAAGCATAGTTCCTAATATTTAATAAAAATTTTACATTGTAGCAAACATTTTATTATTCAGATTCCTTTTCAGATTAGTTATACCCCAAACCATAAGTGCGTTTTTTTTTCCCACCAAATCTGTTTATGACTTAGTTGATGGAAATTTCAATATCAGCCCTCGGACTAATTCAGCAATATCGGCATTGAACCCAATAATATACTACTGGAACGCTCGTTAGAATGTCAGCTGCAGTTCAAATGTTACGGTAGTTAGAGTAAATGTTTTAAAGTAAGAATTGAAGAAATAGAAATAATACATTTTTTCTCCAAGGTCCAAAGGATGGCGGGGGGGGGGGGGGGGGGGGGGGGGGGGGGGGGGGGGGTGCTGCCACTGCTCGTACATGACTTGTGACTCGAGTTTTGCTTAGTCGTATTTTTTAAGACTCACAGTATGCGCTGTACCATTATTGTAAAGTATATACTACATAGGACAAGAATGAACGTGGAGAGAATTTGTCACAGTACATCACGTTACAAAAATATTTACTCCACCCAACCACATCAATAACATGCCAACCATCGATTAGAACATGCGAATTTTCCGGAACCATTTTATTTGCCCACATTTAAAATGAAATTGACTAAACAAAAGCGGGGAAAACTCTATCCGAGTTGAGAAAAAACTCTATTTCAAATTAAAACTCTACTCATCCTGTCATTCAAAATTATCACGCGATATTAAGACTGAGTATCTCCGTTTAATGATAATTTTTTTCAACAGATGGCAGCACCTATGGAGTAAAATTTATTAAACACCTCATTTAAACAGGAGACTAATTCTTTGTTCACTGTTTGTGGATTTGATCTCTGTACGTCAATAGAATATGCAATAATTAGTTTCGTTCCTAATTATAATTAATTTTGATAGGATAATTAAAAATATTGCCATAATTAAACACAATTTTGAAAATCCGAGATTATAGCGCCTGTAAGATAGGCTTGTTTGGGTATAGAGGGGAGACCAAATGAGGAGGGCAAAGGGTCTGTTAGCAGGTAGGCCGGTAGGTAGCTGAATGAATCATGACTCATGTGTTCGGGAAAGAGGCCTATCTACGCGTTGGTGGGAAAAATGGTTTCGTTGGAATCCCGTCCTACGCATAGTCTTCATTACCTGACACCAAGTGACCACAGTTTTAAGATAGGTATTGGTTTTCCAAAATTTATGCTTAAATCTTACGTTGCTTAAACCGTTCCAAAAATGAAGGCACTTGAGCTACACACAAAGTCATTAATGAAGTGTAAACGATTCTGTAGGTATAATAACGTGACATTTTTCACGTACCTACTGTGAACCGCGAGATATTGAAGCATTAAGAGACCCGACTTTTAACATGAATACGTTTTATGGCTGGACC
Source organism: Adelphocoris suturalis (assembly GCA_030762985.1). Lineage (NCBI taxonomy): Eukaryota > Metazoa > Arthropoda > Insecta > Hemiptera > Miridae > Adelphocoris > Adelphocoris suturalis. Next base: position 169,237,896 of record CM061040.1, on the reverse strand, counting down.
TATTAGATAGGGAGAATCTCTGAATCATTGAGAGACTTTTGAAATTATGAACTCTTTCCTGATCAGCTAAATTCACTCCTGTTCATCCTAGGAAGTTGAAATTTGATAGGGAAATTCTATGAGTTAGTGAGAGACGATTGAAATTTAGAGCTCATACCTGATCTTCTGTTCACTTTAGGAGGTTGAAATTTTAGAGCTCCTTCATACACCGTAAAACATATTCATGATTTATATGTTCTTATTTGAAGAGGAGGAATATGTTCTTATTTATCGGTTCTTTCTAAGAACCGATTGCAAATGTATTGATAAAATTTGGGTTGAGGGTTTCATCTTAGACTATAAGACCAAAGTTTAGAAAATTTGGGAGAATAAACATACATCAGCGGGGAATTCAGTACCTCATCTAGGTTTTGACAACCCTAAAAATAAAATTTCAATTTTTTTGTCGGGTTACACACGATCTTGACCGTACCAGAGATGTGTTACAACAAAATATCCGATTCCGTGAGAAATTTGTTCGAACTTTGATACGTAATGAAGTTTTTAATGTATCACTTTTCATGCTATTCGATATAGGATTTAAATTTTCACTTTTGATCTCTGGTTTAGGATCGTGACAGTTGATGTAGAACCTTCATTTTTGATTCACCGGGATCGGGAGATCCATTTCTATTTAGGCGAACCAAAAGCTCATGTGTTTCAGCATATATACGTTAGCTCCATTATTGACACCGCTGCTCTTGAAGCTTATTTTCAACTTCTTGCTTTTTCGCATATAAATACGATTTTATGCCTTCCTTGAGGTTTATTATTTTCAATAATAAACCCTAGAAATCTATCAAAAAAAAAAAAAAAAAAAAAAAAAAAAAAAAAAAAAAAAAAAAAAAAAAAAAAAAAAAAAAAAAAAAAAAGGACCCCCTCTAACCTCATTTTATAAACCCCATTTCTCTTAAACCTCAAAATATCCAAAATGTTTAGTGTGCCAAAGTGAACGAAAAATTGTCAAAAATAATAGAGACATCCACGGAGACAGACTAGAACTTCATGCAAATGTATGCAGTAAATTAACTAAAGTTCGCGAAAACTACGAAAAATACACAGAAAGGCCATTTAATTCGGAAATCGTAAACTTTTCTGTAATATCTTGCAGTTTTTTAATTTTTATTTTGTTATTTCTAATAGTACTTTGAACCCATGAAGAGGAGAAAATTATTATTTAATTTTTATTTCAAAAAGCGTTCGCAGAAAGCAGTCAGTTAAAAGTACTCATTTCAAAAAAATTGACTCTGCATTCTTAGGAGTTCAATACCTCGAATTCAGGTCAGTTGCGAAACTGCTCAATAGGGAGCTTAATATTGTCGATTCATCTAATTTCTTAGCTCACTCTTCGAATTAAACGGGAGACTCAATTTCAGACTCAGCGGACCTGGAATTTTGATTAGTAGAATTATAGTTTTAATACCTTCATAATTATATATAATTATGAAGAGGGGGAAGAGAGCATCGACAAGTTCCTAAGGTAGCTGCCGAAGGCCAAACATTTGTTTCCTAGCAGTTTCAACGAAGCTAGGTACGCTTCAAAGTTCAGAGTCAATTAATAGCATACATTTATATGAGCCTCAAAAGTCAATCCACTGAACAAGTGGCTCAAAAAAAAAAAAAATAAATAAATAAATAAATAAACTCAAACCTCACTTAGCTGACGACGGTGGGCCTATACCTTGGCAATGATACCCAGCAGTAGCAAAGATACTTCAGATTAAATATGAAAGTCGATTCATCTAGTTCAGCTCGGTTGTTCTGGGACTTGGGGTTTCGGTCGTTGCTCTTGCAAAGGATGGGTAAAATTGGATGTCAGCACCGGAATCTCCTATTTAAGCACCCCAGGAGCATGGTGTATACATTTTCTCAGAAAACCGTTCAGTTGCTTAGAAGTTGCGAAGAATTTCTCACATTTTCCTGTAGCTCACAATGTCCTACAATATGCTAGGTACTTCCTTTCATCGGCAGAATTCATCTTCTATAAAACCAGTATCTTTGTATCATCATGAGTATAGATGGGAGAGCCGAAGTACAAATTTTCAAGTTTATAGATTTTCGATTCATTCCGATGATGGTAAGTCCTGGGGATAGTTTCAAGTTTCATGCTAAATAACATTCCTCTATAATTAGGTGTAGGTACCTACTTTTAAAAATTCAGTCATTTTGATATGACCCAAAAATCAGCTGTATATGGGCGGCCAGCCAGGTCAGGCTGAGCAACAACGAATACTATCCACTCACTCCCATCAGGTAAGTGACTAGACGCTGTAATTTCATTTTTTTTTTTTTTTTTTCGCGAATGGCCTTATTTATTTGTATTTTGCTTCCTCACTACCGAAGATAGGAAAGCTTTGTGTTCGTGATTGAAGTAGAAAAAATCGTTGTCCTCCAAAATCAAAATTTCCACTTCTTTTTTGCGCTTCAGAGCTTGCTGATCAATTTTGGTTCCGTGTCTGTCTGACTGTCTGTGGTGAATCCTTGTCACGCCCAAAACTATACCAAGTTTCAGTCCGGTTCCGATTAAATTTTCAGGGGCTGTGCAGATTAGGTCCGAGACGGTCCCCTATAATTTTCAAAGCCAACGAATCAACAGTAACCTGAGCGCATGCGCAAACGTGAATTTCTCATAACGTCGATTTCATATTATCCATTGCTCCAATTTCGTTCAAACTCGGTAGGTAATTGGGTATATGTTTTAAAAAAATGCCATATAAATTATATCGCGATTGGTAGAGTATTAACTACTGCGCATGCGCGAAACTAATATCGATTGACACTGACAATACTTTGAGTCTAATGGAGCGATTTTGATGACATTTTCAGAGATTGTGCGGGACAGATTGTAGACGGTTCCTTATAACATTCATTGCCGTCACATGCATAGTAGTCATTGCGCATGCGCGAACTTTAATTTACGATAACGCCGATTTCATGAAATGTATTAGTCCGATTTCGTTCAAACTCGAGGAATAATGAATATATGTTCTAGGAAAATTCCCGATGAATTATATCGCGATTGGTAGAGTAATAACTATAGCGCATGCGCAAAAATAAAATTGATCAACGCAGACAAAACGACGAGACTAATGGATCAATTTGTATGAAATTTTCAAGGACTTTGAGGTTTAGCTTTTGGAAGATTCCCTATAAATTTCATTGCAGTTGTAGTAATAGTCTGTGTGCATAAGCAAACGTTAATTTCTTATAACGTCCACTTGTCAATCATTTCGACTCGTACTTTTTCTTCAACTAATTATATACGTCCATGTTACAATTTGTGAGGAAACTATATTGCCCACCCCACTTGGCAGACTTTATTAAATAGTAAGTCTTGCATTGAAGATGTCCAATTTCACAAAATGAACTATGAAAGCGTTGATTAAGTTTGAATATGACGTTGTGTTATCGAATTAGTAATCATGCAGCAATTTTTCGTTTTTAGGCTGCCTTTTCTTACTAATCTGTCCGTTACCGAGGCTGATGACTGCGTAAATGGGGATGTTTGGATGTTGGGAAGGTTTCGGAACCTGATGGCACTCGACTAATAAAAATATAAAATTTCATTTTTGAAGGTAATAAATTTAAAATTAATAAAAGTAACAGATTTAAATGTAATCAAAGGTAATACTATTAATAGATTTAAAAGTGATAAATCTCAAATAATCATTCGGGTTTGCCACGAGAAAGACTTCTTTTGTGACTGCATTCCACAAGGACAAACGTCCGCCAAGTTGGGTGGGCACTATAGCTTCCTTTCTTATTGTAACATGGACGTTTAGAATTAGTTGAAGAAAAAATTACGAGTAGAAATTATTTATAGGTCGGATTTATAAGAAGTTTATGTTTGCGCTTATGCACACACTGCTATTAATCCCACGGCAATGGAATTTATAGGGGAACGTCTCGGAGCTAAATCATAAAAATCGGTCCATTAGTCTAGGAGTTTTGTATATATGGATAAATTTTAGTTTTGCGCACTCGCTATAGTTATTACTCCACCAATTGCGATATAATTCATAGGGAATTTTTCCGGAACACATACCCATCTGCTCCCCGAGTTTGAACGAAATCGGATTAACAGATGATAAGATTTACCTACCGCACCTAAAATTTATCTACCGCAACTCTTATCAAACAAACCCCGTAGTTATGAATAGTTAAATATTTCCCTAACCCCGTATTTATGAATAGTTAAATATTCCCCAACTCAGACAAAGTTCGCTACCTAGGGGTTCACCTTGACAGCTGATTAACCTTCAACAACCATATAGGCGAGCTATTCAAACGGATCCGCACTAGAACGCAAGTTCTTAAGCAACACTTCTACAAGCCTCATCAGCGCTTAGCCTGGAATTAAAACTACTTCTTTTTGTATATTTATAGTTCTTATACGCCCGATCTGGTTATACGGATGCTCTATTTGGGGTTCAGTCTCAATAACCCAGACAAATCGAGTTTAAAGTCAACAAAATCGTATCCAACGGCTAATCCTAAATACACCATGGTACGTACGCAACTCCGTCATACACCGAGATATTGGAATCCCATTCGTCAAGGAGGTAATCAGCACCATGTTCAGCAGAACGTGAACCAGAATCGTTGAACACCACAACAATTCGCTAGCCAACTACAAGGAGAGATTTTCTCACCAGCAACAAGGACGAAGGCTGAAACGAAAACGTCCTATCGTCCTTCTCCTATAACTAGTCGTTTACTATTATTGTTATTATCGTTTTCTAATTCAATTTATGCTATTATCGTCGACTGTTGTAACGTTTATCATATGATTTAATAACATTTGTATAAAATTATTATTTCAGAGGTCTGTCAATGGACAGTATCCTCTACTCAAGTTCCAAAGTACGTTGAGTACCATGTATACGTTAGGTATATATCCAACACAAAGTGTAATTACGACACATAGAGTTTACAATAAACGTTTTAAAATATATATATATATATATATATATATATATATATATATATATATATACCTATATATAATGACTAATGTTCTTGACCACTCAATATTAAATTTTCGTATTTAGGTTCTTCATTAGTAGGCCAATCACTTTATGAAAAGTTTAATAGGCAACAGACTAAAATGTATGAAAAGTTTTTTAACCAAACTAAACAACTGCAGATTCAAAAATCTGAAAAGTTGATTGTACATAACTCTCACTATAGACCAGATAGTGATGATTCGCTCATAAATCTAACTGATACACCAATACCATGGGATTTAGCAGAACTATTAAGTTTAGGTTCTAAGTTTAGTGTGCAATATGATAGTAAAGATGTACCTATAATTCAATTGATCTCTGATATTGAATGTATCATAGATGAACACAGACCAACCCTGAAGAACCTAAATACGAAAATTTATATGTATATATATATATATATATATATATATATATATATATATATGTAAAAGAAATCGATTTTATAATAAAAAACGTTTGCGCATGCGCATAGACTACTGTTGATTTGATGGCATTGACAATCATAGTGGACCGTCTAGAAGCTATACCGCACTATCCGAGAAAATTTCTCCAAAATTGTTCCATTAGAATCGGAGTTATGCCTGTGTCATTTGATATTAGTTTCGCGCATGCGCAATGGTTATCACTATACCAATCGCGATATAATTTATAGGTCATTTTCCTGCAACGTATACACATTTACCTAGGTACCAAGTTTGAACGAAATCGAACTGACGGATAATGAAAAATCGATGTTATGAGAAATTCACGTTTGTGCATGCGTACAGACTACTGCTGATTCGACGGCATTGACAAATATAGGGGACCGTCTAGGAGCTAACCCGAACAATCCCAGAAAATTTTATCGGAAACGGAACATAGTATAGTTTTGGGCGTGACAAGGGTTTACCACGGACAGACAGACATCAGACAGACAGACAAACATGGAACCAAAATTGATCAGCAAGCTCTGAAACACAAAAAACAAGAGAAAATTTTGATTTTGGAGGCCAAACATTTTCTCGACATCAACAACGAACACAAAGCTTCCCTACCTTCGCTAATGAGGAACCAAAATGCGTTAGTTCACCATCGCCCAGTTCATTATCCACTGATCCCAAGATGTTTTTTTTTTTTTTTTTTTTTTAAGCCACTGAGGCCGTAATGGCCTATTGTAGCTGGAGAAGGAGGCCGTACCTCCTCCCCATCCCAGACACTAGGTCTGCCCGATACCGACAGCCCTGCCAAACCAAGCACTATCTGCCTGGTTCCGGCACTCCTACCAGCCCTCAGGCACTGTCTGGGCCCGAGTGCTCCACCCTCGGTAAGTTACTGAGTCGCAGCCCCAGTCTGGCTTGGCGCCATATCGCCAATGCCAGCCACAGCTGGGAAGTCAATCCTTCCCCACCACGTTTTGGCAAAAGCGAGGAGAGTCTTAATCTCCCCCATCTTAATGTCTTGGGGATCGATGGAGGTTCTGCCCCAATTCAAGAAGCGATTTCTTGCCAACATAGGGCAATGGCAGACCACATGACTCGCCGTCTCGTCCTCTGCCCCACAGAAGCGGCAGAGAGTGGAGTCTGATTTGCCCATTTTATGGAGATGGTATCTAAGTGGGCAGTGTCAAACATTTTCTCGAACATAGTGGTATCTAAGTGGAGGCCAAACATTTTCTCGACATCAACAACGAACACAAAGCTTCCCTACCTTCGCTAATGAGGAACCAAAATGCGTTAGTTCACCATCGCCCAGTTCATTATCCACTGAACCCAATATGTTAGGAAAATTGGCTGTAATTTTTATCCAAAAACTACATCTCCCAGAACATTGTGGTTCAGCAACATGGATTCATTCGACGATGACCAGTAGTGATAAACCTTCAGGAGCGTCAAAATGTTATTATGGATGGTTTCGAGTAGGGCTGCCTGACTGATGTGATTTTAGTAGTTTAGCAAAAGCTTTTGCTGATTTATCGAATTTCTCACATTGTCTCTCCAGTCATTGGGATCCTAAGGCTCATAGGGTCTGCAGGGTCCATGGGTCCATGGGAAATGACCCATACTGTACCAGCTGAGTGGACCATAAGAATCAAATCGACCCCTGTGTTTCTGGTTGATCTTATCTTAGTAAAGTAAATTCAACCCTCTTCACCGAAACCGATTCAAAGATTAATTTAAAGATCCAATAACAAGATTTAAAGACCAATTTAAAGATCTTTTGTTAGTGGGCCCACGTGATGAATGTGAGGTCCCGCAGGCAGAAGAGCCCTGGTACGGTGTTAATTAGCTCTCTTCCTCAACTACATGGGTTGACGGTTCATCGTAGATTGCAGCCTGCCGTTTACAGCTATATTTCTGTGTTGTGTACATATATTTATGTGTGTATAGATGAAGTGATCGATTCGGGAGTTTCATTTGACTTCAAGATCTCTTTCATTAGCCATACACGGTCCCTGGGGAATCTGGAACGAAGCAGTGGCAGTGGCAGTAGTTGGTAATTACCTCCCCACGTCAGTCTCCAAGCTAATATATCCTAGAAAGAGTGCAAAAACGATTTTCGGAGCATATGTACTTGGGGAGTACATCCTTCTCTTTAGTTTTTTCAACATCAACTTTCCTGACCGGCGCTGCTCTCCAAAACATGTATTCATGTCCACAAGGTGGTGTTCCTATCTCAAAACCAACCGTCTGATGAGATGCCATCTTCGCCGTGCTCCACGCTCAACGAATCTCCTTCTCACAATTTCCAGATTATTGTTTAGTGTCTCCTTCCTTAAAGCCTTGACAGCATCATCTTAAATTAGATTTCGTCACCCACAGCTTGTACATATATTTGCTTCTAGGTCGATTATACAGGGTGTCCCCAAAGCGTCCCCCCCCCCCCCACCTGCTAAAATCGTTAATAATTTGTCAAAAGAGTGATTTTTTTTTTCAATCTTAATATTTGTTTGTAAGGATCTTACAAATAACTGAATTGCGCATTGCATTCGTGCGCAATTGACATCAACTTCGTTATTTTAAATGGGAACCCGCATTTTTTATTGCAGATTTGAATTCTACGTGAAATTCCATGGAGAAACGACTCATCACTCGATTTTCTAAGTGTCCTCAAACTTGCAATTGCAATAAATGTGAAAATACTGAGTTTTTGAAGATATTCAATCGCCACATCTAATACACGATTTTTGAGTAGTTTTTCGTGCTGAACCTCGCAATGATGTTCATTTATTGATATTTGCAACACCAACTTGGGAAAACACCAAAAAACCTTCTTTAGTACGCTTTGTGCTTTGTAGAAATCTGTAAGAAAAGTGCAATTCTGGTAAATTTATCGGTGTTTTCCCAAGTTGGTGTTGCAAATATGAATAAAAGAACATCTTTACGAGGTTCAGCACGGAAAAATATCAAAAATCATGTATTACATGTGGCTATTGAATATCTTCAAAACTCAACATTTCACATTTATAGCACTTTTAGAGTGGAATTCGAACTTTAGGAGCGAATTGCTCCCGTTTAAGGGCTCTTAAAAAATCGAATGATGGGTCATTTCTTAATAAAGTTTCACGTATAATTCAAATCTGCAATAAAAAAAATTTGGGTTCCCATTTTAAATAAAGACGCTGATGTCGATTGCGCACTTTTGCGCACCGGTACAATGCGCAATTTTGTCATTTTTGAGATCCTTACAAAAAAGCATTAAGATTGAAAAAACTTGTTTTTACCCATTATTGACGATTTCAGCAGGTGGAGGGGGGACACCATGTATATCCTTTTTACGCTCTGAATAAACCGCTGTCTCATTTACGATTCATACTTCTTAAATCACTTTATGAACTGGACGAGGTTTCTCAGATTGTAACTATGAGGTTGGGCTTTGTATGGTTGTCCTGAGGATTTCTTGTGAATCACAGTTTAGTCACGCTCGCCTGGCGTTGTTTTAATTTATTTGATTTGGATCCAGTACGAATAATAAGTACTAAACACAACAAAAACTCACAATGCGAGAAATGAACTAAGCGATAGGTAGTGTCACCTACCTAGGTCATAGGTGTAGTCACCTACCTACTAACTCATGGTAGGTAACGCGGAAGTAGGTACCACTAAATATGTGTAACTGAGTAAAAAATGGGTCACTGGGCCACTAATTCACTGGATGAGTGCGGGATTGAGTCACGCGTATTTTGATGCAGGTGGACGCCTCTAAATTTAGCCCAAGACGCTGTCGAGGTAGCCTAAAGGGGCTGGGGATAGGCGGGGGTTGAGCTAATTATAATGGAACATGAAGATTCTTCGCGGATCCGTCAAAAATAAAAAGAGGTTTTGTGGCCAAGGTGGGTGTGTTACTAGCACGTCAATCCACATTGTGGGTGGCAAACGCGTTAAAACTAACGTATTCAAGATTGGTATGGATGAAATGAGAAAAACGTCTGCCAATTTGGGTGTGGCACATAGCTCCCTAGTTTACCTATCATCTTCTTCCAACTATCAACCAAATTTAACCGAACTCGAACGACTAGAGAGTGAATAGATGGAACATGATGAAATTTACGTTTGCGCATGCGCAGAACGAATTATAGATTTGGCAACAATGATACTGATAGGGGACCGTCTTGAAATCGGATGAAAACAGTGGAACTTAACGTCGTTACAAGGATTGCACATAGGCGCATGCGCAGGCTGTTAATGATACAATCATGTTGAAATTGATACGAGATGATCAAATTGTCATCCCCCAACTATCATCCAAATTTGAGCGAGATCGGGCGACTATGGCGTAAAAAAATGGAGCATAATGGAATTTACATTTGCGCATGCGCAGAGTGAGGTATTGAGTCAAGAACGACGAAACTGATAGGAGACTGTCAACTCCTCAGCCCGCACATTCCCTGAAAATTTCATCAGAATCGGATGAAAACTGTCGAAAATAAGCTTGTTACAAGGATTTGCGGACACACGACACACACACAGACACAGAACCAAAGTTGTTCAGAATGGTCTAAAACGTAAAATGCGAGTGGAAATTTTGATTTTGGAGACCAAACATTTTTTTTTTTTCTTCCGAAAGTGATAAAAAAGCTTCCGCTACCTTTAGGTAGATTCAGAAACAAAATTAAATGATACGGTATAGTTTCAAATGAAACGCCATCCAAGGTTGTGGGAAGAAATCACGAAGATGTGTTTACAGGGGAACTATATTCGAACATGCTCTACCATACTTCTGTTTTGCAAATACCAAATTAATTTCAACGTATTTTGCCGTAAGATCAGAATTCAAGATTTCCATTAATTTAATTACATTCTTTCGAAATTCATTTGGAAGGACCCAAGGGGCGGAGTTAAAAGTTCAACTTCTAATAGTGAAATAACTAGATGGTGGAATTGAGATTCTAGAAACCTAGAAAATTCATTTATTAGTATACCTATATTTATTATTAGTAAGTGCACCAATAAAGCCTAAAGTTAGTATCAGGTGATAGAAAAATAGTGAACTGGTGATATAGTGAAGTTTTACAAGTTAGTTGAATAAGTTATAGTCATAAAGATTTTTTAGTCATAAGTTTTGCCAAATTTTCGGTAAAGTATTACCATTCTCCAGGCCAAGGGACTATACATCGTCAGTAAGATTAGGATTCCTAGCCTCAAGGAAACCACCTGTGTTACACATATACCAGGCAAAAACAAAAAAAGAAGTATATATTCAAATATACACCGATTTTTTTCAAATTTACGGTGGATCGAAGATTTGTATACGTGATTTATAAAATTGTGTTGATAGCTTTTTAAAGCGGGACAACGTGGTGGGTATATGGCGATCAAAAGAGGGTGAAAAATTAATTAGTAAATATACAAAATATAAATATAAGATATATACAATTTCTATCGACGAAACTAGCTAGGATTCTGACCTGAAAACTGATATTTGAGAATTTCCAAGGGCGCAAAATTCAAATTTGAGGTCAAATTCATGAAATCTGAAATTCAGCAGAACTTGTTGTTCTACAGGGTGTCTAAAGTTTTTTCCTCTACGTAATCCTTCTGCTTGGAACAGAATATTCTGGACCAGGTATTTGAGGTGAATGAACCTTACGCAAATCTGAAATTCAGATAAGAGATATACCAAAAAATCTAAACGCCATGTACCTACATTGATTCATACATAATTGGGAGATTGGTATGCGCAATGAATCACACTTCTACTACCTCCACTTATAGATAGACACGATGATTATGTTTACTTAGGTACACATGAAACTTAGTTTTATGTCGATAATAAAATTCGAAATTATGTATACATCGTTAATTAAAAAAACCCGTTGTTGTAAATTTCGAGTACTATCTAATCTACATATTTAAAAATGAATGTATGTTTCTTTACTTTTACGCGCGGGCGTACCGTTCATCTGATCGCAATAAAACTTTTTCCAACTCATCCCCGCATTCCCGGAACGATTATAGGCTATGGCCAAAGTTTGGGATGACACTTTAATATCATAATAACATAATTAAATTAATTCATCTCAGGCAGATGTCGAACAATGCCACTACAAATAAAAACTACAAACACGGTACGTGATAGTATTATAGATTTTTCTTGAATAGTTTATATTCCGGAGCACGGTTCCCATTATAATTATGCTATGAACAATACCGGCGCCAAGTATCCTATCTTTCACAGTTCGACGATCATTGCTGTAATAGGGATTGTTTTAATGCCGCGCGAATTCTTTGACAAGGTTATCAACTCTTCTGGATCTTGGCGTCTATAAGAAACCGAGGGTTCTTCCTGGCGCCCTTTTCCAGTTAACTTGTCGTTTCAAAATAAGGAATTCTCATTGCAACGATCGTTCAAGTCTATTTAATGCCTACGGCCTACAATCCGTCGAAAGCATCAATTCCATTGAATTGAGGTAAACTATTGTAGTGCAATATGATTTATTGAAATCACGTTTGAAGAATTCCGCAAAATCCAACTGCTAAGGTTAGATCGGCTCATTTTACTCATACCAGGTAGGTAATGATCAGAAGCTTGGGTTGAGCACTACCACTTGGCCCAAGGAGCAAAACTTCGAACATTGATTTCGATAGAAATATGATCTAGAAAAAGAAGAACATGAAGCATTGAGAAGAAATAGGTTCATTATCAACAAACATGAAATATGATGACACCTCTCATGTAGAATAAACAATGTGCCAATAGTCTGTTGTCTGCCGGAAGTAGGCATGAACTTTTCACTTCTATTAACATTGTAAATTATAAAATATCCTATAAAAATGAAGAGCCACCAACACTTCAAAGTTAAATTCTCTGAGCAAAAATTTTCTGTGTCTCCACTCTAACCGGCTGTACAGCTCAAGCTTTGTTCAATCAGGGTCATGCAAGATGCCAATTGCTTAATTCAGAAACGATGAGCTACAGTCGAACGCAATGTGCCTGATTCCCAAAAGAATGAGGCACCAAAAAAGAAAATTATGCACATCCTGCTCGTGAGCATTCCTCAGATCTGTTCGTCTTGTATGTCTTCCCATTCAGACTGAGAGACTCAGAAACGAGTATAATAGTAGGAGGACACAAGCATCCCTATTGTATTGCACACAAAGTTGAGCAAACTTTTTTGCGAACCCAGCACTTCGCCATCCCAACAGGTACTATACTATCCTCGGGAGATAAAACTCTACCAGCTTCTAAAGTTTCACTAAGTATCCAAAATGCATCTTCATTGTATAAATCGATAATGGATTCAGCTCGGTCTTCAAATACAGTAGGTATGGGAGTTTGGTGTGAAATTTACAAGAAGGAACATTTTTTCAACAAGGAGCAGTTCCACGGATTCCACTGCCCTTCTGACTGGCCCTAAAGTTGTGCACCGTAGCATAGGATGGCTCAGGTGAGTGCGTTGAAAATCTTCTTGTTAACAGACTCAGGAATAATTGGGTTGGAAAAAGCGTGATCCTTGACGCACTGTTTGGCTGAGGATATACAAGGTGTTAGGGCTATTCCCGAGTATGGGTACTCATTCACTATTTGAAATCATCAGCACCAGAGGTCCAACATTCAGTCGCACGCCATCTGCCTACCCTTGAAACACTTGAAATGCAACTTATCCGAATTGGCTTCCAGTCCCGACTGCTCGGAGTAAGCCCAAAGAGCGTCAACATTCCCCTGCAACTTCCCAGGTCACCCACAAAAACCACCAAGTCATCTACATACAACAGCATCTTGATTACTGTTTCAGCAGTCTGGATATTGCACTTCAGCTCATCATCCAAGTCATTAACGAAAAGTAATAACAGAAGTGAGGACAACCATATCTAATGCCCCTATCCACAGGAAATGAGTCAGTCCTCCCATTCACAGTCCTCGCCAACGAAGCGATGTCTGTGTTCAAGCTGCGAAGGATGCTGATAAATATGGACGATGAACCAAATTTAACAATTTGCAGAATATCCTGTTAAAACGGTCAAACTCGGCTGGGTCGTCTCTTTTGAGCAGTGCTAAAATACTTCCATCTTTGAGAATGTAGGTAAATCCTTCCAGTAGCGCAAACAAAGTTGAAGAGATCCAACAACATATCTTACAACTTGGCGGTCGAATTCTTGAAAATTCAAATAGCGCAACGTAACAGCCAGGTGCGCTATTATCCTTGACATTCAACAATACCCTCTGAAGTTCAGAAATGGAGACTGAAGCGTCCAACGTGGGTGAAATTATGCTTTCCTTCACGAAAATCCCAAAACATCCGGATTAAGCAAGAGGTATAAAATGACATACCTAGTTAGAAGAAGACATAGATGACTGAAAAGAAGGAAAAGTATTTTTGAATGACCTCAGCATGTTCCAGAACTCTACTGTCGACAACCTCTCTGAACCACAACGCTAATCCCCCGTAAGATGCATTCTTTATTATGCATATAGTCCCCTTGTACACTCGATTGGCAATGACATAATCTTCTCTAACTATATTTGAGCCAGTATTTCTGTGAAGCCGGAGTAAATAAATGGAGTTTTTCTTACCTTCTTGCATTCCCAGTCATATCACGGTTTTATGCAAGTTAAGTAGTCACCTTGCCAATTCACAAAGTCAAGGCTCGAATAGTATGTACGCCAGAGTCTGCCAATACATCAACATCCCATTTGCCCGCTCAATGATCCTTGGCACGGCATCCTCTATTTTCCAGTAAATTACGGTGACTATCTTAGCCAGGGTAGATGACGCGCCAACACATCCGAATGGCTTACAGGTGCGTTAAAAGTGATTGGCAGTTGATCCGAGAAATTCTCCTCTAGTAATACTGACAAATCTGCTAAACTCAATAGTATTTCTAAAGTTGAACAAACCAGATCGCAAACAGCCTTGGTGGGAAACGAACGTAAAATGCCCCCACTCACGGCTTTTTAGTTTGTTTGATATGCATCTTATGTTATGTAATTTTAAGGGTAAAACTAGTTATTTAAAGTGTAAAACTCAGTTAAAATAACGGAGTTGGAGAGACCTGCGAATGTGAACAATAGATTCAGCGGGGAAAAATACGTAGAATCCGGTCGTAAACGCGTATTTTCTTAGGGGGTCATTTTTTTTACAAAAACCCTCGATTTCATGGGAAAAAAATATGTTTTTCAACATAAATACATGCTTTCCTCCCCTAATTAACAAGGAAAAAAGTAAAATTGACTAGACCGTTCAAAAGCTAGACCGTTTGCGCAAGTTTTTCCAGTAGCAGGTACGAGAATTTCGTGGAATGATCCTTGCCGTCTAGCGGGTTAAAAATACGTAGTTTTCATTTTCGAAAATTTGTTGACATGGGGGGAGATTACTGACTATGTTACCCGCATAATTTAGTACGTTAGGTGGCCCATCCGAAAGGAAATTCAACGCTCTTTCCAACAGCATCCTCAATTTGTTGTTCACTCTAAAATCAAAGGTATTTACGTTCATTTTAGTAGCTTGAGGTCGAAAACACGAAAAAATTCTTAAAATTGAATAACTCGAAAACAAAGCGTTTAAATAATCTCTAAGAGGAACTTTCGATCGGAAATTAGTTGCAGAATACGTGGGTGTAGTTTTCCGGATATAACGTATATCTCTCAATTTAAGCTATTCCGTGTTCCTTATGGAAGAATAGGATTATTGACGAAACCATTCTTCAGAGCGTAAAAGCTCACGCCAGATGGTAGCAGTAAGCACTAGCGAACTGCCACACCAAATGTACAGGATTTTGTGGAAGAAACATGCCGGCACGCCCCGGGACCTCCCCTCTTTGAATCTTCTTGGCACAAAATTTCGTAATGGATTTTCAATAAATAATTTTGAGGCAGTATTTTGAAATTAGGATCGGGGATTCAATGATTTTGACTTTAATATAAGTCAGTTAAATATGTACTTTAGTCAATAGGAGAAACATGAACTATGTCAGTAATATGGCTAATTTATAGCCCTTTTATGTTGAAATACCTAAAGCTTGTTTAGTTTAAAATTATGTCCATGGGCAACTTTTTGAGTGGAAAGATCCCAGAATTAAAATCAGATTCTTTTTCTACTTTTGAGAGAGGTTTTTCTGTTTAACTTCATGAGAGCTCTCTTGAGAATCTTGGAGCTAAACCCAGTGATGTCTCCCCAACTATTGCCTACTTCCCTAAATGCACAAACAAACAAAGGACTCCAGTCATTCTTGAAAATCATGGTTCCTACGGGTATAATTATTTCTTGACAACAGGGCTTGTTCACCAATGAATGTCATTTCACTTGCAAAATTAGTGTGATGCCGGTCACTGCTTTAATAAACCCGAATTTCCACTGTGAGCAAAGTTACGTGTTTAGATGTGTGTAGATCCTAAACCCGGTTTAATCAATAAACCCTTTATTGAATCTAAAACTGATTTATGACAAAATGAGGCCGATATTTGTGAGGTGAGGGTACACGCACTGTTCAGTTTCATAGTACTCATTGATTGGAAACAAAGAGCGAAGCATAATTTGACGTAGCTGACCACACAGTTTCATCACGCAATTTTAGATGAGCAAACATACGAAGGCAGAAAACGTGGCGAGGGGTCAAACACGTGTTTCCGTGAATTTGAATTCATTAGCGGAAACCGCTGGTTTGCATAACACAGCCGATACAGTTGGGAGTGAGATTTTGCGGCGGATCTCTAAAAAGGCAGCCAGGGAGATAGGGGTATAATCAAACTGAGACAGGAGGTATCATTAAAACGTGTGCCCTGCCGCAGCAGAATGCTAATTTTCCACGGTAAAGTTCTTCGATCTGAGGAGCTCAACAACATTTATCAGCGGATCTCGGTGGGATGAGAAGGAAATTGGATTGGTAACCTCCGGTGCTACAGGAGAGTTAGTCCCATATAATGTGTAATTATTATGCAGATGAAAATCCACTACTAATCCTTATCAACGGTCTGACGTTCTACCTTGATTTCCTTACTGCCATCACTGACTTGTCTATACCACTCTCAAAACTAGATGATTTTGCAAACCTTTTTTCTATGTATGAGTTCTTATCTATAATCAATAACGCTTCGAGATTAAAAAAAAAAAAAAATAAATAAATAAATGAAATAAATGAACAATGCTGATGCCACTTCTTGTATTTATAGTAAAGTCAATCTAGCTAAAAACAACAGAACTTCTTACTTACAAATTTCTTGTAGGTAATTTGTATCAATTTTCGATCAATAAAAAACGTAAACGTAAAAAAGAACTTTTCATTAAATTTACAAAGGATATTTTAGTTACAAAAATAGTAATAATATATTTTAAAACCGTTGTTGTTCTTTTGATGGACGCATGAAACTGCTGATGGAATTATTTTTAACAACTTTTCGTTGAAAAGGGGATATTACAGCCGCCGGCACGGTGGCACTTGGGGGTGGGGATGCATTTTCTTTGCGTTTCAGAGGGCGTAGACCACGCTGACTATATGACTATATGATGATGGCAAAATCGAGCTCAAATCTCTCCTATTTACCGTTGGACGTCGAAATTTGATAGAGAGCCTCTCTGGGACTAGAAGAGACGACCAAATTGAGGAGCGCCATCTTGATTAGCTAAGTGAGCTAAAATCTTACATCCTAAGGTCTGCACTTCGGCAGTCATAGTGGCTGACTATCTACTTGGCACTGTTGTTGTTTGAATATACTCGTAGATTCATTGCTTACTAGAGCTACCATGAACTCTTCAACTGCCATGGAGATCAGCAGTTCTCGAGGCGGCCTTGGCACAAACCATACACCGAATACCCATAAAAGAGGTCGTGTTCTCAGCGTGAATTTTCATCTAGTCTGGATCCGGTAAGACTCGGGATGCTGGTCAGCGGTGAACGACAATTTCATTGGGTTACACACAGTTTCGGTTTTCCAAGAAGGTGGACAGTTCAATCAAACACCCACGGCTATCGTGATTTTCGCAGGTTTCTCTGCTGGCAGCTCGGGTAAACTGTTTCCTGAAACCTGTATAGAGGAAATAAGGAAAATTAAATACAGGAAATGAGCAATATAATCTATTTTCGGTGTACTTCGTACCTGTTCTCTGATCACTCTATACAGGGTGTCGCAGTTTCGGGCGCACCACCGGCTAGGGTTTGATTCTACTACTAATTTGTGACGTTTTCGTCCTACAACATATTTTTTTTTAGCGAATTTTCGTAGAAAATGAAGGTATTGCAATTGCTCGAAAAATTTTAAAATCAACATTTTTGAAAATTTTCTTCATTGAAACCCGTTTTGAGGCTTTCTGAAACGAATCCTAGAGTTTAACCTTTTTTCGTATATATATAGGTATATATATATATATATGTATAAATCTATACATCTATATATAAATATAAAATATAAATAAAGTTTTACACTTTAACATTATTGTTACTCAAAATAAAGTTTTACACTTCAACATTATTGTTATTCAAAATAAATTTTTACAATTTAACATTATTATTATTCAGGCTAGGTAATCTCGACCACTGGGTTAAATTTAAGATGTTTCGGATTTCTTGAGGGTTGGTCAATGAAAAGTCTATATTTCAGGCCGACGTTTCGAAATATTTATATTTCTTCTTCAGGGCTGGTAACAGAGGAGGGGCAGACAACAATTAGAAAACTTCCTAATGTGGATATGATCAAATACGAACAGATAAGACGAAAAACTATGGGTTTTGTATACAACGAACTCTTAGTGCTAAATATAGATATTGTTAATTTACCTTGGAAACTGTATAGCTTGTTTCATGTCCTCATCATAATAGAGCTTTATGATGGATAGCTATCATATCTATTTAAACATAGAGAATATACTGAAAAATTTTGACATAGAGGTATACTGAGATAAAACTTTAAGGTAAGTATACTGAGGAACATTAGACAATATTGACGTGGACGAACATACTATCACAAGTTTTTATTGCTTATGTCCTGGCATCTACTTTGTGTGGACACAGTTTGTACACATTGCCCCTTCTAATGTATGAAGTCTTGGATGTACATCTTAACTTATCAAAATAATTTAACACTATATTATTTGAATAACAATTGAGAAATATTATAAACTAGTATTTATTAAAAAATTTTATTTGAATAACAATTGAGAATATTATAAACTAATACCTATTTATTTAAAACTGAAATGAGATGAGAAAAGTAGACAATATGTTTTGGTTGGTCTGAAGTCTTTCATAATTGGCTGGGTACTTATCAACTACAAAATATTTACTTATTTACTTATCAAATAATTAATTATTAATTGTTGAAAGACTAATGATTAAGCTAGGAAACCTTCCACCTTTCCCGTTGGACTAGGTATGTACTTGAACAAATCTATAGAGGTTTGTGGTGAGGATGACGGAGTGGGGGGGGGGGGGGGGGGGGGGGAGAGAGAGAGAGAATCATTCAGTAAGGGGAAGTAAAGTGAAAAAAACTAGGCAAGAGTAATGGGTGTTATTATTATAGGTGCAGATTAGGACATACGTATGAGGTTGCTGTACACCTTACTCAGATTCTCTGTGTCCCTTCTGAAATTGCAAGTTTGTGGGGTTTTAGAAATATGAATAATTTCTTTAACTTTACGTTTTGAATAGTTGGGCTCTGAGTCAACAATTTCGGCATCTTGAAAATTGAACATGTGGCCCTCAGAGATCGAGTGATGAGCTAGTGCACAATGATCTTTTAGTGTGTTAGTGTCAGACCTGTGTCCAGAAAATTCCCAAGGAAGAAAGGAGCAACATAATCTATTCTGTCCAATTCCCAAGGAAGAAAGGAGCAACATAATCTATTCTGTCCCATGTATGGACTGCTCCAAAAAATATGTAGGACAAACGGGGCAATATATGAAAAATCGGTTTTCTGGACACAGGTCTGACACTAACACACTAAAAGATCATTGTGCACTAGCTCATCACTCGATCTCTGAGGGCCACATGTTCAATTTTCAAGATGCCGAAATTGTTGACTCAGAGCCCAACTATTCAAAACGTAAAGTTAAAGAAATTATTCATATTTCTAAAACCCCACAAACTTGCAATTTCAGAAGGGACACAGAGAATCTGAGTAAGGTGTACAGCAACCTCATACGTATGTCCTAATCTGCACCTATAATAATAACACCCATTACTCTTGCCTAGTTTTTTTCACTTTACTTCCCCTTACTGAATGCTTCTCTCTCTCCCCCCCCCCCCCCCCCCCCCCCCCCCCCCCCCCTCCCTCATCCTCACCACAAACCTCTATAGATTTGTTCAAGTACATACCTAGTCCAACGGGAAAGGTGGAAGGTTTCCTAGCTTAATCATTAGTCTTTCAACAATTAATAATTAATTATTTGATAAGTAAATAAGTAACTATTTTGTAGTTGATAAGTACCCAGCCAATTATGAAAGACTTCAGACCAACCAAAACATATTGTCTACTTTTCTCATCTCATTTCAGTTTTAAATAAATAGGTATTAGTTTATAATATTCTCAATTGTTATTCAAATAAAAATTTTTAAATATTTCTCAATTGTTATTCAAATAAAATAGTGTTAAATTATTTTGATAAGTTAAGATGTACATCCAAGACTTCATACATTAGAAGGGGCAATGTGTACAAACTGTGTCCACACAAAGTAGATGCCAGGAC
Organism: Adelphocoris suturalis; assembly: GCA_030762985.1. Taxonomy (NCBI): domain Eukaryota; kingdom Metazoa; phylum Arthropoda; class Insecta; order Hemiptera; family Miridae; genus Adelphocoris; species Adelphocoris suturalis. The sequence goes on along the minus strand of CM061040.1, from coordinate 169,217,754 downwards.
ATAAGCAATAAAAACTTGTGATAGTATGTTCGTCCACGTCAATATTGTCTAATGTTCCTCAGTATACTTACCTTAACGTTTTATCTCAGTATACCTCTATGTCAAAATTTTTCAGTATATTCTCTATGTTTAAATAGATATGATAGCTATCCATCATAAAGCTCTATTATGATGACGTCATGAAACAAGCTATACAGTTTCCAAGGTAAATTAACAATATCTATATTTAGCACTAAGAGTTCGTTGTATACAAAACCCATAGTTTTTCGTCTTATCTGTTCGTATTTAATCATATCCACATTAGGAAGTTTTCTAATTGTTGTCTGCCCCTCCTCTGTTACCAGCCCTGAAGAAGAAATATAAATATTTCGAAACGTCGGCCTGAAATATAGACTTTTCATTGACCAACCCTCAAGAAATCCGAAACATCTTAGATTATTGTTATTCAAAATTCTATTATATATTCTGTTATCATCTTCTTATATCTATCTGTCGTTGTTAAAATAAATGAATTACCTACGTGTCTCAGCTGCATACTGAGTTCCTCATGTTACATGTTATTTATTTATATTTATTTATTATTATATTTATTATTATTATTATATTAATTATTATTATTATATTTATTAACTTGATGGTGTTATACACAAAAAGTAAATAAATATGGGGGAAAAAAAAACACTTTAACAAACTAGCTTTTAGCTCATTTGTTACGCTTAATTTTATGTTTTTCATGGGTAAAACTATGTAAAACTCGGTTGTAACGGAGTTGGAGAGATCTGTGAGTGTTACCATTCGATTCAGCTTGAAAAAATACTTAGAAACTGGGCCCAACCTCGTATTTTCTTGGGGGATCATTTTTCACGAAAACTGTCGATTTCATAGAACAAACCACGTTTTTCAGAGTACAAACATATTTTTCAACCCCAATTAACAAAATAAAAAAAAATTGACTACACTGTTGGAAAGCCGGGATTGTGATGCAACGCTTACAGAAAAAATTTCCGTCCCGGACGTTTCGAGAGATAAACTTTGAAGACAGTGAAATCATTCGGAATTTTACAAAATTTTCACTTATGGGTTATTATTCACCCGTTCATTCCATTTAAAAAATTATAAAAGTCATTAGAGAGATAGAAAATCTGGAACTCTTACGCTCTTTTCAACAGTATAATCAGATTTGAGTTTTGATTGAAAATTTAGGGAGTTATGACAGTTTTAGCGACACAAAGTCGAAAACGCGAAAAAAATCTTATAAGTGAAAAAAGTAGTCTTTAGAGTGAATTAAAAATATATGTTACAGGACAAAAAAGTCACAAATTAGTAGTAGAATCGAACCCTAGCGTGTGGTGCGCACGAATAAGCGTCACCCTGTATAAGGTATTTTACTTACAGTTCAACTTTCGGTGTAAATTACAGCTGAAAGAATTTTTTATCATTATTCGCAAAACTAATTTCACAGATGATTCTTCGAATATGAAATGACACTTATCTATCTAAATGGCAACGTACAAGTATAATTGACTATACCGTTAGAAATTTGAGATTCTGAGAAAGGTTGTTCCGTGGAGTGCCTCTCACTAGAGTTTTTATTAAGAGCAGACAAACAAATGGTAAAACACTCAAATCTGTGACATTTTAAAAATTAGCATTTTGTCTTCTTTTTTCTAGGACGTCCCTCTGAAGCTATGTATTTTAGGCAAGGCTTCGATAGTAAGAGGGACACCAATTGTTACACAATACGCAAATGCGCTAAGTTGAATTTCGCGAAACACGGACATAAATTCCAATGGTCCAAATTCATTCAAAATGACCACCCTCTAACCAAACTCAAATGATTGTGTCCCAAGGAATGATTAATGTAGGATCTCTAAGGGCATGTTTTGGCGGATTTTTCATTAATTTATTTTATTTTTATTTTTTCTTTCCAACACCATGAAGGTACAACTTTCGCATTTTATGATCCATTGTTAATTTATTTTCACTGTTCGAAAACGAAAAAAGGAATAGTTGATTCTTCATTCGTGCTGATAGTAACCAGGAAGTCAGTTTGTCAAAGGAATTGTACATGAACATATTTGGACTTATTTTCATCATTTCACAGTCAAATCGAATGTCTGCATTTCGGATTACAAGGGGTCTCGTGAGTTGGTTGACCTGGTAACCAGCCCCCCCCCCCCCCCTCCTCCCACCTTTTCCCTTTTCTTTTGATTTACAAATCCGATTGTTGTCTGTTCGCGCAGACTATTTACGATTAAGATTGCGTTAAGTTATGTTAAAAAATACAGTTGGGACGGGGCATTGACCATGAAGGCGTTGAACGGCCGCGTTATTATCTTACCTTCTGACTGAGATCACTGAGCTACGTACGTCCAAAATTACGACATCAGGAACGAAAAATTCTATCACAACAACATTGTCTTGACTTAATACTTTTTTTAAATTAACAAATTTTTATTTATTTTCAATTTACTTTTTAAAAAAATAGATAGTGTATGTATACAGGTTGAACCCAAAAACGATCCCCCCCCCCCCATGCTAAAATCGTTAATAGTCGGTTTTTTCAATCAATTTTTTTTTGTAAAGATCTCAAAAATTACAAAATTTAGCATAGCGCTCATTGCCTATTTGCCCGATCTTGCTCAAATTGGGAGGGTAGTTGGGAAATGACAATTTGATTACCCCATACGAGTTTCACGAAATTGTGCCATTAGCAGCTAAAGCGCATGCGCGAACTTCATTCTACAGAGTTCTACAGTTTTCATCCGATTTCGATGACATTTTCAGGGATTGAATGGTTCATCTCTCAAGATTACTTAAAACATTTCAATGATCTTTAAATTCATGTTTCTGGTACAAAGAAGCTTCGAGCTACAGTCTACACGGCAAAATATTTTTCGTTTGACTTCGATTAATTCATTGATTCTTTCGTCATTATTTTCGTCCAGTCCGGACGGACGGTCAACTCTCCCCAGGACTATCTAAATCAATGTTAATTCTTTCGACTCCTAGCACCCTTAGTTCTGGACCGATTTTGATATTTTTTGTTTAATGTGTACAGAATGATCATTTCTACATTTCTGTCTGTCTACATTTTGCCTTCGATGCCTCAAACGTCTCAAAATTATTTGTAAAGAAGTACTCTGGGACTTGCCAATAGCATCAGCAGGCGATGGCTTCCCCCCAGGTGTCAGAACTCTACTAAGGTATGATTTTTTCAGAAACCTCACCTTACTACACTATGATCTTAGCCAAGAGGCCGAGAATCGAGCCCTCACCTTCATGAGTTTTGAAGAAGCGAGAAGACGGAAGAGATGAGATTACCGATATAGGCGATTTCAATTTTATCTCTGATGGGCGGAAACAGTTCGAGGGTTTCCTTGTAGATGCCTCCCTTCGAATGAAATTATGTGAAGCCCTGTACGACCAACTGTTTGCATACCTCGTGGTACATTGACAGTTGACCAACAAAAAATGTCATCATAACATTGAACAGCAAAATAACTTTCAGACACAGGAGGAGGTAGAACTTCAGCTCCCTTAAATTGACTATAGATGTGTGAAAATGGTCGTTACCTCAAGGCTCTAGATATGTGGACCCGATATCACTGCAGAACTGATACTTGCATCTAATACTACATTTCAGTTGGATATAGCACAATAGAGACTGAGTTTACCAACTGCATTTTCACTGGAAAACCGAAGATGTATGCAAAATGTTTGTTTGACCAGTTGACAGGACCCGGTTACCAAATCAGTTTGCATCTTGTGACCAGAACGCTCAATAGAAGTTTGATGTGTATCCCTCCTAAGTCACGTTTCCGACCCGTGTGCTTGTGATCACTCTTATAAATCCATGACCAATTACAAGTCAAAGTAGATACCCGTTTATCAACAGTCAATTTATTGCTCTCCATAATGTTCGGTGATCATCATCAGCCGCTTATGTTGCTTTCATCCTTCGACGCGGCGATTACGGACTGTGGGAACAGAAAAAAAAATAATGGTTTCTCGCCAACCATTTAACCAATTGTCACAAAAAAAATCCTTGAATTAATATCCGGACAAGGAGTTGATGGCGCCGGCCGATCGTACTCGTTTAGTAGGAATTACTAGTAATGACGTAATACGCGGATTCTAGCTGCGAGATTTATCTCAAGGGTCGTAACGACGTTTGAATGACGTATTTGGTTAAGTTGAGGGAAACCGCCGATTGTTCGCTGGGAATATGTTGACAGTCACGTCGATTAAATGACATTGATCGAAGCTTTTTATGCGACCTTGCACGCAGACTCGTCGGTTAGTTAGTGAAGTAGTGACGTCAGTAATGATTTCTCATTCTCCTCGAGATGATAGTTAGTTATTGGATAAGAATTAGTTAGTTTTTAGAAGTTCAAGTTTCAAATTCAATAAAACATACTTTTACAGAACGTTACGGTTAACGCTATGAATGAGGTTACGGCATGAATAATTATATATAGGGTGTCCACGTCCTCCCCCTCATTTAGCCATACTTCCGAGAAAATAATTCTAACGCCATACTTCATAATTTTTACTTATAATTCCAAAATAACTAAATTGCGCGCTGAGCACACGCGTAAACGTGCGCAGTTGGCACTAACTTTTTTTTTTCAAAAAGGAATCCCCATTTTTTATTGCTGATTTCACTACTACAACCAAAATGCAAAATGTCAAGTTTTCGTAGGTACTCAATAGCCACATGCGACACGTGATTGCGTGGTATTTTTCACGCAAAATCATGGAGTTATATTAGTTTATTGAAAATATCGAATATAAACAAAATGTTAAAGCGTATTGAACTGTTGAGGAAATTAATGAATAAATGTGTGATCCTGGTTGATTTTTCGGTGTTTTTCAAATGCGGTATTGCAAATAATATTATATGAACATCACATATTGATTCGTGTATTACAAGTAGCAATTAAATATCTGCCAAAACTCTTAAGCCAGTTGAAAATTCGTACAACTATTTCCAACCATCCGAATTAGCGAGTTGAACATTTCCTCAATTTTTCTACCTTTAAAAGTTTGCAAGTTAGACATTTTCCCAGTTGGAAAATTGAAGAGGCGGGTTGAGAAATAGGAGGAATGAGAGAAGTGGAGAAATTGGGAAACGGAAGTGTAAAAGTTGACAGATTGGTTTGTTGGGCCTGGAAGTTGGGAATTGGATCAATAGCCGACTGAAATATCATAGGTATAAAAAATTTCAACCAAATAAATTGATGAGTTGACAATATTCCTTGTTGCGAAAATAAAAATAAAAAATGAAAAAAGTCGGAAAATAGAAGTGGAAAGTTGTTAATTTTTTCAATGGAAAATTAGAAGGTACAAATTTTAAGTTATGAATTAAGCGAGTTCGAATATCGTCAAAAATATACCTACCTATACAATTCGTTACATGTCGGCAAGTTATTGTTATTTATTTCATTTTATTTAGGTTTTTATTTTTGTTCCTAATGTAGGTATATATTTCTTTTTTGTTTGCCGATTTTCCCAACTGGATGAAAAAGTTGGTCGGGAGGGGGGGGGGGGGGTTTATTCCCCTCACCAATCACCCTGGTGCGACGGCCCTGTTAGGAATTTGTCTCTACCCCAAAGTTTCTCCTTGTAAATTAACATAGAATCCTAAGGTGATTTCAACGTGGTTCCCCAAGCTTCCAACTAAGTTGACAGTGAATACCGGTTCTATGGGGTTTTCCTCACCATCTCCCGTAAAATCCTCTGTGAATCACATCAAACTTGCCGGCGACGTGTTCGGAAAGCACTAAATCTCCAGCGGGCTACCCATCACGCCTTCCACGAAGTTACACCGGTCGGTTCCCCGTTTTTCAGCCCTACCTAGAAACGTTTTCCTTATTTCGACCTTCAGAGACTTTGAAATCCGCGCGAAGCTCAGGGAATTTAAGAGAACCTTCAAACTAACGCAGACAAGTGTTAGGTAATTTACCCGACTTACATCCATCAAAATGCAAAACGAGAAACGTACACCTGCAACGGCTTGAAGGAAACTTGGGTAAGTCTCGAGATAAAGTGCCCCTGTTTTAGCAAATAACTGGGGCTGGATAGTGATAAAAACACATACTGAACATACGAATTGTAAGCACCATTCCGTCAGTGAGTAGGTACCATTCCACCTTACAAAGAGAAAGTACAAAAAATTAATCTGTTCTTCAACTATATAAAACTAAAATACAATACACAAGACCTAATACCTATTAAAACAGCGAACGATTAAAGCGTACATTTTTAGTGAAATTCAAGAGCTATTGAGTTAGTGTTTGGCTCACTCGAATACGACTTATTAGCATTTTCGGTAAGTACTATTTGTTCATTATTTCCAATAATGCAGTTTGCAATCGAGCAAAGAAAACAATTCAATTGTGGTGCATATATTGGAATGGTGTTGGTGGATATGTGATCATTATTTTGTATTCGAGTTAAACGTCGAAAACTTCGTTCCAGTAGTTTGGATAAATAGTAACGAATGTAATGTAATCTTGAAATATAAGCCAAAGAATATTGAGAACGGATTGAATTTGTTTTCTTATTCAATTACGGAGGTTCATTATTTACAATTTTGCGATTTGGCATATTATTCAAATATTTTGCAATTATTGCAACTTTTGGTTTATTATTCCCAATAATGAACCGAAATTTTTAATTAACTAGTTAGACTATAACGAGAGACGGCTGTGTAGTACATAAATTGGTAAGAATATGATGGGCCTTTCAATTATTCAAATGAGATTGATCATGATCAAAATAGGAAACAGTTTTATCTGTTTAATTTCACCAATCCAACCAAATAAAAAAAGCCAAGTTGGGTGGGCAGTTTCCTCACTTATCAACATAGACGGATAGAATTAGCTGACAAAGTAAAAGTCAAAATTATTGAACGAAAAATAGACCAGTCAAATATGTGTAGATATATGCTTACAAGCGAAATAGGGCTATAATTCAAGTTTGCGCAAGCGCATACCCTACCACTAATCCAACTGCATTCGCCAGCTCAGGTACCAATGTAAAAGGCGGTGGAGGAGGTTAATAGGAAATATTCTAGAGGTTAACCCGCACGAACTTCGAAAATTTCATCAAAATAGGTCAATTGGTCTTGGAATTTCGCCAGAGTCAATCAATTGTATTTTAGTGCATTAACAATAGTTATTCTTAACCAATCACGATAAAATCCATGGGGCATCTTCCTGTAACATATGCCTCATTACTTCCCATGTATGAACTGAATCTGACCGATATTTCATGAGGGATTTCATGTTGGCGCAAGCATGCGGGCTACTGTTGTTTCGACGGCAATGAAACTCATGACATCATTTAGGAGCTAAACCCGCACAAATTCTGAAAATGTCATAAAAATCGGTCCATTAGTCTCGGGGTTTCGTCCGTATCAATCACTTTTAGTTTTGTACATGCTCGAAAGTTGTTATCAACCAATCGAGATAAAACCCACAACGCAACTTCCTGGAACATCTACCGACCAATCCCCCAACTCAGAAAGAAATCGGAATAAAAGAAAGTGAGAAAACGACGTAATAAGATATTCACGTTTGCGCATGCACAATGGGATTATCCATGCCGTCTATCGGGTTAAAAAATACGAAGTTTCTAATTTTTGACAATTTTTTTCACTTTGAGGTAGATTCCTGACTATGTTACCTGCATCATCTAGCACTTCAGGTGACCTATCCAAAACTAAATTTAACGCTCTTGCCAGCGGTATCGCAAATTTTTTGTTTACACCAAAACTAAGGTAGGTATGGCCGTTTTAGTAACTTAAGATCGAAAACACGACAAAATCTTAGAAAAATTGAATAACTCAAAAACTAAATTTCTAGGAGGAACTTAGTATCGATCAGAAATTAGTTGCAGAATTCATGGTTCAAAATTTTCGGATATAACGTGACATCCTGTATGAATGAATAAAGCACAAGTTCCACATCAAGTCCAGAAAATCGTTTCAGAATGCCTCAAAACGGATTCAGGCATATGAAGAAAATTTTGGAAAAATTTAATCTTATAATTTATTGACTCATTGTTATAATTTATTTATTACGAAAATTCGCTAAAAGAGCCATTACAAAAGGGTAATTTCCTAAGATATTAGCTAGCACGTCCATTCACATCGAAGGAGGAAGAAATTGAATATGAAGTAATATATAAATTCCAGCCAATTCACTTAAGTCAATTCCTGGTATGTCGTACTTTTTCAGAGTTCCGAGTAAGATTTGAGGATGACTAGCCAGAAGTGTGGTAATTCCTGCATTCCTCGATACAAGCCCGAGGTCCGATAGGTGGGACTTCCCCGAAGTGAGATGCAAAGTAGGATACGGGTTTAAGCGCTAAGCCCCTCCACCCCCTTCGCCACAGTCGTGTCCCACACGTTCCATCAACCACCTGTTCAAGAGCCAGAAATAGACTGTAGAGTGGGGATTTCCAGCCCGTCATGACGTCATTGGGTACCACGATGGAATATAAACGTGATGGCGCTGATCGTTACGATAGATATCGACTGTAGTAGAATGGAAATTCCGACACTCAAGTTGAGACAGCTACTGCTTGGTTTTAAATGAGGAGAGCCGCACATTACGACGGCGTGTTTGACAAACCGTTGGCACATCATAAAAACAGCTTCTCGAGGCCAGCCCGATGTGAATCCCATTCTTAGAAAACCTAATGAACTCCTATAACATATGGATAACTACGTGTTCATTTCATTTTGCCCACATCTATAAAATTACGAAACGATCGTCAGTCTGTTGTGGATGGGCGGGCTAAACGCTGAAGCTACATTGATGTCGCTTGTTCCGTTATTATTATTAAGTTCCCGGGACTACTCTTCTAAGAACATCTCTACAATCATAAACCACAAACTCTCTCTATCAACGCCATCCTAGTGAAAAACTTCGTAATTGAAAAATAATAGACGAATTCACGCGTTCACTTGAATATTCTGTCTTAATGAGCGTTACCCACGTTTTCATTTTATATTTTAAAATGAAAACAAATTTCATTCTTAGAAATTTGATACCATCCGCACTATCCTACGTTGAGTAGTTTTCTTTCTATGATTTTTCAAAGTTCGCACTGGTGACGTCACACTGGTGGGCGGAAGGGACGCTTTGACGTCAGCAGTGTGCGAAACTTTGAAAAATCATTTAGAGAAAACTACTCTTTGTAGGAGAGTGAGGTTGACCCCAAACTTCTTAGCATGGAATCTTCTCCCATTTAAAAAAGTTCCAGTCATGCAGCATGTATGAGCGAATTGTTTCGCAAATTATCGTATTATATGATGTTAAATTGTTTTCAAATTAGAGCTTTTTGAGCGCGATGAAATTGTTAACTATTATTTATATGGCAAAAAGTATTTTAAATAATAATGTGCTATTCAAAAAAGAGGTTTTGGATTTTTAGCTTTTTATGCAGTTTTATCGATTTTCTAGCACATATTTTAAAGAAATCTAAGTACATTTTTCAGCATAATTTTGCACATAAATTTTTTAATGTTCTATTTTATAATTAATAAACTTCATTTGAGCAATATTTTGCTAAAAAATGTAAATTTAAGATTTTTAGCCGTTTTTTACTATTTTTAGAGATTTTTTCAGCACTTTTTTGAAATTTTACAAATGTAGTGTGCTCAAAACATCAACGAACTCGTCCTTAGTTTGGAAAGCTTAATTTTTGGCGCAAGAACGGAATTTTTATCTCAGTCTTAAGGAGAGTTATCGTCTGGAGTGACACACACACTCACACACACACACAAAACCGTTAAACTGTAGGAATCGTTTCAGAATTCCTCAAAACGAATTTCGATGAGGATATTTTTCAAAAATTATGATTTCAAAATTTCCCGAACCATTGCAATAGTTTAATTTTCTACGAAAATTTGGTTAAAATACCCTTTTCGCACCCATGGGCACGCTCATTGTATATTGCTGAAAAGAAATTCATAAAGATAGTGAGAATACGTACGTAATTATCAAAGTGAGTCCATAAAAATATCTATCAAAATCCCGTAATAATATCGGTTAATAGATTGTTTGTGAAATAGAGTTTCGTAACTTTGTGTTACTCTTTTGTGAACCGTTTACTTTACAGTTCATCAACACAATCTACCATTCAATTGCAATCGAGTATTTACGTAACATATCAGCGTCAGAAATATTAACAGCAAACGTCCTCTCGACTGCGAGACAGGTCTTGTGATTTTACGACGCCAGGAAAACTTTTCATCTCATTGACCCCCCTCTTGCTATGTGTAGTGTCTTTGACAAGCCAAAGTTCTAAAAACTATCGAATGAAAAATGTTAATGTTATAAAAGTGAGAATGTTGTCAAAAGAAATTCCTTCATTTGAAAACATCCGACTGTCTTGACTTTATTTGAGCAATATTCTACAAAAAAATATAATTTTAACAATTTCTAGCCGTTTTTAGCAATTTTAAGTGATTTTTTCAGCAAATTTTTTGAAATTTGACCAATTTAATGTGCTCAAAAAGTGCTGTCCAACGCACTCATTCTTTCGTTTGGAAAGCTTGATTTTTTGGTGCAAGAATGTTATTTTAATCTCAATCCTAAGGAGAGTTATCGTCTGGATATATATATATATATATATGAAAAAGTGTTAAACTCTAGGATTGATTTCGGAATGTTTCAAAACGGATATATTTCAAAAATTTTGATTTTAAATTTTTTGAGCCATTGCAATAGCTTCATTTTTACGAAAATTTGCTAAAAAGAAAAGGAAAAGTATGAACTCATACATCCAAGGGACCGCCTCCTGTGTTCTATTTTTAGCACATCAAGCCGCTCACGAGTCTGACGAGAAAATTGGGGAAGGCCCAACCCCCCCGTTACAGACGGCCTGAGGCTTGCATGTCGGATAATGAGCATGGCATTTTTCAGCGGCCGTTCTCAATTTCTTTTTCGGTCTTTCCTTCCTTCATTCCACTTTAACTATTAACTTATGTGGAGCAAAGCAGTTCCAGGTCAGGAATAGATTCAAACCAACAACAATACAAACGCGATGGAATTTGGAGCGAGGTAAAAAACTTCCTCAATTTGAAATAAATAAACAAAAGCGTGGAGACTAGGAACAACAGGATTTTATAATCTTTATGAAGTATAATGAAAAAGGCTGGTCAATCAATCAATCAATCACGCCGCCCTAAACTTCGTTTAACTATAGTTTTGGAGTTCTAACATGGTTTGACACATTGGAATGACACAGACGTGTATGTAGGTACAAATGAAAAACCGTTATATACCTCAAAACAGATTTCAATGAAGAACTTTTAGATTTTAATTAAAAAGCTACCATGACATAATTGTGTACTTAATGTAATATTATTGCATCTAAATCCCTCTACTTCCGGTCAAAGTGTATCTGTATCATCAGTCATACAAGGGGGATAGTTTCTGGTTGGTACCTCTAATTTGGCGGGGGGAGGGGGAGTGCTGCCCTTCTAGTTTTTCAAACTATAATTAATGAATGTAAAGTGTTTTTAGCAAGATGATTCAAATGTCAAGGATGGTGGAGAGGGGAATCCAACGATTCCAAATCGTATTTTTAAAATTAGAAAACGATGGTCGTTTTGAAAATGAGGGACAGACCAAAGTCCAAGTTTGGTTCCATGCCCAGCAAGAACATGTTTCAAGCAAGGCTAGTTATAAAACTTATCCAGCTCAGACTCTACAGTTCACGAAAAAATTTAGATTTTAATTTTTTGGATCCATTGCAATAGCTTCATTTTCTAGAAAAATTAGGGATCCCCCACCGAATAGTCTCGATAGTATCGATTCCGCCTCCCAACACATCGATGCATTCAGATGCAGTGATAGGAGTCGTTTCAGAGCGCTCTTGCGGCCTCCCTCAAAAGCATTCCCTACCGAGTAGCGAAATACTGTGATTGTTCAACTTTAAGCAAGGTCGGTCGTGGTCCACCGGTTAGATTAATCGACACGTGAGATGAAAGTCACGGGTTCGAATCCAGAGTGGACTGAAACTTGTTTTGCTTCGTACCTACCTCAACCTACGTCATTCTGACCTGTATGTCCACCTAATCTGAAATTTTACTAAGGGAATGACAACTTGACTTGAAATGCGAGCTTGCGAGCATCCAGACCACCAAACAACTATACACACCATTCTGACCTAAATGTCCAACTAATCTGAATTTTTACTAATGCATTTACTGGAACTTTTCAGACTTACTGGAACTTTAGTTTTTAGTTCCAGATTTACTGGAACTTTAGGCGCTCAGTAGGCCCGTTGATTTCAAAGTGGGCAAATCGATCTGTTGGAAGATGAATCGATACTGTCGGTACTATTCGTTGGCAGGAAAAATGAGTTCTTTGCCATAACATTGGTAGTTAACAATTCCTTTTCCCTCACATCCTTAATTTCCAAAGCAATGTATGAATAACATAATATAGTACGATAATTTACGAAAATTCGCTCATACGGTCATGCAGCATGACTGGAACTTTTTTAAATTTAATCATGACGAGTTTGATTTATTTATTTATTTTTTTTTTTTTTTACTCAGCACGCCTTGGAAATGTAAATGCCCCCCCCCCCCCCCCCTCCCCTCCCCCGTTAACATGGGTCGGCATATCTTAAGATCATCGAACACACTTTCAGTTCAGACGGGAACCGTCACACCATTCAACCACTAAAACCAGTAGGGTGTCACCCTAATCTGTGAAACATTGGATGAGTCCCTGTGACTTGTCTCTTCAATAAATAATTGAAGGGTTTGGCATCTACATTTAGAACACGAAGCTTTTGCATGAACTAGAATAATTACTCGAGTATTCGACAAAACGATCGAAAGTAACGAGCAACACTTTTAATGCACGGAACTGTAAAAGCCATTCCGTGACCAAGTCGGACTTTGAATAAATTGCAACGATATGAAAATCTCGGCAAATGTCGTCGCATGACGGACGTCCACATTCATTCGCAACTTGGATTGAGTTCTTAAATTAAAATGATTGGTGACGCCAAGCGAATTCGTTTACTATACCTGCACTACCCCATTAGAAGGGACTTGCTTTCCAAGGCGGGTCGCAGCAATAAGAAAGGCTTACCTGCAACAAACCGAGTCATGCAACATCAGACATTGGTTGGCATGAGATAAATGTTCCCCCTGGAGGGAAGAATTCAGATAGTTTATGTAAAATAATATTCTCATTAAAAATGCAAAGATAAAAAACATTCAATCTCAATCAATCAAGCAATTTAGATACAGCTCTGTCTTAATATTAAGAGGTGCATTATTGTACCTTACAGATGAATAAAATCGTTGATGCAGTATCGGCGATGACCAATGACTCCAAATGAATAATGCCATATGTATGTGTGGGTTTGAGTCGTGTTCATTAACTTAGGATTTCAAGTTCTCAAAACGAATCGTACATCTAAATATTAAAGGAGTGTTATTATAGCAGGGTTCAAGTTACTCGCGAACCATCGCGGTACATTTGAAAATTAAGAATACTAGCTATGGTTGGCTGATTGGGAGACACATATATTTATTGCAAATGAATGATAATGACACATTAACCCATTTAAGATGAGTAAATGAGGCGATGGTTTTTTCTATATTTCAATTTAAAAAAATGAAGAAGTTAAAAAACATTTTCTTGGTGTTTTGATTTTTTTTATTTTTATAAAATTCAGTCTTCCGTATAAATCTCATCGCCTTATATGAGTATAAACATCTCAGCATTGTTGTACGAAAATATGGAGTTGATACTTCAAGTAGTTTTTGAGAAAATGTTTTTTTTGTCTCAAAATCCTTTGTTGCCGGTTGCATATTTGAGACAACGTAAATTTTTACCTACTCGTCAGAAATTTACCAAACTTACAGAAATCAACAAATAGATTATAAAACCCATCTAATTTTTAGAAGGTTTGATTGGGTAGTTACCAAGATATGACGGTTTTACTTGAACCACGCGTTGTCAGAGATACTGACATGCGAGTACCCTTAGGAATAACGCGCGAGGCGCAAAATGTTATATTTGGATTTCTCGCAAAAAATTACTAGGGGTTACAATTTAACTTTTTTTTTTAAAGCAATTTAAAAATGGATTACAAGTTGGCTCATAATAGCTAGGACATCCTGTGTATGCGCAAAAAGCGTAAACTTCAGGAATCGTTTCAGAATGCCTCATAACGGATTTCAATAAAGATGGGTTTCAATAATTTTGATTTTAAAATTTTCCGACCCATTGCAATAGCTTCATTTTTTTACAAAAATTTGCTAAGAATCTGTCAATCATACCCTGGGTTTTGCGGTGACAACAAACTTCACGTTGGAGCGTGTGAAATAGCTATACCCGCAATGAAACTATGCGAGCTTCAAGTGTAACAATGAATTATATGAAATTATCTTAGGATCTGCTACCACATCCGAATTCGATCGAAAATGAGATTAGATTGTGCTGAATGGGTAGGTACCCCAAGATGCTAAGATGCTAAGATGCTAGATGCTACATTTGCTAACATTGACCGGACGGCACTGAAATTCCCCAATTCCTGCCTACAATCAGAACAGTTCGACACCAAATACATCAAACGTAGATATATTTTGGGGGACCGCCACAGGAATACAGACAGACAGGGAACCATCATTGTTCAGAGATCATTGAAACAAATAGTCGTATACGATAACTTTACTGCCAAATGTTTATATGTAATGTAGAGGAATCCAGTTCAAATAGACGTGAAGTCTATAGAGACTTTTTGTACTTCTTGTATTCATTTTCTCGTATACGAAAATGGCCTTTCCAAAATAAGGTTTTCGTTACGTAGAAACGCTTTTCGGAACGGGAAGAGTCAGTTTTACTCGTGCTCAGCGTTTTTGGAATCGTAATTACAACACAACACAAGACGACAACTTGATCTTCCTCTAGGATAACACTCTAGAATAACTTAGCAACTATCATGCAGTTGGCATGGACACACACACACACCCGACTAAATCGTCTGACTTTTCCCTGTGCCGTATTTTGTTGTTGGTTTAACCTTTGTATTTGTCTTTGTTTCGTGTTTCTTCCCCGCACCTCAACCAGAAGGGTCATTAGCGGCATTTTGATCTTGCTTTTTACGTTTTATCGAAGATTTCAGCTTTTTAATTCTCAAGATTTCGTTTCGAGGTTCATTTTACACGTTTTAAAGATTCGATGTCTTTACATTTGGCGCTGCGGAAAGGATGCCAAACTTGAGGAAAAAGTCTAGGAAACAATCCACCCCAATCGAGAACGGGTCTGAATCTAATGAAGAAATTAATCAAGTTGAGCAGCATGCAGGTGAGTAAGGAAATAGGTTCGTTTCTCTGACAGTGGCGTTAGCGAGAGTGGATAACTTTAGATTCAAGCCATACGAAGTTGAAATGAAACAGTGGTCACACTACGTTCATCGGTTTGAGGTGGAAATTTTGGGCCTTGAATTATCTGGAAAGGTGGACAACAAAACTCGTTCCATTTTGTTTTTATCGTCATTTGGATCGGAACCCTTCAAGATCTTAGTTGATCATTAAAATCATAGAGATGTGAAGGAAATCCCGTACTAGGGTTTGAAGGAGGTTTTAGGCCGTTTTAGCGATTTCAACGCGTAAAGGATTTTCCAGTACTCTAGACAACCTTTCGGTGTCAGTTTTACACCGGGTCTTTTCCAAAAGTCGATTAAGTGCTGGCTTGAAGTGCTTAAAGTGGATTAAGTGCTAGCTGGAATAAAAAGTGTTGCATGCCTATTGGATGACATAACGGCCCCCACAAGAACATATGAGGACACTTGACGAATTCTTATCAAGGTTAGAGTGTGCGGGTATCAAAACTCAAGTATCCGAGTGTAAGTGGTTTCAAGACAGCGTGAAATATTTGGGTCATATGATTGACAGAGAGGGAACTCACCCTCTAGAAGATCATTTACAGGCACTGAGGGATAAACCTCATCCATCAAATTTACATGAACTGAAATCATTCCGTTTCTGCAACCCTTGTGTTCCCCATTACACAATTAGACTCGAAAAGGGGTGAAGTGGAGGTGGTCAGAGGAGTGCCAGAAAGTTTTTCAAGAATTAAAAGAGAAGTTGTCTTCGGCTGACACAATCATTCATTACTCTAATGACCTCCCACTCATATTAATGACCGATGCAAGTTCTACTGGATTGGGAGCAGTGTTGTTACATCGGCTGGGAAATGGCTCTGAAAACCAAGAATGTAGGCATCCAGATTACTCAATGTGGCAGCAAACAATTATTCGTCTATTGATCAGGAAGCATTAGCTATCGTTTTTGCGGTTCAAAAGTTTTGAAGTTTCAGAAGTTGTAGTTGAAATATATTTTATCAGAAGATAAGGCGGTAGAATAAATGATAATCGACCCAAACGCAGCAATCTGTCGTGAAATTATCAGGATTGGGGCCAAACAAATGATTCCTCCTCTTTCGCCGAGCTTTCGATAAATTTATTATCTTCTTCAGGGCTCAGAGGTGAACTACAGTGTGAAAATCACACCACTCAGCGACCAACTCAGTAAACTATACATCAAAGGTTGCAAACAGGTACAACTCAATGAAGAAACTAAAAACCAGTCTATTGCAAAGTTTAAAAAAGAAGAAGAAGAAAATAACATCAGGCAGTCACAAAATTATACTAATAATTCGATTTTCTTAAATAGCATCAAAATCAAACAAGGCAACACCATTCATTAGAATAACACTGACAATAATGTTAGATCATTATTATCATCATTACTATAATTTTGTGACTGCCTGATGTTATTTTCTTCTTCTTCTTTTTTTAATTTGCAATAGACTGGTTTTTAGTTTCTTCATTGAGTTTGCAACCTTTGATGCATGATTTACTGAGTTGGTCGCTGAGTGGTGTGATTTTCACACTGTAGTTCACCTCTGAGCCCTGAAGAAGATAATAAATTTATCGAAAGCTCGGCGAAAGAGGAGGAATCATTTGTTTGGCCCCAATCCTGATAATTTCACGACAGATAAGACGGTAGGTACCGAAAATGGCAGCGAATCGTTTGCTGCGCTGAGCTCTCATTCTCAGGTCATTTGACTACTCCATTGAGTATGTTTCAGGAAAGAAAATATCAACGCGGATACACTATCCCACCTACCACTCAATAACGAGATTGAATTGTCTGAGATAGAGAAGATGGGAAAACCAGGAGCAGCACAGTTGTTACATTTATATGTGAGGGATGCACCCTTCATATTGAGGGGATACGAAGACATGTGACAGCAGATGTTACAATACAAAAGGTGGGACGCTACATTAGTACTGGTTGGCCATTAGAGAAAGAGTTGGATCAATCGCTATTGCCATGTTTTGAGAAACGGGAAGAATTGTCGATGGAGGAAGGTCTTCTACTGTGTAATGGGAAGATTGTTGTACCACAAAAAGCCAAACAATGTTTTTTAGAAATGCTGCATCTTGGCCATCCTGGATCCAGAGCAATGCGATCTATAGCGCGTATTCACATGTGGTGGCCAGGAATGGACCGAGAAATTGAAGCATTCGTGGGAAATCGCTTCAGATATTAAGACCAGCACCCGGGGAATCACCAATTTACTCCGGAAACATACCTCCTCAACCATGGTTTCGGTTGCATTTAGATTTCGCGGGACCATTCCATGGAATAATGTGGTTGATTGTAGTATATGCTTCCTTCCACCAAATGGCTGGAAGTACTCCCTATGAAAAATACTACATCCCGAACCACCATCATGGCCTCGAAGGAACTGTTTGACCGATTCGGCTTACCAGAGGTGTTGGAATCAGATAACGGCCCACAGTTCACTTCATCTGAATTTCAATTGTACTGCAAAGAAATACTAATCAAACATGTAAGAGCTAGCCCGTGCGAAGTTACCAGCAGCGAAGGATCGGAATCTAGGATCAATAGTAAAACGGTCAGGATTGATGTCAAATGAAGTAGAGGTGGATGGAAGGAAATTAAGAAAACATGTAGACCAGATTAGAAAGAAAACTTGATGAAGAAGAGGGGGAGAAGATGTAGAGGACTCCAGTTCAAATAGACGTGAAGTCTACAACAACGTTGTCATTGCTACAATTTGTAGACGCTTGATTTGAATAAAATGGTTTTAGTTTCGTGCTTGTCATAGAAGTGCTTTATTACAGTATATGTCTTTACATGTAAAATATGTCTATAGATTTTTAAATTAAATTTTCCTAACAATTTGTGCATTACATCGTACACAACATTTGTAATCTCCAATTGTATGGCGCATATTCCAATGACTATACTGAGATAATGGTATAATAGTAGGTAAATAGTTGTTCTAACTACAATGTATTAAAACCAACTTTTAAATATTAGTATTACCTGGGAATAGTTATCAATGGCACAAAAAATCCAACAATTACTGTAGGCCTTTTTTGTGCAACTAATGGTCATTTGTTGTGTGTTTTATACATAAACAAAATCACCACACAAAACGTATGGTTGACAAGAGAATGATTCAGTTATTTGTTATTTTCTTTATAATCTCCAAACGATCGACAAGACAGGTCAATCATCGAGATTAATATCTATAGTTTCATTCGTTTGTTATATAAATGTTATGGAGGGGCAGTAGAAGCTGAACATTCCGAAGAATTCTCGAGTGACATTTGAATTAACCTTCGAAGGTTTTTTTGTATTAATCAATGGGCAGCGACACCAGATTGGGGCCCATTCAGAAGTATTTGGGTCGGCTGGAAGTGAGAAGGCTGCGAAGCCAACCCAACCCACTTCCCTCAATCTGCGCCATCCGCGCTCCTATTTCCATTCACAACTGCGCGGCACGTCGTATGAGCGTCGTTGCCACACATCTCGTCCGCATCCAGGGTCTGTATCGTAATGTGATCCATCCGTAAAATATGAAACATTTGAAGAATATGAAGATACGTTACTGCTCTATGGGCGCAGCCACTTGGAATTTGCTTCCGCTGTGTGGAATCCAGCGTACTTTTCACACATTTGCTCATTGGAACGCGTACAACATAGATTCCTGAAGATGGCCTTTCACAAAACTAATGCACTAGTGGAGTTTAGTGACAAGGGAATGCTGAGGGTTCTGAATTTCTCTATGCTTGACTATCGCCGGCTGGAAGTTGATTCAATCCCTTTGAATAAGATTATAATGAACCACATTGACTCTCCATCATCACTTTTGGCAAGATGAATTTCAGCCGTTCAGGGCCACAAGTAGCATTGTTTCTTTCGTCCCCAAGTTTCATAGAACTAATTATGGGAGGAACAGTTTTCTTAACAAGATGTAGACATCCGCTAACGAGTGTGCCCATATAATTGATGTTACAGCAAGTACTCCATCTAGCATCAGGCGCGGGATGAGGGCTGACGGAGAGGTGATAAACTAATTGAATTTTATAGTGTTTAAATTTACATGTTATCTTTTTCTGGTTTATTTATTTATTTATTTATTTATTTATTTATTAACGGGCAAGCCCAATTTACAACAGCAAAAATATAGGTTACATATATAAGTTACATAATTTACACATCTAATAAAAACAACAAGAAGAGAAAAAAACAGTTTTACCAGAAACAACAATAAAACAAAACGAAGAAGAGTCAAAACAAAGCGGGAGCAGAGAGCACTATAGATTTTAGAGATGAAAGGGGGCTATTGAAGAAATCGAAATCTGGATTTAAATTTAAGAAGAGGTTTGCAGAACGGGGGATGCGGTGAAGTGGACGGTTCAGAAGATAGTTAGTCGGAGAGAAAGGAACGTGAAAAATTGCAGGCTGACGGCTTGAGATTCGAGGGATGGAGAGACGAATTTCTGCCAGCAACGGAGGACAGTCAATAACGCCGTTAACAAGCTTGTGGAGGAATGACAGGACGGCCATGCCACGCCGCACTGCCAGGGACTGGAGTCTGCAGGTCCTGAGGAGTGATGGATAGTCCACATTATCCGAAGATATTCCAAACTTAAAAGCAATATACCGCAGGAACTTATTTTGAACACGCTCAATTTGGTATTTGTGGACGGCATAATAAGGAGACCATATCGTTGAGGCGTACTCCAGCTTAGGAAGGACAAGCGCCTTAAAAAGCATAACAATGGCATGAACGTGGCTAAAATCGCGGGTATGCCTCTTTACAAAGCCAAGCGAGCGCATAGCGCTGCTGGCAACCATTTCAATATGCCGTGAGAAAGTGAGCTGACCGTCGCACCTAACTCCCAAATCCAAAGCTTCATCCCTTCTAGCCAGGGGTGCATTTCCAAGGGTGTACACAAACTGAAGGGGCGCCACTGAGCGATGAAATGAGATGACAGAACATTTCGATGGGTTCAGAAAAAGGCAGTTCACCACACACCATCTCTCCAGTTCAGTGATGGCCCGCTGAACGATGTCACGGTCCTCAACCGAGGTGACGAATCGGAAAATCTTCAGATCATCAGCAAAAAGCAGGCAATTCACGGCAGGACCCAAGTGGGCAATAACACTGTTGATAGCCAGCAAGAAACACCAGGGTCCAAGATGGCTGCCCTGCGGAACCCCCGAGGAAGCATGAAATGGAGAAGACAGTGCACCTCGAACCCGCACCCTCAGCCATCTATCACAAAGATATGATGCCAACCAATCAAGCAGTGGTCCAAAAACCCCCAAGGAGCCAAGCAGGCTCACTAGATGATTGTGTGAAACCTTATCAAAGGCTTTGGAGAAATCGGTTTGTACCAGGTCTGTTTGGCAGCCACTGCGAAAACCCTCCATAACATATTCTTGGAATAAGAGTAGATTTGTCACCGTTGAGCGTCCACTAATAAAGCCATGCTGCTCAACCACAATGAAAGGCTTGAATATGACCTGGAGCTGCTTTATGACCAGCTTCTCAAGGAGCTTAGGTGCCGTAGACAGATAGCAAACCGGACGATAGTGCACAATGAGGCCCTTATCACCACTCTTGTGTACGGGAGTGACAAACGAGGACTTCCAACACTTGGGGAAACAACCTGTCCTAAGAGAAAGGTTGAACAGAAAAGTAAGTGGTTTGGAAAGCTTGGCAGCACACTTCTTCAGCAGGACAGGAGGCACCCCATCAGGGCCCATGCCTTTAGTGATGTCAAGATGCAAGAGTTCACGGAGCACTTCCTCCTCTGAAACCTCCAAAAAACCAATATTCACGACGTCCTGTACCCGGAACTCAGGAGGGCTCAGCACAGACGGCTCAAAGACTGACGAAAAATGACGTGCGAATAGCTCAGCTCATTATGATTGTGTATACCATTGATATGTACCTTGATACGTTTTTTTATTATTACTATTTCTTTGTTTATTGGCTGTACTTGTTTTTGTTCTACGAAAAATGATTTCAATCCCGTTTAATGTATAATAATAAATTTGAAACTCCTACTCAATTCGTACCTACACCTGCCCAGGGCCGTCGCACCAACACAAAATTTGTTGGTATACATTTCAAGGTATGTAGATTCCAAATTATGAACGAACGCAGTTTTAAATATATAAACGAAAACCAACAAATTTTGAGGGAGGGGTGGGGGTTTATTTCTTCAGTCGATTACAAAGGTTCTGTTCTATTTAACTCTATTAGGTATAAATTAAGTTGAATTATAAGTCCAAGTTTAGCAAACGAATGACTCCGTTTCTAACGTAAACACAACCCAGGTTGCCGCTGAACATCAATGGCAAAACCCATTAACTTAGTTTGAGTTTCCCAACATCTCCCCTCTCAAATGGACCTGTACCCAGCTGGAGGTCGTCTAATTCGTGCGTAGGGGACTGAGCTTCTGTTTCTGTCCTTGCTGACAAATCCTGCCGCAGAAGTCTTCATCTTCTGATGAATTCCTGTTTGTCGGTGATAAATTCAGGTAAGGAGCAGGTTTGATGTGAAATTTGTTCTTCTACCAATTCTCTTTTCCGTCTTCATGGTGTATGATCGCGGTTCCTCTCTATTCTCAAACATTTTACATGGTTTCCGACCGCCAAGGGCTTCAACTTGACTCAATGTCGTCTATCGTAATTCTCTTTGTATTTCTTCCAGTATTACTCCTCTCTATGTTTAAGTGTGCTGAAATCTGGACATTCTTGTAGCAGGACAGGGACCAGGGGAAGCGTACTTCGTAGACTTCTTCTAATTTAGAAAGTCTTATTAGAAAGAGGAGCTGTGCGATATGCTAGAAGAGCCATGTAAGGGTCTTCTCTGTTCTTTTTCAAAATCATTTTTGCGGTTTTTACTGCTGCTTCTGCAGCCATTACTTTGAGAAAATTTGGCGCTACTAGTAGTTAGCTTGAACTTGTATTCCTGCGCAAAACGCTGAAAATCTGAATTTCCATGGATCTGGAATTGTGATCCACTATCCTTAAATAAAAATGCTTTGGCCTTTTGATGTAACTGTATCTAAAGAATCAATTTTGACATCTACGTCACATGATGATTTTTTTTGTGGTTTTATATTACGGAAGGCCCTTTTTTAAAGACACTACTGCAATTTCGCATCTTGAGTTTTCGTTTGGAAATTCGGTAGTAAATTGTCCAACTTTAAGAAAACTGAGAGTGCTCGGATTCCGCAAGTTGGAATTTTCTAGCGACTGGAAAACTATAAGTTTTCCCCTCTTAGTACAAATATTTCAAGTTTCAAAAGGTTCATACTTTACATTAGTCGATAAAGTGTATTTTAGTTGAGGTTTCCCAAATATCACAAATGGTGTAAATTGGAAACTGAGCGAGTGAAGTTGTAAAAATATGCTAATGAAAATGCCACTGAAACATCGAAAAATCGCTAAATGATCAGTGAGCAGTCGAAATGCGCACGTTGCAAAATTAGCGAGTTGGAAAGTTGGCAGACTGGCAAAGCCGGTAGGGAAATAAAAAATTAACAAAACAAACTGGTAAATAGAAAATTAGAAGTTAAAACATTGAGACGTTGGGTTCAAGTGAGTTGACAAATCGTACAAGAACGTCCAACTAAACAAATTAGAGATGGAAAGGATCCTAATTCTGCTTTCTTTAAAATTAACAAGTTGGAAATTTGAAGTTAGAACATTGAAAAAGCCAATTGAGACAGAGAAGGAAGGAGGGAGGCAAATATGTAAATAAATAAGCAAATAAACTGCTGAACTGAAAAGAAGAAGTAGACTAATTGGAAAGTTCAGAATTGAGCCGTTTGAAGAATCATACAAAACTCCAACCTTAGGGTCTCGCCAGGGGGTCTTTCTGTTTGGAGCCTACAACTCAAAAAAAAAAAAAAAAAAAAAAAAAAAAAAAAAAAAAAAAAAATATATATATATATATATATATATATATATATATATATATATATGTACATATATAACGCATTTATAACGATGGTTATGTAAAGCAGGCTAAATTCTCTGGTCCTCACAGAATATTTTGATCAACTCACTCAGCTGATCAGGAAAGAGCCAAATATTTCAATCGTCTATTAATATCCCAAAGGGTCTACCTATCAAATTTCTACTTTCTAGGAAGGAGTATTAGAGAATTAAGGTTACTCAGTTGATCAAGAATGAGATCATCATTTTAATCGACTCCTAATGATCCAGAGAGTCACCTATAGAATTTCAACTTCTTTGGAAGAACAGGAGAGAATTTAGCTCAGTCAGCTAATTTTGTACACACACATACACACAAATCTTCAATTAAAACTCCAGGTAAACTTGAACGCTATAAATCAGCTATTGAACAAGGAAATACCTGGTAAGCTATTTGATGTAATCGCCCAGCCAACTGTATGAATCCATCTTTCAGTTAGCTCTTATACTAGGTCAGACAAAAAGTTTGCCATTGTACTTAATCATAATCACGTCATCTCGTGCATAATCAAATTTCCCTCTCTCGAAGTCCTCGTCGCTCCCACTCACTAACCCTATTCCTTCCCTACCACAATAACAATATTTAGCATACTTGATGAGTTGAAGAGCATTGATATATATATATATATATATATATCGATGCCTTGACTATAATTCTAAATGTTGAAAGAATTCAAATTGAAAAGAGCACCTGCGGTTAGACCTAACCACTTTGTTCCAATAACACCCCCAGCGGAGGAGTCGAATAAGCTAAGTCAGTACTCACGGGATTACCAATGCGCATAAAAGTGTGTTCATGTGTCTAGTATCTTCAGCACTAATGAAATGAGTATCGTGAGAATGACATGTTAGTAAGAAATCAAGAAGAATTACGCCATCTCCCATACCCCATAGATCCGACATATATGTGAATCTACAAAATATATATCTACATCGAGAAAAAAAATTGAATTATAACAAAAATGTTTGTTTAATAATTACTTCAAATAACAAACCTTCCAACGGACCACGATAATATTTTAAAACTCCCTCTCCCCACCCTGTCCATTCTTAAATTTTTTTGTTACCGTTTCAAGACAAGACTCTAGACATCAGATAAAACAAAATTATTCTGTCTTCTGTCCAATGCTTTTCTCTCAGACTACTTTACTTTTTTAATCAAAGGTTTCACTATGATAGATTTCACTTCAATGCGTCGAATGAACCTTCCCGGAGGCAAACATTCCACGCCACGGTTTACGGCAGCCTATGTGTTGAAAGCATAATAATTTCACGAAACCATCAACACGAATGTGAATTGCCATGCAGTTTTAGGCGCCGTAACAGACATCAGAATGCCAGGCTCTTTAGGTCGAACCCATTCAGTTTTATAGTTTCTTGCTAGTGTAGAAATGCTGCCCGGCCTGATTGCTATAGCTAAAATAGAAACATAATTTTGAAACCTTATATATCACGGTTTTATATGAATAGATCGCATAGACTTATCTAAAGGTGAAACAATACCTTAACATTGTTGTAACAACTTGCAGCATTGTTGAAAATGGAAGTTTCGAAAACTTTTGCTCACGAATCCTTTTTGGAACCTTCTGAAAAAATTCCTGGAGTCTTACGTTTTATTCAGAATTTTATTAAATAACAAATACAATTTTCCCATTTTTCGATTTAAATAGCGGGTTTCTTACTTGATAACTTGAGAATTGCATACAACATGTAAAAACACGAAAACCGTTTTTCGAACATTCTTCTGTGAGTGAGGATAGTTCAGGGTTGCATATTTTCTAAGTGAAATATTCTCCGATGGAAATTTCCAGTGTAACAATCTTTACACATTATGCCTTATTGGTAATTAAGAGAGCATCAGCAGCTTGGGCGATATCTGCAGCAGGTTCTACTGTCTATCCATATTCGTCGTTCGTGATGTCAATATATCACGTCCGCGGAAATCT
Source organism: Adelphocoris suturalis (assembly GCA_030762985.1). Classification (NCBI taxonomy): domain Eukaryota; kingdom Metazoa; phylum Arthropoda; class Insecta; order Hemiptera; family Miridae; genus Adelphocoris; species Adelphocoris suturalis. The sequence goes on along the minus strand of CM061040.1, from coordinate 169,192,419 downwards.
TTGCTTCTCCGAGACAAATACAAGCGATTGTCTTCAGCAAAACGGCCAGCACGTGCAGCAGTAATAACAACAGAGAGGACCTTGAGATTCCTGCCTTGTCACTCATTTTACGGATGCACGGGCGCAATAAAAAAGTCGAGCTCTGAATAGTCCGTAAAAAGTTCTTAGAAGTTAGTGCACGGAATACAGCTTCTATCTCCTCTTTCTCTCTCTCTCTCTCTCTCTCTCGCTCTCTCTGTGACACCCACTCATTCTCTACCTCTCTCTATCTCCTCTCCCCTCCACTCAATCTTTGCAAAAATGTAAGGAGATCTACTTGACGGCAAAATTAAAACAATACAGTCATAGTGGATTGAATAAAACCTCATCCACGGCTCCATTAATTCCTTACTTATCAGAACCGTAATTACATAGCCTCAATAACCACTTGAAGTGTAAAGTTGGTTTGGTTACTGAAAACTTCATCGATTAAAATGCATCAAACGTTTCCTAGGTGTACAAAAGGCAATCACAAATTATTTTTAATTACGCTCTTTAACACTGTTAAAAAACACGCAGTTGTCATCAATTTGGCGTGAAAATAGATCTGTATCCCGAATTCTTATTCGAATTACAGAACTTCATTGATCGGTACATAGGATTGGATAAGTGGACACGCCGAATATAAATACCTCAGCAAGTGAAATCATTATCCCCTCAAAAAGTCGCTCCACGTACAAAAGATGTCTAGCCACAAAATGCATGATATCATCCAATTTGGGCCAAGGTAAAAGATGGATCGCCATCTCTTAGTAGAGTCATTCATTCTCCACTATTATTGACTGCGCGAAACGCTTCTTCAAGGATCCAGACAAACAATTTAAGAACTTTCCGAGGGTAAACAGGTGAGAATTTAGCTCACTCAGCTGATCAGGAAAGAGCTCTTCATTTTTTTCGCCTATTGGCGATGTTCAAGAGAGGCTTCCTACCACATTTCCAAGGGTGAACCGGAGAGACTTTAGCTCACATAGTTGATCTGGATAGAGACCGCCATTTCATTTGTCTTTTAATGCCCCAGAAAGTCTCCCTATCAAATTTATACTTTCTAGAGCGAACAGAAGAGAATTTAGCTCACTCAAGTAATCGAAAAAGAGCTCTTCAGTTTTTTCGTCTCTTGGTGATATTCCAGAAGGGCTACAAACCAAACTTCAAATTCCAAGGGTGAATAGGAGAGACTATAGCCCACCTAGTTGATCTGGATGGAGCCCGTCATTTTATTCGGCTTTTAATGTACCAGAGAATCTCAATATCGAATATCAACTTTTTAGGGTAGTCGGGAGAGAATTTAGCTCACTCAGCTGTTCAGGAAACAGTTCTTCAGTTTCATCGTATCTTGGTGATGTCTCAGAGAGTCTCCCTATCAAATTCATACTGCCTAGAAAAAACAGGAGACAATTCAGCTCATTCACCTAATCAGAAAAGGGCCCTTAGTTTATTCATCTCTTGATGTCCCAGAGAATCTCATTATCAAATATCAACTTCCAAGGGCGAACGGGAGAGAATTTCATATTTTACCTCCTCCCTTACAACCCCCCACCACGTGGTCTTAGGGGCTATAAAACCCCTAAAGGAATTTAGTCAGGTCACATGTAGCCATCGATTCAAAGTTCATCATTGTTGGCTGAGTATAACTGCAGGAAGAAAAATTTCAGGTGAGACAAGAATAGAAAAATTAATGAGATTTAACCTTATAGTATTTGTAATCACCTATTCGAAAGCTTTAAAATGAACCCCAACTCGAGGTAGTTACCATAAACCGATCGCCCAAATTTTGGCGCACCCCCAAAAAAGAAAGAAACGCTTGCATACGAGTCTGCAACACATTGGGACATTTTATGTCTTTAGTTGCAGACTCGTATGTGTTGCAGACTCGTAAGCAAGCTCTAAGAGCCACTTAGCTGATCCGGACCCTGGGGCATCGTCAAGTAAATGTCCTTAAGAGGCTGCATACGAAATGACAGCTTCCTAGAGTGGTGGAATCAGTGGGGTGTGTGAGCACCAATTACCGAGATTCCTAAAGCAAAAGAATGGATAATGGATGATTCTATACTCGAAGGACCACTCCCTTTCAAACGGGAGAAAAGATATATAGATGTTGGTAGAGTAATAAAAACAAATAGATAGGTATGTTAGCAAATGATGTGCAAAATATAATTGTAATGAAAGGACAGGAGCATACACGTCCTAGGGTTTCTCTAAGTACCTAAGTGGCCACTGAAAGAGAAGATATATTGCGAACAATATGTAGGTAATAAGTTTTACAACTATAAACAGTTCGGATCGCTTTCTATTTAAAAGTTCGTAGGATTCGATGGTAAAATGATGAAATCCTGACAGGAAGGTAGGTATTGATAGGTCGAAGAAGTACGAATTCGCGATGGGTACCAAAGGCAGTGACGTGGCAGGTAAGTATGAAGAATATGAATGTTGGAGGTAGGAGAAAAGATCAGATAATGGTATGTATTTGAATGAATTACCTCGCAACGGTGAGTTACCTTGTCTGCTTGTGTTACCTCTGACAAGTACCCTCCTTTCGTTCAACTGTCGTCTGTCCAAGCTCTGAATCGGACCTGTAGTAAATCTTCTACGGTCCGTCGGCAGTAGTTGGGGCAGGTCAGCAATGCGGTTCAGCTCCAGGTGAAACGACGTAGAGTATACGAAAATCCCAGGAAACGGATGCTCAATACCTAATCGAGATACTGACACCAAATTCCGGTTCACTCGTACGTCAATGAACGACAGATGGTAAAATAAAAAGAAAAACTGAATGGATTATTGGCGAAATACGTGATTTAAAGCGATTTGATAGAAGTTGAAAGCAATAGTTGTGGGTTGTAATTGTAGGAGAATTCGTTTGATAATGATGGCGGCAGATGCGCACCGCCCGTACGCAGTAGCGTTGTAGAATGTTCCAGAACAAACAGATGTCACACCACAATTCACACTTTCGCGTCCGTTAGATTAGAAACAGATAAAGTATTATATTAATATAAATGTTAATAATGACAACAATAAATAATAATGATGATAAATTAGAATATGGGATAACAAAGAAAGGACAAGGGGATCCAATGGGATCACGGATCATATCCCACCTCGGCGCATGGATCTTGTCTACCATTCGTGACAACAAACGGAACGGATGAAACCACTACACCTTAGAAACAGTGATAAGAACAACCCAACATATGAAAAATAAATAGTTTAAACAGGTGAAAACAACAGGTGATAACAAAATTGAATAAATTGAGAAACAAGAAGATATTTTGTGGTTTATTTAGTTAAAAGCCGGCAATGAAGACTTCCGGAGGATATTTGTTCTATTATTGGTGAGTAACTGTTACAAAACATAAAAGCGGCATGACCCTAGAGTGTAGAGCATAGAAATTACCTATTGAAATGATTTAACCACCGTTTCACAAATCAAACCGTTCTCGCAATATTCGGATCACCTGCTATGAATCAAATCATCGAAACACCAGCTCAATGAAATCTTCAGAAATTAACAAGCGGTTGCAATCATGTTCACAATATAAATTATTGAGAATGATCACCTGTGTGTAAACAATTATTCAAATAACTACGCTCATAACTCAGCTTGTTGGCCACGCACTTCGCAGTTGTTAACATATTATGGTTGGATAAATCGAGATACGAACGAATGGTTAACGAAGTTTTTGGGATGAAAAACGACGAAGTACCATTTCTCTAGCAACGACTCGGTTGTAAGCGGAAATCATCAGAAAACCAACCGTAACGCTTTTTTTTACGCTTTTTGTTAACGCTTTTTTCGTTTATGTGCCAAAGTAAAGACATAAAATGTCAAAAAGTAAAAAAAAGAAGCATTTTGACGCCTCGTTTTAGCTTATATAGGATAGATTTACCGTTAAATATTTGGTTCCCAGGATATGCAAAGACAAATAAATTTAATTCAACAGGGTGAGGTTGGGAAGGGGCCTATGTTGGGCCATCGCTTCTCGTTGCAGTCGTTTTCTGAAGGCTTGGCAATGCGAGACCAACATCCAACTGGATTATCATTAGGTATTATTATTACTTTTTTTTTTTTTTAAATCCAAATCCAGTATGTGTATTTTGTAGTAGGTGTTACTATATTAAAATTAGAACGATGGTTTTCCAGCGTGTCTGTATTATTCAGATTTATTTGTTTATATCTAGCGAGTGCGCCTTTTCGTTCACAACTTTCAATAATGAACCTTTGTATTTGACCAAAGAGAAAAATGGTAACCTTCCAAACTATTTGGTGGTTTTACGTTTCAAGATAAGTAGAATCCAAAACGATACAAATTACCACATATAAAACAGGGTTTATTCTTCTGCGCTGATAAGAGATATTTAGTCATATTTCTAGCATCACACGGATATAGACAGTATAATGAGATCAAATGAAAAGTTCCAGTCATGCAGTATGATCGTATGAGCGAATTTCCGTAAATTATCGTACTATATAATGTTACATGTTTTGAAAATTAAGGACTTGAGGGAAAAGAAATAGTTGTTAACTACAAATTTTATGGCAAAAAACACGTTCTAAATAATATTCTACAATTCGAAAATAGATTTTGGATTTTTTAGCACATTTTAATGAAATTTAATTACATTTTTCAGAATAATTGTGCACAAATTTTTTATGTTCCATTTTATAGTTAACAAGCTTTATTTGAGCAATATTGTGCTAAAAATATAACTTTAACAATTTTTAGCCTTTTTTGCTATTTTTAGTGATTTTTTATGCACTTTTTTGAAATTTTACCAATTTAGTTGCTGAAGAAATGCTGGCTAACGAATTCGTCCTTTCGTTGGGAATGCTTGATTTTTTGGCGCAAGATCAAAATTTTTATCTCAATCCTAAGGAGAGTTATCGTCTGTAAGGACACTTATATGAATCAAGCTCTCGTCATCTTAATATATATATATATATATATATATATATATATATATATATATATATATATATATATATATATATATATATATATATATATATATATATATATATATATATATATATATATATATATATACTAATTAAAGTTAAAGAAATTCTACTATTCTAATTCTACCTTCTATTCTAATTCTACTTCTATTCTAATAGAGGAAAAGCTTTTTGATATTTCGAGTTAGTCTTTGTCAAAATTAGTAGAAGAAAGAGTGTGTTTTGAATATTCCCTGGAACCAAGCTTGTATCCAACGTACAGGTGCCAAGGAACAGCAGAATGCCAGTCACGGATGTGCTTGTACCACCTGTTTTGTAAGAAGTGTGAGGATAGTCAGTCAAGGAGCTTCTATGTGGGGAAAGCATCCCAACTGAATCTAAGGATGAACAACCATAGAGCTTCCTTGAGTCAGTCCATGCAAGCTCATGCAAGAACGCACGGTCAAGTAGTCACTTTCAACGAACGTTTCGGTGTTAAGGTGTTAAAGAAGATGCCTGAGAAAACAAACGACCGGCTACTTCAACAGTCCGAACGGGCCCATAGATGGAAAAGATCCAGTGGAAAAGATCCAGCAGAAGAAAGTCTAACTGAATTTGAAAATGCTATAAATTCTTCCAGTCTCGGTAGTGACCATATATCCTAGTATCCCTTGAGGTAACTCAATTTGAACTTTGGAAAGTATTTAACCCTGAATCAAATCAAGTTTGGCAGACCTAAATCAGACCGATATTAAGGCCTCAGATGATTTTGAAGAGCGAAAGTCTAGACGGGGGAAGAAGAGGACTGACCCAAAAATAGCCCGCTTTTCAATAGTCTGCAATTCGCTTATTTTGAGGATAATTCATAGTTTTTGGATAGGAACACTTGATATTATTTATGCTCTACAACCTCCGTCTTAAAATTTCTGTAGGATGAATGGTTAAAAAAACCAAAAACAAACTATTTTTTCACTAGGAATGGAATGTATTTTCAAAAACTAATCTCAAAACTTCTCCTTAAATTACAATTTGTTTTTGGCCTTGGTTCCTAGACTAACAATAAAAAGGAGAAATTTTAGCTCACTCAGCAGATCAGGAAACAGAACATAATTTCATTTGTCTATTGATGCCCCAGAGAGGCTCCCTGTCTAATTTCAACATTTCTTTACAATGACAAGATGAAAATTTACCTCACTCAGCTGATTTGGAAAGAGCCAGTAATTTTATTTATCTCTTGATGTCGCAGAGAGATAATTTCAACATCCTACAGTGTAAAGGAGAGAATTCACCTCACTCAGCTGGCCAGGAAACCCTAACATTTCAATCGCCTATTGATGTCCTACAGAGATTCCCTGTCAAATTTCAACATCTTACAGTGAAAAGGAGAGAATTTAGCTCACTTATTTAATATAAAATTTAGCTCACTTAATGAACTTCATATGATTTAAAACTAGGTAACTATTATTTCAATCATGTCGAATTAGAAAACTATTTGATAGTATCTTCTCCCAGATGTTACTACCATCACAACGTTTGCACATCATCTTGCTTGCTCATGCAAAAACCAGGTGTGCTGAAGACCACACGGGAGAAGTGTAAACTTCCATGACGGTTTTCTGCTAAATATAATAAATATAAAATATATTATGGAAATGATTTTGGTTGCCGAAAAAATCTTGTAAAGACCAATTTCAAAATATACAAAAATTTTATTCAAAGGTAACCGCAGTTACGCAGTTATCAGCAAAGGTAACTACTGTGTGGTTGCCAACAACACGTTGGTTGGTCAACAAGTCGAGAGGTTACAGTGAAATGCTCCGCTACAAAATTCAGCCATTTAAGGTACCTAAGCAATAAATGTATTTATAATTATGTATTTATAAATAATTATAAAGCAATTAATTATTTAAATAAGAATAGGTTGTACGAAAAGAATACGAAACAGCTTCTGAAACACTTATAGAGACGTTAACGTGACGTTAGCGTTTGGTTTTTCACGTATACGTGTAGAAATACGCGTAAAAATCACGTGAAGAGCTAGCATCTCCAGCTGCTTGCTCTAGACGCTGCTCTACACGTCAACGGGAGAAAATCTTACGGGAAGAACAAAAACTCTCTATTATTAAACTCTTCTTACATATGAACTCACAACATTGTTTCTATGTTTTCTGTTTACATTATTATTTTATTCTTTATTCATTAACCGTCAACAATAGTGTTATCATTATTACAATCATCTGACGACTCTAGAAAAGGAATTATTGGCTCATGGTAACTGAAATAAGAGATAAATGTTCTAGACTCAATTTTGTGTAGAAAATTTTCTGTTATGGTGCGCATCTACAATTACTATAAGCAAGATTAACTTCTCAACCAAGTGACAACAAAACAAGCGGCATTGTTTACTATATCCATTTATAACATAAATAAATATAAAACTACGACATGAATAGAAGAACAAGTACGGAAGAAATGCGTGATAAATCGAGAGCTTTCCAACGAGTGGAGAACGATTTTTGTCCGGTGAAAAATAGAGAAGTTTCATTTCCCCAGCAACGGCTTGGTTGTCAAAACAGCGTGACGGAAAAAAACGTGACGGTAAAATCGTATTCACACCCCGCTAAATTTTTCGACGCGGTGCGCCTATAGAAGTTTACACTTCAAAAATGCGGTCCTGCAGTCCTACGTTCTGCAAAAATTCAAACCACTGGCAATCCTGAAGACATGTCAAAAAATCAAACACATAAATAAGTACCTCAAAATTAAAAGACAAGAGCCGCTCAGGTCAGGTCGACCACAAAACTGTTAGTTAAAGTTGAAATAGTAATGATAACAGCTCTTCCTTGCTGAATATGTGTTGAAATTTAATCCCGCCAGTTCCCACGATTAGTTCAAAATGTTCCCCATAATTCCGTATTTCTACATTCAAATATCAAGTTGAGATAATCATTTTGACATGCTTCATGTCTTTAGGATGGCCTGCGATTTGAATTTTGAAATTTTTAATGTCTTGGGAATGGTCCATGATTTGAATTTTCGCAGGACCACAGGACCTCATTTTTTGCAGGACCGGGAGAGTGAGACGAGGAAACGTAGTCATGGTAGTAACATGTGGGTAGTTGATAAAATGTGGAGGAGAGACTATCAAATAATTAGGGTTCTTTTGACTGCAGGTAAATTTATGTGAGGTGAACTCTCTCCTTTTCACTGTAGGATGTTGAAATTTGAAAGGGAGCCTCTCTGGGACAACAAGAGACGAATGAAATGATGGGCTCTTTCCTGATCAGCTGAGTGAGCTAAATTCTTCCCCGTTCACTGTAGGATGTTGAAATTTGACAGGAAGCCTCTCTGGAACATCAAGAGACGATTGAAATGATGGGCTGAATGAGGCAATTTCTATTTTTACAATTTGTCGTGGTAATTGATAACATTTGAAGGAGAGGCTATCAAATATTTACCTAATTAGAAATAATTGAAATTTCTATTATATCATCTGAGTGAGCTCCAGAGCGAATTTCTTTGCAATTAAACCGATGAAGTTTGTAGGCATGAAACATGATCCGTTCTCTTGATCTGAATAAAAAATTCCCATCCTAGTCAAACAAATCTGTAAACGACTAAATGTTGTCAATAAATGTAAAATTTCTAGGAGAAGCTGGAGTGGCACCTGCAGGTGCCTTTGGGTGGCAGACACCTGGCACCAGGGAGTGCCTAGCATTAACATCGATATTGGGTAGAAGAATGAACCTTGACAAACATGTTAATTCACGATAAAAATTTATTAACGCCGTATGGGACTAAATGTGAACATGAATAAATCGAACCTCAATATGAATAAATATAACGTAATACCTAATATTTTTGAATGAAACACGTGTGAACAGTGGACATTGCAATCTATTTCCTCGTTCGCTAGTGGCGCAGTCCGTAGTGCACTGTTCGACGCTGCCAATTGTTAGGAGTTGGGAATTACGCAGAGAACTGCGGGATTATGTAGCGAATGTATGATCTGTAGCTATTCACTAAGTACTGTTGATGCGATCAGGGACATTTAATCAGATGGTCCTCGAATACTTAGCCTATATGTGTATCGCTACACCAAGCCACAACATTGGGCTCAACCATAACTATATGTGGGTGCCAAGCCATGTGGGTATTCATGGCAATGAGTGTTCTGATGCCCTTGCGAGGAGAGTCATTGGTGATAACTCCATCGATATGTTGCCTATACGCATTGAGGAGCAAATCTTCTACATGCAATGTAAAGCCAATTCTAGCAATGACAGGGTGAGCACCGGTCTGCGTGGTGTCCTCCAGGACTTGTGCCCGTTGGGCCCATTCGTAACAACACTTCCAAGAAGAAACGAATAGTGGTCAACCGGGTTGCCACTGTCCGTCTTACTCTCTTAGCGCTGAAGCAGAAGTTGTTGTGTGTGGGGGGTGTTGGGGTGACCTATCCATCTACCACTTCCTGGAGGACTGCTCAGATCTTATGGACCTCCGGGTTCAGCATCGGGGTCCTCAGTGGATTGACGTGTTATCTGGACCAGAGAAGGTCCAATCCCTGTTGTTGTACCTGAGAGCCGCTTAGTTCAACTACGAACTGTGATACCTGATCTGCGATATAATATTTATGTACAATCTAGTCATAGTTTTATTTCACTTTGCTGATCATATATGGTAACATTTAGTTATAAGTATATACTTCCTCAAGTTAAAAAACGTCTGCCGAGTTGGGTATGGCACATAGCTTCCACGTTTACCTATCATGAATGTGTAGATCATTGAAAAGTTTTAAATGATCTTGAAAAATTCCATAGCGGAAAAGAGTAAATCAAGAAGTAGCGTGAAATGTCATAATTGGTCAATTTAGAAACGAACTAATGATACTCAATGTTATTTACGTTTGTGCAAGCGCAGAATGAACTGAGTTGAAGACAATGAAATAAGTACGGGGCCATCTACAACCTAATCCGTGCATTCGCTGACGATTTCATCAAAATCTGATGAAAACTGGGGAAATTAAGGTCATTACAAGTATTTCACATTGGCGCATGCGCAGTAGCTATTAATGATACAATCATGTTGAAATTGATATGGGATGATCAAATCGTCATCTCCCAACTAGGTACTCGTATCATTCAAATTTGAGCGAGATCGGGCGACTAAGGCGTAAAAGAATGAAGGATAATGGAATTCCCGTTTGCGCATGCGCATAGTGAACTATTGATTTGGCAACAATGAAATTGATAGGGGACCGTCTACCCCCTAGCTCGTACATCCCTTGAAAATTTCATCCAAATCGAATAAAAACTGTGGAAAATAAGCTTGTTACAAGGATTTGCGGACACATGGCAGACAGACAGTCACGGAACCAAAGTTGTTCAGAATCGTCTAAAAGGAAAAATGCGGGTGGAAATTTTGATTTCGGAGAGGTAACATTTTTTTTTCTTCCAAAAGTGAAAACAATGCTTCCGCTACCTTTAGGTAGACTCGGAAGCAAAATTATACCTAACAAAACACAAAATATCATCAAAAATACAATAACACAATACATGGTGCAGTTCGAATCATGGTCTCCCAAACGGACCAACAGGTGCTCAGTAATTACTTACCCTCGTTGAATTTGCTTCTAATTCACTGGTATACTCATACAAAACTATCCTAAATACTAGCTACACTCAAAATGCATAAAAACGAAGTAGAAATCCATTTTTAACGAAACACAGCGGTGTGTCCACAACCTTGCATCAATCACTTGATGACGTACAACACAGACTGAAATGATCGCAAATTAACATATTTAGAGGCCAAACTATCAATAGTAGTGTTTGGTACCATAGTTACCCCTAAATTTCTCCTTACTCAAAACTGAGCAGGGGGTCAGTGAACAAATAAGAAGCACCTGTAGGTCCCTTTGGATACTCGCGGGCAAGTTAGCAACGTCTATCCAATCAATAAACTTTTAAATCATTTTCGAAATAAAAAAATATAGTTCTCGGCACAGCTGTGCGGTGTGCAACTTTCTAGATAGTGCCACCTATTTTACCTATTAATTGTCATCCAAAGTATAGGTTTATTAGAATGAGGATTGTAGTTGACTCTCCCCAGCTCATACAGTAACTATTCTTTAAGCTAAGATGGGAATTCTTCAAAACCGAAGGTGAAAGAATTATTAACTAATAAGAACAAGGTGGAAATCAAGTTTACTACAGTAACCTCAAAATAATATGAATATAAAGGATGTTAATAACTTGAGATTATTTCTGCCTCGAATTTTAAAGTCATCTTAATGGACAAACTCGCTGCAATAGTATGAAACAATGTTGTGCGAAATAACGTAAATTCAGCAGTACGCAAGAATCGCGTTGTTATCCAATTTTTTAAGGATACCACCGATCTATAAGGATTATTTAAGGTACTGGCGTATTTGAAGACAGAATCACAGATATTTACGCTATCTATGCTGCGTTTTAGATTTATTATCATTTAATAATGATCAACAGGACATTTCCATTTCCGACCGTCTCGTCACGGTCATCAATTTCAGTAGGGCGTCCTTCCTATAATATGCGAAGCCTTGCTAATATTATATAACATCAGAGGGACGTCCTTAAAACGAATTTAACGATTGGAGCCCAGCCTATTATTTGTCTTAAATCTATTTTAAATTAAGTAATGATATTGAGATTAATATTATCCATTCTTAGTGCATTATTGGTCTAATGTTTTCCTTTGTAACCTTTATAATTCTGTTTATAATATTTAAAACGTAAACTTCGAATTTTGAGGGTTGCTAAAGACATTTTATCATTTAATAATGATCAACAGGACATTTCCATTTTCCGACCGTCACGTCACGGTCACCAAAGATGATTTCCGCTTACAACCGAGTCGTTGCTAGGGAAATGGTACTTCGTCATCTTTCATCCTACTAAATTCGTTGACCATTCGTTCGAAAGCTCTCGATTCATCCAACCATATTATGTTAACTACTGCGAAGTGCGTGGCCAACAAGCAGAGTTATGAGCATGGTTATTTCAATAATTGTTTACACACTGGTGATCATTCTCAATAATTGATATTGTGAACATGATTACAACCGCTTGTAAAATTAATCATTCTACAGTCAGATCATTTAATAATGATAAATTTTACACATTATTAGTGCATTACGGTTACTTAGCAATATTAGTTTATAACTTAGAGAAATTAATCACCTTTCCTTGACACTACAATGGATTAGGTACCATGAGATGTTGTTTTAAATGAAAGCATTCCAAAAAGTGGCGAACGATTTACCTGCTATGGAAAGTAAGGGAGTTACACTTTGCTAGTAACGCATTGGTTTCACGTGAAAATCAATAGAAAATAAAGCTTCCTGTACACTTTTTCTGGCTTATAAAACATTACACAATTTTTTCAAATACCCCAGCTAAAAGACATATATATCCATGTCAAAAAGGTTTAAATCCCCCACAAGAAAATAATAAGCCGTTTAGTAATAAATTGAAGATTGTTATCCGCGTTGTCTGGAAATTCCAGATGTAGAGTAGAGCGCGGTTTCTTTATGATACAGAATTAACTAGCACCCACAAGATTTATAGCATCCATGTTCGGCCGCCTTCTAGGCCCGATCAATGCAGCCTCGGCCGCCTACACAAACGCCTCCACAGGCCGCGCCGCCCCCACATATGCCGCCCCCGACCCCGGGAAGCTGCAAGGTCGACCTCTTCGAAAGGTCACAGGTCACACTTTAAACCCTAAACTCGACGTTGCGCTATTTCAAATCATCCAGACCACTTGAGTGCTGGGTAAGTTCTTTCACTGCAAACCAACACGCAAAATACCATTCATACGCCATGGCACACCAAGGAGAATTTCTTTTTTTTTCCAGGAACAGGTACTGAAGATCAAAATCAATCGATAAGAATAGTATAGATTGAAAATGAGCATTTTATAAAAACGTTGACACCTATTAGATTAATAATGTGAAACAATATGATAAAATGATGCAATTTTCTTTCAAATTGCACCTGAAAAAATCGCAAAACTAGTAATAAGCACCTAAGGAAGTAATTCCTGTTTCTTATTTTAGATTGTGAACGTGAAATATAAGATTTTGGAATTGTTGAGTTGACAAGAGTAACTGAAAACTCAACTCTGGAAAGTTTAGAGTTCTAAGAACAATCTTACCATGCTTCAGCTGGATACCTTTGCTTTAGATACATTATATTGCCGTTATGGTGGATTCTGCGAGGTACATAGATGGGAATCCTCAATCCTGGTATAAGTACCCTACAATAATGTTTCAAGCAAATGTTACCTACTTACCTGAAAATTAGCTGGAGACAACACAGTCGAATTATGGAAGTGATGCATGTCTGGGATAATCAGTTAAGTCGGAGGAAGTGAACGAGGTCCCCGGCAGCCGTAACAAATCGGAATAAACGCGCCTCCGGTTCGAAAAGATGAATGAACAGCCAAATATGACTCGTCTAGAGGTTATGGTTGGTGAATGGAATAAACTATCAAGAGTAGGGAGTGCAATGAATGAGTAGCACGTCAGTTATACTGAAAAGGAACAATGAAAGAGTGATTAGTTTTAACCCAAACGCGCAATGGAAATTCGGTTCCTACAACGCGCACAGGAACTGAAAATACATGACGATTTTGAATCCGAATAATCTTCATCACACCTTAACTCAGGACGTAACTTCGAGGACACTTACGCGTTAAACGTGACGACTTAATATGATAATATGACGACTGAAATTATTAAATCGCGCACGTTGGATTAGGTAGGTATGTCACCGCGAACTCTGTTGCTTCCAATGACGACTATACTGGACTATTTTCTCGTAAAACTTTTGGGTCGATTAAATTTTTTCGAGGGGTGACAATAAAGAAGACGAGGCTGAGGAATCTTTCCGCTCCGTTGGCGTTTATGAGAACCCTCTCCGACCGTCGAGTTTTGATTGCTTTGGCGTTCATAGAGCGGTACGATTGAGATTTAAAACACGTGTATACAATTACTGCGACTAAAAACTATGTAAAGAGCTACCTATGAAAATCTTTTTTTTTAAGGAACTATGGAGTTCAGTCCACTGCAGAATGGTTCTGAAAAAGTCAGTCGACAAGGTGGGCGGCCAGAAATCAGAGACAGTTTCCATTCATTCGAAATACATGGAAAGTCATGGAAACATGAAACCATTGGTTTATTTGTATCATTAAAGGGTCATCGTATGATTTGTGGGACGTGGTCATGGGTGTTGAACAGTAAAGGCTGAGCTCACGAGTCTGTATCAGTTCCAACGATCGACACTGCCGGCGTTCAATAGAACGGTTCTCGTAACGGCTCGTTGGAACTGTTACTAGTCTTAGTGCACCCCACTGTAAACCACGGCGGGAGGCAATGAGTAGCCCTGACCAAATGATCAGAACAAATCCCGGTCCTGCCTTTAGAGTCTGAATGGCTGAAGGCCAGAAGTGAAAATGCTGTTGAAATTATGATTAATTATTAGGAATAAATGCGAAGTAAGTATACAAAACGATTTCATTCACTCGTCCCAATCTTTAAATACTGCTGGTAGCGAAAATTCAGGTTCATGCATGCAGAGATTCCGCCAGCAATACCTACCTAGGGAAAAAAAAACTGCATCTAACTTTGCTGCTTGTTAGTTTGCGACTCAAGAATGAAGCCATCCAGAAAACTGTCGTGAATGCGACTTAAATTTCATAATTTTAACTATACTTCGAATACATTGGCATCAAAATTTGTTCACTGCTTTCGCTCCCGTCAAAATTCTAAATCAACATGAGTTAAATACCTTGTAGTTGTGTTCGATTTTGATGAATAAATTATTGGCATTGTCTCTCTAAGCTGAGTGACAATATAAAAGGCACAGTTCTGAAAAGCGCACAATTTGATTCCGTCAACAATAACTCAACATCCAAAGGCTTAGGAAACCAAAATTCATACATACCTGTATCTTAAGTGTCGCACGATCTCCAATACCCCACTTCATAATGTGCTTTGCAAAACTTACTGACTCCATCCCTGATACCAAAAAGGTTTGCATTTCAGCAATTCATGCCAAGAATAGCATTCCAGATTCTTGGACCGTGTGAGAAGTATTTGAGTGTGAGGGTTCACACTTTCACCCACTAGTCTGTGAACCTGTGCACCCTCAGAATCCATGGTAGTTGTGACCATTTCTTGATGTGCGTCCATACCATCCATCACACAAGGAGATGCTTGTTTTTTACTACAGTATTCTGTCTAGAAGCTTTTTTTAAATTTTCGTAGAAAATGAACGTATTGCAATGGCCCCAAAAATTTTCTTTATTGAAATCCGTTTTGAGACATTCTGATATATATATATATATATATATATATATATATATATATATATATATATATATATATATATATATATATATATATATATATATATCCTACGAGACGATAACTCTGCTTAGGATTGAGATAAAAATTCTGTTCTTGCGCTAAAAATCAAGCTTTTCAAACTAAAGGACGAGTTCGTTGGCCATCATTTTTTGAGCATATTAAATTGGTCAAATTTCAAAAAAGTGTTGAAAAAATTACTAAAAATGGCACAAAACGTCTAAATCGTTAAATTTATATTTTTTTAGCAGAATATTCCTCAAATAGAGTTTATTAACTATAAAATAGAAAATTAAAAAATTATTGAGCAAAATTATGCAGAAAAATGCATTTTAATTTCATTAAAATGTGCTAAAAAATCTATAAAACTCTAAAAAAGTTAGAATTTCAAAATCCCTTTATGAATTTTCAAAATAATGTGATATAACGTAGTATAATAATTTACGAAAATTCGCTCATACGATCATGCTGCATGACTGGTTTTGAATTTCTCCCTTTCCATGATCAAAAGTTCCAGTCATGAGCATGATCGTATGAGCGAATTTTTCGTAAATTGTCGTACTTTATACTGTTAAATTCGGTTTGAAATTTGATATTTTTGAGTGCAAGGAAATCGTCAACCATTAATTTTATGGCAAAAGCATTGCAAATAATAATCTCATATTCAAAAAGAGATTTTGATTTTTTTTTTCGCAGTTTTTATCAATTTTTAGCAAATTTTAATGAATGGTTAGTACATTTCCAGCATAATTTTGTAAATAAATTTTTAAATGTTCTATTTTATAGTTGATAGACTTTACTTGAACAATGATCTGCAAAAAATACAAATTTAACTATTTTTAGCCGTTTTTAGTGATTTGTTTTTAGTAGATTTTTTGAAATTGGACCAATTTAATCTGCGCCTAAAGTGTTGCCAACGTACTCATTCTTTTATTTGGAAAGCTTGATTTTTTGGCGCAAGAAAGGAATTTTTATCTTAATCCTAAGGAGAGTCATCGTCTGAAATGACACATACCTATATAAATTAGTAAATACATATATATAAACTACACAAATACATATAAATACATAAACATATACATACATACATATAAATTTTCAGAACTATGGCAATAGTTCATTTTGTATGAAAATTCGCTAAAAGGAAATTTTAAGTGGAACGATAGTGCAATAAAACCGTATAGTTGCCCACCATCTAATAAGAATTTTGGATTTCGACGACGTCAGTACAACATCCGAGCTGTACAACATTTATTCACAAAACATAGAAAGGACAGAAAAGAAGCGTTTACAGAACGATTCTCAGTCTGTAAAGCATGAATAGCTTCAGAAAGAGAAGTTAAAAAAAAAAAAACTAAATTAAATTTTGCTATCTTAATTCAACAGATGAAGGTACGTATGCCCAAGCATCCAGTGCCTTACAAACCAACCAACTCGTCTTCTCGGCACCAACGCTCACTCTCACCGCATCAATTCAAATGGGTTGGCACCGTTTAAGAACCTGGGAGTTTGTAACCCTCATCAAACTTTCATGAAAAAAAAAAAGAAAGAAAGAAAGAAACCACAAGTGCGTCAAAGGAAAACTTGAATTACGTCAATGGATGAGCTATCAGACATACAAGCGTCAAACTACGTTTTTAAAACGCGCAAACGGTGAGATACCTGGGAACAAAACGTTTTGACGATCGTCCGTTCAGAATTTATGATCTCTTAAAATGAAAAGGCGGAAAGACTGTTGACGCGCGGGATAAATGTTGGAGCAGGACACCGTCACTAGGAATGAATTATGTTAATATCTTTTTTGTTTCGGGGTTCAGTGGAAACCTGAAAAAAATAGAATTAAACAGTTAGGTATATGGGTTTTTCGTCTCAAGGTTGGAATAAACTTGGGCAGTGAAACGATAAATTAAAGACGGATAAGCACAGAAAAATACAGTCAATCTGAATTACACATACTAACATTGTCTTATAAATATTAATGTACCTGATACCCTGATACAAAATGGAAAACGACTATAAAAATATTTGTAGTTTACTAATAATTGTAGTCTACTCGTAAATTAAAAATTTGTAAACTACTAAACTACAACATGATAATATGTGATGTGAAGAAGGCATGAAGATTGGGGAAGGGGGGAGGGGGTGTGTGTGTGCAAATTATTACCCAACACTGTTGACATTTTCTGTGTACCTTATTGATGAACGAATTGAGCCTCTAATTGGCCATCATTTTTTGTCAGCGAGTGTGCGTACGTGTTCAGCGCTACACAACCACAATTTTAGAACTATCAAATTAAAATTTGCTACGAAGACACTTTAGACATCCGGAATTAGCTGTATAGTTTTTGCTGACGATCCGACAACGTCGTCAAATCAACCGAAAATCGAGATCGCTATCGTTTTCAGTAGTTTTCGGCACAGAATCGACTGAAACCACAATAAACGATTTAAAATTCATTCTTGACGACAGTGCGATGTCATCATCGTCGTCACTGATAGTCATTGTCAAATCATCAAAAATTGAGTTTGGTATAGTTTTCAATATTTCCGTCACATAGAATCGATTGACACCCTTTTAGATGATATAAAATATAACCGACGCAATACAGTGATGATATCATCAAAGACGTGGAACAGTGCATCTAATAACATCGTTTCAGCTATTTGTAGGTCGATGAGTCGAATCGGATTACATTCAAAACTACCGTTGGTACATAGCGAAATTTGTTCATTGCCTCAAACCTTATGGTTATCGGCAGAGGTGGGCAGTAATTAATTACACTAGTAATTAATTACAAATAAAATTACATGAGAAAATGTTGATGACAAATCTTTGGTGAGCTTGCTCCATAAAATGAACATTGGCAGTTTACACCTCGCGATTACTGAGATTACTTGTAAGTACATAATTACAATTACAATGGCAATTACTTCAATTGTAATCGCAATTACATTTAGCTCAGAAGTAATTGTAATTAGAATCCCCAGTTACAATTACTTTTGGAGACAAAGTAATTGCAACTACATGCAAAAACCTGTAATTGTAATTACAATTACAATCACTTTATGCTAAATTGTATCTAATGGAACAGCACAAGGGGGGAGAGAGAGAGAGAGAGGGGGAGGGGGCCTTTTTTATTGTACCGTGAGAGGCATTTTTGCATAATACAATTGTACTTACAATTACAATTAATGGAATTCACACGTAGTTGTAATTGCAATTACTTTTGTATGAGATGTAATTGTGATTGAGGGTTGCAAGTAATTGAGAATGTCAACATTGAATTACAAATTACATTAAATTTCCCTGTAATTGTAATTAAATTTTGCCCAACACTGGTCAGTGGACCTACTAAAATATAGAACGGTGTTATTTTCAGTTTTTATTCTCTTTCATCTTGACGAAACACTACCATTACAATGGAACTAATTTTTTAACTTGGGAAAAATGGACTAGCTGAAGTTCATCCTTCTTCTGCGCCGGAAAGTAGAGCTGCGATTCACAATCGTGTTAACGATCTATTTTCTCGTTCAAACCTTGAACTCTTGTGGAGCCCGACCGTTTTTTGGTTTATTATTTCCAATAATAAGCCTATGAGATCGTATAGCGAAAAAAATTTATAACCCCCCCCCCCCCCCCCCCCCCCCCCCCCCCCCCCTCAAACTTTGTCACTTTACGTTTCAAGGTGCGTAGAATCCAAATTTGAAATGTCCGTCCGCCGTTCGCCGTCCGGGCCATAAAAGGCCTTAGAATTGACTTACAAAATCTGTTCTTTCGCACATAGACTCCACTTGGGGTCTAGTTGGTCCTAACTTCTCGATCGCTCCACTCTCATGGGTGCTATGAGCAAAAAATAGGTGAAAAAGTGTATTTTTTTGTGTATATTTCAAGTTGTATAGAAATTGGAGATTTATGAGTGAAAAGAAAATGTTAGCTATTAATTTTATTTAAAAAAAAAAAGTATTCTAAATGATACTCTTCTCTTCAAAAAGAGATTTTGGATTTTAGGCTATTTTTGCAATTTTATAGATTTTTTAAAACTAAATTTAATGAAGTTCAAGTTTTTAGCATAATTTCGTACATAAATTTTTGAATGTTCTATTTCATAGTTGATAAACTTTATTTGACCAATCTTATGCTAAAAAATATCAATTTAACAATTCTTAGCCATTTTCAGTGATTTTGTCAGCACATTTTTTGAAATTTGACCAATTAGATGATATCAATATACAGTATAGGTAACACTTTTATGTGTTGGAAAGATGACTTGGTAATAAATTGTTTTGCTTATCAACTATATTAAAAAGCGTAAAATTGTGAGATTCCGCTGCTGTAATGGATTGAACCCATTTGTGAGGTCCGAAGCTCCGAGTTCCGATACTAAATATACTATAAGCGGCGTTTAATAATTATGGACCAGAGATCTACGTAGAAGGGCTGTCTAATACATAAATAATAAACCTTTGTGTAATAATTTGCAGCATTTTTATTTTTTTCAATAATTTTTTTATTCTAAAGGTTCAATATTGAAGATAGCAAAACAAAACCAGCTGTTTTCGGTTTTAACACCATTTCACACATTTTTTAATATTGACAAAGATATGTCTTTTGGCTGGGGGTCATGACAAAATAAGCTTGATCGTGATCACAAAATGTAATGGGTAACTAGGTTGTTACCTACTTTCATTAAGTTACTAATCACGCTACTCTATCCAGAAAATGAGGAAGTCACTATTTCTTAGCAATTAACGAAACAACAAAAAACAATTCTTTCTACTCATCGACCTTTATTATCTAAAACTGTCTCATTTTAATTACAATGTATTACATTGTCAATAAATAATTGCCAAAAGACATATCTATGCATGAGTTTTTTCCGTGCAAGCGGTAAAAATTTACAATTTTTCGATCATCAATTCATTACTTAGTTTTTAAATTAGTTTTTGGTATAGTGGTTGTGTAATGTCTATGTCCATTGCATAAAACAATATACCTTATTTAAGGAATAATACACAGTCATTTTTTCTGGCTTAGTCTTTCTCAATTCAGGCATAACCAAGTGTTATAAGACACATTAATTTTTACAATTATTGTATTTTGATAACTTCAAATCTTTGTTGATATAATAAAAATTAGCACTTTTTAATCATGAAGTTTTGTTATTCGGCGTCATCGATGTGGTATCCGAGAGTCAAAATTCGATCTAGAATGTGTTGAGGTCTTTGAAGTGAAGTCGATGGATTGTTGGGAGTTGGAATCCTTCAGCAGCTAGTGGGTTGAAATGCTTGTGGTTGTCCTCATAGAACATCGACATGTGGCGTAGTAGTAACTCATGTATCGGGGGGGGGGGGATATATCCCGAAAACTTTCGAAATACAATGGTATTTTTTGTTTGATTTAAGGACAAAGTGGTTCGGAAAATCGAATGTGACCATCTGGGTTGCTCTACGTTCGTTTCCCATAATAAAGGGAAAACGGGAATAAGTAGGTATAGGAATCAGTCTGGAAACACATGTTTCAGATGTTGCTGATATCTCAATCAAGGCTAGGTAGTCAATGGAAGAGGAGTTCAGTCGGCTGGGATTCGAAACCTGTCAGCGACAAAATTTTCTATAAATCATACACAACTTTCAAGGTTATTTTCGGAAGGCATAATTTATTTTGTATTTACCTATTTATTTATTTATTTTTTAGTTTAATAATTTATTTTCTTTTGGTATGTAACATCGTCCAGTTATATTTCAATATAACTTCTATGGACCGTTATCTGCGCTGAAGGGCTGTGTAATACAGAAATTATAAATCTTTGTGTAATGATTTGCATCGTTTTGCTGTATTCCTCCTGTTATGGTATGTTCCCATTTTTCCCCCGCCAAAGTTTTAGCTCTAAGAGAGACCAAACGGATGAACGTATGGCGACCTGAGTGCTTTCATCCGATTCTTTGGGATGTTGTCAATAAATGAGACCCCAAAAAAACTACTGTTACTTGAAAGTTTTTGAGATCCCAATTTTTCAGTACTTCAGCCCTCAATTAGGTACTACACTTTGGGAGTGATCAAAATTGATACCCATGTTATTGGCATATGAATGATTTTTGAGCCAAATTTCATAAAGTTTGGTCCAGTAGCTTCGGGGAAAAGCTTTGTACGGCGTACGGATGGGTTTTTATTATTATCCGATTTTCGGAATTCACAGATCTTGAAATATAAACCAAAAAATTTTGAGGGGGTTTAAAAAAAATGTTTTCTTGGTCTATTACAAAGGTTCATTATTGAAAATAATAAACCAAAAGCTTTAAATTCTAGGATCCATTGAAGAATGCCTCAAAACGGCTTGAAAATATTGATTTTAAAATTTTTGGAGCCATTTCAATAGCTATATTTTCCACGAAAATTCGCTAATATATAAAATATAGGTACAGATAACGGACGAATGATTCAAATTTAACCACTTGATTTTTTTAATTAACCACTTTTTCGTACAAATTTTGCCCGACCGGTTGTATTGCACTATGACGAACTACTAATACTACCCCCGATCAAACATTTTGTACGTTTTTTTATTTATTTATTTTTTTAATTTGTTTTTCCTCTTTCGTCTTGGGAAGCTACTGATTTTTCCAAATTGACAAACAATAGGTAGTCGAGTGGGTCGTTGAAATTTTTTTAAGCGCTATCCTAAGGGCCACTTGTGGCAACCTCGGTTAACGATAGTTAACATGGGTCAGAGAAAATCTTCGATTAGTGGCGGTCCTGGGTTATCGGTCGGTAACCCGAGAATCTGACTTAACGCTAACCCTAGATTTTCGGTCCATTGTGCATCTGCTGCGCAGCCTTGAGGCATGACGGGGGATTTGATTGGTTATTAAATCCCATCTGGGGGATGGCGGATCTCAAACAGCTGATTTCTCACATGTCTTGTATCCTCGGACAATGGCGGATTACGAACAGCTGATTCCTCACATGTCTTGTATCCTCGGACAATACCGAAAAGTTCGATACAATCAAAAGCACAAAGAAAAATAATAGTGAATTAAAACACACAAAGTAAAATAATAGTGAAGAATAGTGAGTAAAATGATAATGAAACAGTCAAATAATGATGAACACGCAACGATGATTTGAAAACGAATGCCAGTGATAAGGTGTGATAGCGTTTCCAAGACAACCAACAACTGTTAACCTGGCGTTACGTAGAAATCGTTAACCGGAGCTGCCACAACGACCTTTCCCGCTTCGGCTAACGAGCATTAACCCGACTTTAATCTCGCGTTCCCTAACGCTGCGTTAACGGGATCTGCCACAACCGGCCCTAAACGTTCGCACACTCATTCACTAAAATGATTTATTTGAGGAGGTCAACTTCTTTCAATGTCTAGTAAATTTTAAGTTTTAGTGGTACAAGATATTGATCAACGTCTGTGAAGAGGAAACTCAGACACAATAAACATCCAGAAGTGAGTACAGGTGAGAAAGAAGAGTCAAGAGCGGGACTTGCTTCGCGGTTGGTGGCGGGCGGCCGGCCGTGGCAATGACCCTCGCGAGATGAAGCCCTACCACCACCACCACTATTTAGCGACCGTCTAGACATACCCTAACGCGGTCCAGTAGTCATCCACTGCAATAAAATAATAACAAATCCGGCGGTGTGGGCCGCCTCAGTGAATTCTCTACAAGATTCTGCGGAAGAAAAGAGCTCAGCAAAGATGTATCTAAGTTACAACAAAATGCCACCTGTGCTTCCCGCTATTCGAAGTGGTGGATGTGAAACTGCATAAATACGTTGGCCTGAGAGGGGGTTGGAGAGTTGAACGTCCTTATGTCGGCACGACAAAGAGGGGGATAGCAGGCTCCAAGGGCGTAACGGAAGGAACTTACTGCGCATCTGCCAGTCTTCAAGTTCATCAAACTACGAGGCTCCCCCTATCGTGAGAAGAGGCCTTGAGTTTTTTCAAGGTTACCGTCCGCCAGGTCTTAGACCTCTCGAAAAAACACCTAGGCGTTGCGACACCTTGCGTCATGCGTTGGGTGTCCATTACGCGGCTGCTGCTACTGGGCAGAGGAAACTACCTCAGAGGCTTCTGCTCACAACGTTTCGGCTGATAATAAATAATTATTCATGATCTTAGGGTAATAGGTTCCTTCCTACCGGAACATATCAACAAGATAGCGAATTAAATCACTCCCGATGAAGTGGAGGGAATAAGATTTCAATGGTAACAAAACGGATTCATCAAACATGAGTAATTTCGACGAAGAAAAAGTTCCAGTCATGCAGCATGATCGTATGAGCGAATTTGCCTAAATTGTCGTATTTATAATGTTAAATTGTTTGAAATTTGAGCATTTTGTGTGTAAAGAAATTGTTAACTATTAATTATATTGCAAAAAATGTATTCCAAATAGTAATTTGCTCCTCAAAAACAGGTTTTGAACGTTGAGCTTTTTTTGTAGTTTTTATCGATTTATTTTAGCAAATTTTTATGAAATTTAAGTACATTTTTCGGCATAATTTTGTAAACAGATTTCTGAATGTTCTATTTTATAATTAATAAACTTTATTTGAGCAATATTCTGCAAAAAAAAAAGTAAATTTACCAATTTTTAGTCGTTTTAACCAATTATAGTGATTTTGCTGGCACAATTTTTAAATTTGACCAATTTGCCTAACCCCACGGCGTTACAGCCCATGTAGGGTTCGAGCCTGATCGATGACACATCCCCATGCCATTCGGTCCATTGCGAGTGTTCGCCATCTGCGCACATCAAGGTGTTGCAGACCCTACACCATCAACCCAGCGCAGTCGTGACCTTCCATGGAGTCTCCTCTCCCCTGGGTTATTATTGAACAACCTGCGTGTAGCTCTTTCGTTAAGCATCCTTTGGACATGTCCTGCCCACCGGATTCTAGCTCGTTTTGCTTCAGCTACAATGTGTGGGTTTCCACGCTATTCGTTCAGTTCTTAGTTTGTTCGGATACGCCAGACCCCCCTCCTCGAAAATAGCTCCATAAATTCACCTTAGCACCATTCTTTCCCAACGCCTGAGCTTGGTTTCGTCTCTTCTAGTTAAGGTACATGTTTCAGCACCACTGGTCGTACCACTATGCGGTAAATTCTGATTTTGGAGGCTCTGCTAATGTGTCGGCTTTTAAAAATCTTTGTGAGGGCTTTTTGCCAGTCCTTATCCTTCCTTGGATTCATTTGGAGCAATGAGAATTACCCATGGGTCTGAATTTATCAAATTGTTTTCCAGAATTTTTCCTTTATTTCTTCACCACTCCTCCCCATTGTAGGAGTCATATCCAATGAAATTACCGTATCCATTTAGTGGCTTCACTTTACTTCGATCGGAAGTTAAATCGTCCATTTCCCTTCAGTAATTACAGAGCATGCATTGCCCGGAACTACTCGTGGATAAATAGGTAGCCGAGTTCAATGAATCAATCACAGAATTAACTTGTGCGATTACGTAGAGGCTTTACAATTCATGAAACATATTTTTTTCTCAATATTTGAAAGTTATTTAGCAATAGGTACTACTAGCATGAGAAAATGTGTTAATATTTGCACTTCAACTCAAATCAAACCAAAATCGATGGAAAAAATAGGTGTTTTTAAACATTTTACTTAATTATTTAAGCCACACCTCAGCCAAAAGGGTCATTAGCGGTATTGAATAAGGTGCCTAAAGGGACACTGCAATGGGCACGATTCTAAGGGGAGCCGTGTGACCCACCGCTACGAAAACGGATTGTCATCATGGATTCCACGGGCAGATCGGAGGGGGGAAAACGACAACATTCCGCAGTGAAAGGAACAAAAAAACTCAGAGGGGGGGGGGACTGGTGTTTCATTCAAAAATGTGATACGAAACTTTCCCTAAGTTTACAGATAACCTAGGTATTAATTGAGCACAATAGTCCGCAAAAATGAATGCAGATTGCAACTAAGTGACTATTAATCAAATTGAAATTAAGAAGTTCATATATCATTTCCAATTTCGAAATAGTCAGACGCACATTTGGCATTTCGACCATCCAAAGAAATAGTTTTTCAACGCCGATGGGACTTGGTGATGGTTTCAACGCCAATGGGGTTTTTCAACCAATGGTGATGGTTCCACAGGTGAAAGAGATCGAACTGAAATGCAATACTATCCCAAACTAGTATCCGTTTTAAATGAAGCCAAAAAAAAAAACGTCTATAGGATTTTTAACACTCATAAAAAAAAAAAAAAAAAAAACCGTAAATGCGGAAGACAGTCAACCAGCTTCCTAAATCACCGTCTAAACAAACGCTGTGAGTTCATTGCCCCGACGCTAGCCGGACTGCTTCATCTATCTCCAGGATTGGAGGAAGGGAAGGGTTATGTTACGTAATGGCTTTACTAGAGAAGGGTTTTACGATCCAGTAAATACTGCATCAATATTGCATGAGATCTCCATTTCCCATATTCGGTTTTGTTTGTAAACAAGTGCGGCTAGACGCCAGCTATGATGTAATCGGAAAAACAACAGATTCACTTCGGCGGCAGCGGCGGCGGAGAGATGAGTAATACGCCGAATATGAAGAGCATGAAGACAGAAGGGCGAGCTTGGGCATATAAAGGCAGCAAAAGAGAAACACTGAATGCCGAAGTTTCTATTAATTTTCGATAGAATTTCGTTTGAAGGTTATAACCATTACCAATATTAATATAGAATGGTTTATTACTAAATTTAGATTATCATTTCTGGCTCTCTCGCACCGTTTCCTGGCTCTCTCTCAATATTTCGCTTTTCCAAGATTATTACTACATCTTATATCATCTCTTCTTATTCACGCTGGTGTTGAAGTCTTTATTTCTTGTTGAAGCCCTACAGCGGCAGATCTACTACCTTTTTTCGCTCACGCACTCTCTGGTGTTTCAGCCAGCACACCTCCAACGTCGAACAAAATCTGCAAATTATTACACAAAGGTATACTTTTTTTTTTTAATAGATAGCGCAAGTCATTGATCTATAGATAAATAATTACTAAAACGGAGCTAATGGAACATCAATATCCAATTACCTACAACTACAAACAACCGAAAAAACGTATTTAAAAAAAAAATTAAAACTATTGAGACACTTAGTTACGCTTCTAGAATCGATAGGTAGACCAACAGTGGAATGCTCTACACAATAAACCTTAGTTTCTGGAAAGCAAAGAGGAATCACCCCCCCCCCCCTTCCCAACCCCTTTTTTGTTTACAATACTAACAACAATAACAGAATAACGCCTGAACAAGCACTACGAAAACACGTTTCTGGGTTTTCCCCAGTTTAAGTACGATTCTAAACGTTCCATCACGACACTTTCAACTTCAGGAACCCGTAGCAGTACTGGCTTAAAGACCTACCGAAATTTCAATAGGGCATATGATGCAGTCATCGCTCTACACAGCCTGAGCCAAACTATTGCAGTTTGGATGCAGTACCACGCGTCACTGCAAGTACAGAGGTTGGCTTGCAATGCAAGAGCCCGAATTAATTATGACAGCATCCTCGAATTATAGGAGCTGTTTTATTTTCAGTGAAATGCTGAGTACGGGTACCCCGTTACTCTGAAACTGGAATTTTTCTAGTCACTCCAGAATATTGGAAATTTTATTTATGCCTTTTAACATAGTAGCTGAAAAAGAGGGGAGGGGGGGATCGGTGGAGCATTGCAATAAGGTTAAGCTTATTTTCAGAACCGAAAAATGGAAATCTTTCAGGTTACTGGAATAAGAAGAGAACGCTCTCTCTACTACATTTATCAGTATATACACTCAGGTGCAAAAAATTTGGCCCACTCTCCAAAATGGAAGATTTTATGAAGTTGCAACTAATATTCTCTTGTTTTCGACTGGGTTACTGTCTGAACTCATTCAGAGGCATTGTTTGTTGTTTTCTAGCCAGACGGATGAAATTGTTTTGATTTCGCATCGAAACGTGATCGTGTTTCATTGCCTCCTACTTTCACGTTATCTTCCAAACTGCGATTATGTTGTTTATCTCTTCCACAGTAGTTCTCAGCTGAGGAGCGAGTGTTTTCCTGTACGTTGAGTGCATTCCAACCAAAAATAAATAAAAAATAAAAATCAATTTAAGAGAAAAAAATTTCTTTCCCAATGGTCGCGGAAGCTGCAGATTTCATTAATTCACTGAGATATGTCGCTCAAATGCTAGGACGGCCTTATGAAACCGTCTGTGCCACTTTTAGACGGTTTCGAGAGACGGGATCGTACTCTAGAAGGCAGGGTTCTAGCCGACCATGAAAAACATCAGCGCTCAAGACAGGTACTTGTATACCTTAGCTTCAAGAAATCGACGATTAACTGCTTCACAAGGTCGTAACTCACTTGAAAATGCAAAGGGAGTGGATTTAGGTGTTTGGACAGTTTGGAGACGATGGTTGGATTGGCATTTGTCTGCCAGAAGACCCGCTCGCGTTCCAAGTTTAACCCGTCAGCACAGGATGTTGCGCCTTCAGTTTGCTCGAAATGACAGTGCTTGGGAACTTGAAGAGTGGAGGGATGTCATTTTCAGCGATGATTCTAGGTTCAGCCTGCAGGGCCCAGATGGTCGTGAAAGAGAGTGGAGAAGACCTGGAGAAAGGTTTGTTCCTGCCACAATGACTGGAAGAGAGCCCGCCGTCCAAGCATTTGAGCGGCATATCTCAGTTACCTTCCATCATTAATGAGAGCTACAGTTTGCGCGACCATTTCTGGTGGGAAAGACTTTTTGTTTTCTTTTAAAGCGATTATTTTGAGAGGGATGCACTCAATGTACAGGAAAACACTCGCCCCTCGGCTGAGGACTACTGTAGAAGAGATGAACAACATGATCGCAGTTTGGAAGATAACGTGAAAGTGGGAGGCAACGAAACATGATCACGTCTCGACACGATTCCTTATCGTTGAGAGATCAAACAAATTTCATCCGCCTAGCTAAAAAACAACAAATAATGCCTCTGAATGAGTTCAGACAGTTCCCCAGTCGAAAAAAATTGAATATTAGTTGCAACTTCATAAAACCTTCCATTTTGGAGAGTGGGCCAAATTTTTTGCACCTGAGTGTAATTATCTTGGACGTAATATGTGCGATTTTTCAATAGAATCTGAAGCTGCAACATCAATGACTCATATCTAATCATATGAAACCTATAGTAAGCTCTGTAAGGGCGTACTTGGGTTATTTCATCGTACAGGAGACTGATAGCTGTATTATAAAATTATACAATCTAGGACGACAAAATTCTCAATTTTCCGCAATTTGTGTCGAAATAATATACAATACCCAACGATCTTCATTAAATATCAAAAACAAACCAATTGAAATAATGTGCAATACCAGCAGGACCAAGATAGAAACACTAACATTCATTCAGAAGAGTAGCAACGCATTTTATCAATGAACGCAAGATGTCGGAAGAATCTTGGTTCTGAGAAACGATTCACGGCCGTGCCCCTGCTGCCTTGAGAAAGACCATAAATGACTAGAGGAATTATGTGCAGAAAGAAAAGGGAAAAACTTTCTTCGCTAGAGAATCCGTTAGCCTCCGCTACACCGACCAACTTCTTTTCTGACTTCGCTGCCGCTTTTGATCGTACGCCGAACGGAGAATCCAGCTCTGAAGATCTAACGGAAATTGCTGCACAACGGATGGGCTAGGACGGTAAACAAAGTTCCGTTTGACCCCCTCGGTGGTTGCAGTGACCTCCTTTAGCATTGGAATGCGAAAGCAGCTTGAGGGGAAAACCACGCAAGGTCTTGAAGAGCTGACGAATACCTTAGAACAACGCCTTTCTACGTTTTATTTTAATACATAGGGCGCCTTCAAATTCAACATGTAAATTTTCAATTTTAGTTTCTACGACACCATTGAATTAATTACCTCCTTTTGCTTCCGAGTCTGCAAGGCAGCGGAAGCTTTGTTTCCACTTTCAACATGAACAAAATTTGTGTGCTCCGAAATCAAAATTTCCACTCGCATTTTGCGTTTCATGGCCTCCTGAACAAATTTGTTTTCGTGTCTGTCTGTCCACATTCCTCGCCATAGTCATAACTTCCACAATTTTGATTGGATTTTAACGAAATTTTTAGGAATAGTGTGGGTTTAGCCCTCGATGGTCCCCTATTAGTTTCATCATGATTGAATCTGCGGTACGCTCTGGGCATGCGTGAACGTGATTTTCTTGTTACACTCATATGTCCGTCAATGTTGAAGAGATTTTGATCAGATTTTCAGAGCGTTGTGCGCATGCGCGAGCGTTTGTCTGTTTATAGTTTTTTGCCATAACCATAATAACGTCCACAATTGTGATCGGATTTCAATGAAATTTTCAGGAATAGCGTGGATTTAGCCCTAGATTGTCTCCTATCAGCTCCATCATGATTGAATCAGCGGTGCGCTCAGCGCATGCGTGAACGTAATTTTCTTGTTGAAGTCACGTTGAAGCCAGGAGGAAGCTTCTGTGCCATGTCCTTGGCAGTATATTTTTACTAGTAATTTATATTGCTGTTTACTCCCTGAAACAGCCCAGGCAAAATGTTAAAGAAATCAAAATTAAATAACTAAAAAAAGGCCTCTTTATTCATCTGAGTAAGCGTCCTTCTGCAAGCCCATACTACAGAACAACACAATTTTCACTCGATTTTGATTATTATATTACGATTGTGCGGTTTTGGTCATAGGTACATACCTCAAAGAACTACATGGCATTATCTTCAATTGTTGAACCTATGCGCGTGCAACATGAAGTTCAGTAACACTCACAACTCATTCAATTTGAGAGAGATTTATAAGGATTCATACAATTAGTTTCAATGGTATCTTTTGCGCTCCCAAGAACGTCGAACCCATCCAGAACGCATAACTTCCTCAATATCCATTCAATGAAACGGCATTTTCATGGATTGAGCGAATCAGGTAGCATAAACCTCTGCGAGATTACCTCACTCGAGGCAATGGCGATATCTACTTAAACGAACAACCAATTATCCTTTATTACCAAACAGAACCCATTGTAGTCGTAACTCTTCCCTTCTATATCTTGTGAAATGTACGAGTATTAAAGAAGAATTGGCTAAATTGAACGTCTCAAACTGTAACTCAGCAGAGTGTCCCTGGTTCCAATGAAAAAATGATCCCACACGAATCGTTTTGTTATTTTTTGCCGAAAAAGTGTTCAGTTTAATTTTTGATTGCACTGTTCATTTTGCTCACATGCAAAGGCAGAAGGTGTTAAGTAGATTGAAAATACTTTAAAAGCCAAGGTCCTTCGATCGCAGAAAACGAAAAAGAAAACACAACATCAACAATAAAGGAGAAACGGGAAATGGATCCCTGTCTAAACTAAAAGGTTTTATTCACGTGAGGTTTCGATACAATACAAAACATTTAGCATAAAAATAAAAAAGTTTCAGTCATGCAGCATGATCGAATGGGCGAATTTTCACATATTACCGTACTATAACATGTTAAATTGTTTTGATAATTTAGGACTTTCAGTAAAAAGAAATTGTTAACCACCAATTCGGTGGCAAATAAAAAACTCCTTCTAAATAATATTCTGCAATTCAAAAAAGATTTTGGATTTTTAGCTCTTTTACAGTTTTTAGAGATTTTTTGGCAAATATTAATGAAATTTAAGTACATTTTTCAGCATAAATTTCTGCATACATTTATTTACGTTCTATTTCATCGTTAAATAACTTATTTCGGCTATAATTCGGCTTAAAAGTATAAATTCAACGATTTTTAGCCATTTTTAGTGATTTTTCGAGTATAATTTTTGAAATTTGACCAATTTATTGTGCCAAAAAAATATTGGCCAACGAACTCATCTTTTCGTTTGGAAAGCTTGATTTTTTGGCGCAAGAACGGAATTTTGTCTCAATCCTAAGGAGAGTTATCGTCAAAACGGATTTCAATGAAGAAAATGTTCAAAAAATTTTATTTTAAATTATTTGAAGCCATTGCAATATTTTCCTTTTCTATGAAAATTCGCTAAAAAGCCTTTCTTCTGTTCTTAAATTGGGTTTTTTTTATTATATCCAGCGTTTCTCCCCAGGAACTGGGGGCTTCTTCAAGGAGACAAAATTTGTATAATAAATACATCCTATGGCATATATATAATACTTATATGCTTATGAAAAAGCGTTAAACGTTGGGATTCGTTTCAAAATGTCTCAAAACGGATATCAATAAATACAATCAATTTTCTAAATTCTGATTTCAACATTTTTGGAGCAATAGCTTCTTTCTACGAAAATTCGGTGATCCCTCCAAGATCCGGTGCTTACCACTATCCACCCTCCTTTGGACTGGTAAGAGAACGCCCGTTTACTTTCCGACGACGCGCCATTTAGGAAGAGCGATCGCGTCCGCGTTCGTCGCGAAGGATGTGACCCTGCCGCCGAGGAGCCTGCGGGGGTCTGGCGGAAGTCCGGATACGCAGCGAGCGAGCGGAGCGGCCGTCTTTGGTAAGGTCGCTCAACCTCCTTACCCTCAATACGCCCATAAACAGAAGTTGTTAAGGACCTATCACGTTGTAAAACTCTGTTTTTCTCTACGGCAATTAGAGAATGTAGTCTGTAAGAGATCGGTTGGAGGTTCTTAAGCCAGAAATGGAATTTCAACTAACGAAGTTGTCAAATTGAGACCAATGGAAGTTGAACCAACGTTTGATGGAGTAACACGCTACATTGAAGTCTTGAATAACTGGCTGAAAATATTGTAAATCAATGTAACATCCCCCCCATAGTTCATGCACTCGATGTTGATCTTCTCATTATGTTTATTTTTAGTTGGATTTGTTGGTTTTGTTAGTCACTCGATCCTTCTTATACCATATATCCAGTATTCTTGTTTTGTTCATGTTAGTCAATTGTTTATAGTAATTCACAAAAATTGGTTACCTTAAAACGGAGCTACCGCTGATGGTCTCGTAGACCAAAGCGCATCATGTTTTGTCCTTTTTTTTTTTTTGAGAGGCACATTACGGCCTATACGCTTTACTATTATTGTATTATTATTATTATATTATATTATTACTATTTGTAAAATCTACTAATATTGTGCTGTTTTGGTTTTTCGGCAATAAACATGTTTTCTCTCTCTCTCTCTCTCTCTCTCTCTCTCTCTCTCTCTCTCTCTCTCTCTCTCTCTCTCTCTCTCTCTCTCTCTCTCTCTCTCTCTCTCTCTCTCTCTCTCTCTCTCTCTCTCTCTCTCTCTCTCTCTCTCTCTCTCTCTCTCTCTCTCTCTCTCTCTCTCTCTCTCTCTCTCTCTCTCTCTCTCTCTCTCTCTCTCTCTCTCTCTCTCTCTCTCTCTCTCTCTCTCTCTCTCTCTCTCTCTCTCTCTCTCTCTCTCTCTCTCTCTCTCTCTCTCTCTCTCTCTCTCTCTCTCTCTCTCTCTCTCTCTCTCTCTCTCTCTCTCTCTCTCTCTCTCTCTCTCTCTCTCTCTCTCTCTCTCTCTCTCTCTCTCTCTCTCTCTCTCTCTCTCTCTCTCTCTCTCTCTCTCTCTCTCTCTCTCTCTCTCTCTCTCTCTCTCTCTCTCTCTCTCTCTCTCTCTCTCTCTCTCTCTCTCTCTCTCTCTCTCTCTCTCTCTCTCTCTCTCTCTCTCTCTCTCTCTCTCTCTCTCTCTCTCTCTCTCTCTCTCTCTCTCTCTCTCTCTCTCTCTCTCTCTCTCTCTCTCTCTCTCTCTCTCTCTCTCTCTCTCTCTCTCTCTCTCTCTCTCTCTCTCTCTCTCTCTCTCTCTCTCTCTCTCTCTCTCTCTCTCTCTCTCTCTCTCTCTCTCTCTCTCTCTCTCTCTCTCTCTCTCTCTCTCTCTCTCTCTCTCTCTCTCTCTCTCTCTCTCTCTCTCTCTCTCTCTCTCTCTCTCTCTCTCTCTCTCTCTCTCTCTCTCTCTCTCTCTCTCTCTCTCTCTCTCTCTCTCTCTCTCTCTCTCTCTCTCTCTCTCTCTCTCTCTCTCTCTCTCTCTCTCTCTCTCTCTCTCTCTCTCTCTCTCTCTCTCTCTCTCTCTCTCTCTCTCTCTCTCTCTCTCTCTCTCTCTCTCTCTCTCTCTCTCTCTCTCTCTCTCTCTCTCTCTCTCTCTCTCTCTCTCTCTCTCTCATTGAAGTCTTGAATTGTTTGAACAATATCGAAATGAGTCACTCAGAAGAAGATCGAAGGTCTCAAGGAAATCATATATATTTTGGTTTATTATTTTGAATAATTATCTTTTGTAATCGACCAAGAAAAAATAATTTTTAACCCAAGTCTGTTGGTTTACCTTTCATGATTCTAAAAATTGAATTTTTATTGAGTAAATGATTGATTTTTTGGGTCTCATTTATTACAATCATCCCAAAGAATTGGATGAAAGTACTCGGGTCGCTATACATTCATCCGTTTTAGGCTAAATCTTAATTGGCAAGAAAAAAAAAAAAAAAAAAAAAAAAAAAAAAAAAAAAACGTGGGAGCAATTCATGACTGATGGAATATTGCAAAACGCTGCAAATTATTCCGTTTTGAGCATTCTGAAACGAACTTTTGGTTCACTATTTTCAGTAAGTAATACACCATTGCAATCGACCAAGAAAAAAAATTTAACCCCCCTCCCTCTCTCAAAATTTTTTAGTTTACATTGCAAGATACGTAGATTCTAAAAA
Source organism: Adelphocoris suturalis (assembly GCA_030762985.1). NCBI lineage: Eukaryota > Metazoa > Arthropoda > Insecta > Hemiptera > Miridae > Adelphocoris > Adelphocoris suturalis. The sequence goes on along the minus strand of CM061040.1, from coordinate 169,158,378 downwards.
TCGTATTAAAAAAAAATGCTTCCTTCCGCCGTCCGAAAGCTGTGGACTTCTTTTTAATCCGATTGTCGGAATCTACGTATTTTGAAATGTAAACCAACAAATTGTGTAAGGGGGAGGGGGGCGGATAATTTTTTTTTTTTTTTTTTTTTTAATTCTTTTTTTTCCTTGAATTTACGTATTACTTACTGAAAATAGTGAACCAAAACTTCGTTTCCTCAAAACGGAATAATTTGAAGCGTTTTGCTGTATTCCATCAGTCATGAATTGTTCCACGTTGTTGATTTTTTCTTTTTTTTCTTGCTAATAAAGTTTTAGCCTATACAGAGAGCAAACGGATGAACCTCCTTACCCTCAATACGCCCATAAACAGAAGTTGGATCTATCACGTTGTAAAACTCCGTTTTTCTCTACAGCAATTAGAGAATAAAGTCTGTAAGAGATCGGTTGGAGGTTCTAAAGGCCGAAATGGGATTTCAATAAAAGAAGTTGTCAAATTGAGACTAATGGAAGTTGAAACAACGTTTGATAGAGTAACACGCTAGACTGAAGTCTTGAATTGTTTGAAAAATATCGAAATGAGTCACTCAGAAGAAGATTAAAGGGGACAAGGAAATCAACGTATTTTTGGTTTATTATTTTCAATAATGATCCTTCACCTGATTACAAAAAATTCGAAATAGCGAGCATTTTAATTTACAAAATATCGACAAATTAGGCTCTCAAATGGCGCGTATCGGAACTCATAGAAAAAAGTCAGTAATCTGATCGCATTCTTCTTCGTTGTATCTTCAGGTTCATCCACAGTTTGTTGCTCCTACATTTCCGCCTCTCTTAACGGCCCAACAACGGCAACTAATTGTCAAAATAAATAAACTCTGAAAATGTGTTGGGCTGATCATTTAAAAGAATGCGGTTCCATTCCATCCCCAATTCCTCTGAATCGGTGTCCATAACTTTGCGCGAACTTTCCAAACCTTTACCGAAACCACAAGCCCCAATTGGAAATCTTACACGGTTTGACATTTTCCCATGCTTTATGAACTATGTGCATTGTGGGCAGCACTGTTAGGGAAAGAGACGTACCAGACTTGGTTTGAATTATTGAGGGGACTGAAATACATTTATCATTCGAATTGGCGGGATTTTTTGAAGGGACCTACGCTTCCATTCGAATTAGTGGGATGTTCGAATTAGCGGGATTCTAAAACGCTATTCTACTGTATGTTGAGATTCCAAATTGAATTGGAATTGGGTGTAGAGATATGTTCAGCAAATAGATAAAATGGAAAGAATATAAGCAAATACAATAATTAATTATGTATTTAAATCTTACGATTTGTTATCCATTATAGCTACTATTGTTTGTAGCTCTATTTAGAAATGGTTTGTATACCAAAAAACTGTCAAAACTGTTATGGATAAAACAGCACCTAATCGAGGATCTTGTTGACGACAAGAGTCACGGCGACGTTTACAAACTCCAGCCTCAACGGTCGTCTCTCTTTTGTGGTAAGTTGAAGGACCTGATCTTCACTAGATTCCCTGAAGTGTTTACTGCCATTCAGGATCAACGTGCCGTCCGTCCGATAGAGCAGCAACACTAACATATCTTACAAACCATCCTTTTGTTGCTCGGTTCCGCACACGTCTTAACAACTCCTTATTATTGTTATTGCTTCCGAATTCCGAATCTACTTACAGGTTTGCAGAAGCATTATTTCCCCTTTCGGTGGATGAAAACGACTTTTTTTTAGGACGTCCCCCTGAAGCTAGGCTGTGTGTAAGTGACTAAATTTTGCCGTCGTTGCCCAGGCCTCAATTCTCAAACGATTTTCGAGATTCTATCTGTTTTAGATGCTAATTTTAGTCTAGTTGTACAACAAACCCCGGAAATTTTGAATTTCATGATGGGAAAAAGTAAATGAAAGGGACAGAGCCGATTTTTTATCCTTACAAATTTTTTCGACGCGACCAAAATAAATTCTAAACGGATTTTCGTGATTCTTATTTTGTTCGATTCAAATGATATTCTAGTTGTGCAAGAAATCTAGGGAATTTCGGATTCGCTCTCGTGGTGGGTGATAACTCTCAATTAAAGTAGGTACTTAAATACTGTTATTTTACAGAATTGTTCTAGTTAAATAAGCACACAAGTTTTTTTGAGTTAACACAATTCATTTTTTTTTTTTTTTAAATCAAACTCAAACGTTTCTCTCCAGAAACTGGGGCTTCTTATTATTATTTTTTTCCATTAAGGATACAGATATGATTTTATTTTTAATGACAACAAGAATCGTCTCCAAACATATGATTGTTGAAATTGGATGATGCTTGTATAAAAATGTCCGTGGAGTGTCTTTTCCATATTACCTACCGTTCCGGACAGTGGGGGTAATTACCGATTATTTCAAGCGCTGCCCAAGCAACAAATCTTGACCGGTTTTCGTGATTATTATTTTGACAAGGCTTTACAGAAAAGCTGATTTAATACGCTGCTATAAAATAATATTGCTAAGTAACCATAATGAATTAATAATGTGTAAAATTAGTCATTATTAAATGATCTCACTGTAGAACCGAAGGTCTACCGTCCGTAGATTTTTTTACTTACCGTGTGGTAGACCTGCGGTTCAACAGTCATATCATTTAATAATGATTAATTTTACACTATAGTACACTATTCACTACTACTATTTACACTATTGTACTCAATAGTATACCTACCATGTATCTAGTGTCCATGTATCTAAATTTTTCAATGTCCTAGATAATTGTTGATAATTTTTTTTTACTGAAACTCTGCTAAAAATATAAATTTATCAATTTTTGGCCGTTTTTAGCCATTTTTTTAGTAGGTAAATTTTTTGAAATTTGACCAATTTCTTTGATCCCAAAAATTATCCCAGTGATTAAATTATGTGTACCACTCATTGACCTTCATCCCTCTATATATATATCACGTAGGAAAAAATGTAGGAATTTTATCACAATTATTAGACTGTCACAAGAATCTGTTCTTTTGCCGAAAAATCTTACTTCTTAAAACAAAGAATAAGTTTGAATGGCAGCTATTTTGAGCGCAATAAAGTACTCACATTTAAAAAAATGTGTTCCAATTACTAATTGAAAAAAAGGGTATAAATAGTAGGATATTACTTGAAAATTTTTTATCAGCTATAAACCATAACGATTTGAAAGGTATCAATTCTATTTCACTAAAGAGTGCTAAATATCGATAAACTATTCATGTTAATTTAGAAAAAAACTGTTAGAAATTCCAAAAGTGATTCGTGCTGTGGAATTTTCCACTAATTGCTCAAATTTCAGAGAGAAAAATTACATAAATAAAATTAACGTGAAAAATTAATGTGAAAAAAGCTAATAGAACTATTTATTTTATTATCATCATTATTTCATTTTATCTATTTATTTCGTTTTTTATTTATTTTATGTTTTTCCCTCATCGAGATCCCTGTTCCCACAACCACGGATGAATCAACTAACATATTTGAGAACAGATCAACATTGAAAACTCAAATCTATGAAAGTTTTCCACTAAACCAATTAAACATTGTGTGAAAATGCGTTACCTCTTTTTTTATTCGCCTTGTTCACCAACCAACAATAACTCGGGTTTATTTTCCTCTATGGCACGTGCGCATGCACGCTAAAGGCATGCGATTTGCCCAAAGAGAATAATACCTGCCTTCAGTTCCCATTTGCGGAATACCGACCGAGTTAATTCCGCATTCCTCGGGAAACGATTCCCGCAATGGTCGATTCACTGCTTCCAGTAATTTTGAAAACGTGACAATGCCAGATTCATTTCCACTAAAACGTGACTTGTATGTATTGGGATAGTACGATCATCGTAATGTCACAAGACTGTTGGCCGTTTTCATTAATTCGAGGATGAAGCCTAAACAACATCAAATGGAACATTGATTTCCCTTTCGCCATGAGCCACCAAAAACAACTGGCCTATCTCAATACACTGGAAACTATGGAAATTATGGTGGAAACAATGGAATTTCATTTCCCTGAAAAAATATTACCTATGGCGAACCTTTAATAGGTGGATTCTGATAGGTTTTGTACAAATTTTGATTCATAATAGTTCGAAAATGGTGTAGAACACCGTCATTTTCCATCTCTAGCCGCTAGTCGAGGTATACATTTTAAATAGTTTTCAAAGAAAACACGTTTTTCTACGCGTTAAATCTTCTAAAAGATTCGTGCCCTTTGATTCCCGAAAAACACCATGAAAATATCACACCACCAGCTAAAACATGAACTGGTTTGAACAATAAAAAGGCTGCAAATTATTACACAATGGTTTATTATTTCTTTGTTAGATAGACCTTCTACGCAGATCATTGGTCTTTAACTATTAAACCCCGAATGTAATATACGATCAAAACATGGCGCATCGTGCCTCCGAGAAAGGTTCTCAATTTTTCAGTGCCAAGACCCCGAAATTCTACGGTTCACAGTAAAGATGTTTAAAAAAATGGAAAAATGATGCTTAAAGTAATTTACTTTAGCGGATGCGCAGAATGGAATAATGATTTGAGAAAAATTGAATTGGTAGGAAAAATGAGTACATATTCGCGTAGCTAGTACTGATAGGATTATGATGAAATTACTACGAAATGAGATTGAGATAAGAATTCCGTTCTTGCACCAAAAAGTAAAGCTTTCTTTACGAAAGTACGAGTTCGTTAGCCAGCATTCCTTAAGCAAATTAAATTGGCAAAATTTCAGAAAAGTTCCAGTCATTGAGCATGATCGTATGAGCGAATTTTCGTATAATGTTGAAATGTTTTCGAATTAGAGCTTTTTGAGTGCAACGAAATTATTAATTATTAATTTTATGGTAAGACACGAATTTAAAATAATGACCTGCAATTCAACAAATAGTTTTTGGATTTTTAGCTTTTTTTGCAGCTTTGTCAATTTTTTTGAAATTTTTTTGAAATTTGACTAATTTAATGCAGTGCCAGTGCTCAAAAAGAACTGGCTAACAAACTCATCCTTTCTTTTGGAAAGCTTGATTTTTTGGAGAAAGAACGGAATTTTTATCTCAATCTTAAGGAGAGTTATCGTCTGAATACATATATAAGCATTAAACTCTAGAATTCGTTTCAGAATACCATTTCAATTTTAATTTCCTGAACCATAGCAATAGCTTCATTTTCTACAAAAATTCGCTAAAAGTGCCGAAAAAATCACAAAAAATTGCAAAAACGGCTAAAAATAGTTAAATTTATACGTATTAGCATAATATTGCTTAAATACAGTTTACCAACTATTAAATAGAACATTCGAAAATTTATGTACAAAATTGGGCTGAAAAATGTACTTAAATTTCATTAAAATGCCCTTTAAAAAATCGTTAAAAACGGCAAAAAAAGCTAACAATTCAGAATCTCTTTTTAAATGGTAGATTATTATTTAGGACGAGTTTTTTTGTCACAAAATTGGTAATTAACTATTTCTTTCCACTCAAAGTCTTCAGTGTTCAAAATAATGTAACTGAAGATGATATTGATGCAGTTGTTATTTTGATTCATAATTTGCATATTATTTTTTATGAATCATGTTTTGTTGTGTCGAGACGTTCGCGAACAATCAATTTGAGACACGAGACTCTAGACCCTGACCAACTAATCTAAATTCTTTCTAAGGGATTGACTATTTGATGTTATGTATATTTGAGATGCGAGCGTAGCGAGCATCCAGATCACTAATCTAAGCAGAAAACTGATCTCTATAAAATCTCATGGCGACTGGAGCGCTGGGAATGCCACGCAGTGGGTTGTCGAACTAAAGAGCAAGTCAGGGTCCAAAGTCTAGTGTCTCTACTTGATTGTTCGCGTACGTCTTATATGTGTTGTGTTGTCTGAATAAAGTTCATTCTTGTGATTGAATTCGAGAAAATCGGCAGTTGATTATTTATAGTTATAAAAACTAGGTTGTGTATTGGTTCGAAGTTCAAAAACAGTAACAAATACAGTAAGAACGATATTTTAGGAAAATTCGCTCATACGATCATGCTGCATGACTGCAACTTTCATGTTTATTGAGGTTCTGACTTCATAAATCTGGAGGACGGACAAATCAAAACATCTGGAGCCGAATTGAAAAACAGATTATTAGTGGATTCGAGGATTGGATACATAACCGAATTAAGAATATAATACGATACATTTGTTAGGAGGAAGTCATTTGACGAGAGATGGAATGACGCAGGTGGACGAACGACGCCAGTTACGTGATACTAACCAAAAACAGAAAAGCGACATTCACTGCGGGAATCCCGTTTATGTGCCAAAACTCGTTTACTTTCCAACTAGACTCAATTAAAATACCAGAAAAACGGTTATTCTAGTGTGTCATAAAAACATCAGGCCTCGTAACATCGCTAGATTACGGGAATGAGCCCAATCATCTGTATCATTTGTTATTGAGAGACATTCCGTAACAACCGTCTATTCCGAATGGGATTTCCAGGAATGTTACATAGGGATATCCCATCACTACCTACCGTTTATCAATACAAGAAAATAATGCCAGGGGGGGGTCTTTGGGTATGCGGACTATTTTACACTCGACATTTCACCTAAAATAATAGGAACAAATAATCATTTTTGCTGGAAAAGGGGTGTGGCAATTGAGTGCACCGCTTTCCCCCGAATACCTGCAGTCAGACTGTCTATATAAAATAATAGGTTTTTTTCAGAGATTAAAAAGTTGAGTAGATAGGTACTTAACACACACAAAGCATAAATACAATATGAACTATCTTCTGAGCGTTTAGCAATGGTCTTACTTTCAGAATTTCTTTCCGAATTTTAAATTGGATACATGTAGAATACTTATGCGTCTTGGGAATATCACACGTCAATTGAGAAAAAAGTCCTAAGCCCTAAATCTTGAGAATATGGAACATGATCCTTGGGAGGACAGGAAACAATTTAGGTTACAAAGCTGATTTGGAAAGAACCGATCATTTCAATGTTCTCTTAATGTCCCAGAGAGTTTCCCTATCAAACTTCAACTTCCAAGCTTCTTTCCAGTCTCATGGCGATTGCAATCATGTTTACAAAATTAACTGAGAAGGATCACTAGTGTGTAAGCAATTATTCAGACAACCACGCTCATACCTCAGATCGTTGGCAACGGTTAGGTAAATCGAGAGTTATCCAACGAATGGCAAAGGAATTTCGTACCTACGATGATAAATAATGCCAAAGATACAGTTCCGTAGCAACGATTTGGTTGTAACCGATAACGAGATAACCATCAGAAAATAGGAGCGTAACGCACTAAATGCCACGTAACGGTAATGTTGTCTCATTTTTGGCCGGGTTATGACGATAAAAACATGTTTCGTGTTAAAAGGCATTTTTGACACGGCCATCAGTCAAAAGCTAGGGAAGTGAGTGTAAATCCAGTTAGTTTCACCAGCGGACGTGATTGGTCACCCGAGTAAAATCAAAAGATCTCAATTTATTCAGAAATTTTAACTAAAAATTTGAAAAAAAAAGAAAATTTAAACTAAACTAAAAATTCAGAAATTTAAACTAAAAATTTGAGGGAAAAAAAGTTTCGGTCATGCCAGGTTATATGGGCGAATTTTTTTTAAATTATCGTACTATATTATGTTAAATCGTTTAGAAAATTCAGGACTTTAATTGAAGGGACATGGTCAACTACAAATATTTTGGCCAAAAATTGTTCCAAACAATATTTTGAAATTCAAAAAAGATTTTGGATTTTTAGCTTTCTGCAATTTTTATCTATTTTTCGGAAAATATGAATCACTTAAATTTGAGTATATTTTTCAGTAAAAATTTTTAAATGTTTTAGTTCATTGTTAATAACATTTTTTTGACTAAAATTCTGCTGAAATATAAATTAAACAATTTTCAGCTGTTTTAGCCTTTAGCAAAATAATGTCTCAGAATATCTCAAAACGGATTTCAATGAAGAAACATTTCGAAAATTTTGATGTTAAAATTTTTGGAGCCATTGCAATAGTTTCATTTTTTACGAAAATTCGCGAAAATGAAAGGATTAGAAGGAGAGAAGATAACTTAGATGTTATAAAACTGTTCACATTCATTGTTCATTAAGGGTTATGATGAAGTTAGGAACTCTTACATGAAACTGATGTGGAAAGCTACCATCAGATATGAGTAGGTAAGGTAATGCTAATGCTAAGGTAATACCTATGCAATACCTACCTAGGAGCTCTTGCAACTAAGGGACTTCGGTCAGCTGAAACAGGTAGAGCTTCAAACTATTCAACATAAATGGTCAATTTCAGAAAAAAATTTCCAAATCGCTTGATGTTTTTCGAAAAGTGTGGAAGTTATAGTTATCTATTATGACGTTCCAACTACAATGAACGGATATTTAAGGGAATAGTCCAACTGAACACCATAGTCAAAAATCACCTGGGATCAAGAAATGACTTCCGTAAGTTGGCCATCGCATCTCCATTCTACTTTCTCCGTTCGTTAAACCTACCTATATCTACTATTATTAATTTATTACCTTTTACAGATTTATTTCGACCTTTTACAAATTCATTTAAACCTTTTACAAATTCAAATCAACTTTTTACAAATTCAATTCAACCTTTTACGAATTCAATTCAACCTTTTACAAATTCATTTTAACTCTTCACCGGAAGGGGTGGATATGGAAAGTAGCTGATAGATTAGGAGGAAAGTTATAAGTAGTAGGCTACGGAAGGTGGGTAAGTAGGTAGGTTTATAACTTTCCTCCTAGTCAATCAGCTAGTTTCCATATCCACCCCTTCCGGTGGAGAGTTGAAATGAATTTGTAAAAGGTTGAATTGAATTTGTAAAAAGTTGAATTGAATTTGTAAACTCGGCGCTCCGCGCCTCGCCAGGGGGCAAGCCCCCTGGACCCCCGGTTACCTCTATTTACATACTTTGGACGAAATTATTGAAACACAGAATGTGTTTGCGTTGTCGCGCAACCAAGTGACAACCAAACAAGCGTCATTGTTTACTATTCATTTATAACATCAATTTATATAGTTATAGTATGAAACTACGAAAAAAAAAAAAAAAATACGAAATAAATTCGTGATAAATCAAGAGCGATTTATCAAGTAAATGTCCTAAAGAGGCTACATACGAAATTACAGCTTCCTAGAGTGTAAAGTATAGAAATTAGCTTTAAAAGCCACTCATCTGATCCGGACCCTGAACATCGTCAAGTAAATGTCCTAAAGAGGCTACATACGAAATTACAGCTTCCTAGAATGTAAAGCATAGAAATTAGCTTTAAGAGCCACACATCTGATCCGGACCCTGAGCATCGTCAAGTAAATGTCCTAAAGAGGCTACATACGAAATTACAGCTTCCTAGAGTGTAAAGCATAGAAATTAGCTTTAAGAGCCACACATCTGATCCGGACCCTGAGCATCGTCAAGTAAATGTCCTAAAGAGGCTACAAACGAAATTACAGCTTCCTAGAGTGTAAAGTATAGAAATTACCTATTCAAATTATTTAACCTCCGCTTCACAAATCAAACCGTTTTCGTAATACTCAGATCACCTGCTATGAATCAAATCATCGAAACACAAGCTCAATGAAATCATCAGAAATTAACAAGCGGTTGCAATCATGTTCACAATATCAATTATTGAGAATGATCACCTGTGTGTAAACAATTATTTATATAACCATGCTCATAACTCAGTTTGTTGGACACGCACTTCGCAGTAGTTAACATAATATTGTTGGATAAATCGAGAGCTTTCGAACGAATGGTCAACGAATTTTGTGGGATGGAAAACGACGAAGTACCATATCCCTAGCAACGACTCGGTTGTACGTGAAAATCATCCGTCACACATTTCGTTCCCATCCCGCGTTCCATTTTCGGCTAGTTAGTCCATGGCTAAAACACATTCTGTGTTAAAAGTTGAATTGAATTTGTAAAAGGTTGAAATAAATCTGTAAAAGGTTGAATTAAATCTGTAAATGCTATATTATTCACCTACCTATGTGCTATTAATAAGCCAAGGATGCGATCGGAATATCCCACATTCTCATACCAGAAAGGACCAACCTCAACGAAGAACCAGTGCTGAATTCCATTAACAGAACTACGCCTGCATATATCTACAACTATACCTACTTTTCAAGCTGAGTGTTCAATCTTCATTTCATCTCATACAATTTGCCCACAAAAGTGTATTAATAAATATAACTTTTAACTGCGTTACGAATTTGCTTATCTCATTTATATTGAATATTAATTTCTGAAATTCTTCTATCTTCTCGGTTGTAGACGTAATAGTCTTAGAAACGTCTCGGTATCAACATTATTTATATTCACCCCAAAACCTCAAAAAGATTCAAGACCAATATCCGACGACTACACTGAATAGTTTGGGCAAGACGAAGCTCTGAAAATGCACTGAGGCAAGGTGGCGCCAGTCTCTGCAGAATTTAATTGGCGTGACGAAGCTTCCAAAGTAGCGGGACCGACTTTTTTCTCCCAGCCCCTTCCCATTATAAATAATGTGGCGTTTATTATTGAAAACGGTCGCCTCTCATCCCCATGCTAGTTATACACGGGATGTTGCTAAGCGTTCGCATCATTTGAAGGGGCGTTGTTCCGCTCTCGGATTACATCGAGACAAGAAAAATACCTCTAGTGGTATTGCTCAACAAAACAGCAATTCAGCGAGTAGCTTTGTGAGCGAAAATTGAATCAAATACATGTTATCTTATGAAATGGGACAAACGAACAAACAAAAAAGTAAAATTCAAATACAATTCAATAAATTGGGAAAGGAGAAATTTAAAAATCTGAGTAGGAGGGCTTCTTTTGGAACTCAAGTCTTCACAGTCTTATTATAAACTTCCATTATTTGATGTAGTCCGTTGTCATGAACAGAGTTGTGTATTAATGAATAATAAAATTCATTCCAAATTCAACTTCCTACAACTCGTGTACCTTAATTTACATAATTTTCATTAGGTCATGGAACCCAGTTAAGCTCAAAAGCAATAGAATAAGAGTACGAAAACGGGTGTAGGGAATAGGAACCAATTGAAGGGGATCGCCAAAAATGCAATTCTGGATCTGTGATGAGATCCAGCTCCTCTAAGGGAAGGAAAATGTCAAAAATTGGTCATATCAGGCGGAAGAATTACTCCGACTAAATGAAACCTGGGGCTACGTGAGTGGTAAAATTAAAAAAAGGCCAAAAGAATCAGAGTTGGAAGAAACATTTGGATAAGAATGGATAATAAGGTGAAGGCTGATTTAACATTATCTATTACAACGATAGGAGTTTTGGTCGTAAAAAATTGTGAAACCTCTTACGCAATTTGGAAAAAACTCGAAGAAACATACAAAGAAACCCTTTCTAAAAGCGAAAAATTTGGAAATCACGTAAATAGTGACAAGAATGAAGAAAACTCAATATGAACAAAACAATATGAAGTTCATTCTCGATGTTAACAATAGTATATCATACGAAGAGTTTTCAGAAATAGTAACTGTTTTCGAAACTCGAACAAATGAAAAAAACGAACTAGAAAAGACCGCAAAATATACGTTTGCGGATCAAATATACAAACCTGGAGCTTTGAAGAGTTTGCACCAATCACTGCAAACTTCGGTTGCTGTCTAAAAAGTTGCCGTAGCTTATAATCCTAGTTATTATTCCTCAAACATGAAAAACATATTAATGGAGCATATTAGTCCTACGAAATCGAAAACTCAGAGGGAAGCGAAATCGACAGAGAAAATAAAAAGACCACAAAATACGATAAAACGGATAACATATCAACTGTATACCAATTTACCACTACTAAAACGAACGACGTGGAAGACAAAATCCGAAAACAATATTTATTCGAAATTTACAAGGACAAAGAATTTAAAATTGGAAATGTAAAGAAATTCGAACAAAAGGAAAACGACAAGAACCTGAATCCATCTATCTCCCAACTGGAACCTAAAGCAGTGGAAGCGTGATCTAAGGATACTAAGAAAAGAGTCCGGGAAGTTCCAGAGGCATTTACTGAACCGTAGCTGAGCTGCCGGTAGTTGGGATCCACTAGGGAGATTAGTAAAACCTAAATGTGATCGATGTTTATCGGATCGAATGAGGGGGAGTGTTGGAAAACAAGTCCTCACAGTTTTATTATAAATGTCCAGATGATTGTTTCAAGTCCGTTAGCACTAACAGCAGAGTTGTATGTTAATGAAACTCGGCCCCTTGGGCCTCGCAAGGAGCTCCCATGGGCCTCTGCTGCTTTGCGCTTTGAGCCTCCGGCTCAAATGCTACAACATGGAACATGCTTTCTTCCCGCTAAGAAGTGGACATTGTCGTCTTTTAGCGAATTTTCGTAAAAAATGAAGCTATTGCAATGGCTGGGAAAATTTTAAAACCGAAATTTTTGAATAATTTCTTCATTAAAATCCGTTTTGAGGCATTCTGAAACGATTCCTGAAGTTTGCGCTTTTTCATATGTATGTATAGAAATTTTGCTCAAAATTATGCTGAAAAACGTACTTAAATTTCATCAGTATTTGCTAAAAAATCTTTGGAACTTCAAAAAAATCTAAAAATTCTAAATCACTTTTGAATCCGCCGAATTTTATTTAATTTGAGTTTTTTTGGCCATAAAATTGGTTTTCAACAATATCTCCCTACTGAAATTGCTCCAATTTCAATACAATGTAACATATTATACGATACATAGTTTATGAAAATTCGCTCATCATCATCATCACCATGCTGCATGACTGGAACTTTCTATTATGACTGCGCTTCGTCACCAGGTGACAAGGTTAACCAATAATATTGTTTACTAACCATTTATAACATTGCATTATTGGATTATTATCTTGTAAATAAATATGAAACTACGACATAAATATCTTACTAATGTTCAAGAAAATGAGAGCTTTCCAACGTTCGGTGAACGATAACTGTGCGATGAACACAGCTGAAGTTCTATTTCCCTATCAACGGCTTGGTTGCACGTGAAACCCATGAGAAAATTTGTGCGACAGTTTTTCGTGACTTAAAAACGTGAAAATTTCAGCCAGTTAGGTGATGGCTGAAGCATGCTTTAATAAAATTCATTCCTAATTCATCTTCCAACAACTCGTGTTCCTTAATTTACATAATTTTTTTAGTGTTCTTGAATTTTATAGGAGGAGCTTCATCTTCACACAAACATGTATTCCACCTTAGCTACTTAGTGTGGATACATACTTCATTTAGGTAATCGACTTGAATGTTGAGCTTACTGCACGAACAGTACACATCCTTAGTCCTTCACCCATGGAAAATACATTGACTTCCACTGTTTTAAACGGAAGAGAATCTCGACTCCAGCCACTTTTCCCAACAAGAATAGTTTTTTTTCCTAAGAGTTTTTCAATATTCTTCAAAGTAATACAGAGGAAAGTTGAGGTACACAGACGGAGCCGTCCGAATCTACGGGATATAAAACACACACAAAAAAATATGAGAGCGGAGCAGGTGTCAAAACCCCTAAGATGGATTTTATTTTCATTCAAAAATACAAACCATTCAGTCTGATTCAAAGAAATTGAGTTCTTTTCCCCAGAGGTAGATTGGTTGTCAAACTTGAGACCGTTTCTTTTCGAGGCGACAAACATACTTTTTTTTTTTAAATCAAACTCCCACTTTCACGCATATTTAATGACAAGAAGGGGATATTGAGCAATCAATCTCATAGAGAATATTTACTATACGAAAGGCACTTTTCCATTAATCTTCTTCTAATTCTCTCGTTCTGCATCTTCCATTCTTTCAATTAATCGACTCGTCCACTACGTGTTAACTCGTCAAAAATATGATTCATTTAATTTTAACATTGAACATGTTTTTGCCATCGTAACCCGGCTAAAAATTAGATAAAATTACCGTTACGTGACACTTAGGTCCGGTACAAAAATCATTCGCCAGTCGTTGAAAACTCTCGATTTACCCAACCATATTATGTTAACCACTACGCAGTGCGTGACCACCAATCTGAGGTATGAGTGGGGTTGTCTGAATAATTGTTTACATACAGGTGATCCTTCTCAGTTAATTTTGTAAACATGATTGCAACCACTAATAGAATGGAAAGAAACTTGGAAGTTGAAATTTTATAGAGATACCTACTCTCCTGCTCTCCCAAGGAACATGTTCCATGTTCTGTCAAGATTTAGTGTTTTGATCAGTTCGTTTATTTTTATTTCTTCTTACACGTAGGTATAGGATGAATACAATTGCAATCTAAGCCCATTTGATGAGCCTAAAATAAAGATTTATTGTGTTTTAATGTTTAATAATATGTATAAGCCATGCAAATAGTTACCTACTAAGTTTTTCTTTCATATGCAACACTCCATTACCTGAAATAGAAAAAGCACATTTAACAAACGAGAAAAATCACAAGGTTTTGAACAATCAACTGAACAATATGCATCCTCTGAGAGTTTAATTGACTTTGATTAAATATCAACGACTTTCCGTCAAACAACTGCGATTGGAAGTCCATCAATATTTCACACTCACGTTCAACGATTACAACTAAATATAAAACGATTACTTTGTCTTAACGGATAACGGTTGTATTTTACACAACAAGGCGTTAGATAGGAGGGTACGGATGTTAACGGAGCACAGCTGGAATCTTCCTACGTACGGATCACAAAGAACCCTCGTGATTCAATGTTAGATAAATAGATTGTGTTGTTATTAGGAAGACAAAAATTTCCTCTGAGCATCAAAACATGTTATTGTACCGCGACCAGTACCGACGTCGTGTTTACTTTTTATTGGCGTTTGGAAAAAAAAAAAAAAAAAAAAAAAAAAAAAAAAAAATACACGTGTGTGCAGAAAATCATGTGTAAGGGTAATGTAAAACACGGGTACCTATGAGTATATTGATTAGCATGACCTATTCGAGAGGGAAACTAGTACGTAGTCAATTAGAAACCAATTAGAGAACAATCAATCGATGAAGAAAAAGGGTTCCGCAATAAACTATGTTGTAAGAGTTATCGGACTCTGAAAGATTCAGATAATATATTATTTTATTAAACTATCGGTAGTGGAACATTGGAGATCTTAGTTCAATTGACTATTCTTCTAGGTTATCTACTTTAAAAACGGTCGAACATTCAGTAGTAAATTTATGCGTAAATTATGTACAGGTATGAAGATAATATGGGTAAATCTTCTATACATTTCAATTTTATTGTATGAACACATTGAACACGTTTGGTATTACAAGAAGTTCCTTATAATAAATAGCAAGTGATATGTTGCTTTCAATTTCTGCCTCAACCAATAATGTTTTTTGACTTAGCTGCTTATATGAACAAAACATGTCAAGACAAAATATGTGCAAAAAGAAAAAAAAAAGATGAAAATGATGACGAAATGAACTTTATTACGAGAATCAGCGGGAAAAATACCCCAAAACGTGTACCTTCTTGACATAGGTGGCAAGCAAATACCTCAAAAACACGGTTTTTTGCATTCTGCGCGTAATTGGGCACGTTTTGCAGACTGTAGAATATGATTGATAGGCCACTTTTCCAAGTCGGGGTCGATCGAAAAAGCACAGGGTAATGTTCCTCAAACTGTTACGCAAGTAAGGGAATGCTCAGTCGAATTTTTCTGGCCACATTTTGTGGACAATACATCTCTGGAATTCATTCCGCACAAAAGAGAAACTCTCGGAAAACTTCAAACCTCAGTTTCGTAATGAATTTTCCAAAGACTCTTTTTTTTTTAAGAACATTTTAAATAAAAGTTTCTGCCTAACTTTGAACTTGTTCCGACCCGAAATTGTTTTTAGGAACGACAAAATTGACACTATTCACCAGTATAACGGAAAGGATTGAAGAACTGAACAACAGAGATACCCTCGAACCTTCAAAAGACAGTGTACCTAGAGGATAGCATTATTAAATGAACCAAAACCCATTTTTCATGTACATATATATTTATTTATTTTATATTATTTATTTATAATGAAAAGTGCTTGAATCCTGCAAGACGGGAAGGAGGCCTAAGACCGAATAAGTAAGTAAATGAGTATCAAAACTGATAGGACACCATCCACAGCCTAACCCGCACATTCCCTGAAAATTTCATCAAAATCAAAAGGAATTTATAGAAGTTATACTACATACTATACTATAGAAGAAGTTTACATTCGCGCATGCGCAACAGCTACTAATGATTTGAGTTTGGTTAAACTGGAATGACTAAGTAGACTAGATGATTATAATATATTGTCTTTTCTCGATTAGCCTCTAACATTGAGCGACGTCGTGCGCGAAAGCCGTGGGTACCTAAATTATACTTAATGGGTCATTCGTTCATGGATTCGCAGAGTGTATTACTGATTTGTGAGTAATGAAACTGATATGGGGCTATTTACAGACCAATCTGCAAATTCTTTGAAAGTTTCATCAAAACCGAATGAAAACTGCTGCAAAGAATTGCGGACACAGACAAACACACCAAACACGCACACAAACACAGAAAGAAAGAAAGAGAGAGAGAGAGAGAGAGAGAGAGAGAGAGAGAGAGAGAGAGAGAGAGAGAGAGAGAGAGAGAGAGAGAGAGAGAGAGAGAGAGAGAGAGAGAGAGAGAGAGAGAGAGAGAGAGAGAGAGAGAGAGAGAGAGAGAGAGAGAGAGAGAGAGAGAGAGAGAGAGAGAGAGAGAGAGAGAGAGAGAGAGAGAGAGAGAGAGAGAGAGAGAGAGAGAGAGAGAGAGAGAGAGAGAGAGAGAACTTCAGGTCGATTATATTACTTTATTTCATCTTTTGAGTTGTTGGGAATGTGAATGGGGTTCTTTATGGCACGTAAAATGCGAGTGGAAAATTTTAATTTTGGAGAAAGAAAATTTCATCTCCCGAGAGTGAAAACTGCTTTCCAATCTATAGGTAGTCTCGAAAGCAAAAATCAGTTTTATCTCTCGCTACCCTACAGCGCAAAGGAGAGAGAAATCCTTCATGTGAGGGTCATGTGAATTTCTTCAGACAGAACTGCAGGCAGTTTGAATGAACTGCGCACCCTGGAACTTTCTAGACAGATCAGCTGACGGGCCGATCCGCTCAGGGCCCCCTTGATTGGCTGAATGAGCTCCGATTGTGCGCGGGAAGGAAGAGGACATGGGTTGGCTACATTACTGTTTGTAGTAAAGTGTCGTTAGAGTGTGTTCCCAAAGATAAGTGTTATCTTTAGATTTCATAAACATTAGCTAATGTATGATATTGGTAAGGGTAAGGTAAAATAGAAACTAACCTGGAACAGAATGGGAAGGTACAATCATGTTTGAGGAAATAAACAGTGAAGGCGATTGAACCCAGCCCCTCATTTTCAGCGTTAACATCTTCATATGAACATTTCAAGCTTAGAATCTTTCGATGGGGTATGAATGATGTACACATAGGTATAAGGTTCACAGACGATAGTTTTTTACTGATTAATTCAACTTTATCAACATCTGGTGAAAACGGAGACAGTAATGCGTGCTGGGAGAGTTTCACCGAACGGCGTGCGTATCGGTTAACCTTTATTAAAATTCATGAACTCCAGCATCCGTGTGAGTGAGCAATTGCACACATTGGCAAACGTGACAATGAAATTCAAAAGAACTTATTGAGAATTACCTTTATCAAAATCGGATATATTTGTAGATACACAGAAAATGAGAAAATGAATGCAATTATAGATTACCACACTAGATACTAAAATATTAAACAACGTACAACGAAAAAAGAAAAAAAAGCCACGCTCCCCACATCGTTTCCTTGTACATGTTAAATAATTGTATAGACTAAACAGCTTAGGTTAAATAAAACAATTTTAAAAAATATTTAAAAATAAATGAAACCAAGCAATTTAATTAAGGGCCATCTTGACCGCAAAACGGCATAGCATCTTTTTATGAAATCTGATTGAAACTGCAGCTATTACGCTTTTTTGAAGAGAGAGAAGAGGAAGAAGAAGAAAACATGTTTATTACATAGATAACTAGTTAGATACTTAAATAAATAGTTAATATATCAATTGAATTGGAATAAGCTAAACAAATATGAAATGGCTGTCTAACAGAAAAAAAACATGGTAGGAATGGACGTTTTGTCTGCCGAGTGGTTCGAGCGTGTGGAGAGAGAAAGAATGCACACAGAAGCTACCTTTGATCCAGCGATGAAATTCTTAGGGGGACCACTAAGACTGTTTTCCTATTCAATGGTGCGACTTCAGGATAACATTTTCCCAGCATTATATCAGGCATCTACAGCACGAACATACTTTATCACAACTTTAACAAAATATTTGTTTTAACTTCGTCATAAAATGGGATAATCGCCTAAGGACAAAATAAACACGATAAACAGTGATCACAATTCTACTATCGCCAACTGGCCAATATGATGTGGGAGTGTGCTGTTAGGTGATACGTGTATAGAGGTTCGGATTTTGCTAGATCATCGCAGTTCGTTGAAGGCTTTTCCGTTCGGAAAATTCTTCTTCAGTTTTTCGAGATTCCTCAAGAATATATCGCCCATCAGCTGTATCAACCCAATACTGAGACAGATCAAATAAGTTTATGTGAGATAGGTAATTAACTGTTTCTGATTACAGAAACCATAGTTTGATTAATCATGCCCAAACCCATTACACGACTTAGCTAAGCATTCGATAGTTCGAAGATTTAATTTAGAGAATTGACAGGGATAATTAGGACATTTTATTGTTAAAATTAACAAAACTGGAGACAAGTAACAAATAAAAAACAATATAATCATCACGCAGTAGGTTTGATACGTGAATGAACAAGCGCGTTTGATATATGAGCACGCTATACTTTTCGAAGTCGGGTAAAAACTGATGAAGAGTTCGGACTTCAACAAATCGAGTGACAACAAAATCAAATGGTAACATCATCTTGGTTGTTTTCAGATCACCAAGTAAGAAGACCAATGAGTCATGCAAAAGAAGCGGGTCTTCACATGTCCATCCAGATATTTATGATATAAATAATCCTGCGGGATGACTGACATGCCATCGGCAAAGAAACCACTAACACTGTTAGCATATGAGGATATGAGTGATCTCATTGTTGGTTATTTCTACGTAGCTGAGTAATTACAATAATAGTTATGTTATTCACTTTTTTTTTCTCCTGCTATTTATATCGCTCAATATCGCACACTTGGAGGAAACGAATAGGCGGACCGTTCCAGAAGACAAACTCCAAGAGTTAACAATTTAAATCGTTCGTTGGAAAATAAAGCAACCCCACTTATAATCTGATAGGTTTCTTTTTACACCTGCACACTTTGTGCGTCGCGTCGTTGGCGTTGGTATTAGGAAGGAAGGAAGAACTGAATGGATCACATGCAACCTAAATCTTCGAATATTATCGTAACTCTAACGAATGAAGCGAGCTCCACACGATGGTATGAATGGGAGTAACTGATTCGAGTTTCCACACATGGAAGATAACGAACTGCTGACGAGTTTCCGCAGTAAATGTGCAACAGGGATTATTTAGAGGGGTTCACTACCATAGTTACTCGCGAGGATATTAATAGCATCGATAAGAACAATATTTGTCAGATTAGATGAGCACGAGTTGAACCAAACCAGCTTCGGTCATGAATAAAACGGTGGAAAACGTTAGATTGGACCTTGATCAGAGATTTATTAGGTCAGCATGCTAGAGTTTCTTCAATGTAAAGCATATAAAAATACTAAGCATAATGAAAAATGTTAGCCATCCGCCATGACTTTGTCCGTCGTACATATCGGACGCATAGCTTGAAGTCTAGTGAAGTATTCGATAACGAAACATAGATATATGAAATAGTCAATAAAAGTTAGAAAATTGAAGGTATTATCTAAACCTGAGGCTGAAAACTTCAGAATAATCACAATGACTCATGTCCACGAGATCATGTCTCGTGGCTCATGTCTGGATCTTGATTCGCTTGAGATATTACATGAGAATGATCGCAGTTCAACAAAAGGAACGATAAGGATTGCATACGCCAACAGAACAGAGTCAGAACCAGAAATACTTCTATGTACTTGCTAGCAATACCCCAATACAACTAATGGCTGCCGAACAAAAACGGATTGTTTATAGAGAAAGGTGGGGGAAAGATCTCGTGCAGCCAAAGAAGAGAGAACATACCATGGAAAAATGGCAGGAAATAAGGGCTGAAGAGCAATGAGGGATACCCCAGATAAAGATATGGTAAGAGAGAAAACATGGAGATGTGAAGTTTTTCCTAACATATTTCTTCTCAGAACATGGACTATTTTACGCCTAAATAAATAAAATGGGAAAAGTAGACTCACCAATATGTCCAAACTGCCAGAAAGCAGACGATGGTGTACACAACCCTTTCTTTGGTGCAAGTGATGGGGTACTGAAAGAGGAAGGCTACATGATGCTCGGCAGAGTCACCTCAAGACGTAAAACCTGGAGGTGATGGTAGTAAAAATGCTTGAACGAGAGCAGAGATATTTCTGAAGCTATGTATGTTAAAAATACCATTCAGAAAAAGATCATCCGAAAACGGGAGAGACAGAGGAGGGAGCATTTGGACAGAGAGGATTGAAGAAAACCTTTGCCTAGTTAGGTGTGGCACATAGCTTCCTCCTATCCGTAAATGAAACATTTTAAATGATCTTGCAAATTTTCATAGCGAAAAATAGCACACCAAAACGTAGTGTAAAACGACAAAATTGGTCAATTCGGGAACAAGAAAATGAGCAGAATAAAGTAATGACGTGAGAACAATGAAATTGGTAGGGGAACTATCTACAGCCTAACCTAAACATTCCCAGAAAATGTCATCAAAATCATATGAAAACGGTGGAAATTAAGCTGATTAGAAGGACTACAGATTCGCCCATGCGTGATAAATATTACTGATACAATCATGTTGAAATTGATATGGGTTGATCAAATCGTCTTCTCCCAACTATTCTTCAAATTTGAGCGAGATCCGACGACTAGGGCGTGAGAAAATGATGATTAATGGAACGTTTGCACTTGCGCAGAGACGCGTATTATTATATTAACTGGAGCAATGATAGTGATAGTAGAACATTTACGGCCTAACCTAAATTACCTGAAAATTTCATCAAAATCGGTTGAACACTGTGGAAATTAAGCTTGTTACAAGGATTTGCGGACACACGGTAGACATATAGACAGACGGACACGGATCGAAAGTTGTTCAGAATGGTCTGAAATGCAAAATGCGAATTGAAATTTTGTTTTTGGAGAGAATTTCTCCAAAATCGGATGCACTTTCTCCAGAAGGTTCCAAGAAGGCCTTTATTAGGGGTATCTTACGAGATCCGATTACAACCTTGGGATCTTGATGATTTCCTCACCGTCATAATAATTTTTTTTTTTTAAATGACAGGGTATTCAACAAAACTTTTTTATTATCTTTTTTTTTTCATTCATTTATTTATTTATTTTTTAGACTCATCTCGAGAATATTTTTAAGCTCACAACTGATATTTCAAACGATCAGTTTCATTCTCCTAATCAAAATGCCAGTTTCTGAAATAAAATTAAGCAAAAAGAGACAATTATTGAAAATTCAACGGAAAAAAAAAAAAAAAAAAAGATCTTGCATCTAGGGAAGCGCCTTCAAAATATTTCTATCGAAGAAACGTATATTAACTTTTGAAGTTTGAAGATACTGCTACTATTATTGATAAAGCAATCATAACTGTATTGTCTAAAATATAATCATAATTTTCAATTTATTATATATATAATCATCATTATGAATGTAGCAAAAACTGATGAATATCAGTTGTGCTAAAAACATTCTCTAAACGCTGGGATATCTAGGTAATTAGAAACAAATTTCAAGATTTTTGCCGTTTTTCGCCCTTTTGTATAATTTTCGCCCTCAAACACGGTAACCGAGGACATTCACATTCGTGTTGAGTACGATTGAGACCAGACTGACTTGTAGTATAGAGTTACGAGTAAACGTAAACATCAGAAATCGCCTTCTAAACCATGCCAATCGAGGGATCTAATTACAATAGAAGAACTTTCTCGTACGGAAATCGAATTGGCGACACTTTTGTTACTTGTTTAGAAACTATTGGAGGTTAAGTAGGAATTTACCTATGTATTTAATTTCATTGATTATCCTCGATTAGACACCTATGATAGCTATGATAACCTAGATAGATAACCTATAGGTAATTGATACCTGTAGATAACCTATGATGAGTATGATAGCTCTAAATAATAACCTATTATAGGCTTCGTCTAATGTATTATGATTGTATAATATCTCATTACTTATTATTAATGATATTACACAATTTATTTTATTTGCATGCAACGTTAATGAAATTTTCGTGAATTGACTAGCGTACTAAGGTCTTGAATAACTACCTATAAATCACATTACATCCAGGGCAATAGTAGTCTGCCCATGCGTAAACATGAAATTCTTGTCTCATGCATGACTACCCCAACAGTCTCTAGTTCTTATTAATTTTCTGATTTTCCTATACGGAGACTATAATAGTAGAGATTTACGTTTGAAAGAATAACGGACGAGCCATAAGAGTGGATTCATCAAAAATACACAACTCTCACGACTTTTGCCAGATTTTATAACATTTAGAAAGATAGGAGGAGTGCATACCCCTAATTAACCTGCTAATCAACTGATTTTCACAGAAGAGATATTTATTATACTGAAATAATACATAGTTGCACGCTTGGATAGCCAGGGAACGTAAGGTTATCCATACGTTATCATTTGTTATAAACACGGTTAGATGAATAATGGTTTTTAAGCATTGATAAGTTCACAGACAATATTACATTTTTTGGTAGCTTACCTGAACAACTAACCACGTTTATCGTATACTCATTTTTGTCGCTCAAACGTTTCAAAGTACTCAGAAATTTCGAACCATCCCACAGCTTAAAAATACGTATATTCACCATCTTAACTACTTTGTTTCAGTGCCTCCGTATTATCCATCTGACTGCAGTTGAATTTCGTATCGAAGCAGCGATATGCGACAGATTTTGGCTACCAGGATGCGGACGTTTATATCTCAACGACCTTCGCGGACTGGCCTTCATATTGCCCCGCGATTTGGCTTGTTTGTAAACAAACCTATTTTCAGCCGTGAGAAGGTCATTGCGTGCATCTCACCTTGCACGTCCTGGAATAACGATGGCGGCAGTGTGCCGTGTCATCCTTCCTCTCATCATTCTATCTGATTGTCTACGTGTTTTGTTGCTTGTTTGCCATAGATGGCGCCACTTGCCACTGCTTCGGGATAAATCATACATTCATTCAAACCCCTAATAAACTTATATTATTTTCGATACTTAACCGGAAGGAAGCAAAATAGGTAGTTATTGCATCGACCAAGAAAAGTTTTTCTGGAACTCTCCCAGGGTGAGGTTCCTGACATCATGGATTACCGTACATGGATTTAGATGTACGGATCTATGTAACTCGAGAACAAGATAGCGACCTCCTGATCCAACGTAACAAATTATGGAGTCGTGGTTCTAAGCCCAATAGTAGACACCTTGTAAAAATCAGATCATTCGAGACATATTTGGAAGGTGGATCATTGAATGAGTGTTGAAAGGACGCCAGTACACTCTAGTGGATGTTTGATGAAGGTAGATCAGCTGGTTCTGTGTGTAACCGAGTTTTACATTTTAACTAACTAGTTTTACCCTTAAAAACACATGCAATTGAACATAAAAAATAAATTTACAATTCGAGAGTTAATGTGCAAAACTCGGTTATAACGGAGTTGGGGAGATTCTCAAGTGTTACCATTCGATTCAGCGTGAAAATATACGTAGAAACCGGCCCCAAACTCGCATTTTCATAGACGGTCATTTTTCACTAAAACCCTCGATTTCGAAGAAAATACCATGTTTTTCAACATACGATCACAATGTTCTCCCCCAATTAACAAAGTAAAAGTAAAATTGACTAGACCTTTCAAAAGCTGACAATTTTAGGAAGTTTTTTCCGTAGAGTGCTCGCCGAAAAAGTCCCAAACCGGTAGCAGAAGAACGGAAGGAAAAATGTCGATTTTAAATATTGTTCTAATTTGTACTTTGGCTTTTTTTACCAATTAAAACTGACTAAAACAACTTTACTCTATATCAGGATTGTAGGAAATTCAACGGTCTTTCCAAAGGTGTTCTTAGTTTTGAGTTAACTCTGATTCGAGGGGGAGTTATGGCCGTTTCATTGTCATGAAAATAAAGCGTTTTAAAAGAAATCTCTTCGAGTAACTTTCGATTTGAAATTAGCTCCAGAATTGATTCCTAGAATTTGTCGCATAATTTCCGACGACACCCTGTAAATAAGTCGGAAATAATAAACAATGCCATGTAGCATCAATAAGACGAAAAATCCAATGCTCATTCCTACAGCATATTTTTTTATATTTCAAACTACTTTTTGAATGATTCAAGGTCGGTTTAATGATAAGTCCCAATTAATTAAGAAAAAACCGTAAGAGTTAATTACGGTTTAAAAACAAAAGTCTTGCAGAATCGATTCCGAACTTTTCAAGACTCCTCGTGGACGCACTACGCGAAATGATTACGAAAATGAAAGTTTAATTGAACATGTTAAGTAGATAAATGAACACGAATTTGAATGAACACCTATTTCAATAACTTTGAATGAACATTTTGACTCTTTGAATGAACATCTATTTTCGCACTCAAGATTATACATCGTGTCTTCAGAAGATGTTGATAGAGGTGACACAAAATACCATTTAGGACAGTTAATGTTTCTATACTAATTCTTTTGCTCACAATGCTCGTCCCTAAAAAAAACCATTATTTCATTTCCTTGTAAAAAACGGAAAAAACAATAAAAATCAAACTTTCCTTGATAGAGATGACACAAAAATAACATTTAGGACAGTTAATGTTTCTATATTAATTATTTTGCTAACAATACTCGTCCCTAAACAAACATTATTTCATGTCCTTGTAAAAAACGGAAAAAAACAATAAAAAATCAAACTTTCCTGCAGGAACATACTTTTTTTCCCTGTATCTATCACCTTGTTTTTCAGACCCTTTTTCCTCTTTCATCGAGATAAGCGCATCTGGTTTTGCGCGTCATGCGTCATATAATTCAAGCTGCATTTTTTCCGCCTTGGTGGTCCCGCCGGAGAAGCACCCTCAAGGCTAATGAAGAAGTCAATTCTTTTCGTATTCCGCGGACCCCCCACATCGGCCATTGTCTTGGTAACCGGATGTTTTCTTATATATCTAGGTAGTATGTTGTCACGAAGGAAGTCTTTGTATTCGCTGATTCGGGAAGTCGTGTTTCATTCAACGCGACGAGCAGCGGAAGATATTTCGCGATGATGATGGCATCGTAGCACGAGCCGATAGGTAGATAGAACTTTTGGCTGATAAATATTTCACAAGAACTTAATCTAAATCGAATTTTGAATTCACTTCTCACAAAATCCTCATTGAGATAACAAGCTTTCCGCTTACAATTCCTCTTCGTTATACCGAAAGCTAACATTCCGTTTGCCAAAGGAGAGGATGAGAAAAGACCTGACACGAGCTGATGGAGACATTTGACCGAGTAGTAATCCGACGGTGGATTTGAAAGTAGCGGGTTCGCCCGTGCGTTACGTTGTCCACAAAATGATTATAATGGGGCTCTGAACTAACAAGGTCCACCGCTAGGAGCGCTAGGGGGGCAGTGCCCTAAACAAAATGGTCTTTGACATAATTTTTGCCCTTGTCGGTACCTTGCATCGCCCCTTTTTGCTCTACAATTCTTTCCCCAAACCAACAACAACCTCATCAATCCTTTTGAAAATTGAAAATTATATTATTAATAAATAAATTAGTATAATAAAGAAACAAACCAACAAACAAAAAAACCGACAAAACAGCAAAAAAAAAAACTTGTGCCCGTCACGACTGCGCTTATAGTCAACAAACGAGTAGCGAATCATTGAATACGTGCTGCGCTCTATGTCGAGCTTCTCATGTTCTGAGCCCCTAAAAGTGTGGAGCCTCTATAGGCCTGCTCTGTACGATTGACAAGGTGAGGAATCAGCCTGATCAGCTGCGTGAGGTCGGGAGGTCAATTCTCAACCTAGTATACCTAGGAGACTGAAATTTGGTGTGGAGTCTACAGGCCTGCTGTGTACGATTGACATAGTGAGGAACCACCCAGATCAGCTGACTGAGCGCGGTAGTTTTTACCTCTCCTAATAGACCTAGGAGGCTGAAATTTGATTTTTGTAAATTTTATACAAAGCCGGAGGCTAAATCGTAACTTTCATGGATGGTATCTGGGGCATGAAACTGATAAACAATTCAACACTCGGGACTACAAGAAACAACACTTGTATCGATGGATTGTTCTGTCGTGGTCTCGACAAATTATCATTGTCAACTACTCGTTTCGTATCTCACTTCTCGTACCAATCATTGCAATAGCTAGTACAAAGGCTTGCAATAGGATACAAAGACAGTATAACATCGCAGAAGAGGTCCCTCAACATTCAACTAAAAAGACAAAGATATCGTTAAAAAAATAAAATAAAATAAAATAAAACAAATAAATCAAAAATAATAAAAAAAAATAAATAAATAAATGCGTAAATTAAAAAAAGAAGGATTCTAACATTATTTAACTATTTTTTACAAAAACTCAAATGTTTGAATTTTGATAGTTTTTCGTATTATTTATTAAAAATCCCATAGTACAAATCACATTTCTCACAGAAACCCATATTACAGATCACATATCGTACATATCATATCGTAGTTACATTCAATACTTAAGGTAACCTGTTGTACCCAGGGCCACTTTTTCTTCAAATCGTAATTTGAGTATCAAAGTACCCTTATTTCATACTATTTTTACAATTTATCATTAAAGCGACTCCTCAATTCTCATTGGCTTAATCATTCATCAAGACGTAATTTTTTGTACAGCAGCATGGTCTTAGAAAAATGGGAAAGTGGGCCTGGGTACAACACCCCGTTGTACTCAGGGCCCGAGGGTGTTGGACCCAGGGCCACAACAGGTGATCATTAAAATTAGAAGAAAATGCGCCAATAACTCAAATAGCCGCTTTATTTAAACCTTAAAAAGACAAATTTAGTATCACATTGATCAATTTATTCAAGATCTTCTTTAAATTTTAAGATTTCTTAAAATAACTTTGCAGGTCCTACATGAAAATCGCATTGGTATTTAAAACACAGCCTGACTTAAGGACGAATAGATTTTGATTATAGTTTATAGAAAACCATGAAATTGAAAACTATTAAATATATAACCATATATAAATATATAACCATATATATATATATAACCATATATAAATATATAACCATGAAATTGAAGGGCTATTGATTGGTCAAAATCACATCCAATCACGACTGAAATCCAGGATCTTATTAATCAAAACTTAGAGACAACGAGAATATGCTAAATCATACAAAGGCGTTATAAGTTGAGGTTATAGAGAATTCTCAAATTAACGTCCTGTGTAACTAGTTCACAATCACATAAAATCACAGCTTGACTTGGGAACGACAAGAATAGGACTACAAAGAAATTTTAGAGAGCTAAAAAGCTAGGTACCTAGTTAACCAGAGAGACTATATCGTAAAATTGCTCTTCGGTTATAGCTTCATAACTTCTGTGGTTTAGGTATTATTTTCAATAATGAACCTTTTGAATCAAACAGAATATGGCGATAAATTGTGGACTGCTCTTGGAATGGAGCCAAAAAATGGGGGAATACGCCTAGATTAGATTACAACGAAAATGAAAATACAAACATACGAACTTAATGGAACCCTGCGAGTGGTCAGCATGGTCTCTCGAAAAAACGTAAATCATATTACGTTCAAACCTTAGAAGTCGACAGAAAACTTCATTGGCCCCTTTCTTTGAAAAACTGGATCCTTAAAAAACCGGAAGACGTGAGAAAATATGATACATGATTTTTATTTATTGGTTGCCACAGGAAATCTTTATAAAACGACTAACCATCGAGAACATCTAACCGTCATTTTTTAACGCAGGTTTCATGAAGTTTGGTCTATTAATACCAGAATGAATCGCGGACAGTGGACGGATGGATTTTTTTTTTTTTTTAATTCGATTTTTGGATTTTACGGATCTTGAAACGCAAACTAAAGAATTTTCAGGGCGTTTAAAATTCTGTTTTTCTAGGTCGAATACAAAGGTTCATTATTGAAAATAATAAACCAAAAACTACAAAATTTTGCTTTATATGCACATGCTGGTAACTGCAGCAATATTTTTATTATTTTATAAATCTTAATAATGACAACCGATTTTTCTGTGTCGAGTACGATTTATTTATATTCTCTTGTTTTGTTAAGACATTATTTCCTCATATACCTACAGCTTTGAAAGTTTATTCGTCGGTAGGTATCTTTTTAGATTTTATTGATTATTCCGACACCTATGAATTAATTTAGCTGTAACTCCCCTAGGGCAACTCGTTGACACAGAGAAGGTTCTCATGTGGATTAAAACAGACTGATCCTGCCCTCAAAAACTATTCCACGAGGGAAATAACTGGAGGTCACGGCCACTTTACTCTCACTAGAATTTGCAAACGTTTAAAAGTGAATTGGAAAACAAACGGAAACACGTGCACGCGAGCATGGAATACATTGCGATCAAGGAGTATAAATGCGGACGGAAACACTTGGCCACCCTCGTCGGTAAAGTGATGGTTGCCTTGCATGCAGAAAGATTCGAATCTCATCAGAATAACAATTCAAGTACAGACGTTCAAGATAACTGGTTACAGTTTACATCATTTATGACTTATCATAGAAAATTAAATTCATAAGGGATTATCTGGGCCCTGACCCGGAAATGATCTTTGAAACCCCGTGAAAATGAGTAAATTAATGCAGTTTAAACTAGTTTTGCATTTACTCGCGCGCAGTAGAAATCACTAAGCACAAGTGGAATGAAAGTACATAGGAAATTGGAAAACCTGGAATGGTTAACGCGGTCTCTCAACGGCGGTGAACAACAACGGCACTTCCAACGTGACGGCTGATAAATTATCATAGTGCAACAACAACAGCGGAAAGTCAATGAAGGCTTCAGCCTTTTTGTACAGCTTTAATATACCTGAAACTGAATTTTGGGATGCCTCTCGCTATATATGCATTAGAAATAATGAAATTTGTCCCTTAAACCGCAAACCCGTTTTGACGTTGAATAAAAATAAATAAAATATATAATAATTAAAAATGAAAAAATCAAAGTCGTCCCCCCGCGAATCTGGTACTGGTCCAGGGGGTTTTCAAGGGAGCTGAATCCGAATCCGAAACCAGTTTTTCATGTAGACGTTTAATGTTTTAGGTAAGGCACCGGCGTTAAAAAAACAAAAAAATCACTAAAATTCCAGGATAATTTATGTTCAATTAAAATGTGCTATTCTTGTTAGAAATTTAACGCAGAACACGCCTATAACACCCATCATTGGTCTGAAATGCCTCCTTAACGTGTCTGTTGTCTAATAACCGAAAAAAGAGAAAAAAAAGTGGTTTTCTGCCGATTTTTGATGATTTTTCAATAGTTTTTTGAAAAAATTATTTGTAAAAATTACACCACTTGTGCTGTCGGACTATATTTCTGCGTCGAATATGACCAACAGCAGCTCATGAGGTGTGGTAATTGATATTTTGCGATTTTTCAACTACCAAAAAACATGTTTTTCTTTTGGAAAGCTTGATTTTTTTGGCTCAAGAACGGAATTTTTATCTCAATCCTAAGGAGAGTTATCGCCTGGAAGAGGACACACACAGATATATTAATTGCTATGCAATTCTTAAGGCCGACCCGCAACAATTTTTTTTGTAACGTCCACCCGCGAAGCGCGAGGTCGTGGGTTCGAATCCCAGCCAGGCTTGAAAATTTTTTTACAAAATACAATAAGAATTGCATAGCAAATTATCCTCGTTTTCTACACAGTAGAAAAGAGAAAAGATCCGGCGAGGCGCGAAGCGCCGAGTATAGATTAGGGGGTCCAGGGGGGCGAAGGGCCGAGTATATATATATATATAGTGTTAGGCGGACCACTCTAGTTTCAAGAAGTTATTCAGGTGTTACTCAGTTGCTGGGTTACGTTTAATGTTTATAATTCGAATTAAAATAAAAGTTGAGTTTTGAATGTGATCTAGTGTAACAGTGTTGTAAATTATTGTGTAAAGCGTTTTAGAGTAGTCACGATAACAGTGGTGTCAGAAGTATGCCGAACACACGCCGTACCCGACGTCAGGAGGGAGTGGAGCCAGAATGGGCTGGATCGTTGTCCCAACTGCAACGCCAAATTGATCAAATCATGATGCATTTGACGTTGGCACCCCAGGCAGTCCAGGAGGGAGGAATCTCGCCAGCTTTTCACACGCCGGTGCCAGCAGAGGAGTCGAGAAACCTACAGACTAATCAGGCAAGGGCGACGAGATTCACTGCTGCTCGACCTGGAACATTCGATGGCTCTACGTCTTGGTGCGATTTTGAGTTCCAGTTTGACTGGGTTTGCCGTGATAATGGGTGAACGCAGGAAGAGGAGAAAGAAGAGCAGTTAATAGCAGAGTTAAAGGGACCAGCGCTGACCTTGATTCCGTTGCTACCAGGAGAGCCAACGTTTGTGGAAATGAAAAGGGCGCTGAGGAGGAGGTAGGCTGGAGAAGGACAAGAACATCTGTTTATGAGCAAGTTGAGGAATAGACGACAAAGTCCAAAAGAGGATTTGGCCGCGTTTGCCGCTGATGTTGAATTGCTAGCCAGGAGAGCGCTTCCCGGTGCATTGCAAGTCACGGTTGACGCCCTCGCACTCCCCCAATTCTACCATGGAATCGCCCACCCACGCCTCCGAGAGCAAGTCCTAGCCTGCCCCGCAGTCACGGTGCAAGAGGCCCTAGCATATGCCCAACGACTGGAAGCAAATTTGCTATGTGCTGCAGGGGCTGATCATCCTGTTCGCCTTCTGGACTTTGGGGATTCTAGTGATGGGGAAGAAGTGCTAATAAGACAGGCGAGGGTGGCCACTAAAGACGAGGGCTCTGGAAGGGGTGACAAGATCGTTTGCTACAATTGTTATAAAGAAGGTCACTACAGCAGAGGGTGTACTGAGCAGAGGCGAACCCGGACCTGCTCCTGCCCTTGTAGCTGTAAGCCAAGAAGACCGGGAAACGAGGGAGCACAGGTCTAAGTGGGCTAAGACCCGTGCGAGAGATTCCAAAGCCCATCTTAGGAGTGAAGGGAGGGCCCTCAATGACCGTTCAGGGAGCAATAGGAGGACAACCTTGCGAGATGACCATCGACACGGGGGCTGCAGTGACGGTTGTGCGAAGAGATTTAGGGATAAAAGCCAATCCAGATTTGGGGCTAGTATCCCTCCGAACGGCTGATGGAGAGCGGCTAGCAGTTGAAGGGTTACAAGACACCTCGATTTCCCTCGCCGGTGGTCCTGCTCGGGCTCATCGGGTAACAGTGGCGGCAATTAAAGAGCCTTGCTTACTAGGACTTGATTTCCTAGCAAAGCATAGGAGTGTCATCAACATGAAGGAGGGATGGCTCCAGGTGGGGTATGATCAAGTTCCAGTGAAAGGTTTGTCGAATCCATCCAAGGCAATACAACAAATTTCGACTGTTGACGGGACACATGAATTACCAGATTCTCTGAAGATACTGCTAGACCGATCGTGTGGCTCAGTCGATTCGTGTCAAAGAGAACAAGTTGCCGAACTACTGCGAGAGTTCCAAGATGTTTTCACGGAAAAACTTGCACTTTGTGGGGCGGCCGAGGTCCCTCCCCATCGGATAGATGTTGGACTGTCCCACCCGATTCGGCAAACACCCAGACGAGTACCCCCTGCTAAACAGACGCTGGTGGATGAACTGGTTGCGGAGATGATGCAAGCTGGAGTAATTGAGCCATCGGAGAGTGAGTGGGCGAGCCCTATAGTTTTAGCCCCGAAGAAAGATGGCTCCACTCGTTTTTGCATCGACTATCGGAAGTTGAACAATGTCACCCGCAAAGATGCCCACCCGCTCCCAAAAGTTGACGAACTTCTCCGAGGGGTAGAGGGGTGTACGTGGTTTTCCACTCTTGATTTTTGCAGTGGCTATTGGCAAATTCCCTTGGCAGAGGAGGACCGACCCAAGTCAGCATTTTGTACACCCTCAGGCCTCTGGCAGTTCAAGGTCATGCCATTTGGCCTCTGAAATGCTCCAGCAACATTTCAGCGGACAATGACATCTCTCCTGAACAAGATCCTGAGAAAAGGGGTTGCAAGTGTCTACATCGATGATGTTCTTTTGCACACTCCGTCCTTCGAAGATCAGATGAAATACCTCCGAGAGATATTCCAACTTCTGAGAAAAGCCAAGATGAAGCTGAACACGAAGAAGTGCATCTTACTTCAGAGAGCTGTGAAATACTTGGGGCACTGTATCTCGGAAGAGGGCCTTCATACTGACCCAGGTAAAGTCAAGGCGGTGGTAGAGTGGCCTACTCCAACCAACAGCCAGCAACTTCGATCCTTCATCGGGCTCTGCACCTATTACAGGGCTTTCATTAAAGACTTTGCTACCAAGATGAAGCCACTGTATGGCATCCTAAATCTACTGCCATTTACCTGGTCAAAGGAGGCCGATCAAGCCTTCGTTGGGATGAAAGAAGCGTTATCCCAGGCCCCAGTCCTTGGCCATGTACAGGCAGATGCACCTTTTGTAATAGATGCTGATTCGAGCAATGTAGCAGTAGGGGCGACCCTGTCCCAAATTCAAGAGGGAGAAGAAAAGGTTATTGCTTACTACAGCTGCTGCTTGTCACTTCCTGAGCGGAACTACTGTGTCACTCGCAAAGAACTATTGGCAGTAGTAAAAGCAGTACGGCACTTTGCGGACTATGGGTTGGTCAATGGCTATCCACTGACAGTAAGGACGGACCATGCGTCTTTGAAATGGCTTTTAAGTTTCCGGAACCCCGATGGACAGATGGCCAGATGGTTGGAGCAAATAGCTCCCTTTTCACCGGAAGTAGCCTATCGCCCTGGCAAGTCACATGGAAACGCAGATGCCCTTTCCAGGAGACCATGTCTGTCACAGGGTTGCCGATACTGCACTGCTCGGTACCATAAAGAAAACCTTAAGGAGTTTGGAGTTTCCCGATGCAAGCTGGAAGGATGGGCTAATTTAGAGGACTGCAAACAAGAACAAAGAACAGATCCGGTATTGAAGATGGTTATCCCCTGGATAGAACAGAAAGCTAGGCCGGAGATAGAAAAGCTAGCTGGTACGGGACGAGAGGAAAAAGTATACTGGGCGATGTTTGACTCACTTGTCTTGTGAGGAAACAATTTATCGTGCCCGAGAAATGGCGAAAGAAAATTTGGGAGGAAGTACATGGAATGGGACATTTTGCAGAGAAGAGGACAGCCAGTTTGCTTCGAGAAAGGTTTTATTGGGTTGGCATACATCGTGACGTACATGAGTGGTGCCGAGGGTGTCAGACTTGTAAGGAACGGTCGCAAAGAGGGAAAAGGGCGCCTTTGAGCGTGAGAAACTATGGAATTCCATTCGAAAGGGTGGGGATAGACTTGATGGGCCCACTGCCACAAACAAGAAGAGGGAACCGGTACATCTTGACTTTCCAAGATTACTTTACCAAGTGGCCAGAAGCGATCCCCATTCCGAACCAATTGTCAGAAACGGTAGCTCGAGCACTCGTTGAGCACATTGTCAGTCGATTTGGAGTCCCGCAAGAGATTCACTCCGATCAGGGGCGGAGCTTTGAAGGGGAGGTGTTCCAGGAGGTGGCCAAACTCTTGGGAGCTGAGAAGACCAGAGCAACCCCATTGCACCCACAGAGCGATGGCCTTGTGGAAAGGCTAAATCGAACAATCTGGCAGCTCTTGGCCAAAGTAGTTTCGGAAAATCAAGATGACTGGGATGAGCAATTACCTGTGGTGATGTTGGCATATCGAGCCTCCGAACATGCCAGCACGGGATTCTCCCCGGCACGCCTTATGTTTGGAAGGGAACTGCAACTGCCCATTCACCTTCTACTAGGACAGCGACCCAACGAGACCACGGTCCCGGAGTATGTGGAACAGCTGCGGAGGAAACTAGTCAGGGTCCATGAAGCTGCAAGAAAACGACTACGGGTGAAAACGGAGGAGATGAGGAGACGATACAATTTGAAAGCTCAGGCCCACAAATATAATGAGGGAGACAAAGTGTGGTTCTACAATCCCCGTCGAAAGCCTGGTTTGAACCCCAAGTTGCAACGAAGCTGGGAAGGGCCGTGTACCGTGGTTAAGGCCTTAAATGACGTCGTCTTCCGAATCAAAACTACACGAGGGAGGCTACGGGTGGTTCACCACGATCGACTCAACCCCTATAGAGAAGGAAGGGAGAAGTGTTAGGCGGACCACTCTAGTTTCAAGAAGTTATTCAGGTGTTAGTTAGTTGCTGGGTTACGTTCAATGTTTATAATTCGAATTAAAATAAAAGTTGAGTTTTGAATGTGATCTAGTGTAACAGTGTTGTAAATTATTGTGTAAAGCGTTTTAGAGTAGTCACGATAACAATATATATATATATATATATATATATATATATATATATATATATATATATACATATATATGTGAAAAAGCGTTAAACTCTAGGATTCGTTTCAGAATCTCAAAACGGATTTCAATGGAGAAAATTTTCGAAAATTTTTATTTTAAAATTGTTGGAGCCATTGCAATAGCTTTATTTGGTACGAAAATTCGCTAAATACTAAGCCAAAATCTCACATTTTTAACGGAGTTGTCAATTTTACTTTTACTTAGCTAATTAGGGATGGAAACTATGTTTTAATGTTGACAACCATAGTTTTTTCACTGAAATCGAGGGTTTTCTTGAAAAATGGCCTTCAATGAAAATCCGAGTTTGGGGTCGGTTTATACTCATTTTTTTACGATAAATCGATTGGTAACACGTTCATACCGCCCCAACCCCGTTGTAACCAGGTTTCACACTTCAACTCACAAGTTTAAGTTCATTTGGTATGATAAATTTTTGTTTTTATTGGTGAAACTAGTAAGTTAAAGTGTGAAACTTTGTAATAACGGGGTTCAGGAAATATGCAAGTGTTACCATTTGATTCAGCGTAAAAAATACGTATAAACTGACCCCAAACTCGTATTTTCATACAAGGTAATTTTTCAAGAAAACCCTCGATTTTAGTTAAAAAAGATGTTTTGCAACATTATAACATTTTTCTCCCCTAATTAGCAAAGTAAAAGTAAAATTGACCTCACCGTTAAAAAGGTGAGATATTGGCGCAGTTTTTACTGTTCTTGTGTCTTGAATAAATATTGGTTCTCATGATTCAATCCCCGATTGAAAAAACTGAAGGTTTCCCAAATTAGGTAAAATCTGCTTTTCAGAGGGCTTTTTCTTGTCTCAAGCCTTAATTCTTAAGAAATCTTTGGTATCCATCGGACAGAAAATTCGAAGCCCTTTCCAATGGTATCCTAAGATTTGATTTTACACAGCAAATTATGAAAGGTTAGTTCTTTTTAGTGACAAAGGTCGAAATACTAATAAATCTCAAAAATTAAATTACTCGAATACTAAGCGCTTAAAAAAATCTCTGGGAAAAACCAATCAAAAATGGGCTATAGAATCGACCCCTGAAGTAGTGAACACCTTTTGCGGGATACCCTGAATAGATGTCAAGCCTTGGGAAACAGGCTGTGAGCGTACAAAATAGATGTAAAAAGGCCTGTAGGATAGGAGTTTACAAACGACTTTTCGGGATTTTGACCCAAAGCTGTAATCCTTGATATGGATGTGTAGTTTAGTGTGTGGTTGGGTGAGGAGATACGGGGTAGTAAACAGTGCAGAAACGGCGATTGGATGGGGGAGCGTCGCTTATCTCGCTCTATAACACTTCACAGTTGTGTCAAACTGTGTCTCCATTGAGGTCCCCTCCCACTCGTCGCGGGGGGAATCAACTTCCTGCATTTCTCGGCGGGTTTACTACGCGGCCGCTGAATGAGCTCGTATCAACTCCCGCGTAGGCGAACTGGCAGGCGGGCGGTGGATGAGCGATCCTTTCGGAACTAGAAACAAGATGCTTCGAAGATAGCGCGAATAGATTGTCAACATCTGTTGTCCCCAAGTCTCCGTGCAGTGGAAAGGGGAACGCGAAGCTGACTGTGATAGGCAGAGCTGGGCGATTCAGGCGAACTCACCCGAAAACATATGGAAACTATCTATAGCATTTCCAAGTCGAATTGAGAATTTTCCAAACCAATTTGAGAGTTTTCCAAGCTAACAATATTTTAAACAAAAACAGAGGACAACCTTTTGGAGCAAGTCATAAAGTGTAATTAGAAACAAAATCTTACAAAAAAAAAAAAGAAAAAAAAATTGTACGTAAAACAAAAACAAAACAGAAATTTGTATTTTTCCATTAAAAGAAAAAAAAAAAAAAAAAAATCCACATTTTGCGTATTTTTGAGAACATCATAGTGACAATTCAATGAAGAGGGTTTCCAATTGCTGCGTTCGTTAGCTCAGCTGAATTCGTTCAATCAGCAGATGCAAAGGTGCGGTATGCACAACACGCACCAGATCGTTGGTCGCAGATTACTGACTTTCACCTCGCTTATTCTTTCATTCGCGACCATCCAATATTGAAGTTTATAGCGACACGTCTAGATAGGTGGGCCGTCCTCCATGAGTCTGTTCCCCACTCGGCCTCCGTAATATATATCACTGCTATAAGACGACTGACTAGTCCATTCAACAAAACAAGAAGGTGACCTGTCTACTACCTCGTTGAAAAAATCAAAACACAAAATTTCCGTCCTCTTTTGTTTGAAATATTGTTAGTTAGTAAAATTTTAAAATAGGTTTGGAAAGTTCTCAAATTGGATTGGGAAATTCTCAAATTGGTTTGGAGAGTTCTCAAATTGGTTTGGGAAATTTTCATATTGGTTTGGAAAATTCTCGATTTGTTTGGAAATTTTCAAATTGGTTTAAAAACTTCTCAAATTGGTTCGGGAAAATTTCAATTTTTTTTTGATTTCTCAAACTGGATTGGGAAATTCTCAATTGGTTTGAAAAGTTGTCAAATTGGATTGAAAATTCTTAAATTGCTTGGGAAATTCTCAAGTTGGTTGGAAACATTATCAAATTGGATTGGAAACTTCTCAAATTGGTTTGAAAAGTTCTCAAATTCGTATGGGAAATTCTCAAATCGGCTTGGAAAGGTCTCGAACTGGTTGGGAAAGTTTTCAAATAGTTTGGTATATTCTCAAATTGGTTTGAAAAGTTCACAATCTCGTTTGGAAAGTTATCAAATTGAACTGGAAAAGCAATATATTTCATATGAGATAAGGACCTATCAAAAACTGGGTCCCCTTCCTTTTGGGTTTCTTCGACTTCGAGAATTATTTCACAATGCATCATTAAAATTCGTGGCTAAAAGACAAATATTTCACTCATGTATCATGATCAAGTGGAGAAATTTATTCCACCGATTTCGAGATGGTCGGCAAAGATTTTCTCATTCAGAATGGACTGAATTTTCAAAATCTCACCTCAAACATTCTCCTGAAATGACTATCTATTTTCGGCCTTGGCTCCTGGACTACAAGGTACTTGGCCTCCTTGGGGCACACTTGGCCAACGAATTTAGAAACCCAAATATTAAGCAGGTAATGTTAAGTTATTATAGATACTGCGATAGCTGTAGTCCTTAGCACATTACGAAAAAATGAAATAAATGGTGTGAAATGAATAGAGAGTCGTGAGTTCAATTAATTTGAACACACTATTGCATGAGTTATAAACGTTCAAATTCCATCAAACAATGACAATAGCAAGAATCACAGCGAACAGTGAAACTCCTGACATACATTTCAAAACTATATCGAACTCGTGGTATAACAAAGTTAGAATCAGAGTATTTTTCAGAGCTTGGAAGTATCGGTTATCCCCTCCACCCCCCACCACGACAGCAAAAATAACCAACAAATAACAAAAATTCCCAAGTTTTTTGCACAACTGGACTGAACTTGGAATGGAACAAAATAAGAATCACGAAAATCGGTTGAGCTTTTTTCGGCTTCCTTATTTATGTTTTACATTGCTAGGGTGATGAGAAAGGAGACTTCGCACGAGCCTTATGCAACGGACTCCTACTAAACAGATGGAGGTGCAACTTTGGAAATTCGTTTCACCCACTTCCAGGAGTCGGAATTTCATAATTTTTTTTTAAACAGACCAAGAAATGATGTAGTTTGATAAAAAAAATAAAAACCGATTTTTTTTCCGATTTATGACGGCTAAGTCCTCTTAAGTTTTTATAGATACTGTATATTTTTATAGATATTTTATAAATAGCTGTCGTACTAAACACATTAAAAGAAAGAAAAATAAAATGAAAAAATAAAAATAAATAAATAATGAAATAATGGTGTGTTCCCCGAGCGTGGGTAGAGTGTGATTCCTACATGATAACTCATTCAAATAAGCTGAGAAGGGCTTTAGCTAATCCTGTTCCTATTCCACTTGAGTTGCTAAAATTTCGATTAGATCTTCTCTGGGCGTAGATACAGTGTAATTCCAAGATGACAACAGATTCAAATAAGCTCGGGAGCACTTTATTATACTGGTTATTATGAATAGATACTGCAATAGCTGTAGTACTAAACAAATTACAAATAAATAGTAATAATAATTAATAAAAAATGAAATAATGGTGTAAAATGGATTGATAGTCGTGGATTCAGATCATTTGAACACACTATTGCATGAGCTATAAACGTTCAAATCTCATCAAACAATGACAGTAACAACAATCACAGCGAACCCATCGGCGCACATCCGGTTAGCGGTGAATGCCCTCAGGTGTGTTTTCTCACGTATTCGTTTAACATGCAAATTCAGCGTCTTTAAATATTCATAATTAATTGGAAATTCGTATAGCGAGCAGGGACGGGACAGCGTCTTCTCAACGGATTTCCTCGAGTATAAATATACAGACCAAACAAAAGTGATCTTCATACGGCATGCCTAATGAAAAAAATAAAACGAGAAATCAGCATTGGCGTCACAACGTGAAATCTCAACTCATTGGTTTCTGAAATTAAAATCATTCGCCATCGTATTGGATGTGTGTACGTGAACTTATACATGAAGTTCTTTTGAATATTGACTGTGACAGAAAGAAGATATTTGGAGAGGGGTTCAACCAAGCAAACAATGTATGTCCTATGAAGAAATTAAAACGTTGGTTCGTTTTTACAAGTTATCAACTAATCACTTGTGTTATGATTTTGCAAACCTGCCTAGGTGGTTGATTACTACCCCCAAAAAGACGCCCAACGTACAAAAGATGCCAAGCCACAAAACGCAAGATATCATCCAATTTGGGCCAAGCCAAAAAAACGGATTCTCTCACTATTTTTGACTGCGTTTGAGAGCCCATATATTTCAACGCTTCCTGAAGTTGAATAATAATATATTTCATTTATAAACTATATGCGGATGTGAACCCTTTAATGTTACTGTGGACTAGTATAGCCCTCTTCACAGCCCACTTTAGCTATGCATTTGTAAGAGGTTTTGTAACGCATGATATAATTTCAAGAGAACTAACATTCACAATGGAAAAGAATTAGTTTCACAAAAGGGATTAGAAAGGTATGAAACAGTGTTATATACGTCGTACTGGTCAGGTGTTAAAAGTTGTAGAGCTCTACAATAGTAGGCAATGCGGAGGGCATAGGTTGTGGTCCTTATATAGAAATGAAATGATAAAAG
The DNA here is from genome assembly GCA_030762985.1 of Adelphocoris suturalis. Taxonomy (NCBI): domain Eukaryota; kingdom Metazoa; phylum Arthropoda; class Insecta; order Hemiptera; family Miridae; genus Adelphocoris; species Adelphocoris suturalis. Next base: position 169,118,384 of record CM061040.1, on the reverse strand, counting down.
TCCAGTCATGCAGCATGACCCCATGAGCGAATTTTTGAAGAAATCTTCGACATTTCAGTCGCTATTGATCGTGTTGAGAAATTTTAGTTTATGATTTTGATAGACAAACATGGAATCAAATTATTAACACATGCACAGAGTAAACTCATCAGTTGTGATTACATTTTTTTTTTAAAGCACCTACTACCTACGTTTTAAACAGCATGGTTCTAGGATTGGTTATACAGGGATACTTCCATAAGAGAAGTTCAATCTGAATTTGGACAATGTTTCATGCAAATATTACCTTTTTTTACAACTAGCGAACGGCATTATTTCGATTTTTGACTGATTTTTCAACTTTGAAATTTTTGAAAACTTGATACATATTCTTATAGGAAATTTTACGCTGATTCTGAATATACCACATGTTAGTATGCTGAAAAAATTATTTCGCACAACAAATCGCAAAAAACAGGCTATTTTGAAATTTTTGACTACATTTTAGAAAATTTCAACCCGAAGATGTAATCCGATCATGCTGGCCAACGAACTTGAACTTTCGTTTTGTGTCCTAACATTTTAAAATTTGTTTGAAGTTTCTAGCACAATTCTACGGACAGTTATCGTCTGGAATGACACATACATACATACATATATACATACATACATACATACATAAAAAAATGCGTTAAACTTCAGAATATGATTCAGAATGGCCTGAAACGGATTTCTGCATAAAATTTTTTCAAAAATTCACATTCTACAAATTTTGAGGCGAGAGCAATAGCTTAATTTTCTTCTAAAATTCGCTAATAAGGGAAGTCCGTTTGTAGGGGATATTCCCCACCACATTTGGAAAATAGCAATCGTGTTTATTGTGCAGTTGGCGAAAATCGACCAAGCTATTGAAGAATTTTCTGGCTACCAAACGCAGTCAAAAATAGTGAAGAGAATTCGACTATCGGCTTGGCCCGAATTGGATTACATCATGCATTTTGTGGCTTGGCGTCTTCTGTAGGCGGATCGTCATTTCGGTGGGATATCACACGTTTTCGGTGGTCTAGAAGAAAAAGTTTGGAATGTACATGTTGAACAGGATGGAGTCAGAAATCTCATTCGACTTTTATTGTTCAAGAGAAGATCCCTGTCAAATTTAAATATCCTAGGGTGAACAGGAGAGAATTTAACTCACATAGCTGATCAGGATAGAACCTGTAATTTTGTTAAGCCTTAGAGAAGCCCCCTATCAAATTCCACATTCCTACGGCGAATAGGGGATTATTTAGCTAACTCAGCTGATCAGAATAGAGCCCATCAATTCATTCGTCTCATATTGTGAGGAGAGAGTCTCGCTATAAAATTTCAACTTCCTAGGGTTAACGGGATGAAATGTAATTCACTTAGCTGATCAGGACTTGTACATCGCGGCTCCGAAAGCCAAAAACACATCGCCAAGTCAAATGTAGCCTATGTTTTAAAGTTCATTAAAATTGGCTGAGAAGAACTGGTAGAAGCGGGTGGGCAAAATAACAAGGTGATGCGAGAAAAAAAAAAAAAAAAATAAAAAAAAATTTGGCACTCCACTCCTCGCCAGGGGGCAAGCTCCCTGGACCGCCGGCTACCTCTATTTACATACTTTGAATGACGTTATATAAACACATAATGTGTTATAGCTCACGCGCTTGACATAAACCCGTGAAACCCGATTATAAGAATGACTCAGATTTTGCGGTGTATCTTATCACTAATATGTCAAGTTGTTTTATTTATTCATCTCCAGCGCAATGACTCACCAGCTCAACGAAACCATCAGAAATTAACAAGCGGTTGCAATCATGTTCACAATATCAATTATTGAGAATGATCACCTGTGTATAAACAATTGTTCAAATAACCATGCTCAAAAATTCAGCACTTCTCAGTAGTTAACATGATATGGTTGGATAAATCGAGAACGAAAGTACCATTTCCTTAGCAACGATTCGGTTGAAAGCGGGAATCATCAGAAATTTTCGCAACACATTTTCATTACACATAAACGTTTCGTTTTCGGCCGGAATTGCCAAAACGTAAAACTTCTGTGTTAAAAATTGGCCCTTCGCCCCCCTGGACCCCCCGGTTGCTTCCTGCTTTGAGCCTTCGGCTAAAATGCTAAAACATGGAACATGCTTTCTTCCCGCTAATTCGGGAATATTCTATTTTGTTTCCCTATAGTTATAATGTTGCCAAACTAATTAGCCTCAAGTGGCACAACTATAATAAAGATTACCACCTCAACCAAGTGACAACAAAACAAGGCTTACAAGCGTCACTACCTAATTGGACTTAGACGAGTTTGTTCTATCTTTGGCGCCGAAAATGGCACATAAAACAAACCACGACTTTGAAAGTATTCACCTCCAGTCCTGAACTTCCTAATTGTTGAATAGTTGAAAGCGCGATCATGGCCTATGATATCGCAACCTGATGGTAATGGCCGACATCAGGTTATGTTGGTCAAAATAAATAGTGAAGATATTGCACGAATTTCCTACAAAAGCTACTAGAACTGAAAGCGCGACTCTGGCGTCAGTAGTGTCTCTGTCAGAATGCAATGAAAATCTGTGTGCAGTGCAAGAATCAGATGTGCTCCACATTTTTACGAGCTTGTTTCACCTGAGCATGGGAGTACTGTAGAAATTGATTATTTGGCACATAACTGCTACAGATCCTCACCAAAGTCAGCGAGGCACAAGTTCCGACATGGTACTACAAAATATCAAAATTTAAAGGCTACATACGAAATTACAGCTTCCTAGAGTGTAAAGCATAAAAATCAGCTCTAAGAGCCACTCATCTGATCCGGACCCTGGGCATCGTCAAGTTAATGTCCTAAAGAGTCTACATACGAAATTACAGCTTCTTAGAGCGTAGAGTATAGAAATTGCCAATTAAAATTATTTAACCACAGCTTCACAAATCAAACCTTTCTCGCAATATTCGGATCACCTGCTATGTATCAAATCATCGAAACACCAGCTCAATGAAATCATCAGAAATTAACAGGCGGTTGCAATCATGTTCACAATATGAATTATTGAGAATGATCACCTGAGTGTACATAATTATTTAAATAACCATGCGGATAACTCAGCTTGTTGGCCACGCACTTCTCAGTAGTTAACATAATATGGTTAGCAACGACTCTGTTGTAAGCGGAAATCATCACAATTATTGGCGCTACTTTCATCTCACTTTATAGTCTCACTTTTCGGCGGAGGATCCATCGCTAAAACATGATTCCATGTTAAAAGTCTGTTCTGCGTCTCGAAAAGAAACGGCCTCAAGTTTGACAACCAATCTACCTCTGGGGAAAAGAACTCAATTTCTTTGAATCAGACTGAATGGTTTGTATTTTTGAATGAAAATAAAATCCATCTTAGGGGTTTTGACACCTGCTCCGCTCTCATATTTTTTTGTGTGTGTTTTATATCCCGTAGGTTTGGACGGCTCCGTCTATGTACCTCAACTTTCCTCTGTATTACTTTGAAGAATATTGAAAAACTCTTAGGAAAAAAAACTATTCTTGTTGGGAAAAGTGGCTGGAGTCGAGATTCTCTTCCGTTTAAAACAGTGGAAGTCAATGTATTTTCCATGGGTGAAGGACTAAGGATGTGTCGGTTGTAAGCGGAAATCATCAGAAAACCAACCTTAACGCTTTTTTCGTTTATGTGCCAAAGTAAAGACATAAAATGTCAATATATACCCACCCACTAGTGCCGACGGCTGTAACACCCCCTTTTCAACGAAAAGTTGGGTAATATTGATGAGAATCATCAGTGACTAAAAATTGCTGGCATGCTTCTTGAAATCAAGTTAAGTAAAGAAATTCGCTTTACCGAATTCGGCATTTGTATGGTCAATTGGTGGTAATGGATACTCTGTTGCTTTTAAAACCGGATTTATTGTTGATCTAAAATCAACACTTATGTGGACAGACCAATTTGCTTTGAGGGTGGGTACTCGGTGTAGCCCAATTACTATAATCCAGCGGTTTTAATACACATAATGAAACTAATCTATCAGTCTCCAAAAATAACGGCCTTGCTTTAAAAAAATTAGGTTTAGCATCATCATGAATCTGGAGACTCACCTTACGACCCTTGAAAGTACCCAATCCAGGCGTAAATACTTGCAGATAGTTTCTCAGAATAGCTTTCACATCCGGATCACATTGTACATTAAGCACAGCTTCACATTCGTTTTCGAAAAACTTAAAAAGCTCATGACCCGACAATAAATTCATTGCTTTAATAACGGAGCGACCACTTAACGGGGGTCCACCTTGATCAAGTATCAAGAACTGAAGCTGATATGATCTATCCTAATACATAACATCCATAGCAACCGATCCAAGCGAAACGATTCGATTCCCAAAGTAATCAGCCAATTCAACTTTATATGGGACAATGCTTGTGGCGTGCAAATTACGATCATAAAATTCTTTGGATAACAAATTATGTGCACTTCCGGTAACTTCCTCTAAATCAAAATTTTTGTTGCGTATTTAAACTTTTACAATTAACGGCTTATTCGAATCATTGTGATCCATTCTAGAGTAGGTGGTTGTTATGAGCAATCCGATTATTATAGTCAATATTATCACCATTTGTTTGCGACTCCAAAACATCAAACCTACAAAATGTATCACTTAGTGTGATATTTCTATTATCAAAAGCGTGCACATTTTCCAGAAAAGTAAATTTACATTTATACTTATTGGGGCATACTTTAGCTAAATGACCTATTTGCATACAAACATGACACGAATAACTTCGAAATTTACATTTATCTGAATCATGATTTTGCCTTCCGCAATGTTGACATTTTGTCTTCAATTTGTCTTTGTCTCCTGGATCTTGGAGTATTTTTCCCTCATGTTTTGTGGATATACTCGTAGTATAGTTCCTCAATTGGCTCCTTTTGATAAAACGGAAGTTAGTGAAAAACGTTGTCTATTTCCACGAAAAATAAAGAGTTACAATGTTAAATCGATTTCGACGGTTAGGCCATCATCAGTAGTTATTGTTTGTTACTGATGATGGCCTAACCGTCGAAATCGATTTAACATTGTAACTATTTATTTTTCGTGGAAACAGACAACGTTTTTCACTAACTTCAGTTTTGAAATGGGTTTCCACAACTTCGTCGCGAGTGATTTAGTTCGTATCCTTTTGATAGACATCCTTTCCGCTCGTTCACTGAAGGCTGCTTCCTTCAAACATCCTGTCCTGTATGGATTCCTTTTCATAGTCATAAACGAAGATTTATCTTAAAATTATAGCGATTTCTGTGCCATATTTGCAATCGGCAGCAGGTAATTTGAGTGGCTGCCCACTAACTCGCCGTTCCGTCCGGACGTTCCTTCGCAGCAAAAAGTTTGCTCCTATCACAAAAATTTAATTCAGGCGGCGAAAAATAATTGTTCAACGTTTCCACGGGATCGTGACGTTGGGTTTGAGTTTTCGGGACGTTGAATCTTCGAAATTTTCCGGCACACAAAGACTTTGTAAGAGCTTGTACGTTTCTTCCGAAATATAGGTCAACAAGGTTGCTTTCATCTTTGTCGAATAGGTTACCTAGCTAGTAGGTTACATAGTTTTTTTCTTTTTTTTAAATTCATTTATTGGTTTTGTACAAATTGTACATGTACCAGAACTGAAATGGGAATGGGAATGGTGTGTATCTTGAAATTTTGTCTGTGTTTGATGTCATCCGTATAGTTTGCTGTGATCTTGTTTTCTTCTGTTATCTGTTATGTTATCTTCTGCTTCTGTGCCCAATATTATTTCCTGTGCCGTTTTTTGGTGTGGAGTGTTTTTCCCCCTGTGTTTGGCCGGTCAGGGCCTGAGGGCCCCGACCGGCCCGGACCCACCCGCCATGACGGCTCCCGGGGCCACCAGCTCATTTCTGAACAGGCAGCCCTTAACGGATGTTGTGGAGACTCTCCACACATCCTGGAGAACTAATCGTCAAGGGAGCCGCCCCCGGACCGGCCAAAACCCCCGAACCCCTTCCAGTTGTTTTCTCTTGTTTTTCGTGGTTTTTCCTTCTTTCTTATTTTTTAAAACTCTTTGATTTGCAAGAAATACTAATGGTCTCATTAACAATTTCACCTATAGTCCATCAAATCTTCACATTACTAAAAATGCTAAAAGGCTGGAAATAACACTTGATTTTGAAGTATAAACAATTGAGTCAAAATTAAAAGGACGTTCTAAATTAATAACAGAGTCGAAGAAATGTTTCCTCTTTGCTTCATGCCTGTGGCATAGCATCAGTATGTGTTCCAAGTCATCCACTTCTCCACATAGTTCACAGCGGGGAGATGTGATCACATTAATACGGAAGAGATATGATTAGCAGATTCCAACGTTCATTCTTAGCCTTTCCATCATCAGCCTTTACATAGTTTGTTATTAGCCTATTTTACATCTAGTCTTAGTTGTATTACTTTATTTTTTGGGTTTTTTAATCCACTTTGGGGGCTAAACAGGGGTCATCACTGTACTCCTCATTATTTTTCCCCTCCAGATCTCGTTGCCAGTGGAGTCCATGATGGCGCTCCTTTTTAGTCAAGGATGGCAACATGGCTCCCCTTAGAATCGTGCCACTTCCAGTGTCCCCTTAGACACCTTGTTCAATCCCGCTAATGGACCTTCTGGTTGAGGTACGGCTTAAACCTTAAAAAAAATAATACATCACAATATAAATGAAATAATTATAATATAATTATATCTTACAAGCCTAATTCTCAATTATTTATGCGGTTCACCAAATATATTGGGTGTCGAGTTCCACTGCTAAGTCTTCTCACCAACCTCCAACGCTGAATTTTTCTCGGGTGAGTAACGCAGTGACTCATTCATTGGGCCGACGAAATGGGAAAGTGGCCCCCCCCGACCGCTCCATATCAGAGACGTCGCTATGCAGTGGGCGGCAGACGGTCAAGAACGATCGGAATTCCACATCTCTGACCGGGCAAAACTATTTTCTTCCGTCCGAATTCATGCATTCCTGATTGTTCGGCTTCGGATAGAAAAAAATAGATAATTCATAAGGATGAGTAGGTAACCATCGTAAACAACTAATACTAGGGATATTGCATAATAACAAACTGTAAAAATTAGCTTTAAAAAGCCCCTTAACATTCGAAAGCAGCTGAAACCGAACATCTGAAATAGGATGTACGGTTTTCCAACCCTATGAGCATAGAAAAAGACGACCACAATGATAAATGTTGCGTGAAAAACTTATGAAACTCGTCGTAATAACGAGTGAGTTCCGAAAAGAAATCATCAAAAAATAATAGTTTGCTTTGCGATAAAGAAATCGAAATAATGGATTGCTTTACAGTCAAATTCAAAATGACTTTTTGCAAAACTACCAGCATATTTAAATGGTTCGGATAAGTACCACCCAACACCTATAAAGGGATAAATATACAAGTTTCAACCGCTCTTATGACAAAATAGACTTAATGTCGTAAAAAAGAAGGGGGAAAAATTAGTTCTAAGCACTCAATTTTGACAGATTGAGGAACATGATTTTGCATCAATAATCAATGATCACTCAGGCGTCTTCAGCATTCTCCCTTGAACCACCCTCTCAAATTGCAGCTTCCTGCGTTGAATAGGAGAGAAAATGGCTTTGGAGCTCACTCAGCTGATCAGTGATCACTCAGACGTCTTCAGTATTCTCCCTTGGCCCTCCATCTCAAATTTCAGCTTTCTGCGTTGAATAGCAGAGAAAATGGCTTAGGAGCTCACTCAGCTAATTGTGCCCAGTTGGTGGTCTTCGGCATTCTTCCTTGAGCCTCACTCTCTAATTTCAGCTTCCTGCGTTGAACCATATGTGATAGCGGCTGTGATTGCGTACCGATAATATCGTCTCGTAACGGTAATTTTGTATCATTTTTGGCCGGGTTATGATGGCAAAAAAATGTTCCATGTTAGAATTGCATCGGCCGGAAGGTAACATTGCACATTATGTACACAAGAACATTCCATGAATATTATTATTCATACGAAGTGTTAATAATTTCGAGGGCTATCTGATCTTGGAGTAATTAGCAGTTGTTCAAAACAGTCACTTGAAAATGGTATTTAAAAAAAAAAAACTGATTTTGGTTTATACGGACTTGAGGGAAGCAAATCCTTTCGATTCAGTTGTTATTCACTTAATTGTCACAGATAGAGCCTATACAAAGCTTATTCTCAAACCTCCAAAAACATCATGCGAAGTTCTGAGACTGACAACAGCCAGGGCTTTCAAATCCTCCAGGTTTTAATTGAGACTGGTTAACCAAAACTTTGTGTTCTTACGAGTCAACAAAGCAGGAGAATTGTAACCGAATTTCGAGAGAAATGAGCACCAAAACGCAGGATGCAACCCAAGAGGCGGGAAAAGTAGTGTAGGCCAGGCAAAAGGCATACCTAGATCAAGGCCAACGGGACTAAAAGGCCACAAAACAATGATAACATTAATAAGAAATTCAGAATAATGAAATCTCAAAAATCAGCTCAAAGCCGTGCATTGCTTTTGAATACACATTATTACCTATTTATCATTATTGGAAAAATATAATCTTGAAAGACCTGATGACAGTATGGTACGAGTCGCAACCACGGGAGACATTTTCATGTTTCGGTTACCACTATTTAGCTTTCACAGTAACCCAGCCCGGTTACTAGCAAATCACGTTATTATACATCAAGGGTTGTATTATAGTTCATTAATAACTTTGCGTGTACCTCACCAGCTATTGGTTTCGGAGCGGATTAAGCAGCGTAAGATTTTAGTATAAAATGAGATCTTTCCAACGACTGGCGAACGATTATTGCAAGATGGAAAATGGCAAAGATACGGGTCCATGGTGACGATTTGGTTGTAACGAGAATCATCAGACGATTTCGGCACCCTTAAAAAGTGTCGTTCCTTAAAGTAACGCTTCTTGCGCATGTGTGCTAAAGTCAATATATAAAATTTGTATGCACGGATCCAATTTTGATCTGTACTAACTGATAGAGGCTGGAACGAAAGCAAAAAGAAACACTCAAATTGATACTCAAAGGTTCATTATTTTAGTATAGATAGTTTCTCGGCCCAGATTACTGTTCTATGCATCATAAAGTTGAGATAATGTCATTTTATAACTTTTTCTATCAGCTAACCTAGTCAGCTGCATATAATGTAAGTACTAGCAGATGGCATTGCCGGATCGGAGTGCATATGACTATAAAAAAATTACTTCACCTTCTCGTGGTTAACTTAAATTATTTTAATGTTAGCTTCAAACGTACTCCACACTTTGTCGGGGGTAGACGAGCATGGGACCCTTCTTCGGTGCCGCTTAGAACTGCTAAAATTTAAAACATGAAACAAGCTTCAGTTTTTTGCTGTCTCTCAATATATGATCAGGATAGAGCCCAAAGAGGTTCCCTATCAAATTTTAAATTCCAAGAGTAAACAGGAAGAAGCTCACTCAGATGATCAGAATGGACTCCGTCATTGCATTCGTCTTCTGTTGTTCCACAGAGGCTCTCTGTCATATGTCAGCTCTATAGGGCGAACGAGAAAGAATTAAGCTCACTCAACTGATCAGGATGAAGCCCGTAATTTCATTCGTCCTTTGATCTCCAATACAGGTTTCCCACCCTATTTTAAACTTCTAGGGTGAATAGGAGTGACTTCAGCTCATTCAGTTGATCAAGATTATTTCATTCATCTCTCGTTGTCCGAGAACCTCTTAACAAATTTCAACTTCCTATTGGAAGAACAGAAGTGAAATTAGATCAGTCAGGTGATCCGGGTGGGATCTGTCATTTCATTTTCACGAAGTCTCAGAGGGACAACCTATCACATGTTACATTTCAAATGGTGAATAGGAGAGAATTTAGCTCACTCAGGTGATCTAAAAACGAGAAAACTAAATAGAATGGACCCAACAGCCAACTCTTGCGTCCAAACGACAGCTTGCGATTCATCTCAATTTTATCAAAATCAAACAAAAACATTATTTCGCAGAGCAATAAATTCACTCTTCTAGGTCGAGTATAGTTGTATCAAAAGCTAAAGTACGGAAATCCTTGGAGGGTTCGAAAATTTGATCAAGCAGCGATTGAATTACTGGGAGAAAGTGCTGGTAAAGATGATATAGAAGGGAGGTCGTGAATTTCGGTTTTCTATTTTCTGGCAGCTCTTGATACCGAAAGGATCGACAACAATATGTTCTGCGTAGATGGAATTAGAAATGGAAGCTGCAAATCTTTCATTTTGACAGATCTGTGCAGTAAACTGGATCGGATATGTGATGCGTTTGGAGCCGTTACTTCACAAACTAATTGCTAAGAGATACAGGTGATAGCAGAAGAAATGGGCTATGAATGTGATTTATTTTTATTAAAGTTGTACGATTAACAGATGTATATAATACTACATTCATTCTTAAGCAAACAAATTTGTTTGCAGGACAATAGACTAAACAGTCTGAAGCACCCTGCAAGAGTAGTGTCAAACTAATAATAATTTTCCAGGTTGAGATAGCTATGTACAACTTCAAAAGAAAATAACATCAAATTTTACAACGAGAAAAAAACTCACAACTTGTTTAAACCTACTACATCTAATTATATCTATATTTAAAATTAGATATTAAAGATTAGGTTTGGGTTCTCCACGGTACAGTTTCGAAGGTATTTTCTTTTAACTCAATCTATATTTAAATTTATCTATATTTAAAATTCCACACTTCTGTATAATACATTCTAACTATCCACATTATATATTATATTTTATGCTTCTTCTCTACCTAATTTAACAATCTATTCAATTAGTTTTTCTCATGCACTATTTGGTGATATAACAAGGGAGCTTTGAGGGAAGAATCCATTTTCACGGTGAACTATGAAAATGATATAATACCGACTTCTTGATTGGAAGTTGGCTTGAGGAGAGTTGGCCCCGATAAATGGCTAACAGCTGCCTTGGACAGAAATGCGCGGGGTACAGTATCAGAAGACTATGGCTGGTAAACATCTACCATCACCTCAGAAGGGGAAACGAACTTCCCACCTTGCAATTAACAACAGTTATTTGTATTGTCTGTATAGCATATTTGTTTAACCTGGTCCATAGCATCGGATAGCTGTGGAAGGAAGGGTTCATTGTTAAAGAACCTAACAGTAACGCTTCTCACCTTGATATTAAAGTGTTGTATTAAGAAGTCACTGTTTTAGACAAGTGAATACTCCAGTGAGTCTAAATTATGTTTGTATTTCACTAATATGTGGTTTTCTGGAAATACAATTATTCTTCATTTTTGTGTAAAACTCACGAAGTGTGTATTTTTGTTTAAATATTACACGTTATTTTAACAGGTTAGAACCCAGAAATTGTATGGAAATCGCGATTTCGAAAGTGAATTTGAGGAAAACTAAATAGCCGGAATGAGTTTGGGAAAGTTTGATAAGTTGGGTAGGCACAACTATGATACGTGGTGACTTCAAATGAAGGCACTTCTGATTAAAAACGAAGGCTAGAAATATGGCAATGACTAAATAGTAAAACCTACAACTGAACCTGGTGCCAGTGAATGGATTGACGCAGATTTGAAGGCTCGATCTGATTTACTTTTGGCGATAAATCCATCAGAACTCAGCAAATAAAAGGTTGCGAAACCTCAAATGCTGAATGGACTACGTCGGAAGAGATTCACAACTCGAAAGGTCCTGCTCGGAAGGCAACACTTTTGAAAAGCCTATTTCTACAAAGAATGAAAACGGGTGAAGATATGTCATGGATCCCCATTTCCAGGTTCCATGCACTTTCCCCAAAACCTACCCTTCTAAATAACCTGCAATATTTTTTCTGGTGGAAAGTTGGCAAGATTGGTTTCAATGTTCAAGTTTCTTCAAGGGATCTTTTTGTATGAGAAATAATTTGTCTCCCCATTCTGTTCTCTGAAGCCATCCATATAGTTTTGTGCCTAATAAGCAGAGCCCTTCACAACATGGCATTTATTTTTGCCAAACGTGGCCCTAAAAAGCATGGCAAAATGGCACTTATTTTGGCCAAAAATGGCTTTTATTTAGGCCAAACATGGCATTTATTCTTCAAAATCCAGACTTTTTTCTTCTTTCTTCTTTTCTTTCAATTTTTCACCCATGACCTTGCAATGAACCTTTCGTGATGGCTGGAATTCCCGGTCATTGACTTGTGAGCTAGCCCACATGAAAAAGCCCTTGTTAGCTTGCCTTTTTTGAAAAATTGTTGAAAAAATAGTTGAAACCCCAACTTTTTGCGAATTTTCCCAGAAAACCATTTTTTTTTCTCACAAATTTTCAAGAAAACCAGGCGAAAAATGGCACAAACGTGGCATTTTCCCGGAAATTGGCAAAAACAATGGCTTTTTACCCAAAAATTGGCCAAACATGGCACTTAAGGATGCGCCTTGGCAAAATGGCACTTGAAGGGCTCTGCTAATGAGCCAACCCCTCAATTTTTTCCATCTTGATTTTCATACAGCCTAGTGCTCTTTTTCTTTTCCTTTTCACCAAGTTTAGTAAAAGTGTTTATTTTCCATTTATTTTTTCCAACTGAGTTATGCATCAGTGCCAACAGCCAGTTTTGAGCATAATTTAATTTTCTGTTTCAGCATTGTACCTTCTTTTTTCCATTTTAAGTTAATTTCCCTTTTTCTCAGAGGTTCTGATTTTACCTTAATTTATTTCCACTGCCAATTTGCTTTTTGCCTTTTCAAACAAGTACAATTTATTTTTACCTTTTCAAACAAGTGCAGTTTATTTTCCCCTTATTTATATATTTTTATTTTCCTACCTACTTATTTTCTTTGTTGTTAAGGTTATTAGGTAGGAAATATTTTTCTGGAGATTGCTCCAGTGGTAGCCGAACTCAGCTTGGACACTGGGTACTAAATTTTTCACAACTGGATTTTTCACTCATTGTCACAGATATTAGAGATCATGTTTCGAATTTCTTTGAGACTGCTGACAACTGCTGACATGGATATTTCTACTAACGGCAATTTGTTGTCAATAGTGTTACTATACAGCTTGCCAGAAGATTTCGAAAATTTCTCTTGAGCAATTGAATCGAGGGATCCTTTGCCGAGGCCTATCGTTTTATGGAAAAAAGTTTGGCGGACATATAAGACAGGAATGTCCTATGCTGAAAGAACTAAACAAGACGGTTAATTCTGAAGAAAATGTTTTATTACATACGTCCATATTTGGAGAATCCCATAAGACTGACGTATCCACTTGAGGGGGCGTATTAAGACGTCAATATTTTATACAAGTGAATACTCCACTGCGTCTGCATTTTACTTAACCATTTTACTAACCTTTGGTTTTCTGAAAATAAAATTATTCTTAATTTCTGTGTAAAACTCGCGAGGTGTGTATTTTGTTTAAATACTACACTAGTCGTTATTCTAACACTGTTGAACAGCAATCGAGTTACGACTTTAGTTGGTATTCTACAACACATTTGGAGACGTTTAATTGAAACCTGATGTTTACAATGCCCGATTAGAAAGGTTAGCCATTCACCTTTATATGAAAAATAGCGCAGTAAAACTCAGGAATCGGTTTATACACTTCACCATCTGCAGTCATCAGAATAATCCAAGTTTCCGATAATTTTGAC